>JAJKFL010000031.1:18196486-20596486 GCA_021186555.1 Reticulitermes speratus
AAAAGTTGATATGGTAGGGGAAAATCATGGGTCCGTGGTATGAGGGAAACGACGCCTCGCCACGTTCATGGTTGAAGTGACAACCTAATAATAATAATAGTAGGTAATAATAATAGATAATCTGTGACCTAAACCCAAGTCCGACACACATATGGCTTTTGTCTTCCTCCTCTTCCATTTACTCTAAAAGCCTGGAATCGAACTAGGCCTGTCGAGGACTTTTCAGTTACACAAACAACGCAATGAAAATGACGCTGTGATGCATGTTAAAATTCATCCTCCTGCAAGCTTAATCACGCATTCACGGATGCGTTGTTCTTGAAAACCACGGTTTCGACAGACCTGCACTATCTCTTAATAAATACCGGTGTGACGAGAAAGGTGTTCAAGGTGGTGGTCTATCCAAATAAGGTAATCTGGGATATGAGGACGTGCAGTTCCATGTACTAGGATTTCGGAGGAACGTACAGCTTCCATCTTCTAATTCAGTGGTATTCAACCTTTTTTGTTCGCATACCCCCAGATATAATATCTCTTCGACTAATTAAACAAATTAATTAAATAATTAAATTATATAACTAAATAATTTAAATATACAAATTAAATAAATATAAATAAATGAATTAATTAAATAAATAAAGTAAATAAATAACATATAAAAATAAATTAAAATATAAATTAAATAGATAAATTAAATACGAAAATTAAATGAATTAAATAAGTTAATTATGTAAATTATTTATTTATTTATTAAATAAATAAATTTATTAATAAATAAATAAATTGAATACACAAATTCAATTAATAAATTGAATAAATTAAATTATAATTAAATTAAATAAATTAATAAAATAATATAAATCAATTAAATAAATTAAATTAATTAAATAAATGAAATAAGTGATTTATATAAATTACATAAACTAAATGATCTAAATAAAACAAATAAATTGATTTAATTAAATCAGTAAATTAAATGAATTGAATAATTTATATAAATAAATGCAATCAATTAAATGAATTACTTAAATAAAGAAAAAGAATGAATTAAATTAATTAAATGAGTGAAATAAATTAAACAAATTAAATGAATAAATAAATTAAACTATATGAATTAAAGGAATTAAATAAATTAGATAAATTAATAAATTAAATGAATTAAGTAAATTAAATAAATAATACAAAGAAATTAGTTAAATGAATTCAGTAAATGAAATACATATACTAATTAAATTAAATAAATTATATAAATAAATTCAACACCATAAATAAATAAATAACAAATAAATTACATCAATAAAATAAATAAATAGACAACAATAAATAAATAAACTGAAGAAATTGAAGAAATTCAATAAATTAACGAAATACATAAATAAATGAATAAACTGATCTGACCTCAACTCACCTAACCTAACCCAACTTAACCCAACCCAACACAACATAACCCAACTCAACACCAAACAACCCAACCAAACCTAACCCATCTTAACACAACCGAAACCAACCCAACCTAACCCAACCCAACACAACCTAACACAACCCAACCTAAAACTAACGTAACGTAACTTAACCTAAACTAACCTAACCTAAACCAACCTAACCTAAACTAACCTAACCTAACCTAACGTAACCTAACCTAGGAGATGAAATTCAGTACCGTGTCTGCTGTGTCTCTGCTAACGGTACGTAACACATCTGAACCTTCACACCACTACCCTGTTGTTGTTCTGTTTCATGTGACAAGTTGCACTTCATTTTTAATGTTTAATTGTGTTGTGCAACAGAGTGAGGGATGAAGGTGTCTCCATCAATAGTCTGGTGAATGTGACATGACAGTGTGTTATGTGTCTTTGATTATATTTTTATCTGTGCAGAAATATGTCGGAGAAATAGAACTGAATAAAGTATATTTCCCATTAAGTGTATTTGATTGGTTTGTAGTAATTTGGAAAGATGCTATTTTTTCATCACGATTATGATCGGAGTGGTTGGAAGACTGATTCACAGCGATTGTATTGTAAATACAAAAACGTATAATAAGAGTGAATCTGTTGGGCAAATGTTTTGTTTTCAAAAGGCAGGGCATGTTATGGGCGATTGCTGCTTACCGATGTCATGCTTCGTAGTTCCATAAGTTACCACCAGAAGCCACTCAACTACGCCGGCTACCTAAGGATTCTAAGCTGCTTGTGGCGCTATAATTTTACGTTTCCACGGAGTTCCAATCTCTAATTGGTTGTAGTCTGTAAATCTATGGTCTGTAGTAGGGGTTATATGCTTTACTTTAGATAAGAAAATACGTGGTAATGAGTCTGGTATGGGGTCGTATACATCCATGCCGCTTGGATGATTGTTCCATGCTGTCAACGGTTATCGGCCTGTTGTATAAACCGTGGCATAGCAATTTCTCTGTAATCCATGGTTTGAATGACAGAGCAACCTATAGCGCAGATTATCAAGGTAGTAGTAATCTGTGTTGTCTAGTATCCAATAGGACGGCCATTTTGTGAGGGTGGTTGTAGTAGAGGATGGGTATGTTTTAAGCCATTTAATTGACTAAAGCTGAATATAGTTGACTTTCGTGCAGTATGATTGAGATTATAGCGAGTGGAGAGTACTTTTGAAAGAAGTGTATAGATAAGATGTTCCAAGTAGGTATTGAATGACTACCTGTCGGTGTGGGTTATGTCATGTTGAGTTGTAGTTATAGTGGGTGTGAGTTCACGTGTAGCTGTATAGAATATATACTGTATTTACTTCGATATGGGAAAATATTGTTGCCCTGTTGCGTCATCTGGAACATGGGGTGGCCTTATAATCATGCAAAAAGTGATACATGTTCTATATACAAATTACAAATGAGGTGATACATGGCACTTTAGCTTGGTGGTTAATGTGGTCTGTGAAAATGAATGTCATTATTTTTGTTATATATAGAAAAGCAGTGATTTTGTGGCATTGATATTACTAAAAAATTAACAATTACAATTTTTAGACCTGCACCTAGTTACTGAGGCCTGAGGCAGGTAGTTTTGGACATAATGTGAGGTAAATTAACCGAAGCAACAAGCATATCTGGAACACATATCATGGTAGATGTGTGGGATTTCAAATGTTGTTGATCTTCAAACACTCCCTCTTCATTCTTAAGCTTTTAGAGTTCTGAGATGAGTGTGAGATAATTAGTTGTGTTTGTGGTATCTGTGAAGATTGCAGTTCTATGGTATTTGAGACCGTGTAGTCTGGTACCTAGTGACCAGCATTTGACAGGAACCTGCAACCGCCATCATCAGGGTAGAACTTATATCTGCAGGTGGATCATCAGTGGATTGCTTCATTATAAGTGAATGAAATTTGCATATGGACTGCATATGGTTTAAACTACTGAGGAGGTTCCAAAGGAAGTGTGAGGTGCTGTTTTAGTTAAAATACATCTCTTCATGGAAAGGCATTCATGCTTGAATCATGCAGAGATAATAGAAAGGCCAGGATTGGAATTTTATTTGCATATTCTCTGCAAGCATCTGTCATACATCATATTTCTTTATAACAGACTGTAAAGGAAGGCAAGATTGCTATGGTTTTAGATCCCAAATTTAGAGCAGTATCAGTAACTGAGTATCTTTCAAAATGAGGACTGTAACTTTGCAGACAGCTGCACATGAGGAGTGTGAACTGGTGCTGAGGCTGCAGCTACTAAGGAAACAAGTCACTGTGTGAAGGGAATAAAAGATATGTAAGGGAACCTGCTAATTGTCACAGCAGGACCCATTCACATGGTGGCAACAGAATAAAAACCATTTCTCTTTGTTGGCTTGACATGCTCAAAATCATATAGGGATATCAGTGTGACAAGTGGCAAATAAGAGGTTGTTTAGGAGTGCAGGCAGGAAAACCTGGACCATAGCTTGGAGTATCAGCATCTCCTTTCTGGTCATGATTTGTATAAGTTTCTGATTAACTTGACTTTTTATGTATAGTGGTTTATGAAAACTTTTCATTCAAAAAGATCAGGTATTAAAAGGGGATAAAGTAGCATGCATTACTGTATTGTGAAAAATTGTGATTACAGTGAAAAAATTGCTGTAGTAGAGAAACATTGTGTTCTGATCTTGATTCTCCAGATTTGTCCCAGTCCTTTTGTTGGAAACAAATGCTATTCTTCCACGTGCCTACCCGACAACCTGTCTTGTAGGAAGGGGGTGATGATGTGGTCTCGGCATCTTGGTGATATTGGGTTCAACTCAAAAGACGAGGGGTAAAGTCATAGATCTGCATGTCTGACCTGGACTTCAGGGCAGGGAAGAGCATCCAGACAGGCTGTCAGTCACAGCACACCTTCCTGTTCACTCAGTACTTGGGATAAAGTGGCAGGAGGATGAAGGCAACCACTTGTGTGTGGTGTAGAGGTTAAGAATGTGTGGAGGTATACCGCTACTACCCCTTATACAGTAACGGCATGATGCTTCGTTCAGGACGGGAATAGGCTTATTGTACAAGAAATACTTCATGTCAGCGAGTTGTTCTTTTGGATTTTTACACGGGATGTGGGCGTGGTTTATTCTGATGTTTGGGAGAAACATACTGCCGCAATCTTCAGGGTGACTTAATCTAGTTCACGTGACCATTGTTTTAATAACTACCAATAAAACCTGAAAGTAATGTACTTTCTATTTACAGGCAGCAGTGACAAGATGCCATTCCATGTGACGAAGAATGAGACTGGGGTCATTGCCTTGGCAAGTCATCTTCCGTGAGCCCACTGGGATCAGAGTCAGGAAGAAAGATACACGAAGATGATTATCTTGTGGAATGTGACACCCTGTAGTCTGGCACAGAGGTATCATTAGACGGGAGCCTGCTGCCTTCATCTTCTACCTTGATGCTGGCAGAAAGTGTCTGTTGAACACTGATACCTTTCTACCGGACTACATGGCATCACACACCAGAAGACATCTTCATTAGACTGTCAGATCTCACAAGATGCAGGAAGTTCACCCTCCATCGTGCACGTCGTCTATAATGGACGGACCTTCCAGTCAAGGTGTGTGTCATGTCAGCAGTTTGGATGTGTGTTGTTAGGAAACTGAAAGTCATTGAATCATCAGCTTCATCATTAATTTGGACATTACAGAAATGCGCTTACAAACAAGGTGATCATGAGTTGTTGCCACTTTAATAGCCAGTACAATCCTACGAGCTTTTGGGGGGGGAGGGGGGGGTGTTGGTTTGCATCAGGAATGGTTGTTCGTTGCCTGACCTGCTAGTGACTGTTGAAAGACCATTATTAAATGGAAGTTGCACATAGTGTCCCTGGCCTGATGTTTTTTGATTTATACCAAGCAGAATATACCTAGCACAAATGATTTGCAGATACACAGTAGATTCAAATATCATTGGAGATTGTGTGGTTTTCTTTGTAAGACTTGTAATTCATTGCAAGTGCTTTTAAGCATGGCATTGTGACAAAATTGAACAGACATTCTGGGGGGTGGCATGCTGCATCCTCCTTCAGGGTTGAAAAGATTGAATTATGAATGTCAGATATGTAAGCTTTATTGCCACAGTCATGGACACACATCAATGAAACAGTGATTATTCTAAATGTTCTAGAATCCTGTGGTTTTGACTGACTGAGGATGTTAAGACCAAGACAGCAGTGCCCAGTGGACCCAGTGCCCCATCTAGTGCGGTTCGACTGAAGGATGTTAGATCATGTCGTCTCGGTACACAGATCATTTCCCTCACCTCTCTGTGTAACCTCCAATGAGGAGTCGCTGCATCAAAGGTGTGTATCATGCGAGTTGCGTGTTGCATGACTAATTGTTTGGAAATAGCGAATCAAGCGGTCATTCTCGAATCGTACATACTCACTGGCTACTCACTCAGTCTACCCCCTGAGGGTATCTTGTCAGAAATAACCTACCTCGGATAACATTAATACATTATGCATCTACTGACCTACTATTTATATTCACTATTTGCGTCTGTAAACAAACTTTCTAATTTTAAAAATAGCATATGGCCTTAGGCATTTTTATTTTGAGCAACACTAGAAACCATACTCTCTAGTCATCAGTCGCTCAGTAAACCTTGTGTATACAAGCCCAACGCTGTTCATAATATAAGGTAAGTTAAATACAGGGTTTGTTTTAAAACAACTGTTGTAAAGAGTAGTTCAGTTACGCAATAATGCTAAAATTAAAAACAACAGTTTAATATCATGTAGTTTAATATTTAAAATTAGCGCATTTACACAATACCGTATGTTTAAAATAACGCGTTTACATAATATTTAAATATTTAAAAATAGCACATTTACAAAAATAGCTAGTTATTTAAAATAAAATGACGGCTTATGCCGTAATGTTTAGTTACAGTTAAGTTATTTGCATATTTGGCGCGAAAACCTTTAATTATATTTAATAATATCATTTGATATACCTATTTAATTAGTTTAATTTTATTGGAACGTAACAAGCATTAATTAGGGTGAGGGTTTGTTTACATCCTGAAAGGTCGTTGACCTATAGGTTAGAGTTTGTTTACATCATGAAAAATCACTAATCGATGGGGTGGGGGTTTGTTTACATCCTAAAAGGTGATTAACCTGGGGGTAAGGGTTTATCGTAACAGCCATTAATTAGGGTGGGGCTTATTTACATCCTAAAAGGCCGTTGACATCTTTGTTTACATTTGGAAATAAAATGAGGGTTAGGTTATGTGTGTGACATCACTTCCGGTGGTATACCTCCAGTAATACTACACTCCAGTAATAATACACTTGCAACAAAATTTGCTGTGTAAGTACTTGCATTGCACATTACACAGATTATTGGCAACAGCAGTAGCTAGACAGAGTTTAAAATTCTGTAAGCCCTCATCACACAATTGTTTTTGTGGGGTTGACCCAGCCTTCTATTCAGTAGGTCCATAATGTGACGAGTGTCCATTGCTCGCCTCTATCTAGTGCCAATGTTAAGAATCTGTAAAGTGTAAAGAAATAAAACGTCCATCACAACAAAACTTCCCCCCCCCCCCCCCCTCCAGAGATTTAGTGTGTTCTGCAGCATGTTACGGCCAACTTGGCCATCTTCAGGTAATACAACTGTGCGGAATATGTGGGAGCAAATTATCGACATAAAGTATTATAAAAATAAATGAGATCTCAAAGAAATAAAAAGTTTTGTTGTGATTGACAGTTTATTTCTTTACAGTTTATATATTATCACAACAGGACGTTAAAATAAAGGTTAATAATATTTTATGGTATGGAACAGAATTCAGCACAAGAACAGTTTTAACTCTGACAGTAGAATGGCTACTAGCTGTAGCTAATTGCCATGCAGATGCTTCTGTTACAATATTTCCCACAAGTATAGAGTCTTGATCTGCAAGAGGTTCAGCTGTGTAATTTACAGCCTGACTAAATCAGTGCAGTGTTAAGTAGTATCACATTGTCACTAGTTTATAATACAAACTTTAGGTCATAATGCCACACATATACCTTCGTGGTTTTGAAAACGGTATTGCGACAAACGTTCTAGTCTTCAACCAAAGTACAATATAGTTAAGTGAATTTTATAATATGTGTTTTGTAATGGTACACTCACACACAACACGATACACTCAAATCAGGCGACGTGTTTCGGCTTATACTAAGCCTTATCTCTTCCAGAAGTATCAATAAAATGGAATACACTTGCATTCATCTAAAAACAATAATAATAGCTCAGAATTCGCCCATCACCTTTTGGAAGGTGGCCACTCCTTCGGAAAAATCAATGACATTATGGAAGTTTTATGTTTTAGTGAAAAAGTGTGCATACATGGATAGTATAAAAAAATGTTATATTTATAGGGAAACAGAAAGGGAAAACCAACTAAATGATAAGCATACAATCTCCCCAAATAAAATTTTGGAGACCAAACTTAGAAGAGAAAGTCATTTGACTAGTTCTTCCTTCCAACTCCCTCCAATGTAGAGCATCTACATCACAGTAGGCAGCTGTGCTTGACAAAGTACACAACAGCTTTCACTTGCAATGTTACGATAACATTGACCTTCTGTAGTACCAGGCACTTAAAATTTAAGTGAGTTTTTGTACTATTACACATGAAGAGGTAATCTATAAAAATGCTATTACACTTATTGGCCAAAAAATTTAATTGTTGCAAAATTATTAAATTTTGATTCGTCTTTTTTAATTCACAATATCATGTGGTAAAAACAATCAACACAAAGGAGAATTTTTACTAGAAATCCTTCACAATACATCAGTATTGGAAGCCTTGATATTCATCAAGTTTTAAAAAGTAATCAATACGTCACGTCTAAAAACTAGTCTTGTGCCTCAAGATTACGATCTGGGGTGTATCACTGGAAAAACATTTTTAACTGCCTACAAAAACTGACATATATATTAGATTTTATGCACTTGTACCATTCTTATTAATTTTATATTTTAATATCTGTTGTGTTTTATTAATATTTTATGACAGTTGTTTTTTGTAAAGGATGAGATCTCATGACTAGTTGCAGTCAAAAAGTTTTTATTGATAGTTGTTGAAGAGATAAGGCGTGATGATGGCCTGCAGTAAGCCGAAACTTGTCGCCTGATTGATCATATCCCGATGTTGTGTGTGACTGTACCATTACGAAATGCATATTTGTTTAATAACACAACGGGGATAAATCACCTTAAAGTTTTATAATGTTTCAGCCCTTATTTTCTGTTTCTTTTATTTACGTTTCTTTGTTACAATATAAACGCAATATGAAATGCAAAGACATCTTTTGCAACCAACAGATCTGTGACACTGATACGTGTTTTCGATACATGTTTTCTCTCTGCAGGCTGTGGCGAACAGTGGAGCACAACAAATGGCCAGCAGAGATCCATTCTCACGGCACCAAGTACAACAAGCAGTGAGTCTTATCAGTCATGTATAGTTTTTAGTGCTACTGCTTCTTGACTTGCTTTGGATATAATAGACAGTTGTATGCTGATAGCTCATATTACTGTCCAGGCATTACTACTGAACTAGCATTGTGTGGGTAGACTGTGTTACTAAAGTTGCACGTTCTGTATATATGTACACATTTGTAACAGCAATGACAGTCATAGTAAAAGTTGTTGTACTGGGGTTGAATCATGTGAAGTGCCTGCTGGGTAAAGACTGTCAGAGCGTCTGGGAAGAAGAATATAGGTTATGGTGAATAGTAACAGAGTGCATGATGATAACAGGGCCTGGGAGGAACTGGAGTGCCTTGTTAGGTAGGGCCTAAGGGTCGGGGCTTGTTTGGCTTACGGTCTGATGAGAACAGCTTAGGGCAGCGGTTCTTGAAGCTTGTAATATCCTCCCCCCCCCCTCCCTCCCTCCGCCAAGAATACATAAAGCTAGTGATTCCACATACTTTTAATAATTGAATTGTAATTGTTATATCAAACAAAGCAATGATAGAACCTTACATCGAACCTCACAACTTACATAAGACAAAGGTGACTTAAAATACACATTTTCATATCTTCACTAATTTGTATGTTAGTGTTGTCAGTAAATTGTTATCAAATATGAAACATATGCTCATTGCTTTCTGGGAAACTTATTTTCAAAAAGTGTCAGAAGAGACTTAAATGAATTTCTCCACCTTGGTAATGGTGAGTGTAAAAGCTGTTAGTTCAGCGTCAAATGGGTTGCATATCCAATCAAATTTTTCCGTTGTGCAGCGCACAAATAGTTGTTAAAGTGATATTCCAGAGAAGAAATGTGACTTGTAATACAAATGTTTACATCCTCACTTACTTGTTACTGTTCTCGATAAATTTATGTAAATAGGAAACATATGTAAAAAATTTCCATTTTCCACTTCAGTGTGCCACAGTTCAGCTTTCCTATTAAACAATTTTAATTTGTCATTGCACCGAAGGATATTATCACCACCTTGTAATAGAGTATTAAGACTGTTCAGCGTATAATGTGCTGACAGTCAGTAAACATGTGCACTATGGTGCCTTTCCTCAGATAAATACTGGTAAAGTTCATTTCTCAGCTTCAAAAGACGTTTCCCGAGACAGCCGTGTTCATTGACAGTGAATAATTTAAAGAAGCCTGTTGTTCATCTGTCCCTTCACAAAATGTTGTGAACGGTGAATTGTTTACAGGAATGGTTTCTGCATAGTTCACACCATTTATAGTTGCTTGTAGAACCTTCTACAATGCTGGGCCCATTGTTAAAGCAAGATCTTGTGTGTGTGTGTGTGAATCTTGCAGTGTGCCCAAACAGCAAGAGATTTTTGACACACTATAGCTTGAAGTCCTCTGACAGTGTAGTGTACAGTGTGCACCATCAGTGCATATCACCATGCAGCTTTCACACTCTAAAAGATTTGCATTCGTATAGCTATCGTCAATATCAAACGGGTCCTCAGCTGTACTTGTCCGTGTAATTTCTCTGCAGAAGAGCTGTTTGGCAGTAAGATCTCCAACACAGTTGCAACTATATCAACAGTGGCTGGAAGAATTCAATTTTGTCTGCTTTGTCAGGCTTCTTGTGCTATGAAGTTCTGTATGGAGCTTGCTAAAACGTGGAAAGTGATTGTGCAAGGACACATACATTTAAGTAGAGTCTCAATTTGTTGCTTCATTTCATCTCTTCTCTGAGTGAAAAATCTCTAGGTTTGTCAGCTAAGTATGACATGTCGCCAGATGATTTAGTTTGATTGGTTTCATGTGCTCAGTGGACATTCTTGGAATAACATCACAATGAGGCTATTCTGGTCAGCTACAAAAACACGTATCAGCATACCTTCTTCACTTGGGCGTACTTTAAATCTGTACCACCAGTAGACTCTCATCTGTAGCCTTTCTCTGATCAGCCAACAGAACCGTTCCCGTTGGAAAGCCAAGAATTTTGAAATGACGGGAAACAATGTTGAACTTCACTCACATGTACTTGTCTGTGGGTATTCTACTATTTAACATGCTGGCAGAGGGACTGGGGACACATATTTCAAAGAACCTGTGTACCTCTGGTGAAGTATGAAAGCAGATGAGCTAAACAAACATATGGGAGACAGATCTAAAAGAAGTTGTGGCCCTACTCTCCCCCCCCCCCCTCCCTAACACCTTCAGTTGTTCACAGACACCTGTGGATCACATCCCACAGTTTGAGAACCGTTGCATGAGGGGATTTTTTGTATGAATGGAATTCAAAGATCTTGCTTCCTCCTAAGTGTGATAGGGAGAACTAAAACTAGTGAGCAGAAATACACTGCAGTGTAATGGCAGTGCCTGGGAGGAAACACAGAGGGTACTGTAAACATTGAGCAGAAACAGACTAGTGTGATGTTAGTGCCTGGGAGGAAACACACAGGGTAAAGTAAATATTTAGCAGAAATAGACTAGTCTGAAGATAGTGCTTGAGAGAAAACACACAGGGAATAGTACATGGTGACCAGAAATAGACTTCAGTGTAATGGTAGTGCCTGGGAGGAAACACAGAGGGTACTGTAAACATTGAGCAGAAACAGACTAGTGTGATGTTAGTGCCTGGGAGGAAACACACACAGGCTAAAGTAAATATTTAGCAGAAATAGACTACAGTGTGAAGATAGTGCCTGAGAGAAAACACACAGGGAATAGTACATGGTGACCAGAAATAGACTGCAGTATAATGGTAGTGCCTGGGAGGAAACCCACAGGGTAAAGTATATTCAGCAGAAATAGACTGCAGTGTGAAGATAGTGCCTGGGAGGAAACACAGGGAATAGTAAATGACCAGAAATAGACTACAGTGTAATGGTAGTGCCTGGGAGGAAACACACAGGGTAAAGTAAATATTCAGCAGAAATAGACTAGTGTGAAGATAGTGCCTGGGAGAAAACACTGAGGGAATAGTACATGGTGACCAGAAATAGACTTCATTGTAATGGTAGTGCCTGGGAGGAAACACACAGGGTAAAGTAAATATTCAGCAGAAATAGAGTGCAGTATGAAGATGTGCCTGGGAGGAAACACACAGGGAATAGTAAATGGTGACCAGAAATAGACTGCAGTGTAATGGTAGTGCGTGGGAGGAAACACACAGGGTAAAGTATATATTGAGCAGAAATAGACTGCAAGTGTAATGGTAGTGCCTGGGAGGAAGCATACAACACTAGTTTGGTACTGGTTAATATTAGTGATATGTAAACATGACAATGGTTTGGATGGTGCTTCCTGTTATACAGATTGATAGTGAAAGGTTAATGTGAAGTGTGTTTGGTAGGACGTAGCGCTCTGTTGGTAGGATAGGCTTAATGGTATTACAGATACTGTGAGTTAATTGCATAAAGAATGGAAGTTAAAATGGAGTTTCCTGTTGTGATATTTTGCATTGTCCATTTGTTTTGTTGCTGTTTATTACAATCCAGATAAATACACTTAATTAGGATGCATACACCTTGCTATTATATATCTCAGACATGTTTGGGATCATACCAAGCCATCATCAGGGAGACAAATACAAGAGAGCAGATGTATGAGCGTATGTATCGCTGGCTGTCTAGTGTAATTGTAAGCTCATGCATGTTCCTTCTATTTGTCTGCCTGATGGCAGCTCTGTATGAGCCAAAACATGTTAGAGATAATGTGACATAAAAGAGGATGGTGTATATATCCTAATTGTGTATTTAGTTTGTTTTTAATAAACACAAATATATTTTTGTGTTTTTGAATGTTCTGTTTTTGTGTGTGTGTATATTGCAGGGCAACTTGCTGCTTCCATTGTCAGGAACTTGTTACACTGGAGGTACAAGTTGCATCTTGACAGGATGCAGCTTGTACGTCCAGTGTAGGCAGTTCCTGATGATGGTTAGCAGCAAGTCATTGCTATTAGTGGCAGTGTAAATGACAAGTTTCTGAATTTTTTTCCAGTTTTGGGAGAACACTCAGTGAATCATGGAAGTCTTTGCACTGGAGAGGATGTGTGCTGGGTCTGTGGACATAGACCACTCTTCCACCAAAGCAGGATGGGTTTAGCGCAAGAGTGGCCTCGGTCGAGATAGTGCGCACAGCACCTTCAAATTTCAACGCAGCCACAAACTCGCTTTCAGGTACACCTTTATTTTTTTCTCAACTCTTCTTACAATGCCATCCCTCTCCTTTTCATCCGCCTTCCAAATGACTCCCATTTCTCTTCATCTCTGCCTTGCCTCTCCACTTTCCTACACACGTATATCCAACCTTCTTCACATTACACCTTTCCTCCTACTATGCCTACATATTCTCCAACATACACTGTACTTTACACATCTTGCTATTATAGCCCATATACACATCTTCTCACTCCTTCTGCACCCCAACCTTCTTCATGGTGCAACTCCTTTTTCCCCTCTTCTTTACATGTTTCATGATCCTCCTTTTCCTGTAACATATATACATAGACAGACACTATCTAACCACCATATACTAGACTAATCTATATAAGATATGCATGGTGTTCACATATGTGCTGTATTAATATAATGTCTGTTATAGGAATGTGAGCAATGGAGAAGTACACTGATACAGAAGGATGTAAGAAGAGAATGTTTTGTTGAAGAGTAAGAACAGTGTGGTGGTATAAGATGAACAGCAGATCATGAAAGTGGATAGTATATGTAAGATATACTGTAAGTGGAATAAGAAAGGGTGAGAGGAGTGGAGGCATAGTGTAAGAGTTGAGAAAGAATAAAGGTGTACCTGAAAGCGGGTGTGTGGTGTTGTTGAAATTTGAAGGTGCTGTATCTCAACCGAGATCACTCTTGCGCTAAACCCATCCTGCTTTGGTGGAAGAGTGGTCTATGTCCACAGACCCAGCACACATCCTCTCCAGTGCAAAGACTTCCATGATTCACTGAGTGTTCTCCCAAAACTGGAAAAAAATTCAGAAACTTGTCATTTACACTGCCACTAATAGCAATGACTTGCTGCTAACCACCATCAGGAACTGCCTACACTGGAGGTACAAGCTGCATCCTGTCAAGATGCAACTTGTACCTCCAGTGTAACAAGTTCCTGACAATGGAAGCAGCAAGTTGCCCTGCAATATACACACACAAAAACAGAACATTCAAAAACACAAAAATATATTTGTGTTTATTAAAAACAAACTAAATACACAATTAGGATATATACACCATCCTCTTTTATATCACTATCTCTAACATGTTTTGGCTCCTACAGAGCCACACATCAGGCAGACAAATAGAAGGAACATGCATGAGCTTACAATTACACTAGACAGTCAGCGCTACATAAGCTCATACATCTGCTCTCTTGTATTTGTCTCCCTGATGACGGCTCGGTATGATCCCAAACATGTCTGAGATATATAATAGCAAGGTGTATGCATCCTAATTAAGTGTATTTATCTGGATTGTAATAAACAGCAACAAAACAAATGGACAATGCAAAATATCACAACAGGAAACTCCATTTTAACTTCCATTCTTTATGCAATTAACTCACAGTATCTGTAATACCATTAAGCCTATCCTACCAACAGAGCGCTACGTCCTACCAAACACACTTCACATTAACCTTTCACTATCAATCTGTACAACAGCAAGCACCATCCAAACCACTGTCATGTTTACATATCACTAACTTTAACCAGTACCAAACTTGTATTGTATGCTTCCTCCCAGGCACTACCATTCCCCTGCAGTCTATTTCTGCTCACTATTTACTGTTCCCTGCATGTTTCCTCCCAGGCACTACCATTACACTGCAGTCTTCTGCTTACAATTTACTGAGACCCATGTGTTTCCTGCCAGGCACTACCATTACACCGCATTCTATTTCTGCTCACTATTTACTGAGACCTCTGTGTTTCCTCCCAGGCACTACCATTACACTGCAGTCTTTCTGCTCACTATTTACTGAGATCCATGTTTCCTCCCAGGCACTACCATTACACTGCAGTCTTTCTGGTCACTATTTACTGAGACCCATGTGTTTCTTCCCAGGCACTACCATTACACTGCAGTCTTTCTGCTCACTATTTACTGAGATCCGCGTGTTTCCTCCCAGGCACTACCATTACACCGCAGTCTATTTCTGCTCACTATTTACTGAGACCCATGTGTTTCCTCCCAAGCACTACCATTACACTGCAGTCTGTCTGGTCACTACCGAGACCCGTGTGTTTCCTCCTAGACACTACCATTACACTGCAGTCTATTTCTGCTGACTACTTACTATGCCCTCCCAGGCACTATCTTTACACTGGAGTTTATTTCTGCTCACTATTTCCTTCACCCTGTGTGTTTCCTCCCAGGCACTACCATTACACTAGCCTGTTTCTGCTGCTGTTTTTTGTGTGTATATTGCAGGGCAACTTGCTGCTAACCATCATCAGGAACTGCCTATCCTGGAGGTACAAGTTGCATCCTGTCAAGATGCAACTTGTACCTCCAGTACAAGTTCCTGACAATGGAAGCAGCAAGTTGCCCTGCAATATACACACAAAAAACAGAACATTCAATAACAATCTGATACTACTTAACATTTCACTGATTCAGTCATGCTGTGAATTACACAGCTGATTTTCTTGGACATCAAGACTATTTGTGGGAAATATTGTAACAGAAGCATCTGCATGGCATTTAGCTACAGCTAGTAGTCCTTCTACTGTTAGAGTTAAAACTGTTCTTGTGCTGAATTCTGTTCCACACCATAAAATATTCTTAACCTTTGTTTTAAATATCCCATTGTGATAATATATAAGCTGTAAAGAAAATAAACTGTCAATCACAACAAAACTTTTTATTTTTTCAGAGATTTAGTGTGTTTTACAATATGTTTTGGCCAACTTGGCCATCTTCAGGTAATACAACTGTGTATGGAATATGTGGGAGGAAAGTATCAACATAAAGTATTATCAAAAGAAATGACATCTCATTTTTTACACAAAATAGCAGTACATAGGTCTCATTTCTTTTTATAATACTTTAAGTTCATAATTTTCTCCCACATATTCCGTACACAGCTGTATTACCTTAAGAAGACCAAGTTGGCCGAAACATGCTGCAAAACACATTCAATCTCTGAAAAAGTAAAAAGCTTTGTTGTGATTGACAGTTTATTTTTTAAACTTTAAATTTTTTAAACTTTAAATTTTTTAAACCTTGACACCAGATAGAGGAGAGCAATTAACACTGGTCACTTTGTGCACCTACTGACTAGAAGGCTGCATAAACCCCACAAAAACAATTACGTGAGGGCTTACAGAATTTTAAACTCTGTCTAGCTACTGCTGTTTCTACTGATCTGTGGAATGTGCAATGCAATTACTTACAAAGCAAATTTTCTTCCAAGTGTATTACCCAGTGAGTATGTAATATTTGAGAGAAACCACCTGAATGTGAATTTCCAAACAATGTGTCATGCAACTGGCAACTCATATGATACACACCTTTGATGCAGCGACTGCTCATTGGAGGTTACACAGAGAGGTGAGGGAAATGATCTGTGTACCGAGACGACACGATCTAACATATCTTAAGTCGAACTGCACTACATGGGGCACTGGGTCCACTGGGCACTGCTGTCTTGGTCTTAACATCCTCAAGATAGGTGCACACTGGGACTTCCTGGATGCTCCTCAGTCAGCCAAAACCACAAGATTCTAAAAGATTTGGAATAGAAATTGTTTCACTGATGTGTGTCCATGACTGTAGGCAATATAGCATACATATTTCACATTCATAATTCAATCTTTTGAACCCTGAAGTAGGATGCAGCATACCCCCCCCCAAATGTCTGTTCAATTTTGGCACAATGCCATGCTTTAAAGCATTTACAATGAAATACAAGTCTTACAAAGAAAATTACACAATCTCCAGTGATATTTGAATCTACTGTGTATCTGCAATCATTTGTGCTACGTATATTGCGCTCGGTATAAATCTAAAAACATCAGGCCAGGAACACTATGTGCAACTTCCATTTAATAAGCAGGGCTTTCAACAGTCACTAGCAGGTCAGGCAATGAACAACCATTCCCAATTCAAACCACCACAACCCCCCCCCCCCCCCAACCCCAAGGCTCACAGGTTTGTACTGGCTACTAAAGCGGCAACAACTCATGCTCACCTTGTTTGTATGCATACTCTATAGTGTCCAAATTAATGACAAAGCTGATGATACACCAAGGTTCAGTTTCCTAACAACACACGTCCCAACTCCTGACATGACACACACCTTCACTAGAGCATCCGTCCATTATAGACGACGTGCACGACGGATGTGAACTTCCTGCATCTTGTTAGATCTGACAGTCTAATGAAGATCAGTCTTCTGGTGTGTGACGCCGTATAGTCTGGCAGAAAGGTATCAGTGTTCAAGAGACACTTTCTGCCACCATCAGGGTAGAAGATGAAGGCAGCAGGCTCCTGTCTAATGATACCTCTGTGCCAGACTACAGGGTGTTACATTCAACAGGATAATCATCTTTGTGCACCTTTCTTCCAGACTCTGATCCCAGTGGGCCCCCAGAAGACGACTTGCCAAGGCAATGACCGCAGTCTCATTCTTCGTCACTTGTAATGGCATCTTGTCACTGCTGCCTGTAAATAGAAAGTAAGTTACTTTCAGGTTTTATTGGTAGCTGTTAAAACGATGGTCACGTGAACTAAATTAAGTCACCCTGAAGATTGTGGCAGCATGTTCCTTACAAACATCAGAATAAACCACTCCCACAACCTGTGTAAAAACCAAAAGATGACCATCATTTGAACAACTCACTGACATGAAACAGTTCTTGTACAATAAGCCTATTCCTGTCCTGAAGGAAGCATCATGCCGTTACTGTATAAGGGGTAGTAGTGGTATAGCTCCACACATTCTGAACCTCTGCACCAGGCACAAGTAGTTGCCTTCATGCCCCTGTCACTTTCTCCCAAGAACTGCGTGAACAGGAAGGTGCACTGTGACTGACAGCCTGTCTGGATGCTCTTCTCTGCCCTGAAGTCCAGGTCAGACATGCAGATCTATGACTTTGCCCCTCGACTTTTGAGTTGCACCCAATACCACAGAGATGCTGGGACCACATCATCACCCCCCTGCCTACAAGACAGGTTCTCGCGTAGGCACGTGGAAGAATAGCATTTGTTTCCAAGAAAAGGACCGGGACAAATCCGGAGAATCAAGATCAGAACACAATTTTTCTCTACTACAGCAATTTTTTCACTGTAATCACAATTTTTCACAATACAGTAATGCACGCTACTTACCCCCTTTTAATACCTGATCTTTTTGAATGAAAAGTTTTCATAAACATTTATATATAAAAAGTGAAGTTAATCAGAAACTTATACAAATCATGACCAGAAAGAAGACGCTGATACTCCAAGCTATGGTCCATTATCAGGTTTTCCTGCCTGCACTCCTAAACAAACTCTTACTTGCCACTTGTCACACTGATATCCATATATGATTTTGAACATGTCAAGCCAACCAAGAGAAATGGTTTCTATACTGTTGCCACCATGTGAATGGGTCCTGCTGTGACAACTAGCAGGTTCCCCTACATATCTTTTACACCCTTCACTACAGTGACTTGTTTTCTTAGTAGCTGCTGCCTCAGTTCAGATTCCTCATGTGCAGCTGTCTGCAAAGTTACAGTCCTCATTTTGAAAGATACCTCATGCTGTAGGTTAGGTTAGGTTTGGTTAGGTTAGGTTAGGCTAGGCTAGGCTTGGGTAGGCTAGGTTAGGATAGGGTAGGCTAGGTTAGGTTAGGTTAGGTCAGGTGAGGTCAGGCTAGGTTAGGTTAGGCTAGGCTAGTTTAGGTCAGGTCAGACTAGGCTAGGCTATGTTAGTTTAGGTTAGGTCAGGTGAGGTTAGGTTAGGCTAGGCTACTTTAGGTTAAGTCAGGTGAGGTGAGGTGAGGTCAGGCTAGGTCAGGTCAGGTCAGGTCAGGTTAGGTCAGGTCAGTTGAGGTCAGGTGAGATCAGGTCAGGTGAGGTCAAGTGAGGTCAGGTCAGGTTAGGATAGGTTAACATAGGTTAGGTTAGGTTAGTAGTTTAATAGTTTAGTGTAGTCTGGCAGAAAGGTATCAGTGTTCAAGAGACACTTTCTGCCACAATCAGGGTAGAAGATGAAGGCAGGAGGCTCCTGTCTAATGATACCTCTGTGCCAGACTACACAGTGTTACATTCAACAGGATAATCATCTTTGTGCACCTTTCTTCCCGACTCTGATCCCATTGGGCTCCCAGAAAAAGACTTGCCAAGGCAATGACGCAGTCTCATTCTTCGTCACTTGTAATGGCATCTTGTCACTGCTGCCTGTAAGTAGAAAGTAAGTTACTTTCAGGTTTTATTGGTAGTTGTTAAAACGATGGTCACGTGAACTAAATTAAGTCACCCTGAAAATTGTGGCAGCATGTTCCTCACAAACATCAGAATAGACCATGCCTATAACCCATGTAAAAACCAAAAGATGACCATCATGCTGTTACTGTATAAGGGTAGTAGTGGTATAGCTCCACATATTCTTAACCTCTGCACCAGACACAAGTAGTTGCCTTCATGCCCCTGCCACTTTATCCCAAGAACTGAGTGAACAGGAATGTGCACTGTGACTGACAGCCTGTCTGGATGCTCTTCTCTGCCCTGAAGTCCAGGTCAGACATGCAGATCTATGACTATGCCCCTCGACTTTTGAGTTGCACCCAATACCACAGAGATGCTGGGACCACATCATCACCCCCCTGCATACAAGACAGGTTCTACCATGATATGTGTTCCAGGTATGCTTGTTGCTTCGGTTAATTTACCTCACATTCTGTCCAAAACTACCTGCCTCAGGCCTCAGTAACAAGGGGCAGGTCTAAAAATTGTAACAGTTAATTTTTTAGTAATGCCAATGCCACAAAATCACTGCTTTTCTATATATAACAAAAATAATGACATTCACTTTCACAGACCACATTAACCACAAAGCTAAAGTGCCATGTATCACCTCACCTGTAATTTCTATACAGAACATGCATCACTTTTTGCATGATTATAAGGCCACCCCACGTTCCAGATCACGCAACACGGCAACAATATTTTCCAATTTCGAAGAATATACAAGCATATATTCTATACAGATCCACGTGAAATCACACCCAATATAGCTTCAACTCCGCATGACATAACCCACATGGTCTGGTACAGTCATTCAATACCTACTTGAAACATCTTATCTATACACAACTTTCAAAAGTACTTTCCACTCGCTAATCTCAATCATACTGCACGAAAGTCAACTATATTCAGCTTTAGTCTATTAAATGCCTTAAAACATACCCATCCTCTACTACAACCACTCTCACAAAATGGCCGTCCTATTGGATACTACATAACACAGATTACTACTACCTAGATAATCTGTGCTATAGGTTGCTCTGTCACTCAAACCATGGATTACAGAGAAAATGCTATGCCACGGTTTATACAAAAGGCAGAGGTTCGTTGACAGCATGCAACATTCATCAAAGCGGCATGAATCTATAGACGCCATATTAGACTCATTACCACGTATTTTTTTTTTATTATTTATTTTACAGCATGTTCCATTACAGTACAGGAATACTACATTCCTCATATAATCATGTTATACAATATAATAAACAATAATTACAATTACAATATATAAAATTAGTAATTTAGCCTGATTCTTAATTATTGGAATACATTTAATTTTTTCTACAGCTTTTCGAAATCTATAGATTCGGTAAAGTGAATAAAGTGTTTTCTGTGGGTCTTGATCAACTCTTCTTGAGTTGCTGGCCAATTTCCGGTTTTTAAGACATTATTCTTGAGTGTTTGGCGCTCTCTTTCCATCAGCAAGCAGTCGTATATCAGGTGTTCAATTGTTTGGTCTGCGCTATTGCATGGACATGTTGGGTTGTCTATGATCTTGAAGCGATTGAGGTAGGATTTAGTTTTTCCGTGTCCTGTGACTATTGCCGTGAAGTTTGGTGTGAGTTTCATCTTAATTTTTAATCTCTGGTTTACGCTGGGGAAAAATGATTTGGTTGCTCGACCTTTGGTGGATTTATCCCATTCTTGTTGCCACTTTTCTTTTCCTTCAATTCACTTACAATTGTGGATTTAGGAATTTTGTAGTAGGAGATTATAGCTTCTTGATTTCTTGCCGCTTCTTTAGCCAGTCTATCCGCTAATTCGTTGCCGTGTGTTCCTACGTGGGCTTTGATCCAGGATAAATTTATTGTCGAACTAAGCCTTTCCAAGATCGTCACTTTCTTCCGTATTTCTTCTATTAATCTGTTGTGCGTTCTGCTGTTCGTCTAGGAGTCTATTGTGATCCTGCTGTCTTTATATATTATTGCTGTCCTTTGGTTTCTAGGTATTTGTGTTGTTCCTTCTATCTCCTCTAGTACTTTCACTATGGCCAGTTGCTCAGCCTGGTTGTTTGAGCATCTGTTGTCCAATTTGAATGTCAGTTCGTTTCCTGTGAAGATAGCGACCCCTGACCCTACTTCATGTTCGCTTTTGCTTCCGTCAATGTATATTTGCATCGTGAATTCTTTATGCCCTTCTCTTCCCAATAATCGCACTGTCTGCTGGATGAGGCCAGTTCTTCGGTTCGACTTTCCCGTCAATATTGGACTGTATTTCCTTCCCTTTCGTTAGGTCATATAATTTAGCCGCCTCCTCCTCCACCTTTATGTTTGGTGTCAGACCTGTGAGGATGCGTAAGGCTTCACTAGACGTCGAGCGGAATGCCTTTGCGATTTTGATGTTAATGAGTCGTCGTACTCTTGTGTAGATTAATCTATTGCATGCGTGTTTCATAGCTTTAGCCCATACAGGTGCTCCATACAGCAGTAGTGACAGTATTGCTCCTTTGTACATGGTCTTGTGCTTTATGATTCAAACCCCAGTTTAATTTTGATAGTGTATGGATAAGTTTAGAACATCTTTCGGCTGCGTACTTTATGTGTTCTTTAAATGTGAATTTACTGTCTATAATAATTCCTAAATATTTCATGGTGTTAACTTGTTCCAGTGGTCTATTATTTAAGTAAATTTTGACGTTTCTCTCCGCTTTCTTCTTGAAATTATCATGACTTTTGATTTTTCTTCATTAAATAGGATTTTGTGTGATTACCACGTATTATGTTATCTAAAGTATATAACCCTGACTACAGACCATTGTTTTACAGACTACTACCTATTACAGAACTCCGTGGAAACGTAAAGTAACAGCGCCACAAGCGGCTTAGTATCCTTATGTAGCAGGCATAGCTGAGTGGCTTCTTGTGATAACTTATGGAACTACGAAGCATGACAGTACTGCAGCCAGCCCCCCCGCGGCCCCTATAAGATACCCGGTCTTTTCAAAACACAACACTTGCCCAAAATATTCACTCTTATTATATGTTTTTCTATTTACAATACAATCGCTGTGAATCAGTATTCCAACCACTCAGATCATAATCATGATGAAAATATGGCATTCTTCCAAATTACTACAAACCAACCACATACACTTATTGAGCAATATACTTCACTAACATTCTATTTCTCCGACATATTTCTGCACAGATAAATAACACACTATCATGTCACATTCACCAGCCTATTGATGGAGGCACCTTCATCCCTCACTCTGTTGCAAAACACACTTAAACATTAAAAATGAAGTGCAACTTGTCACATGAAAACTCTAGGTTTGGTTGGTGTTAGTTTAGGTTGGGTTGTTAAGTTAACATGAAGCACATAGGATACACATCTACTACAGTTAGTGTCGGACCGTCAAGAATTAAGGGCACTTTACACGAAGATGAAGGTACTTTTTTGCCCACATCAGCACCCAGTATAGGCATTTTCATGAAAATTTGTATTTGAGATGACACTTTCTCCATGCGTGTTCTAAGTTTTGTTGCAATCGGTCAAGAATCAAGGGCACTTTAACACAGAGTACCTTTTCACCTGCATCTTGGCTGTCAGTAGAGGAATTTTCATGGAAATTAAACATCCGAGGCATCAAGCGCATTCGCTAGAAGTGTACTATGACTCGTTATGCTCGATCAATACTTACAGGCACTTACATGAACACCAAAGCACTTTTCCTCGCGTACCTCGGCTCCCAGTAGGGGGATTTTTGTGAGAATTCATATCTGGAACACTATACATATTCACTACATGTTCTGAGTTTCGTTTCAAACGGTAATTAATGGCACTTTACATGAAGGCCAATCCCTGCTCAATTTCTTAGTTTCTTTGCAATTGGTCAAGAATTAAGGGCAATTTACATGAAGAACAAAGTACTTTTCTTCCCACATCTGTGCTCTCAGTGGAGGGAATTTCATAAAATTTTTAAACTTCACATGTCACTTTTTTGTACGGCACAGCACAACATAATTTGTGGCCATACTTATTAATGCACAGCGTCTTAATCTTTTATAATATGGATGTTAATTCCCAAAATCTAGTATCTTACCTTTGCCTTCAGCATGTTCTTAATATCGATTAACTTGTTCTTAATGTGCAGTTAACAATTTGCATCTTTTGAGGAGTTCATGCAGTGTGAACATTTCATACATTTTACATACTTTGAACTGAATTGTCATAGTTGAATTGTTATAAAATTTAATGATGTTGATTCCACTGCTTCTTGTGTAAGGTTGTTCTACCCAGGTGCTGTCAGTGATTTAGCCATACATGTCAATGTCTACCTAGTCAGGCATTCTGGACCACTGTGCTGATCCACAACATATCAAAAACGGGTGTTCTGTGCATACATTACTTGGTTGTGAGAATTTATTGGCATTTTTATGAGGTGTCTCATAGAGGAGTTCATTAATGCTTTTAATATTTACATAAACTGTATGGCTTGAACAGAATTACTGCATAATTTTTACTGACAGTTTTAAGCCAGTTTGCCTGCTGCAATATCTTCAATCCACAACCTCCAAGCAAGTGACTCAGATCTTCAACACAGATATATTGGTTGGCTTTATTGAAGTTACATATCTTGCTTATTTGCTGGTTATGTAATGTCTGTATTCATGTGTTTATCTTCACAATAAATTGACTGCCAAACTCTGCTAGTTAGTACACTGAGTCAATAACAAGGCATAATGAAGAGGTTTAAGAGCATGTGAAGTCAGACCAGAAAGATGTTCTATGCCACTCAAGTTCTGTTGTACATGTTACCTGATTTTGCCATAATCTTTAAACTGTCATTCTTATTTCAGTAACTGGCCCACAAATGTGGACTGAGTTCAACAAAGCAATGGTAGGGCTTGTGCTGTAGGGAATGGCTGTTCAAAAGGTGGGATTTGAATTTATTAGCTTGTAGTTTTGCAAGGCAGAAATGAGTTATAATGAATTAAATCAAAACTGCTGGAAAGAAAAAGCAGATTCATTCAGGCTGCATACTGATGATGCGCCTTGTGAGGGAACACAATGCAGCAGAATATAGGCTTCAGGTGAAATAATAAGATCACTAAGTCTGTCAAAGCCTCTACTGTCATCCTCACAATAAATGCCATTATATGCTTCACGTATGAAGTTGCATGTATTGTCTGCTACGCATTTCATAGTGAAGTCTCAGATTTGGTAATTCCAAATAACATCAAGAAGTTTTTCGCAAAGTGTAGTTTGCAAGATGATCATCACAGAATCATATACCAACTGGTTTAAAAAATCCTACAAGTGCAGTAAAATAAAATGCAATATACCCATGACATAACACAACTTCTTGACATGAAAGATCACTTAGTATTTGCTGTTGCCTCTTATGCAGTATCCCGTGTCAGTGCAATGGTAATCATGAGGACAGCAATGTGTCTGATCTGAGCAACAAGTGGCCTGCAACAAACACATGAGTTTAATTTATAACCCTAGAAAGATGAAGTAGGATATTTTAAGTGTTACTATTGCAAAGTCCAGGTGTTATTAACCAGTTACATTTAGGAAGTCACAACAGTGGTCATAACGGTGGCCGAGGACTGTGGAGCTGTCGGAAAGTGCACAATAAATAAACATAGAAATTTCCAGTACTATGAAGACAAATATTTGGGGGGGGGGTTATTTTTAAGGTACAGACTAGATCCAAACCCTCTGAGTAGGAGCGAAAGATTGCTCATGTGGGAGTCAAAATTGATTTTGAAAAGTTGTTAATTTAACAGCAATGTTTATTATCAGTCACATGCAGAATAAAGAAAGCAAAACTAGAAATTTGTTTACATTGTTAGTATAGAAACAAGGGAACAAACCTCAATCTATCCTGATACAAAGGTGTTACTTGCATGTTACGGCTCTCACATTTAAGGCACTATTTATTACCTATAAGAAGCATGCCCCATGTTATACATAACTTTGTCATTTAACATTTATCCTACTGGGGTGGGTATTTAAATTTTTGCACATGGTTTTGGAAAAATGTATTATTTGAACAGAAAAAGATAAAATTACAAAATACACAGCATTTTGTGGAAAATAAAAGAAAGATTATGCAGCATGTCTTAAAAATGCAGTACATTTCCTTGCAGCATAAATATATAAAATGAAATTCTAGGGGCGTTTTCCTACGTGCATTCACATATGTGAACGCAAGTCTTTAAAAGGTTAATATATAAATTAATATGTGACTTGTTTCCTACCATGAACATGAAAACAAAGATGAAATTTACTTTGTACTCACATCAACATGTGCGGCAGCCATTGGTGTTAAAGTGATCTGCAATTATTGCAGTAGAGTTTCTGGTTACAATACAGATGCTTACTCTCAGTCTCTTTTATTACATGAGTAAACTTTGTAACATCTTAATTCTAGTTTTATACTTCCTTAATATTTTTCTTCTATATTACTATACTACACTACCATAACCTGGACAAACAGTAGGTGCTTCTGTTCGTCATTTAGCCTTCAACAGACAAACAGGACAAAGTTGCCCCATTAAATATATATCTCTTTTGCCTGAACGGGAAAAGTGTACTACAATGGGCATTTAAATTGAATGATGCTCTGGTCACAGCAGAAACATGGGATTTAAAAGGCCATACACTAAATGAGTAAAGTAAATGAAATGCCACAATGTAACTCCAGTTGACCTTGGATTCTTACTGCTAAATCTACTATATTTGCTTTGATACCATGACATATCATTTATGTGTTAATGTTTTCATCTGCTGGACGACATAAAAGTCTGAAAGTGACACGATTTACATTCAACAATTCAATGTCTTGCTGACCGAACATTCCAGGTGCAATGAAGTGTGGATGGAAGTCCTACACATATCAAACAATACACTCAGAAGTTCCCCACACAGCATGATCACTATTGGGTATAATTTATGCTTATCAACTATTGTTTGAGACTGCTTGCTTTCTTTAGTGAACAAACAACTTGAACACTATCATGTTTTTACTAGAAATTTCTTTACAACTGCACCTCTTACTGAAAACAGACTCACACTGCTGTAATGGGTACAATAAGATTAAATATAATATTGTATAAAAGCAGTGCTTTCACAGAAACACGAGTACCGCATTACCTTCCTCCACTCTACTCCCCTCTCCAGCACCCCCTCCTCCTCCTCCTCCTCCTCAAAAAAAAAAAAAAAAAAAAAAAAACACACACACACACACACACACCACCACTGACAGTACACCTCACCCAACAAAGAGTAAACCTGACACATCAGATATGATGCTGTATCTAGATGACTTTCAGAGTGAAATATGGAAAAACACAACAATTAAACATAATACTCACTACCTGTATTTCCAAGAGCACTGCTCTAACAAAGGCCACCTGAAGGTATTTAATAGGTGCTTTGTTTTTATTTATTGACTTATAATTTACTGTACTTAATAGCACTGTCAGTTACTCAGATTATATGGTGCTGAATGATTTGATGATACTGTCTACTGAATTGGGAAGGATGTGGTCACCACCTAGTTTAAGGTACTATCCCAGAATTTGGCTGAAGGAACTGAGGACAGCCATGCCAGTATAGCCTGTGCCTGGCCCAAGATTCAAACTGGGCACCTCCAGAATACATGTTAGATATATTACCGCTTGAGCAGGCTTGCTCAATAAGTACTTTATACGACTGTTAAACAGAGTTCTGATATACTTGTGTGCACATCCATTATATATGTCATTATGTAGAACTACAGTAACCCATCTGTAATATAAAGTTGCCTCTATTAGAAATTGTCTCTAGTCCTTTGAATACAATGTAAATAGATTAAAATTATCTCTGATAGATGGGAACTATTTAATGTGGAAAATGAATACAAATACAAGACTAATCAAAAGCAGTAACTACACACTGTTTTCTGTTCACAAAATTTTGTGCCTACAAATACTTGAGGAAAATTCCTTTCAAAAACATGACATAATTAAGCCTGGCTGGCAATACAATAAGTGCAGAAGATCTAACAGACTAAATAAAGAAAGGAAGGAAAAATAAAATAGAATGTACACTGTTCAGTCAGTGCGTATGTTCTATGAATTTGTGGCTTCTGACATACACGGTGTGCACTGCAGTGCTTCCCCTAGCATGTACACTGTAACAGTTGCAGGCTAGAGTAAATATTTACTCTAGCCTGTGGATATAATCAGTTTAACCTTTAACGTACGGACTTTTAAAAGCCCCTAGTCTCCTGCTGGCCGGACTTTTTCGGGCATTTAAATCTTAAAATTGCAGACATCCACAAAAACAGATATATTTTCCGCTCTATATAACATAAAATTATGAAATAAAAACTGCTTGAAAGAGAGTAAATTTCTACATTTATGGACGAAGTGTCAATTTTTAGCAATAAAACGTACTCGCGGAACTTTCTGATAAATTCAAAAGTTATTTAGTGTAATATATTTTATGTCACTTCTGGGGATTTTTATTGTACTTACCCCTTGCTTTACACCGTAGGAATATGTGATGTTACGTTCACAGAAATATACAACCCTTATTTGCACCGGCAAATGTATTCTGTTCCATCTGTACAACGATATGTGTCGACTCACGCCACAACATTGAACGCTGCTCTCTGTGTCTAGAGACTCAGGTTCACATGCGTATGCCACTTCTCGAAGCAGTTCACTATGCACAGACCAATGTAGTCTTCTACTACAGTAGGTTTGATAGCACGGCCAGATTCGTCAGAGAAATTGCCTTCAACGGGAGGAGCGTATATGTTCGTGAGAATGTAAATATCACGCGTATCTATATTTCTTCGATCGTAATATCAGGTGGCTGTGCTGAAGTGCTTGCTGTGTCTTTGGATGCCATATACTGATGAAAGTAGCGATTCGTGTCATCTAGTGTAATTTGAAAAAATCTGCCTGAAGAAGAGAATGAAGATTGAAAAGGGAGAGGATTCTGCATTTATATCTGAGGCAGCTGATCGGCTGACGCCATTTGGAGGTCCAGTGAAATCAAAGACATTTGACGAATCCCCGGCTCTTCTAGCCCGAAACGTAACTTCGGTTTCCCTAGTACTATCTTCGTCTTCTGAGGATGAGGACTGCACACGAGATTCCATAAGTTCGTCTGTCTCTTCCAATTCCTCATCAGATTCCTCATCCATCAGTACTTCCTCTATTTCGTCTGGCTCGAGTGGTTTTGAATATCTAGCTCGCATCTGAGGTTCCATTTCAAGGGGTCCCAAATAAACCGAATAGATGAAAGTTATTGACAATTCACCACTGATATAAAGTTTGTCTATCAAATAATGATTGGGTCACTGGGAAAGTAATGCAGATGAAACTGTGTCAGTAAACACTGAAGAACAAATAGAGATAACAACCAGTAAGGAGTACTTCCTTACAATCCGCCACTGAAGTTATGCAATATTTATCAGTTCGGCGCCGATAAAGTAACCTCAAACACGACTGTGAAAAATATCACCTGAAGCTTTGTCAATAAATGTTACAAATAATTTTGGATTGAAGTACATAACCAATCCGCCACTGTCACAATATATGCCAGTCCGCCAATGCAAAACATTATCAGATACGCCATACTACTACGAAAGCTGCCAGAAGACTAAACTTGAGCCCTTCCTGGTCCAGCTTCTACGTTTCAACGTCATACAATGGTCTACTGTATTTCGCCTGCCACCTTCTTCAGCTGATAACCAAAGGTCAAGTTCGGTCATAAATAATATCGAAACCCGGACCGCCATAAATGACATCATTGCTCATGACGAATACCAGACCTGCTGGTGGGGCCCTCAATGGGATTGTTTGGGTTTCCTGCCAAAGCAAACACTGTCAGAGCTGAAAAACGTCACGCGTGCACAGCGTCAGATATATCTAACATTCGGCCACTGGGGATGGCAGGCTGCGTTAGATATATCTAACATTCGTACTTTAAAGGTTAAGACAGCAGTCACAGATTCTCTGCTTTTGATAGCAGATGACTACTTCACATTTTAGAAATGTCACAAGTGCCAGGTACATGGGCAATTCAGCAATGAAGAAGGGAGAATTTCAGACAGCTACAGCCTCACTGGTAGAAATTCTACACTCCAATTTGGATGAACTACTTACTGCAAGCAATGGACAACAGGCCCACTGTCCATAAGCCCGAGGGCAGCATGTGGCACCAGCTGGACAAGTCTGACGACCTCCTGGGCAGATTGTGTTGACTGGTATTTGTTTTACAGGCTCCAGACTGTCCCCTGCAACTTTCTGTAATCAAAGCATTACATATTACAAACGTAACTACCAGATCCTGACAAACATTTACTTGATGTATCATACATTATTTGTCTGTTGTCTCTTGCTTCTGTCCCAAGATTTAAGCTTTTCTGATAAGGAAAACATTGTTTCACAGTCGGCTTTTAAATTGAATAATGCTCTGGCCACAGCAGAACCCTGGCATTTAAGTGATCATATGCTAAAGGTTATTAGTACAGGTAATCAGTAACTCTAAGACTTAAATTTATAATATACTTAGCACATACTGGTTGACACCATCCCCCTGGGAGACACTTATATGTTAGGGGACAACAGGTCCCATGATCCTTGCAGCACACTCCATCAGAAAATGGACAACATCCATACGAACTGGGAGAAATCTCGCAGCATGCACCTAAATCACTGCACTGGTTTCCATCTGGGCAACGCACCATCAAACCTTCAAATTAAAACCAAACACAACTAGTCTTTATCAACTGACAACAAATTCTGAATAAAGCAAAACTATGTGAAAGATAGCACAACGTCTGGTACTACTGGACACTTACATTTCCTACATACCATTTCATTTCTGTGCAAGTTTTTCAGGTTTCTGTGATAGGCATGGTTTAGATTGTAGTCTTCTGGGTTTTGATACTGTGTAGTGTTACAGGACGATCCTGATGTTTATGATGAAAATGCTGCCTCCAATTTCAGGGTTGCAAGAACCGAGTCCAAGCAGATGCTGATGTCAACCTCAGTCAGTTTTTGGTGTCTGACTTGGGCACAATACTTTAAACCCTGAAGACAGAGGCGACACGTTCCTCATAAATGTCAGTGTCAGCCTACAGCATCACAGGGTCAAAACCCAAAATAATGCAATCTGGATCTCATTCTTTCCTTGTATTCAGAAGAGGAAAGGCATGTCACAAGTATATTAACAAATTTAAACTGACTCTTCAGATACTTGATGGGGAGAAAATTATGAAAAAAAATCAAGTTCTGATTAGTGAAAGTGATGTAACCTTCTGATCTGTTTCCATACAAAATTCCATACGCCAGACTCCGGTGGCTTGAGGGGTGGGGGAGAGAGGATTGTTTTACACATTAGGCATTCAGCTGAATCTTCCACATCACAAAGGCTACAGTCCTGAAGATACACACAAATATAATACTGCGTCAGTATTCTTAAAAACCTGGAGGTTCATGGGAAAAATAATAGTCTTGTAATTCTCATTCTACACCAAGTAAAATTAACACAAGTATATGTAATGTTAAGACAATTACTCCCTAAAATACCATACTCAGAACTCCCAAATGCAAATTCTGATCATTCATTGCAGGAGGGGAAGGTGGGGTTGCACATTTTAGCACCACACAAATTACTTTTACTTACTGCTATTTGGTGATTGATGAGACTCACTGTCCAGGTTCTTTGGTGTTTCTTGGTAATTCACCATGAGTTTAGTCACCTCAGTATATGTATTTTCATAACGATGCTGACAGTGTCCAGTCATGCAATCATAACCTGATGAAACAAAAGAGAAAAACAGTCCTTATTCCTCAGGCCCTGTGAACAAGTCACATTTGAAACCAATTAGCATGTTTAAGGTGAAACTGACAAAAAATAATTATTCAACATTCAAGACTTCTGGGATGTGTCAAAGGTTAAATACAAATACAAATAGTTCCCAATGTATTGAAGAATGTTAGTGCTTTCACCCTCACAGTCAAGCAGCCAGAAATGGTTCTTTCCAAAATAGTGGAGACCATATAAGCCAGTGTAATACAGTGAGAGTTGGATTTAATCTTGATATTATACATCTTCCGTGCAATACAGACACATAGATGAGCTTATTATCAACACACTGTACAACAAATTTCATTTATCCACGTATATAAGAGACTATTTCAACATGTTTCAGCTTTTTCTTATAGCCATCCTCAGGGAGTACTGATATACAAAGGATATATTTATGGAGTTAAAATTCAACTTTGTCAACAGTAAATGGTAAAATTCATTGTAAATACACTATTATAACACCAATATATAGTGGTGATAATGTCAGATGTTTGGACGCACATGATTTTAAGTCCTGCATAATTAGAATGTGTGTGTGTGTGTGTGTGTGTGTGTGTGTGTGTGTGTGTGTGTAGTCAGCACTATACACTGATGTAATAGTATATTTACAATAAGTTTTACCATTTACTGTTCAAAAAGTTACATTTTAACTCCATAAACATACCCTTTGTATAAATTTTATGGTATATCCTTTGCATATCAGTACTCCCTGAGGATGGCTACTAGAAATAGTTGAAACATGCTGGAGTAGTCTCCTGTATGTAGATAAGTGAAATTTGTTGTGCAATCTGTAGGTAATAAACTCATCTATCCTGGTTTAAGTTTCTAAAGAGGCCATGTACAATGATGGTAAAACCAAGGAAATGAAATTTTAAGTAGCTGTTGAAATTAAATACACCATAATGTAGTTCAAAATATAGCACCAAAATTATAACATAGTTTACTTCTTCCACATGTCCATTAAAATAACTTGCCGCTTCTTCACTTTCTGCTGAACCCTGTATGTGTAACTATTGTATGTATATCAACTGATGTGATTAGTCTAGACTTTAACTATAGTTAAATTGATGTCCTTGTGATCTTGTTTGTGATTGTCCTGTGATTTTTGACAAGTTTTATATTCAGTGCTGATGGCACACTTATGAATACTCTGAAACGCAGATGCATGTATGTATGTATATATGTACACCTCATTCTCAACACTACTGAGGGTAGCCATTGTGTTATGATAGAAATCAAATTTTAGATGTATTTCCTCCAAGTGTCAATTCCCACCAGTGCTGACAAAAATGTTGCTAGATGTTCACCTTTCCCACTAACATTCCTTCTCCTCCCACTACTCCTCTGCCAGCCCCTCCTCTTCCTCCTCCTCAGACATATCAAATGTAAACTTTCCATCCATTATTTGTGCTAAGGTCTGCACCTCACAAGTTACATCATCACTATCACAGGATACATATTGTTGAAATGATAACACCTGCTTGCAGCTGGCCCCAGGCATGTTTCATTACACTAAGTTCTGTTGCATCTTCACCAACACTGATTTGCTTTAAATTAAATCCACATTTACGAAAACACTTCACTGCTGTTGTATGTGTGACATAGTGCTATGATTCTGCAATGAAATGTAGTTAATCCAAAACATTTACCCAGTGAGTGCTGCATCATGCAGCAACTTGTGATCAAGCACAGAAACAATTTTTCTTAGAACTTACATTGGGTAATAATGTTTGAATGACCTCATTATTCCCTGGTCATGTGGCTGGAAAATGCTGATGTAGTTTTGAGGAAAAAACATAACTTGCACATTCTTTAGGTAACTTGTGTCTCACACTGGTCCACAAGAAGTAAAATCTGTTTTGGGAACTTATTTTGGTACCCAGTGCCTTTAAATATGTGGTGCAATCAGTTTCTGGACTCAATTTGTTTCTCCATAACAACAACAATTACATTCTAACCAACATAGTCCTCTTCAAAGTAGTTTCCCTGAGACTTTATGCAGTGAGCCCAGGGATCACACCACCATTAAAAGAATTTTGACATGCACTGTTTGAAACTCGGCAAGTGCATCCTGAAATTTTGTTCGAATCATGGTAATATGATTAAATCTCCTTCCCTTTAATGCCATCCTGAGTTTTTGGAAGATAAAGAAGTCATAAAGTGCCAAATCTGGTGAGGACAAAGGGTGTGGAATGACAGTAATTTGTTTTTAGCCAGAAATTCACACACAGAGGAAGTGCAGTGAGCAGGTGTGGGGCACAAATTTGGCAGCAGTCTGATGAATGTTCAGATCCTTTTAAAATGCCCTGAAATGACCGAAATAAAGTTCCCAACACATTAGCAACTTCACGGATAGTTATTCAACTGTTTCTGTGGATAAGTTCCTGTGCTCAATTCATATTTTCATATGTTTTGCTTGCCGATGAACATCTCATTAACATCTTCAACAGCTGTCACACCACTCCTGAACTTCAAAAACTGCTCAAAAACTTGTTCTTCCTCTTGCTTGCTCTCCAAAAGAGACTTTTAAAATTTTAAACGTTTCTTTAGCATTTTCCCCCAGTTTCAAGCAAAATTTGATGCCAACACGCTATTCTTTCAAGTCTGCCACTTTTACGTACAACAAAATTGCAAATGGAACAACACACACACACTTAACAAGAAATTACTAAAAAATCACACATGCTACAGCCTTATTCCATGCAGGAAATGACTCAGTAGACTCTACTCTATCTACACGTAGTGGTAGAAGTCTGTGCTAGCAGCACTAGTGTCATTTGGAACTCATTCCAGAAACTACTTGATTCTGCAACACAGTAGTGAATACTTCACTACAGTGTTTGACAGAAACATCACACTACACTAAATAAGACAGCTTACCACGTGGGCAACAGTGCACTTTGTCTGGGCAGCAGGTTGCATTGTCATATGGGCAGCATCCCTGTTCACCACTGGGAAGCTCACAGCATGTCATTCCACGGCTACAAGATTTTTTTCCTCCTGGGCATACCTCAGCAGCAACCAGGTGGATACAGACTGCAACAACAACTGTATACCACATTGCTCAGATCTGTAAAAAATATTTATTCATAACCGATTACTCTCACATTTCAAAAATGCCATCCCCAGATCTTGATTCTGAACCATGACAATGCCAAAATATGTAATTCAGCATGCAATATACTGTTCAGTCAAATATTATGGAAAAATGATCAAGCTGGGGTCAAAAATTATCAAACATATCTTTAATGCTGAGATGAACTACGCAAACCTATTGAGGAAGTACATACGACACAGAATCTAAAGACACACTTGCATGCATAGGCAAAAACATATAAATTGTTAATGACAGTCATTCAACTTTTGTACTTTCATTCAAAATGCAATATACCACTGTCAGAATTCTACAGGATCATGTTCATGTGAGCTTACCTATCGACAACCTCCTACATTTTCCCCTTACTCTACACAAATGTACTACAAATTTCAGGAACCAAGCCTTCAAACTTATTATGATGTAACACCATATTTCTTTTCACCATTAACAACATACCAAATTACATAAATAATATACAGCTACTTCAAACACTATACATTAGGCCATGCAAAAAATGAATCCCTTGAGACATAGGACAAAACAGTATACTATATATGAAAATGATTAAATTATATACCAATGACACGGTAATTTACAAACAGGAAATTTATCACAATATTAACCATGATCAGGGGCGCAAAAATTTTCCAAAACGTTAGTAGGCATTTCAAAATTCTGAATGCCATGAAGGTGACATGAAGCAAGTTCCATACTGAGAACCCACAAATATTAGGCACCACTGTACAAAATTTAATCGGTCATGTGACCTGGCACCTAGGATTTATGCACCCCCTGATGCTGATTATGATGATGGTAATGGTGGTGGCAATAATGATAACGATAATTGCTGTATATGAACACAGCCAGTGCATCAACTGGTTCTGTCACCTAATAATATTGAGATCAGAAGACTTGGAAGTACTTCTCTGCACTTACTGAACTTCCTGTTCCAACACAAGAAATATAACCTAGTACAAACAAACCTAGTACAGACAAATACATATCTGAGTGTCATCTTGTTTTAAGTTGTAGAAATAAATTGCCTTAACAAGGGTTCCATGCTTTTTATAGATCTATTTCCACAACATAATGACCCTACATCAAGTGGCATTAGTGTCACTCCACCACTCAAGTTCCTTTGACTGCCATGTTGATACTGCTGACGGTAGGAAATTAAGGTGAATGCTACAGCCAAGATATTCATACCAAGTTTCAAGAAAATGAATATTCATGAACTGGTTCAAAAGTTAGTTGAAGGAGAATCAAACAGAGTTCTACAGTATGATACAATACACCTCTGTTTCCTTATAAAACCTTGGCAGGGGATAAGAAATAAGCATTTAAACTGTGTTTATTTACTGTGAGAAAGTACTGGTTTTCTTCTGTGACTAAATCTAAGTCTTAACACTGGCTCTGATTTATTTGATGTGCACAACTATGTGAGGTCTGAGCTTCCATTGTCATAAGGTGAATGAATGACTGCCAATATACCAATCAGGATTAAATACTTGTATTAAAAACAGTTTGATGTCTACATGGCACATGTGTTCACTTTAGGGATTCATGCAGATGTTAACGCAGACATAAAACGTATATATATATATAAGGCTCATGCCTAACACCTTAAACACCCAGTGTGGGCAATCAGAAAACGTTACAGCAAATGTGCATCCAACAATACTAAAAACAATACATCATTCCCACATTTTAATATGTCTAATGCACAGAAAAAATCGAAAATATTAATACCATTGCCACATGGCAGCAATGTAGTCCCTGCACTCTGTGAGACAACCTATGTAATTGACAATATTATGTTCACCAGTCTGTTAACAACAGGGCATCCATTTAATGAAACTCGTGTAACGCCAATTCAAACTCACACAATATGCGGTCTACCCAATTATAAGCTGGCAAGCCCAACGGCAATGTTGTGAACAAACCCATGTTACATACCTCCTCCTACAGTGCACATGGGCCAGGGCCGCAACTGCTGCATACTCCCTCCTTGGTACGAAGTCAATCATCTTGATGTAGATCCCTGGTTCGTAACCTCTGGGACATACACCTTGAGGATTTGAGGGGGAAAGAAGTGGAAAGAAGCACGCAGCTTTTCTTTTAAACGAAAAGCAGTTCTGAGTACAGAACGAGGGCAGGGAAATATGCACATTATTACGCAAACGAAACGCCGGTATTGCACACCCAATTATTTCACTATGATATGCGTAATCCAGAACTATTCGTAAATGTACGGTGACGTCGAACTAATATCCCAGTACTGTAAGGAAAATAACTTACATATATAAAATAGGAAAATAAGTACTTACATTTATGGGCACTGACGTACTTTAGCCCGACCACTGTGTACCCAATCTGCTGTGACGGCAGCTCACGCGCGCTCTAGGGCGTGGAGCGCTGTGGCCGCGCCCCAATCTCCCTCCTTCAACTTGTCGTGCCCATTTCAAAATTTCCTTTTCCACACAAGCAGGCACTACATGGCAACTCGAGACAACTTTAGGTTAACGGTTACACCATGGGGTTCCCATTTTAAGAATATGCCCACAACTTCATTCGGAATGGCACATCGTACAGTGTCATTATAATGTCTCAATTTGGCAGTTATCATGTTTCCAAAATGTTGACACTCGTCGTTTATAGCTTGATTTGAGCAGGCTGTTAATAATTCGAATGCTTTTTCAAGACGCTGATCTTCCGTTTTTTTTTCTTGGTGGCGCCGAAAACAACTGAATTCAAACGGCATACTGCTGGAGTATCTGTCACTGAAAGAAAACTTGAAAGCCTAACCTTGGTGCTAAAATTATTTTTGTTGACTTGCAGTTTGTGTCGATATAGTGAAACCATAAAGCATAAGTTTCTGTTTGTTAAATCAAAATTGAAAGACTATGCCCCATTCTGTGACTAAACTGAAACCTTAATAGGTAGCCTTCCTGAGTCTGTCTGTAAAGTGAAACCTTGAAGCCTAACATCGGCGCCGTATCTGTGTCAGAACAGAAAAACCTGAAAGAATAAAGTTTCTGTAACTAAAATGACGGCCAAAGGCCTAACCTCAGTGGATTATTTCTTTTCAACAACATACAGTTTGTCACTGAAGTGAAACCCAAAATCCTAACCTTCACGGATTACTTTTTTTTTTAATAATAAAATTCCCGTCAATAAAGTTAAAACTCATAACTGAATATGTCAGTCTTCATTTGGCAACCCTGATCCAATACATCACACATAAAACCTTTCTGACACTTGCATAGCAAGAAATGTATATTATACTTAAATTTCACTTAAAAAGTATTGACTTGGTGAGTCAAAGGTTTGTAGTAAGCTGGTGTGAGGTGAATGCTAACTGGCAGAGAATCCTGGACTAGCATGCAATTTTAAAGTCGTGCATGTGTTTTAGCATTGTTATGTAACAACTGGAGCTGGGATGCCTCTGTGGATGATCAAAGAATTGTTTATCAATTCCCAGCAGAAGCAAGATTCTCTTCCGTAAGGTGTCCACAAGAGCTGTGGGGCTCATGAAGTGGACCACTCAACTCCAACTAGTGCTGAGGCTAAGACTGCTTGGAGTTGTACCTGCAGTTCCTCATATGCTTTCATGGCATGGTGCTTAAACATGGCATGCCTTTCTTATGAAACACACAGTTAATGAAATTTCACTGAGAGGAATTTCCTAGTTCCAACAGGTTTCCAGTAGAATGATAGCGGGAAGAAACATAATCATCCCAATTTAATACAAATTTATTTGATCATGTGTAGGAAGATGTGTCGGAATAGTCAATTTCTTCACCAGCTGGTGCGGGAATTAAGAAATGTCTCCAGTGATAATGAAAAGTGGCACTAGACAAGCAACGAGTTATTGTTATGATTGGTATATCTGTGATTAGGGACATAGTTCCACATAATTCGTATCTAGTTAATTTTGTATCGGTGGAAGTGGAAATGTACTGGAAACTTTGTTCATATATCACATGAAGTCTCATTATCCTTTGGAAGCCCGCAATTTGTATTACTGTATGGTTGTAGCCAATTCTAAAACTAGGAATTAATATTTACCTATCAAAAGTTCTGGTTTTCCTCACTGCAGGGCAAACTAGCATATCAGAGCTAATGTCACTTATTTGGTACTCCAGTGGGATGTAGTCATTGCTTTTATAACCACTGAGAAGGGGGGATTCTACTGCTTGTTGTCAGAACTTCCTTCAAAATTGTTTTTAACAGGTGGGAGGAATGTCCCACTGAAGACGTCATGTGTTATGTGTATGCACAGCATTGTGTAATGTAAAGAATAATTTTTATAAATGAAAATTGACTGTTATAACAATGTAGCAGGTCGTTGCTACTTCCTGATTTTCTTTTTCCATGGCGCAACAGCCCGTAGTAGGCCAGGACCTCCTCATTATCGAGGCTTCAATATCACACTCAGACAGACCACAGTCGGTAAGACTCCTCTGGGCGAGTGATCAGCCAGACGCAGCTCTACCTGACAACAGACAATACTCACAAGAGACAAACATCCATGCCCTGGCAGGATTCGAACCCACAATCCCAGCAAGCTAACAGCCGCAGACCCATGCCTCACACTGCACGGCCACTGGGATTGGTGCTACTTCCTGATTACCCTCCTCAATTCCCTTACCCGTCCCATACCTCAGATGACTACACTCACATTTGGCTGGTGTTCCTTGGTTTGCTTGTGATCGCCCATAAGATTCCCTGCAAGAATATCTCCTTGTTGAAGCTAGTCCAGAGGCCTGATTCGTAAGAGAACCTCAGGTCCACAAAAGTAAATCACCTTCTGTGAGATCACACCAGAAAGCGTTTCTCAAACCACAGTACATCAGTCTGCAGATAGGCAGGAAATTATTATTTAAACATATGTCAAATACTTAAATAGTATGTTTTAAGAATAACTAATTCCATGGTAGTTGCTATAAACCCCTTGAGGTAATTCAAGGCAATTCATACCTTCTCAACTGACTCCTGGAATTTCTACTTCTAGCATTATCCTTCTACCGATGCTCAGGTTTTCCAAGGAGTCTCCTTCAAGGTTTTCTAACCAAAGAATTTTTCCATCTTAGTCTGAACCTGCTTCTTGGCACTTTGCTGTTGCATAACCTTAATCAGACTGAAATATACCTGTCAAAGATTCATGTAGCACTCATGAACGCAGCTGCAAGTGACATGATACGAAACCAAATTAATGGCACTGGAAGTAATGAGACAGTGATTCAAAGGAATTAAGTCATGCTCACCAGACTTTGCATTCATACGAGTTATGGGCACCTGCTTCAGTTCTTTCTGCCTTTCACTTAAAATGAGCCATTATGCTGAAATGCAAAAGCAGTTTTAGATCTCCGGATATTCTATGCAAGATAAACAATGCAAAATGGAGAATGTAGAATGGTATCTGTGCCCCACTTTGAAGCTTACTGGAAGAATGTGCACATGGTCACATATGCCTGTTTTTCTGCTGTTTGGTGAGATTCTTCTATACAGCCCAATACACAACACCAATTTGTGATTATGTGGTATTTATCACTATAGAAAGATAAAAAAAAAAGTTTGAAGAAATCTATATATATGCTTTGGAAGTTTCATATATATCAAAGTGCAGATTGCTGCTCAGGAAATAAATTTCATTTAAGAAATGGTTACATTTTTAAGTGAAATGAAATATTGGGGTAAATAGTTATTTTACTGATAAATCACAATAAATTTGTAGGCAGTGCAATTACCTTTCTTACCACGTGCCTGTTAGTAGCGTCCTGGCTGGTACATTCTTCTCACTAAAGAGGATACTGTAGGATGCAGTGCATGCTACATTTGTAATTTGTAGAGCAGATAGAGTAGACTGCATTTGTTGGTAGTGTTTAATGCTGATCCTGATGCAATTTGTACTAACTCCAAACCAAAAGTTATTTTGCACTAAAATATGCAAAAAAAATTTGGGAGTAGGGAATAAAGGGGGTACTGGTCATATTTTGGTACAGGTGACCCCTGTTTAATGTGACAGCTTCATACAACACACAGTAAAAAATATTCAACTTTTAATCTAAACATTTCTTATGCATACTGTAAATCCAACATACCCAGTAAAGCAGTCTGCCCATAATACACTCCTCTCTCAGGCAAACAACCTCAGCAAATACTGACTGACGAACATGCACCATCTCCTCAGTCATTTTTGTATGCATCTTCTCACTGTGCTGTGAGGTGATTCTTGGTTTAAAAATAAAATTTATTCTTAGAACGTTTATTAAATTTCATTTTCCAACCTTTCTGAGATCCAAAGTCAAAGCAGCGATAACTGTCAAAGCCATGAAAACACGCAACATAGTGAATTTTGAAACAAAATAAAAAATGACTGAAGGAAAACAGGCAAGCACTGGCAGAGCAGCAGTAGGTATTTATTACAGTTTGGTGTAGTCTACAGTAAGAACAACACCACAAGTCCTAGGAATAAAGAAATTCAAGTGAAAATGCTACAGCATTAATGCCTACTAAAATCTCTCACCCTAAAATGAGGTCATTAATACCTGAAACAGAGAATTAAATATGTAAGTGGGGAGATCTGAACTATCTATGCCTATGAGTATATAAATCATTAATAACAAAATTATTACTCTCTGGTATGACTCAGAAACCCTCATGAGGGACCTTTTATGGCACATTGACAATGGCGAAACTGCTTCAGGTTATTGATAGCAGAACGGACAGAAGACACAGAAAATTATGTGTGAAAGCTCTGTGAAATAGTGACAGGGGGGGAATTTTCCTGCAAATTTAATTTTTAATATTGATGAAACTGGTCTAGTCCAGAAATGGATGCCACCCTGCACACATTTATTACTAGGGATTCAAAGTCATTAAGAATCAGCTTACTCTCCTGCAGCCCATGGATCATGATATGACCTTGAAAGCCTGCAACTGAAGGACACCGGTGGGCAGGGCAGAGAGGGGAGTGTCCCAGGCTTTGAGAAGGAGCTACCTAATGCCACTGTACAGATCAGCTACACTGTCACCAACAACATGGATTTTGGGAAATGGTGCAGATGATGTACAAGAATTTCTGGTGTCCCATGGCCAACCTTTTACAAACCGTGCACTGCAGCAGCAACTGATTAGACTGCCATGTAACTTTTGCGGAAAGCAAGGACCTAAGCCTCCATCCATAACAGCTGACTAAAAATATGAATGAAGAGTCATTCTGTTTGCACTACCAGTGCATGACTATTAAAGCAGCACAATGGCTTCATATGAGTGAGTGCTGTAGCATGTTTATGAAATGTTGCTTGAGTGTCACAGGTAACTTCTGGATACCATGAAAAAAATCTTTCAAGGGCAAACCATGTTACTCCCTGTACCTGTATTTATATTTTATGAGTTTAAATCATTTGGGTGTCTTGGGATACAGGCCCACAACTCATCTCATCTCATTGCAATATGTTACCCCTGATTATTGTAGAATCCACTTAAGAAGAGTGTTTGCTGGGAAAAAAACATTTCATTGCATTAAGCAGGGGTCACTTGTACATGGAATATGCAGAAACAAATTTTCTGTAATGGAAATTAAATCTACACAAGCTCCAGATTTCGTTAGAGAACAGAAACATATTCAGGTTGAGAGGAAAAGTTTCAAATTTTTTCCCTATGCATTGACTTTTAGTGTTATAGCAATGTTACCGTCCAGAGGGAGATTCTAATTAATGTACAAAATAATTCAAGTGTATAAGTCTGTAAGATTTTTTTAACAAGAAAATGTTTCAATTTATATAACATCTCCAGTACTTTCTAACACATACTATTCAGAAGAATAATCAATAATTAATTATAGTTATAATAATAAAAACAGAAATCCCACCTCAACTGTTTTATTTTTAATACCTGTAATAAGAGAGTGGTTTTTTATTTTTAATGCAATTATTTCTATGCTCACCTTGATAATGAAGGTGATATTTAGCTTTCCACCTTTAGTGGGGGAAAATGGCAGTGTACTTGCTAAAGAAACAAATGAAGATTTTTCCAAGTTTTCTTTCTACACTCATACACACGACCCCATTAATGTTTTTAAGCATGTTAATCTATTGTTTTGTCTGATGTTGCAGATATGTTACTGCCAGTGCCAACTAGATTACAATAAGAGACATTCCTGTACATCTAGATGGCAGTAGCTGTCCCTCTCATTATTTTCTCATGATATTTTACTTGGTTTTCACATTACATGGAATACAAAATACATATAACAGCACCATTCTGCCAACTGCAACCAAACTTAATTATTTCCGCCACACAACTGAAAAAATATGTTTCTTTTTTCGTTTTCAAACTCCTTTAAACATACTCCCAGAAACTACAAAGACAATAACTTTTTTCTTCTTCTTTTTCTGTCTTTTAACATTTAACGCCATGCAACACTTTCAGCAACTATGTTCTTAAATGTAAAATACCTGTTATCAGTTTTTCATTTTACAGCTCATTCTTCACTTATATGTCAGGTCCTGTTTCCATCACACTTCCACTTTGATCATGGGAGGACAATTGACTTACAAATACATTTTGCATGTAGGATCACTAGCCCATCATTACCACACATCCCAAAAGTAAAAAAAATGAAGTCATATACAAATTTCTTAAACTGTGCCTCCACAGTCCCTTCACTCACAGCATTACAACCAGGAAATCCTGTATTATTTGAAAATACATGTCTCTTTACTCAAATTTAATTGATAACATACTTCACCTGATAGAACATTTTAAATTTGTGTCTTGTCTCAATGGATTTGCTCACAGCATGAATGTATTCTATAATGAATATTTTTAAAATATTTCCACAAGCAAAGATTTTTTTTCAAAGCTATTTATTCACTTGCTAAACAAATCTCCCTTAAATTCTTTTAGTACTCAACTTCATACAATTTCAAACAGTTATATAGTGTTTTATTTGGTACATTCCAAATACTTGCTGTCTTAAGTACATTCCAAATCTTCAACCATTCATTTATATATACACACATATACCCCCTTTTGTCCCTGAGATTTGGATCAGTTTAGTTACACTGTTCTGGCAATAGGACTGTGGAGGTGAAATGCAAGTGTAACTACAATATAATACAAGTTCTCAGTATACAACAGTGTACAAGTTTGCAAACAAGTGCATTACAACCATCAAGGAACCATATTTTGACATGTTAAATGGCTAAATGTTTCCTTTATTCATACCAGTGCTATTCCAGATAGGAATGAGACAGCTAATTCGAGATATATTCAGTTCTTGCCCTTACAGCTGACATGCAAACTGTGACACAGGTGAATTAATAGTCCTACTTATTTTGAGGGCTGAAAGGCAGGCAGATATGAAAATATTAAACTTCATCATGAAACCAGAATCTGCCTTCTTTTTTAAACACAGGATGAAATATTTTACAAAATATTCATTCTTGCTCAGATGTGTCTTGATTTTATATCAGACACTTTCCACAAGTTTTGTTTTGTAAATGATAAGATTGGACATACCAGAGTAACTAAGTACAGCAGTTTCCATTTACACTAAATTATACCCAGAACACTTAAAAAAGGGAAACAGTGGAATAAAAAAAGAAAAGAAGCAAGGGTTACTGCAGAAAAAAAAAACAGTCAAGCCCCAGGTCCATATCACAAAAACAAAATATTAAATTTACAGAATGATCTTCATACCCTCTCAAACACTGTAAATAAAAGGCTTTTGGCAGCATCATCATTACACAGCCACTCTGCCATGTGTAATCGCTGCACTAGCTGCAGCCCTTCACTCAGCTGTGGTGACAGTGAGCATGCAGCAACATCAGAGAATGAAGGTGAATGGTCCACTTGCAGCACTTGCCTTATGTACCAGTATCTGAAATTCAGAGTGTTATGCTAAATTCGGTAACTGACATAATTATTCAGGGCACAGGGGAAGAAAAAGTGTAGGACAAACCACTTTCTCTGCAAGAATGGGAGGACAACATTCAAAGAGAAACTGCAAATATTTTCAAGATAAGAATGTGCTTTGATGTGTGTCAAAAGTATTTTCAGAAGGTGCAAGGGCTGCTTAGAAGATGGAGGTTGGCACCATTAAACTCTACAATGAAATAAGGTTCTGTTGAAGATCAGGGGGAAAATGGGCTCTATAAATTCCCAGCAGATGCAGGCCTCATTTGTAATAATGCTTCAGTAACAGCTGTTGTGTTCAGACATACAATAAAAAAAAATCCCTGTATATTTGTTTCCTTACAACAATGTCACATTTTACTGCATGCACTTATAATTAATGTTCTTGAACAACATAAAAAAAACGACTGTGCTCTTCTGGTTTGACACTGTGTAGTATTTGAGATGGATATTTTGACCTTGAAGATGGAGGTACATGTTCCTCCAAGAATACATGGTGTGACAACCCAGAAGGCCACAATTAGAAAACTTGTCACCACGAAAAGATGAAATTTCTATTGACCTAACAGGACATGGAACATAAGATACTCAATTGTATTCACAACTGTAAAAGAATACTGAATATATCCACCAAAACCAGGTTTTTGAAACAATATTGTCAGTTCTTTCCTTTACATTAAAGAGGATACATGAGATGAGCAATGAAGCCACCTGTTTTAGATCTTGCATGTGTGGTTTTACCAGGAAAAATTCTAATGCACTGGATTAAACAGACACTGTATCATGGTGCAAGTACTTCACCTCATGTATTAGAATCATAACCTGGATCAAACAGGTCAGTTCACTTTGGGTGTTCTTAATGTTTACTCCATACCGCTGTATTCCAAAAATAATATTAAGATTTATTGCCATCCAAATACAACAGAACCATACACATACCAGCACATCACATACTCCTGCCCTGTATGTTCCGTCCACCTGGACCAACCTCAGGATCATTTTACCAAGGCTACAGCCACTGAAAATTCATGTTGTTAATAACATTTAACCATAAAAACTTTTTTTTACAATTGAAATCAGACCTATTAGCCATAAAATATAAAATCCAGGTAACTGCGTGTAACGTCACAACCAATGTAGCTGGATTTGTGCAAGATAGAATTCCTATAAATATTACAGCAATTTAGTTTCATTATAAGTTACCTGCTAAGATATAACAATTCTGCAAGGACAATTATAAGAACTATCAAACAACTTGTGATGATATACTCGCTTACAGGAATTCCTTAGCTGAACTGTAATATGTATGTCTAATTCTCATTATCAACATTACAAAGGTTTTTTATGGTTAAATGTTCAACAACATGATTCTTAATACCTGTAATCTGATTACAGCAAAACATGCAGGGCAGACATAAATGAAATAATATATGCTTAAGGGTGCACTGTTATGTGACAGTGATAAATATGAATTTCAGCAGCTTGCATAAATAACAGGAATTAAGAAAACATCCATTCAACATGTTTTCATTGTTTCCTTGTTATCATGACCATTTTCTTGAGAAAGAGTTTGGTTTATAGCAGGAATAGCCTTACAACATTACCACTCCGTTAATAAAATTATTAGAGCCAAATTCATATAAAAATTAATATTACAATTGTACAATACTGCTTACCTAGAATACAGCAATTGCAAAGATAAAATTCATGCAATATTTTGCTTCTTTACCATGTTTAAATTATTAATAATAATTAAAGCTTGATCCATTATCCTATTGTTGTTAATTATAGAAAAAATATATAAACACAGAACATTTTCTTGCATTTATCAATAAAAAATTTAAACAATTATAATAACATTAATATACAATCATTTTGTCTCCTCTCTGATACCAACACTACATAGAAACCCTTCAATATGCACAACTGACATGATCTCCAATTCAACAGGCATGCCATTTCACCAACAAATGTCTTTGAAAGTATCTTAAGTTTCACATAATTTAAATTCAAACACTATAACTTAAAGTATAGTTTGCTTTGCTGCTTATGTACAAACATATTACAAGATGTCTTCAGAATTCAAGGTCCCATACCTGCACTCTCACAATACTCCCTAAATATCCATTCTTGTCAAGCAAATGTCATATTTAAGAGAAATTTCTAATAAAACAAGTGTGTCAATGGTAATTCACAATAATAATAATAATAATAATAATAATAATAATATGAAAATAATTCCACTGTTATTTAACATTCATCAGCAGAACCAGTATTTATAAAGCATTGTTAGTTTCCAAGTTTGGAAACCAATTGTGCTTATTATTAAATTGCCAAGTTTAATATGAAATTTCACCACTGTTGGGAAATACAGAATATTTCCAAAGTTCCTTCAAAACCCTGCGCTTTCAACACTTTCCCACCAGATATATGAAGACACATAATTCAAGCAACAGTGCGACCATCAGAACCAACAATGAAACTCTGTACAATTTTAAAACAAACTCGTTCAGCAGAAACATAGCCTTATTCCCATATTTTGAAGACACATCTTCCAACACATTTAGTGCCAGGCAACAAAATGAATCCAAGTTTGAAAGAAATGAAACCAAACTAAATTTTGATGTATCTTACAGTTTATAGCTATACAGCATTCTAACTTACAAGACTGAGTTAGCCCCTTCACATATTCACATGTGGGTGCCCAGTTCCAAACCAATCTACGTATGAACACATCACCTTTCCTTTCAGATACCTGTATTAGAAACATATACTGACAATGAAGGCAGCAGGTTTGTTCAAGGTATTGGTAAATATCCACCGCACTACATGGCATGACATCCCAAAAGACTGTAATCTTCAGCTGTCACCACCACAAGAACCTCAAATCTCACTGCAACAGTACTTTTGCATTCTGAGAATTCATGATTTTAAAAAAATACACATACCTCACGGTGTTATAGAAGTGAAACTTAAATTTTACATTTCCTATGGTTTATTAGTATGATCACAACATCCCAGAAATTGAGTATCATATTAAATAACCAAAATCAGTTAACACCTGAATTAATAACAAACAAAACCCCAAGTTTTCTAAGGACAAATTACATTTTAGCATGAAAACTGGACTATCATGGCCACAAAGAAATATCTGGCAAACAGTTTCATCACTATTTTGCATGTTATTACCATGAAACAGTCAGACAAAAAACTTTAACATCTTCAAGTATTTTAAAGTTCATGTTCCTTGCAGGTTTCTGCTTTTTACAGTGTTTGAAACGTCTGCTGTACTGTGAAGACATCATCTTCAGAAGATCACTATTTTATAACATTAAAATGAACCATAAAATGTAACATTTATGCTTATATTGATTACTGAGCAGAACTGGGACTGAATTTTGATTTTAATTCAGTGCAGGTGTCATGTTCCACTATTAGAACACATAATGTTTAGCTCACAACTTCTGCCAAGAAAATTCAAAATAATGTGTACAGCTCAGTCTGCAAGAATAAGACCAATATATGGCTGGATGGAAATGGCATGTCAGTCACTGGAACATCAATCAGGACAAGGTGTATATGCTGTATGAGAAGTATAAGTGCTCTGTTGTTAGACATTCACACTCTGGATGTGTCACTTATGAGTGCGATATTTTCGTTGTTTGTGAAAAGCTGTAGTGCAAAGCGTGAGTGATGGATGACATTCCTTTATTTTCTTGCACTTTTGGTTGAGGCCCTGAAACAAGGCAAGTCACTTTGCTGCAATTGAAGTCACTGAAGAAGTTATGCATTCTTTCAGGAGAAGTTTGATGTACTCTTACACCTATGAAGGGTTTGTTGTTATGATAATAACAAGCCTTTCAGGTCTTTAATCTTATAATGGACAGAAGAATGGAAGTTACGAATCTAACACACTTCAACCCATCACATTCTGAAAGAGAAGGGGAAGTGCAGAGTGACATGGCTACACAGTGAAAATGCCCAGTAAAAGAAATCAGAAAGCAACAAACATTGTCATAGACAATTTTAATAACATCATAATTAGATGCCCTGTTTAAAAGAAACATGCTGCAAGTAGTATACCCAGCTTGGCACAAATGTATAAATGTGTAAAGCCTCCCTATGAAGCTTCAGTAAAGTAATAAAACAGCTAGAATTTGCTTATATTGGAAATTATTCTCTCAAGAAAAGTTTCTGTGAAAAAATGGATATCATGATTCACAGAAATTAATTTGTGAAACAATGATGCATGACACAAGTGGTTGACCTCTTATTTACCTTAAGGAAATGAGGGCCAGTGCACACTGTACTAAAAATAAAATGGGAGCAGAAAAACACAGTATTGCCAACATTAGAAGTCCCTCTGGTAAACGTGAAGGATGCTGCCCATGCAATAGTTTCTCTATTTTTATAAAAAACACTATTCTGATTTTCTGATCAAAATCCATAACAGATTAGCATAAGGAGATGGATGAAAACAGACTAAGTCGTCTGAAGAACAATTATTACTGAATCTCCTTTGGCCCTCAGCAGCAGCAATGACCAACGCATTAATTCACTCCACAGTATCACAAAAAGCACCAGCATGGAACAGTAAAAATGTGACATGCATAACTGGCTCAAAAAACACAGCCCCTTTGACACAACAATGAAAAAGGTAAAACTTTATGATGTGGTTCTATAAAAAGAGAGAAAAGTAAGTTACAAAACAGACACTTCAGCTGAACTGAAAGGTCACACTGTAATTCCATTACCACCTATCACAATCAGTTTAATCCAACTGCTGAACTTACGTGGGCACAAGTTGAAGATACGTAGTTAACAAAAAATACCACATCCAAATTCTCTGCAGAATGAACTGACTGGAGAAAAGTGTCAGCATTTTAAAGGTGAAGGATATTTTTTTACTGGGAAAAAGATGCACCAACAGATGAAATACTGACTGCCTGTCTGCTGATTCAGATACTTCAGACGAAGTGGGTATTTGGCTCTCTGGCCTCTTAAAGGTACAAGTCAATATCTGTACAAAGAATGCTTGCTTGTTTAATTCCAACTGCTGTCATGGGCAAGTGCCTTCACCAGTACATTTTAGAATACAATACAGACAGCTTTCAGGGCTTCTGCAGAAATTGTTTGAAGCTGAATTTTCTGTACTCTAGTATCACTATGCAGAATGATCACTGCTCTCATCAGTACACTTCCAATAAATATTTCTTGGACATAATTTGCATGTCAACAATGATTTCACCTTCCCAGCACTGCTTAATAGTCTCTACATTACAAAAAAAGTGTGGTATATCCTCCACAACAGAAAGAATATGACACTCAATTTCAAGCCAAAGGGCCTACAAAATGTATGACGGAAGGGCAAATAAGTCTATGTGCTGAAACACATTCATGCTCCACCAGCAGAAGAAATCTTCAGATATGAATATGGGAATCCATAAAATCTCTGCTTATCATAACTGTACGAGTAATGTAACAAATATCATTGCTCACCATATTTTGTGCCTATTCTGAGTTGTGATACATGGATGTATCATGGCCCCCCCAAAGCAATTCTGTACAATATTTTGAGTACACTACTGTCCTTGCCAGATAAATTTCTGTTCATATTACTGCCCAGTTCTCAGCATTAACAATGCAAGTATAGTGAGGGAGTGACCTTGTCACATTCTGTGTATCATGAAAGAATGCAGACTTGTTGAGTTCTATACTGTAAGACAACAGTCTGTAAGGAAAAGGCAAAAAAAGTATACTATGATCCAATATCATTTACTGACAAAAACAGATTTAATATATTTGCACCTGGGCAGTAAAAGGTAAAGTTCGCCCTAGAGCAGGCCATGAAGGCCCAGAGTGGGAGTAGATATACAGCTCTACTCATTCATTAACCTCGGTGTTAGATAGGGGTGGATGGTCAAGGCCATGCCCCTGCAACTGAGCAATCATTTTAATATATATGCTCTGCATGAGACAGCTGTAGTTTTCTCATACAGATTACATGATTTATGTTACCAGGTTCATGTCTCACCAAACGGTGAGAAAAACAAAGCTTTTTCACCAATACTCACGCAGTTGAGATTTAAAAAGAGTTGTAACAATTTTGGCTGCTTCAGAATCATGTGTGGGAATTTAATTCATGCTTAAAGAGTTATAGTACCATCCAAGAACCTTTTAAATGCAGGACCGATGACTGCTTACTGAAAGAAGTTTCATTTTGGAAAATACTTCAGTACATGCAAAGGTGAGCTAAATTTAACATCAGCTTAATATATCTGGTGAGACTAATGAGATAATGCAACCTGGTAATCATAAAATCAAAATTTCACTGTACAGTGTATACAGTGAAGTAATTTCATTAACGCACCCCTGAATATGTTATAAGGAACCAACCCAAGTCTCTTAGCAGTTTATTATTGGTAGACACTGTAGGGAAAAAATATCCAGGTAGGCCCATATGTACTAGCTTCTATGTGTTAGTGCAACATGAGGGTACAATGTGTCAAAAGTGGGACATACCAAGCAGACTCCAAACATGCTCATATTTTGATACAAGACATTAAATACAAACAATGTCTTCAAAACTGCATGGGAAGTATTAAATATTACTCTATGCATGTCACACAGGAGCAAAGTGCCAAACTCCTAAACCCATACCCAAATGTGCTCCAGATCACAATGGCATGATAACAAAACCTATGAACTCTAAGATGAAAATTTCACACTGCTGTCACTCAGCAAGTAAAATAAGTTTCCAGCATAACTCATCTGGTCAAATTCTGTATGAGTGAAATGGACACGATGCAACCAAACATCAGAGGCAGGAATCAAATTCAAGATAATCAAAACTCAACCCACTGCAAATTGTAAACCATGTGTGACCCATAATTAAATACAATTAATGAACAACAGTACATTCATTACATTTATTTACTTATTTATTTTTGTGTTCATTATTTCAGTTCTTGTGTTTAGTTTTACATATATGGCAGTGTAGTTGTACCTATTTTTTCTGGCAAGATTCAAATATGACCGCAGTTCCTATAAAATCACTCTCATCCTCCAACCAACAGCATTTAATTTTTTACACAAAAACAAGAAATAAAACCACTTATGCCACTTGAGACATGAACATTATCATTATTATTATAACACATTACTTCACTTTCTGCTAAGAATAAGTTATTCCATTCATTTTTTTATTAATCTCTTATGTTCTCAATGCTATAGCTCATTGTTTGTTAATGCCACAAAACAATCAACTTACAAATGTGCGATGTCACATTCCAATAGCAAGTCACAAACACCAACATCTGTATCTTGTAGGCAGGTGTTCAAGTTCATAACTGCAACCTTATCAACGATCAGTCACACCACATATCAAGCAGTCCTTTCAGTTATGCAGCTAACATCATGACAACAGGAAAGTCTGATTCCAATGGAGGAAAAAGAAGAGCCACAACTATACAGCACCGAGCTGCAGCTCTTGGCCATCATAGACTTTATACCGGTTCCAAACAGCCAGTAAATATTACAATGTATGTAACCTATCCTATCAAAAATTTCCAACAAAAAATTCATACAACTGCAATAAGGAATAAGTCACACTAAATATTCCCAGTATAGTATTGTTCCCTTCAAGAAAACAAGCAACTAACACTTTTCTCCAATAATTTAGTTTCCTTTACCAAACTCGAAAATCCCTTTTTCAAATGTACCGCTACATCATATATGATAAAACACTTCTTCACACCATAACAATAGTACACTAGAAAACCCATCACAAATTAAAACCCATGCCCACCAAAATTTTTGAAATAAAATTGATACCTTCATCAATTGATCAGTCTGGATTCAACGGACAAAAACCACATGAGTCGCAGTCATCTTAAAGACTGCTATGTGTATTGCAAGAAACAAATTAACAGACAGACTAGTATCCTTGCAATCATGGGCTTCTTAAGCATTATATAGCATTCTGTAGCATTAATTGAGATCTAAATGTCTGTCTGCAACAGGACAAGAGTAACATACTGCAATGCCATGCAGGCAACACTGTAGCATTTTTCCCCTTATGTGGTACTTGGCCTGGTGTCAATATTAAATAACAGAGAACTTCATAACTGATTGTCAAAGGTAATACAAATTCACCACATATCATAACTGCTGGAAGTTATTCCCCTTTGCCTTCAACAGTGCCACAAAGCATAACATCTGCAACAATTTCCACAGCTCATTCTTGGGTATTCGAGCAATTACTTGTCATTTCGTTCTGGAGAGCTCTGGTGATGTGAGGATCATTCTTAAACACTTTTCACCAGAAAGTTCCCAAGTAACCAGATCAGGGAATCTGCAAGGGACAGAGCCCTTTGCTGATTACTGTTTGAAAACATCTTGTATGTGGTAGCCATTGTCTCTTTTGTCAGCAGTATGTACTGTAGCATTATCTTGCTGAAAATACCCAATGTTGGTCTTTTTTCAGCTGGCAGTTGGTTGAAAATGATTCAATATAATGCTCACATACCAACCTGAATTCATAGTCTGCTGAAACAATATTGGTCCAATGATTTGTCACACAATCACAGCACATCACCCAGATACTTTTACATTGTATAATGAAACTTGCTGAATTGCATGCATGTTTTCTTCACTCCATATTCATCATTCTGCATACTGACATCAGACCACAAAGGTAAAAACCATGCCTCACTGGTTATAAATGGCAGTGGTGGAGCCATCATATATATATTTTGCAGGAATGAGTACCAAAACCGAACTGCTGTTGTGCAATCTGGTTCTTTATGCTCACACAAAACTTTCTGTACAAGCGAAAATTAATTAGTCTCCTGGCTGTGAATATATATCTCAGCATAACAGCACTTTACTGTGCCTAGTGTCTTGATGATTTCTGAGGACTGATCTTTCTTTACCCATGCCTTAATGCCATAAACATTTTCTTCAGTTAACACACTTCCCTTGAATTGTCTATATATTATGAATGAACTCATGGCTGACAACTCTCTGACAAGCTTCAATACATGACAATACATGCTCTGAAAGAGCAACACAATTCAGACCTTAAAATAAGAAAGCAGAACCTTCAACCACTACCACAGCACTGATTATGTACACTAACAGTCCAAATGATATGTCACATAAAAACGTTACCCTGCGATTCCATACAGAACATCTGCTGTATTCACAGTATGCAGTGTTTCTTTGTTTAAATTCTGTATAACACAAAGAAAATTTGCTTACTAAATTCTGAATTTCATGTCAAACTCACTAACTTCTGAATTAAGGGGAGAGAGATTCAGTGCAGTCTGTAACATAAGACGGTCAAAACCACTTATCAACCACGCAAAAAAAAGTCATGCTACAGAGAAAAGGGTTTCCAGTACTTGCTAGATTATCCCACTGAACTATGTAATTATATATAAATTTGCAGCTGCTAATAAGAAAATGCAGCATGCTTCATGTAATATTGCAATTATTAAATGAACTATATATGTGTATATGTATCATCACACTTCCTGCAATAATGCCATCTATTCACTACTGTTATACTCAAAAAGTAGGTAGAAAACTTGATCATTCTGTATCCCAAAACCACAGCTCTATAATTTCTTTCTTACATTTTAAAGATTTAAAGATATCTGATAAAATGTGTCTATGGCTAAGTAGAATCAGAGCTACATTTTGATCATTTTTTCTTCATCATGCTCTCTTTAACAGCACTTGTTTTGACTGACTCCCCTTGCTTAGTTACACAGCTGAACTACAGCTGCCTCCACATTTCAATAGAACTGCAGCTGCACATGGTACTGTGGCACTGGCTTGACTGCACTGTCCATATTCTCAGACGAGGCATATGTGGTTACGCTTTGGTTCATGTGCCAAATAAAGTATCCAGACAGATCAATCAATGCTGCTATTACAGAAACAACTTAACTTTTCACAACTTTGTTGCAGATTTGATGATGATGATGATTATAATGATTATGGTTGTGGTGGTGGTAGTAGTAGTAAATTTGTACTTCGTTAACAGCTACAGACAAGTGCTTAAAATACATAAAAAATTACCTACAGTAAGTTATGTGAAAAAGTATCCTTTAACAAAAGTGTATTCCTCCTACAACTTAAAAATGTGTGTGTGTTATTAGCAGTGCTGGCATACCTGATTGAAGGACTGGACCTTATGTTACTTGTTTAATTAAATATGGGGAAAACCTTGAATTTTAGTTGGTATATAAAGATTAAAAATATCCACACTAAAGTGAGTTTATTTTGTTCATAAAAACTCAGAATAAAATCAAGCACTAACAGGCCATCTTCTGGAACAGAATTTGTAAGTTTAAGTGTTCCAGAATCAAACAACAAGACAATGCAGCCAATACAACTATTTTTATTAAAATGCTACGATTTTCAACACATGGGGGGGCATCATGAGGCATAGATCTATAAAAGGATAGTTGCTAAACAACAGAACTTTCATTCCTATGAAAGATATCTCTTCCATACAATCATCATCCATTACAATTACATTATTGTATTAAAGGCCACCTAATGCAGCCTTAATTATATATAATGCAAAATTTTTTATTGCACATGTACTTGATTTTATAACACATACCCACACCCACACACACACACACACACACACATTATATATATATATATATATATATGCAATAAAATTTATATTATGCATAATTAAAGCTGCATTTTGTGGCATTTTAGTACAATAACATAATTGTAATAGATGATAATTACATGGCAGAGATCTCCCATGCAGGAATGAGAATTGTAAATGTTTAACCACCATCCTTTTATATACCGACATCTGATGATGACCCCCATGAGTCAAATCTTGTAGCATTTTTTATATAAAGACAAATCCTGCTTTTTCAATAAAACAGTTGTGTTGCCTGCATTATCCTTGTTATTTAATTCAGGAAACACAATGGGACTTCTTCTATTAAGGTTCCAGAATCAAGTCAAAACTGGGAAAGTCAGACTGACAAACACAAGCATTTCATAAATCTGGGAACTTATTTTGAATATTTTCAAGTTTTCTGGAATGTGTCAATGTAAGGTTATTCTATGCATATGAGACTACCTGGGCTTTGACCAACTGGAAGCAATGTATAGAACCTTAAGGCCAGCCAACAAAGCAAACCTCTTAGGAAAGGAGCAAGACAAAAAGACGCATTAGTGCATGACAATATATATACATAAAATTAAAATGCTGAACAAAATATAATTTACTGTCAAGCACAGCAGTGAGATCTTTCACACAGTCAGTGTGAAAATTAAAACATCACCATGTAATACTCAGAATGGATACTATTGGTCTTACAAGTAAACTACACAAATCAGTTTGAAAACATTTGCAGTCCTCCCCTGACTTTATTACTTGATAAATCACCAGATAATCAGTAAACAATAAAAATATAAATGATAAATTTTGACACTATCATTAGTCAAACTATTAAAGAAACAGACTCAGGGTGGAACCCTGTGGTACACCAGAAAACATATGAAATGGAGAAGAAAATTTTCATAATATGCAAACAGTAGACAAGAATGCACAATTATGGAACCAAGTAATATACACTGGCAACAGTAAAAGCTTATGAGTTTAGTAAAAAAGACATTACGTGGAACTTTACCTAATGTTTGAGAGACTGAAGTAAATGGAGTCAACTTACTCTTATGGTAGTAGGTGCGACTGCATTTAAGTAGGTAATTAAAAACTAGTTACAGTTAACTGTGATTGAACAAATCCATGCCAAGATTAAATTTAAAACAGCAGAGGTAATCTTACTTTATAAAAGGTACTTAAGAATGAAATAGGCCAGTCCTTAATCATAATAGTGTCACTGTCTTTCTTGAGGACAGGAACATAAACTGCCTCCTTCCATGTAAACAGGAACATCCCTTTTAATAAATGAAGGTAAAATACAACTTTTATGACAGCAAAAAAAAAAATCAGTGCAGCCTTTTGATAACAGGAGTCTCATCCAAACTCAGACTTAGGTAACCTAAAATGCGCACTTGACATCATTGTTGGAATGGAATCAACATTTGTAAAGTTGGATAGTGTAGCTTCAGAAATGCTAGGAATACTGACAGGAGAAATAAATAAATATAGAAGTGGTCAGCACACATTTCTGCAATCGGATGCAGCTCCATCACTGTGTGGGGTGGTAATAAGCTTAATGTCATGATAAAAAACAGCACATAATAATAATAATAATAATAATAATAATAATGTATATCTTTACATGTTTTTACAGACTTACTTTTCATGTGGCCAGCCACTTCATGTTAACTATGAAACCCAAAAAAACAACTGAATGATAGACGACAAATAATTACTTCCACATCTTCCTTACTGGCAAGAATTTGTTTTATGTATCATACCATTTGCACACATGGGCAGAATGATTTACAAGTTTAGCAAGTAAGTTCCATACTTCAATTCTATTTAAATAAGGTGCTAAAATTCCATGCACAATATTATTAGTTGCAACAAATGTACCACTGCATTGAGGAAAAATTAATAATTCATTTCAAACATAGGACAACAGGGAAGGCTTCCATACATACAAAGCCATACCACTAGCAGTAAAGCAGTTACTGTACTTGCCCTGTTCATTTCATGGCTGATAGAAAATACTATGCACAATACTGAAATATAAATTCATCACAGCTCCAGACCTCCAAAAACAACTGTCATAAAGATTTCAGTAACTAGATAAAATTGGTGTATTCTGGTCTACATTTTGGCTAAGTATTAACAAAAAATAAAACAGTAAATGGCATATTTAAAAAGGAAGTTGCTGTCTACACTTATTGCCAATGATGACCTGGCAACCACTTTCAACAAGCACTACATTCCACTATACTTTGTCACCACAATTTAAATTTTCCACTGTAATAATTTACGGAACAAGTACGTACGGTATATTCAGACTACAAGTACAGAAGTCCAGCGAAATTAGTTTGGGTTATTTTGTGGTCAAAGTAGAAACCAATTTACTGGTTGCTACCAGTTCTATGATAATATGGACTTCCTTCACCACCGCTCTTGCAACATATTACAATGACAAATACACCACGAATACAGTTTCTCTTAGTTTTGGGATGTACATCACTTGCATACCAAATGACCATTGTGAAGTGATACCTGCAGCTGCCTCACTTTATATAAGTAACTGCTACACTGATTAAAGGCTTACATGGTGAACCATGGTGTTTTTAGCACATTATGTACTATATAATTTAGTGAAAATAAAATGACTCATGTCCCCCAGTTTTAAAACTTACACAAAAGGTAAAGTTCACCCTAGAACAGGCGATTAAGGCCCAGAAGGGGAGTAGAGGTGTAGCTCTACTCTTTCTTTAACCTCGGCACTAGATAGGGGTGGGTGGTCAACGGCACGCCCCGGCCGCTTTACCCCTAGGAATGACTTGGTACCCATTTTACAGGAGGCTGGGTGGACCCCAAGGCCAGTCAGGACAGGTGCAGAAAATCTCGCCCCCACCGGGATTCGATCCCCGGACCGTCCAGCTCGTAGTGAGTCGATATATCGACTACGCTATCCTGGCCCACAAAACTTACACAAACAAAAATCAAAACCTTGAATTACATGTCAAACAAATCTTGCCAGTAATAAAAAAAAGAGTAGGATATAATGAATAAAACTACTGGGTAAGAAAACATGCTTGGGTTCGTATGCTGCAGACAAAAATACTTACAAATAACAAAGTAATAATATATGTGATGGGTTTAATGGAGGTTGTAAAAGGTGCATGAAAATTACATGGCATATAATTAAGACTTAAAAGAATGGCTTAATTTCAGTATGATGGCAGTAACAACTCTGAAGCCTTTACAGTGAAATCTCAATGTGTTCCGGGGTCTGACACAAGTAAATTTATTGTGATGATGTGAAGAATATGTCAAGTTTATAAAATCTCCCACAAATTTCACCAGAACTGCTTGCCAAAAAGTCATCCAGATTTTCTAAGATGACTTTCAAATTTGAGAACTACTCTTGAAACATGTGGTGTCAAAATTATGTTCTGGCCTAATTCGTATTTTTTAAAGCATTACCTATCTGGATATATCAATGTATTACATAACACCATCAATAATACTTCAAAATGATTCACATGACACAGCCAGTCTGTAAATGACTACTGTTCACAAACACTATAAACAATGGAGATTATGCAACATCAAATATTTATTTAATTTCAACATACAACAGAATATATGTCTTAAACAGTCACGTAAATCTCCACAACATACACCAAACAGGCCCTAATTCTTGAACATGCAAGTCATAGCCATAATGGTAACTGGTATGCAGATAAATTAGGCAAGGAGTCAAATCTTCTTGTGCTGTTTAGTTACCTAACAAGGTGGCTGGGATAGCTGGCTGACCAACTCTGTAACTGCATACTTCTGATACACATTCCTACCCATAACAAGAATATTTAGCCAATGACCTCCACTCTTCTAAATGCTTGTCTGCTGTGTAGCTAGTATTACCAGTTTCAATTTTAGGAAACAACAGAATATTATTACATGGTTATACAAATTATATAGAAAATTATATATACAAGGACAAACAAAAAGGAAAACAGAGATTTCACTGTAAATTATAACAGCAGGGGAATCTACTTCATTTACTGAAGTGTCATGGCTATTTACTTTTATATCTCTCTAGAAAAATATATTCATTACCCATTAGCTGAAACTGGAAATGGCATCACTACCAATCAACATTGCACTTTTAAAACAAACATATAGCTTTTCTTAATTTAGATTGTGCAGAAACTCCACATGGCAGAAATTCAAGTAAAATAAACACAAAGCAAGTAATGACTTATATATCAAAACTTTATATGTATTTACACAGGTATCATAATATAATATCAAGCATCTCTAGATTGCAGAATACAGAACCAAAAAGAGAAAAACTTATAACAGCCTAAAGTGTAAGGTGTATGTGTAGGAAAGAGGAAATAATTTTAGGCTTTATCAGAGTAGATAAATTATGTTACAGCTGAGATTTCACGTAACCCATTAAGAGTCAGAAATGTGCAACAAAAATTTATCATGAGGAAACACATGCCAAAAAATTATACAACAATATATTGAAATAAGATTGGGAAATAAAAAGTAAAGGTAAAATTCACCCTAGAACAGGCCATGAAGGTCCAGATGGGGAGTAGAGACCCTGTTCCCATTGTACAGGATACTGGGTGGGCCCCAGAGCTGGCCTGGATGGGTGCAGAAAATCTCACCCCCACTGGGATTAAGATTGGTGAACACTTTACTTTTATCCATCTGTGTAGAGGCTATGCACAGGGAGCGTCAGTGCTAACAGAACAAAACCAAATGTTAATTTCAAATACTATCTGAATTAGGAGCACTTCCAAATATTTTGCTTGGCTGTAACCGTTATAAGAAGCAAAAAGACACGACTCTTTCAAAGTAAATCTGCTGTAAGGTCTATACCTAGATCTATGACACTACAAGAACAAGAATGTATCTTCAAACGCTTATAAATAATGATTCTGCCCTGCTTGACATAAAGTGGAGTAATGTCACCAATTTATAGCACAAAAAACTTACAGAAGAGAGGAGTTACATATCATAGTCAAGAAGTGGTATGGCTTATGCAAATTGCGGGTGCATGCAAAAAGGAGGTCAAGCCAGAAATTATGAAAAATTCTCTACTTGTAATTTCATAACCACACAATTTAAACCGAACATCAAAGTTTCTACAATTTGATCATAAAGAATTCAGTGTACTTATTTCAGACATTGGGTGTGCATGTGTTTGTGTTACTGAACAATGTTATCAACACTAAGGTTGTACAGTGCACCTGCATTTCACATTTCTGAAGGCACCATTGAAAATGAATGCACATTCAATGAAAAGTTTTGTATCTGCTGACATTAAATACACTAAATTAACACTGTATTACATTAAAATGTCACCCAGTTCACTAGCAAGTTGGTGCTTTTGCTTTCTGCTGCACCAGTGCACCTCGTTCTCATCACTAATGAGGGCAGCCATCACGTATTCATTCTATGCATCTCCTAGACACTTCTCCACATCACACATAATAAAGTACATTGGAGCAATCCAGCTGAGCTCACAACACTGGTCTGGGCCTTGCTGCCATGTTGCAAGAATGGACCAGTGTCAGTAGCTCAGCTGCGTTACTACACTGTACACAATGTATGACACACCTGACATGAAGACGAGAGGTGATAAAAAATTATAATGAAAAATAATTTTTTCCCTGCTTTCCAATTAAAAGTTGTTAAAATGACAGCAATATGCCAATTTATGCTCAATTTTAACACATAATCAAGAAATTTGGTAGGTGGCACAAACGTATATTGCAGGAAGATTTAACATTGTTGTTACGGAAGGTTTGGCAGAACCAATAAATATGTGTGTACAACCAAGGAAAACGTAGATTCAAGGAATGTAAAATCCAAGTTTCACTGTATAGCATCAGTGACAGATGAATGAATGAGCATGGAACATTGGTGGCATGATAATGATGGGGAAAACCGAAGTACTGAAACGAAAACCCAACTTAGTGCCACTTAGGCCCCCACAAATCCCACACGGACTGGCCTGGCATTCAACTTAGACCTCCAAAGTGACAGGCCGACAACTAACCACCTCAGCGATGGCCCGGCCTCTTACCTTGAACAGTTGATATGCTGTGCATTCAAAGTTTATTATAATGTGGCGACCTGTACACAAGGTCATATGTCACAGAAATGTCATTACTAACTTACCCGCCTTTCAAGTGCACCCACAAGTTACATGAAATCTAATGCTAAAAATAAAGCTGACATAACTCACAAAACAAAGCATGGACAATTTCCACATTCTGTTTTGGATGGAAGGTATGGCAAAAGAGAATGTGGGGGAGACTTAATGTACGGTAGTATCAAGAACACTATTACATAAACTTTCTGTCTGCATCTGCCAGCAGTTATCCCCTATCACCATACTCACACATTCTTCAATTACTGTAGTTCTGAACTACAATTCCTTGTATCCATTTTCATACACATTCCATCCTATTTAAATCCCATTAACACCATTAATTAATATTATTAGTATTTCTTTTGTAAGTGTAGCATTTCCATTAATGCTACACAATACAACAAACCCACAAAACAATTTAAGTAAAATATTCTTTTTCTTTTAACTTAGAGATGCTTTACATTACCACAAAAAACTTTCATGTGACAGCTTGGATAAACCTACGTACATGCAAGACTCATGATCATTGTTGTCTAATTTTAAAAACTCATAATTCTGCAATTTAGAAATTATAAAATGCAAGAAGACAAAACATCTGTTTTCAAAAATTTTTCCTGGAATAGTTCTGAAAGCCATCAACATACCCTGTGTCCCCAGTAGCTTTTGATAAAACATGTATTATCTAGAACAAAGACTTTCAAATAATAAAGGTAAGCATATACATATATATATATAGTATTAAATAAGTAATCTCTGTTAAATTCTGTACATTAAAGCTTCTTTTTATCAGCTTCTGGGGGTTTCAGAATGATCTCCAAAATGTGCATGAAAGTTAGCTGGGCAGTGTTAAGCATCGCTGATGTATATTTCCCTTTTCAAAATTCCTCTTTACATCAACCTGTGTATCATCTCTTCTCTCATTCAACTTCCTGTACCTTTCCTTGCTACAGTACACAACAATGAAAGCAATGTCTTGCATGTTCATACGTAGAACAATGTGGTGTCTTGTCTGCCTGCTTAGCTTAGCACTCTTTAAAATTTAAATGGAGTACTTGCACACCATGGCTTTATTTCGTTCTTTCTGGAAAAGTTAATATCAACCGACAATCGAAGGAAGGCCGTTTCAAAGAATTTAAAGACATTTTTGTTTTAAACTTCAATGACAAGAACAAACACATTTCTGAATGACTGACTTCAGGAAAACAACGTTCAGCTTTATGTGTAAAAAAAGAAACTGTGGGCAGTCGAACATAATACTGCCCATCTCAAATCTGTATGCCAGCAACTGAAAACTAACAACAGACTGGACACTGGGCAGGAAATTATTTATGAACAAACTACTTCTGATGTCATGTTTTCACACCACCATCATAATCATCATAATCATCATTCTTATATAATTATTATTACTGTACAAACAAATGCCACCAATCGCTATTTTATTATGTGACAGTTTTGTGGGATTGTGTTACATGTCCTCTCCTTACAATGCACTGCTATGCAGTTTACACTGCAAGGACATTTCTTTTTTATTTTTTGATTAAGAATAATTTCATTAAAAAAAATAACTTACAATTAACTTTACTGGTTTCATATCCTTTACAGTGGCTGTTCAAACATTATGAAGCTTACTTTGTATAATATAAAACTATAACTGTTTCTTTTCAACTTAACAATGTAATTTCATAACTTTGTTAGTAACAAAAAGTAATGAAAACATGAATAAATTTATCATCCATCTCTTAAACAGAAAATAAATTACCAACAAGTATGATAGTTCTATATTTTACAACTCAATATATATTTATAGCTTTAAACTCAAGCTCAAGAATCTGCCAACTGCAACCATTTTTGCTTATTCAGGAAACCATATCCATCTGGAAACACGCACAGACCATCGTGTGATACAATCCAAAGAACACGTGGCATAAGCTTCTTCTGGAAACGAGCATCTCAAATAAAAATCTTACTAAATGTGACCTTCCTTGTTCCCTCTCATTCAGCTAATGGGCGATCAGGTCTTCTCTGAAGTCACTCCTAGCTGCTGTTTATCACTTCAAATCTTATGTTCAATTTCACATTACAGTGATGTTAAAAACAGACAAAGTCTTCTTTAATTGTCTTTGTATAAACATATCCGCATATATTCTTTCTAACACACTTAGAAATATTCTAAGTTGTAGTTTGTTTCACTTTAATACATGTTTTTTTATTATATCTATAATGTTCACATCTTTTGACTTAGGATGGCAGAGTTTTGTAGCTGATCATTTGTTTATAACATCCGAGATGCTATTCTATTCATTAACTGATACGGCAGTTTCTCCTCATGCACTTCGTGATCTCTTCTGCATCTGGAAGCGATGCTCATGTTGCAACACTTCATGCACACGCTCTGTTATTCCCAACTTTACCTATACCACAATCAGGTGCTTCCTTGGGCTGTTTTCTGTTGACTGGATGTAAAAGTCTTTAAAAATGTCCACCTCAGAAATGAAGTCTTGTTTTAACAGATTCTCATATGTAATCACTTCTAACTAGGTGCTCCTTTCAAAAACTCAAAAAATCTGTTGAAAGTTGTGTTAAAAGCAGAATTTACATGTTCTGAAAATGTTATTAACTAGTGCCTGAATAAGTAAAAGAGTTATATTTCATCAGCGGAGTAAAATCTGATTTTTAACAACAAATAATTCATGGCAACACACATATCCTCATAAACTGTAATTTTTTTTCAATAAACCAAGAAGTGAATTGTGAAGTATAGCAAGTGAACATAATTAAAATTAACACTGACACTAAGGAAATTTCTAAGCAAATCTGATAAACCAAAGCAATCATTAAACCTCCACCCAATGTGTGCTACAAACAATGTATCACACTTGCACAACTGTGTAATACATACACATGAATTACATCATCTTTTGTTTGGATGGAAACAATCTCCTCACAATAAGCCAACATTTACTTAAAATCAACACAAATTTTCAAGTTTAGCTTGTTAAAACTTTTAAGATAATACAATTCTTGTATCTTACTTGCATACCTCCTCTAAATCAGTCCCATAAAAGCAAACCAGAAGTAAACAGGTTCATACATGCATTCATGCACACATGTACACACAAAACACACATACAAACACAAAAGACTGCAACTGTTCACCAACATTTTCTACTAAACGGAGCAAACATGGCGCTTTCCAACTGATTTCTAAAATTCAATAGCAATCATTTCCAACACTGTTTTCTTTACAAAGGAAGGAAAGCATGTGAGGCAAGTTTCTGTCCCACAAATTCATGTTATAAACGTTAATGACAGTATGCCGTAGCTATCTTCAGGACTGGAGGAGCATCCAAATCAACAGTTGCCTTCCATTTGCACTGCAGCATATTTTTCTGTTCTCCAAAATGAAAGAATAATTCCATTAACCAATATCCTCAATAACCCCCAGTTCTAGTCTTAAAACCTTAATCCATTACCTTATTAATTTTCTTTAAAAACTGCTCAAAGTTATACTTAAAATTTTTTATGTCCTTGGATGGAAAAATCTCTTGTTTCAAATGTCTCAGGGTTTTTAAATCTTTTAGCCTTTTATGGTTTATGATTATTTCAATATTTCTGTTATATTTTATTTAATGTCCTAATGGTTGGCTAACCCTCACTTTGCACTCGGCCCACCATCAGAGCCACCACCTACTGACACTTTCTCGCCTCCTTCCTTCATCTTCTCACAGTAATCTGCAAAGATGTCACGAAAACGAGCCCATGACTTCTCTGGAACAGTGATGGCTGTCCGGAAGTTGGTCTTCACCTGCCATGAAGCCAATGAAAGAGACAGAACATTATGAATGCGAAACATCTCAGTACAAAAACTGCGATCTCCAGTACTAGATGACAAAATGAGGTATTACTGAAGCACAATAACAATCACATCACACAACAAATCCACCAACTCCTTATCACTGAAATGAAACACGTGAAAAAGTTTACCATTGTCACCAAACAGCAATATTCCATGTCAAATCAAAATGCCAGCTAATATAACCACCTTGAACGTCAATAAAATTCTCTAACCCTACAGAGCTTGATGTGTAAGTCATGAATAAAGTTTTTGCATCCTATGTCACCTACTTTCGAAGTTACTGCATTTTGAAGTTATAAGTTGCCCCTAAATTCTCCTTTTGTTCTGATCTGATAATGTGCTTATAATGAGCTCATCCAAATACCAACCCCAGAAGCTCTTAAAGATGGACTTTCATCCAGCATGTCACCCTTCTGGGCACACTTAACATTTTGACCTCAACTTCTTACCTTAATTGACGAAAAAATGACCAGCCTGATTTAATAGTTTTTCCCCCCTAAAACCTTTTAGGAATCTTTTTGAAAATTTCATGCTGGCACAGAAATGGGTTGAGACACACACAAATATGGTTGTTGGCACTTGGATTTAAGATGACAGTTAAGCTACATGGGCAATACAAAATTAATAAAGAAAGGCAGAAAAAGAACTTAAGGCGGGTCTATGAATTAAAATATTGAACTCAGTTCTTGATTTAAGTAAGATGTATTACCTGTAAGAGTATATCGAGATGTAGGTTAGATGGTCCATAAACACATCACTTGCTGCTGAGTTATCCAAAAATGATGACACCTTATGCATCAAATTACTACAGGTACTCATGATATAGTTTACCTCAGAAATACGCATGTAGATGCCACGATTGTTCTGTCCAATGTCAAAGTAAAAGTTCTTGTTTTCCACTCTCATGTGTCGTCCCTCAGGTAGTTCACCTTTGAATCCTCCATCATCCGTACCAAATTCTTCTAGGAGATCTGTCAAAGCATCCCGGAACTCAATCATCCCCTGAGCGGGAATGGCGATTTGTGACCTTGGCCCTCCTCGTGTGATGGTCTGCGATACCTGCAGCCCCAACACAGGGAACACAACCCCCCCACAACAGTATACAGCGTGCAGGCATAACAAACAATCCTAGCAAATTACTACAGTATTCCTTATATGTACACTAATGTACAAAACATCATGTCCTAACATAATTTAGATTTTTAGAATATCTTGATAATCACACTTCTTTTACATATCCCCACAGAGTAATTCATTATGACCCTACATAATTATCTCACTCTTTTTAGAGCGTATTTGTCTTGTCATGGTGCAGTGCTATTTTTTATTTTTGGCAAGAATGGTGGAAGTACTTGTGCAACAAACTGGCTGGCATGAAGTCTATTTCTAGCTTACTTTCCTTCCTTAAAGGAAAAATATGGTACTGGTACTGCACAACATTGTTCACTGCCAAAAATAAATAAACAAAAATAAAATACTATATAAGGTGCTCCACTATTTGTAATAAGGAAGAATTCTCTATTAGACTGAATGTATGACATCTGACCAAAAAAAAAATTAACAAACAGAATTCTCAGTACTCAGTGCCCATGTCAATGCCAACAGCTCTGTGTACCAAAACAAAACAAAAAAAATTGTATCCTGAGGAGATAATGGAAGAGGGGGAGGAGGAGAAAAAGGTGGTGGTGGTGGTAACACTCAGTTTACAGAAGCATCAGCTACTTAGGACATCTGCACATACGCTGCAGTTACACCATACAGAGTACAAACATAGTTTCAACGAATGGAGACTTAGATGACAAAAAGTTTAAAAGATAGAAAGTGTAAGTCGCTCATAAAAAGGGATAGAATTCAGTTTAGAACCACAATTATTACCAACTATTTCACAGAGACTTCAATGTAAATAAAACCTTTTGTGTCTGATAATATATTGGACAGTTAACTCATATGTGTACAACACTGAGACAGCACCACTGGTTTCACTTTCCGTATAGCTGCTGTCCTAATTTTTACTCCATTCTCTTTCCCATTTGGCCAAAATACAATAATGTGACAGGTAAATGGGTACCGAGATAAGTGTAATCCCTGGTAGCAGAAGCTGCCCCACTGTCACTGATACCTACATAACCTGGCATCAAGGTTATTTTGAAACCCCATTTAAAAGCGAGTGGCAGTTCATGCACAGCCCAAGTATAATTGGGTGGGTGAGACCAGTAAGTAGAGTGTAAGCTTTGGGCTGTACTCAGAGAGTCTGCAAACAGCAGAAACTGCCCTGGCAGATGGTCACCCACAGGTGAGGGTGAATAGTTCTGCACTAAAAATTGAAATACAAGGATGCAGCCAAAAGTTAATGGTCTCCTTCCTGAAGATAAATGCACATCCCATTTATCCATTCATCACAGAGTCCAAGAAGATGATTGTGTGCCATGGTTACCACATTATCATTTCTCAGAAGAGTCTACAGAAGGTTATCTGAAGACATACACATTTCAGGGAGGTCAAAGATGCAAGTACCCTAATGCTATCTATGTGCCAAGGAAGTACTGTGGGTGCTTTAAAAGGGATGACAGGGGGTTGTGGTGATATTAAGTGAATCCAACATCCTGTATCTGATTCCTCCTGGACAAATTACTGAATGGAAGAGACAGAGAACTTGTACACAAGTATGCACAATGCAAATCATAACTTTAGCAACAAAATTCTTATCTATATCACCTACAAAAAGGAAATAAAAAGCAGGCAAAAAGGGAATGCATAAAATTACTGAATATACATCATAAGACATAATTTTCACTGTTTATTGCTAGGCCTAACTACAATAATTGAAAATTCTTGTTCTCTTCCATTAGTAAATTAAAAAAGAAAATAACAATTCATGTCACTTACACTCACCCTTAGGAATCGCCCGCGTGAGTTTTCCTTTAGGTCCAGATAATAGCGCCGGTTGTCCTTGATCATCATCTCGGATTTGAGCTTCCCATCTTCTGGGACATTCTCTGGATTTGGTGGGCCTAGTGACGCATAAAAGTCACTAAAGGTCGACAAGTGATCTCTAAATTCTGCTGCCGTTGACAAGGCTAGGAAAATTTGACTCCGCCTACCATCAGCCCCAATCTAAATAGAAAAACTTCTGTATGAAATATTGGTCTGCAGAAAGACAAATGATGTGTGTTGGGTGGGAGGTTTGAAGGTACCATGACAGAAGGCTACATGCACCACATAAAATTTAAGCTGGAATGTCAGTTAATTCCTTAGCCTACGTTAAAATTAAGCAGAACTATATCTCTGTCAGACTATATGGGACTCACAGACTGGAGGTAAAATTCTACATTAAATAAAGGAGAATGGCAGGTTAAAACTGGGGAAACAGTGTCACACAGCATATGGGCATGTAATGGTGATCATGAAACAACATCAATACAGGGTAAACACATGAAATGTAGATTATTGTAATATTTCTCAAGAGGTAAGAAGCACAAGCATGAAAACTGAATGTGTTTTGGTAGGTCACTCAATCAGATTATTGAGACCTAGACTTAACTGTGTACAGATGTTCAACAAGGACATTCAGACAATAAAATCTTCTTAGACTGACAGCCAATGGCCGGGTCAGACAGTTCAAACACACCAACGTTTCAGAAACCGACTTCTTCTACATCCTCAGGGTACTGAACCCTTAGGATGGAGACAAAGTTGGTCTCTGAAATGTTGGCGCGTTCGAAGTATGACATGGCTGTCACCTCAAGAAGACTTTACTGAATTCTGTTGCCGTGAAAATGTCAAGACATACATTGGGACTAGCCTGGCACACAGCATATCTGTATTCAAGTTCAGTCCACACATTTGTAAGCATGGTAGGCTCCATCTCAGCAAGTTCTGGCAAAGTCGTGGGTAATGGCAAAACATACAGACTATCCTTCATATACCCCAAGAAAAATAAACCAAGTGAAATGAGTAAGTCAAATGATAGGGCCGCCTCTGCCAATCCATTTATGTGAAAATTTTTGATTCAAGAGGTCCCACAGTGCAATGTGAAAATGTGGAGGTGCTCAGTATTGCTGGAATGGCATATCACTAGGTCCATCTTCTTCCAAAGTTGGCATGAAGAATTCCTCCAACATGCCCAGGCACATTACAATAGTTCAAGTGCATTTGAGGGGGGAGAAAAAAAAAAAGCCAGAACACTTCTTGTTGGGATAGAGCACAAAAGACATTCAACACAAGACCATCCCTTGTACCTTCAATCACTGCAGACTGTTACTTCATTCTACCTTAGCTTCAGTTAAGTGGCCATTTACTAAAAACTAAAGTTCTTGTCTATAAATTGCCAATACTGTGTGCCTGATTATTTCTTTAATTTCATCCCCTGCAGGTGGACTGCTTTCATATGCGCTGTCTTTCGAAATTCCTCACAGATAAAGTCACATGGTGTCAAATCAGGTAAATTAGCAGGCCATAAAGGCTGACTAATCATTGCACCCTCAAAACTGTTATGTAAGGCAGCCACTAAATTATTGGCTGTATGGACAGTTCCACTACCTTGCTGGAAGAACCGATATTCCTTCTCCTCATGACTTAAATGTTCATAAAATGGTGTGAGAATCTGACCACTGCACCTTTCTAAATTTATTCTGTCCAAAAAGAAGATGAATCTGATTATTCTTGCCATAGTGACAGCACATCACACTCCAAATTTAACATAATGTAACAGCACCTCGTGTCTTAGTCTAGGATTACCCGCTGACCATTTTGAGTACTAAAATGGTCACTGAAGTAAAACCATGCCTAATTTGTACAATCAGTTCATGGCAGATCGACTTCACCACTACACAATGATTCACAGAACCAGCTGCAACACTACTCTCACAACACAGACTGTTTCCTGCAGGTTTTGCACATCTGTAAATTTGTATGGTTTCAAAGTAATTTTGTGGTTGCACGTGCAGATGACTTTAGCACACCATCTTAAAGATTTTCACGGATATTCTTTCTACTCGCACTCCATTATCAGCTAACGTTTCTTCTGAAAGAGCACACCATGTTCAATCTTGCACCTCACCAATTGATGTAATGCTGATTTTAAAGGAAATGAAACACTGGGAAATCAAGTTCTAAATTTTCTATTACACATACTATATGATTTCTTCCTTACACATGTTCCTACAGTAAAAAGCCCTGCATTACAATGTATTCCACATTCAAGATTAACAACAACAATTTAGATCACAGTAAAACACCGCTGTATTATGTACTTCACATTCATAAACAAACAACACACAGCTTCTAGAACTGGAATGTGTGACAAAGCCTTAGACGATGGGACATGCTGCCATCAAACTGCCACAGATGAGTTACACAGTGTCCAATAACACAGCTGACATCACAAGTTCCACTTTCAAAGGGAGGCTCTGTATATCCCAACATGCTGAGGTACTAAGCACCAAACACTATGTCACTAAGGAAAAATGGTCCAATAATACCCTTCACTGACACACTGCACAAAACTGCAAGACCTAGCAAATTCAATGACCTGCCCACATGAGTGAGAGTGAGTTTTCAGTATACAATACACACTTGCTCTGCCAATTCTAGTCTCACGAGGACGCTACCTTAAACACTTCCCTGCAAACTGATTGAGTTTAATCAGAGCAGAACTGGATGAGGTTGCCCAGACTGTACCATCACAATCAAATTCTTCATGAATTCTGAGACTGTTAGAGACTCAGGTCTCCACTGTCTTCACACTTCCACTTCAAAATTAATTTGCATTACTTAAATTTCAACCATACCCCTGCCACTAGCACCTGCTCATTACTGATACTCATTGAAGAGTTCAGCTCTAGCTTGCTGGTTGTAATCGACTCCTAATGGTGGTGAAAGGAGAAAGTAAAGATCTGATCAAAAACATGCAACACTGGCAATAGAGTATCAGTGTGATATGATTTACTGAATGAAGTATATAATAAAACTTGCCATACAGCAGTCAAATACAAAACTGTAGCTGTCTTGGGAACTGATTTAAACTGCAATCACAGTTAGCACAATATACTTTAAACTGGAATACATCAAACCCACCGAACTTCCTGTTACCCTATCCTCTCCCATGCCACCACATATCAAGGACAGAGCTCAGCTTCTCCACAAGCAACAGTACAACTAATTATGTAAGTTGAGTGCCTGCACTATTTCAAGTCATATTCATTTTGTCCCCACCATGAATATATACATATTTTCATTAAAAGTAAAGTAAAGAGTCAATTTAATTTTCAAATTCTGAGTAGATATATAGCCTACTGCACTAATACACAGCAACTTACATCAGGAATAAAAACTATTTGTAATTAATTAATTAATTGAATTTTGTCCCAAAGTATAAACTGGTGTGACTCAGGGGACAACATGTTGACCCTTGGGTCACTTTACCTTACCCCTTTCAAATGTTCGTAGTAAATAAACAAACAAAGAAACTTTGAATTTAAAAAAAAAATCATACTTCAGTTTCTATATATACGTGCAATAGTATGAGGAATTCTGGAAAATTAAAACCCAAAAGTGAGCCAAGGTACACCATCCCCTGCATGAGACATTTAGGATGCTCACTTCTGCCACTTTGATGAACCGTCCTCTTCTGTTTTGTTTCACATCTAAGTAAAACCTCTTAGACTGAATCTGCAGCATCTTTGTGGCCAACTCCTGTTCCCCCTGTTGTTGCTGCCCTGCAAACATACCGACATCATTCAGCATTATACTCTTCCCCAGATTTTCTACAGATTAAAAAACTGATTAAAACTGGAAAAAACAAAATATGTAAAGGTAACATATTCAAAAAAACATAATGTCAAGTCTCATGCACTCTGCTTTCCACTGTACAGACTTCCAGGTCTACAAATATTGTTATAATTGTTATATTTAAGTAATAAAGTTCATAATCCAACATTAAAAAGGCAGCCATGCTGTAGCTCAGGTTGTTAGTCACTGGCCACTCACCATGAAGGCCTGGGTTCAATTCCAGGCCAATCTATGTGAGATTTGTGGTGAACAAAGTGGAATTGGGACAGGTTTTTCTCCAGTATTTCGATTTTCCCCTGCCAATATCATCCCACCAGTGCTCCATGCCCCTTCAGTAATGTATCACCACTGCTATTTAAGCTCAACTGACAGCATCATTAAATAATACTTCAGTTTGTGGGTCAGGACATTGAGTCCAAAAGTAGACTGTCATTATAGTGAATCCTACATGAGCCAGAAACATACTGTTTACAACTGTCAAGTCACTGTTCAGATTGTGGGCAACTTCTGGTTTAACACCAATGGCATAACACTGACAACAAGCCTAGTGAAAATCAGTCCAGTGACACCTAAACTTAAAGAGCGCAAACATATCTGCACAACACGTGTCATGAAAGGGAAAGGCCCCATAGATGGTGGAAAAGACGGTTCTTGTGGCTTCCCTCTTTCTGCCAACTGTTGTATTCCCTTCCAACCTCGTCCGACATACAATGACCAGGAGAAGCACTTATCACTAACAAAGATTACCACATGGTTATCAATACCAATATTCCTTTGCAAACAACAGCCAGACAACCAGAACAGAATACAGGAAACTAGACCAGAGACAGAAAAGTAACAGCTTTGGAACAGTATAGACTAGAGGGGAGGTGTCTCCACAAGCCCTTTTTCCATGGCTTGATATATGAGTATAACGTACTGCTTTATGCTTCCCTCCAATCATTATTCTGTCCACAAAAATAATGTGATATCTTCGGTCATAACAAATGCTCTGGGCTGGTTGGCATAGATCAGATGGAGCAGGAGGGAAATAAACCGCTGGCCAGGAAGTCGATATCATCAAGCACTGTCATCTTCAGCATTCATGGAATTTCTTTTCTGTGGCCTCAACTTACTGTGGTACAACACAGTGACTGCTATGCGCAACAGAAGCACTGAAGCACTAACTGCTGAAAGAGCACGTCCATTTGTGTCGGTTCATCACCGCAACCCCTGCATGATGTCACGTCTATTACAACAAATCCTCTTGGGACAAGCCAATCTAATACATCTGATAAAGCTGCAATATGTAAAGGGTCAGAGTCAATGCACTTGCATTCATGTGATAAGCAAGGCGACAGGAAGTGATGAACTACACTAGTCAGATAAAATAATGTTCCTGTATTACTGTAACGAACATGTCTGGTTTTTGCACCAGTACGAGCAGTAAACAGCAATGAATGAACCATGCTCGTATAGCCTGTGTAAAGACAATTTATCACAAGAACATACTGGATTCAGAACAAAACATGCCTGTAGTGATATTTTAGCCTACTTTCCCTTTTCTAGGAAAGGGAGTAGGCTTGTATCACCATGCTCGTGTGTGTGTGAAGTTTACAGCAATATTGGTTATGTTATGTTTTATGTTGCAACGAAATTTTAATGTGGAACTCTTATTGTCACTGCATGGACACCATCTGAGAAACAATGGTGTAGATCAGCGGTTCCCAATCTTTTGTGTGTGTGACCCTAAAGTAGCAAATGGTATGTGACCCGCGACCCTACTATGGAAACGGCAATAGTCAGTGATGTTTACTATAAATGAACTAATACTAATGCCTTTTCATGAACACTACATAACAAAGCCATTTATTAAAAAATATTAGATATTTAATGTTACGTGTCAAATGCAATATTTTTGGGACCATATTAAATATACAAAACATGCAAGAAACAAATCTTTATTCAAATAATTCATACATGTGCTGGTTAGACAAATCATTTGCTTCTAAATAAAAACTTGTGAAATACTGAATATATGAAACGTTACATAAAATGAACAGAACAATAACGTCAAAAATCACATTTTCTCGATCATTCTGTTTGAATTTAGATACAAATTTTAATTTTTTTTTCATAATTATCGAGTTCTCCATAAAACCCTCTCGCGACCCTGATTTGGGTCGCGACCTGAGGTTGGGAACCTCTAGTGTAGATCATACAGTGACGAGGCTATGGGCTGGACAACTGAAGTATAGTAGATCGATTCCTGGCGTGGCAATACATCCAGACCGGAGCACGGGCCCACCCAGCCTCATATTCAATGGGCACCAGGGACACTTTCCCGGGGGTAAAGCGACCAGGGCGTGACACTGACTACTCTCCTCCACCTAGGGTAGAAGTCAAGAATACGTGGAGTTATACCTCCAGTGTCCCATATGTCTTTACGGCGTGCACGAGCAGAACTTTGCTTTTACCTATACGCAGCCAGCATTCACGCAAGGTCACGCAGCATCTCACCCCAGCGACAAGGCATGTGTCGGAACAAACTCCACACACCAGTTGCATACGTCGACGGCTCCCTGACATGCATCTCACGGGTGAAAGTCTAGCCAGACGGTTAACGACCCCGCTATGTCAGGGGAGGCTAACAGATCAATATACGCTGGCTGGCGGACGAAGCCTTGGTGCACTTTTATTTTACATGTCGTCACCTGAACGAACCTTTGAAACTTGTCCTCACCGAAATTCAGTTCCCACACCACACTCCGTCCTGACCATATATTTCATGTCCCTAGGAGCGGACACCAAGACGACAAACACGAACGGAAACAACCAATCTCCAATTATAGGCCACTCCTGAGGAAACTGTGAGGAATACGCTTCGATTCTGTATATACCGAAAAGAATGAGATCCTCGATCTTGTTAGCAGAATTCGGGTTTCGGACTAGCCTCGCACCTATTAGGTGGACACTTCACCTTTTCGGAATTGGAAGACAATGAAGTTTAAATTTTTCTGCAAGACGGAAGACCTCATCATTACTGCAACACCGTGTTCTCAACGCTCAGTGAGAGTATCCTCAGTTACTGGATGGGAACGTGAGGCCCTATCACTTGGCCTCCGACATCACCTGACTTTCCGTCTTACGACTTTTTCTTGTGTGGAGTTTTGGTATACTGGGCAGGTGAACAAGAGTGCGTAAAACTTCCAACTGGTCACTGAAACTGGTACAGCAGAGTGCAGAAGAACGTATGGGATCAGTTACCGGCCACATAACTGTCGTGCCAGGCATGGTGTGCACGTGTAAGGGACGCGTAACATTCTACGCTACTAAAGATACGATGACAATAAGACGATGATATGATTAGCTTACACAACGACTCAACATTTTCTTTAAAATGGGATTTCGCACCCCGAAGACGACACAATAACGATATGTTCATGACCGGCCGATATGATACAATGACGAATCAGCATGCTGTGTCGTCTATCGCTCAGCCGTAAACACATATCGCCACAGAAAGCGGAAATTCCACGGGCTTTTAAAATGCTTCACTACTTTATGCAAGCACAAGTGAGGAAGCAAATATTAATAAATAACTTATAACTTATGCAGCTGAGATCTCAACTTTACGGGAAAATGCATAAAATGGAAGCCGAAAACGATAAAGTCATACAAGTGAATTTCTAAAAGCATGTCATGTACTTCACAGATCGTATAAATAAATTATAAAAAGCGAAGTGGTGTACTTCCATAATAAAAGAATGGAGAACAATTCGTATTTATGCGAGCCTCGAGGGTATCGATTCTTCAGATATGCGTATAATCGTTCAACTTATATGGATGTTGATACCAGTCTGCTGATATTTATAACGGAAAATCGCATCTCTTCTGGATGGTAAAAATGTCTCTAATAAGCAGCAATGCTCAAAAGACCTGAATTCAATGAAACGCAATAGATAGGCCGTTTTTTCTTACGGAGACAAAGAAACTACTTTTATCACTAAACTGCTTAAACACTGTAATTTGAGGATTGTTTTCATACTAATACCTCCATAGAAGGCAAGGTAAAAAGGTAAAGTTCTCCGTAGAACAGGCCATGAAGGCCCAGAGGGGGAGTAGAGGTATAGCTCTATTCTTTCTTTAACCTCGGGGCTAGATGGGGGTGGGTGGTCAACTCCACGCCCCGGCCGCTTTACCCCCGGGAAAGAGACCCGGCACCCATTGTATAGGAGGCTTGGCGGGCCCCAGGGCCGGCTGCGAAAAATCTCGCCCCCACCGGAATTCGATCCCCGGACCGTCCAGCCCGTAGCGAGTCGCTATACCGACTGAGCTATCCCGGCCCACAAAACCTCCACAGAATCTAACCTAAAAGAGCGGAAGAACAATTTTGACAACAAATTTCTAAATTCCGGCGTAGATCAGTTGAAAATCCCAGACTGCTCTAAGATTTACGTTGTCCAAACAAAGTAATTTCTTAAATCGGTTTAAAGAACATTTACAGGTAGCCCTCGATTTACGCCGGAGATGCGTTTCTGGACGAACCGGCGTAATTGGAATCGGCGTAAATTGAAACGATTTTATAATGTAAATCAATGGGAATTCAATGACATGCGTTCCTGGCACCCAAACATTGACGAGTAATATAATGGCATTGCATTTAAAGCTCTGAAATAACGTAAATATAATAAAGGGAATTTAAAAAATATATTTTGTACACTTACAACCGGCAATGGCGTAATGAAGCTGCGTTTGTTCTCTGACGAAGTCCCAGGTTGAGGATCGTCACATTTTTTAAAGAAAGCATGCAGTGTGGACTGTCGTGATTTCTTCTTTCTTTCTACCAAATTTCATGATAAGGCCTCATGGATGCCATAACGCTCCTCTTCGCTGTAGCACTCCGCTCCCAGTCGTGGTCAATCTCGCAGAGCTCATCAGTGAGTTTATGTGTCTGAGAGGATGCGCTGGAGATCGCTCGTCTTCATTTCACGTAGAGGAGGTTCTTCTTCCTCTCTTTCCTACCCTTCCTTTTGGCCCAGTTGTGCGGCCAATTCTTCTAAGTCTTCATTGGAAAGAGGCTGTCCATGGCAATTCGCGTTAACGAAACATACGTAATTGCAGAGATGACTGTATTTATAATTTTTATTCAAAATCAGCGATGTAAGAATTACGATTTAGTATAACAAGCTGTATGAGAAAAATTGTAAAACGTTATAAATAATAGTAAAATATATATTTTTCCCACTTTTTGACCTCCTGGTTTCAAAATCGGCGTTATTCTGAATAGGCGCAAATTGAGGGCTACCTGTACATTCTTTTTGGAACAACAGCAGTAATTCCGAGTTTTGCCCAACACCTTCTCGAAAACGGACATTCAATGGGACCTATCGATGACGTCATGAGCGTTCTACACGTCCTTAGAAAAGTCCACACCTCGACACTTTAGGAGAAGTTTCACATTTACAAGGAGACCAAAAACAGCAACCACATAAATGACAAACAAGCCATTGAACCTAACGCTATTTGACGTTATCAATCAATACGCAACATTCCCATGACCATCTCCTCTTGCCGGCCGTCTTTCAGTACTTCCTTAACAACACAGGAGAAAGGTGGCCTACCGGTAGCCAGGGTTATACCTGACCCATCTATCATTACATATGTAAAAGATCCTTCCTCCACGAAAAACTGCCATTTATGAGCACTTATAAACAAAAAGGACAAAATCTGTATCCCTTCTACGATATTCTAATTTCAGGCATTACATTTAAACCATCCAGAATTTTCCATTATCAGTATCTACAGACTTGTATCAACACTCATGTAAGTTACGATTATACGCATATCTGAAGAATCGATACCCTCGAGGCTCGCATAAATACGAATTGTTCTCCATTCTTTTATTATGGAAGTACACCACTTCGCGTTTTATAATTTATTTATACGATCTGTGAAGTACATGACATGCTTTTAGAACTTCACTTGTATGATTTTATCTATTTCGGCTTCCAATTTATGCATTTTCCTGTAAGGATGACATCTCAACCGCATATTGTAACTTACGTATTGTACAGGATGAGCTTTCTTGAATATCTCGTACTGCCTGATGATGGCGTTGTAGAGAAGCCGAAACACGTAGCATTAAAAAATGTGAAATAAAACAGCATAACATAGTTGTGACTGCCGGTCCTTTAACCTCTCTATCTTGTATTTACATCACAACGGGATTACCCTATCAAAGTTCTATTCTGTATTACTGTAAACATCCTGGTTATTCAAGAAACGGAAAAATTTAAAACTTTCCTTAACGGCGCGTATAAAAAGTATCTAAATGTTTCACTGTCCTGGCCCAGTTCCCTGGCTACAACAAAAGTGACGAGTTCACCACTGCTGTTGAAGTAAGGGTGAACCCAGTACTTCATTCTTGTTGCCTCCTCATTCAGTCTTATTCTCATCCACCACATAACAAATACGTCCTCTTTGTCTGACGGCATGCCCATACTGAAGTAATGCATATCGTCTGAGTGTGCGAGGCACGTTTCGTGTCGCACCTACCCTGTGCGAGAGGGGCCTAAATTTACTGACAAACTTTTGCAGTCAATCTCCATTTAAGTGCATAGTGGTCTTACGTGCATTATGGTTTAGAAAATAAGCGTGTATAAACCCCTGACATCTTATAAATACGGCCCTCGCAAACACGCAGTTTTAAGCGACTTTTTACACTTTCACAGAGGTGTAACCTATATCTTTGTTATTCTGGGAAACGACGCTGCGTCACTGGGTAATTTGGTTCCCGACGTTTCGACCCTTGAATATGAGATTACTGTGTCGTCTCGCAGAGCCGGGAACCAATGTGACGCAGTGTCACATCCCAGAAGGACGAATACCTCACGCTAGCGCTAAGTTACGTGCTCATCTAGAGCCCATTCGAAGTGGGACTTAACTGACACGTACAAGGATAGGATGTCGGTCTTTATTATGGTTTATTTTACGACACTGTCAATATCTCAGACTATAAAGCACAGATCATAGGATGACGAATGACGAACTGAAATAAACTTGGAAGGAAGCGGTCGTGGCCTAATCGAAGCACTATTCCGGCATATCTCAAAGGAATAAGGAAAATCACAAAACCCGTTGTCATTAGAGACGGTGTATCGGCCAAGTTTCAAACCGAGTCTACAGCGTTACCGCTACATCTTCTCGGTCCGGTGTCGGTACTGGTACTTTCCACTAGCTGTACTGGCATTGGCATTCAGATATAGATTTAATATTGACGTTGTATAAAACGTTCAATTTACACAAACGTTGAATTTGTCAAGGTAATTTCCGACTCATACACTCAACAGCTCAGGAAGAAGCAAGACGTCGTTAAAAGCCATGACTGATCTCTTCCAGGATATGCTATTCAGACTATACTGTTGAACTTCTCACACCGGTGACGCAGTGAGGTTTAGTACATGAGTATCAACGTTTCGGAGGAACCTGCTGCCTCCATCATGTTGGCCAAAACAGGTGCAAATCCCACGCAAATAATCCCTTGGTATAGGGTGTTTCTTTCCCTGTTTAACTGTAAGCGCCGGCCCAACGATCTAGTGAGTGTTTATTAAACTTTCTAAAGGTCCTTATCACTGCGATCGTTTGTCTAGCTCCCGTCATTGACTGGTAAACCTCCCCGACACGCGGCGTATGACGCAACGCTGACAGAGCGTCGGGCGGAGCGATGGGCCGGCGCTTATTGGTCAAGCAGGAAAAAAACATCCTAATACATACTTGAACAAGGCAAACCACCCCTTTGTATACGTGAACATGGAAAGGTCTTAAACATCAGAGGCGCATGAGTCAACAGACAATAATATTTAATATTAAAAAGAAAATCATTAGAATAATGACGTGTGTTAAAAATGTAATGTGTAATATATGTACTTCCGTTTGCAAGTGAATTCGCACTCTGATTAGTATCACTTATTGAGGGAATCATGGACAAATTCCAAATAAAGTCAAACGTGCACAATTTAAACACAAGCCGCAAGTATGACCTAAACATGCCAAATTATAACCCTCACGAAGTATCAATACTATTCTACACAAACATAAAGTTATTCAATAACCTTCCACCTATAATTAAATTTTGCATCATGATATGAACGTACTCAGTCCTTTAAAAAGTGAGAATCTCTGATCTCTCCCTTACTATTCTCGAGGAATTTACCCCAACTAAAAATTGTTAAGCTTTATATGGATATACGTAAAATATTCTTCGACTAGCACTGTTTACTTACGTAATACTGTTATGTACACAACTAATGGCGTTGGTAAGAAGCTTTTAGAATTACGTTTAAGCATTGGTACTATGTTTTCAACATCAAATAAATTTTGTAGCTGTGTTGTGTCATTTTAACTTAACAGAAGACACCTCGTTGTGCTTATGTAATTACTAATGTTCAATAAAATGCCGTCAATGCACCTATGCGTTTATTATGAAACAGAAAGCTACACGTTTCGGTCTCAGACCGAAACATGTAGCTTTCTTAGAAACTCATGTAACACCAAAAAATGCACTATTCTATATTTGTTCGTACTATATTTTACATAGCGTCTACATGTTTCGGCGTTATATCACGCCATTTTCTGGGAGTTGGCACCAACGCTTATATAAAACAGCAATAAAACATGTAACAATAGGAGTACGTACGTTGTGATACGTCTAAAAGATAGTACGAACAAATATAGAATAGTGCATTTGTTTGTGTTACGTAAGTTTCTAACTTTGTCACAATGCACGGAGTAAACAATGTAAAAATGTAGCTTTCTGTCACATTACAAACACATAGCTGTGTTGACGTCATTTTATTGAATATTAGTAACTGCACTGTGTCGCATCACACAGCGTCTGGAAATAGACTGTATAACTATATATCTACACAGTATAATCTCGATAGTTCGAGTCCCGATTGTTCGAGGTTCCGTGTCGTCCGAGCCGATGCGCTGTAGTTAAGGTAGTTTCTATGCTGGTTACAAGATTCGGATAAAGTGCGTATCTGTGTGTGCACAGGTTTCTTTCAGGCATCACTGTACTGCCTTTTAGCAGTTTTCTTTGTGTAGTTTTGTGTGCTGTTATGTGATTTAAGTATGTACTTTAAACGCACCCTAACAGTGCTAAAAGCAAAGGAAAATACGTTTCCATTGTCGTAATCCATGTAGTCCAAGTTTTCGGTAACTGGAGACAACCTCGGCCCCGTTCACCTCGAACTGTCAAGATTTTACTGTAATTATAACTGTCAAGTAATGTAGTTTAAATGCGAAATAGGTTTGTACTTGCATTATGACATGTTCCACATACATAATTTGGCTTCGTTGAAAACAGGATTATCTATAGAATGTAAATAAATTCTTTTCATTATATTCCACTCTACTCACTAGTGCAGCTGTCTTCACCCTGACCTGGAAACAACGCCCGTAACTTATAAGCGTTACTCGTTTCAGTTTAGTTGCGAGAGTTCTGTTTGTTATTCGTTCCGGAAAAGCAGGCCATTTGGACGTTGCACTTCGAGAAAATCAAAATTCATGTTCGACAATTTTAATGTATCCTAAATTCAGAGTAGGTTGGGACTACTAACCTTGTGACCCGAGCCATGTGTGTGAGTTTTTCAGCGTCCCTTGCTGAGGGCATTTTGTTCCCAGGGATCTTTTAAATTAATTTTAACCGAATGAAGAGTAAGCAATATCCTCTATGAAAGATGGGTGAAACTTTTCGTTTTCTTCTTGGACTTCTTGACCCTCGAAGATGGGACCGATAGGTTGTCCCAAAACGTCGGTACAGAATTACCACTCTACGCTACGTAATATCCTAAAAGAGCGCAGATCCTTTCGTTTATCGTTGCCTGACCGATCACAAGTCGAAAACACATTGTCAGAAACGTCACTTCTGGATCACGAAATACTGATATGGGAGACGCGAGTTCACACACTTTTAGTCAGTCAGTCACACGTCTAGCACTAAGGCCAGTTATATGTCTTTCATTACCAAGGTCAGACATACGCGTACAAACACTTAGCAACTCATAGGCGCCTACTACGAGAAAGCGTATCTGTTTAACATGTCGTGACCAACTATGAAGACTTGTGTATTCCAGTGACTCTGATAACTAGGATAAAGTCCGTTGAGTTTCGGCAGTTAATATCAGCAGTTTTTTTACACCCACTTAATTTGTACAAATATTTCTTCCGCGCGAACATTTACAGAACATGCTCAAGAATTGTTAAAAGTTTGAAGTCACCTCAAGAAGCAAATATTTCCCTGCAAACTCATAAATCTTTCGTAAAGAAGTGTCTGTACTACATTATTAACTTTATTGTGTTAATTACTGTTAGTGTGTTATATTTGTTCAGCTTTTGCACCAGGGAGTAAATACGTATCATTTTCTGCTCTCTCAGGCCCAGTTCTATATGCGAGTTTTCATGGCGCCAAAATGACACGCATTTTTAAGCTATCATTGTGGCTGAACTCTTCAAAGGACTGAAGTCAGAGCGGGATTAAAACAAACCGATATTTTCGCTAAAAATTAATATGTTGCAAATTTTCTTGCGGCAAGATCAGAACGATCTTACAATAGGTATAACTAACCTCTACGATTTTGTCATAAACAAGAAAATCTGGCATCACGTTTTTGAAGAACACGGAGTGGGACAAAATAAACTCATGCGAAGCTTAAAATCGCAGTTATACTCCATGGTCCTTCAGGAATCATGTGCTGTTACAAACAACCTGCCCAAAATGTCGAGAAAATATATCATCATCGATGTTATACGGTACACGAAATTCTGTCTTATCAACGAAAGCCATCTGCAGCCGTATCATTGTTGGTAGTGACCAACACACGTACATCGATACTCCATCGCCTTCTATATACAGCATGATGAGGATTATGAATATGATAGTGATGATAATCTCATTCATTTCCATTTAGTGTCATCCTTTATACAACGCCTAACTGTTCGCAGGAGCGCATACCCGTGTTGTTCCTGGCAAAGGAACCTGTGCCTCCATTTTTTGAGCTAAGCCGCGCACCTCGACCTCTCACCCATTCCACCTGCCTAAATTAGTGAACCTGACGTCCACCCCTTTGGTAGGAAGTGCAGGATGAGGACATGTAAAGGTTCCGTCAATAACGCTGGGTCTCGAGCGTGGGCTCACTGCGGAAGGCGGATATGTTTAGGGTACAAATGGAAGTACCCGGTTTCAAGGAAACTTCGGTGTCTATCTGCCAAACTACAAAGCGTCACATCCCACAAAACCTTAATCTGATGACTGAGACTTAAAAACTCAAGACACTACACTAGCCAAAAAGGTTAAGCGGCTGGCCCTACTGACAACACGAAAATTGGAAAATAGTGGTGCGGATCGGCGGTGGACAGAAACTCGCATGCTCGGACGAAATCTAAAACCACACAAATACCAACGTTCGTTCGTCTCCTGCGATATATTTAAAACGAACGCTACTGTTTAAGACCAAGGTATTCTGCAATATGACGACGTGTACTTTGGCTAACAGGTATCAACATTTCGAAGGAACCTACCACCACCATGATTACGGAATAACTCCAGTTTACCACCATTCGTTAACCGGTAATTATATTAATACGCTTGACATGCTGGGTGGAAAACTTAGTGATTTCTTGCAATGCAACTGGTAATAACATCAAACTGTATCTTTAAAAAGTAGGATAGGAGGATACGGAATGGAATCGTGTGGTAGGACGCTGATCAAATACAGGCTCTACTTCATCATGAAAGTTGATCCTCAGCTGGTCAAGCACATTTAGAACAAAATCACAGCAATGACCTTGGTATTAAACACAATATCCTACCATTAAGAAGTTTTCCTTGTCATGAATCCCCTTGAGGATATAAGGCTTGTCCCGTTCTATGATTATTAATCTCAATACCACTGAATACAACTTATACTTTGCACATTATTTTCCTACCGTTTTCTTTGAATGTGGTTTAACATTTCAACTTCCAAATCTCATGTCCACTATCTACTGCTTAGGTCTAATTTGTAAGCTGCCTGGGTCTGCAGATACCCTCTGTATCTGGAAGCCATTTCTTTCAGCCACATCCCCAGAACGAAAAGGGAGCCAATTAACATGGATGATGATTCTTTTAATGATGGTGACTATAAGAATGATTACAAGGATGTGGTTAACTGTGAAGACCTTTGATTTTCCTGATTCTGAAATGAATCATGAAAATAACCAATCGTATGTCATCCTACAGTAGAATTAACAGTACATCAGCTACAATGGTGGTATGATGTTTCCTTGCCCAGTACACTACAAATGTAACGTACACTTATGAGTTGCTCATAAAGTGTTAACGTGGCTGAAACTGTCACTGTATTCTACAGATGAATTCCATGCAACTTGAAAATAAGCAGCAGGAAAGCGATGTCATCAATGCTGTACAGTGACGGAAACAATATGAAATGCAGTTTATGCAGAAACCCAAACCACATGGGTTACTGTAACGAAAAAAGAAAATACTCCTGCCTCAACCAAGAACTGATCTGAAGACTCCTGCATTAACAGATGCTGGGAAAGAAGAAAGAATGTGTGAGAACTTCTGGAAACCTCTTACACAATACCGTTACTGAATATCATCTTCAATGAACCGACCTTCTATAACTCGCATTTCATGCAAATTAATGGAATATAACTAAACAGAATTGCACGCTCACTTTATGGATTCCAATGCAAATATGCGAAAACTTCAATCCCACGACAACTGCACAGGTTACGTTCCTGGCAAACTGTCAGCTGTGTAAAGTGAAGGAACAAGAAATCACGGTCGTAATGACTGCTAACAGTTATTAAGGCAAAACAACTTGCCTAACGGTGGCAATTGTTTTGCCTTAATAACTGTTGTCATGCCGGCCGTGATTTCTTGTTCCTTCACTAACTAACTCCATGGAGCAGGGAACAGCATGAGTATTATTAATCTTCTAAACTTTACTAAGCTTCACTAACTAACACCCATAAATGTTCATCACTTCTTTATTCAAAGCCATATATATTCGCTCTACTTCAGAATCCGATAACCGCTTACTTTACTCCACGTGTTACTTTTCACAAACCTTTGCTCTCTCACTCCTCCAGTTCCTAATTCCGCTTACGTGAACCACACTTTCATAAAAATGGTAGTGGAAGTATAACACAAAGGTTCCTCACTGTCTTTATGTGTCACATCTAATCCTTTCATGCCATGTTATCATAAGCCAAGGTTTCCAACATAACGGTCACAAAACAAGTCACAGCATCGCAGATACATGAACAAACACGACAAACGTACACTGCACCAATGCAGTAACGAGACACAGAGTAAACTAGTCATCCCCCACCTTATTTCGTTGGCTCCAGACCCAGTATATTAAGCCAAGCGTTCAAATTCGTATGTGCTTTGCCGGAGATGTCTTCCAGTTGCCTAACTCCCATGATCTGGAGCTCATTTTCGACAATCTGGTTGAAATTCGGAACCAAAGCGCCACTGAAAAAGCTGAAGTACCCAAGCCTGAGCCTAAGGACAGGATCGTGACGATTTCGCAGTTGACTGAGGGGACTGGATTCATTGAAGATGGCATCAAGGTGTTAGGAGCGGTCTTTGTCTACTTACGTCGTCTCGACTACGTCGCCGGTCTCGGGTATACCGGTCACGTAACTTCGCGGCGGGGTGGGGGGGGGGGGGGGGATGACTGTACAATGAAAATATTTACATCACTAAACTTTGGGTTTCCGGTTGCATCTCATCTAGCGACACTCATAGGGGCAATGTTCGCATTTGATTTACAGATACGGAGACAAGACGCGGATTTGAGATTCTGTTCAATGAAGAATACTCACAGAGAAAGGTTCGAGTATGAAGATTATTTTATTTAAAGATACTCGTGAAGGCAAGGTTAGGTCTGATGTTGAATTTTATTTACAGATACACGCGGAGGCATGGTTCGAGCTTGAGATTGCATTTCACTAGCAAAGAGATTAGGCTTTAAGGATTAGGTTTCCCACTGGAAACAGAAAGTAAAAGCACAATGTTTACAGTACTAATGTTAGGCTTTCGTGTTTTTACTGATAGCCACAAACATATTATATACTCAAATTATTACACTGATACAGGCTTTCGGAGCTCTCATCTTATTACTTTTCTTCAAAACGAAATCTTCCTCGTACCACAGGCAACTCGCTACATTCGTTCGTTACATTTCTTACAGTCGCTATCAATGTTGGTAACATTGCTTTCCATATGGCTGCCGATCGCAGCTACTGGACCCAAACGCCAACGTATTTTATAATTTCTTTAACATGTTCCGTTGTGAATTTCCATAAAATACTGAAAGTCTATCCACGTAACTTTAGACAAGTCAAGGGGATCCGTGTAACGGGTGAAATATGTGGGTATGTAATACCGGGGTAATACAAATATTTTAATAAAATGGTAATGTACGTATAACATATAGGTACACTCGCGGTTGTCTTCTATACTTGTATCTTCACACATACCACATAGGGCAGCCAACACGAGCCACACAAACAAATCACGGTAACCAAGAATCATGACAGAACAAAACCAGTTTACTCCACCAACGTCAGAATTTGAGGATTCAATTCAGCTTCATGGATACCTTGACTGCTTACCGAGCAACTGTCACATACGTTACAGTCTCTGCTGGCAACCCTCATTCGATAATGTACACACTACAGCCAAAGCCAACCCCAAGCAGCAGCTGTAAGGCTCACTGACTATGCTTACATGAACATGTTCGGTCACAAATGTTGTTTCCCTTAGACAAATAATCTTTCAAGGAACTGGTGCACGCAGATTTTGCACTATTACAGAATTTATTTACTCGCGCTCCCATTCTGTATTAGATCCTGAAAAATGAATTCATACAATATAAAAGTCACAAAAATACAGTTCGTTACAGCTCGGCTCCGAGCAAACGTGGAAGATCTGTTGGTGCGAAAGCCACGGATTTGTTTCCGTGAACACAAAAATCACGGATACGTGATGCCAAATTCCTCGGACGACTCGGAAAACCGCGGATATAAATAGAGATCGAGAAAACTGCGGTTGCCGGAGGACAGACATTAACGAATTTTCACAACGAAAATACGATATTCCACAGCCAGGTCTCTGTACATAGGGGGATTAAATTTCACAACAGTGAAGTGCAATTATACTTGCATTCCAATAACAGCAAATGGAAATAACTTGAGGAGATGGCACTCTGAATATTCTAAGCTGAATACGAGCAGGCCAACTCACCAGGCGGCGACAACAGGTCACCACGGAACACTCTACTGCGATACATGCTGATTTCATGTTGCGACCCGCGCACCAGTTTTGAATGGCAAAATATATGGATGTTACCACAGACAGGTGATAGTCTCTTCACAAACGACACACATATCTTATGAAGTGAACTCTACGTATCGTAAACCGAACTATGGCACGTGGCATGAGGATTGCTCTTCAGCGCCATATCCTCGCTATTCTGTTCTGCAGACTGGACGCCATGTTTGAGCGCCGACGACCCTGGGAGTGCAGACTGACGGAGGAGGGGCAGGACCGGTCCATTTCAAGTACGCATGGGGGACGCGCAATATTTTGCCGAAATGTAGCCGAATAAAATTTTCGATTCCTAACATGTCTAACATATGTTTCCCTGCGTCTTCATTAAAGAACGACTGGCACCAGTTGCCACATCTGCAAGCTTCAATGTCCACTATTACTGTCGGTGATGATAATTTTGTTTTTCAAGTCTATCGACCGGTTGTATATACTATGAACGTTCCGAATGGACCGGAACGAATATGAATGCAGTTCCGGCAGTTAGCAATTTAAGGTCAAAGAATCAAAGTTAAAATGCCTAGATTTCGGTTCTGCTTTTTATGTTGTTTCTAGACAAGTAACGAATATTGACTGCAGCTCATGACGTTTCGAACACAGACTGTAAATGCATACGATTCGTCAGAAAGTTATGCATGAAACAGTACGGTTGTGAGTCTGCTAGTTCAGTTCGGAAATATCCCGTTTCGTTTGAAATCTCCAAGGATTCGGGTGTTTCCCAAGGGCTTTCTCAGTACGTCCAACCGAATACCGGATGAAAACCAGACCACAGCCTCTCACCATCTCTCCCTACACCAGGGTGGTAATTATGGCATCTTTTAGACAACACATAATCATACCTTTTAGCAGCTGACACTATCGTTATATGCCGGTATACCAGCTTTAAATTGTGCTAATAAAGAAGGCAAAGGTTGTGTGTATGTATGTATGTGTGCGCGCGCGTGTGTGAGCGTGCGCTGTTGTGTTTTCAGTTTTTAACACACGGTGTAAATATTTTGTGTCGCAACCGAGCTAAGACAAAATACGATGTGACATATAAGTCGTAAAATGTTAAATAATGCGGGAAATCAATCAACTTGATTCCCTACGGGCTGGACGGTTCGGAGATCGAATCCCGGTGGAGGCGAGATTTTCAGCACCAGTCCAGACCAGCCCTGGGGCCTACCCAGCCTCCTGTACAATGGGTACCGGGTCATTCCCAGGGGTAAAGCGGCCGGGGCGTGGCGTTGACCACCCACCCCCATCTAGCGCCGAGGCTAAAGAAAGAGTACAGCTATACCTCTGCTCCCCTTCTGGGCCTTTATGGCCTGTTGTAGGGTGAACTTTACCTTCACCAAGTGGGCAAAACCGAACTAAGATATGACCTCGCGGTCCGCGTGTCCCAACTTCATAACCAATCGGATATTCACAAAATTTGGTGTCAAAGGTCACTGTAGGCCATTTCTGCTTCATACTTTTTAAGTTTAGTCAATCAGCAACAACCAAAGGGCGGAGTATACACAAACTTCTGCAGTGGAACAGACACTACGAGAATAAATATGTGAAATATACATCATAACGTCTAGGATTCCACACCATTTGTTCTGGTAGATAGTTACCAAACGTTCGGAGGAACCTGTTGCCTCCATCTTCAAGGCAGAAGACGGAGATCACGGACCCCTTCGAACCTTTGATAGCCGTCTACAGACTACACATCACAATCAATCACAGATGATCGTCGCTAATATTCATCGCCTTCAGGTCCTCGAATTTCACATGCTCTTTATTATAACAACCGTCAAATGTAAAACACTGGGGTGTACGAAAATATTCATTCATTTAGCGCTAATTAATAGACCACTGGAACTTGAAATGTGACATTTGATATGGGGATAGATTATCAACAAATCGCTCGTGAAACAGTAATTTGTCAAAACTCACCAATACACAGTTTTACAGGAGGCAGAAAATACTTGACCGATCCTCAACAGACCAACACTTAAGCATGTTATGTTTTTACGAAAATATCTTCTTCTTCTTCGGTGGCACTACAGTCCAATGCGGACCTTCGCCTCCTTAATGGCCCTTTCCCAGTCAGCTCTGTTTTTTTTTACCTTTCTTGCCAGTTGTTAATTTTACATTTCTTAATGTCTGTTTGTTTACGAAAATATAAGGACAAGGAATTTTTGTGGTCACAACATTTTGACAGAAGGTGTGTTTGTAACACAACTGTCTACTAATGCGGGCATCTCAGTTTGATAAACTGTGTGGGTTACGACAAATTGCCGTTTCATGGGCGATACAGATTCATACACGCATGCATACGCATATAACTACGTACGAAATAATGTCAGAAAGTCGACAAACAGGACGCACGTTCGCATTTGAGTGTTTATCAGAAAATTTAACGCAAGTTCATAAACCCTTCTTATAGGGAAAATGACGACGATGACGCTGATATACTTACAGTTGCAGACAAAAATTACTACCCTAGTGGTAAGCTGCTGGTACTCGAGTCTACAATCTCCCACGCAGCTGATACTAATCCATCTGCCAAGCTGCACGAATTACACGTAGCATTCATATCACAAAATGTGTGGGACTGGAAATATGAACTGCAGGAAATCAGGCTTCATGAATTCCGCCCCGGACGCCTTGTTTAAACTCTGGTGGAATAAATCAGGAGCGTTCGAAATTCTTTAAACATAAATTAAGTGACAAAGGGAGGGGAAGAAAGTATGTAAACCGTTTGGGGTGACTAAGTGGTAATCTTTTTCTCAGATTAACAGGCTACGGAACAGAGAGTTCAGGACCAACCGAATGCCACGCTATGGGCGGTGCTCAAACTCCCTCCACACAGCCCCAGCGTACCAATATGTCATTTTTACATCGTGGGACCGTTAAAGAAAGCCCTCAAATTAACGTCGGACGACGCTATACAGGAGGCTGTGGTACAGTGGTCTAGACAGCAGTCCAATTCTTTGCAGATAGGACACGCCAACATGTGCATCAAGGGTACACCTGTCCAAATACCTGTGATATTTTTATTAACTCTTGCAGTACCTTCAACTGTGAGCATCCTCGAAAGGGTTTCATTTATATACGTCGCATAAATAGGCAAGTATTAATTCTCTCACGCCAATTAAACGCATCATACGTGTGAAGTATCATTACAGCAATACAAGCAAAGAAATGGTTAATTATAAGTTATACACTCCAAACGGTTCTTATGAACTGTACACAACAAGATACCACAAGAGATCAGGGTTATATTTTAAGCAAACGTGGACTGTTTTGTGTCAATATTTACACAGAATCTTACGAAACGCGAAGTACGAGACAACAGTTGTCCTAAAACATACCAAGCAACTGCATTAATAAGCAGCGAACTGCATATTCGTGTTTAAGCTAGAATTACTACCGCAAACATTGCGCTCAAAAGGGTTCAATTTTTAAAGAAGTGTTTCTAAGACCTTGATACCACGGATCGGTTGTCAAACGTAGGTTCAAAAATCGCTGTGGATCCATTTATGCCTGCCTACTAACGAACAGAATTTTGCCGTGACAAACATAACACACGTCAAAATAAAATAGTGACACAGGGCCTAATATAAAACATTTTGAACTTTTATCGAAAAATTAATTATTTTCTCGACGTCAAACACATCATGAATATTATACAGACGTCTTTAACGCTTCGCGACCCCCGAAAGCAATTTACTTAACATAACCATCGCAATACGCACCTTAATTAATGGAGATGTTATTTACTTTGTTTTACGCAACATGTTTCGAGCATTTCATGATCACCATCAGGGGAATTCACAGTGCTTACACAATAATTTCATAAGACGGTTATATTAAATTATGAATATAATTAAAAGGGCGACAAGGAGTTTACGGACAGGCAGCAGTTTGCGGCCCACAGCTCAGAAGCACTGTTTAAAAGACAATATTTACAAACACTTCCAAATGTCACGCATTTAATTTTAAACACTATGAGTAAAATAATAATTTCACGTGTAGAGGCTAAATGGCTGATGAGGTCCTGGGACCACCGCCAGTACTTCAGGGACTCTCAGTTCAATCAGCAGTAGGGCCTCCCTAGCCGGCCAAGTGTGTGGACTGGAGTCAGGCCAACCAAGCAGCAGTCCATCAGTCCTACAGGATATCTGGAAGTTTGTCATGAAGATAACTTCATCCCTTCCAAGCCTACTGTTACTAGAACTGAAGAAGACTTAACTAGACGATACTGATCAAAGATCCGAATACTGGTTCATCGACTGTCTTATCCCTGTAGAGATCCTGAGCAGATATAGCTAATCCAATTTCTGAAACGCAGCGAGCTACTTGCCCCTTCCCTTCTCCGTACGCCCTGAGGCTCCTTCCACTTTACGCTGTCCAGTGCACAAAGTTCTGACACTTGCACATAAAAAGGTACAAGATATAGACCTACACGCCCATTCCCAGTGATGTTAATTCCCAATGCCCGTTATATCGGTTGATATAACTTCAAACTATCATACTCCCCTTTATAACGTCGTGTAGTGCATATTGTCACTAATACAGCGTTTGTACTAACACACCACAGCATAAACCCAACAGTGCAGAATTTAAACTGAACACCAAAGAACACAAATTTCGCATTACAGAAGTTCAATCCCACAATTTGCAAATGCATTACGGGTAACATAAAGCTAATCAGAAACCTAACGATTGATACTTCTGCGTGAGCTCTGCGTACGTGCGTGGCAGTGTAGCTACGACAATAAATACTTTTAATTTACTCCTTTAGCCCAGTTGGCTAATTTGTACCCGATCCTTTTGTCGCTGTTCGCTCGTCATTAAATGAAACTCTTATTAAACAGCTAAGAAATACACGCGCAATTTCTGAAATAATATTTACTTATGGTTTCGCAGGTGTCAGAATGTTTACTTTACATTTTGCTTTTGTTTAGGCCGGCTAATAGCGCCAACGTTGTTGTCATAGTACTGCTGTATCCAGTTCTTTCTAAACTTGCTTTACTCTTTCAAAATCTGACCTATACAGTTAACCAAACCCTTAACTGTACCTATACAGTTCTCTTTTCCGAACCACCTGCACCTGCACCTGCACTGCACACACCTGATGTACCCCAGATATAAGCGTTTCTCTTGACCACCTACATACGGAGCGAAGCATTTCACATGCCGCACACCTGATCTGGCTATACAAGACTCTTCAGATTCCGATAAGAAACTCTCAGCAATTTGTTCAAGAATCTGCTGCCCTAAAAAGAGAGATGTAGTCCCGGCAAAAATGACCAGAGATGAGTGAAAATGGTTCCTCTCACTGGTAAACCTATTCAATGCCGAGTTCCAGGACTTCTGGTTCCTACGGAGTAGATTTCAATATACAACTCACAGACTTTCCGAATTTTTACTGAATGTGCTCAACTTTTACTTACGGGCCATTTCGACTGTCACGTCCAATTCCCAGAGTTAGCAGCACTCATAAATCCCGGGTAAGATCTTTGGGGTAGGGTGGGTCACGATACTCCTGTCCCTTGGGAAACGGTGGGTCGCAACACAGCTACAACGCCCGGAAAACATAACCTCAACTGCCCAGTCGGATGGGAACAGCTTGCCTGAGTTTGAACCAAACTTGCTGGGACCAGCTCCAGTTAAAGACGGCGCGCTAACAAAGCCTAAAGTCATAAGTGTGGCTTCTGATGTACCTCTTATAACATTACTCATAGTTTATCAGCACTGATAGTCTACATAGTGTTCAGTTCAGTTAGACATACAATGAGCACTTCAGAGGTGAGTCACAATTAATATTAGCCACTTGGATCAATGTTTCTTGTGTTCTCAGATCAGGATGCTAGCAAGTCAAGCATGCCGGAAACAAATTTCGTGTGAGGTAAAGTACCAAAATGCACTTCCAGGTAGCAGCATTGAAATAACAGCATACACCCACACTGCTGATGCAGGAGTGCACCATTCTGCCCCCCCCCCCCCCCCCCAAAAAAAGCTCTTTTTCGTGATCGACAACTCTTCTTGCAAACATTAAGCGGAATGAAATTAACAATAAGTACTGACAAGTCTTTCTGGTGAACAAATGTGAACGAAATATCTCATGAGAATAAGGAAAATCGCCCTTAAGTAAAATAACGGTGGGCGCAAAAAAACAGATTGAATTTTCAATTAAAATTAGGTTTAACATAATTGCAAATGACGGATGTGTAGTGTTAAGGTTCTATCACATACGTAAATTCTTGAATTACAATACAAGCCGAAGTTGATCTTTCACCGTCAAACGGCAAGTGGTAAAAGTTCAGTAAGGTATGAAAATGGATAATAAATGTTACATAATGCTTACAGTAACGAATCCAGAACATGTGAATATATCCCGACTATATCCAGAACTCGTCAATAAGGCAGTTGGTATCGGCGGATTCTCAAAACGCCACACTTACTACACAAATTACAACGAATCAATCCAGGTAATTTTTAAAGCTGATTTATTCCCGTTGTGTTTACAATATAATTAAAAGTGCAGAATTTTTAGTCTAAACACAACTATTCACTTCTCAAGGAAATCAGCTACATGTTTCGGCTAAAATATATAGCCATCATCAGGCTGATTAAGGAAACAAAAAAGGAAAAATTCACAGCTGCATGGGTTTCAGATCTCAAAAGCTAACAATATAATGATATATAATATGCATAACATAAAGATATATGCAGCCTCAGGAATAAGATCATATATAGATTATAAAAATTGTGTATTTGTATAAGTTTTAAAAAGACTGAAAATTATATTAATATACAGTTATTATAAAATGCATTTACAAGATAAAATTGGGGGGGGGGGGAGCCGTAGGCATTATTTGGAGAGACGGCTTGTATGTATTAGTTCCGTTGTGCAGTAGTGTGTCACTGGAAAGTGAAGATATACATGAAGAATTTGGATGTTTATTGTGTCTTTTTATTTATTATGTGTTTATAAACCTGAAATGATACTGTTTCCCTTGCCAAGGTCTGGCTCGATTCCCCCACAACCCTTGTAATGGAGCAAGTAAGTCATTCAAAGTGTAGACAATATGGGCATACAACTAATGTACAAAATGTGCTACGCGTTATAAATAGCAATACACATGTTTCACTTTTACTAAAAACAAAGAGTGGAAAGCAAAAGCAGCAGAAGCAGGTCAGTCGGTGAGACTACCCCACCAGAAAATCTGGGATCAATAACGACCATAGTGTGCTACGTCTACCACCAGGTGCCACCACTATAAGCCCCCAATGCTACCATCTACCGGAAACTTTGAATACTTTCTCATCACGTCTAACCCGGCCTTCCTGCACGCATGTGGTACTGATGGCAGTGATGAAACCCTCGTTTTTTTTTCACCATAAGCAACTCACACAATGAAACGCGTATTGGTCACAAGTTTTTAACCTTATCAGGCAACGATGGGGAGATGTCACGTGGCAGTAACGATGGTGACGGTTGTAACTCAATTTCTGCAGCGCTCAACAGTAACAAAGACGCTGATACGCACTAGCAGAAAATGTATAAAAATGGACCTGTAAAATACAATAGCACAAAAACGTTACAAGTAAAACCAGAAGAATCTAGACGCAAGAAACGTTATAGACGGATGTCAGCAAACGAAATACACGCAGTCCAGCTTAAAGCGGACCCAGCTCATACAGCGTACATTAACAATATTACACAGAGCTGCTTTACTATCGCTGGGCTGTTCGCCGCAAAGCTGACATCATTGATGCATAGCGACCGATAACACCGCCCATTATGCAGTGCTCAGCCCTGCTCAGTCCCGCGAAAAAAAAACTCTCAGCCATCTTATCCCCCAAAATAAAGGAAGCACGTTCATTCGAGAACACTGTATATTTCTACCACACTACACAGCGTCACATTCCCAAAGACGGTGGTCTTCTGTCACCGCAGTGAGAACCTCACATCTCGCACAGAATCCCGGTGGGGCCGAGATTTTCCGTACCCGTCCAGACCGGCCCTGGGGCCCACCCAACCTCCTGTACAATGGGTACCGGGTCTCTTTCCCGGGGGTAAAGCGACAGGGGCGTGGCGTTGACCACCCACCCCCATCTAGCGCCGAGGTTAAAGAAAGAGTAGAGATACATCTCTACTGCCCCTCTGGGCCTTCGTGGCCTGTTCTAGAGTGAACTTTACCTTACCGTAGATACCCGCAAACTATCAAACTTCGTCGGAAGATGTGCAACTGAGTCTCGTTCTAACACAATATGTACAGCGGGATGCCGCCGCCTCTTTTGAAAAGTCCTGAAATTTAATCTTATGTGTCTTCGTATGTTGTATTACCATAAGTCATAAAAATCGGCTGTAACCGAAGACTGTGTAGTATTTCTTTTCTATGGATTCGTCAATGTAATGGAGCTCCAGGCGATAGATGCATACTCAAGTTTGGACCACACGACAGTTCTCGATAAAACCCATGGCTACTATAATTCATGGGAAAAGAGAAAACGTAATGTACCCTATCAAAAATACTGTAAACACTGCCAAATAATGCAGTCACTGTGACAGTGAAAAGAGAGCATATAGCCCAACATCGGACCAAAATCTTCAACAGACTGGGAGCCTGAAACGAGTCTGTTACAGAACTTGTAATTAAAGTCCGTCGCTTTTAGAAGTAAAGCATACAATCGCAGTTATACCCATATCGTGGTTCAAACTATTAAATACTAACGCTGCACATAATCAACACAGCAACACCAACAGTTATCCAAGGGCCGTGTCATGGCTCAGGCGGTTAGTCGCCGGCCTCTCACCGCGGAGGCACGGGTTCGATCCCGGGTCAGTATATGTGGGATTTGTGGTGGACAAAGTGGCAGAAGGACAGGTTTTCCCCTGTCAATTTCATTCCACCGGTGCTCCATTACTCAGAAAAACGAAAAATCAGTAATAATCTTCATCACAGGGTTGCACAATAAGCGATGCGTCCGTATCATCTGCTGCGGGGCCCTTCAAAAATAAAAATAAACATCGCTTCCTCTGTAACACTTCAGCGTGGGTAAAAAGTATTAACTGGTACTTTTCTTCCTTCTTCTTTGTTAAACAGCAAGTTAATAATGTACGCCCGACTATTACGACACATCCACTCCTCCACAAACAGAATTCTTCCCCCATTAGCCCGTGACAAAAAAAAAATGAAATGGGGATAGCGCAGTCAGTGTAGTGACTACGCCAAAGCTTGGGCCCACCCAGCTTTCTATACAAGGCACCGGGCGCTCTATCCTTGGGCGTAAAGCGACCAGGAAATGAAGCTGATCACCCCCAATCTAGTGCCGAGGTAGACAATGAGTGGAGTTATACCTTCACCCCCCATAATACCTTCATGGTGTAAACAATGACAACTTCACCGGATAATTTGTGCTTTCCCGGTGCGACAGGTCTTCTCTGAAAGTGACTGAAATGGCCCATAAGGCTCGGACTTCATGTAGCAGTCAATAAAATCTGACTGATCTAAATAAAAACTGCAACTGCTCGACAACTTTAGTAATATCACCAAGATCAATGAAAATCCGCGTACCGGTTCAAGAGCTATTATGTACGTATAGGCTGACAGACGGCTGGAAGGACGGACAGAGCGATTTTAATACGGTATCCGAAGGGATTCGAAAGTGGCTAGAAATATGCCGTCAAGCTGACTGGTTGTTGCAACTTCCCGACTTGAAGGAGCAAGGTCCATACCCATACAAATCAACAGGCGAAAGCCATGTTATGTTTTGTTTCCACATTTAAACATGATTTATTACCGGTCCACTGCATTATGATTTAGTCTTGCATTAAGACGACGAGGCATGGTCATTAGTAGTCACACAGCTATTTCCAAATCTTACTACCACAAAATCTGTAAGAATGTATTCTTTAGGCATGACACTGTTTCCGCCTAACAAAGTAACGTCATCAGTATAAATCTGGGCGTTTAACCCAATTCAAATCACTCTGTGATTTTCCTACGCTCCTTACAGCAAGTTTTAAATAGACATGGAAAAACGATGATGATAAAGTATCCAATTACTTCACAGCATTCTCTAAATGTATCGTATGCATGCGTGGGCGCGCGGGCGCGTGTATGGATTTTAAGGGGCGTCAGCGTCGCGGCTATTTGCGCCCGACGGAAATGTATTACATAACGAATTATCTACACGAACTCTAGAATAGATTTCGTTCAAACACATTTCAATTAACTCGATTAATTTTTCCAATTAGTTGTTTTTCCAATGGCCGACGAATACAGAAGATCTGGTTCAAGGGTTCAAAGACCAACTGCCATTCCAATTTCAGAATCGTTCACCGAACGACGCCGATGTTGCTCCCACCTGTACGTTAGCGCAGCCATTGCACAAACGCGCGCGCGTGTGTATATATATATATATATATATATATATACGTACATGAAGAAACAGTAATTTGTCGTAACCCGCCGATACACAACTTTACAGGAGACACAAAAGAACTTGACATATCCTTAATAGGCCACTACTTAAGCATGTTATGTTTTCACGAAAATATGAGAAGGGCCGGGATAGCGTAGTCGGTATAGCGACTCGTACGGGCTGGACGGTCCGGGGATCGAATCCCGGTGGGGGCGAGATTTTCCGCACCCGTCCAGACCGGCCCTGGGGCCCACCCAGCCTCCTATAAAATGGGTACCGGGTCTCTTTCCCGGGGGTAAAGCGGTCGGGGCGTGGAGTTGACCACCCACCCTCATCTAGTGCCAAGGTTAAAGAAAGAGTAGAGCTATACCTCTACTCCCCCTCTGGGCCTTCATGGCCTCTTCTAGGGAGAATTTTACCTTTACCTATGAGAAGCAATTCTTTTGGACACCATATTTCGACAGGTGTGTTTGTAACCCAACTGTCTAGTAATATGGGATTGTCAGTTTGATGAATTGTGTGGGTTACGACAAACTGCTGTTTCACGAGCGAGATATGTGTGTATATATATGTATATATATATATATGTATATACACATATAATTCCTATATATCGTACGTAATTAGAAGAAAATTTCCTCGTGTAACTATTTATGCTATAAAATACCTACATATTTCAAGAAGTAATTACTTCAGAGCACTGTAAAATAGAATACTTTTCATGAAGACAAGTAAATATATTGCAGCAATAATAATAATAATAATAATAATAATAATAATAATAATAATACTCGTAATAATAATAATAATAATGAATACTCGAATAATTACTCGCATGAAGTTATCAACCCTGGACTTTACAGGAAAGTTCAAAGTGACAACTCTCGGTCTCAGCAGACTTTCTGGCAAATCGAGCGTGTAGCTCCCTTCAGTTCATCAGACCTGTCCTTTACACGGGCTGCAGCATCCCAAATGGAACAATGCATCTCGAGTTCCCACTTGTTGCTGGTACACCAGATCTTTCGTGTGACCCACAGATAAGTCTGGGCGGAGGTCTGGGGATGTAGGCATGTAGGATGTAGGATTGTGGAACACCTCGGCAGATCCAACGACCATGGAAGCGTTGTGGATATATAAACGTTTTCATAGACATGAGAGGGTGTTTACTGAGGCTAAGGGTCGCCATTTTTTGCTTTATTGTAAATTCAGCCATGAAAACTCTACGGAAGTATTTGTTCAATTATTCCTATTTTTAAACATTCAGGCAATGGTACATCCGTAACCACTGAGAATTGAACATATGTTTATCGGGCATTTCTGAGAGAATTAAGATCCTGAAGAAATTACGTTTTGACTCAACCTGTACGTAAACAACGGATTAGTAAGTTCAGCGATAATGTGGTCTCCTATGATATAACTTCCATTCAGAGATTCATGAAAATACGTCCTTTGGTTAGAACGCTTCAGGTCTGGAAGAAACACAAACTCCTACCACAGGTTGTCTCATTTTCCCAGCAGAATTCGAAAACGGGACAAAATTTTGACACTGCTACGCACCAGATAGATTATCTTCGTTCCTTCCACAACCAATTCTGTCGACTTTTATAAATTCATATGCTAACTATGTTTCAAATGTCATGGGTCATGAACCGATAAAACTTGGGTTCCTTTTCTCTCATTATTCCTCATTTTCAAGTTTCTTATTTTTTTTATTACTTATCGTTATCGCTTGTTGAGGTAACTTATCGGCAGTTGAATGAGGCGTTGCTTAAAATAGTGACTGCCAGGAGATACGGCAGCATGGTCTATCACTGCATACTCCTGATCGGAGAAAAACACGAAAAACCCATTCGCAACTGCTAATCACAAGCAGAGAGCAGCAACTGATGTTTTCTTTTCCATTACAATCCCTCGTAATTTACTAGGACGTTGCCAATGGCGCATTCTAAATCTAAACTGGAAAACAATAATAATGAAATAAACCACTGTTTCGGGCCATTAGGAATAGGAAGCACATTAGGCATATGAGGTTGCTTTCTGATGGTCGTTTTACTTTAATAAAAACCACAATACCACAGTATGAATTCCAGTGTGACGGTTGTATACATCCACTTCACTTCTGAAGTATGAAAAATACATGATGAAAATCATGCTGATCAAGACCACTTACTTATAAAAGTAGCCACTGTTCAAAACTGTACTAATCACTGCCACAGACCTAACGATATAATGCGTGCACGGTTTTCTGTTGTGCTCATACACCGGCAGGAAGTAGGGAAACGTCCTGGATCCCTTGCCAGGTCGGCAGATCTCAATGTCGCCAGTCAGGACAAAGTATGGACGGAGAGGCAGTACCATAGCGTTGGTGACTGCGGCTATCAACCTCAATAATATGCCCATCCATTACAGCAGGTGAGCGAGGTTAACACGGGTAATCCAGTTGGTACATCTGACAGGAGCGGTCGACTGAAACGCTGCTCACTGCAAACTGAGAGCAGTACACTTATTTACGGTTTATTTAAAGATGTTGTCAGGAACCCAGACTAACGGCACCTAATGAGAGTGTGCGTGATGGATGATGAGTTGTAACAGATGTAGGAGGTGGTCAGGGCCTAATTTGATGTACTATCCTTGCATTTACCTGGATAAACTCGGGGAACACCTCGAAAACGTCAGTAAGGTGTTCGTGCCAATATTAGAACCCGGGCCCTCTAGGAAGAAACGAGGAGTGCTAACCACTAGGCAGAGACATTAGGTAAGTTACCCTTGTAACCTGAATTTAACCCAGAAAAAAAAAACTAGTTGAGCTTCTCAATTATTTCAGCCCAAATAATATTATGTTTGGTTCGACAAATTTGTAATTAAAAATGGAGAATGTCTACAAACAAGAGATTTCTCATTATCTACGAGACTTACAAAATCTCGGATCTCATTCACGTGTAATACATATAAGGCCGATTAAGTAGGAAATGAAACATTCCTACCAGGAAACGAAACACTTCCATCAGGAAATGAAGCACTCCTCTGAGACTGAATCACATGCACATTTAACAGCGGTAAAATTCACCGGAAATATTGAAGGTACTACACCGAATCCGAGGAGAACGCCCACGTGATCGTATGAGGATCGCGTATCTCCAACTGGACTGCGTCTGTATAAACGATCCAGAAAAGGCATTTGTAACTGTGAATGATTATACAGCAGAATGCGTGTTATCCACTGAACAGAATTTTATCAACAGCTGTTAAGGAAGAGTACAAATGCTTACAGCCAGGCTAAGGGTCCAAGTGCCCGCTGCATTTCGAAATAATGTTATCGTATTCCTATGTGGCGTTTCAAATTAAAGTTGGTGCCGCGCCATCCGTCGCAAACTACCACACGAGCGGTTCAGGAAAGAGGCGGGGGCACGTGGAGAAGGTTGTTCCGGTGAACTAGACTTACGTCACCGACTAGGGATGACGTCACACAACCAGCTTCCTGCAAGCAGGAGCTCCACCAATAGGGTTTGAGTTCACGTGCAACGTCATCAATGACATCACTGCAATCGTTTCAGACGGAAGGTGACAGATCGAACTAATCGGAAGGAGTGGTGAACATTATCAAAGACATTATTTTCGGAGGAAATAAAGAGAATTTGTGCCCCTGTCAAAAACTACATTTTCCACACATGTGCCCCGTTTTTCCTCTCTCTAGTACGACTGCAAGTACGCCTGCTTCAGTAATTTCGCGAACAAAACAATTTCACTAAAAAAAATTGGTTCAAGACTGTCCGAGTTTTCCGACTTGGTTCCTTGGAAGTAACTAGTGCACCATCTTTATCTGATAATTAACTTAAGAAACTGCCCCAGTACATTCATGTATAACCTAAGTAGGCTCCACTTCAATTCCTCACAAAATCTGAGACACAATAATTGCAACACCCGATTAGCACACATTGTGACACACACAACGTTCGTTTATAAGAAATTCTTACCGCACAGATGTCTAGCCCCATAGTACTGGTATTACCCAATCAATTTATTTCGTTAAATTTGAATCAGGCAGGTCCGCAGGTGTAGTAGCATTATAACTTCTCATATTTTATCACTGTCAATAGCTTATCCTTAAGAACAGGACCTCAGAGCTTCGCATCGTCACCATACTTTTAGTCATTAACTTACATATTCTAGCATGCGGTATTCGTAGGTGTTTGTGGCCTACTTCCTATAAAATTTCACTACACCAGCCCTAATGATTCACAGTTACATCCATAAAAACCGAAATTTTAAAGAAAATGTTTGCATGACCACCATCTTATTTTATATTCAGCTAAAAGTCACATTAACAAAATACATTACCATGCATCATTTAAGGACCTAAGAATGGGACAATGTCGCTCCCGCCTCATGAGCGTGTGCGACTGCTAGGTATGAAATTAAAAATGTAAGGCGCTGAGGTATCCTCCAACGGCATAATGTTCTTGCAAAGTTTCGTGACAATCGGTCAACTGGTTCAAAAGTTCAGATGTGGGTCACGCAGGCAGAATGGTGATCACAGATGCACAATTCTTTCCTTTTTAGACACTCTTCTCGCACAGACCACACAAACACTGTGCGTGCATGCGTGCTTGTGAGTACACGCAAGTATTTGTGCGCGCGCGAACACACACACACACACATATATATATATATATAACAGCATAACTGAACCTCTCTCAATCGAATTAGTCGCTACACTACCTCTAATCTTAAATTAAGCTACGTTAGTAAACGATTAAGCAGAATCAGACGTAAGCCCCTGACTGGCTAACACGGGCGTAAATGGAAATACGCGACAGAATAATTACACACGCGCTTAATGTAAAACCCACTTCCAGTCCCCGAAAGAACTAAGAGAAACGCTGCTGCGTTTCGAGTACTCAGCGTCCCAATGAAATTCCCTTACCACTCCATATTAAATGCCAGAAATACCTGGAGGATGCCAGTACTGGATTCTACCGAACTGCCAGCTCTCGGCCACCTGTTGTTCAGGCTCCATTGTTGGGTCCATGCAGCACATGTCAGCCCAAACCACGTGAAACTACACACTCGCCACATTTACCGCGTGTGAAATCTCACCGGCCGGTAAGAACGATACTGGGAAAATCATATGTTACGCTCATCCCTACCTTCCCCTTCCATTCAGGTTTAAAAACCATTCATGTCAATGGAATGTTGCACTGGAACGCGGCACACGCGGATCTCCACCAATCACAATTCACTGCGTCAGATGACGTAACCGACTGGCTCACAGCTGATGCATTAGTCATGACATGGCACAGCGACAGAGAAGTTTGGCAGTTTGTTCTTGGAATCACAAGCCTTACATCACGCCAGTAATTATAAACATTACCACCACTCATCTCACGTTCTGGAACAATAATGTCGTACAAATTCTGCCACTTCTAAATTTAGAAACCGCATCTCTCGCGTTTTCGCGTCCAAACCACCATGGACCCACTTCGGACATTAATTTCACGCGGGTTTTCTCATTCGTACGTCATGACGTCCAGCTTTAACTCCCGACAAATTTAAAATGCTAAAAAATCTGTATGTATTTACACAAAACTGCGATATGAACCGCCGACCTAAGCGCAAAACTTTCACCCCTGTTTGTTGGTTGTGTGACCTTAGCTTAACTACACGAAATCAAAATGTTAAGACATCAGTCTTCTGCGATGTGTAGTCGTGTAGTCTGGTAGAATATTATTGTCGTTTTGGAGTAACGTGCTGCATCCGATTTTTCTATCCTGAAGATGCACGTTACACCGAAACGTCGGCCAACACATTAAAAGGCATCACATCCCAACAGATAGCATTATTCATAGTCACCAAAATGTATCACATTTGTTTCCTCATGGCTTATCTGGCATCTAAAGAGAAATGCCCTGTTTAACGATGAGCTTATAAAAGGTGGGGAGCCAGCACTCTGACTTATTTCACGAATGTCTGATTTCTCAAATCATACGAGAAGCCTCCTTTATAAAAAGCTTAAGTCCCTCAAGAACAAAAAATAAACTACTAGTGGTAGCATATTACTATTACCGGACCCTGTACCGCCGGAATAGCGCTTTTCAAAAAGTCGTAGATGCCACTTCCACAGCTGCTAAAAATAAGCATTTTGTTCACATACTCTAAATGTCTATCGAAGCTTTTCATTTAAAATAATCTCTTCAAGGCCCTCAACGGAGAGGGTATTATTAAAAGCCGTTCACGGATCATGATGTGACCAATTTCTGGAGAAATGTATGTCTGCGGTGTTGACTGTACTGGCAACAATGAACCATGTTGGCTCTATGTTTTTCATATCCCATATAAAAACTCATACAAAATCACAGGAATGAAAATGCTCGTAACACTGAATGGAAACGACTTAGACCGACGCAGGTACTACGTAGTACAGAGGGCTGAAACTTGAAGGTCAAGCTTACTACAGTTCACGTGACTAGACTGCCGTTACAACATAAGCTAAGGATTTTAAGGTAAGATCTGCTGTACAAAGTCTGTGCTGATAAAGGACGAGTATATACTGTATGTTACTGAATGTCGCTGTGTAAATACGCATATAAACAAAAACTGTAAATATGTAAAACTGAAACAGAGAAGGGGCAGACCCAGTCTCGCGTCAGAGTAGGTACAGTAATAATGAGCAACAATACATTTCTGGTATACAGACTAACATCTGGCCATGAACTCCAAAAGGGGGCTAGACACCAAGACGGACTGACTGACCGACCGTCAGTCACAACGTGACTCACTCTCTGATGTGCTGTTCTGTTGCTTTGTCATGATAAGCAGTGACAATGTAAGAGCAAGTGTGAAAGATGCAAACGTAGGCAGCCGGAAGAGGAGGCGCAATCATCAAGACAGAAACCATCGAAAATACAGTACAGAAACGTGTCTTTCTGATATTCGTCACCTGCAACATATCAGATATTACACGATTGGTTCACACATGTGCTGGAGTAAATGGGAGGAAAATGAGTTCAGGAAGTACAGAGGTGCTGTACTGAACCAACATGAAGAAGACGGTGGTATGAAACCGCACGGAAACAGAACTGTATGGCAGTAAGAGAGAATGTTTCAGTGTTTACAGGACGCTTTGTTGGGTGAAATATGGTCAGGCTGCAGAGATAGCAAAATTTTAATATACTGCATCACGTTATAGAGTATACAGTGTTGTTTCCCGTTCCCTTCCATACTAGTTACGCTTGTTATCCTATTTTCCTTATCCTGAAACATGTAGGTTTGGCTAAAACTCATTGTTATTGTTATTATTATTATTATTATTATTATTATTACTTGTTATCACTTTTGCGCAGGGTATTTACAATCATATACCTGACAAAAACCATGTTTCTAGGGTATATAGCAGCCGTTCTTAACCTGGGGTCCAGGGATGGCCTCTAGACTCCAAAAGTGTGTAACTTCAATAAATCTCACTATCTAAAATTATTATAGCCTAAGAAAGGGAAACCAGAATACATTTCCCTTCGCACTGAACTGTCTTAAAAATGAAATATAATTTCAACTTGTCGATCTTTCAAATATTTATTATCTTGTTACTGATTTAATTGATTAATAAAGAATCACATATATTACCGTATTACATATTTGTTATTTTTAGGTATTTTGAAAACTGTATTTGAGCATAATAAAATACACAGATATAGATTCTATATCTACGTATTCTATTTTATTTTATGCATTTACATACATTTTTCTGAGAAGGGGTCCGTAGGTTTCACCAGACTCTCAAAGGGGTCCATGGCATAAAAAAAGGTTAAGAGCCTCTGGTATATACTGTTGCAACTACTCTGTAGTTACAATTTACGGTACATATAATGTTATTTACCATGTTGAATGTTTTGTACTTTTACATTAGTACTTTCCGCAGTACGTGTGCGGTGCCCAGTATGGCTGTTTTCTGTAGTTCCTTGATTTCGTGCTTTCGAGGTGTTGCTCAGGTATTTTCTGAATGATTTTGAGACGGTTCCAGTTGCCCCTATTATTACTGCTATCGCATTTGTTTTTACATTCCATTATTACTATTATTATTATTATCGTTGTTTAAAAGTGAAACAATACAATAATATGTACATTCTAAAAAATTAAAAGAAACAGTTTTCTCTGCAGAGGTTTTTTTCCTCCGTATCTCAAAATCATTTATGAAGGACTTACAGCTGTTCTAAAGCAAGCTCCTCATACAGTGTGAACTAACGTGATTCAGGAATGAAGAGCTTCACAAGATGTGAAAGAAACTGGTCTATTTGAAGTACACTGCGTTTCAAATAATAACAATAATATAAATATAACAGCAAAAAAAATGTACTGTAGCCTGTAGCTGCAGCCTAAATTTGAGAAGTTCCTACTTTTCCGCCATTGTAACTCGTCTAGTCAAGCAATGAACCAAAAAGCTAAATATGGACAGAGTTACCTCTGTGCAAGTCAATATCTCCCACTATGTTAAATTAACTTCTACACACAGGAACGCATAGCTGAACTGTCGAAATGATGCCTTGTAAACTGTAACGGGGGCAGGGCTTATGCTAACAGGAATGGCCGTCTTGCCTCAAAGCCTTCACACGTTCATACCAAAGAATCTTGCTGCTGGTAGGCGGAAATTCCTACATGGCAATTAAGTCCTTCAGGAAGAAAAGTCTGGTTTGGTGGATATCCCGGGACTGAATGCAGAAAGGTTGTGATCGCACTGGATGAAGGCCTCTATGACTGCGGCAACCAGGCTGGGCCCCTTTTCAAACTACAATGGCATTTACCTTGTAAGTGTGGACAATCATGAAAACCCTCAGTTATGGTATGTGATCGGTGTTATGCCAACCGCTGTGTTGACTAGGCTACCTTGCTGCAGACAGCCTTGACTTGTCGGCTGTGCTCAGTAGCCTTTGATTAAGACCGCAAGTGACATCAGACAAGGGCTGTCTGAGGTCAGCACCAGTGCATTCCAAGTTACATAATTTAAAGCTTTCGAGGAGACTGAATTCAACAAAATATTCACGGGCTAGCAGCCGTGGCAGGTGGTTGAATGGCGAGTAAACCAACGTTTCGAGGGACAAAGATGGCCCTCGAAACGTTGGTCTACTAGCCATTCAACCACCTGCTGCGGCTGATAGCCCGAGAATACATATTTCATTGCATTCCAAGTTACCGAACTAAGGAGTCGGCCGCCAATCCTTTACATTCTCCATCAACTATCTGACATTTGGTCTTTCCAATGTTTTCCAAATTTCCTGTATTCAACTGACATTTCAATGTCAGCAGAAGTCGGATGCATATCTTTGTCAGCTATATCACCCAATTGCAGAACTTTTTTCAGCCGTACATTTATCCACCATAAAGGCCCCCCCCCCCCCCCCCCCCCGCATCCACAGCACATGTCCACAAGAATGTAAAAGCATAGTTTTCTCTATGCCGATTTCCACGAAACAAATTCTCCACATCATGTCAATAAAACTTACAATGAATTTCAACCACTCTGGACAATAAATGTGGTGAATATGATACAAATTCGTTCATCTCCAAAGGTAGAGAGCATGACTAGTACACAGATGATTTTCATGAAACTCACAGCTGTTCATTGGCATTACGTGTACGCCTTCTATGCCGAATTTTATCCAAGTCACACGGGAGGCAGGAAACATGGGCAAAATTTCACTGAAAGTATGGTTCTATGCATCGATTTTCACTGGCTCGTTAACTTCTCAACGGCATTACGTGTACACCTTCCACGCCGAATTTTATCCAAGCCAGACGAAAGGTGTAGAACACGGGGGCAAGATTTCATTTACGCATGTAAGTATGGATTTCACTGCACTGATTTTCACGAAACTCGTAACTGCTCAACAGCATTACGTGTGATCTACCTCGCCGACTTTTACACAATTCGGTCACGAAAGATGACAGTTGCTGGTAGAATTCCTTTACACTATTAAGTAAAGCACAACTTTCAACGCAACATCTTCACGAAACTCAAATCCTCCATGACAATACGTGGATACTTTCCACGCCGAACTTAAAATCGGTCAAGAAATATGAAAAGGACAGAAATTAATTTACGCCCTTAAGTATGACAAACTCAGCCGACTGCCACGAACCTCACGCCGGTATGACAACGTTTCGTAAAGAACTCCTATACCGAAATTCATAAAAATCCGACAAACGGTTTAGTCACACTAAATCACGGGGCGGACGGAGGACATTGTCCTCATGTAAGGCTTTTTTTTCTACTTCGTAAATAATTCCTAAAAGCTAATGAAATTATTTTTATAAGAATTAGTCCCCTAAAGAGTGTTAAGTAGTAGTAAGAAATGTCATTTATCCTGACGAGGAATCCACATACAAGAGGAGTGAGAAAGGGAACTGTATATATAAACCGTTGTAATGTGAACGATAGAAATGGGAAATGGTTTAGACTGGGAATCTGGAAGCTGAGGGGTATGAGGAGAGGTACAGGAAAAGAAAGATGCCCCTCATGCAAAGAGGAAGAGAAAGGATACACACACTGCTGAACATGAAGAGACGCAAAGACGGTGAGAAAATGGTTAAACATACAGAACCGGCATACAAGAAAATAATTAGTTATGCCAAAATCACAGATCCAAAGAACTGGGACAAATTTTTACACAAGAAAAAATACAAATAGGAAAACCAAGTGACAAACTATGCAGTCTGGAGGATGGATAGGAAGCACTGCAAATGGACAATGTCTTAAACTTTTAAAATGAAACTGGTAGGTTTACAGAGCATTGAAAAATTCAAATTAAAATTTCTGAATGCCCCAGTTGAAAAATACTACATGCTGTATCTCCCTCAACGGAATTTCCCTCAACTTCACAGTTCCAATTACTCTGTTCAGATAGCTCTGTTGGTATAGTGACTACCACATAGGTTGGACCGATAGATCAAGGTTCGATTCTTGACAGGAGCAACATTTTTCTCTTCTCCAAACCAGTCAGACTAGCTCTGGAACACACCCACCCTCATATCTAGTCAATAAAATTATGTCCGCAAATCAAAACAACAAAAGAAAACAAAATAAATGGCAATCTAACCTCACAGCACACTTGGGGCTCTTTCATCAGGAGTAAAGTGGCTGGAGCATGAAGCCGACCACTCACCTCCATCCAGTCCTGAGCTTAAGAAAGTGTGAAGCTAAACCTACACTCCCCAATATGCCTTCATGGCATGGTATTTCATTCTGCATAAGGACAACTTTATCTTTACCTTTGGTTGGGAACATCCATGTTTGTAAGTACATGTTTTAAAAATGGGGCATTCTGAATCAAGATTCATCATCATTAAAGAAGTTGCACACACCTTAATTCAACGATATAGTCACACCAAAGCAAGTTTAGTGTAGAGAATCTCTGCAGTGAGTACACAGAAAACAACTGTGTATCACTAGAGGGAGTTACATGATTAACACAACACTAAGAAGCATCAACTGGAATTTATAGCTACTCAGAGACACAGAACCAATTATTCTTTTCCTTTCACCTATACCAAGTGACACCTCTGATGTCATGTACTGACACCTTCATCATACATTACTAGCTCACAAAGGTCCCATTACCTGCAGTCTACAAAGTCATGCAAATGGTGCAACTGCGATGTGCAAACTTAAGACCTTATGGCAAAAATTAGGTCAGGGGAACCAAAAGCACATGCAACATGATAATACATATGATAAATCAATGATTAATAAACATAAACACACATGTGTTGGTGCTGATTGGTATGATCACTGATACTTGGATGGGCAAGACCACGATCCCGAAGATGCCCTGGAGTATTATTAAGGGCAAGGAGAACCTCAAATGCTAGATTTATGGACTTCAGGCAGTTCTGAATCCAGCCTTTATTGCCATGGCCTTTTCTCTCATCACAGCACCACTGACTGACAACCATTTCTCTGTCTGACCTTCCAGCCACACACATGATGCCTTTTCCTGTTTTTTGAGGAAAGGGTCACAGCAACTCACATTTGAAATTTTTGTATTTGATAAGAGCACCAGATTTAAAGTTTACCCTGATCTTGCATTCACTTTTCTTGACCAAACAAACTGCTGATTTGTTTGCACCACAGTGAAATGAGACTGCAGCAATGCTCGTTCACTTGTCCAACTTATCCATCGCCTTCACTTTCCCTAACAAAGACAACACTTTCCTTTCCTTTTTATCCTTAGCGTCCTCATCAACACATACATCAACCTTTCCACATATGAATACAACACAAAGGCCACCATTAGTTCTAAATCTTGTGAAAAATACAGTTGAAGTATGTTCTGTATGGAATGACATCTAAAAAACAGTAGCACTACACAGGCAGATGCAGCCTTTTGTGTACTATTCTGCGCGATTACACAAGCATGACCACACATGAGGGACCTACAATGCCGTGGCATGAGGGCTGCCACAATAACTGCTCCGTAAGTAAAACTGCAATGCCAGAATGAGAATGGCCTGCTGTACTACTTTCTCATGCATACACTGTACATTAAAGTAACATTCTTTTAATACAGACACGTCCCAGTAATCCACTAGGAAATATACTCAATAATACATAACCTCCAATGATAACTATATCTCGGTAACCAACTACAGCAAACACTTTGCACATCGTAAAACGTGTGATAATGCATTATCTCTGTTGATACATTCTCAGTAACAGATAATGGACAAAGGTTATACAGGCCTCCTCAGCTCTCAACACAGATGTAACCAATCGAAGACAAACATAATTGCAGCTGCACATTTACCATTTCGACCTGCACATCCTGTGACCATCTTAAAATAAACTTTATGACACAATTATTTGCAGCTGTACAAGCACAAGGTGTAGAGAGATGTCATGTGGTGGGGATTCACCACAACATGAAACTTTGATATTGTATCACAGTACTTGGGTTTGGAACTATTTGCCTTCTGGACTTCACCATTCAGTGTTCTGGACAGCACAAAAAGTAACGCAACATTTCAGAAACTGCATGTTTTCATTCCGAGCTTTAAGAAAAGGGGGATGCACCTATTCAGTTGAGCCCACTAGAACGATTCACAGCCTCTAGGACATGAGGCTGTGAATATACCCTCCCCGACTTACACAACAGTTACACTCCAGAAGGTCCAGCACAAGCCAGAACTGAATATACATATGGTCAGTTATATACTCAAGAAAAGTCCAAGTCGAAATCCAAACTCCACTGCATCCTGATCAGCCACAGCATGAACCCCCTCCCCATCGCTCAACCACAGCAGTTACAAACACATCATATTGCCAAAAAAGGATTGCTGCCCCCACCTCCCTGCCTGTGATAGATACCACGCAGCAGTATTCAACTCACTACAATTTCATTCCCACAAGGACAAAATCGGTGCACACTTCAAAAATTTTATTACCACGTTTTTTAATTTTTTAAAAATCGCCTAACTTGAAATTGTGTAAGTCAGGGAGTGTCTGTAGCTCTTTCTAATGGGCCAAATTCAGCAGGCATCTCCTCACCTTCTTTTACCCAAGAATGGAAACATATCCGCCGATCCCAGTGGCCGCGCGCTCTAAGGCGTGGGTCTACGGCAGCTCGTTTGTTGGGATTGTGGGTTCAAATCCCGCTGGGGGCATGGATGTCTGTCTCTTGAGAGTGTTGTACGTTTTCAGGTAGAGGTCTCTGTGACGGGCTGATCACTCATCCAAAGGAGGCCTACCGAGTGTGGTGTGTCTAAAGTGTGATCACGAAGCCTCAAAAAATGAGGAGGCCTAGGCCCCCTAGGGGCTGTCGAGCTTTTGGGGGGGGGGAAATGGAAACATATCCAGTTCCCAAAACACTGCATTACTTTGTTTCTGACACAATTAGAGGTACTGTCTCTAGAACTTGATAATGAAAGGTAACATGCACCATTTTACACAAACTCAATGCTGTGCAGATTTATGTGCAACATGAAAATGGAACCAACAGCTGCCAAATTTACATATATGTACACACACATAAATGGTGTGATCAAATATTTTCCAGGCTGAATTTATTTCTCCATAACAACACTTCCCTTCTAACCATTCTGTTCCCTTCAAAGTAGTCTCCTTGGGCCCAGTTTTCACACCACCATTCAAAGCATTTAATAATGTATACTGTTTGAATCTCAGCCAGTGCATCCTGCAATTCTGCTTGAATCATGGTAATATCATTAAATCTCCTTCCCTCTAATACCATCAAACGAGTTCTGGAAAAAGAAAGAAGTTGCAAGGCACTAAATCTGGTGAGTAGAGAGGGTGAGGAACAGCCTCGCACATGTTGACACAATTTTCCTTCTGCTCCTCACTCAACAAGTGCAGCACGGATTTGGTGACATTCAGACCCATGTTCAGATCATCTGTCAAAATGCTGTGAACTGATCCAAATGAAATTCACAACTTGTTACCAACTTCATGGATAGTGAGTCCTCTGTTTTCGTGAAAACATTCCTTCACTTGATCCCGATTTTCATCTGTTTTGTTTGTGGATGGATGTCCTGAGCATCTGGCATTTTCAACAGAGTTCATGCCACTTTTAAACTTGGAAAACTACTCAAAAGTTGTGTTCTTTCCACTGTCTGCACTCAAAAAGGTACTTGCAACATTTCAGTTGTTTCCACAGCATTCTTCCCCACTTTGAAGCAAACTTTGGTGCAGACACCCCATTCATTTGAGCCTCCCATTTTCAAGATACGCCAAAATCATAAATGGAACACACACAATTAACAAGACATTATGCAACAATGAGATGTGCTACAACCTTATTCCAGGCAGGGCATGACTCTACTCTATCTACCGCCAATAAAAGAAGTTCATGCTAGTGGCAATAGTGTCACCTTGTGTTCAGTCTGGAAAGTGTTTGGATGCACCACACACATATTTCAGATTATTTAAATTTTGAAACAACCTGTACACACGTGCACACACACATAAACTCACCAGAATCAAAGTCTGAGCTTCCACCAGTCTCCAGACCCCCTGCTTGTCCATGATATTTACCTGCAAAGTTAAAAGTTTAGTCATATTACATAGATCTCAATGTCCATATAACATCACATGTTCAAAACACACAACCTTCTATATAAACTTTACAGCTGTGTTGCTGAAAGTAAATAAAAAGTGTATAAGTAACACCAATAACCTTACACTACTATACTATCACAAAGGCACTGATAAAATCACGTATATTAACACCAGCTCCGACTTTCAATTTAAACAGCACAAGTGCATATATGCCACATCAATGAAATATGATATAGTGTCACTCCACTGTATAACAACTAATATGAAGAATAAAACTGTGGTTCCATTACTCATGTAGAAGATTTTAAGAGTTAAATGAATTAGGCTAGTACTACTGAAAAACCCCTCTCTTTAAATTAATCGGTTTAACTATTTCTGGTTCATTTAACAATGCTGGCAGGAGCTCAGAATATACAGCATTAAATGGCAGCAAATTTAATGAATAATGGCATGTAAAGGATGTGGATAGAAGTAGTCAGAGCACAATTTCAGGTATTATTCCCACATTTTCTGGGAGGGTGGGGAAACAATAATTCTCAAGACACTAAATGTCCTGGTCGAGATTATAACTGTGAACCTCCAGAATACAAGCTTAAAAATGACGCTTGGTTTCATATTAGTGAACAGATGAACATTCTTAATAACTGCTCTGCAGACAATCCCATATTAATCCACAAAGTCATTACATGTTGGTTAATGTTAGTATGTGGCATGCTATGAAAACAACGAGAATTACTTGTATCATTCGTTTTCAGAGACCATAAATTCACACCAATTGTAACACACACTGACACTCTTTTCTGAATGCTTGTCCAATCAGAAGCAAACCTAGACCTTTTACAGCAATAAACTACAAAAGTGCATACTGCAAACACTTCTATGTGCTCTTTACAAAGTGTTCTTGGGTGGCAGAATATTAAGTTAGGGATTGTGACCACCCCATTTGTCAGGTCTGAACCTGTGCCATTTTTGCATATGGGACATGTTACAAGATAAACTGTACGGTAATAATTCCTGCACCAAAAATGAACAGACAGAAAGCATACTGAATGTAGTGTTTCAGTTCCAGCTACAAATCTTTGGAATGTAATGAACACCATACTTATTAGATGTAATGTGTATCTGGGAGTGAACGCAAACCATTTTCAACACCTGCTTTAAATACAGTGTGTCCACAAAGTCCCTTCAGGGTTTTGAAAAATTGTGGCGCACAAACAAATTGAGCTAGCCACATGCGGTTTGCGGCAGATTACAGTGAAACTCTGGAAGTATTTTTGCCGCCAACAGATGGCATAAGCGGCCATCTTTATGTTTCTCAGTCAGTTGTTTTTGAAATGGCGAGTGTGCAGGAAGACGGATCGGCAGAGACGGTCCAATGCCTTGGCCTCCACGTTCACCAGACATAACATCACTGGATTTTTTCCTGTGGGGTTATGTCAAGAGCAATGTGTTCCGAACACCAGTTAATGGACTTGATGACCTGAAGACCTGTATCAGGAATGCGATCTCGGCTATTCCAGCGGACATGCTCCACAGAACATGGCAAGAGCTGGAATATCGTCTGGACGTTCTCCGTGCTACCAAGGGAGCCCACATCGAGGTCTACTGAGGTCAGTAAAAAAACTTCCAGAGTTTCACTGTAATCTGCCACAAACCGCATGTGGCTAGCTCAATTTGTTTGCGCGCCACAATTTTTCAAAACCCCGAAGGGACTTTGTGGACACACTGTATGCTGGGTAAAGGTAAAGCTATCCCTGTACAGGCCTGGACAGGCCCTTTTGGTTCCAGGAAGTTGAAGCTCCCAGAATTTCTACACAATCGGCATGTGAAGGTGGCAAGGTTGTCAGCCTTATGCACCAGCCACCTTTTCCCCAGGAGATGTCCCTGTTACTCACTTCTGTTAGAGGCCGAGTCAACCCCAGGGACATAGTGCAGCCAGAAGGATTAAGTCAATCAATGACCCGATCAGGAATCGAACCCACGACCTTCCATTTGTAGTGCAGGGCAAATATGTCGAGTACAAAATCTAATATTAACTGCAATGCATTAAACTAAATCCCACAGATGCCAACTCAAGACAAATTGAAACAGTGGTGATCACTGTTCAGTCTGCTATCATTCCAACCAGTCCAAGTCTACAGTTTTATATGGGGTTAGATGACATAATGACCCTGCAGCATGACAAAATTGGCCCACCTGCAGCAACCCACCTTATACAGAAAATGATGGATCACACAGCTGAAAAATATACATGACTGTTGTTTGCACTTCTTGCAAGATATACTCTGTGTTTATCATGAACAGATTTAAGCTAGAGTGCTGAGTTTTTAATATAAACCCCATGCAAAATGTTAACCCTGTAAGCAGTATCACAGGAAATTCAAAAGAAAGTTTCATGAGATTTACACTGAACAAAAAAAAAATTCAGAATCTAGTGAGTAAAGAATGTGTTTGCATGCGTGCATGCGCGTACACACACACACACACACACACACACATCTAAAATGCATAGTTATTAAATATGGCCCCTTTAAAACTAAATAAGACTCATCATGCAATGGAAACCCATAACTGTATCCATTGAGAAACCTTACATCCCTTACAGATTTGCTATCCATTAATACCTCATATCTCTTGTCACAGCAATGATGTTTCAAGAATCATGACCACCTGACCAGATGTCCATACATCAATGAACACAATGTGACATTAGAACATGGCTAGTAGGACATTTCATGGGATTCACAAGAACATGGCTGGTATGACATTTCATGGCATTCACATGAAATCTCTGAAGTACTGGGCTTCTGCAATCGTAATTAATTTGCGACCTGGGTGCATGCTCTCAAACTATAATGCCATTTCACCCAGTCTGTAACCAAACCTCTTTTCTTATTATTACTATTATTATTATTATTTTAATATTAATAACTAAAGCCACTCACACAGTAGCTGCAAACTTTGCTTCATGATGTCAAGCCATGCCTGGGCAATGACTTGGCTCACACCAATTCACTCATGTATGCTCACAAATAGCTGGTTCAGCCACAGTCAAGTTCACCTCCACTAAGCTGCTCTCCAATTTTTTGGTCTAAGTCTGCTTGTATGCATAAATAAAACTCGGTGTTTTGAAAGTTACAGCAAGCATGCTACTCACAAAGAGCCAGCACAAAAGAAATTACCCTCATACTGAAACACTACTGCTAGAAATTCTCAATAGGACTCACATTTTATTCTCATGCATAAAATCATTGGAAGAATGCCTGCATACAGTCTTAGAACACTGTGCTACTGCTCTCACAGGAAGGGCAAGGATATTATAATGCTAATATTTAGGGACAAATTACTTTACGTAGTTTGTGGCCAGCATGCTGCGCCCAACCTCAACACGTGTGACTTATCACTATGGAAAGCAAAAAGTTTAAAGATCAGACCATCATACACATGAAAGAAAATATCCAAAGGAAATTTTACTCTATTTATAAAGAAAAACTGACATGGGAATATATTCGTTTATACAGAACAACACAAAATGCATGTGTAGCAACAAAGTGAACTTCCAGCACATACCACGATTTGGCATGTTTACTTGTATTGTGTGTAGGGTCTTGGTTTGTCTGTTCCATTAAAAGTCTGAATCATATAGGATTGTGCTAACTCTTCCATATGAGCAGCACAATTCATGAAAAACTCTAAGATGATCACATCACACTCACAAATTGTACACTGAGAAAATATTCCCTCTTCCACTTAAAATTCATTAAAATTCAGAGACATAGTAAGAATCATGGTTATAAATGTTAACACAACATAGAAACACAAGGAAATATCAACAATCAGAGGAAAAACAGTCCACACAGTGCATACTCATCTACTTCTCTGTATGAAAATATCCAAATAATTTCTCGACATTAAACCATATTTGCACTTCGTATGTTTATAGTTTACAAAAAGACACTTATCAAACTGTTGTCTGAAAACCAATACAGAAATAAATGTACAAAATTAACCCCAAAGCAAAATGAAATATGAATTTGCCAGCAATATAACAATGTAATACATTAACACAATGGCACAGTCTTTAACATTCATTTAGAAGAGAGATTATGCTTGCTGTGTGTTATCAACCAAGCACAGTGAGCCTTTCAAAGTTCTGAAAATGTGTGATTTCAGGCTTCTGCCATGGTGTAAATAAGATCTTCGCTCTTCTGGGATGTTACACAGCATAGACTGGCAGTCACCGACATTTCAGGACAACCTATCGGTCCCACCTTCAAGGGTCAAGTAGTCCAAGAAGGATTCTTCCTGGACTACTTACCCCAAAATGTTGGTAACTAACAACAAATCTATGCTGCATAACATCCCAGAAGACAAAAGACCTCTGAAAATGTGTTTTGTAAGTAAGCCATTATGAAAATAATACTGCAGCACATTATTTCCTAGTATTCACAAATTGTTTGCAAACTGTCTACTCACAAACACCTTATAGCACACTGGTATGTGTGACCAAAACAATATGTTACAGTAAATATGACAACACAATTATAACATTTACTTCAATGTTTGCCCTGCTATTCATTTTCATGTTATGCAAACCATTTTGGAAGTATGCTGCAGACACAGACGGCACAGTAACCGATATGACTGCTGCAAACATTCACAGTCACCAAAACACATTCAAACCCATGCCTAACCTTAGATCATAAACACACAAATACAAACAATGCTAGTTTATACATACACACACACACACACAAAACCAAGCCTAACCTTTTGGTCTATATACACACAAAACAATGGCTACAATACAGAAACACCTTCGTGGATTACTTTATTGTTAATGTATGTTGACAAGAAGATGTGGGCTTCTATCACCAAAATTTAATATTGCAAGAACTTTGCAAGATGCAGAATAAAATAAGTGCAGACAGGTTATAAAAGAAATTAGCTACATTACACTATCATATAATACTGCCAAACACTCCAAGAGTTTAAGCCAAGGCAAACCTCATTCGTCAAATTCTTAACAATACCTCCATCACCCTCATATGCTGCCAAAATCATAAATATGCTGCTCCCAATCTGGCAACCCTATTATGCCAGCAGTTACAGTTGCCATCATAATGGGAACTGTTGAATTTGAACTGTCATATACCAAGTTTGTTGAAAATGGAACGAACAAAAATCAAGCGTGAACAGTTATGCACATGATGGCTTCAAAAACACTTGTAACAAACTCAGTATCAGCAATCATGTGAAATACCACATTCTCTAGTATCATATTTTTCACAACTCCCATCTCACAACAAACATTTACTATCAATATCTGACGAAAATTACGACAAAGATTTCTGTACCGTGGTGTTTTATCTAAAATCGTACGCAACATAACTTGAAAAACGGATTTCCGATCGTGAGGTTTTCAGTGTCTTGTCTGAGTATGCTATGACAAAAATATTGTACCCGTGTTTCACGACTAAGAACGTGACACCCGTACAACGTTCTTCGCCAGGAAATTCCCACAACACAACCTTCTTATAATTTACTGCAATTACGTGCTCTTGTCTTATATTATTGCAGTTTCTAAGGAAATTCTACAAGTAAAGTGAAATTGCAGCCACGCCATCTTGATTCGACAGGCTTTAGCACCAAGGCAGTCTACTACATAATAACACACACAATACACTCTTTTGGACAGTCAAATTCAATAATTCCATTGCATGAAGCAATATTTTGCCTTAGAAACAGCAAACTAGACGGATGTCAGCTCTTACTTTGCCCCTGAGGCTGGTCATCTCCGCTCTCTCGGTCCGACATATCACACACTTGGAAAGCGATTTAACCCTCGTTTTCACTACAAGGAATTTATACATGCACCGGAACTCCGTCCGCAACGACTTCAACGTGAAAAATAGACCTCCGTATTGTCTCTAAATCAAACGAATAGAGAAGAAATAATCTATTATATACAATAAACCGTGTCTCAATTTGCTAAAACGTCTATAAAGTACACATTTCCAACACGAGAATTCGAAAACCATTTCAACACTGAACAGGAGCTCTCGGAAGTGACGTTTCTATGGTCTGCTACAGATTGGCTGTCTGATTTTGCTATGGAGCCAGGTTTTACTTCGTATGACAATACAGGTGTGGGTACATTGGAATTAATGTGGGTATGTTGCTGTGCCACGGTAGACAGTCTTGCTACTAGCACAGAAAGAAAAGTTAATTATTCAAAATCGTCGTATGTCATTTCCCAAGAAGTGACAGGCGAAACTTGCGGCCACTGAATGTGCAGAATCTTACATCTTGGTGATAAACTGTGTGAAATTCATACTTATATAAATGTGCTGTATATTAACGTGATACTGAACATTTTGAGTCTGCTGTGCCAGGTTCTAAATATACTGTGTAAGTGTTAAGGAACTATAACTGGTAATTTGTGATGAAGCTTATAGCGTAAAGTAAAATACAAATGATGCATTGCAACAGTCATGTCTATCTGGATATGTTCAACGTCTTGAGGTTTTTAAAACAGAGCGTTTTGGAAACTGGGCGTTTCCATTACCAGGTATGTAGATTCCTACCCAGTTGAGCCCGTTATAAACAGCTAAGGTCCAGATCCTAAAGGGCTGACTTGAGTTGGAACCTGTATATACCTGATTTCATTTGTGGGATACTGTTGTGTCAAAGAAATAACAAAGACAACGTTTACATAATCAAACCACAACTTCTCTGTATATATCGGTATTCACGATACATGTATGCTGTCTTTACTATTGCAACATGTCTCTCTATGGAAACAGATCCAGGTTCCACACACTGTAATCGATAAAAGACTCGAGTGATTTTGCCATTAACTGGTGTACACCAAGACTTGCCTTAGCAGTCCTTTCCGAGACATCAATACACTTTTTAAAATGTGCAACAGGACTTCCAGTCACTGGATCTAATAAGCAATTTCTTTTCTAAATTTTCTAGAAAGCTGTTTCTTAAAGTTGCGAAGTTTGATTGCAGAATGTTGTCTTAGGTTTATATCCTTCTAGTCCCAAAGGTAAAGGTAAATTCCCCCCTACAAGAGGCCATGAAGGCCCAGAGGGGGAGTAGAGGTATACCTGTACTCTTTCTTTAACCTTGGCACTAGATGGGGGTGGGTGGTTGCCGTGCCCTGGCCGCTTTACTGCTGAGAAAGAGACCCGGTACCCATTGTACAGGAGGCAGGTGCGCCCCAGGGCCAATCTGAATGGGTGCAGAAAAACACCCCCACTGCGATTCGATCCCCGGACTGTCCAGCCCTTAGCAAGTTGCTATATTCACTTGTTCCAAATATAAGAAACAGAAAACAAGAGACTAGAAAACATTAACAGAGAATGAATCAACAAAAATTATTTTGCTGCATTAGATTCAAAAAAAAGCAACTACTGTCACATAAGAATGGGTATGTGACAATATCAGTTAAAATGTGAAGTTTTCTAATAGACTGCATTAGAGTCGTCTTCTGAGATGTATAGTATTGTCTCTGAAATTGTACGAGACTTCATGGTGTCGCATCCCAGACAACAATATTCTTCACAATTGCCATCACAACAACCTCATACCTCACTCAATACTGCATTCATTTCAGAATAGGACCTAACATAAAACAATACTAACAATCTGTGCCAGCTTTTTCAAATAGGAAAGCTACCATGAGTTACACAGGAACCTCCATGGGACCTCTTGCAGCCTGTAGGTTGTGCATTATGGCTATAAAGTATATGTTCAACAGATTATTGAAGTAATATCACCAATATTCAATCAAAATGTTGGTGATATTACTCCTGTAAAACTGTTGTCAAAAATGTATGTTACAAAGAGGTTATGTTGAACAGTAAATAAATTGTATGAAAGTTCAGTAAACTCTTTATAATACTGTTACTTTTCTATCTCCTCTTGCGTGAAATTACACTTACTCTCACAGACAAGTTCCTAAATTCAGAAGTAAAGATAAAAAATTGAACATGTTTACTAAAATCTTTTATGTAAAAGAGAAAACAAATTGACCAAGAATTTTACCAGTACAGTTTTTGTGTATGTTTTCATTTTCATGAATCATTTTTAAAAAATGCTACGAAACACAGAACAATGTGTTCAGTAACATAATGCTGAGGTGTAACACTTGTATGACTGAAAGACTCTATGATGTTACTGAATGCTGTGTTGGGTGTATTGTTCCTTACAATTTACAAATTTGTGGCACCAAAATAATGGCACCTTATCTAGGAAAGGGGTTAATGATATCCTGGGTAATAAGGCAAAACAGGATGGGATTTTTAGTCTTATCTAAAAAAAAAGGATGGGATTATTTATTTAGGCAGAAAAGGTTAGATCAATTCTTCAGTTTTATTCATTACACAGCATGTTTTGCCATACCTACTGTACAACCCTTTACAACCTCTCACAAAATCACTGCATTTATAGTTTCGTACAGACGATCCAGAGCAATTAGACTGCTGGTTTTTGTAGCAATCACCAAAAACATAATGCTACTAAATATTCAGTTTACCTGTAAAGTTATGGCAATTGTTAGGTTTTATTCCATAGACATTGGATTTTTATGCACTAAAAATTGATACAAAATGCTACCAATGATATGTATTCACATAAGTACATACTAAATGGTTGATCTTTTGCTACTACTTTCTCTTCTTCATCCCTCATTCACAGGTACAATTTGCCTTGAAGTTATGTCACACTGATTTTTCTAAATTCTCTGGAGAAAATTAATGGCACTTGTCTGTCAGAGTAAGTCTGTATGCAAAGAAGGGCCTTTCAACATGCACAGATGTGACAGGACAAGATCTGAACACAACTGTAACATTCAGTCCCCTCTGGAAGCCCTAAGCCTCTAAATGCTTCTTCACAGCAATGACATCCACTTATCCACCCTATGAGCATATGCCACACAGACTTCATTCTATCTTGTATTATCTCAATGACATCCAAGATTTCTTGCCAAGTCTCACTCTTTTCCTTACCGAATGTGGTAAATTTTTAAATGTGCCATTAAGTACACCTAGATATCTCTGCACAGTCAGACTGTCAAATTCCTACTTAGCTTGCTGGACTGACACAGTATCACTGCAGTTCACACCACCATATATGGCTTTATATCATCAAAAGAGAACAAAATAAAGCAGCATTAGTCCATGTCCTGCAGTGGATCATGATAGGTCCTGAGGGTAGCGAGATGTCTAATAGTTTACCTTTGTACATCTCAATCTGGAGGGGTTTTTTAGTGCTACCTGGAAAAATATGTTTGTCAGTGCAACTTTTATGGACTGTTGTCAACTGAAACATTTTTTGGATCAGAATTATAGCACACATAATGGGATGTCACACACCATGATTCCTGAATTTGCTTGGCTGATGATTTGAGACCATGTGCTAACAAATTAAACACCTTCAAAGCAGAAGCCACTAGTGGTGTCACTCTTTCCTCATTCTGAGTAAATTAATGTTCTGTGCAATGTTTCACAGAAAAATTGGGTAACAAAAAATATAGTTCATTTGTTACATTTTCTCAGGAGACATTTAGGTCAAGGCTCTTCTCAGAAGCACGCTATTTCCCTGAGAGTACATGACTTACACCAGTGGTTCCCAACTTGTGGACCACAAACCTGGAGGTGAGGGGGGGCAAGAGGTTATTCCAAGCACCCTGAGACACCACATAACTTTACAGCAAGTCTTGCTCCTCCAGCCAGAACTTTCTTTCTTATCTTCTCCTGTCTTACTATGATTCTTATTACTGGGATGAATAAAATGTGAATTCATTTACAGTGGTTCTGAGATATGATAGGTTTTTGTCATTCTGTATTCTGTCAAGTAATGGAACCTGAAGTACAATAATTAACATATAGGGACCTTTGAAATTGTTTTAGGTTAAGAAGGAGGCCTCATACTCAAAGCGGTTTGAAACCACTGACTAAATTCATGCTATTTAATGAAGACAAGTACTATAAGAATTGGCATGCACCAATTCTTTTTTAAATGTGAGATACTCGCTTTCAGTTTGAAAATTTTAATGAATCTTTGCATATGGCCACTAATTTGCATGTAAAATTATTAGACAGAATTTGGTCATGTAAAAAGTTATCAAAATCATAAACAAATTAACAGACTGTTCATAAGAATGATGATTTTAATCACCGTCTTGTTCATGACCATTCAGAGGTCAACAAGTCCTCTTGGGATTCAGTGTTAGTCATTTTTACACGTGGAATAAATTCACACATCCATCATGTCACTTGTTTGTAACTCTCATCACAGGTCATACAGTCTGGTAGAGCTTCACTACTGGAACAACTGACAACAGACATGGTTTACCATTTTTTCCAGGAGGCTTCAGATTCAGAATTTCAAAGCCCATAAAAAGCCTTAATCGTTTCCTTGTACGGAATTCAAATGGGATGTCTTTTTGTGTCACAACCACAGAATATTCAACCAGTTCACTGAACTTTTGATTCATTTGTGTTTTCCTTGTGATGCAAGAATGTAATGTTACATCACACAACTGCTGTTATACTATGAAGAAAAATAAATAATAATAATAATAATAATAATAATAGCAATAAAATAACTTAAACAGCTGTGAGTATTGTAAATTGTTACAGTTGTACTGAATATAACATTATAAAAATGCAATTAAAATGCGCTGAACATATGCAGTAAACAAAATATATCCACCCAACCCCTTAAATATGCAAAAATATGCACTACAAAGTTAAGTGATATAATCTGTTACAACCTGCAGTATGTTGTCTACTAAATGTGAATCTGCATAAAAATCCAGTGTGTTGATAATCAGGATATCATGTGCTCATATCTAGGTATAATGCTGTAAGATGGGAGGACAGTGTTACCTGCTGAATGGCAGCAGATTTATATTGACTTCATTTTACTATACTATACATTTGGATGGGCTTAACATGATTGCCAGGAGATGACTAGTGTATCTTCCAAGGTTTACACCCACTGAATTCATAGCACCTGAGAAGCTGAACTCTGACTGTAATATATGACAGCACCAGTAAAATTTACACCAGCTGCCAACACAAAAACAGGAAACCAACGACCATGAGATGTAGTCACCAGTTCTGCTGTAAGAGGGCCACACAGTATACCTGGGATTGTTGCCTGCAAATTAAAACGGGAACAATTAAATACGCCCTGACAAAATATAGAGTTTATACTTTGGATTACTATTCTTCAGTGCAATACTGTCTCTTCTGTAAAGTATCAAAAAATCTAAAGATTTACTATGCCCTTTTAATTAGTCACTACGTTTAAAGTCAACTCAGCTCTAATGGAATGTCAAAATGCACAGAAAAATTTGAAAACAGACAGGTAGACGCCAAGAACACAGGTAAGCAGATGGCTCTCAGGAGGGTGCATGCTGACCATATTGCAAAAAAATGTTACGAAGCCCACGGTTGATCATGACTGACATCACAGCAAAAAAGAAACTATAATGTCTTCCAGAACATCGAACAAATGTAGGGGCTCTAGCCATTTCTGATATGATCAGCTCTACAGAATGTGTGGGATAATCAGTGAAATGGTGTAAGGATTTTTTTCTGTTACTTCCTTCACCTTAGCCCTCCACATTAGGTCTGCCAGTAATTGATGAAACAGGCAGAAATATTTCTTTAGCACATTTTCAGCTGACTCTCATGACAGAATTTAAAAAATAACACAAAGCCAGACCATCCTACAAAGAAATGTCAGCTGGTGACAAACAATTCTGACTCCCAAAGACACCAGTTCCACCCATAGAGAAAAAAGAAAAATAATATGGGAAGCCACTGCCATGTCTGTTCAAACAGAAGTGTCCCTGTACCATATCTGTAAAGACTTTCATGCAAGAGCCAATTCATGTAATATGGACACAACTTAACAAAGGTTATAACTCACCAGTGTATTTGAGATGGCAAATGTGATGCCAGCATGGTTGGGAGCAATGTCTGCATGATTACTTAAGTGTCCAGCAGAGCTGCAGGCACAAAGACCCATCGAGATGGACACAAATCTACAACAATACCACAGAACCAAACAAATATATTTCATTTATCCAATTATATTATTATCACACAAATACCATCAAACATTTTACTTGCTTAATTTTTATGCATATATGCAAAGTTGCAAAAAGCAACTATTAGCTCTGTCATCTATGCCTGTCTGTCCAGCTGTACATTCCCATAAAACAACTCGGCTCCTGCTGGATGAATTTTCATGAAGTTTTAGACGGGTTTTACTAGAATCTGTCAAGGTAATTCAGATCTCATTAAAATGAGACAAAAATTACAGGCACATTACATGAAGACCTGCCTACAGTTGACTAATTTGGTCACTAACATTACTTTGTTACCAACATTGCCAGTGTTTCTGTGATTTTCTGGTTACAAGGTTACAAAAATTATTACAGTTATGTTTGCTACTAGTTACCAAAGTTACCAGTGTTCACTGGTTGGTATGGTTACATGAACATACCACAAGTGTTTCACTCTACACACATTTGCAATCTCGTTATTTTATTGGCCTTCACAGAATACAAGCAAAAGCAAATGTGCTCATGACTGGCATATTTGTTGATATGTACTGTTTCAGTCCTATAAATAACATATTCTTTGTTGTAAGGTTCTCTGTAAAAATGGTAGGTGCATATTGATAAATTCTGTAACCACTAATAAACTGCATACTACAAATATTTTGAAAAGCTTAACCCACGTTAAGAAATTACCTTACAATTTTATAGCAGCCACTCACCCCTGTGTGTAGGAAAGGTTTTACCACTCAGACTGCCCTCTCAGAGTGGAAACACACAAGCACACACAAACATTTCAGTCATGATACATTGTCTCTTAGAGGCTTATATTTGAAGCTTCCATTGCATAACAGAAATATGCAGCAGAACTTCAATGTTAGAGAAATCCTCTTGGCTGACAAAGAAACTGTAAATCACAATGGGACATGTATATATATAAGAACTTCACTGTAACCAAAACTTTGTGTGCTCAAGTTTTTATGTGGAGGTTTTGTTGATGTACTGTGTGTGTGTGTGTGTGAGGGGAGAGAACAATCTGATTAAATTTGTTCAATTACTTGTGTGACAAAATGGTCAATAAAATGAAATATTATCATTATAATCGACACATAAAATTATGACTGATGGAGGAAGACTTACACAACAGCAGACAGGAGGTTATCGACAGTACAGAATGCAAGCAGGAATACTCCTGGACCCAGCAGGCCAATGCTGGTCATTAGTCGACGCACAGACAGAACTGTCCACCTCCGCTCTCCAACAAGGGTATCTGCAAAATGGCCTGCAACTGCAATGAAATATTATTCTTAACATAAATATAACTGTGCACCCAACTTTAAATACTCCTTTATGAAGATATACAACATTACTATGTATACATACAACTGAATAAAAACACAAGATTGCAAAATATTATGCTGTAAAAACACACTGTTTTAATTTCTATATCACTCAGAAGGACACAAAACTTTAGTTTTAAAAAGGTTATTAATCATATCTGTAAGTGTACAAAGAACAGATAAATAAAATTAAAAAATGTCACACAGAATGTAGGTAGAAGGTAATGGGCATGTCATACTTAATAAAATAAAACTGAATAAAAACACAAGATTGCAAAATATTATGCTGTAAAAAACACACTGTTTTAATTTCTATATCACTCAGAAGGACACAAAACTTTAGTTTTAAAAAGGTTATTAATCATATCTGTAAGTGTACAAAGAACAGATAAATAAAATTAAAAAATGTCACACAGAATGTAGGTAGAAGGTAATGGGCATGTCATTTTTCAGATCTATTTAAACAAAAATCAACCAGAGTTGTAAAGCAGAATAAAATGTTAAGTAACATTACGCTCTGCTCCTGGGAGAATATTAGGATACATAACCCATCTTATTAGCATGAAAAATTTTAAAGATACTGGTGAAACCGAATTTTTTTAAGAATCAATTAACAATCTGGTTTATCCAGATCAAAAATAATCATACAGGCTTCATTAATACTTTGGGGGGTGGTTGACAAGGTTGACAATGCTATTAAATGTCATTTTTAAGGTCCATTTGCAAAAGTGCAAAAAGCAACTATTAACTTTGTCATGTCCGTCTGTCCATCCACATGGAATAACTCGGCTCCCACCAGACGGATTTTCACGAAATTTGATATTTGAGTATTTTTAAAAAATCTGTCGTGAAAATTCAAGTTTCATTAAAATCTGACAAGAATAACGGGTACTTTACATGAAGACCTAGGTACACCTATGATAATATATCGTGCTCAAGTCCTCTTAGATTGATGTTTCCGACAAAAGTTGTAGAGAAAGTCAAAACACACATTTTATGTTCAGTAACGTTTTTCTGAAAATTGTGCCATTTATGAGATAATGTGGAAAAATGTGGTACAGCCAGACAGGCCACAGGTGACGATATAATACGGTGCATGTGCATTGCATGCTAGATAACTAAGGAAACAGACAACACACTCAGAATATGTAATACTTATTGCTTTTCCATGGCAACAATGGTTACATGAACATGCCTCAAGTTACGTTTATATGTACATTGCCTGTCTTGTCAATATTGAGCACACCCAACAATTTGGGAGTCTGTCGCTTTTTAACATATGGCACTTGCACTTTACACGTGGAAAAAATGTCCTGCACAGCACTGAAACATTAACCTTTATCCTACCAGGATGGTATTTACGTTTTAGCGCATGGTTTATGAAAAATGTATTATTTGAACAGAAAAAGACAAATTTATAAAATAAACGGCACTGTGTGGAAAACAAAACAGAAATTATGCATGTCTTAAAATGCAAAATTTCCTTGTTGCCTAAATATATAAAATGAATTTCTACAGGTTTACCTACGTATGTTCGCATATGCGAACACAGGTACTCAAGAGTTTAATATTGTTTAGTTGACAGTGTAGCTACCTAGAGAATTTAATTTGTAAATATTACACACCAGTACTCGAAAGCATTATTATACAGGAATCATGTTATTCTGTAACTTTCTACCAAACATTAAAAATTTTAAACCATCATATACAAGCATTTAAGCCAGAACTTATAAAGTACCTATTATTTCACTTCTTCTCTGTACAAGAATTTACGTCAAATGAAAACTCTGCACTGTCCTAAAATATGCAAGAAAAAATGGTAATAGTTCCACTAAAAGTTCTCCTGTTGCTGTAATACTGTAAACAGGCATCTACCATACTTTTATTCTTGTATTTGAGATGAGTAGGGAAACACTGTAAACAAAACAGTTATTTTACATCTATTTGGAACAGGTACTGCATTTGTATCATATGTTCTATGTCCTTGGCTTAGTCCTATGTAGAATCTCTATAACAGAATAAATTCTACTCTATTCTATTCTGTTCTATGCTTGTTATCCTCAATACAGCCTACATTAAAGTTCAAATCCTGTATACGGCTAATTCTTGAAATGTATTTCCTACTGGAGAATAGGTTTGGGTCATCTTCCTTGCTGAATTAAAATTAAACTAAGTAACAACTGTTCACTTCCTCCCTCACCTTCACTAGATGAATGTACATAATTCAGTATGTCTCTAACTGCATAAAATATCAAGAATGAAATCCTTTCTTCTCAGATGAAAAATATTTTAAACGACTTCTTCAGTTTTAGCCACTGATTACAACTACATCTTGAAATTCATTTAAAAAGGTGTGTTAGCCATTTGTGGTTCTACGTTGAGAGAGAGCTGATATGGCCACTTTAATGTGAAGCACCAAAAAACATTAAAGAATACTGAACAATTATGCCTATCAATTTTACAAAGGAAATTTAATCCACAAAGGGATGATTAGTGGTAATTTTTTGCAGACTAATAGACTCACAGATGCCAACCAAGGAGTTGACAATATATGGGACGGCAGTAAGGCTAATGCTCTCCTTGTTGGCTCCAAGGTTCCGTGCAAGGTATGTGGGAAGCCATTGCATGATGATGTAATTGGACCAGTTCATGGCAAAGTGTGCTATATACAGAGCCCACAGGGGCCAATGGCACACAAACTCTGTCCACCGTACATTTGGATTTGTTACCTAGGAACATAGAGAATAAGTATCAGGAGTCATGTATGTCTTGAAACAGACATTACATTTATCCATTCTGCATTGTTTCATAAATATTTTACCATAATGTACATAGTCCATCCACCTATCCATCTGTACATATGAAATTCAGTGACTTCAAAAGACAGACAAAAATAACAAAAACTTTGCAATTATGTCAGCTGCAGTTAGTTCAATGCCATGAAAAATGTAAGAATACAAACAATACAATGCAGTCATTCTACATTTATGTTTTATGATGTTATGAAACAAATTCATTGTTGAGGTTCAATGTGTGTTTGAAGGAAAGAAGAGTCAATTCTTGGAGGTACAAATGGGACAGGAATGGCTTTATCAACATTTCTGCTCCATTAGCCAAAGGCAACTTCATGAAGCACTTGTGAAAAATCCAAACACGCCCTGGCTAGGTTATATGTTACTTCCATGACTATTACAGTGATGGAGTAACATGGACACTTATGCTTCAAGACAGAGTTACTTCTCTACTCGGGGATACTGTCCCCTAATTCCATTCCTTTTCTATATAAACACTTCATACCTATAAATGTGAACATGCCTAAATAGACAGTCCAAATGCAGGCTTTAAACACAACTTTACAACATGTATATGCTGAACAAAACAAATTACTCACTGACTATGTTATTTGAAAAGTTAAAACTTCACAGCAAAATTCATAAAATGTAAAGATACAATAGTTTGTGAAATGTGAATACACTAAACACAGAATATACAAACACTTCAAAACATGTTCCAAATTGTTAATCTCTGCCATAATATCCGAAAATTTAAGAAAATATTTATAGATATGAGTACAATAGTAACTCACCTTTGGTACAAAAAGAGGAATCTCATCCTGTGTTGAGGTTGCACCATCATTATAGAACACTAACCATACAAGTACCCACAAAATACCCAATGTCCCAAACAGGTAGAAGCCAGTCTGCCAAGACAGGTAAGGGCATAGCTAAAAAAAAAAGTGTAATAATCAGCAGTACCACTCACATGCATAAGTCCTAATTTCCTGATGCTGAATTAATAGTTCAGTAGGAGTCATAATACATGGATTAGGAACAAGAATTCAGCATTTCATTTTCTCAACATATAAATACATGTTATTTGTAAGGGATGAGGCTGCGAATCGAAATGTAACAAAATTATAGCAAGAGTGCATTAATGGATTACTTTAGTTAATATTAATATGCACATAATTTCTGAAACTGTTCTACTTCCTAGCTAATGATGGCAGTGCATATTCTGCTGTCAACTTCATTACTATACTGGATTACTTTAAAATCCTGTTGAAGTTTTTAAATACAGTTTCAAAAACAAATGTGAAGAGGTATCAATTTCATACAGAATGAACTCTTCTAAATTTTACCTTCCATAGACAGACAACTCATCTAGCATTACATATCTGTTTCAATTCGATCACAAGGCTACAATAAGACCCTAAACAACAGACACACAACATGAAACATCATGTGTCTGAGACATGCGTGCACAAACTGCTGCAGTCTGACATAATATAAATGACATATTAGCATGAAGATATGTGTTTGTAAAAAGTGCTATTGTATAAACACAGTCAAGTAAATTTTACATACTTTTTTCATGAATGACTCACCACAGACGCAACGGTCTGTCCTACAGAACCGGCAGCAACAAGGTAACCAAATGCTCTTGACCTCTCTTCCATTGGTACATTATGGGCAAATATATGGAAAATTGTTGGTAGACCTATTGAAAAGATAAATGCCATCCTACAGTCAATAATTACAGAATGCCACCAAAAGCTCTATTCTGAGATGTTCTAGCTTTAGCTCCCCTGAAACCTGTGACTGTTAATTCACATTCCCTCCCATTTTTAATAAATGTTAAGATGGAAAATGACTATTATGTCACATTTTTATACGTGATTTTAGTTTGTATGTAGGTTATTTATCAATGCTGTGTCAACTGCAGACATTTAGCATAAAGTGATGTGAAGGGATGGTTATGTACAGCAAACTGAAATGGGTCACACAATAGAAGACTGCATGAAAAAGAACCACAGAGACCTCCAGCCCTATCATCCAGAATGATGACTGGGAGTAGAACATTCATTCATGTACGGCCACCAAATATGGTTTCATAATGTGAAGACATCAGCGAAGACGCCCTACTGCACCAACGGTTATTTGTGAAGCCACCTACACCAACCTGCAATAAAACTTTGACAAGGTAGCTACCAGATAAGTCCTGCCTGGAAGATCAATATCAATACAAGAAAGAAAGTGCATTCACACAGACCAATGGCAAATTTTTCATCATATCAGAGGGGCGTGTATTGCGTGAGCATAAGGTTTTTTAATACATTACCAGCATCTATTGCAGAATTAGTAAAGGATAAGAAGCACTTTATATCAGCTCTGAAAAGGTTTATAACTGTTGAATCCTTTTATTCAATTAACAAATATTTAAATTATCAACATGAAATAAAGATTGATGATAGTTCTATATGGAAGGCATTACAAACATTGTATACTTTGTCCACTTGTTCTGACATAGGACTAGTGATTGTTTTATATAATCATGTTTTTATAGCAATATGACTTGTTTCATATCCAAATGCCATATGGCAGACTGATGGATCAATGGAATGTGTGTGTGTATATATGGATGTATGTATGTATGTATATATGTATCCATACACAGAAGTAGCACAGAGGATATCACAGCCACACCCAACCCAGACCACAAACAGTGGCAATAATGCCCTTCTTTGACTCAACCTTCCTTTCTGTCTCAACTTCCTTCTACACTTCACCATTCTCTACTTTCTTTATTCACCATTCCCACCACCCTCAAGTGCATGAGGATTCCACTGTCATATCCCTCACAGCTCAACTCACAGCAGTTATGAAAGTAACCAACACAGTGTGCTGTGAGTATTTGGATGCATGGGTACAGAGAAAAAACAAACTTTGTGCAAAATCATACATCACTTTGCTCCAACTGCAATATGGAAAGTTGGGCAAGACATGCATTGTGAGCAAATAAAAACAATTTTTACACCAACTTACCCTGGGTCTCAAAAGGGCCATCTGTCACATTCCTATTGGCCTGGACTCGACACTAGCCTCTTTTCTCTCTCCAAAGGGTCTGAGGAACCACCCGCCTATATAAACTATAAACACCTTCCTACCCCACTCACTTTGATCCTGAAAATGGAGTCATCAAGTTTCTCCACAACAGCAGCAACACAACCCACTGCTACATGGTGGAAAATCCAAACCACAACCAAGATGAATAATGAATGACCATGAAAGCTTAAAATCAATTACGGATAAGTGTTTACCTATACAAACTGTACTAGACACGTCACATATACATGCACATTTTAATTAACCTAGTAACCAACACTGTAAATTATGGAGAAAAATCAGACAAACAGGTCTGTCAACTTACCAAGTCCCTCACCTAAACCTAGCAGTACCCTGCAAAATATCAATGCAGGGACAGATGTTGCCAGGAAAGGAGTGACTGAGGTTGAAACAGACCACAGGAATACAGCAAATAAGAGGACTGCTTTTCCTCCAAATCTGCTTGCAGCACATGCTCCAATCACCTGTAATGCATAGAAACAACAGTTAACCCTTTGGCACTGACATTAATTCCAGGTGCAACTGGAGGAACACTCAGATATTAATTACAGGATTTCATTCTTTCATGCCAACACTTAGACAAAAAAACCCCAAACCATAATACTGCATATTCCAAAGAAGCAATTATTTCAGTCATACTATTTAAAATAAGACAAGTGAACTACTGAGTTTGAACGCATGTGCCAATATTACCAAAGAATTGAAGTCATCCCCATTATATTCAAGAATTACTGGCACTACACAAGATTTATTGAAAACAGAATTAATGTGTGTATAGTGATTCACTATGTATGTGTAAAAAGCAGTAACAACAATGTAAGTCCGAAAGAAATATCCTTAAATTATGCCTGATTTCAGGCTTCTGCCATGGTGTAAATGAAATCTTGGACTGCTTGACTCTTGAAGATGGGACTGATAGGTTGTCCCAAGATGTCGGTAACAAACTACCAATCTATGCGGCGTTAACATTCCAGAACAGCGAAGGTCGCATCCTTGAATTAAATGTTCTTTGGTATTATGGAAGATACAAACCATCCTGCTGAAGAACTAGTAATTCACATACTGTAATGTTAACACAAGGCACAAAGGACTGGGTCTTTAAATATTCAGGTCAAAGCTATGATGGTCTAGCTGATATGGCAGGTGTTTATTTTGGGGTTTTAGTAGAGGTGCTTGAAAAGTGTCCATATGCCAAGTGCTAGTCCTACTTTAATTTAGTTACTCTTAATGAATCCTGTGAAATAGTGGCCTAAATATGTGCTTTTATGACCATGCTGAAAAAGTGTATTATTTTCCTGCAATAGCATTAAGAAGTGGGAAACTACCTTAAGATATTGTCCAGCATCATACATTTTATTATTGGAACTGATGGCTTTATGGCACAGGTACAATTGGTGTAGTAAAGATACAAAAAGAAAGATGTCTCTTTGCAAAATTTTCCTTGACAAGAGAAGGTTAAGTTAATCTCTAATGCTTCAGCACAAATAACAACACAGCATCTCTGCTGCCGAGTTCCTACAACATTCTTTTGAGGGAGCCTGCATTATGAGGGATGAGTTTAATACAGTGAGACTTCAAGAATCTGAGCTGGCAAGGAAAGTACCATCATCATTTTCACTATGTATTCAGGTAGAATTTGACCAATATTTCAGAGCCATAGTTCAAACAACTATACAGTCAAAATATGATGTAACAAGTGGTGGAATGGTGGGATATAAAATTAGCAAAATCCAAGTCTGATTTGCAGGAGGAAAAGAGCATACATCCCACCTAAGATGTTACATAGACGTTTTATATTCAAGATTATATCATCATATAAACCAAAATAATATATTAGTAAACGAACCATACGGCTTTAGAAATAATTCCTCAATGGAAAAGGCCTCTTTCAAATTAATAAATGATATTTTACTAGCACTGAATAAAAATTAACTGTTGGTGGAAAATATTTTGACTTGGAAAAAGCATTTGATGTGTGAACCAAAATATATAATTATCTAAATTGGAATTTTATGGAATTGTAGGTAAAGCCAATGCACTGATAAAATACTATCTAAATGATAGATATCAAAGAGTTCTGATAGACACTAGCCATTCCAATGATAGCATCTATTCTGACTCAATGAAAATAAAAAACGGCATCCTGCAAGGTTCAATTCTTGGTCCTTTGTTCTTTTTATTTTATATAAATGACCTACCAGGAATTATAACAGATATATCTCAACCAGTCTTATTTGCTGATGATACTATTATACTTATCTCAAAACCTAGTCCTACAGAGTTCATATATGACATTAACAAAGTATTTGGAAATATAAATGACTGGTTCAAAATAAACTTATTATCATTAAATTTTGACAAAACATATTTGTTCAATTTCTGACTAAGAATAATCATGAAATTAACATATATATAAGCTATGGAAGTAAACTAATTACCAATACTCATAGTACCAATTTTCTGGGATTAATCATTGACAGTACTTCATCATGGAAAAATCATATTGATAAATTAATGTCTAAATTAAGTTCGGCATGTTATGCAATCAGAGCTGTCAAATCCCTTATGACACAAGAATCCTTAAGGATAATTCATTTCTCTTATTTTCATTCTGTTATGATATGTGGTATAATTTTCTGGGACAATTCTTCCTATGGCAGTAATATTTTTAAAATACAAAAAAGAATAATTAGAATTATTACAAGCTCTCGAAGTAGAGTTTCTTGTCGAGAATTATTTAAGAAACTAAATATTCTTCCATTACCATCACAATATATATTTTCTCTTTTATTATTTGTGATTAAGAACAGGGACCTATTTAAATCTAATTCTAAGATTCACAGTATAAACACCAGACACAGAACTGACTGACATCCTCCTATATCAAATTTAACAATGATCCAAAAAGGAACCATCTATTTTGGAATTAAAATTTTTAATCATTTACCATGTAGTATTAAAGATTTATCTCATAAAGAAAAACAATTTAGACCTGCTTTAAAGAGATTTCTTCTTACAAATTCATTTTATTCATTGGATGAATATTTTAACTGGAATTCAACTAAAGATCTTGGTCCTTAGTAAATTTATTTTATAAGCATAATTTTATATACACAACTTTATAATTTATTGACTTTTATGATAAATAAGATTATATTGTTTGTAATGTTAAATTGTTATAGTACATTGTATTTTGACTGTCAACTTTGCTTATTGTAAACTTGACACATGCTTTTCATAAGCAAACACATATATATAATAATTGACTGATTCCACATCCAAAAGGTTTTTTTTTTACCTTGTTAGGATTTATGGAATGTAAGCGAATGTGAATAAATGAACCAACATTCACAATTTCAGGCATTTTTACATCTACTATCTACACATCTAATTTAGGTATTCTGCCATGGGATAGGCTCTCCTGCTGGCATAACAAAACTGTTATAACCAAAACAGCCTGCAAACTCTAACCAGATTAACCAGAGAAATAGCAATCATACCATCATTTTGAAAATATGAAACTCCAATCATCCAAAATCACATCACATGAAACTTTAGAATGAAAACAATTTATCTCAGAAATACAGCAAACAGAATATGTAAAAATTTGACAGAACTTTTCTTGTTACTATTACCTGACTTGTGAAGTAACCGAATGCAAACGCAGATAGAATCCATCCTTGCCAGTGTAAGCTCCATTTGAATTCATCCGTCATAGGCACAATTGCTATTGGCATGATTACACGATCTGCTGCATTGATGAAGTTCGCTATCGAACAAAGGGCAACTATTCCAGAAGTTTTAGCCAACATGTTCTGATGAGGCATGCTTTACAGTATTTTAAATGTTGATACCATTACCTCCGGATCAGAACTTCAGTAACATTTACCTCTATATACATTTCACTGGCCATGTTGCACTCACATTTATAAACAAGGCAAAACTATGAATTGTTTCGAGTACTTAAATGGGCTAGTTCCTAGCGGCAATTATGCTGCATCCTACAATACTTCTGTATTAAATCAACTAAATATAATATTTACTTCAGGAGACCTCGGTTGTGTCATAATACTATCCCTACCTGAAACTACCAAAAATTAAGGACACAGTTTGCAAAGAAAAACACACTACAGTTATATTTACGATCCTCTGACTTTTCTATGTTGTGCATTCTGTCACGCCTGTTACAACGTTACATTATTTATTATGTCAGAAAATCACTTAAAAACAGCACAACCGTACAATGCAATTACAACCATACGTGGCACCTTATGATCACCATTCTACCGCTACTACTTCATAGCACGGATTACAGCTTGCTAGCGGTCATGGATCCTGCGGGTATAACACGATTGTAATTATACATAGGCATGGCTTGTGTCACGTGCTTTGATTACTAGATGTCGCTGTTGCAGGTGATGAATCGTAATATAGTTTCGGATTTGAAATTATAACGCTTAAAAATGGTTCAACCTTACGAATAACAATGCGCAAAAAGACAAATTTCGTAGACGCCCCAGGGATCAAGACGGTGAATCATATTACCTTTCACAGATTTTAAGGTTTCTCGGTGTGCATATTCACTTAATAGTCACAAACATGAACCTGAAAATTCAGGCAGCAAGCTTTTTCGAAACGCCGTGATCATAGCTCACGGTCCTACGGTACCAAAATATAATCAAGGTTCACACAGATCTGCGCTCTTCTGCGATATTATGCAGCGTTGAATGGTAGTTCTGTACCGACGTTTCGAGACACTATCGGCCCCATCTTCAAGGGTCAAGAAGTTCAAGACTGCTCGTCTTCTTGCAAAATGTCTGCGCATATGTTCATCTGTGAGACATGGCATAAATTTTGCGGCGACACGCCACATGACCTGATATTCACTCAAAATTTTGAAACAATCCCCCAGTATTCCTACATCTTCCCGTGTTAATCGTCGATCTGAGCACACCAAGGCATCGAAGGCGTCTGTTTTTATACCAGTGAGGGAAATGGATAGGCAACCAAAAAGTTGTCGGCTTTTAATCACCTACCGGATAATATAAAAAAAATTATCAAATAATAAGGTATCATTCAGGTCTGCTTTAAAAGGATTTCTTTATGAAAATTCATTTTATAGTATTCAAGAATTTTGTAATTGTACTTGATTGTTTTAAATATGTATGATATTATATTATGTGTATCTGTGTCTATGTGCATATATATTTTATATACTTCATTTATATTTTTATACATACATTCTAAGCATTATAATTTAAACTGTAAAAAATTCTATACTTATTCATGATGATTTTATTGTATTATCTTTTATTATATTTATTGTCTTGATTCTGGAGATTTGAACATGATTGTTATGTGACACATTCTATATCCAATGGTTGTATGGCCTGTTGATTTGGATCTGCTTGAAGATGAAATAAATTGAAAATGAAACATGACTCTCGACCATTCTGAAAATGTTTGCATCACTCAAACACAGTTGATCCACTTAATTCCCATTGCCTAATGCCATTTCTAACAACAGATAAAGTTCCTTAGCAGTTCTCCCCATCCTGTAACAATATTTCACACAAATGCACTGTTCTGTCAACAAAATTTTAAAAAATTGCCGATGCCCACTTCCTTTAAGCCAAACCATTGTCCTTTCTTCCACAGCAAAACCCGTTAGGTTTGCAAAATAGCAAAATTAACATCACGCAGCCGCCACAATTTTTGGAAGTTGTGTGTACAGTTCAAAAACTTTTTGGACAACATATCTGCACAAAATTTTCTCACAACCACAGGTGAACCAACTCTTATAAAATAATTATGGACAAGAAGTGGTACTCACTTTTTACAAATATCAGAGTACATTTAATTACCAATCACCAAACACGAAAATTTCAACAAAAGTAACCTATACAGTGATACTTAACAGCAATGGAAAAAAAAAACACACATGCACACACAATAATATTCACAATATTTACTGACACAAGACATATCTCAACCCCATTTATGAGACAATTAAAAACTCGATTTGCTTCATCTGTGTTCAGTCATACACTCAAATTATCAGACTTACAGAAAATATAATAAAGGTGATGACAGAAACATACTGAAACACATAATGTGAAGGGTTTGTCTCCAAACAGGTCTCACAAGACAATACCAACAATAACTCACTACATATTATTATTTGTACTTACTCACTTCTTCATATCTGTCAACTATAACTACATTACATAAATTTCAACTCTATGCTATTGTACAGCTGTTATAAAAATCACATAGTTCAATCTCGAAAGCATATTAAAAATGAATGTCACACTTTGGTTCATCTATTACAATTCTAGTACAACAATCTGTGGACTAGGAGAATACTTATGCAACAACTTCAGGTGCTTCTGAAAGTTGTGGGTGCATTCGAAAAAAGCAAAATACTCGTGAGGTACTTATAAAATCAGTTATGCACTTGGAAAAGGTTCACAGTATTGTATTTAATGCAATATTTGTGTATGTGTAACCAATTCATGCCTTCTCATTTGTACATATCTATTTACTTATGTAACTATGTCATTGGCACTACTCTCAGCTTGTAAAAGCCTCTACTGTAGAAACATTTATTTTACTGGAGATGCCTATAATTTCTTGGCTGGCTAGAGGAATTTATTTTCCTGGAACATTAAATTGGCAGCTAAGAGCGACTACAAACTCCAAGATAACCTTCCCAAGGAGGGATTCTCAAGACACAAGACATTTCTCACGTGACCACTAGCTAAGAGCTTTTTAAATGTCTTTCCACTCCTGAGATGAATTTGCGTAGTAGTGACCAAATTCCATGCTAGTTGTTGGCATGGGGTTGAAGTGGCAAGCTGGTAAAACAGGAAGCACTACACACGCACCACCACCACCACCACCACCACCAAACATTTTCTGTCCATTTCAAAAACATTCACAGTGACTGAAGCTATGAATGTACACATAACACAGTAAATGTTTACAAAAGAGGTGTTGTAATGCTGCCTGGCCATTCCATGGTTAGCATAACAGCAACCAGGCTCTGCCAACTGCAGCTATGTACAGTGTTAGGGAGCTCAGCCAGCAAGTAATGTTGTCACTGCTATAAATTTAGTGACTGATTTAAGAAAGTGTTGGGGGTCTGTGACATGTTGATGCAACCCTTCACCCTTGAATGCATATATATGCATGTAAGTTGTCACGTCATACTGTTATATCACCCTTCTGTCAGCTGCAAAAGAAGGTCCAGTGAGCATGTCCTAAGGTGTGAATCAGGGTATCACATTCTCCTTAGCATATGCTTTAAATTGTAAATTAATAACAGCTTCCATACAGGACCTGTTTCACATGTCACAAAGTTATGTGGCCACAGAATATGTTTCTGTTGGCTACAGAAATTTTTTTGCTAAAGAACTGCTGTTCTACAGCAAAATTTTCTTCAGTATCAAGACATTTATTAGGACATTTTAAAGACCCCTATGAGGATCTCCATGGCCTACATATGAATTACATAAGGCTGGAACCACTGTAACAGTGCCAACTCAGCATTAAAATCTTGGTTTACTGAGAATGGCAACCATGGAAAGTTAAACATCCAGTACCAACTTCTCTGACAAGCATTCACTCAACCATATGTTGCATAACCTGACAAAGATTTACAAAATTCATCCTTAATGAGTTTTCTTGGGCATGTGAGTGCTTATATTGTAACCAGCCACATAGAACTCAAATACAACAGAATTTGTCACATTCAAACATATAGATTATACATTTTCAAATAAAATTCCATACCTTAGTCTACAAGGTAAACATCCTCATGCATATAATGCAATTTCAGACACCATTTCATTACAGACACACAACAGAGTAGCCAATAATGAGGAAATAAATTTCCTTGTAAATTATATTCAACGACTGGAGCAGCAAACAGTAACAGGGCTGGCACACATTAATGTGATATTGTACATGACATGTAAAGGTACTCGCAGTTGATGGAGAAAAAAAAAACAGAAGATGTCTGCATGTAAGATTTATTGTGTTATATTTTGACAATAATTTCAATCACATAAAAATGTACAGTTTGAGGTGAACATCACACTCCTAAATTGATAACCATGATTTGTCTTATAATATTATGTTACTCTTCTGTCTATGACCTAAATTAATATTTTTTTATTTAAATTACAAGCAGAAGGTCTATTTTCATTCCAACCTTGAAGAGAACCAGACTCATGTCCTAGCTCACTTCCATTTTCAAAAGTGAACAACCTTATACAGATGTGCTCATCAAATAGCACAAAGGAAGAATGACAAAGTCAAAAAGAAATTCAAAGTTATTTACATATCATACGACTGTATGTGAAGAAAGGATGTAGGTATGTCAGTCTGCATGGCCTTCATGACCCTTTTAGTTCACACTAAGGCTTTATATCCTGAAGAGTGAGACATATACATACATTTAATACTACATTAAATAAAATGGGACAATAGTGATGCATGTTTTTTAGAAAACAGATTGTGTCACCTGCCACTGCAAATTTTATGGTCCACTTAGCACTGAATAATTTCATTACAGGCATTAGGCTGCTGCAGTGAACTGAGGTTTTTTTTTTCTTGTTCCACTTGGGTGAAAGCAAAAACTGCAAGAAAATCATGGCTGACAGAGAAAAATAATTTCCAAAAATGACACAGCATACCAAATGCTCAACTTTTGAGAATGTGAGCCAACTTTTGACTTTCTTTTGGCAGACAGGCCACTTCACACACACATACTCAAGTATGGGAAGCCAGTGGGGCAATTCTGCGTCTAATTAATTAGCCAACTGCAGAGAGAATCCTGGGGTGGCAAACCAATCTGTAGGAAAATTTTACGTTGTTGTGCAGTGGGCTCGAAGTACATACAACATGCATGTAAATACCACACAAAGTCAGTCACCACTTGGACATGAGCAGATGAGATTCACACAGAACATCAGCTCTTGAACTTAAGAAATGTTCCACAACTTAATTCAATATGCTTTGTCTGAATTAACTTTTCATTTCAGACAACTACAACTTGGTTAAGCTGAAGTCATTAATCCAACTTCTGACAGTCTGCTCTACACTTATCATTCATGTAAACTGCATTTTATTGTGGTCTGTGTAATTAGTACTTCGAGCATATCATGAGATTAAACTGCCAGCATATTAAACTTCCAAATTCACCATCCAATGGCTTTTAATTTACAAATCTACTCTTAATTCCTTCACTTCTACCTCATTAGTGCTACACCAGATATCTCTGACTTACTCATTTCAACCTACTGTAATTACACAAGTTACTTTTCATGAATACTTTTCCCACCATTAGTCAGCACTGGATACAAAAAGGCAGAGTGACTGTTACACCTTATATGCCATCACCATACAAATATGAAACAAAATGTTGACTCTTCTCAGGAAAAGTTCTGTGGACAGGTGAGGGAAGAATGACAGCAGAAATTCCCTTACAGGTGAAGAGTACTTCTCAAAAATTGCACACAAAGCTTTACAAACAGGACATTCACTGAATTACTACATGCTTCAAGAAGGTCAACTACATGTTATTTTATACTTTTCAGTGACAAGCTGACAACTCAGTTCAAGTCAGATTACTGAAGTAAGAAGTTGTTAAATTTAAAGTATTCTGTAAAAATCGTGGGTGCTCATGAGGGAAGGAAAGGTACAATATCTAAAACACCAAAATCAATGTGCTTCACTTACAATGCCAATTTTATATTCACAGCAATTAACTTGCATAACTTATCCTAAAAGGTTGAAAATTCACCGTGTGAGACTACCCTTTATGACGCTTCCATGGCTATAAGTAATCACAACTCTGGATAACAATATGAAATTACAAGAATTGTGTTAAAAGGTGGCCTGCGAGCCCATGCTTGAAAGAGGCTGTCAAAGGGGCAGCTTAGTCGAAATACACGTAAAGCCCACTTTACAGTAAAGGACTGCAAAGACTCTGTGTTAAGCCAGATAGTAACTGAGGGGCCATAAACAAATGTAGGTTCATCTGTGACTTGGCACTAAAGTGGGGTTTAAATCTTTGCATTAGTCCAGCCAATGAGAACATCTGATGAGATTCATTAATTAGTCTAATCAGGCACCCTTACTGAATTTACTGAACCCAGCCAATCCAAGCTTATTCCAGCAGCAAGAAGACTCAAGTTTTATTCTATCATTAGCAGAGACAAGCATGCAGTCCAGCAGCAGAGCACTACAGTTGGTCTCTGGATTCCGTTAAGACATCCAGATGTCTATTCTAGTTATATTAGAAAGGGATAAATAGGAAACGGGTGAGAAACCATTTGGTGCAAGTAGTGACCTGCACAGGCTAGTTAATGTGATCATGACACATTAACAAGACTTGGTGTGGTGAAAGCAAGCATGTGCTTTTTGAGAAATTTATATTTACAGGTGACCAGTGTACCTATGGCAATACTCCAAACTCAGACATAACAGACTACGTGTAACTGAAGTCTGTGACATTCAATGGCGACTGCAGTACCAATCAACCATGAATGATTAATCAAACTGGAGTATCCTTCCATAAGAACGTCTACTACATTTATCAAAGCTGTGTGTTGTGATACCAAGCCTCAGTGTAAAAGAAAAGTTCTACCTATAACAGGCCGTGAAGGTCCAGTGGGGGAGCAGAGGTACAGCCCTACCCTAGATGGGCATGGGTGGTGAATGCCACACCCTGGCCGCTTTAGCCCCGGCAAAGAGACTCTGTACCCATTGTACAGAGGCTGCGTGGGCCTCAGGACCAGTCTGGACAGGTATGGAAAATCTGATCCACACCAGGGTTCAAAACCCCAGACCATCCACCATGTAGCACTTCGCTACACTGGCTACACTGTCACGGCTTCCCAGCCTGGGTATGAACCCATTCTTAACCCAACTGTTTTTGACATACGATTATGCAAGACCTGGAAGACGCCACATTGTTTTCCACATAGTATTTCATTCTAACTTACAACTTCAAATTCTGTTCCTGCTGTAGCATTTCATTCAAAGGAAGAACTCTGATAGCTGCTGCACTCCAAGAGAATTGGAACTACATGAACAGTTTCTGCCTGCTTTGAGCAGGCAGTGGTTGAAGAAGCTTTAGCATGTTCTGATTTATCCACTACAGGGAATTTATATAACTGGGGGAATTAGAACAGTGGGAGAAAATATTGCTATGAGAACAGGAACAAGTAACAAGTTAATGACCCTGAGACATCTACCAATGCACCATGGACCATCAGGAGCTGTGTCCAACTCCGAACCCCAACTAAGTCTTAAAGTCAAGAACCCGAGTGACAGCACAAAATGACTGGAAAGTACAGAATGGCATGTGGTGAATCAAACCATGTCAGATAACAGGAGCAAGTAAGTATATAAACATACCATAACTCAATAAATTAAACACGAACACTATTTACAAAATTCCTTGACTACACAAAAATTGGCAGAAGGTAATAAATTTTAATTACATGGAAAAATAATATTTCTCCCATAATGCAACCATCATGCTCAGCTCACACAACCATGTGGCCCACTTTAAACTCGCCAAATAAAAATGATGTGATGATTCAGGATATGCTGTGGAGGCCTTTTGAACTGTAAAACTGAAGGTTTATTACCATTCAATCCAAAGCAATAGCCATCACAATCTGGATAAAGTACATTATAAATCAAACTTACAGGTCTGTAATGCTCACATTACTCACAAGACTTACATGATTACACTGTCTTACGGCATTTTCAACTTGTTCATGACAGGGATATCCCAGTGACCAACACTCTTTCAAAGAATGGATAAACTGTCACTATCATTTTAACTCACTTATTAGAAAATAAAATGTTCAAACCTGAAAAAGATTCTTGTACTCCAGTCCCACATTTAAAAATGCATATTTTCCTCGCCATTGGTTATGTTCATCACGTTCCCACTAGTAAATATCTCTTGCAACATTACAAAGACAGCTTATTTTACATTGGTAGTGACTATTTGGCTAGCACTACTGTACCTTGGATTGGTACCTCTGTTAACACGCTGCTGTCCTGCAAGATCAGCTGCAACTGATAGATGATCTTGATGCCTCATTGCTGTAGCTACTGACTGGAAACAAACAAATTTAATTAAAACCCCACTAACCTCTGCAAATCCAAGTGAAGTACATGATGTGATAATATTTTCATCACCATCATTCAGTATTCTGTCTCACATTACTTTGAGGATTTGCACTTTGGATGAGATATTATGACAATGGCACATGGAAAATAAATCGCAACAGTTAAGGAAGAAATGGATGTGGACATAGTAGGAGTAGTAGTAGTAGTAGTAGTAGTAGTAGTAGAGTAGTAGTAGCAGCAGCAGCAGCAGCAGTAGAAAATAACAAAGAAACAGCAGCATCAGACACAGTAGGATTCAATGCAATATTTCAGTGATTATTTGCATCTTTGGATGGCATTAATTCTTCTACTGGATATTTTCTCATTCACTGGGTAAAAATTTTAAAATACAGAGGCACTGACATACAGAATCCTGGAAATTAAAAAAAAAAACAGCTAAAATTCTGATCACACACATATCACATACATAAGCCTCTCATTAAAACAAGACCTCCAGCATTTGTCACTACGTAACTATATAAAAACAATTCAAGTTACACTACACAATAAAAATAATACAAGGGTATCTTTTAAAACTTGACAGTAAGCAATCTTAACACATACGCATGACTGTGCATGTCACAAATCTATTAACACACAAATTCCATATAATACAAAACAATGTACATTTTTTATAACAAATTTAATACAGTGTTACAGTTCTAACAAAGATTAAGTTGGTTCCATGTCACCATGGCATGGCATATCCTCTGACCTCTCCCCAGCCTCTGCTGTGAACTGCAGAGAAATCACTGAACTTTCACTAACAGATCCACCTGAACAATCTAAATCATCACTTTAATTACCACTGCTAGCACGACAATACCTTTCAGCACTATCGTTTACATTCACATGTTCAAGCATGCTAGCTACAAATTGTATAAAACAAAGCCACATGGCACCCCAGTTCACAAGTGTCAAAAACTATTTCTCAACTGCAAACTGACCACCACAACAGAAAAAAAAAACATTTCTGCAACAGAACTGCACTTAACCCTTTCATACCAGAATTAAATGCCTGGGGCACTCTGCAGATTAGAAGTTAAATCATCACCACCACTGTGCAAGTTACTGGCGATGACTTCAACTGGCATTTTAAACTGCACACTGTACATCAATTGTGGTCAACATGCAGCATGAAAGAGTTTAAGTGACACCACGAGTGATTTTCATAAGCCTTGATTAATAACAGTGGTAAATATAAAAGTTATGAAACTGACTGATGGTGATCATCAATTTTCTTGCTTGTTTGTTGTTGCTTGCTTGCTGGCTTGCTTTCTTCCTTCTTGTAAGTTAAATTCATTCCATCACGGCTATACAATGTGTTAACAAGCTTCAGCCTACCCTTATAAATGGCCACACTGTTTGTTACTAAAGGAAACTGTACCTACCAAGCGCCCTTTCACCCTTTTTGGCATGTCTTCATCCAAACTGTAGATAGCCTCACGTTTCAGTACAAGGTGAGAACTGTCTTCAAAAACCACCTGGAAAAGGCATTTAGAAGTTGGTCTAATTTCGCATCTACCATTCCCATGTAGCAATGTGAAAGTTTGTTGCAAAAAAAGAAGAAACTGGAAAGCAAATTTGATGACAAAAAAATATGCTCATATGATGAGATGGACTGGTACTTAATGTGTACTAGAAAATGATACTTACAGCACTGAGTGACATGTAACATGATCGTAACTAATACTCATTAGTATTACAGGATATGGAAGGGGTGGTCATGGCCTATGTTTAGATACAACCCTGGATTTCACCTGGAGAGGATCACTAACCCCTTGCGTGAGCATTTAATGGTCTGCAGCTGTCTGCAGAACAGTCTGAACTACAGCTGCTCTTACCTGTCATTTTGTTTAAAATCAAAGGGTAAAACACAAACAAACAGTGTAACACTAGTAACAACTGCCACAAGTCAGACGAATGGCTACTGACACTCCCAGACTAATCCAGTTTGAAGTTATGAAGTTTGAGACTTAACCAAATTTAAAAGGTGACAATGACAACAGCAACAACAACAACAGTGATAAAAATATTTTTGAAACGCATGCCGAATTTTTCCTTGCAAGAACAAAAGCGCAATGACATTAACGCAGTCATGCTGTGGTTGTTCAGGTTACCAGGGTGTTGGAGTTTGGATTTAAACTGGACTCCCTCATACATATAGTTAACCATATGTATACTCGATTCTGACTTATGCAACCTTCTGGAACAAAAATACTGCGTAAGTCAGGAAGTCTGTACTTCCCTGCCATACGTGAAACAAACGTGGGGAAAAGAAAAAAGGCCAGACTTAGCTGAAAAATGTGATAGGCAAGACATGTTATAATCAAATACAGATTGCCTCGTAAGTCATAAGTCTCAACCCGCATTCCCACACAAAAAGGTTAAATGACCACCCAACCATAAATCTGACAATGTCAAGGGACTAAATTTACACAGCAATAAAACTGACTGATAAACATCTTAGGATAATCAAATGCCACATGGCATTAATGGTTTGGACTTGTATCCAGGAGACACCCAGTTTGAACCTTGGCTAGATTACCAGCTACCCTGGCTGAATCATTTACGTTTTCCTCCATATCTCCAGACGCATACACAAACAGTGCCTGAAATAAGCCATGATCACTGCCTTCCACATCTATTATCTTCTCAGTGTTCACAATCACATCTAAATCTCACTTGCTGTTACATAATCTCTCCACCTAAACAGCAGTGTTAAGCAGCATAATGATCATTACACCAATAAACAAACACAAAAATTATGATGAGATGAACATCATACAGATCTTTTTTTTTTATATTAGTCTCGCCATGCATATTTCACAATTCACTGTTTATAAAACACCGACAAAATGCACTTCACTTTACCACTTCTTTATTTCACTAGACCCCTACATATGTTTCAGTTTATGCAAAAACCATCATCAGGGGGTTCTCAAAACTACATATATTTACATCCAATGGTATTTTTGTCCTTATTGTTATGCAATATCTTAATGTTTAATTGCCATTCACTTACAAAATCAGTTTAAAATCAGAGTTGTTTGAAAAACATATATATGTATGTCATACAAAACCAAGAACAAATAATAACCAAATGTAACACAGTGATCCGTACTGCAGCATTTTACCATTTTACATTTTATCTTCTCGACATGAATTTTAAAGAATTCTCAACGATTTTATACTTGGTGTGTCTATATACGTTTTTCAAACAACTCTGACTTTAAACTGGTTTTTTAAGTGAATGGCAATTAACATTAAGATATTGCATAACAATAAGGACAGAAATACCATTGGATGTAAATATATGTAGTTTTGAGAACCCCGATGATGGTTTTTGCATAAACCGAAACATATGTAGGGGTCTAGTGAAATAAAAAAGTGGTAAAGTGAAGCACATTTTGTCGATGTTTTATAAACAGTGAATCATACAGATCATTTGTCACACGAGCAGAACATTTTTCTGGCATTCTGTTGTCTAACACTCATACTTCACACAGTATGTCTGGCACAATTCTGCGAAGTATAATTAAAATTGTATACTGTGTGTCTCAGCATGGAATCTGGGGTCTCACAGTCCAATACTATGTGCATTGAGAAACTGAGCCTCTTATGCACAAAGATTTGTTAAGTCAACGTGTTTGAAATAGTAACTACTGACTCCCAAGAACAGCACAGGCAGTGTAAACATACATGATTCCAAAACAAAGAGCATACGGTACCATGAGTCAAATTCAGCTGCTACAGTGCAAAGACCTCTGAACAGATTCCAGATGTGGATGCTCCAACAGCATAAACCATTAAGGCAGAGTATGAGCACTTTACGGTACAGTGGAACCTCGTTCCATCGTTCCCGTCATTTTCCCGCATGTATCGTCTGTCTTATTTGGTCCCGAAATTAGCCCCATATAAATAACACTATTTTTTCCTGCCTCCATCGTTCCTCGAACTGTCGTTTTCCCTCACCAATCGTTGAAAAATCACGGTCCTGACACAACATTTTCCCACACTGATAGTTCTTTTTTAAATTTGAAGCAATACAACCAACATCTAGAAGTGAATGTACTGTAGCATAAAATCCATTGCAGGTTTTCTGGATGCTAAGATGCTAAAGAGTTAAAATTAAATCTGCAAAATATAATACCAGCGCTAAAGTTTGCCACATTTGCTTTTATGTAAGCTTCGACACTAATGTTTCTCAATTTTGTAGCTTTATTTTCAACTGTGTTATTTAACAACACTGTCCACTACTGAGATTATATAGAACCAGTAAAAGCTGAATAAATCAACGAGTATGGAGCACTGCTGAAATGATACTATCACGGTAAAATCAAAGTACTTGGAGAAAAACCTGTCCCAGTACCACTTTGTCCACCATAAATCCCACATGGACTGGCCTGGTATCAAACCCAACCTCTGTGGTGAAAGAAAGGCAACTGCCTGAGCCATAACATGGCCATCAGAACCATATCATAAAGATGTCTTGACACGACAATTAAACCAAATATTTTGTCACAACACTTACCGTAAACATGAGCTGGTGGTTAGTACCATGAAACTGGCCATTGTACCTCTTGCCATCACTCCACAGAACCTCCACATCTGTGCCCATATGTGGTGGGCCATCTTTTGCACATGCAAAATTCTGAAACACAAATCAATATTACGTTAAACACAAATATACGAGGGCTAGTCAAAAACGAGTGAGAATGAATTTATTACTCGGCAAATACGTTAGGCAGAGTCCAACTTGATATGGTCTTTTTCAAAGTAGTCCCCATCGAGCTGTATGCACTTGGCCCAACGTGTCTGCCAGTCCTGGAAGACGTGCTGGAACCCATTGTTTGACATCGTCTTCAGAACCGCCTCCGCCCTCTTCAGAACGGCCGTTGAGGAGGAGTAGTCAAAAACGAGTGAGAATTAATTTATTTTGTAGCACGCATTGAACAAACGGTGATGAAACAAGTTGTAGTGTGAAGACCGGCTCTAGTGGGACGCGCACGCAACCTAAGAAGCGCGTACGCGCATGCGTCCAAAAACAGTGGGCTGTAAATGCACGAGTGGTCTGCAGTTGCATATGGGAAATGGAGTCTGTTCGTGGTCATTTCCTTCTTCGACTGCCGTGGAATGGTTTACCAACATGAAGTGCCCCCGCATACAACAGTTACTGGACAGTATTACATTACAGTTTTGAAGACCCTGGACGAACACATCCGACGAAAACGCCCTGAGCTGCATCCATCTCGTTGGCACCTACACCACGATAATGCACGCCCTCACGTTTCGAACGTTGTTGCCCAGTATTTAGCCCGAAAAAACATCGAATGTGTGCCGCACCCTCCGTACAGCCCGGACCTTGCTCCATGTGACTTTTTTCTGTTTCCTCGCCTGAAATCGGAGCTGCGGGGCCAGCGTTTCGACTCCTCAACGGCCGTTCTGAAGAGGGCGGAGGCGATTCTGAAGACGATGTCAAAACATGGGTTCCAGCACGTCTTCCAGGACTGGCAGACACATTGGGCCAAGTGCATACAGCTCGATGGGGACTACTTTGAAAAAGACCATATCAAGTTGGACTCTGCCTATCGTATTTGCCGAGTAATAAATTCATTCTCACTCGTTTTTGACTAGCCCTACATACTCTGCGTAGTTTTGTATGTACGAGGAACATCAACACATTCATACCTCCTCGACTTTAACCCATCCACTCGAGAAAAAATAATACATGTACAAACATCTACACACCTTTACATCATTTTTTTCCCTACAGAGCTGACAGTCATGTTAGATTATCAGTCTCCTAGGACGTCATGCCATGTAGTTTGGCAAACAGGTTTCAGAGCAACGTGTCCCATTTTCAGGATATGAGAATACACAGCATCACATCCCATGAGTCATAGTCAATACCAGAACCTCAAATCTCATTCTCATGTGAAATTTTTGAAGCACATTACAATCAACTGATCAGTCAAAAAATCAATCAAAGGGAAAAAAATTGCACTTCAAAATGCTGATGGAAGTTACCACACAATTTTTCATCTGTTTTTAGTGTAAGTCATCAGCATGGATTCAGATGCAAAACAGATCAAGTATTCATCACATGTTGTGCACTTGTCACATACTACAGCAACAATGGGAATATAATGCAGCACTACATCAGCTAGTTACAGACTTCAAGATACCCTGCGAATTCGGAAGAGATGGAAGTTATGTATAATCTCCTAACTGAGTCTGGTATACCCATGAAACTAGTCCAGAAACATTAAGCATTTATCTGACACATGTCTTATATTTAGGATGGTCTAAAACAAGATGCTTTATCACCCACCATGGCTTTAGAATATGCCATTATAAAGGGTCCACAAAAACCAAATGCATTTGAAATTGAATGCAACTCACTAATTTCTCATCTACTTTAATGGATGAAAACATAAATTGGGAGGCCAAGGCTTGACTAGAGGCTGAAGTGCCATGGGATGGATGGATGGAAAACATAAACACTATACAGCAAAGTACAGAAGCATTAACAGTTGCTAGAAAAGAACTTGGTCTAAGAATAAACGGTGAGAAAGCTACCTACAAGTAGATGACCAGAAAATACAAAGAAGGTCAAACTCACAACATAAAACAAAGCTAGCAAGTCCTCTGAAAATGTGGAGTCATAACACTTTGGAATGGCACTAACAAATCAAAATAGCATTCACAAAGAATGTATGAGCAAATATGCTTGTCATTATTCCTTCCAACACCTTTTGTCTTCCCATCTGCCACCTAAAAACATAGTGATTATGACATACATAACTACAATTTTGCCCACTGTTTAACACAAGTGTCAAATTTGGTCACTCACAATGAGGGAAGAATACATGCCAAAGGTGTTCCAGAACAGGATGCTGAGGAAAAAATCTGGACCTGAGCTGTAGGAGGTAACAGGAGATTTGATAAAACTGCACAATGATGAGCTTTGTAATTTGTATTCCTTACCAAATATTATTACAGTGATCAAATCAAGGTGACTGAAATTGGTAGGGCATGTGGCATGGAAGGGAGACAGGAGAAATGCATACAGAGTTGTGGCTGGAAAACTTGAAGGAAAAAGACTATCTTGAAGAATACACATAGATGGTACGATAATATTAAAATGGAACTTAAAGAAACAGGCTTGGAAGATGTGGACTGCTTTCATATGGCCCAGTACAGGGAGCAATGAGGAGCCCTTGTAAACATTATAAGAAACCTTCAGGTTCCACAAAGTGTGGGGAATTTCTCGACTAGCTGAGGAGCCACTAGTTTTTCAGAGAGGACTCTGCTCCAAGGAGATTAGTTGATCAGGTTTTAGCATATGCAAGTTGTACACATTCACACAAGTCAGTACCTTGTGCACTGAAACCCTAGTGGTTTTTGGATGGGTGGTAATCCTGGAAACAAAAAATGGAGTCAAGCACAGTGCTGATGCAACCAACAGCAATGGTTACAACAATATACATCAACACCAACTCGTACACAACGTTTAAACACAATATGCAAACATTTTACATAAACCCTGACATATTTTGGTGTGCTAGTACACCCTCTTCAGGGGGGGAACACATTTAACACTTAAAACACACAAGCCCTGTTGTTAAAATGTTCATTAAAAACATTATTATTTGAACCATCACATGTTGATGTAGTATGTTGAAGTATGTCTTCTAAAAGTTGTTGGTGCGTTGAAGACTATCGTTCACCAATAAGTAACAAGTCATAAAATGCAGCGTCAACATGTGGTGGTTCAAATAATAATTTTTTAAATGAACATTTTAACAACTGGGCTTGTGTGTTTTAAGTGTTAAATATGTTGCCCCCTGAAGGTGGCATACTAGGCACCAACATATGTCAGGGTTTATGTAAAGTGTTTGCATATTGTGTTTTAACATTGTCTACAAGTTGGTGTTAATGTATGTTGTTGTAATATACGCACATATACGGTATGGACAATGTTAAATTCAACAGCAATGGGTTTCCTAAGCTTTCTCACCTTTCAAAAAAATAGTTAAAAACATGAACATCAGACAACACTACAATACTGCAATTATCTCCAATTTATGTTACAAAAAAGGAGTGGAAAATCCTTTAACCTTGGCTGACAGATATGTGTACCATCAAAAAACAAAAACCAGCGACAAAAATCAGCAACATGAATATTAAATGGTCAAATTCTATGAAACTCCAATTAAAATATTTTACTCATTTCAACTGAGGATGGGGAGATGAGTAACAGAAGACTGTCAGTGATTACTGTAAATGAAGAAGTGAAGTGATATAGAAATAATCGTTCTTTGTACTTCACTGCAGCTTCTACAACATTCATATCTACAGTAAAATTGGAAATAAATTCAGTCTAGAAAGTTAACTGTCTTTCATACAAGAACAAGGCTGAGCATTTTCTATTCCAGTCATAAGACTTACTGTAATGTCTTCTGGATAGAGATCATCACTAAAAGAACCGTCAGAAAACAGAACCATATAGAACTGGATTTCTGAAATGTTGGAAATCCGTCCCATGTAGTAGCGTCCATTCTTGTGGCGAGCCCATACCACTTGCCCTATGTGAACATTGCAGATCTGTCAACAAAATGCGTTAGTCTTACTAGTTTATTTTCTCTTATTCAACTGAACAAAAATATACACAGTGCAATCAAAGTTGTGCAACCCATATTTAAATATTTATTGACAGCTGTAACTGAATGAAATTCAGTGAAATTCACAGAAAAAACATATAGCTGTGGCTATACCAGTATAGAACCTGCACAGGTCACATGACTTTGTAACAAACTCATGCCAGTCACCTTTCAACACTCCCTTTTCTTCACAAGTACAAGTATTCACTGTCAAACACCAACTGGCATCTCATTCTAACTTAGCCCACACAAATTACATTAGGGATGAATTTCCTGATTCTCCTTTGCCAAACAAATCAATATCTCATCTGGTAAACTGTTTCCATGACACATGAAGCATGCATCACAGAAAACGTTCTGGTCAACCTCCCACATGAAATGACAATAATGTGGCCAATTTGCCCAACACTTACCGTATATTTTCGAATCTAAACCGCACCCAAATCTAATCCGCACCCAGTTTTTGGCGACTTCTTAAACGAAAAAAAGTTAGTTCGCGATTCTAATCCGCACCTTTCCTTCAACCACCCCTTGCCCACGGGGCGACTGATTGAATAATATTGGATGTTACCAATGCGTTAAAATCCGACGCTACGCCTGTGGCCGATGAGTCATACCGATAGAGGCGGGGTCTTTCTCAACAGACGTGCGCAATCTCGTCTGAAGCCAGCTGATCTTTAGTTGTTGAAACGTGGGAGGTGCTTGTTCCAATTTGTCGTGTACCGTAGTTATGGAAGAGGGACACCTGAAATCTAAACGACTCTCATATACGGCAAAGTTCAAACGTGAAGTTATTCGGTGCGCAGAGGAGAATGGAAACCGCAAAGCCGCTGCAATTTTTGGAGTTGATGAAAGCAACGTTCGACTATGGCGGAAACACAAGGCAGCGATCAGCGGGTGTGAGGCGTCATGAAGGAAATTCACTGGACCCAAGAAAGGACGATTTCCTGAAATTGATGATGCAGTCTTCACGTTTTTTCAAGAGAGACGCAAGACTGGACTGTTTGTGAGTTATGAGCTACTCGCAAGGAGGCGATAAAGAAGGCCAGATCTTTGAACAGTCCTCGAATTATGAGTGATGACGGCGAGTCTGATGAATAATAAATTATAATAATAAATAATAAAACAATAGATTATTGTATTGTATTGTTCTTACGTTGTTTATTAATTACGTTATTGTTATATTGTACAGCAGCTCAATCATTTTTCCAAAATCCAGCTCTAGACCGCGAATCTAATCCGCACGCGAATCTAATCCGCATCTGATTTTTTAGCCCTCTAAAACTGTAAAAAAAGTGCGGATTAGATTCGAGAATATACGGTAGTTATGGTCTCAAAAATAGTCACTGAGAAACCCTTGTCAGAGTAGATTATACTACAGAACTGTACAGAAGGCCACAAAGACTATCACATAAATGTTATGCATGAACTGAAGTGACCTGATGTAAAATGGCTTCAATACTGCAGTTGGTTTACACACTTTATCTGAGGGAGTACAGACATTTTATATAAGGTTTTATTTAATGATGAAGGCGGTTTCACCTTAGTGGATATGTTAATAGGTAAAAAATTGGAAAATGGAGTGAAAAAAATTACCAATCCTTCCCTGAAACACTGTTACACTTCTTCAAAGCTGGAGGAGTATGGTGTGGTTTCCTGACAGAGATAGCTGCCCTCCCACCAACACCAAAAAAGGGGGGGGGGGGGTAATAGCAGAACACTACCAAGAACTAATTACAAGTTTCACATCCTTGTTGGAAGCAGAGGAACACCACTGCTGACTTTAACAAGACAGGTCTATGGTATATAGAGTTAATTCAACAGTGTCAACATTATGTGAATTAAGCTACAGTAAAAAAAAAACTGTCCATTCACAACTAAAATTTATTGTCAGTATTTAATATTGTATTCACCGTGCATCTTGTATAAATTAAAATTGAAATTAAAACCAACTTCATGCACACTCACTATTAAAAAAACTTTAATAGTAGATTAATTAACCCGACAGGTTTCGGTCAGGTACCTGACCATCTTCAGGGATATACTACATTTAATTGCGTAGTCCATATGTTAAACACACATAAGATATGAGCCTATAAGGTCTCGTCGTATATAGAGTTTTTCACAAATCACTAAAAATCACTAAAACTTTTTTAAAAAATAGTCAACACTTGTAATCCTGCAATAGTTCCACCTTTTATAAAACTTATAGCACGGTTATTGTATAATACTTTAGCATATTCACTTATGCGTCCTGTTTTTCATATCGGAGTATGTCTCATAGAGAAGCTTCTCTACGAGACATACTCCGATATGAAAAACAGGACACATAAGTGAATATGCTAAAGTATTATACAATAACCGTGCTATAAGTTTTATAAAAGGTGGAACTATTGCAGGATTACAAGTGTTGACTATTTTTTAAAAAAGTTTTAGTGATTTTTAGTGATTTGTGAAAAACTCTATATACGACGAGACCTTATAGGCTCATATCTTATGTGTGTTTAACATATGGACTACGCAATTAAATGTAGTATACCCCTGAAGATGGTCAGGTACCTGACCGAAACATGTCGGGTTAATTAATCTACTATTAAAGTTTTTTTAATAGTGAGTGTGCATGAAGTTGGTTTTAATTTCAATTTTAATTTATTGTCAGTACTTCTTCTTCGGTACATGTTTCAGCCGACTAGGCCATCTTCAGGTAATACAAAAATATACAAAATACTTCAGAGGTTAATTGCAACATTAAGTTTTATAACAACAAATGAGACTCATTTTTACATAAAGAGTAATAATTCATATGGTTTCATGCTTTTGATATAATTTTGATATAATTTTGAAGTTGTATATAGTCCAATATCCTAAACGTATGCAAGAATTGCCTAGAAAGTTCTAGCTTTTACCTAATTTAAAGTTATTTTATGTTGAGTACTTAATTATGGTATATAATTTTCCTTTTAGAAGATTTTTATAGTAGTTTCATGGTTTTAAGCTTTTCTTTTCTTCAGTGTAAACCAGCTGAAGGTTTTAGTATTACAGAAAAGCTGTTGAGTGAGTTTGTAGTTTATAGGTTATGAGCTTCTTTTAATGGTGAATCTGGACATTGAAATTAAAGGATAGAATAAATACAATGGAATGTGATAGAGAAATTGTTAGAATAATTAAGTGAAATGAGAATATTCTTACAGTTTTGAAGAATTCTTGGATTTATATTAGTGACTTCACTGTGATCTAGTTTTTAAGATATAAAATCTGAAATCTAAACAGTAACTTAAATTATTAATTCAGAGAGGGAGATACAAAACTTCTTACAGTTCTTACGTTAAGGATAAGAGTATAGAGAGAACTTACATGTTACTGTTGAGGAGATATATGTAGGTGGAAGGTATCTGTTTGTGTTATCTGAAAATTGACAGATTGGTAAGTACTAGAAGAGGGTCACTGTTATTTATGGGTCTTGTTGGAATAAAGCTCTGAAAATGACAATTGGTTCCAAGATATTCTGATCATTAAGTTGGTTGTTGTATTTGCTTAATAGATGTAATATTATTCTACTGTGTTGAGATGTGAACCTTTTCCTGTGGTGTACAGGATTTCCATGGTATTGTCAATAGTATCTACAAGCCACTGATTTTCTAAGAGTTGTTATGAGAAATTTGATTCACAGTTACTATTACAACATGCCAGTAAAGGCTTGTTAAACCATGTCAAAAAGTATCTTCCAGTTCGTCCAACATACCATCTTTTGCATTCACGACAAGTCGATCAATCGACACCTAAATATTGGTATTTATTCTTGTAAAGTTGATTCTTATTTCTGAGTAAATTAAAATTGAAATTAAAACCAACTTGATGCACCTTCATTATTAAAAATTTTAATAGTAGATTAATTAACTCTTAATTAACCCGACATGTTGACCGACAGCAAGCAACCGATACACCCCAAACACGCATAAAACACAGTCCACGTAACAGGAAACACAAAAAACGGCAATGCAAAACCATGCATATGAAAATAATAATAAGCCAATAATAACGCGCAGACATACTATCACATCATAGCAGATCTACAGTGGAAGATACACTACACAGCTTCTCTACGTGACATACTCCGATAGAAAATGCAGGACGCGTGGGTGATTATGACAAAGTATTGTGCAACAACAGTGCTATAAGTTTTGCAAAGGTGGAACTATTGCAGGATTGCAGGAATTGACTAATTTTTTAAGAGTTTTTTTAAGAGTTCTTTAAACTAGTTTTTTAAAACGAGTTTTAGTGACTTTTAGTGATTTGTGAAAACTTTATATGTGACGAGACCTTGTGGGATCATGTCTTGTGTATGTTTAACATATGGACTACGCAACTAAATGTAGTAAACCCCTGAAGATGGTCAGGTACCTGACCGAAACATGTCAGGTTAATTAAGAGTTAATTAATCTACTATTAAAATTTTTAACAGTGAAGGTGCATCAAGTTGGTTTTAATTTCAATTTTAATTTATACAAGATGCACGGTGAATACAATATTAAATTATTTCTGAGTAGTTTTCCTATTTATTTGTTGGTTTTAAATGCTACTTTTAATTGGGTACATTTACATATTGTAGTAACAAATTTCATCTTTTTCATGATGTATGTAAATATTACATATTTTGTTGTTTCATTTCTTTCTTTTTCAGAGATCTTTTGTTTGCATATTACATTCACTCTTTCAAAGGAGTATGAATTGTTATGTAGAATATTTTCAAATTAAGTTTTTTTTTTCCTAGTGGATAGTTTATATATTATCAAAACAGGATGTATAGAATAAAGGGTATGTGAATTCTTTGGGGATTGCAGAATTTCGCAAACTTGTGCCCCCCCCCCCAACCTCTGTACCTAACATCACTTGATTCATATCTTTGGGGCTTTCTGAAAGAGAATGTGTACAACAACCTGCACACATTATAACAAATGAAACAAAATATTCATCCGCACATTTGAAACTCCACTCAAGAAACCCTTCGCCAGGTTGCATCAAACATTAGGAAAAGAGTCAAAGCATACACTGCTGGGCATAGTAGCCATTTCTAACATTTAACATAACACTGCAGCTGTCTTGTAAGTTTAATGTACTTTTTTGATAAATACAGCGTGTTTAAAAAAACTGACTCCATGAATTTTTTATCACCCTGTAGTGTCATACAGTCTAGATGTGAACAACTCTTATCTACTTCAGACAGTAAACTCTAAACAGAAAAAAAAAAAAAAAAAAACCAATCAAGTTTCCTTCACACTTGCAACTACAGAAATCCACTGTGATCAGTTCACATACAGTCTAGACAATGGTGGATGTCATGCTGCGACTGAACTTTTGATATTTTACACCATCTCAGGCTTAGAAATCCACATTTTGGATACTGGACATGCCTCTTTCTTAAAATAAAATTAGGAAAGGGGAAATGCATTCAGGTGGTTCTATCAGAGACGGCTTATCTCTTAACGGTACACATTTATTACATGCATTTCTCATTCACAATGGGATAAAACAAGCTGATCCCATATCCCTACTGCTTTCGAGCCAGTCCAAGAAAGAAGAGAGGATTGGATATACAGGCATTCCTGCATAGTTAACACACATTACTGACTACCACCTATGCTTATTTTGAAGAGAGAATCTAAAGAAAAACTTAATTGTTGTATACACACATTGATGACTTACATTAGCAATGAGCTGTGAAAAACATCAAGCAGACAAACCAACTGATGAAACTAATAGATTGTAATACGAAAATGGATTTCTCTTGTTCACCTTATCAAATTGGTATCACATACATACAACTATTAGTGTCTAAATTAAAAAGAATTCATTTAAAGACTTGTCCTCAACTTTGTCAATATAAAGCACACACAGCACGAGTAAACACAACGAGAACCATACTTACCTTGTCTTGTTTGTGTGAATGACCTTTACATGAAATACTCATGTGCTTGGAATTATTACTCCAAGGAGAAATGTGGAACTGTGCACCAGACAGCAATGCACACATGGGGTGTAACATGTTTTGACATTTTGCATAGTTGCACTGAACACATGCACCACACTGATTCCCACAAAATACGCATTCCTGTAAACAAAAACCACAATATATCACCACCACCATAAAAACAGAATTCAGTCACACAGCATACCATCTGGACATACAGTGAAAATTTAATTTTGCACTCATCCAGATTGTAAGCATTTTCTGACTGGTCTTAGCCAGATACTCTTAAAAACAATGTTAAATTTTATTGAATTTCATGTTTCCTACACCTACATTTCTCAAAGTTTCACTTTGTTTCCTAAGCCTGGACAAAGGAAATACATACAGTTTCATGTTGAAGATATATTATTTAAAAAAAGATTAGGAAACTGTAGTGTTGTTTGGTTCATATTACAGACTTATCTTAGTAAAGTAGGCAAACTGTTGCACATAACTTCAATGTTATGCATCCTGTTGTGTTGAAAATTCAATATGAGAAATGTTGGTATTACTGACTACACAACTCTGGTTGTCTGTTTAACCAAATGATCAGAGTTGCATATAAAATTTCTGAACTTCACATGAGAGTGTTCAGCCAAGTGCAGACACAAATATGTTGTCATGCTCAACACTGCACTTCTGAAGCTGCAGTAAATTGTTTTCTGTGAAAATGATGTCCTGCAATGCCTGGTGTTCAAACTGTGTACTTAACAAGTCTTGACTTGCTGCTTCAATTTCCAAAATTGTTGTTTCATTCAAATGCAAAGTGATGAGATAATGCTTCGCTTAACCTAAAGGTTTGTCATTTGGAGCAAAGTTTACAAGATAAAACTTCCAGTTCAGTTACTTCAATCTCATCAGCAAAGTGAGTTGGTTTCAGGAGTTATCTTCATCACTGTCAGACTTGGAATGATACATTACCATTCTAACATTATCTATAAAATATAATCAAGCATAATTAGCTAGAAACTAAAAGGTAAAGTAAAGCAATGCCTAAACAGGCCTGGGCAGGCCCTGAGTGTTCGAAGAGGATGAGGCTCCCAGATTTCAAGACAATCGGCACATGAAGGTGGTAAGGTTGTCAGCCCTATACACTGGCCGCCTTTACCCCCAGGAAATATTCCTGGTACTCATTTCTGTTAGAGGTTGAGTCTACCCCAGGGCCATAGTGCGGCCGGAAGGATTATGTGAATGAAAAATTCCAATGACACCATCGGGAATCGAACCCACAACCTTCTGGCTTGTAGTGCAGTGCCTCAACCAACTGTGCCACCACATGCCCCATCTAGAAACTAAGTACAGTAATTAAACAGTACATACACGATATGTTCATTAAGTAAAGTTCCCTAGCCTGCAACTGTTGTGTTAATCAAGCATTTTATTTTTCAAGAGATGTAGCACTTGCTGTAGGGGTATCATGCAACAGATGCACAAGAGTTAGTCAGTCACATGCTATTCAGGGGTAAGTTGATTTGCAATGGCAATGCCATTGGGAACTTGGTCCCACAAAGAAGTTCATAAAGTGATACAGTTTTTATGAGCAAAGCATGTTTCTCCCACCAAAATTCACAGCCAATCCATAATTTGTGACAGCATAATGGGAATGCAGTATGTAAGTAAATGGTCAAATAATCATCCACAGTGACCACTGCCTGGCACATCAAGGACATGTGAATGCAAAATGTTTGGAAGAACCAATTTTGGAAAACTAAGTCATAATTCAATATATATCTACTGCACCGAGTTGCTCACCAGAACTGTACAAAACAATGTCCATGGCAGACTGGGATCCACAAAGTGCATGCATGCTCGGTAGCAAGATGCCTGGCAGACTAGCACAAAAATGAAAATTTTTAGGTTGCTCTTGCACATCTTCAAGAGTTTAAAGAATAATAAGTTTCTATAATACATAGTAACAAGTGATGACATGGGTGCACCATTTCACTCTTCAAACAAAACAAGCCGGACTGCAGTGAAAACATGCAATTGCTCTGAGAGCCAAAAAATTAAAAAGTGTGTCAGTCTACTGGAAAAGTTTGTACATCTATATTGTGGTCTCTGTTTAATTCATAGCTTGTGGTACAACAATCAATGTCAATGCCTACTTTCAAGTGATGTTTGTATCTTGTGCGTTTAACATTTAAAATTAAATACCAAGACACAAAGTTCCAAACTAACAGTCTGCCTCAGAAACAAACTGTCTTACTTTCAATGCTGGAAATTATGTCTATGGTTCGTCAGTCAAAAGTATGTCTACCTGCATGCAGACCAGCACATTGCACAGCCTTGAACTGAAACAATTATGGTAATCTGTAGGATAATTAAGTCCTTATACTCACAACTGCTGTGTTCACTTTGCTGACAGACAGGACACTGATCGGTTCCTTGCAAACAGAATCCTTGAATGCAACTCCAGGCAGGAGTAGAGCGCACAGTATGTGAGCCCAACGAGCATCTGTTGTACGTTTCAAAGCTCCACCCCTAACATAGCACAGGCAACAGGACTGCAAACACACATATCAGCCATACCTTAAAATAATACTAGCATACTATCTCATCTCATGACCACATCAATTAAAGGGCTGCATATTAACACTGCATAATTTGCATCATCTATAAACAGCATTATAATCTGTCAACAGCCATAGTAGGTCACATTAAAACAGATAAAAGCAATTCAGAGGACACCAATTCTGGCATTAAAAAGCTATCAGTAATGTACACCCTACATAATAATGTTAATATGTTTAAAAGCATTTAGTTTCATTAATGCAAATTACTTTTATCTTACAATCAACCTTCATGACACAAAACATTCACAGAACTTAAAAACGAATATTCTGTGTTTATAACTGTTCTAAATAGAGCTAAGGGTCATTTTCATCACCGCTTACACACACACATATATATATATATGTAATCTTCAATCACACCAAATTTCACTAATTACAACCTATCATCTCACCATCTCACACTAAAGTAGTGTAAAACGTACTGGAACATAAGGACCTGTCATTTACTCACATTAATTCCTAGTACTTATATGTAAGGATGTGAATTATCTAAATATTTCAGAGTCAATGGTCAGTTGGACACAGTTCTCTATAACAAACTACATTGCCACCATTTCCGATTCAGGCCTACTACCACCAACGCCACAAATGAAAGTGGCACTGTTAGCCATTGTTCCTTGACATGGTGCAGCTGCCTGCACATGGAATCCACTGCCCAAGAAGTCAGACCAGATGTCAGCTAATGGCCCATGTTTGCTGACTCCTCACTAACTCAGGCGATGAACTATCCTCTGGTAACACTTACACCAACCAGGCTGAAGTGCTCTCTCTGTCTCTCTCCCTCCTCCCCCCCCCCTCCCTCGCCCTTGAGAGATGAGTTCTTCTCATAGCCTACCTCATGTAGCTATTGATTTTTTACACTCGGTATTTCAGTGAGGCAGTGAACATGGGAGAAGCAGTTAGGGGGTTACAGTTCTTGAATCCCCAACCCCTGCCCCTGGGACTTGATACGTGAGTCACATGCATGGCACAAGTACACTACTTACAGTTTACAAAATACATGGTGCAATCAAATACTTCACTACCGCTGCTAGCAAAAATTTCTACCTCTAGTCCTATAGACAGTAGAGTCTGCTAAGTCATTTCCTGCTTGGTATAATGCTATAGCACGTGTTTGCTGAGTATATCTTCTCAAGTAATAGCACGTGCTGTTCAATCTGCAATTTTTGGATACTTAGAAAATGGCAGACCTGTAAGAACAGCATGTCTATAGCAAATTTTGCACTAAACTGAGAAAGAAGCTTTCAAAATGTTGGGAGTAGCTTTTGGAAAGCAGACAATGGGTAGAACACAAGTTCTTGCGTGGTTTTCCAAGTTCATAATCACTGCAAGCTACATGGAAGATTCTGAGCGCTTTCGACATCCATTAACGCATAAAACATGAAAATGTGCAGATGGAACCTCTCCTTGGAAACACAAGAATCATTACCCATAAAGTTGCTAACATGTTGGGAATTTCATTCAGGCCAGTTCAGAGCATTCAGAACGACAACCTGAATATGTGACACGCTGCTGCCAAATCTGTACCCCACCTGCTGACAGAGGAGCAGAACGTCTGGCTAAACAGAAAATGACCACCATCCCACACCCTCTGTATTCACCAGATTTAGCACTGTATTATTTCTTGCTTCCCCCAGACTTATAAACGAGGGGGCAAGATCACTGGGCTCACTGTATAAAGTCCCAACAAGACTACTTTGAAAGGGCCAACATGGATTAGACAGAGATGGAGATTCAGCCCAGAAGATATACAGTAGATTCCGGTTAACTGGGGCACATCGGGACCAGAACACTTTGGCCCAATTAAGCGGCTGCCCCAATTATGCAAAGTTTCATGTAAATAGTTAAAAAGATATAAAAAGACAAACTAACATTTCACTAACAAAATCAGCACAGATTTCTAGTGCAGACAATGGACTGCCTTCACTGCCTTCCTGCATGAAGTATAGTCGTAACCGATCAATAAATTTCCTGGCATCCTGTCTAGTCACTCGTTCAAGTTCAGATGTATCATCTTCATCACTTTCCTCGCCTTCTCATTCCTCGTCTTGGTGTTTTGATAGAATGCTTTCAACAATTTCATCCTCACAATCTTCATTTTCATTGTAACATTCAACATTACTGTCGATACCTTCAAATTCTTCACAGTTCCTAACTTTTTGCACTTCTGAAATGGCTTCATATTCACTTTTGGCTGTTTCACGTATCTCCAAGCCTGAATGCTTCAAACCGCAGTGAGAAAAACAGTTCTGAATTGTCTTGCTGCCTATTTCTCGCCAACTATCGGCAACAAACCGTACTGCCTGGAGAAGGTTAACTTTTGAACTCACTTCCTTGGCTGTGGAAAATGATGTCAGTAGATTTTCTTCAATCGCATCTAGGACGTGGTTCACCAACTTTCCACAGTACAACATCTTCAAATTTTTTACGATTCCCATATCCATTGCCTGCACCAAGGATGTAGTGTTGACAGGCAGAAATTCCAGCTGGATGTTTTTCAAACTCTCTGAACACTGAGGGTGTGCCACACAATTGTCAAGAATCAGAAGAACTCTTCTTGATTTCCGCTGTAACTCCACATCCCACCTCATTAACCATTTCTTAAGAATTTCGGAAGTCATCCATGCATTCTTATTAGCATAGTATTTGACCGGTGAACTGTCCATTTTTAACCCCTTAAAGCATCGAGGCTTAGCACTTTTCACAATAACCAACAGCTTCTTTTTATCAGTTCCTGACATGTTTGAACAGCATAGCACAGTTATGCGATCCATTGCTTTCTTAGAACCCAACAATTTTACATGCTTGTAGCATAGAGAACCATCAGGCGTAGCACGATAAAACAGGCCTGCTTCATCAGCACTGTAGATATCATATGCACAAAATTTCTGAAGTAATTCGGGTACTTTCTTCGATCTACATGGTTTCTCTCCTGTCCCAATTAAACGGCATGCTGTCCCAACACTGGCAATTTTCTCGATTAGGTTTTGTTCTTTAAGATTTGTCCCATATAATCAGCTGCCCCGATTAACCGGAATCTACTATCTTATCATGCCACATATGTTAAATGTAATAGAATTACAGTAGCCTCCATATCTAACTAAAAAACAAAAAACATCTGAGTCAGGAATTTTGCCTTGCTGTATTTAAATGTAACACAAATCATCATCTCAGTTCTCTCACACATTAAAGCTCAGTAGGCTTCTTACCTATCCTGTTTTCTTGAGTACAAAACAAAACAAGAAGTTTCTGTCATATACTCACCACCTGATGCATTCCAGCACGACATTTGTCACACGTCCAATCCATTTGATCAGCAGGAGATGATGGCAATACTGTCACACCATAGCAGCCAGAGTGGACACACACACCACAGTCACGACAACTCAGTAAAACAGAGCTGTCTCCACCATCTATCCCACGCTTGCTCACAGCCACGTTATTCAGTTCCTGTTTACAGACATATCATGTTACACCTACAAACTGGGAATGTTAGCTCAATCACACATTAGACATGAAACTGGGAGGTGCCTAGCTCGAATCTTGGCCAGGACAGTACCTCAGTCATGCCCCAACTACTTACTCCACTTAATTAACCCTCTGACTGCGAAGTATTTCTCAGCCCACCACCTCCTCAGGACTAAAAAAATGTACAAAATGTTTGCCAAAAATGATAGAGCATGTACAATTTTTTTCTGATCATATGGACCTTAGCAGAAAAATCTTTAAACACTGTGCGTTATAAGAACAGTCTGGGCAAAGCTATACTCTGTGCTAGCCCACAACATGTAAGGCACAGCAGTCAAAGGTGAGTTTCATGACTGATATTATGACACATAATACTGAAAGGAATTTCTGTACATAAGCAACAACTTAACACTTAAAACTGACAGAAATAAAATTTTCACAAACCTGGTATTACAGGTAGTTTACTGATTATTTATCCTGTCACATTTCCCTCACATCCCACAAAGTTCAAGACTAATTTTATCTTCCACATCCCTTAAGTACCATTCTATCATTGTGGCTAAAGATGACGACTTGAGATTAATTTACAGACACTATGAACTGCACAGATTATACAGGATGTTTCAGAAGTAATCTGCCATACTTCAGGAGAACATTCCTTAGGTTAAATTACATCAATATAAACAAAAATACCCAGATCCAAAGTTGAACAGTTATGGATATAGTGACGTGAAAATTATGTGGTCTTAATGCAGTTTCACGTGCTGTACCTGTTTAGCATGATGCATTATTCATACACTACGCAGGTCCGTCCTTGAGCCCATACCAAAGCCAAGCCATGCATTGGCACAAGTGCTATGTAAAGTACTTGGAAACCTAAGTACAATTTTTATGAAACTAGTGCTAGTTTTTCTTACTTAACCAATGTCTTTATGTCATCCAGATGTTCATTAGATGTTAAGTACAGGTTTTAACATTACAGGAACTACAAATTCTTACAAATTTTAATATGTATTTGGTAATCAATAAATTAATAAGACCTCCCATTCTTTAAAACTTCTCTCGCCATTATCTCCATAAATGTTCACCTTCAAATATAGGCATTTTTGGTTGTATCAATGTAATTTAACCTAAGGGATGTTCTCCCCCTTGAAACATCCTGTATACTGTTGTGATAGGATTCTGAATCATGAACTAGAAAGCATGAGGAAAAGTGATCATGAGAACACTGCATACCAATATAAGGTAAAAGCACATAATGACGCAAATGCACAATAAGAACACACTGCCATTCAACATTCATCAAAATGACAGGAGCAAAAAAATTGTATACACCAAACTTTCAGAAAAGGTAGTGAAATAATTAATATGGTGAAGTTAATAAAGAAATTAAGAAACAATATGTTCATGTTCTAAGATTATGGTATCACTATGGAATTGGGAATTCAGTCTTGCACACAGCAACTTATTCCAACAGACATTCTGTCTGGATTTCAGTCTTATTTTAACATTTACAATTTCATGCTTCTGACAAATTCTACAACATAAAAGTAATGACAACAAGCAATACTGAAAACAATAACAGTGAATGAAAGTATCCACTTTGATGTGTGAATACCAGTGATTCACATGTTTTCCAAGAAATTATAAGTAGGTTTGTCCACAAAGTAACACCCCTTATTTTTTTCTCAGTAAACAATCCTAGATCAAAAAAATTACACATCATGAAGAGCGATGGTATGACTCCATACCCTATTATTCCACAAAGTCTCCCTCCACTTCTAAGACCGTGCGCCAACATGGAACAAATGTGTTGTCTGTACCATGACTTGCCCTGTTTACGTAGCCAAGTTCTCACTGCATGAATCAAATGGTCATCAGTCTCAAACATCGTACCCAGGATTGCATCTTTCAGGGCTCCAAATAGGTGGAAATCTGAGGGTGCTAGATCAGGGCTGTAGGGTGGATGGGGTAACACTGTTCACCAAATTTTGTGATGGCTTCCCAAGTCTTCAAACTTGCATGTGGACTTGCACTGTCATGCTCAAGCAAGACTTCTGTTGGATTCTTGTAAGGCCGAACCCATTTGAAACGCTTCCTGAGTTCTGTCAGCATCCAGATGTAGGTGACGGAGTTCACTGTCTCCCCTCTTTGCATCGCATCCACAAGAATCACTCCTAAACAGTCCCAGAAGACTGATCATGACCTTGCCTGCTGAAGGAGACATTCCGAATTTTTTCTTCCAGGAGACTGAGAATGGTGTCATTCCATGGATTGCCTTTTGCATCCGGTTCAAAATGATGGACCCAGGTTTCATTGGCTGTAACAATCCAGTATAGGAAGGTCTCTCCCTCAGCTTCAAAATGTGCCAACAACTCAGAAGAAATGGCTTTTTTTTCGGTTTTGTGTTCAACTGTGAAGCTCCGAGGAACACATCTCGCACACACCTTTGAAAATCCAAGATCTTGAATGATGCGACTAACACTGCCTTTGCTGATTGAAAGACTCAGCGCCAGATGTCAACATGTGATGCATCGATCCTCGTGAATGATGGCATCAGCACACTGCAGTATTAAAGGACAAACAGCTGTGACAGGACAGCCTGAGCAAAGCAAATCATACAGCTCTGCTATTACTGTTTCAGAAGCCGTCACTCTTTTCACCCATTGACCAATGGTGCTTCTGTCCACTGCAGCACTTCCATAAACATTGCAAAGACATTTGTGGATGTGTCCCACTAACTCTTTCTCACCAACAAGGAATTCTATCACAGCACTCTGCATGTACTGCACATCATTGACTAACTCCATTGTGAGACGCTGCTGCAGGGGTGGTATCTGTAACACATCTTTACAACTTCATACACAAAAGCAGGAAACTTAGAATCTGTTTCGTCTAAAATCTCACACTGGCGGTACACGGTGGTGTAGTTGGTTGAGGCACTGCGCTACAAGCCAAAACGTCACACATTTGATTCCCGATAAGGACATTTGGATTTTTCATTGACTTAATCCTTCCAGCCACATTGTGGCCCTGGGGTCGAATCAGCCTCTAACAGAAATGAGTACCAGGAATATCTCCTTGGGGGGGGGGGGGTAAAGGCGGCTGGTGCACATGGCTGACATCCTTACCACCTTCATGTGCCAACTGTCTAGAAATTCTGGAAGCCTCAACCTCCTGGAGCCCTGGGGGCCTGTCCAGGCCTAGAATGGGATAGCTTTTTAAAATCTCACATTTCTAGCGTTGTTACTGGCCAACGAAAAAAAATAGGACATTACTTTCTGGGCAACCTACATACATACAAATTTTTCTCTCTCTTCAAACACCTAGAAATCAGGTCCAATTAAAATACAGAAACCTCACGAAACTTAATCTCATAGTTCTGTTTCAACAAATGTGGCAATATATGAAAAACAATGACATGAAGAAGCTGAACTGTTTCTAAGAGAATGATTACCTTGTATGTTACGAAGTGGCTTGAGGAAAGCCATACTGGACTTGTGGCAGGCTTCACAACTGGTTCAAAGTACTTCTTCCAGTCAGGCGACATACCACCACCACCACAGCCCTAAACAATCACACAATTTTCAGAGTTTTTAAATGTTAACCATCTTCAGTCCAACGTTGAGGTAGCCTCCCTAACACATTTTACTGTTCAGTCAAGTGTGAAGGCAGACCTGGCACTCAGTTACACTATGCTTCTAGCTCGTAAGTGGCCAAACCTACTAACAGGGCAGACAAGCAATTCACCATCATCAATGGACATCTTCAAAATGGATTTCATACTAAATACATTTCACTATTGAACCTCTTCCTTGCAGATCCTATTTTCTGTACTACACATTCACAAAAGATTTCCAACAGTATCTGTGGAGCAAATAGCACTTTGATAGTTAAAGTAAATTAATTTCTTCAGTCCACCTTACCCTGCCTATGCTGAATGCTGTACAGAGTGAGCAGAATGGGGGTGACTTGCTCCAGTAATTGTTGAATGCCTTCTCCAGCTTAAGATTTGGAGGTGAATTCTGCAGTATGCCCTGCAGATATCCAGGACCTACGGTAACATAACAATATATTAAAAATCAAACCCTTGGAGGATAAAGATCTAAGACAGCAAAACAAAAATAATTTGTTCTTATTATTGTGTCTAATAAGATATTTCCTTAACTCGTACAATACAAACAACTGCACAGATATCCATTATACATCTTGATGATTTATCACTTTGCATAACTCACAAGACTACTAATGTCCACCACCTGAAAAATGTTAGATATACCTCCAAATATTCATACTATCACCATTCCCAACGCAAGCAAAAATATTCGCCTAAATTTGTTGGTACGTTCTAGGTCTATAATCATACTGAAACATACATTCCTACATACAATAATTACTAAGGTATTTCAAACACACAAAATGGTAAATATAAATTTCAGGTCATCACCATTGCTTCCTTCTGTGAGTTATGTAATGAAGCTATCACTACCTGACACTATACTGCACCTATTAGTAAGATGATGCATGGACAATGAAATGAAAAGTGTTTGGAAGTGAATGTGGCCCAATCAAGGTATTAATTATACTGGCATCTGCCTGGAGGGACTGCGAATAACCACCAAAAATAATCTGGACAGCCAGCATCCAACCAAGATTTGAACCAGGTATCTCATAACACCTGCGCCAGTTCAGAATTGAAGTCAAACATTTCACAGACTTTGCCTGCCTCCATCATCAGGGAATGATGATGATGTGAGTAGACACCCCCCACTGCCCCTCATGTCTTCAACAGGCAGTGGGCAGTCAAGTGTAAAACCATCCCAGCATCATAAAGCTTATTCTTGCTTAACCTGGCCAACTGACCTATCAGGAAGTACTGCCATATCTGCAAGTAGTTCAAAAGTTATTAAGTGACAAGCACACAGGCATGGCACAGTTCTGCATGTGCCTAATAACTTGTAAACCAATTCAAGGATACTTATGAAACTTGATATAACTGTCTTAAAGATACATCACTTGATTCTTACTGGTTCTTGATTTTTATCAATGTATCCTAGCTGCATAAAACACCCTAAACCACAGTACAAACATTTCATATGCAATACCTCTGAAAGACATGTTAATGAAACTACACTTTCCTCTGGCCTCTGATCTAAAAGCTCAAGTGAACTATTTGTAACGTAGGTCTTCAGAGTTGGGTATTTGCCCGAATACGTGACTGTAATATCATCAATGTCTAAAAAATGTTCAATAACTTTGTAAAAGCCCAAAATAATCAACTCTCTATTAAAAACCCTTAACAGGTGAGGTGTTAAGAGATTACAATGACTTAAAAGGTAGAATTTTAGTGTGTGGACAACCACAGAATAAAATCACATCTGAAATTATATGACTGCAAAAACTGACTACAGATGTTAAGATTCCCTTTAAACCCTTCTCTTACAATTTGTAAAGCCAATGAGGATATCAACCAACTTAGTACACGTATCCGGATATGATGACGACAAATATCCCATTCACACATACGGCCACACACACACACACTTCTGAATCAATTACCAGAACTTACATCTTCGGTTCTTGGCAGTGACGTGTGTTGTGCTGGCTGTCCTAATACTGGTATTACTTTCTGGTGTCAACTGTGGAGGATGGTTACTCCCCTCCTCACTACTCGAAGTCAACTGGTGAGAACTGGCTAGCTCAAGCAAAGGAGGAGATGCTTCAAGCAGAGGTGGTGTCGCATCAGTTGTCTCCACTGTCACCTCATGCCCGAGTGATGGCCACTGCTTGTCAGATAGACTCATCTGTGGAATGTCCTTGCTACTGGGCACATCAGATATCTGAATGGTCCCTGCGGTGAGCAACCTCTCAGCTTTCGACATTGCATCAAAATTTTTACCCTGTCTGAACAGCGTAATAGGGTTTTCTTCTTTGTCTGTTGCAAACATGCTTTCAACACAAGATTCCAGGGCCTCTTGCAGCTCAGTAGTCTGAGAAAAATTCTTGCCACGTGCTTTGTGTACAATGTATTTTGACTTCCTTTGCCTCAGCTTCTGATTTGATGTCAGAGTTGCTGCACTCTGCTCTTTACTGGACAGTGGTACAGTTCCAGAGGGTTTGCTTGCTATTAACTTTGGAGCATGGAGTGGAGTGCTGAGTGTGCTTGCTTTAATAACTTGGCTTGGCTTTATCACCAACTCAGACTGGATCAGTTTTGAAACAGATGTAACAGGTCTTGACATCATCTGGGAAGGACTTGGCTTTGGAAAATGAGGAGGAGTTGCAGACATTCCAGAAACTGGAATGTTGGAATGGGCAATCTTTGTAACCTGGTTAGATCGTTCCAATTTCCTCACTATGTTTGTTATATCAGAAACCCTATTCTGCAAAGACTCAGCCACTCGGACAGGATGGAGAGGCAGCCCCAAAGAAAGTCTCTTTAAATCTGCTGGTACATTACCAGGTTCATCCAGTACAGAAGTAGACCTTGAGCTGGACTGACTACTCTTTTTGACAGGCTTTACTGTATTTAAGGGCTTGATTTCACCCGTTTCAGTGTTACAAAGGTACATTTCATTATTACGGTTTATCTGGATCCGAAACTCAGTCTGAGGTTTGGGTTCAGACTTTGGTTTTTCCATTCCTGAAGGCTTGCAAGGAACGTCAACCTTAAAAATACTACACATACGTCCAGAATTGGTACTGTCCTTGCTGACAGTTGGCAATACAGGACTTTCAGGTACTTTACTGTCAGAAAGTTGTGTGAAAGTCTGACCTGTGTCCAGCTTCATATCATGACATAGCTTCAGTGTTTGAAGACTGGAGATAGGAGTAACACTGACTGCTGGGCATTTTTGCCATGAAGTCATCTCCTGCATACAATGAGAACTTGCATCTTGGACCCCAGCATGTGGACCAACACTCTGCTGCTTCTTCAATTCCAACAAGCCACCTAGAGCACTCATCACTTTTTTATGTGATTCCATTTTTGAAGAATCTGAAGCAGATGCCAAACCTGTCATTTCAATCTTTCCATTCAACTCTTTACATTCTACTCCACTGACAACTGTTGTCATCATAGGTGTTATGCTGGTCATAAAAACAGAAAGTGTTTCCATTTCAGTCTTTCTACTGCCCATCACTTCAGCTTCATCCTTTTCAGTTTTAATCCTTCCAGTTTCATTTTCCCTACTTTTGATCCTTCCTTCTTCAGTCTTCCCAAATTCACTCTCCTCGTGTTCAATCTCATCAGTCTTCATCACGAGGTGTTTTGTTTCCACAACACTATCACTGCCTAAGTTGTCAGCAACCACTGTTGACTTCTGAACAATGCCTGGAGGATTCAGTGTTAGTGAATCCCCATAAGATTTCGCAGTAGAGTCCTGGCTTGCAGCACAAGTACTTTTTATAACACAACTGCTGCCAAAATCAGCTGCAGATTTCTTGCCACCTACATCCACCTTAAAGTTTCCAAACTGTCCACTGCCTCCATTATTAATAGCCTCCTGCAGGGTCTGTGCAACAAAAGCACCATTTTCAACATTACCTAGTTGCTTACACACTTGATCCTGTACATTATCCTGATTGTTAGTCTCCATAAATCTGACATATTCATCCAGGTACCGCACAGACTTCAATGTCCCAGAATACCGAATTGGCTGATTTCCAGCAACAGGCCCCAAATTTCGAGATGGTAACTGCCAAGTAGCTGTAGAATGTGATGCACCAGATGTGTACATGGGCAACTGCATTTTGACATCTGCAACAGTAATGTCATCATAAAGCATCAATGCATTGTACCAAAATTTGTCATTCACAAAACTCCACACAAACTCCAAGCAAAATATGCTTCTGACAGAAATCTATTCACAATTTTGATGCAACATAAAACATTTTGGGGGAAAAAGAATGTAATCATCCACCTACATATTCACAATCAAGAACACACATATGGTATGCATAAAATTGTAAAGGAGGTGCAACTTGGATGAGTAGGTTGACAAGGAGGAGGAAGAAGAAGAGGTGATAGTTGTATTCACAACAGCTGCAGCAGCAACAGCAACAACTCATGAAGTAGTGAAGATCATCATACTTTACTACACAGACAGGGGAACAGACTGATACGAAGAAAATACCAGTGGATTAGAAACTATTTTAAATCCACAGCCTTTGGCTTCTAGCAGCAAGAATTACATTAAGAATACAATATATGAATTCAGCAGACATGTGGATGAAACAGAAAAAACTAATCATACACCAAGCATGTAACACAAAAAATCACAGTTGCAACAATACACAACCTGATCTGATGATAAAAGCAGAAAGAAACATAAAAAGTGTCAATAACATAAATTATCATTCCTCCATTCCTATTATAAACAAATGAAATTACGATGAAGCAGGAATATAGATGGTATAAAAAATAAAAGTAGTTAACCTTTATCCTACTGGGGTGGGTATTTAAATTTCAGCACATGGTGTAATACAAAACCTATCATTTGAACAGAAAAAGATGGAGAAATATGTTTCACAGCGACAAAGAGACAACTGAAACACAATTGTTCAAACAGAAAACTTTACACCAATTTCAAGTGCAGTTTTCCAGTCATACTGACTGTTTTCTCTGCCACTTTCTTAATATAGGCCTATATAATTGCTCATTAATTACACGGTGTGATCAGTTCAATTCTTCGCAGGTTGCAATATGACACTGCTCCAGTTACAATAAAATTGCTCTGCCAGGTGAAGTTAAGGAAAAATCTGCTGGGTCAGTTGCCAACAATTTCAAAGTTGTAGGCTGTATCACTCAGATGTAACATTGTTCGATGTGTGTTCTGCCTCTGTGGTTTGCATTAACCGACCAACCAACAAACCAACCAAACAACCACCTAACTACAAGAAACAACCCATATTTTATGGAACCCAAAGTTTCACTACTGTGTTCACAGTAAACCCCATTCTAGGTTTAAGTAATTTGCAATGCACTGTGAGAGCAAATCATAAAATATTTTATTATCTACACTGTTCAATTATTCCTGTAATTTTCCGGAACATTTTACCAGGATAATCATAAATATATTGTAAACGTCATGAAAGGAGGAGATGTGATTTGTTTATATTAACCCTTTAACGCCGGATTTAAATCCCCCCGCGCAATGGCAGCCTGCCGAGGTTTTTGAATTTGGTATTCAATTCTTAACGCTTACTCTTAAAAAAAAAATCATATCTCATACACTTTTCCTTCAAATTTCAGGAAATAAAATTTCGCAGTGTGTTTATGAATTGATTAATTCGGGAAAAAATGTTCACATATTTTTATAATAAATTTAGGCAGGTGAATTGCATGCATTTTATAAAATTGAGTGTAAAAATTTTATTACACATTTCTGGCTGCTGCAGACGATCCATGGCAACTTGGATCACTATTCTATCACAATAGAAAAATTTGGTGTTTTACAAGTTTACTTTAGTGTGGTAGTCCGCAAAACAAGGCACCACGCACAGACCGACATTACATTTCGCGCACTTATATGTTGTTCCCTTTCTCACGCCGCATGCTTGAACAAACACGGCAGCGGAGTGTGTTGGATTTTGCTGGCCAGTGTTGGCGGCCGTCGAGTCTCATAACATTTGTTGCAGCCACACTTGGCCTTCCAACCAAATTGGGGGTGAGGCGATCTTGGCTTCTTCCAGCTTCTTCAATCAAATTCCTCACCAGGAGAAGTCTGAAATCTCGGTGGGTATATTTAGCCCCACATGAAGATAACAGAATCCAACTGTTGAGTACTGTTAGATGCAGAAGGTGGAAAAACAGTTTCATGGTCCACTTGAAATTACGTCGACTCATCGAATAGCTATGGCCATACGATCAGAATTGTCGACGTAACCCATGTGCCGGTTATACCGTGCCACGATGTGAGGCTTCACTGGGCTGTTGTTGTCATCACAAAAATTTCCTTCTGCCGGTGGCGGGTCCATGTTAGTCAGCATGTAAACGTCTCGTCTGTCCTTCCAAAATAACGCTGTCAAATTTCCCCTGGTCCTCACACTTAAGTCGCCCCTTTCAAGTTTCAGTTTTTTCAGTCCAGAGTAAGGGGGCATGTCAGGCCGTACTGTCCCGCATGAATTTATTTTACATCTCTCTAAGTCATCAAAAATTCTCGGTGATGAAACAAAATTGTCCATAAATAGTTTGTGTCCCAAGCCTTCAACTCTGCAAGTCAAATGTCTAAGAGTTGTGTGTGTTGCAGTCATGTCATCAGTGGCGGAGCGTGAGTCTTTACCCAAGTACACTCTCATGTCATATGTATACCCCGATTCGTCACACAGTTTGTAAATTTTGATGCCAAAATGTTTCCTTTTCTTGGGAATATACTGCTTGAAGATGACCCTGCCCTTGAATTTTACAATTACCTCGTCCACTGTCAAATGCTCGGAGGGGTTGTAGAATTTAGCATAGGCCTGGTTCAGTGTGTCAAAGACGGTCCTTAGTTTCCATAGTCGGTCATATCCCTCACCTTGGTCGGGTCTCTGTGAATTGTCTGCAGAATACAAAAAACGCAGTATGTGTAAAAATCTGTCTCGTGTCATAGTTTCACCGTAAAACGGAGTGTGAAACTGTCTAAGTCTAGACCAGTAGTCTTGTAGTGTGTCTTTCAAGTCGTGTCCCATCTGCAGGGCTAAGGCAATGAAAGTCATCATGTCTGGCAACGTAATGTCAGGCAGTCGGCAGCTAGGTCCGGCTTGTCTGTCCAAGTGTTGCTTGTAGTATAAGTTTGTAAGTTCCTCCAGCAGCTGAAAAATTTTTGTGAAAAAGAGCATCAACACAGACAGTGGAGAGCTGTCTTTGTTGATGTGTGGAGCCTCGCTGTTTTTTACACCTGTTGCTGGACCGACAAAAGGATGGATATTGGTGTTCCTTCCTTGAGGCGGTCCCCAGGTTGGTAATTCTCTGCCACTTGTTGCAGCCTGTGGCTCGTCTTCTTGTGCTGAGGCTTTTAGTTGTTCATATTCTTTATCTTCAGATTCAAATAATTCCTCTTCAACATCACTAGCCTCAGCACCTGATTCCGAGTCTGTGTCAGCAACCAGAATTTCACTGATGGCTTGCTTATCCAGTTTCACTTTCTTGGTAGCCATTATGCAACTATCACACCCGTCTAGTTCATAAAGACTGTTGTGTGTTACTGGGCAGTATACTAGATAATCTGTACTGGGCAGCGCAGCTACAGAAAGCTAAGTAACTTGTATGGTGAGAGCAAAACAGATCTAAAGCCACATTGTGAATGCTGGGTAAACTTCTTGCTACTCAAGGGTGCCCACGACGTTTTTATTTTATTTGATGGCTGTGTGTTGCACATTACTGCCCCACAATGCCTAAAGAGTGCCCCAGAACTACAAGAGACACGTCTGTGAGCCTCCTGTAGCTGTAAACATGGATTTTCGCGGATATCTCCAGATTTTATGTAATAATTTGCTCTGAAAAATAAGTGTTACAGAACGCCACTGAAAACCTTTCAGCCCGTCAATTAGTACTCGTGTCATAGCCCACTGTTGTAATTCAAGTTACACAAGACTCCAGTTCGAGGAAATAAACCCATGCTATGTTTGGAATGGTATTAGTCACCTAAGAGAAATGTGCAGTTGAAAAGTGTTGACATCTAAAATGGGTTTTTGGAGGGGTTCGAGGGGTGGAGGGGGAGTAATTTTCACTCCACAAAGAAGCCCCAACATTCACCGGACGTACCGAATATAAATCATTAGCAGTAACTGCGATAGGGGTGAGAAAAATGCTTTCAAATTCGACACACTGCTGGCGACCACTATACTGGTCGTTTGGCAGTAAAGGGTTAAAATCAAAGTTACTTATATCACACACAATTACAAAAAACAATAATAAAATCTACAGTCAAAAACGTCCTTCTGAACTAAACATAAAATGAATGGGACTGTAAGCTGCAACTTGTCGTTGGCAATATTTTGTTTCCTTCTCTGTTAAAATACTGTATCTTGAACACTCTACAGTGCTTGATATCACATACATCAAAAAATGACCTGGATTTTAAATATGACAAAATTCCCTATTCCTGGAACTTACCTTCAGTTGGTGTTCGTACTTCAGCCACAGATCCTGGTAATACTGCTACTGGAATGAATTCACTGGCCACAACTTGACCAGCTACCAGTCCCACTGTCTTCGCTTTGCCTGAAATTTGCCCCAGGATCTGGCTGGTAGCTTGAATTGGGCCTGCAGATGTAACTGAAATCTGGCCTTGGGAGAGTATTTGGCTTCTTGGTTTAACCTGTTCCTTGACCACAACCTGATGTGTAGGCAATATCTGAGCCCTAACTGGAATCTGGTTAGCGGAAGAAAGGCCTTGGCCCATCATCAACCCCTGGACACTGGGAATGGCATAGCCAGCAACTGAAGCCTTTGCCAAAACCTGACCAGAGACTGGGCCTGAAGTTGGGACAATGCTTGCAGCCTGCCTCACAATCTGTCCTGTGTATGGAAACTGTCCTGCAACTTGGCCAGTGAAAGGAACTGCCACAGTTTGGCTTCTAATTCTGCTGGCTGATTTCTGCCTCTTGCCTGGGTGACCAGACTGAGACTTTCTCTGTCTGCCACCACCTGAAGAAGGGGCAGCTGCAACATCAATGACATCACCAACTTTTCATACCATCATGTTCATCAAACAAACACCACCATTAAAAAATAAAACCATAAAACCAAGCAGATGTACATGTAACAAAAAAAATCTGAAGAAAGGAAACGTAACAACCCAACATTCTAGCCAGAATCTATCCTCAAAAGGAACAACAGAAAGATCATCATCATAACTTCAACATATTATGGAGATGGAAAGAGTAAAATTAAATCACAAATGGAGACAGAAATATATCAAAGGCCTGTATCAGTCCCCAGATACAACCAAAACATAAAATCACCAAATGGCATATCAACCCTTTGGCACCAGAATTAGAAGTCCAATATGATGTGCAGGAGACCGGAACTTACATGAGAGGTGCATAAGGAAGGCCACTAAATGGCTGTCATCTATACCCAACATTTGACATTTTGATCATCACAATGCATGACAGGCATACCTGACATTAGGTGCTAAGGAGTTAAAGTGCTCAGAGACCGAAAAACACCACAATTCTAAACTTGACGATCATTGCCAAAGAAAATTCACCAGTGACAACATGAAGGTACAGAAGCAGCTTGTGGAACATGGAAGTGCGATAGAAACAAAAATCCCAGATATAAATTCCACAGAAAAATGTGTGTTAAGTAAATGAAAGGCATTCTAAAACAGAAATCAAGGAAAGAAATTGTGTGCTACAAAGTGTTTTGGTGCCACAATTATGAGGCCTGTTTCTTTATACAGACATGTATCAATACATACCAAAGATCAAATATTAAGGTACAATCTATTATAAGTCTAAACATTGCCTTCTGTGATGTCACACTGTGTATTCTGGTAGAAATTTACTAATGTTATGAAGCCACCCACTACCTACAAATGTGGGTACATCTTTACCAAACTACATGGTTTCACAACAAAAAAAAGCTGTAGTCTTCACAGTCAGTGCACTCAGAATCTCAAATCTCACACTGAGTTGTGTGATGATCGTCAGGGTCGTGGGAACAGTGAAGGAGATGAAGATAAATGAGGGCCTGACCCAGTGCCAAGCTTTACCAAAGCACACACTGCTTATGAAACTTTTAAAATATTCTTTCACATAAACAGCATTCACAAGCATGAGGAATAGAACATCCTGAACTTGAAACTGGTGCTATTACATTTGAACATAAAAGATTCAGCTAAACACTTTCCAATTACAGATTTCTTTGGGAAAAAGTGCTGTGCACGAAGGTGCAGAAGTGATTTTTTTATTAGTTTTGCAGGCATAAGTATAAAATGTATAATTTTCATTTTCTGTTGTTTCCTGTGGTTGTAGTTGGGTGGTAAATAATGTGATTCCAGTTTTCCATTTTGCTACCACAGCACTGCATTTTGTACCCTACCTGGTCAAATATTGATACCATGCATTCGAAACATGCAAAAATCCTTCAGTGCTGATATTTTATATATGTGCAACAAGTGAAATCTCATTAACAATTTACCATTACTAAATCAACTGTAATTATTAGTAGCAAGTAACTGTCATTTCAAACCTCCTTTATTCGTAAGTACAGTAAGACGAGCAATGAAACTACAAATCGTAAGGTCACCTCATTACTAAATACTGAATCTCACACTATGATAAAAGGTTGCAACACTGAGAAGCATGAGTTTAGCTTTATATGCTTGCACAAATGCTTACCTTAAGGGCTATAAAAGTGAAATCTTTTCTTTGTTATCCTATTACATTTCATGTTGGGCAACAAGATATGTGCAACAACCTAATCCCAAACTTTCATTTCATTCCTCTACTCCCACAATGCTTCAAAGGTCTCTACGAATCTCTCTCATACAAATTAAATGGACTTTCAACATAAACATTTTAACATTCAGCAAAGGCAGTGTAATACTTACCTGTACACTTGCCTGCTTCATCAAATAACTTCTCATCTCCTGGGAGCTTCACATCTGTTTGCAATCTGTCCTCCTGATTTTGCAGATTCATCTTCTTTACCCGCTTAATTCTAACGTTCTTAAGAACTGAGTTGTTACCAATGCTGCAGCCTGGAATACTGCTCATCTGTGTCTCTGGGTATAAAACCATGGGCTCTGAACTGGAACTGACAACTTCCGTCTTTGGCTGCTTCTTGCGAGGCTTATGCTGCTCTGAGCCATCAGAGTTTGATGGACGTTTGCGCTTCTTTGTATGTTTCTTCCGCACCTCACTGTAGACTGTGACCTCATTCACATCTGCAACACACATACTTCATCTAACCGTTGTCATACATATCCTGCTAGGGGTAAACAGTTGTGTTTATACAAGTACAATAGAGTCCTAAGTACCTGACCTAAACAAGACTCAGAGCTGATCAGATAATCACAAATGTTGGGTAATATGAAAGATTAATGAAAATCATGAGGGTAAATATCAACTCAAAATGTAACTCAGTTTATTACTAAACTATGAAGAAAATATAGTAAGGCACCACATAAAAATATTGCTATTAACAGCCACAACACAAACACACTGAAATCAAAGCAAAGCTTCACAAACACGAGTGAAAAGCAGTATCTCAAGTATGCATTAGTAAATATAATGTAACCAGTTAATGGCCTTCACACTTGCAAAAGAACATTTTCAGGCACTATGTATAATGTACACTTACATTCAACATATGCATACTTTAGCAGTTCAACCAACTAAAGCTTTTATTTTTCATTCTATAAAAAATGAAATGCTCAGCTTATTCAAGAGGTTGAGTTATATGAGAAAATACAATTATTTATGGAAGTTACTAAACATTGCATATTCTTAATATAGTAAACATGTTAACCAGCGCAGTGTCAACCACAATGTACATGAGCAATATTAAGCAAATTCTCAGTCTGGATATAACATACCATATATTCTCGAATCTAATGCGCATCCGAATCTAATACGCGCCCAGTTTTTGGCGACTTCTTAAACGAAAAAAAAGTTAGTTCGCGATTCTAACCCGCACCTTTCCTTCAACCACCCCTTGCCCACGGGGCGACTGATTGAATAATATTGGATGTTACCAATGCGTTAAAATCCGACGCTACGCCTGTGGCCGATGAGTCATACCGATAGAGGCGGGGCCTTTCTCAACAGACGTGCGCAATCTCGTCTGAAGCCAGCTGAGCTTTAGTTGTTGAAACGTGGGAGGTGCTTGCTCCAATTTGTCGTGTACCGTAGTTATGGAAGAGGGACACCTGAAATCTAAACGACTCTCATATACGGCGAAGTTCAAATGTGAAGTTATTCGGTGCGCAGAGGAGAAAGGAAACCGCAAAGCCGCTGCAATTTTTGGAGTTAATGAAAGCAACGTTCGACTATGGCGGAAACACAAGGCAGCGATCAGCGGGTGTGACGCAGCTCCTTCAGAAGTGGCGCGGTGGGTGTCGGCTGCATGGAAAGCCATCCCGGAGAGCATTATCGTCAGATCTTTCAAGAAGTGTTGCATAAGCAATGCTTTGGACGGAACCGAACATGACATTGTATGGGAGGACGATGTTGAAGATAAAGATGATAGTGACTGGGTGGAGAGCACGGATAACGATTCAGTTATGAGTGATGACGGCGAGTCTGATGAATAATAAATTATAATAATAAATAATAAAATAATAGATTATTGTATTGTATTGTTCTTACGGCACGTACAGCAGCTCAATCATTTTTCCAAAATCCAGCTCTAGACCGCGAATCTAATCCGCACGCGAATCTAATACGCATCTGATTTTTTAGCCCTCTAAAACTGTAAAAAGGGTGCGCATTAGATTCGAGAATATACGGTATATACCAAAATATAAGATGAGAATTATTTCATGATTCATCATCTGAAAAATGGGGGCATTGCCTTATAATCATACACCATGTTAAACACGTTCTGTATAATTATTTTCCTGAAAACTGAAGACTATGACGGGAAGTGGTCATTTTACATGCAAGGTCATTATATATTCTGGCAAATATGGCATATTTACTCCTACCCATTTCACCAGCTTTCAACCATATATCTTCAAGAGCTTCTAATGTGTTTTCATCAGGAGCCTCATCTTCAAGGTCAATCTCTTCCAAAACTTTCTGCACATCTGGAGGTATTTCACCCAGCTCATCTGCTTGGTAAACAGATGGCAGTATATACTCTCCTGTGGCTGTTCCAGATCCCTTCTTCTTGTGAATGGGGTGGCGCTTGTGATTCTTCTTTGGAGCCTCTAAGAATGACTGTGGTAGAACTGGATTACTGAAAAGAAAAAAAAAAAAAAAAAACCGGTGTCATAACTTACACAATCTATTACCATTATTCAAACCTATCATCTACATCATACACACACCTACCACAGATATGGATTCTCCTTCTCCTCATAAGAGGGCAAAAAAAAATCCATACCTGTACAATCCACATCAAACAGCTCGAGCTGTTTTGAGGACTATAATGTGTGTAAATTATATCACAATTAGTGGGTCTAGCCATCAAAGAAAATGGAGGAGCAAATAGTGGGCAATAACCAAAAAGTGACAGTGAACAGTTTTATCCTCAGTGACCAAAACAGACCTAAATACATACCACACAGGACGAAGCAGCTGGGGTAAACGTAACGAGGTAGGTAACTGGAAACTTTCATTTCTATCGCCTTCCCTCCTACACCCTCCCTCATGCACACAGGTACATAGACAAGCATGTCCACATGCATTTACACTAGGTAAGCCACGCGGATGAGTTTTGTGCAGTAGGCCTCTGCTCTTATATTCAACATGTGCTCAATTTGAATCACAGCCAGGACACCAGTTACACTGACTTTTGTGGTTTTCTCAGCTTCTCCATAGAAACACTGGGATAGTACCTTGATGAGGACATAAGCACTTCCTTCACATTCTTCAAAATTCATCATTCATAAGCCATCCTATCATTCCATATTATGTAACTGAGATACAAGACAGCATGGTAAAATAAACCACATGTAACATATTTGATTTATACCTGAATTTTCTCTCATCAGTATGCTACAATATTTTTATTATTATTACCTACATATAAACCAAACAACCCAGACCAAGCAGTGCACCTGGCAGGTGCCTATTTCATACCTTGGCCATGACATAAGACTATCCTGACAGGATTTTGTGATTTCACTACTCGTTATCACGAACATTCTACAACATACCTCAAATAAGGTCACAACTGCTTCCTTCCACATCCTTCCCAATTTGTCATTCACTAAGCATCCTACAATTCAACACTACATAGCATGAGCAACTGAATACCTAATCATGGACATCTTAAACCTGCTGCCTGGTGGAATGATGCCATGCAGTCTGGTAGTAAAAAGGTAAAGCAATCCCATTACAGGCCTGGACAGGCCCTTAGGGTTCCAGGAGGTTGAGGCTCCCAGATTTCTAGACAATCGGCACATGATGGTGGTAAGGTTGTCAGCCCTACGCACCGGCCGCCTTTACCCCCCAGGAAAGATTCCTGGTACTCATTTTTGTTAGAGGCTGAGTCGACCCCAATGCCATAGTGCGACCGAAACGATTATGTCAATGAAAAATTCCAGTGACAACATCAGGAATCGAACCCGCAACGTTCCAGCTTGTAGCGCAGTGCCTCAACCAACTGCGCCACCGCGTGCCCCACAGTCTGGTAGTAGCATACTGATATTTCATAGGATCATGTGCTTTTATCATCAGTATAGGTGGAGGATGCAAGATCGTATAAAACAATGGTCTTCTAACAAGACACCTACATACGGTGCCACACATTCACCCCACAAGAATGTCAAACATCACATGGTAAATGTCAGTTCTGTAGAATGAAATATGAGATGCATTATTTAGAATGTTGAACATCACATGGAGGATGTCAGTTCTGTAGAATGAAACATGAGATGCCTTATTTAGAAGAATGTTCAACATCACACAGTGGATGTCAGTTCTGTAGAATGAAACATGAGATGCCTTATTTAGAAGAATGTCAAACATCACACGGAGGATGTCAGTTCTGTAGAATGAAACACAAGATGCCTTATTTTGTCTCACTGATCAGCTGACTTAACACACACATGGTTCAAAGCTTATGTAATATCTCTATAGTGGGAAGAGTGTAGGTATGTTGGAAAAATCACAAGTAGCCTCTACTTGAATGTTCTCAATGTGCACATATGAACAACACTGTCCAAAAGTCAAATGGAATGGCACAAAACTGCTTTCACTAATACCACAAAAGACTTATGACAATTCAGAGAGCAGTAGGTTTTCTGTACCTTAAAAAGATTCCATTACTCACTTCTTATTAACTAAAACATCCAGCTGTGTAGGAGGTGGAGCAGCATACTGCCGGGAGGGATCTTCTGGATGAGCACCCACATCCTTTCCCTGCAGCCACAAATGGTAGCGATCTGGCTGGAACCGCTTCACAAATGTATCCATACTGATTTTCACCATGTCACCTCTAGAAAGACATTAAACCACTTTACCACACTTTAACCACCATCTAATCTACTCTTCATCATCATTTTGTAGTCTATCTTATGACAGGTCCGTAGCCTCTTCCAAAGCAAGATCTCCACAAAGTGTGATCTTGTGCTTCTTCTTTCAATAACCAGTATCCTCAATTTTCCTTAAAGTCATCCAGCAACTGCTTACATCTTCTTCCTTGTCTGTACTATCTTATCAACAACAAAAATCACTTTAATCCCACATATAAAACAAAATGCATTCCCTTCAAAATGTTAGAATTAAACACAACAGAACACTGTTACAGGTCTGAATCAGAAGAAGAACTATCAGAAGGGTTAATGGAGCTTCAATTAGTGAAGCAACCACAAGAGTGTTTCACATGTACATACCCACACATGCTTGTATCAAAATTCATTCAAACATCAGGTATAGCAGTGACCAGTCTTCTTGACAGGTTTTAGTGTGGGAGGGGTAACTGTTCAGTTACTTTTAAACAACTGAACAAACAGGACTGTCAAGTACATGGAACAAAATAATCCATAGTAAGAAAACAGAAATTATTAGGAGAGTGATCGAGCATTGTGATGAAGCAGCATACAATAACCGTTTATATGTGCCTATTCAGAAAGCAACAGAATGAGTGGGTTATTACAAAGATGTCAGTGTAGCCATTGTTATGAGGATTTGGAAAATGCGTAAAGAAAAGCCAAAAAGAACCACAGGGAACATGTTGGCAGAAAATGTATAAACCTGTGTTTTTCACAGCAGAAAAGCAAAATGGGTGTCTGCATGTAACAGTGAACAAAATTCCAATACCAAAGCTGCAACAGACTGGCTCATTATAGAGGAGTACACTGTACTGTAACAATCAGCTAGCTGAATCACATGTACTCTGTTACAATAGTGCAACACATATAAGTGATAAAGATTAACTCCGTTTAATATGGCTTTCAATACCATGAAAGAATTTGTAAAGCCAAGATAATGTATTTCCAATTTTGAACATCTTTTTTTTTTCCGGATGAGATGATAATATTGATTCATACATGATGAGTATCAATCATACAGAAATATTTACTGGAGTATGGTGATGTTAATGTATGACTGCTCATTTTAACCTTTAAACTCAAAAGCCTTCATTTAAAAAAAATATTGCATGCCAAAAAAAAAATTAAAAATGCAGCATGCCAGAAAAAATTAAGAAATTTATGTTTCCCGCCACCACACACCAAACCCCACAATATGAATATGAATGCCCATTCTGACCTGCAAGAACACTGAGAAGCCCTCTTCCCATATTCAACCCAACGTGGTGTTGCAAAGTTTGTAGATTCTGCACAGTTGAATCCATGATTGAATCCTGCATGGTATCCATACGGAAAAGTAATCATGATCTCACCTGCTTCTTGGGTGATCTGAAGTACAAAAAAGAAAAAGGAATCATGACAGCAATTCTGTAGTAGTACCAAACAAATAACTAAAACTTGTTTCAAATGAAAACTAGACTTATGCTGTGGCAAATCTTTAGGCTATTTCTCTAGTGTCAATATGGCATACTTTACTTCAAATCAATACTTCTTCCTTAAAAATACTTAAAATATTCATTTATAATATAATGAAACTCCTTTCTTACAGCCCTGATTGGTTTTATTTTGGTAGCAATGGGTTCTGTGAATTCATTCATTCATACATACAATAGAATGGAACTTCAGCATTTCAGTGCATGAAAGTTTATGTTAAATTTTATGTTCTAATTCTTTCACTTATAAATCCATCCCCCATCTAAAAAATGTGTGTGTGTGCATGCATACACACAAATGCAGCAAGTATAGTCAAACATACACTCTTCTGAGCATTGTGTTCTTCTGGGCACTAAGACACAAAATTGCTTCACCACTTCAGCTGTTACAGGAGGCAGCAATATACCGTATATTCTCAAATCTAATCCGCATCTGAATCTAATCCGCACTCAGTTTTTGGCGATTTCTTAAACGAAAAAAGTTAGTTCGCTGTTCTAATCCGCACCTTTCCTTCAACCACCCCTTGCCCACGGGGCGACTGATTGAATAATATTGGATGTTACCAATGCGTTAAAATCCGACGCTACGCCTGGGGCCGATGAGTCATACCGATAGAGGCAGGGCCTTTCTCAACAGACGTGCGCAATCTCGTCTGAAGCCAGCTCGCGCCTTAGTTGTTGAAAAGTGGGAGGTGCTTGTTCCAATTTGTCGTGTACCGTAGTTATGGAAGAGGGACGCCTGAAATCTAAACGACTCTCATATACGGCAAAGTTCAAACGTCAAGTTATTCGGTGCGCAGAGGAGAATGGAAACCGCAAAGCCGCTGCAATTTTTGGAGTTGATGAAAGCAACGTTCGACTGTGGCGGAAACTGGGTGGAGAGCATGGATAACGATTCAGTTATGAGTGATGACGGCGAGTCTGATGAATAATAAATTATAATAATAAATAATAAAATAATAGATTATTGTATTGTATTGTTCTTACGGCATGTACAGCAGCTCAATCATTTTTCCAAAATCCAGCTCTCGACCGCGAATCTAATCCGCATCTGATTTTTTAGCCCTCTAAAACTGTAAAAAGGGTGCGGATTAGATCTGAGAATATACCGTACCTTGTTTCACAGCCAGGCAACACAAAATGCCTTCTTCAGCCACTAATTCATTTACAATATGAACCATGTAATGTGAAGCTTTGAACAACTACTGGATTATTGGAACTGCCCAGCTCTGGAAGGATTATCAAAGTGAGCCTTCTCTCCATTTTCTGCTGTGTGAAAAGTTTCCTTCCACTGTGCTATCATATCATTCCACCTTCACCTGAACTGTTACTACCACTGGCATACATTAAACTGAAAACTCCTCTCTTCTTGGTCCTTTTGACTTCCCTAAATTATTCCCTTGAATATGTCATTTGTAACAACTTTTTAGCTGATAGTAGTGACTCTATTATTGATTTGTTCAAAGAAGAAACAATGTATATCCGATTACACAAATAAGATTTATTCCAAATTATTGCACAGTTTATACCATATAGAAATTACTCCAACATGTTTCGGCTAACATATGTAGCCATCTTCAGGAAGTCCCTGAAGTTGGAATAAATCTTATCTGTATATTACTCATTGCACAGAAGATGTATAATATTAAGTGTATCTGCTTAGTTTTAAAACGGTCATATTCGTAGCATATTTTCATTAGGTGTCCTACATGTCGTCATGCTTGGTGGACTAGTGGTTAGCGTGCTCGCCACTGGACCCAAGGTTCGCGGGTTCAATCCCGGCCGAGGTCGATGGGTTTTTAAAGGGTGATAAAAATCCATAGCACAACTTCCTGCGGAGGGGAAGTAAAGCCGGCGGGACCATGTCATAAATTTACAGCATGTAAAAGAACCTTACGGGCATGAATCGAGATGTTTCGTAAGCAAAATTCAGCGGCCATTTCTCACCCAAGTCTCCTGATTGACTGCTAGATGGCTCTGGCAGTCATATCAGGATGAGTAGAACTTGTGCAGTCAGTGGTCTGGTCACTACAGAATGCACACTTCCAGACCAAGAAACCTCTGAAAGGAGGCCCTATGCTCCGCAAGGAGTGACAGGAAGAGAGAGAGTCCTACATGTCACAGATTCTTTATCCTTTCTAAATATAAGGAGCCTCTTTTATCATCCAGTACAACACATGTGCCTGGTTTTTCTTGAAACATGCACTGTAACTAGCATTTGGAGGAATGACAACTGTTTTAAAACATCTAGTTCTTTGACACTTTCAGCACTTTCAGTCATCTTAAACTTATTACATATATGAATTTACCTTTAACTTCAGCAAATGACTACAGAAATTGCCAGACAGGAAATTACAACTTACCTCTACTGGAATCAGGTGTAAACTCAAAGGTTAAGAGACATGCTGCACTGCAGCATGTTAGTACAAGTCACATCATGACATATCAACCCTAACCATCCAGTGCAATATCAGACCATCAATTTAAAAAATTGTTCCTTCCATCACTTTCATGTTGCAACATGATGCTTTCAAAAGAAGTACTGAAATTATCACTGTGAGTTGTGGAAAACCCTTGCACAATTACCATCAAAGGCGTAGATCATAATATTAATGTGTTCTACAATTTTATTTCTTATGAACCAAACAAAAGCTTAAGAGCTTTCAAACTGGAACAAGAATGAGCTCTCTATCTTAATTTGGACCAGATTTACAAGTATTTTAGTGATTCAGAACGTGGGAAAATTCAAGAAAATTTAGAAATGCTGTACTTCTGCAAGTGATGGACACAGTCAGGTAACATTTCATACATGTATTTTCCTAAGGAGAACTAATTATCCTACAAAATTTTATTAGACTCAGAGATGGACATGAAAATGTCCCTAAATTGTGTTGAACTCATACAGAACAGCCCTTCTATCCATGACACTCCTCTACCTGAAGATGGAACCAGTACATGCTACAAGGCATCACTTTACAGGAGACAGTGAACTTCACAAGCCAATCCCTCTCATATCATGAAAAGACAACATGGAAGATACTGAACAAAGGAGTGTGCTCCTATGAAGTGAACCTGAATTAAGAAAGAGGTGGCTTGCAAATTCCTAGCATGTGAACCAACAACACATTTATCTCTTTAATAAAACATACTCCATTAACATCAAACCTATGAAAGCTGGGTAATGTGATAAATTTAAGCAACTTAAACAAACCTTATTGAAGGGGATAGAATACTTCTTCATCACTTGTGGAGAGATGAGAGACATCTTATGACGGAGAAACGCAGGACATATTTTTGATGCCTCTGGAAAGAATCCATTGGCCAGCCGTTCAAATCGACGACCATGTTCAGGAGGAATTGCATACCAGGTCTTTGGTGCACCAAAATGCAAGTAATTGATACTGTACAAATCCATGTCCTCTGTGTGCCAAGCAAATGTCGTTTTCCACATGCCAAAATACAGGTATGCTGTATTCACACCATCTATGCTGATACCATAATCTTCATTCACATAATCTAAAATTGTTCCCAAACGATTGATGTTCCAAACCTGAAAAATATACAAAATAAGTAGTAGTACCCAATATTGACCAACAGCAAGCAAGAACAAAAGCTTTAGAGATGGAATAACACTTAAATTAAGAAATTAAGCTTACTCATGTAATTAATAAAAATGGTTTCGAAGGTATGCAGTGTACAGTTACAGAGCACACTTGTCAGAAAGAATGACAAGTTACATGCTAACATAAATGCTTTACAATCTGCTCAAACATTTAAAGTCATTATTCAAGCAAGTGTTATACAGTATGTATGGTATTATTTAAAATCATATTTTAATTTTACACTTTTATATACATAGACCTATAAATTCGGGTAGCAGGTAGGTTCATTTAATTACTATGTAAAATAAGACATTCTGGTAATCTTGACATGTGTGTGTGTGGAAAATCACTGTTAATTGTTGCACATATGAGTTTAAATAAGTACACACATTATACTTTGTGTTTAATCATCTAAAAAACTGTAAGACTCATAAATGAAGTGTACTGGCCATAAAATATGCAGTTCATCATTACAGCTTACTGGGTATAAAATGTGTCCTTCACTGTTTGAAACATTTTTCACCCCAATAAATATTTATTAAGTTATGTCCAAGACATAAACAGAAAATCATAACCGTGGTCAAACAATAAAGTTCCATGATTGATACTAAGAACAGGCACACACAATATAAGAAGAAAATTGTTTTATTTTCCTTAAAATCAATCTCCTTTGAATGCAAGACATTTTTTATATCTTTCTAAGATTTATAACACAAAGCAGTCATCAAAGGGGTATTTAATTTGGCATTTACATTCTTCTTGATATCCAGAACATTCTGAAATCTTCCTCCTCTGAGGGCAGTTTACACCTTAGGAAATGGAAAAAACGTGGCTGGCACAAAGTGGGTGGCTGATCATCATGCTGCAATTCACTAGGGAGCATTGCACTATCACAGCAGAATGACCTCACCCATGAGACCACATGGAACAAACATCACACAGATCTTCCTCTTCTCAAAGTCTTCACAAAGGATCTGATAAATCATCCCCCAGTTAATTTGCAGTTGATCCTCCATCAACCTTAGGGTCATTCGACAGTCTCTGAGCACCAGTTCATAACTTTAGCAATTTTTCCAGATTTCAAGCAGTTGACAGTCACCCATTCCTTGGATTATCTTTGAGGTCCTCATATCCCTCTCTGAATCTTTTAAACTGACTGTCAAAAAATTAACTTCAGAAACTGATGTGAATAATGAACTCAATGTGCTTAAATTCTGGCAGGCATTTAACATTGTAGATTGTGTGTGTGAACAGTTGATGAATCATGGAAAGAACTTTCAACAAGACTACCGAATAGTTGCTACGAAATATGTATCCTTGTGCTTTTCACTCCTTTACGGGGTCTGATGTTTCCCCAGTGCACAATAAACTTGCAGTTACAGCAAAGCAGCCAGGATTCCAGGATAATGGTAAAGATGATGCAGCTGAATTGTTGGAATCTTATTCTCTGCCACTATCAAGTAAGGCACTGGAAGAGCTGCATAAGCAAACTATAAGGCACAGGGTGACGACAATGACCAAGACAGTATCACTTCAGAAGCACAAGTAAACGTATAAAGTAGCAAAGAGTGATGACAATGACCAAGACAGTATCACTTCAGAAAAAAGACATTAACTACTGAACATTTACTACAAGAATTCGGCAAAACTGATGAAGCTGCGGATTACTCTATGCACCATGAGTGCCTCTATGATCATTCTTCCACAGCTAAACATGAGCTGCAACCTGTATTGTCATGCTATATGCAATTTTACAAGCAAATATATTACCTGGAAGCCAAACAATTTTGAACTCTTTCTTTAACTGCAACAAATCACAGGGTAAACTGAACATCAGGCAGGCCATTCCAATTTTTAGTTGACCTCCTGAAGAAGGAATAAGGATGAGAAGATGGAAGCAGACAACCCATCTAATGGTTCTGCCTCTACAGCTTCCTCCTCAATGTAATTCTCAACCCCTATCATTCCAAACGAACCCAACACCTATACTTTTGAAGGAGGATATTGAAAATCACTGATCTGTTACAACAGCATATTTTTTAAATTGTCATACTCAGTTAATGTTTACTTCTAAAGAGTACTGCATGCACAAACCACCCAGTCCCAATTAACTTGTATTCACATTATTTCTTATGAGTGGAAATTCCCCACTTGAAGGGAATTCACATTAGGTGGCATTTTTTTAAACCAACTGACCACACAATAAGGGGACATCGTGTGTGTGTGTGTGTGTGTGTGTGCGTGCATATGTGTGTGAGAGAGAGAGAGAATTATGTGACATGTGTAATAAATCATATGTCTGGTCTGGTGAGTAACATGTTTGGTTGTCTGTGTCTTGTGTCACATGACTGATATGATGTGACATGCACATATGCATGTGTATATGCATGCATGTACCCGTGTGTGTGTTTGTGTGTATAACGTTCTTTTACTGAAACAGCCATGCGTGCACTAACAGCATAACTCCCCCTCATTAAACATACTGAAATGTGTTTTAATAAAAATATCAGAACACTCACATTAACATCCTGATCTGTAAGTGAACCTGATACATCAGCACCATAGATTGGAGATCCATACATAATTTTCTTCCAATATGTACGTTCCAGATCCTCATAATCAAAGTGGTTTGGTGTCCTGTATCTGCAAAGACAGTCAGGTGTAAACATACAAAGAAATGCAGAGAAGAATTATGAGACTCACTTTCTTTACATCAATAAGAGTTCATGTGATTAGACGGTCATACTGAAAATTTGGATTGCAGTCTTAACACAGACGGCCACAATGTAAGTAGGCATACAATATTTCAGTTCAGTTCCCGTACTATAAAGCTGAACTTCCTGAAAGTTTTCAAATCAATCATCAAAGTTACAAACCACCAAAATATTTGCAATGTCTAATACAGAAAACATTGTTCTGCACATTTATAATTTATTTCCACTCCAAATTTTACATTCCCACTTGCAATGGTTCATTACACATTGCTATCACAATACAGAAGAGTTTGCTGTCTGGACATTTTTTGATTACCATGCCACTGCAAGCGGAAATTTCAATGACTGGAATACGTTTATATATATATATATATATATATATATATATATATATATATATATGGCTCGAAAGCCTTATATGGGCCTGGGCCTCCTCGTTTCGTCGAGGTTTCATGGTCACACATTAGACACACCACAGTCGGTAGGACTCCTCTGGACGAGGGACCAGCTCGTCGCAAAGACCTCTACCTGACAACACACAACACTCACAAGAGACAGACATCCATGCCCCCGGTGGGATTCGAACCCACGATCCTAGTAAGCGAGCGGCCGAAGACCCACGCCTTAGACCGCACGGCCACTGGGATCGGCGACTGGAATACGTTAACAAATCATTATGGTCTTTGTTGCCATAAACAGCTAAACTGAAGACTGTTGAACATGGTAAGATTAACACATCTGTAAATGTTACTATATGTCACGTTAATATGTTTATCAGTAATATTATTCACTATCAGTGAAACGGATCTGGTTTAAGATTTCACAGCTAAAAACAAGAGTTTCTAAAATAATTTCTCATCACCTGGGACTTGTAGCCATTTCATGATATTCTTTAACAGTCATTGATTTCTTCTGCACATTAATTTGAGTATACAATCCTGGTTTTCCATCCACCACTTGACAGATAGGAGCTGGTATGTTGATGTTGATATTGTCCACATCATATCCAGCTTTGCGTGGTTTCCATTCAGGAGGTGGAATCACCTAGGAAAGAAAATAAACTGGCAGCAGATAAATACAACCCGAATTGCATACAAATCACTTGCCTTGGATCTGGAATACAACATAATGTTCAGGATAATTTTGGTACTAGGCTTACTCAAAGTGCAAGTAATATAAAAACAATAAACAAGAGATTCAAAATAAACTTATCACTCACACTCTCTCTCATGCACATATACACACCACACATATACGCGTGCACACATCACCATCTAGGAGTCCTACACAGGTGAGCAACTGATACAATGAATAGTACCTTACACAAAGTAGTTTTCATAAAACAATGACTTCTTTAAAAGCAATGTTAACAAAATTAACCCTTAAATGCTGGAAAGTTTAAATGCCCAGTAGGATCAGAAGACCATAATTTTCTCTGGTATTTTAAATGCTTGTTGCTACATTTGACAAAAAAAAGTATCTTGAAGAGTAACAAGGATATATTTGTAAAATAAAACTCATCAATTTAAAAAAGTGTGTAGGAAACTGCAGTGTGTATCATCCTTTAGTATTGAATTATTTTAACAAAATGTAAGAAAAGTCACTCTCTAACAGGCAGAAATTGACTGTGACATTCTGTTCTCCATAACATTAAATCTTATACTTCTTTCACCAGAATGGAACCCACAGTCAGGCAAAACTTTCATGTTAGCATCAATTAAAAAGAGGCTCACAGTTACAACCATAGGAAATTTGACCTGTGAAAACAAACAAACATTTCTTGTATTTTCACCACTGATCATTTGGAAATATCGCAGTCATGGGAAGGTTTTGTTTACAATTCACAATATAAGAATGTTTAAAAAACAAGGTAATAAACACCGTGATGCCAAGAACTTTACATACATATACACAAGCTACAAACCTGAAAAGTTCTGGAAAGACAGCTTGACAGAATATGCAATATTTCTACCTACTGAGGTGACTTCATTCAGCAACAATACTGACAGCAGTGCTGATTGAAGCACAGGCACCTTCCTTCCACTGCCAATTGCCAGTACCATCTTCTCGTTCCATTTCTAACTATTAGCAACTACATCTGTATCCACTAAGTCAATGTTTCCCAAACTTTTTTTGCTCATGGACGCCCTTAGGCTTCGAAAAATAACCACGGATCCTAACATGCTTGCTCACATAAATATAGTGTCCGGATGATAGGTATCCAAAATTAAGAATTTATATCTCAGAAACTGACTTTAGATAGCTACTAATAAATACCAATAACATACATAACAATGCATTGCATGATTTGACCTTAATTAAAATGACTGTCGCTTACTTCGGGGTACAGCAAGTTTCTTAATTAGATATTCTAATGGTCACACAAAATAAACATATTGCCAATTAAAGAAGTTCCTTGATTATGTTAATGAAACAGTATTCCTTTAATTTAAAAAAACACGTAAACTTCAAAGTAGCCATTACAGAAATATATCCACGGATCCCCTGGGAACTGGTCGCAGATCCCTTGGAATCCATGGAGCACACTTTGGGAACCACTGCACTAAGCGATTACTCACCTTAGCCAAACCAGCCTTGTGTGCTCCAACTGATTCCATATAATCAACATACTTCGAAAAATCTTTAAATTCTTCATATGTAGGGCGAAATACCATAATCCTGGGACCTCCTGGCCCACAATTGCCGTCACTATCCATGACCGTGGATAACTAACAATAAAGTCAACAAGCCACCTGCAATAATGCACTCATTAACCACCACATTTCTCTTTTAACATTTACCAATAACACATATACATAATTTCAAATAACTACAGACATAAATGTGTTTATGCATCTGTGAAATGCCCATAAATTACCTGTTTTCTCCTTTAGGCTGTACGTGTGACAACTGTACACTGTTGGATCAGTCCCTGTTCAGAAACTATGCCAAGAGATGCCATTCATTACACACAGTCCCAGCACCTCTCAGACTCATTGCTGCTCTCACAAATTCTCATCTACATAAATTATACCCTGCAACAATTGTGCAAAAAATTCATTTACCTTACTCGCATTTTTGGTAACATATGCAAAACACTTTCTATTCAACAACGTTAAATATCAAACAAGATGTATTTGTGTACCAAGAAAATATCACCCTTCATCATTTACATCCAGGCATAAAGTACTTCAAACTATTTTGAATGTCACTTCCATCTCTGTCTAGGTCTGTTGATAACCCTTCTTCCTCCTAGCCTCTAATTTAGAATCTGCTTTGGTAATCAGACCACTTCCATTTTATCCAGCTCTATTTGTAGGTACAGAAAGTCCCCGACTTACGTTAAGTGGATCGTTCCGCAACCCTATGCGTAAGTCGATTTTTACGTAACTCGGAGCCATGTTTTATTATATACCTTATACACAATAATAATAATTAATAGTAATTTTAATAACAATTAATAAAAACATAATAATTAATAATCGATACTGGAGTCACTGTTGTATTCAATTGAGGCATAGGCAGGGGTGGGTGTGGTGGTGGTTGGAGTGGTAGTAGTGGCAAGAAGTTTTTTTTTTATGTAAGTCCAGATCTACGTATGTCGGAGCTATGTAAGTCGGGTCCGTCTGTATTTATTTCTTATGGTAAAGGTAAAGGTGAAGTTCACCCTAGAACAGGACATGAAGGCCCAAATGGGGAGGAGAGGTATAGCTCTACTCTTTGTTTAAGCTCGGTGTTAGATGGGGGTGGGTGGTCATGGCCACACCCCGGCCACTTTACCCCCAGGACAGAGACCCTGTATTCATTGTACAGGAGGCTGGATAAACCCTGGGGCTGGTCTGGATGAGTGCAGAAAATTTCGCCTCCACTGGGATTTGATCCCCATAACAAGTCACTCACTATACACGCTACACTATCACCACCCACTATTTTCTATGGTACTGAGTTAATGTACGATTCCTGCCTCATATCTTCACTGACATGAAATCTTGTCTTGCACATCCTCTCAGTGACTCAAGTTCCATTTCTGGCATTTTTTACAAACTAAAAAAGAATGTCTTACATGGAGACATCCACCTGTCCATCCATGACTCAGTATTAGCAGCCAAACCATATCCGACTTTCATTAAATATAGAATAGCAGTTTTTTTTAATGTTGTCGAGCATTGTGGGTTTCGTACAAATCGGCACAGTGACAGTCATACTTTACTTAATGGTGTAAATGAATTTCTACCCATAGCTTCTGTATTTCTTGATTGATTTACATTACTTTCAATACAGAAGATATCTACATGATGCCATTCAACAAGTGTGAGTTTTGTGAAAACTGATTCAGTGAAAGCCATACTTTACTTACATACATAAACAAAATTTTGCCCTGCTATCTACATTTTTGTCAGATTTTGGTAAATTTTCATACAGATATCCACAAAAATTTAAACAGTGACTGCAAGTTTTCTAAAACTTGGTGCAGTGAAAGCCATACCTTACTTACGGGCGTAACAAATTTCTGTCTGTGCTTTCCACATTTATTGTCCAATTTGGGCAAAATTCTGTTTCAGAGACCTGCACAGAATACTGTTCAGCACCTATGAGTTTCATGAAATCAGTGCAGTGAAGGTCATATTTTTCCTGAGGGCATAAATAAAATTATATTTCCATACCTACTGTGAAAGTGTGTGATGTTTCAAAAGTAAAGAATGCCTTTGTAAAGTCAATGCACACCATGCAGTACACTGTGTGAATTCTTGTTTATTCCATCCTGCTTTCATATTTCTTCCTCATGATCCCTATTTTTCATGCCATACATTAACACTGGGACTGCTAAGACCTTATAATTTTTGTTGTATTTTCATTATTTTTTATATGTTCTCTGTATTCTATCGTAATCCAAAGAGACACCACACCCTACAGATGTAATATTTGTTCAAGCAACTGATCATCCAGTGCAATTTAAATGACAGGATTGTATCCCTTGAATGCCACCAGTTTGGTTGTCTTTCAAAACATTATGCAATTACATCTTTGTGATATTTTATTTCATTTATATACCAAGATACTTAATTCATATGTGTAAGGTGTTAGCACCACCTGGTAATTTGCAAACATTATCCCTCCCATATCCTAGACATTCTGCAACATTCCCTGTTCCATCCATGCAGAATTTCACGCATACAAGAATTAGAAAGGGTAGGCAAAAGATGACACATCTCTCACACTCCTTGATTAAAACCTTTAAACAGACTTTTACATGCTTCAATTAAATGTGGTTGAGTCTCTCTCTTCGCCCCCCTCCCCCACTCTCTTCCCAGTTCAATTCGTCAAATGTCTTAACATAGTTTTTATATTATCACCTAATCTGATATGATACAATTCAATTTATCGGCCTACTACCAAAACAAAAGTTTGAGGATGTAAAGAATTCTGTAACACTTAACTCACATTAACTAAAATTTTGTTTTCAAATTTCAGAACATTTAACTCAAGCAACTAAAAACCTGTTTAAGCATACTAAGAAAAGGACTGGACTTAAAAACAGCTGAATAAAAATTATGTTACACATTTTACACAACTTTTCACAAATCTTTACTCACCAACTTTAAATACTGTTGTTATGGAAATCAATATATTTTCATCAAAGAAATTTGGAATAAATTATAGGAAGCATTACATGTACATTCCTCATGGTCTCTCACAACTTATACTTTCAATGCCATTGCAGAACAGGGTTGCCCTTGGCACTAAAAGTCACACTAAATGAAATCAGTTTCAGTTGTACTGACAGACACATCACAACAAAATGCAATCCACCAACCATACATGCTGACATACTTATACTCTGACTTCATTCTCATAACAGGAACTTAGACTTTATGATCTTCATAATATTCATACAAACTCAAGCTGACAAAAGATATGTATGGCAGTAAGGTAAGAGTCATACATTTCTTTCTTTCTTCCAGATTTATGGCAGCAAGGTCAGGGTCATGCATTTCTTACTTTCTGTCTATAAACAAGCATACCTACAGTAGCAGCTTCATGGTTAAATGCCTCTTTTTTCACAAACAAACATATTTATAGCAGCAAAATCAGGTATGCACTGTTCTTTCTATTTATACTCTTGAAACCACAAACATTTACTCCACCAACCTTAGGCCTGATGTACGAAATCCACATAGATAGCCTCTGGGTTTTCATTTTCCTGTTACTTTTCTTACAATTGTAACAGTGTTCAGTGGTGTCTGTACATGTACAATAGTGTACAGTTCCATATAGCAATAACAAAAGCCTACACATGATTTGGAGCCAGTTCCACACAATGACTACCCTTTAAGGTTCACTTTTTGTTACAAATTCACATCACTGTCCCCAACAAACACAAAAATTAGGCTTTTAGGTTTCACTTCAGCGATAGAAACTCAACGTGTGGTTGCCACTGCAGGAAAATACCAAAACAAAAAGTGATCTATTAAGGTCAGGCTTTCAGGTTTCATATTAGTAACAGAAAAACAACATATATGATGACAACTGTCACTTAGCTACTGCCACAATCAGTCCACAAGCATTATAATTTACACTAGGCCAGGCATGAAAAGAACAGCAACACACAAACATTGATACATATTTTGATTACATCACACATTTCACTCATATTGCTTCTGTTGTGGAAATACCAAGTACTTCAAAATATTGGATGAATGAGGAATGATAAGGGTGGATATAAGTGCTTCTGCCTGTCTATGTTAGTTGCTGAAAGGAAAAAAATACCTGCATAAGCTTCAGGCAAAATATTCATACAATCTCAAAGCAATTAAACCTGACCGGGCTATTACTGGCCAAACAAAAAGTGAACAAAAACGTGTTCACTGAATATAACAGATTGGAAGAAATCGGTGATAACCTTTACCATTCTCCTCAAAAAAAACCTGCTGGAGACACTTCCACCGGGACCTGTTTCACAAATGTCTAACACTGAAACCACACAACGTAATAATCGGCTGGCATGAACACACGCTCGTTTAACGACAGCGGTTCAATGATTTACTCGCAGATAAACTGTAATCCGTACCGGCCATTCGTTCGTCGCGGCTGCTACAGGTCCGCTACAGTACGGCCCAACTTGACGCGAGTAGCGTCTGTACCGCACAGTTGAGCGGCCGAACACTTTCGGGTACCTTTTACACGGTCTAACATTTTGATCTCTGGGTTGGCACTTCATAACCAATTCCACTCGCCTTCCCAAAAAAAGCAAAAAAACTCAAATAACGTCATATAACTTCAATTCCAGCACCACCCAACATCAAGACTTCCAAAAAATTGGAATTAAATGGAAATTAATGGACCTTGTTCAGGCAAATAGACATGCCGAATGTAACATTTGAATTACACTAAATAAATACTATTACACATAACATAAGTAAGCCGATTCTACTTTACGTAATTAAATCACAACAGATTCACTCACACTTTCAAAGGAAATTGCTATTCACCACTGTCATGTCGTTAAACACAATCACATTACATTACTAATAAAAACAAGATGGCGCCCGACAACTAAAGCTTGTTTACAAGTTTGTTTACAGGTTCTCTGAATATTACGCTAGCATAAATATGGTCACCATGAGAGTAATCAAAATTTTTCGTTAAATTACAAAATAAACCCACGTTACAAATGCCTCACACGTTTACATCACAAACAATTGGAATGGCTAACAAAGAATAACCTGGCAGCATTACGCTACGGGCACTTCTACCAAATTACAATCCCGTATGCGCAAGTTAACAAAAACTTCATTCGAACTCAATTAAAAAATTAACGATCACAAACGTCACGTACTCACATACATGTTTTTCCTCCGTGTGCTTTTAAACAAGGAATTCACAGTGTATTTAACGCGACACGAATCTATACCAATCACACATACACGCATCACGGGTCACGGATCCCCATGGATTGTACATGAGTCTATATTGCGGGAGCTATGGTGTATAGGTCACGTAGGCCTATAGGTTGAACAAGAACAAGAGTTCCGAAGACCTTGATGGTGCAGACAACGCGTTTTATGTTTTCAACACTTATTTTAAAGTGGCTCTTCACCAGCACCACTACTATAATCTCAAAATAATTTCAAAGGTGTTTCAGAGAATATATTCAAGGCATTAAAACTTTGGTACGAACAGAATAGAAACTGAATAGAATTTATGTAATTTGTCAGTTTTTGGTCACTGAAGATTATGGCTGAGCTGTCGGACAGGCCTGCTCTGACCATTGGGTGGCACGGGCTGAATATTGTTTTAAAAAAATAAACCAACCCATTATTTACCTTGATTTCAGGCTTCCGCCGCGATGTTGATGAAATCTGTGGTCTTCTGGGTTATTACACGGCGTCGTGTGATAACCCAGAAGACCACAGATTTCAACCCATTATTTGTTTTGTTTCGTCCGCCAATCTGATATCGTCATCGCTGTAAGACTCGCTCCTAGCCTTCCGCTTGAAGTTGCTCCGGCCAGAAACTGACAAATGAAGTATACGAGTATTTATATTCCTTCTATCCTTCATAGGCCAAGCCAAAGATGTAGCACGTCATAGCCTAAGGTACTTACGTTAGCACGTCGCTTTACTATTATCTTACTCCACCTCTTAGATCTGCACAAAATTGAACGTTTCCTAGTCCTTCGTCACTCGGCATATTAATCATTTCGAGATGAGTATCAATGGAGCTTTCTCAACATGAAGAAGAAAGGAGAATTCAGCAGCAGTTGAATTGTTTCTTACTGCCTTGAAATCTTTAAATCCTCTACATAATTATGTACAGTGCGTCCATTGACGAAGGTAAAGACAACTGTCATTTCGCGGCTGCCGGCAGAAACTTAATGACTCACTCTCAAGCCATGCAAGATTATCCCGATACGAGCGACGTATCGCTCCTTAAAAACAATAAACTCAAATGTACTGTGCTGAAAATGCTGCCCCTGTATATGCTCCATACTGTTCACAGATTTTGATATTCAGCTGAAGAAATTCATCCTGAAGAACTTCAAAAACTTCTCTTCACTCTTCCACCCTGAAGAGAAGGAACGTGCGTTTCTCCGAAAAGTCGGTAAATTTCTACCAGAACACGCGGCGTTATATCCCAGAAGGCGGTAAACATCATAGTCACCGCCGTCAGAAACTAAATGTCTGCATAAATGTGCTTGTCATCTTACTGCAAATATAATCATTTCTTTGCTCTTTTGACGGTATCCTCACCAATATCCTTTACTAAGCGGAGTCTCATCCAACAAACTGCATGGTGTTACAAACTATAAGACGTTAATCTTCCACTTCACCGCCGTGAGAACCTTGCAGTCTCAAATATGCTACATAAGTTGACGACCACAGCGTGCAACACATTTTTCGGGTATTTACATATAGATTAACATGTGGTTGGTTATGAGTCTGCTCTTCCTTAACAAGAAAAGGTATTGGGCTTATGAAGTTACGATGTTGTCTATGCATTATAACTATCAGTGCCTGCGTGCGCGGGGCCTCTTTCAGTTTTTGAACCATTTGAACGATTTTCTGGAAACATGGTATGAATGTTATGCCGTCGCATGTCAACACTACCTCATACTTCATAATTTCCTACAATCAGTAATAACGGCATGGCAGATACGCAAACTTGTGGGTCCTGAAGTGACGTGTAAGGACTAACTTTCCAAAAAAAAATGCAGTTTTTTAGTACCCCCCAACCCCCACCTTCCCCACAAATACGTTGACAGTGCAACAATTTTCCTTACCTTTCAGGCTGATGACAGAAACTAACGACCCACTGGAGACAAGCTCGTGGAATTTGATATGGAGACATCTAAAACACACATATAAGTTTACGTACATTAAATGTTTTCTGTACGTCCACAGTTATAAGCATGGAAACGATTCTAAACTTGGGTATGTTACGTCCGGTAAATTTACCACAGAAATAATCTGTTCTTAATTAATAAGTCCTTCACACAAATAAAACAAATACAATAACGCCTATCTTAGTAATTCATTCATTCATTTCACATTCAGAAATCCAAATTAGGCAACCCAGCCTTTGGATATGGAACAAGTCAAAATAGACTGGTGGACAACAAATCTACTTACTAAAACTGTAGATGTAATTTGAGTTATGGTCCAGAGATTTGTACATAAACTGACATTAAAAGGTCCTTTATTACACTTCGTGCTACTGATGGCCCTTACAGCTTATTGCTTTTATGAATGACCTCTAATTAATTCCATTAGGGTGCACTGTTTTCACAAAATATACAAAGTGAACTGATGTAGGGGAGTTCCCATCAGTCCGTGTAATTGCAACCCAAATAATAGTGACATGCATAGTTACAATGACTTCAATCATCAAGTTCGTTTCATTATTTGGGAGTTCACCGCCCATCTGAAGGCTGCGAGCCACGTTTGAGTCGCAACCCTGGGTTTGAATATCCCTGAGTTACGTTCATAAAATTTTTCAGACTGCGTGTCATCTAAATACATAGTCGTATGTAGCCTACATTCTGCAGTCGCGCCAACATAACAGCTAGGCCACGGAAGCTTCATGTGTAAAATGGTCATAAGGCGTGAAGAGTTTTGGAATGGTCGCAGACGGGGAGAGAGGTTTGAAATTAATATTGAGAAACCTGGTTAAAGTACAGGTCTTGGGAATATTAAGTGGTTTTTTACTTATCGACGCTGTATATTATCAATATTATGTCCACATAATGTCGATAGTAGATGTACGAATACGTAGAATGCGTATGGATTATTGGTGGAATGATCGTGACAGGCGCAGACCGAAGTGCTCTGCGAAAACCCTGTCTACCACAAATCCCACATGGTCTGCACTGAGATCGAATGCGGTTCTCTGCGGTGAGAAGTCGGCAGCTCACCGCCTGATGAGATGTCCGTTGCGTTGTACATGGAGCCACACTAGATAAATATATTATAAACATCGTCACCTGTAACCGAAAACTGCAGGAGGGATGTAAAACTGGAACATAAAACGGTGCTACAAATTAAAAATTGCTAATAATAAGAGTTCATTTAATAAACTAGACAGCCGTGTTGATAGAGCGACTAACCTACGGTATTGACGGCCTAGGAATCCATAGCCGGGAGGGCCAAAATATTTTGCTCTGCTGCATAGTCCGAGACCGACTCTAGAACACTTTCATGTTCCAGCCCAATTATAATTATAAATCGACGTGAGGTAACTGCGGCTGTCAACAACTTTCAAAGAGGACATAATACCATCGAGGTGAAAAGTGGCATGAGTAAGAAATTTTAAAAGAATTTTACCCCAAAAATAATCCTAGCAAAATAGTCGGACCTCACTGGCACACTCATCACCCACCCATAACTTAAAACAAATCTCGACACACGCCTACCTTTCTCTTCCTGAAATGTTCTTACGAGGAAATCACATAGGCATCAAAGGAAGTGAGGTCAGAACCTTGCTTCCTGTGGTTTTTCGTTTCGTGTCATAAAGGGGAATATCAGTCTGTGACAGAGGAACTACGTACACAGCAAAGAGTTCTGCTGTCTTGTTTAATGTAATATGCTGTTTACTTTATGTCATTAAGCAGGGAAACAAGGTAACTTCCCCACTTTTTATGAGGTGAGTCAAATACTATTCATTTGTGCCAGTGAGTTTTCGAATTCTCTGTCGCAATTAGTGTAGAGCATCAATTTTCCCACATACTTGATACTCGTTCCAGAGAAATTGTGTTTGCTGCTATAATATTGCTCTGCATTTCATGATTATCATAGCGATATAAAAATGTCAGTAAGGTACAGGCCCCAACCTGTTCCAGAGCATTATTCGGGCAGGAGGTATTTCTTGTCGCACGAAAAATAGCGTAAACCCTCAGGTATGATAAAGTCCCTAAAATTCTATGCGACCTTTCTGAGTAAGAATCAAGTACTTTACAGCACAGCAGAATCGCCAGGTCATTACGCACCAGACACTGGTACCATTTCTTTATTGTTGTTGACTCTGTATTCAAGGTGCGGCATTCACTTTACATTATTAATACATTTGGGTCACAGTAGTTCTTGTGTCAAACATAAAGCGCATCTTCACGAACCTGACTGCGTTTTGGAAATATCTGTTTTGCGGTATCGATATAATTTATTACAGTATGTATAACTGGGTATTGCGCTACAAGCCGAAACGTCGCGGGTTCGATTCCTGATGGGGTTATTGGGATTTTTCATTGACTTCCGGCCGCACAATGGCCCTGGGATCGACTCAGCCTCTAACAGAAATGTGTACCAGGGGTACAGGCGGCCGGTGCCTGGGGCTGATAACCTTGCCACCTTCATGTGCCGTTTGTCTAGAAATTCTGGGAGCCTCAACCTCTTGGAGCCCTGTCCAGGCCCGTACAGGGATAGCTTTTACATTTACTTTCCGTATACTGTTAATTTGAAAATTGTTAGCGTTACTATAGAACTGAAAAGTTACTAGTGAAAAGGTATTCTGTAACGGAAAGGCGAGAAGACATTCATAAAATAAATATCAGTGAAAACAACATACTTTTGCTGGTTGTATTTCAAAATGTACAACCTAAATAGTTGTCTCATTGACTTCAAGTGCGTTAGCAAAAACATGCCTACATTTTATAGATAAGGGGGAAAGTTCTGAAAATATAACTGACACTGCAACCTTATTTAGTTTTATTTCAAAATACTGTTACGGTTGCTCCATTATCAACAAACCTAAATGCAATATAAGCTCTAACATTAAAATTGAATCGTTTATTCTTAAAAGAAAATAATTGACAGGAACTAAATTTTACAGCAGACAAAAGAATCATTCAAAAATTAATGTCCTTTTCCAAAACGAAAGTTTGAACAAAAGTAGCTTTCTTTAGCAGACTGAACGACACCCGAACCATGTCATTTTCAAATATAATACAGTCGTTGCTTTAAAAGATAGCAAATCCATAAAACTGTGTGTCGACGTTTTTGAGCCACGATCTTTTTAAAATTAAAAGTTCAATTCCGTATAAATATAATATTTACTTCACATTTAAATCCGTTGTGTAAATTTTGCTTCTTGATTGGTGTCTACTGTAGAATGAAGCATGCATGGATCAGAGGTGAGTAGGTGTTTTATTTATTCCCTTTAACGTGTTTTATGTCAGAGATAAGACTTTTACAACAACGTTTCCGTGAAAAAAAAAAAAAGAACACCATTGTGCATTACCAGCTTTCAACTTTTCTGAACACAGTTATTTAGGACAATGCAGGGAGCTAGTGTAAAAAATATTGCGTGACCTATTTCCACGAACACAAGTGTTGCGCATGGTTGTAGACGGATTGTTATGCAAAACAGGAAAAGAAACCGGAAATGATACCCCCCTCCCCGGACGATAATATGTGTTATCTCTCGTGCAGGCCTACTGTTTCGAAGTACACTTTTTTTAAAAACAGAGTCGCGGGTTGGGCTCGGGTATGCAAATAGGAACCCGACTTTTGTTTTTGTCTCTTCCTTTCGTGTCCGACAAGTTAGCACTTAACATTAGCATTTCTGTCTGAAGTGTGTTGCATAATACTATACAGAGTCATTATTGTATGTGGCAACTATTGTCACCGCTACACTACCGCGCGTCTGCGGGCGCCCGGTTGTGGGGGCCACGGTAATGCGAGAAATGAGCCGACAGGAAAATGGCCCCACATATTCACACCCCTTGTTTTTTACGTATTTATGACCCACGCATTTCCGTTATGGCATGAAACTTCATACTTTCGTGTATCTTCTTCAGCTACATAATTACGTCCTGTTTTAGTATACTCGAGTGCCCGAGTTCGATTACATAACATAAAGGGATAGCTACGAATACAACGTGCATGGAGTATATCGGTTCCAAATTTTAGGAAATAGCAATACCTGTAATTATGTAGGATTGTCTATGTAGTTTTCCAAACTTTAAACAACAAAGTTTCTTTCGGATTGAACCAAGCTGTTCGCCATTAAACATAATGTGCTTTTAAAAGGAGGCACATTTACACACGATCCAAATTTCAGGTCCGAGCAGTGCACTACCAAACGTCGGAAATTCAAATTTTAATATTTCCTAATAACGTCCGAGATGCGGTTTAAAGCAGTGTCTTATTTAATTTCGAGAGGCCATGACAGTACAACATACAACACAAACATTATCCATTTAAACAAGCAGACTGCTTGACCCTTGAAGATGGGACTGATAAGTTGTCCCAAAACGTCGGTAACAAACTACCAATCTACGCTGCGTAAAATCCCACAACAGCGCAGATCTCATTTACACCGCGATGAAAGCCTGAAATCACGCAAAGTGAAACAGAGCTGAATATATATATATATACATATATAGACAGAGAGAGAGAGAGAGAAGCATGGGTGCACAAATCCCGGGTCACTAAATTTTGTATGGTGGGACCAAATATTTGTTGGTCCTCAGTAACGAACTTGCTTCATGTCAACATTCTGGCACCTTCAATTTTGAGGCAGCTCCTGGATATTTCGAAAATTTCTGTACCCCTGATATACGGTAGTTGTCGCTGTCCATGCCATAAAGGAATACAGGGGCAGCAAAAATGTATACCTCCACTCATTCATAAGACACGCACACGTGACTGATAACAGTGGGCTCTGAATTTTTAAAACTGATTGCCTATTTATTCAGTGTACAGAATAGCCTTCACTTCTCACCAGTTTTATTACATATCAACTGATAATTCATTGCGGTCTTAATTATTCAGTCCAGTGAAGAGATTCACTTACACACAATCTCTATGTGGGTGTACCTGTTAACTGTGTACCACATACACACTTTTAAAATCCTGTTAGTTATGGGATGTGAAGATGAAGGTTTTGGAATTTAGTCTGTAATCAATTTCCTCATAAATGTAGCTTTGATTCATCATTCCCAAATAGTGAAACCTTTTTAACATTTTAAAGAATTAAGTAGTTACCTTTATATTATGACTCTGTCCTGCACTTGTGCAATGACACAACAAACATGTGTACTTAGTTTCTTTCTCTACTTACTTACAAAGCAAGATCCTTATTACCATATAATACAATTTGTGTTTTCTTTATGGAGAGTCTCATGAAATTTCTGCCCAGTAAATTAATATAATTGGTATAAATGAGAAACTGATACATTCCATTCAATTCCAGTCCCTTCTTATCTTCTTCGGCTTGTATAACAACAACATATACTTCACCAAAGTCGAAAGATAATGGTGAAGAAACACCTCCATTTTCACACCATACATAAAATGTACCACACAAATTTTTACTCAAACAAACTATACAACAGGCTTAATTGAAACAAATTATGAATAACTTTATTCTAATTTCACCATGCATTTTTGAACATGAATGCTGTTTTACACCAACCAAATGCACATATTTATTTAAAGAACACTAAAATATTCTTTAAAATATTAGATAAAATCGATAAGCCGAAACATATGTAGGGGTTTTTATCTAATATTTTAAAGAATATTTTAGTGTTCTTTAAATAAATATGTGCATTTGGTTGGTGTAAAATAGCATTCAGATTATGAACAGTCTAACATATAACATTTTATCAGAAGTGTCTGTAGCATTCACTGTCTTATTTCTATAACTTACACTGTCAGTATTTCAGAAAAGATATGGAAGAGCCAAAACCTAATGTATCCAAAGTAACAGAGGATAGAGGCAAAGAAAACATAGAACCAGACAACATATATGTGGCTGCTGATGGAACTGAAGAGGTGGCTACAGGAGAAATTGGAAAGAAGTTTAAGGTAAGAAACAAACCATCCACTCAAGCTGCTGTGTTCTCCAGAACTTCACTCCACTTCTACAGACGCCACACATTTCCTGGTATGAAGAGACCGTGAGTGGGAAATTTTATGACTAAAATCATGGAACACTGCAGCTAGAAGCTCACCATGAGAATTATTTCACATATTAATTGTAACATGCCAATCCAGGTGGACATGCGATCTAAGGCATAAGTCTGTGGCCGCTCAACTCTGGGATCGGAGGTTCAGATCCCACTGATGACACTGATTGCCTCGTGTGTGTTGTGTAGGTAGCGGCCTCTGTGACGAGCTTATCACTCATTCAGAGTAGTCCTACTGTGTTCGTGTGTGTGAGAGAGAGTCATCCAGAAACCTCAACAATGAGACAGCCTAGGCCCGAGTTGGGCTGTTGCGCCACCGGAAAAAAAAAGTGAAACATTAACTGGGACAGTAGTCAGTATCATGACTAGCCAACAGACGAACTGACCAAGGAATTGGAGCTGAATTCCTGGCAGGGGCAAGATATTCTTCTCTTTTCTAAAATGCTCACATTCTGCGAGACACCCAGCCCCCCCCCCATCCAGTGGGTAAATGAGGCTTTTCACCCCACACATTCTGGAATGTGACATGATTTAGTTTCATAAACAAGTATAAACATTTTGGAGGACCATTCTACCCTGAAAATGGTTGCAGCAGGTTCCTCAGAACCATTAGTACTGATCTACCAAGTTACATGGTGCCACATCCTACAAGACCAGAATCTTGACATACAGGCCTACATATAGTATTGCATGTATTATTACCCTTGTGATTTTCCATCCAAGGTTTGGTATGCAGTTTCCTCCAAGCACTGTACATGTCCTAGAAATAACACCCTTCTTAAATCACAGACCACAACAATATTTGGTGAAGGCAGAAATTGTGGAATGTCAAAAGCACATTTTCTCAGTTCTTCCATCACTTCATCATTCTCAGAACCAAGTACCACCAGTGATTCAGATTTTGATCACCTTGGTTATGACATCATATAGTTTTACAGCCTATCACCAATGTTGTGGAGCAACTTGCTACCTCCAGGGAAGGAGATCATATTTAGCCTTGCTAATTCTCATTCTGCCGATCCCAGTGGCCGTGCGGTCTAAGGCGTGGGTCTTCGGCCGCTCGCTTACTAGGATCGTGGGTTCTAATCCCACCGGGGGCATGGATGTCTGTCTCTTGTGAGTGTTGTGTGTTGTAGAGGTCTCTGCGATGAGCTGGTCCCTCGTCCAGAGGAGTCCTACCGAGTGTGGTGCGCCTAATGTGTGTGACCATGAAACCTCCATGAAACGAGGAGGCCCAGGCCCATATAGGGCTGTCGAGCCATAGAAAAAAAAATCTCATTCTGTGACATCCTGTGAGGGTGCCTTATAGTGACTCGATATTCATAAGTCCCAACAAACTACTAGCACTTCATTTTCACTAGCCACCAACAATTACTGTCTATACAATACCAAGTACAGTACACCCACTGCTCTATTCATTGACTACCAATCTTTCCCCAAATGTGCACTAAGCATGTAACAGACCACTCATCTGACACAGTGTCACAGCCTGAGATTTTACCTCTATGCCACCCCAAATAAGCTATAATGTTATAGTGCTTACAAACAAAAATAACTGCCGTTAATTTCAGAACTAGTATTTCAGCAAATTTTAATTTTGTGCATTTTTACTGTTACATGAATAATGCAATTTCTTACAGTTTCTGAGTCCTGCAAACACATATGCAGCTAAGAAAACAGTTGCACAAGGCATGATGGATATCGCACTGATTACAGCCAATGCCAACCAATTGCGCTACGTATTGGAGTTTGGTGAACGCAACGCCGTATTCTACACCATTACTGTGCTCATAGTAGTAAGCATACTGCTGCAGGTATAGCAAGTATTTCTCCACTTCTTATTCTAGAAATATATTAAACATATCTTTATTGTAAAAGCACTTATTATGAAAACATAGTATCGTAACAATTTAATGAACTGTTTGCTTAGATGAAGAAGAATGAAGTTGTGTTGCTAGTATCCAAGTGCTTGAAATTCAATTTGTCATAAAATAAAACTTGGCATTAATAACACTACAGTGAAACCTCTATCCATCGTTCCCGTTACCGTCATTGGCCCGCATGTATCGTCTGCCTTATTTGGTCCCGAAATTAGCCCCATATAAATAACACTATTTTTTCCCACCTCCATTGTTCCTCGAACTGTCGTTTTCCCGCACCAATAGTTGAAAAATCACGGTCCTGACGCAACATTTTCCTGCAATGATAGTTTTTTTTTTAAATTTGAAGCGATGGTTTAGCGAGGTTTAAGGACCGGCATGGCCTAGTATACAAGAAGTTAGTCGGAGAAAGTGCGGCAGTGGACAGCGAAAGCACGGAAGCGTGGCTGGAAAGACTGCCATCTTTGTTGGAGGGCTACGAACAACGTAATATTTACAACGCGGATGAGGCGGGGCTCTTCTACAACGTGCTTCCTGATAGAACCTTGGCTCTCAAAGGAGAGTCTTGTCATGGAGGGAAAAACTGTAAAGACAGACTTACTGTTTTACTTTGTGTTAACAGTGATGGAACAGACAAACAAGTGCCGATTGTTAACGGAAAATCTCCGAAACCGCGATGTTTCAAGAATGTAAAAAAATTACCCACCAAGTACCACGCGAACAATAAAGCGTGGATGACCACAGACATTTTTTCTTCATTTCTGCGTTCATTAGACGCAAGTATGGATGCACAAAACAGGAACATTCTCCTCTTTGTGGACAATTGTGCCGCACATCCAAAGGATACATCATTTCTAAGAAATGTAAAAGTCATACGGTACCCGGCAAATTGCACAAGTGTGCTCCAGCCCCTTGATTTAAGGGTATTAAAGTGTTATAAGCAGCTTTATAGAAAACGCCTCGTGCAAACAGCTGTTTGCTTAATGGATGCAGGCAAAGATACGAAAAAGAAGATAAACGTGTTGGAAGCTTTGCACTACACTGTGGCAGCCTTGCAAGAAGTAACCCAGCAGACAATCGAAAATTGTTTTCGGAAAGCTGGTTACGTGCAGGGACAATCTTCAGGCGATAGTGACGTCTTATTGACCAACGATGACGACGATTTCCGCCAAGACTGGGAAAAGTTCAGTGGCATGAACAAAGATAAATTCGAGGACTACGTCTCTGTGGACAGTCACGTGGCAACCTGTGGTGTAGAAACAGTGCAGGAGCTGTGCGTGAGCCTCGTGGAGTCCGGGAGTGTGGAGCGGGAAGAAGGAGTAGAAGAAGCTGGCGAACCCGAAGTTGTGCCGAGCTTTGCTGAGACGCATGAAGTGCTGATGAAAGTAAGATCTTTCTTTTATGCGCACAGCACGAGTGACAGTGATCGCGAAAGTGTTCTAGGCCTTGAAAAGTCGTACTTTGAATTGAGGAGGAGTAAAGTTTGCTCAAAACAAACGTCAATGAAAGATTTTCTCAGCAAGAAGTAATAATTATCATTAAATTGTTCTTATCTATAATTTTTAATGGTTTCCCGGTACTATCATTTCCCGTATGTATCATTCAAATTTTCCGGTCCCCTGAAAAACGATGGATAGAGGTTTCACTGTATATGAAAAATATAACAAAAAAATTCACTCAAACATGTGAAAGAAAAATGAAGACTCAAAACAGACAGTAATCTACTTCAAGGATGGTCAACCATTGGCAATGGTGCTGATTTTGGAACCAACTGAAAAAAGAGCTGGCACTGGTAATTGCAGGTTCTGTTTGTATTAAATTCTGAATTACATAATCCTACAGTTCACCCAAGTGCTTTTTAGAAGACTCACTTTTGCCGTAGATGACATAACCACCCCAAATACCAAACAATATGGTTACCCAGAAAAACATAACTGCAAAAAAAAACCCACAGCACTGTGCTGTGTTATTCTGAACGGTGAAACATATGGCCAGATGCATGCCTTCTCCAAAACAGAATCATTGCCATTTGTTTTCCTCTTCTGAACTTCGCAAATGCAGGAATACAAAATTATTATTTTCCTGTGGCATTTGATGATAATGATTCCTACTCTACAAGCTGCAATTCTGTGCCTCCCCTTTGCAGAATACATGAAAATACAACCTGCAACTTCTTAGACCCTTGACTCCCCCCCCCCCCCTACCCGCCCCCCATTGCAATATGAAACAGGCATTTCTCTGAAAATCACATCCATTTTTATTGAAATTGAACTTACATTTTGTGTTGCAACTGCTGTATTTTCCAAAACCACTGTCCATGTATACAAAAAAAAAAAAAAAAAAAAGGCATTAACAGATACTCCATATGGCATGCCACACAATCTGAACACAATATACTGATTGTGGGGTCAGGGCTATTCATATTCCAAGGGAGTAAAGACTGGCAAGTTTTACATTGATGTACCCACATTCTTTAAGAATAAATGCATGATTCACAGTCAGAATCCTAGCATATAAGTTAACAGATTATACCCATGATTTTGACTGGGTAAGAGAGTTACAGAATTATTTTTCAAGGGAAAAAATCCATTGTTTTCAGTGTTTATATATATATATATATATATATATATATATATATAATGCATTCCCATAAAGGCAAGGCTGCACTATAGGACAGCACTAAATCTCACTGACATTCAAATAATCCAGGCAATGCTTAGAGCTTCAAATTTTTGTACTATTACTTACAAAACCTCATCTTTTTAAAGAATGCCAAATACATCATTCAAATTGAGAGATTTCTCACTTCTAGCTTAAAGGTACAATATGAGCATACTTGGGATTTCAGTTCTAAGAGTAGAGAATGTAGGAATTGTGGGAGCTCTCTGGATCCACAACAAATTAATTAAATTACTGCACGTTTTACAGAAAGTTAGTACCTCATCACCGAACTTAACTTATACACAATATTAACCTAATACCCGCAGTGCAAGCAGGACTTAAGTGTTTTATCTTACTTTTTATTAAAAGGAATTTTATGCACAAAGTTTCTGGTTATTCTGCCACATACTGTGTTAAAATACAATGTATAAATTTTTGCAGGTGGCTGTTGGAGTGTGCCTCATATTCAAAGGACGGTTTGACATGGCTGGTGATTCAAAGCATCAGCAGGCCAACAGACTCAACAACTATGTTGTTATGGGTGTTTTCCTGGTCACCATCATCAATGTATTTATTGCTACATTCACCATCAGTGGGAAAAAGGAGTCTGCATCATCATAGCGAAGTTCACATCAATTGTAACACATCGGTTCCTTATTCACAGCATTAAGCAATGACACTGCATTTTCTGGCAACTTTCAAAATAATTGCCCAAACACCATACATTTTTTGTACAGTGATGAAAATATGACAGTGCATAATAATGCACCATACGGTTTAATAAATCACAGACACTATGATGCCCATGGTTAAACTAAAAGGAATGCCTCAAAAACATGGAACACAGCAATTTTAGTTTTTGCATGTGGCCACACAAGAATTAGTCTGCTATGAGATTCAAAGATTTCAGAGCAGCAAAAATATACTTTGCAGTCTTCTTGGTCATGAAACCAAACAGTTGGTAGATGATTACCCACGTGTCATTAGGAACCTACTGCACCCATCTCCTAACCTAAAGATGGAGGCAAAAGGTTCTATTAAACCTTAACCATCAACCAGAGTACATGGTGTCATGATACAGAAGACTGAAAACTATAACTGCTTTTCTGTCAGCAGAGGAGAGACACAAATTGTGCACCAAAATATAAACCACAGTGAAGAACAACCTCAATCTATGTTGCAACCTTGCTCCACACTTGGCACTACTCATGTGTGCACGTGCATTTGTAAGGCAGAGGGTGAAATAAACAGCCCTTCACTCAAATATAATGCCAGAAATCTTATTACTTCTGTTGAATCTGAGAAACCAACAAAGGATTTTGGCCTGCTAGCAAACAACTATGGAGGTGAGAAATGTTTAAAATGTCATATCAACAAATGAAAAACCACAGATGCACACTGACTATAAGTCTGAAGCACAATAAATGGAGGCCAAAGGTCAGTGAACCATCTTACAGCATCATAACTATGATGATAAATCACCAAGTGTTTGTAGGGGTACCCAAAGTTTGGCAGGACTCACGGACCCACATGGTAATGCACGGAATACAAACGATAACCTACAATAATATCATACGGCCACGCACATAAATGTTATTCCCAAAGTTCAGATGAGTAGTTCTAGTGGAAAAATGTTCTGTACACTGAAAATTCAATTACTGAAAAGTACTACATGGTCTTCGAGCAACAATTTAGAGACCAAGCATCTGTAAATTACAGAAAGGATATGTGACATCCAACAGTGCAGCAACATAAATTTGGTCAGATTATATTAGATTAGATTTGGTTAGGTTTATGACTGGGCACAGTTCTATGTTTAGACAGTAAAAACTGTAACTATTTCTGTATCACTACTGGACACTAGTCATAAGACAACTTCTAATGAATGCAAATAATTGCACTTATGAGGGTCTGCCAAACCATAGTAAAAATGAGAATTCTTTAATCCTTTAACTGTTACAAATTTGTGTACATGAAAATATATCATTACTGCACTTCCCAGTTCTAAATACAGTACACTAACTAGGACCATATGATCCACACACCTAAAAATGGGAAAATATTGTACCAACAATCACACTATAAATGTTACAATGTACTTAAATAAAAACAAATTGTCCAAGTATGTTAACCACAGAACAGTCCATGTGTTTACACATTTGCTTAGAAAACAGATGCAATATACCAGCCCAAATATGCATCGAAGAACAGAGTAAAGCATACATTTCAATTGTTGTCCAGTGGATTCTGCCATTGCAAGCTCAGTTTCTGATTATTGGACGGGTTTAGAGGGACAATGGCACCTTCGGCTTCTGGAAAACGTTCATGGTACCGTTCCAGGCGCAGATACTTCACAGTTACCAGATTGCCTGTCCAAAGACATCCATAAATTTATTCAGATACATTAATTTGAAAAATAAACTAATGAATTAATAATGCAAGAATTAGACATACATTAAGAACATATTTAACACATGCATGAAAAGTTTTCAAAAGTAACTACCTGAAAATAAAACGGCCCATCTAATGTATTTCCTTCATAATAAAATGGTAGTGTTATTGTTAAGTATTGAATACTGAAGACACAGACCTTCTAACATGTTCAGACAGAATCTTCTAATCAGGAGCACAGCTCAAACATTTAATGACTTCAACTTTTATATAACATTTCCTTTTGAAACAGACATAATTTTGACACATATTTTGTGCTCATAAATCCAAGTTTAAAATTTAATTCATTTTTCTCTCCATTATACTTATACTTAATACCTGCACTAAAAGTACACACCAATGGGCAAGTCACACAGGTGGCTTAAGTTCTTACAGGATGACAGAGTCAAGATAACACAAGACTAAAAATATGCACAAATATAAATTCTCAAACATACATACATACACACATATATACATTTGCATCCCATGGACTCAAATGCTAGTCAGAATAATGGGATGTGAAATGAGTACTAACATTTAAAACACAAGACCAGTAAGTTTTAAAATACGGAGGGGGAGGGATGGGGGCCAATATACAGTATTACTAAATATGAAATGCCTTAAGAAATGTTATGAGTCACTTTCAAACAGCAAAAATTTATCAATGCAGTGAAAGGAATATGCATGATATCTTTTTAATGTTACTTTAAATGGCACCTTTTTATTCATATGACTTCTGACTGCATTTGGCAACTACCTTTTTAGTGTTATCACCAGCTCACTTTGTAGCTTCTGATTGAGACTACATATAACTTTACCATCTCAATCAACACTTACATATTCTGCCTACCTTTTCTAAAATACTGACCATTCTGCAACTTACTCTGATGTTTCTTGACATGTATGGAAAAGGATGGACTTCTTCTAACTCTCAATTAGTAAATGAAAGTGAACAAGTTATGCCAGTGGGTATGGTAATTTTATTTGTCCACTGTGTCAAAAATGATTAAAAAAGGTGTGCTTACTGTCAAACCACCAGCCATGAAGTGCTCGATAAGCTTTGCCGGCATCTTCCTGAGAGGCACACTTGAGGTACACACATCCATCTCTAGAGGCACGGTCCACAGAAATGTGCAACGCCACAACACCCTCTTCCCCGCACTTTTCCAGTATAGCGTCCTGCACCCGGACTGGCCATTCATCTCCAAATTCCCTATGTCAGTAGAATTATTTCGTGTGCGAAAGGAGAACATATACAAACAAATATGCAATAAAGGTTATTTTATATAATTTACATAATCCTTTACATAATTACAGCCCTGTACCGCAGTTTTATAGTGGTGCTACTCCCGTGTACTGAGAAAAATGAATGTGTATCACACTTCCCCTAATCACAGCCATTTATGACCTTATTCAGTAAATCCCTCATCTATTTACTTGCAAATCAGAAAAACTTACAATTAATTCAACATTTCCATGCTGTATGCTTGTTTTCCACACCAACTGTGCACACTTTTAATTGAAGATTTACATACGGGCAGTACGCTGTCATGTGGTCTTCATTTTTGTCCTTCATATACACCCAGCCCTTGTTTCACACCCATCTGTTTTACACCTTTTTGCTTTAATTCCTCTTGCCAATTTACATCACTTCTTAATTTGTGCTCGTTCATTTTCGGTTTTAACACCCTCTGGCTGGCTGCCTCTATTATACTTACCCTTACTCTGATTGGAATATCATTTTTGATTTAGGCCCACTTTTTCAGAATGCAACTAGGATACAGAACAGGGGCTGGATGTACTGTACTTACACAAATATAAGAAGGTAAGAAAGGGTAAAAGTAAAGCTGTCCCTGTGCAAGCCATGAAGGCGTACAAGGGGCTAATGGGAACATATTATAGAACAGAATGAACACAACTCACATGTCTGGGTCAAACATGTGCCTTATTTTAAGGCAGGGTGTTGGAGAACATGGCGGAGAATTGGGACTTCCGGTCATTGTATCAAATGCCTGCCCCTGCCAAACTTTGTTGTTGCGACGGGGTGTTGGCTGCTCTGATGACACCTTACTGCCAACATCATGAACAGCACAAGTCAAAAAAACATTCTGCTGACAATCAACTCCACAACTCTATATACAAATAACTTCAAAATATAACACACACCTCTTTTTATTTTTATTGTTATATAAACCCAGTAAAAAATAAAGACACGACAGACTGGAATGCCCGCAGAAACAGCATTCCAAACGTAGTCCTTCCAGTATAAGTATGACTTAGAAATGAAAGCAGCATAATTACAGTTATATTTATCAATACTGCTGCCTAAACAAAGGGCCCAGAATTTTTAAGAAACAACACAAATGCTTATGTATGTTTTCATAAGCGATGTTAAAGCAGAACCATGTTTAACAATGCAAAATATTAATATGTTGAAACTCAGGTTACATGGGAGTAACATAAATTCAAGCAATGATGAATGCAGTGCCATAAATATGAAGTGACGCAGTATTAGAAATTGCTTAGTGCCAAAATGCTTCAATATGCTACAGGATGGAAAGCTATAACACAGAAAAAATTTTCCACTCCTAACATTTCCCACAGGTTACAATGACAGAATTGTTTAGGTCAACAGAAAGTGAAACTGTTGGCAGAATTATAATGACTAGTAAAATGAAAAGGAGACCAACTGGTACATACTAAGAATAAGTACAATCATAACATTTCAGGCTACAGTAATAAAACAATTTACTGTGAAAATACACCTCATGAGGAAACAGTGTAATGGTTAAGGGAAACAGTGTAATCATCCCGATACACAAAGAACATACCATATTTACTTGCACAATTTTGCCTCCATGCAATTTTCACACTCCTACAAACAGATAAATGTTCAAAAAAAATCAAATACAGTATCTCACTCTTACCCAAACAATACATGATATGAGAGAACAATAACAAGACTTAATGCTTTTGCTCTATATTTTTCTTTACCTACCTAAAAGTAAATTTTAACCCTAACAAGCCCTTTAAGATAATTATGACTTTGTAACTCAACTGATGATTCAGATATCTGTTTTAATTTGGTTAATTAATCACCATTAACGTCTTACTATACAGAACCTCATGTCATACACAGAGCACAAAATAATGTTGCTGATTTTTGGGTTCTGAGGAAAACTACAAAAAACCTGTCAAGTAGCTGGTCTCCAAGATACAAATTGAACCTGGCTCCTCTTGAAAACAAAGCATACGTACTACCCAGTCGATTGTAATGTTCAGCAACTCCAGATGTTGTATTTTAGGAATAACAGGAATATCAGTGGTGTTATCACCATTTTTTATTACCGTCTTTATGTTTAAATTTGTAGCACATGAACAAGATCCTATAGGAATTGTAGACACACACACACACACACACACACATATACAAAGCAGCAGTTTTACTGGACAAAAATTATAGTGATGCCATATCAAACCACATCATGTCTAAATTCACCAAGTGGTTTCAATGATGAAATGTGCACAAATGGATAGATATAATCTCCATACAATGAACCCACTGAATGTGTTAACGATGTACAGATGCCACAGTTGTGTTACATTCACATGTCAAAATGTATTCAAATTCTGATATACAATTTTACTGATTTTCCATCTATGCAAGCTTTAAAATTCCAAACAATACCACAATTCACTGACCTACAAATTTTAAGCTGCTGTTATGGATGTTGCTGATGCAACGACTGTTGCTGTTTTACGCTTTCTTACAAACATTGTCAGATACTCTTCAATGCAAGTTTTATGCCATGTTCCTGGACTTCCGATCATAAGAAACAATCTCCAAATTTAGAACAGTGAGACAAGTAATTCACCTAGAGGCACATGTTGTTGAAGCATGAGGAAGCCAGCGCCACACAGGAAACTCCTCTCCTGCAATGGACTGCATCTCACAGCGGACACGTGACTCTGAATCCTTTATCCACTGCACAGCCTGTTTCCACACCTTTGCCAGTCCTACCCAACAACAGTTCAAAAATAGTTTCGGTCATTATACAACAAAGAAAACATTTTAAATACAGACACTAAGGTGAAATATTTGAAGAAAAAGATCCAAGAATAACAAATCTACAGCACCTTAAACGACATTTAAAAACACACAATTTTAAAGAATACACTAAGAGCCAGAAATGAAGTGCTTGTACATTATATTGCTTTGTTACTGAAGTTAACTTAAAATTATATTTACACCACTATTTATGCAGCAATATAAGTAGGACTCACGACTGCGGTCTGGTGGAGGTATCAACTGGTCTCTAATATGATTGACTGCAAGAAATGGCTGCTTGCCAGCTGAGGTATTCTTTTGGTGGTTCACCAGAAGCTCTATGATGCGCTCAACCATCTTATATACCTCAACTTTGTCTCGTTCCCTGCGCCGCATGTACCACTGTGTTGCCAATTTGATACCATACAGAACAAAGATGCCTACAATAAACATGAAAGTAATGTCTATGAGAATGTTCCTTTACATAAAGTTGCAAGCATATAAATTTACATTTATTCACTTTTATAAACTTCCGAAAATGAAAGTAGATTTCGTTTCATTATGATTGAAACATCAAAATCATCAGTCTACCTTTAGAAATAAACTGTTTATAAAATTCCTGTGCATTTATTACAAATACATAAGGAAATCCTACTACATATATAAAGATACAATCTTCATCTGTTGGAATTTTATCTCACCAAATAACCCTTCTGTGCCATTTGGGGCATTAAAGCCCCATCATGTGTAAATGACAGAATGCCAGGTGGTACACTGTCAGACCAAAAGTACAAACACTGGACCTTACCTACCAATGTTTAGTGATTCAAGAGCACTGCTATGACTTTAATCTGATCCAGTAATGTCTACAAATGCAGCTAATGCTAACTATGAAAAAATATAACATGCTACAAACTTACCGTTAAATTTTACATCCATAAAAGGTTCTCTTTTTGGTAATCCATAAATTATAAAATAAATTGCACGTCTGGTATCAAATTCCATACTAAACTTTATTAAAAAGTACTACTACTGTACACTTCCTAGTATGATTAAGAGTCATCAAGTTTTACAGGGCAGTTAATTTTATCTGTTTCATAGATTTGGGACATGAGTACAGACAAATAAGTACTTCTTACACTTAAGAGCAGAAGAGTTCTCTATACAGCCCTTCATTACATTTCCAACATACTTCTTCATAATTATCTTCTTTTCCCCTCAACATACTCAGTCCTATTACTGCATACACCACACAGAGTCAAAAAGTGAAGTGAATTTATTAATTACTTCATGTAAAACAATATGCGACAAACGCAACATGTATCACTTCTCAACATAATCACCCCCTTTCTTCAACCCAATTTCTGTAGCGGCTCACAAGCTTTCTGATGCCACGTGTGAAGAAAGTTTTCGGTTGTGATGTCAAATGCTGATCCACAACTAAAGCCTACAGTTAATGCAATTTCACTGACGGTAATCCCCCTGTTTCCTTTAATCATCCACTTCAGCATGATGGTCATCTGTTTGTGATGTCGAAGGCTGGCCTGACCATCCTTCTTCATCAAGAGTTTTCCTCCCACATTTAAATCTGTCCACCCACTTGTATAAACTTTTCTGTGCCATGTAATGTTCACCACATTGTGCCAATATTCTTCTAAAAATTTAACATGTTTTAACGCCTTCTGACCACAAAAAAATGGACCACACCTCACTGTTCTACAACAGTACAATTCAAAAGTGGTGCTGCCATCTTTAAAGATGTGTAAACAAACACAACTAAACCTCACACTGACTCGTCACAACAATGCCTAGTATGTAGTTATTGAGACAACCACTAGGTTTCGCAGTGCATCAACTGCAGTGCCTCTACAGGCAAATTCACTTTATTTTTTGACTCACCTATACACGCGCGCGCGCACGTGAGTGTGTGTGTATCAGTCCTCTTTTTTACTTGGTATTTTCCTGAGCTTCCTGTTATGAATGAACAAAGTTTCACACGGATCAAAGACAAAGTTGACCATTCAGACAAAATCATTCACAACAGGGCAATGACCTTTGTAAATATCTTTAATAACCATGCGATCTAAAACATACTCAATTTTGGTCTTACTTGCTCCTGTTTACTCCCTGATCCATAAAAAATGACAGGCACAAATAACACATACACACAAACATCCAAATTCTATTCCACAATGATGGTGGTGTTTGGTAATTAAATATTGCACTAGGTGCATTGCATTAACACTGAGCTGTTGGTAAGATGTCCTTCTGACATGGTCAGTTAAGGATTTGAGCTTTCAAATCTGGGTTCACCAGGATGACAAGGCTTTTAGAACTTTAAAGAGAGCTTAAAAGTTTCTTAAAATGTGTCATAAAACCAAGCAGTATATTTTGATCTGCTTCTATACCAACAAGATGCAACTAGAAAAGAAGAAGAAAGAAAGAAAAAAAAAGGTAAAGCAATCCCATTACAGACCTGGACAGGCCCTTAGGGTTCCAGGAGGTTGAGGATCCCAGATTTCTAGACAGTCGGCACATGAAAGTGGTAAGGTTGTCAGCCCTACGCACCAGGTGCCTTTACCACCTAGGAAATATTCCTGGTACTCATTACTGTTAGAGGCTGAGTAGACCCCAGGGCCATAGTGCAACTTAAAGGATTATGTCAATGAAAAATTCCAATGACACCATCGGGAATCGAACCCGCAACCTTCCGGCTTGTAGCATAGTGCCTCAACCAACTGCACCACCGTGTGCCCCGATGCAACTAGTAGTCTTCTCATAATATTCATGTTTAGTAAAGATGAGAAAAATCACTTGACTTTGCCCAACATAACCTTTTCCAACCTTCTTATTCTTAAATTTGGAGGATTAGTATGACCATGAAGGGACATCCATGCATACCTGTTTGTTTCAGTAGCAACATAATTCAGAAATGCTGCTGTGAAGAACAAAAGTCACAGGTGCTGCATGATGCATTCTGTGACAGTTAACGTCTGTCCGCAGCCTATGGACTATCACTGTCACCAACAGTTTCTACCCAATCAGTCACTGTCAATGTCATTGCCAACAGTAACAACATTTCAATTACAAAACTTACACTTGATGAGTCCTCACTCTCTGGCATATGCATGTTAGGTGTGATTACGATTTTCCATTGTTTGGGAAGGCTTGGTACTAGTAAACATCATCATCTAGTAATTCTATTTCATTCACAATATCGCTCTACAAATCACTTACATACAGACTGTTACTCTCCTCTAAAGCTTCACCTACTTGCTCATCCTTTACAAGATTGTGAGCCATCTCACACTAAGACAAAAACATACAAAATTTAAATGACAACCACAGCACCAAACCAAGCAAAACGAGGTGGTAATACATGTTGACGGTACAATATACTGTGCTCGATGCAAGAACCTTCAATTTATGTGCAGTGATGAATAAAACAACACCTTGTGGCTGAAATGGGCATTAACAGCATAGATGTATAAAGCCAACAGATCAGCCAGTGGTAACTTTAACACAACCCCTGTGGGTGGGTGATCAGCTAAAAGACAAATGTTCTTGTGGGGACAAACAATCGGGAAGGCAATAAAACTTACCAGCAGCAGTACACAGGACCTGGAACAGAATACCCTGCACTTTGGTCTTCAGGTAGCAGATAAATGGCAAATCTGGATCAGTCACAGCCAAGCCACCTGCATCAACCAGATGACGATTGCTTACGCTTTCAGCAGTATTTCCCATTGCAGAATCCACAACTTGGATGCCCCAGTGGGAATTGGCGACTAACAACACCTTGAGAGACCGTAAGTGATGCTCCAACTTGGAACCATCCTAGACATAAGGACAAATATAAACAATAGGATGATCAAAATTGTCAATGGTAAATTTCACATCAACTTCAAAGTAACAACACAAAAATTTGTTGTGTCACTGTATGAAGCTTTCTGAATGGTAATATGGAACTTGTCCATGTGTTACACACACAAAAAACTGTCCAGTAGCAACAACTACTGATGGTCCGTGGAGTGTCTATGGCCCAAAAGAGAATCTGGAAATGTATCTTTCACTTCTCAGGTCTGTTTATAAATTAGTCCTAATTTGTGTGATAATGCTTCACGTTTGTTTACAACAAAGTAAAATGTATCCGATAAAATTCAACTAATGAAGCTTACCAAGTAGGAAGACATCTTCAAAAATGGACACTGACCTTATTAGAATATTATCCCATATAAATTCTGCATTAAGTGATTCATTATCACCATCAAACTACCTTTCAAGTTGAAACTACTTTAGTGATTTTGACACATTCTTGAATACAAGAAAATATATGATTAAAAAGCAAAACTGTTAGAGGAAAACCCCATTCTTTCTAGAAATATTTGATAAATACCAATTCTACCTTACTATATTTTACAGTTTTAATTTTTTTTGAGCTCAGCTGTACACTTATAGACCGAGTACTGTCTCATATTTCAGCTTCACATAGAAAGGTCATATTTCAACTTGACCCCAGCTCAACTGTTCACTTACAGACTGAGTACCACATCCCACATTTCAATTTCACACAGAAATGCCATATTTCAACTTGACAGAGAAATGTAAAGTTTTTCAGTTACTTTTTTTGTGAGGAACACTTTAAGTAGCATTTCTTGAATTGGGAGCAGCTTAGGTTTTATACCAGTATCTGATGTCTTAGCCATGGTAATTGCATGTTCAATAACTGATGGCTGTAGAGGATGAACAGGGCACACACACACATACATAATTTGAAGTATACACAAAAGTATATAAATTTTGCACACACAATACTTCAACCTATTAAAATTAAAGTACAAGGTACAATCAAAATGTGATCCATTAAACCCATGCTTCTTTATATAGATTACACACACACACCACAATTCTGCCTTACGCTGTGTGAAAATAAATGGCAGTGCAGCTGGAATGTGGCGTCATTTCCCACCACACATTTTCACTGATAAACACTTATGTGCTTATCTGTACCTCTAACCTGTAGTGGAAATGACCTCAGTGATTAACCATTATGAATGGAGGTCAGTATTTCTTCATTGTATGTTGGGAATAAACTGAACAAATGGTAACTCTGAGAAACTGTTTCAGATTCTGATGAAAAAAAAAAACATTTAAAAGGTGAAAAATTCATTGTGTCATTAACTTTTCATGCCTCGTAGGTGGGAAATGCTGTTACACAGAAAACATACTAAAAGAACACCATGTATGTCAACCATACATGAAAATTTTGGTACTAAATTATCCTGATGTTACAGGCAGGAAATTTATGAGTTCCATTTGTTGTTTTTCTATGGCCATCACATGTTAAACGTGAGAGTAATCTAATAATCAATTTGGGACACTTCTGGTTTTCACTTGCAGCACCTGGAACTCAAACCTGTGACTATTTTTAAATCTTTTCACAAAAAATGTTGTTTATTTATGTTGCTGCACAGTGTCACTACATCTTCAAATCCCCTGCAAGTTTAACAGAGGAATATAAACAAAAGTTGTGAACAACAAAGAGGGTCATGACATCAGATCTTCCTACATCTCTGAAATAAAGAAAAGTATCATTTTATGAAGATACAAAAAGAATGTGCTCAAGTTTAAAAAATACTGACAATGCCTCTACAGAACACAGTTCATGTAACACTAACTTTAAAAACAGTATAAAGTTGACTCAGCAAGCTAAACGACTACAGAATATGGTTGTCTTTGCCCAATAAACACAACTAAAAACTGTGTTTTTGTTTACACATTTTAGGCATATTCATTCATAAAAATACGTTTGGTTTGAGCAGCAGAGTTTACAGCAGCAAGAGATTTTACCTTGAACTCCATGACTGATCCTTGCATGATATAAGGTTACAATTAATTATTCAAACACTATTTTAAAGTCTCCTTAAAATTCAAAATCAATAAAACAAGGCCAATAACTGAACAAGCATGTAAGGTAAAATTTCTTGTGACACTGATGGCAAATATTAAGAACTCCTCACAACATTACCACTGTCTTATTCTTCTTCATGAGCCACACGATGATTTCTTGATGGGTCATCATGGCAGAATGTTCACCATAACACTGTTCACTGACAGCCCGTTTGTTCAACTCAGGATGCAAAAGTTTGGCCAGCTTCACAGCAGGCATCAGTTCTTGATGATCCACACAAAGTTCCTATAAGGACCATTGTAATATCACTGACTGTTGGACCAGACTGTAAGCATTCATTACCTATATCTGTAATAATCACAAAAGTATTTTTAAAATAATCCAATTTATGCATGTCTCATACTTCATGGTGGCTATGTAAGCCACTTGTATTATGGACTTCTTTATGTAAGTTTATCACTTAACAAATGAATGAATGAATGAATGAATGAATGAATAACAACTACATTTACCAAGTTCAATCCAGTTCTTATGGAACTGCCTCCCAATTAACATCAGGCTGAATTAATTAATTAATATATTTAAGTCCCATTACTATACACACTTTGGGTGGCTGGAGTTTCACTCTCTCATCCCATGCTCAAGAAACATGCTTACATTACTAATCTTATCTTCATACTATTTATACACTATAATAATATTTTATCATTTATTTAACATTTGTTTATATTTTTATCCCTGCTACTCTTCTACTCATCTAGATTTATTTCTGTTTCAAACACGTTTCTTTACCATCCTCTCCTACTTCTCTTCACATTTAACCACATACAGAGTGTCTCTTTTTGTCATGTCCCCGAGCATAACGGCTTTATCACATATGACACCTGCATCCACCAGGACATCCTGCAACAGCTGCAGTGCTCAAGGACACAATAAAAGAGGCATCCTGTATATCCATATTTTCCATCATTGCTCATGCTATTATGCATCATGCTATCCTAACAACCACTTATGTATCTGTGTTCCTAAATCCGTCAGTCACAACCTCCTCCCTCCAAATTTTTGTTCCTTCATACCTCAACATGTACTTCCCCATTCTTCCTCTGTGCTATATACATGGAGAGAGTCCTGTTCAGTGTTTCTCCAAACCCTTCATTCTCCAAACTCCTGGTTTCTCAAATACACATTTCTGTAAATGTCTCCTCCTACCAACTGGTTCTTAAGACATTAGACAGTGCCAGTAAACTTTTTGTGTATATATGTATGAACTTCCATGCTTTGTCTGACACATCATTTACTTATTTTTTCCATGATTCCTTCTTTTCATCAAAACCTCACCCACGTCCAATGTATCCCATCCCCCCCACACCTCACCTCTGCGGTCCCAGTGCATCTCCTATATGACTTGTCTCCTCTAATTCCCAGTCTCAACCAATATTTAGTTACTCTTTCAAATACTTTGCCCTTCCTGTTTGTCCTCCCTAATTCCTTCAAACGTTCACTACTCATTACATCACTAGCATGACATCACTTTCTTCATTACCTTCCATCCATCATTCAACCACCATACTTCCACCCCTGTCATTATCCCTGACACCACTAGCAAAATATAAAACCGTTCTGATACCATATTTCCCAAATATAACACAAGAATGTTTTCACAATTCACCATCTGAAAAGTGTGGGGATGCCTTATAATTGTGTAAAAAGAACATTCTGTATAGGTACTTGCCTGAAAATTGAAGAGTGTGAAGAGGGGAACTCCCACTTTCCTCTACAGTCCAAAATTATACCTAAACATTTTACTTTAATTCTTCTGTCTATTTTATCTCTTACAAGCTTCCATATTCAACTCATATATAATGTCCTGCTTTCAAAAGACTATTATTTTTTTATTTTCTTTATCTTTAGCCTTCACTCTTAGCACAGCTAAACTGACTGAATATAATTAACTGCTCTTTACAAGACTATACTAGTTACCGCACCTGCTGCCAGGCAGGCTGCAAAAAGCAAGCTCAATACCTGTATCTTTTAACATTTCATGGGAATGGATTTTAGACTCATCCAAAATTCCTAATCTTCCACCCGTAAATATGTTGAATAAAACATGTGACAGACAGCAACTCAATAGTACCTAAATCAATGTCATCCAGTACCTGTTTACCTCGCCACTTCACTCCTCTCTGAATAATTTTATACACTCAATTTAATCCTTCAAAATACATAACTAAGGCCCTTAACAAACAGATACATGAGTGTGCTGTCTTCTAGACCAGTTAATTCAGATCTTGCACACAGCAAGACAAAACCCAACACATACTTCCTGACTTACAATGTTTGGTATACTGTCATGATTGTACAGTGGAAGTAGATTAGATACATTAACACTGGTTACTTCATAAACTGTGTTAAACCTCAATGTATTAGTTCAGTTTCATAATTTGGAGTTATACATATTATTCATAATATTCTTTTCCATTAAGTGTATTTCAAATTGAATAGATGGTTAAAGCCAAGAAAGACACAGGTTTTATAAAATTAGTAAACACCATCTCTTGTCATTGCCAATTTGTACTTGGACTGCAAACAAAAGTTGTTCTGACTGCAGCAGATCATAAATAACAAAACAAATTAAGAATCATAATGCTCCTCTACATACAAGCACTGCCTCTGAGATGCCACATGCAATGTGTGAATACTTTGTCACACAGTATTTTTTGTACTGTCCACTACTATTTTTAAAAATTGGAAGTTCCCATGGTCAAAAGTTCATTAAACTCTGCCAGCAGTCATATAATGATAACCTGATTCCAGAGCTGGCACAGCAATAACTTCCCTCACCTCAGAAGTGGCAGAGTGGCTCCAATTCACATCTTGTTGACATACTGGAAAGGTGTTTGCTGCAAGAAAGAATATGATATTAGTCATCCTCCCATCGACATTCACAATCTTACTGACGTGCAATAACTGAACTCACCTTTGTCTTCCAAGCCAAAGCTGACAGCATCTCTTGATCGCACACTGACATACATAATGGCCAGCACAATGAAGAAGAGTGCTACCACAGCTACAAGAATCATAGAAACAAACTGGGAGTAGCATCCAAACTTTGCCTCATCTTCTGTCACCTTGAACTCCTGCGATAGATCAGACTGCGGCGAGTAGCCCAGCCGCCTGAAAATGTGCACAGACCTGCACTTCCAGTGTATCACTAATGGCATGTAATGAAAGAATAAGCAAATGGCTATCCTGTCTTGACCCAGGTTTACATTTATGCAAATTTTGATGCTGCCAAGGTCACAACTGATTTATCCAGACCAAATCCCTTGGCCAGCTTTGAAAAGAAATGATTTGTAACATCAACTCTACTAAACAACAGAATACACTCCACAGATATTGAATGAAATTTTGGTACTAACACAACAGCCTAACAAAACAAATAATTTACTACCTCTTTAATCTACGTCAAACCTCTGGCTATATTCCTACATGCCCAAAGTCTCACTCATGTTCAAATTTTCAACTCAAGACATCAAAATTACCACCTCTTCAAACATCTCCTGATAGCTCAGTCAGTACAGTGAACTAACATCCAGTTTTCACAACTGAAAAATCATGATCCAATTCCCAGCAGAGGCACAGGATTTTTCTTTTCTCCAAAGTGTCCAGACTGGCTCTGGGGACACCCAACCTCCTATTCAGTGGATAAAAACAGCTCTTTCCCCCAAGAGTAATCAGCCAGGGAGTGAAGCTGACCACTCACCTCCATCTAATGACAAGTTTACGCATGAGCTCAGCTACACCTCCACTCTCCCAAATGAATTCATGGCAAGCACAAGAACAAATCGATCTTTTGCCTATTCTTATTGTAACACACATACCAGACTGAGAAATGTAATTGCATAAATGCATATATTAAAAGTACCTGTAAGTGGTGAAGAGGCCATTAGGTGAGTTTGACCCATCATGTTCCTTCACATCAAAGATGCTTGATGGTGTTGATCCTGGTAAATCAAACAAGTCATGTATGTTAACATAGTGCATGCAAAAACCGTTAGGCCTTAGGACTTACGAATCCACACATTAAATGCTAGCACAGATAAAGCAGATTTCCAATTCATCTTCAGTAATGGATAATGAATGATGACAGAGAAGACCTACAGCTTAACACTGGATCAAAATATGTGATGTCTTGGTATTCCCCACATTCATAGTAGTTCAGAAATTCACATACCTTCATTCACCATCACCTCAAAATATTATTATTTGTTAATCCACAGCAATGCATGTTCCTGAAAATGGTATTGTCATCATCATGTGTGTGCCTGTCTTCAATATCTCTCACATCTTAAAACATTTCAGACCATGTTAGAACAGGACTGCTAACACAACATTTGTCACCAATAGTAAAATCATCATACAATATACATACAATAAAACCACAAACCTTTGACTCATGAAGTATGATAACAAAAGAGAAAATGTTAATTCATGGAGGTGAAGCTATGAGTTATTCACTTTAGTGACAAAACTTTAGGCTTTCACATTTAAACTACCAAGCTTAGGCTTCAGGTACAAAAGAACATAAAATTTAATCCACGGACTGAGTTGTCATTTTAGTGACAGAAACTTCAGGCTTTCAGGTTTAATTTTAATCACAGTGACACAAGCTTAATAAAATCACTTACAGCAAAAAGGTCACTGTTTGATATCTCATTTCACTGAAACACTCATCAATGTCAGCTACATAGGTTCCATTTTCTTGACAAAAAGTTTAAACCCTCAGGAATCACTGCAGTGACATCAACCATACAGAACAAAAATATTTATTGCGCAAAGGTTAAGCTTTCATGGTCCATTAAATCAATCAAAAAAGAATCCCACAATCAAGAGATGTTAGGCTTCAATTTTTCATTTTTCTTCTATAAACTTATGGCTTTCAGGTTTCATTTGACTGACAGAAACTCAAACCCAACAAACAAACAAAAAATCTGAAGTACAAACATTAGGCCTTGAGATTTAATTTTATTGGCACATACTCACAAAGGTTAATTATTTGTGTTGCTTTGTAGCACCTTCATTACTTACCTTCACAACCATCTCAACCATTCTACTTCCTACCAATGCTGGCAAACCTGATGGGTATGGTTCCACAGCATATATTAAGGTGTGCTTGATCATATTAACATGTTAATGCCTTAATTAATGTTATTTCTGATACAAATATAATGACCTTTTGGGAAAAAGGCATGTGTGCAACAGTAACAAGGTGGGGGTAACTGGACCAACCAGAACAGACAACAGACCAGTCTGACTGTTTGGAGCTCTGATAACAGACTAAAATGCCAGTGACCAAACTGTGTAAGTCACAGCCAGACAAAACAAGTTTTGTCTGGTTTTGTCTGGAGTGTGATGATCATTCACCAGTCTTTGCCAGCCTTTGTTAGTCAGGAGTGCAAATGGACAGGAAACATGGCCAGCTTTGACATAGAAAGTTTCACTGTGTTATTTAATGGTTCTAATTTTATAACTGAGAACATAAATATAATATAATAACTATAATAAATATAGTACAAATTTACAGTGATAACACTGTCAGCTATTGCAAATTTTATTTGGGTGATCTTTGGGTAAGATATCCTGCCGTGATACCTAAAACAGATTAAAAAATAAGACACACCTGTCACAACTATATTTGAACAATGTTTCATTGTTTAGTTTGCACCACGTTTCAGCTTTAATTACAAGGCATCATCAGGCACTGACAAAAGTACAGGATGAAAGAACACTTATGTACAACACACTTTTATTAAACAAATTCAGATCTCAACCTTACAAAGTTTGCAAATGTTTTTATTGATTAGAAGCCAAAACTGTATAAGTTAACATTAATATATATTAAAATATATTATAAATGTTGCTGCAATACTAATAAATATATAACAGAAGTACTGCAGCAACATTTAACTTTTAACTTGCACAGCTTTGGCTTCTGATCAATAAAAACATCTGTAAACATTGTAAGGTTAAGATCTGAATCGGTTTAATAAAAATGTGTTGCATGTAAGTGTTATTTCTTCATGTACTTTTATCACTGCCTGATGATGGCTTGCAATTAAAGCCAAAACATGGTGCACACTAAACAATCAGACACTGTTCAAACACAGTTGAGACTGACGTGTCTTATCATTCAGTCATCCAGCAAATTGTGTTGATAATTGTTAGACAAATATACATTAAATGACATACCCCCCAACTGTCAATTTAGAGTCCAAATTTCTTTGCTGATGGTACTAGTATAATTGTATAACACCCCAAAAGCAGCAAGTTTCACAATAGCATTAATGATGCCTTTGAAGAGTTGAACAAATGGTTTACAGCAAAGAAACTTACATGAAACTTCGACAAAACAAACTTTATGGATTTTGCCACTAATAAAGGTAAAGGTAAAGTTAAAGTTGTCCCTGTCCATGCCATGAAGGCACACAGAGAGAGCAAAGGTATAGCTTCAGTCGTAATTAAACATAGCACTAGATTGAGATAAGTATTCTACTTCGTGCCCCAGTAGCTTTAACCTGGTACACATCCAATAGGAGCCTGGGTGGGCCCCAGATCCAGTCTGGACAGTTTGGAGGAGAGAAATATCTTTTGCCTCTGCCACAAATTCATCCCTGGGATCATCCAGCCCATAGCACAGCCCCTGTACTAACTACAGGACCCTGGCTTCTCATTATTTCAAATATCAGTCACAATAATATAAATCAATGATGTAGTTATAACTTGGCCTACAAACTGATAATTTGATGTGAATACATATTGCCACCGGTTTGGGGGGGAGGGGGGGAAGGCTAATTGCCACTCTGAGCTATATCAAGTTACGTGTAGCAAATCATTCAACTAATGGTCCTCTATGGTATGTTAAAAGGTGCAAATGGCATCTTCAAGAATAACAAAGATAGGCTGGGGGATATCCTACCTCTCAAAGCATTTGTAATATGTAAAATGGAGCCATCTACCATTAGCCCCCTTTTTATATAGTGTTCTCTCAACCCATGTTGAATTCTGAAACTGTAAAAAGGGGATATCTACCATCTGGACTCTCTTGCGTATCACAGTATTAATGATATGCATGTCCTTACGCAAATGGATCCTGTATGTAAATACTGATTAATCTTTTATGTATATTATGATTCCTATGAATATCTCTATATCTTTAGCAAAATTCTAAACATTAGCTGAGTAACTGAATTTACTATCTTCTTTTATAAGTAACTTATTTTATAATTACAATTTACACACAACCCCATTTATAAATACCAGCTCCTGACTTTCAAAAACTAGTCATTATACTGAACTTTTATTTTCTACAACATATGCTTACAATAATTTTCATTCACTGAAGTAATGATTAAATTATCTAAAATAGCATGATCATCAATTCAGTGAGTGAAAATTACTCATACCCATACCAGCCACAACAATAACATCTGTATTATAGATTTTGTGATTGTTGTGGCTAATATGAATCAAATTCCAACGATGAGTATCAATGAATGCTGGTACAACCAACAGTAATTAAAGTTATTACACAGTCAGTTCGTTGATTTTGTTCATTATTATTCAGTGAAGAGAATTTTTCAACAGGGTAACATTTTTCCAATTCCTTGTTCTCAAAGAACACAAAAGGATTGTGTCTTCAGCCCAAAACAACATGGCTTCTGCTGGAGAAATAACATCAACAGTGATTACTTCTTACCAGAATCAAGTAAGTTCTCTTATGGCTTTGTACACTACTTTTTATTAGTATGGTAATGTCATAATTAATCCTTGTGGCTACAATTAAACTGTTTCTTTAACTCCTATATTTTGAAGCTTTTAATACAATTTATTTTTTAGTTAATTACACAATGTAGTTTTTAATGTGTGGGTTAGCATAATAGGCTACCTCTGTAATTACTGTATCAGTGTATGATTCTAATTTAAAATAATGTATGATTTACGAAATAAAAAATGCCGATCCTATCATTCGAAGTACAGGAGAAGAACGTAGTCAGGTTGATCCATGGCCTGCTATTTCTGCCACTAACCAGAAGTGTACCAGTTCAACTGTCTGGCTTTAAGGACAGAGTTGACATTGCAGCAGAGAATATTTACTTTAACGAAGAACCAGACTCTAAATCCCCAATTTCAGGTACTGACCAAGTACTCTTCTTCCAGTTCCAAGCCGTCCAGTGAGGAGCAAAGCAGCGACAGTTTCGATCACAGTGACAGTGAGGAGTCTAAAATTAATCTGAAGAAATGGTGCAGCAAAAAAAGCTAAAATGTCACATGCTGTAAGAAATAAAAAACAGTTGCTAGGAATATACAAGAAGATAATGAGTCTGTTACTGAAGACACAGATTGTTCTGATCCTGAAAAGATTAGTGACACACAGAAAAGGTGGAATGAACAGCCATAAAATGAGAAAGGAAAGAAGAAGCAAAGGCAAGCCCTATGTAAGTGCAAAAGGCTACTTAGTGCCTGGCAAAATGATGAAACCAAACCCATGCAGTAACTGTAACTTAGGATGTTCACAAATAAGTGAAGATATTAGTTTACAAGTGTTCTCATTATACTGCAAAAACCTCACTGCACAACAACAGCAATATTGGATCTGTTCACACACTGAGAAATTCTCCATGAAGCAAAGAACTAATGCACCATCAGAACATAATTACACATACAATTAGCACATCCACATTGAAGGCAGGAATGGGTACGTCTGCAGCAAATTCCTCATCGCCACTTTAAATGTTTCCAAGTAAAAGATACTGCACACAGTTCTACATGCAACTGAAATAAACACTGAGAAAACCAAACAAACAAGGGAAAGCTGAGAGCTGCATAAAAACACCAGACTATATAATTTGTGATGACAGTTTCACAAAAAAAAATTACCTGGTGTGCCATCACACAACTACAAAATTAATTCTGATAGAAAATACTTTCCTGCACATTGGAACTGGTGTATTTTATATGAAGACTACAAAAAAGCAATGCTTGAAGGAGGGAAAGAAAGAGTTGCTTCTCTTCAAACATTCAAGAAAATATTTAATTAGTTTAACATAGGATTTCATAAACTGAAGAAGGATAAATGTAGTCTTTGTGAACAAATCAGAATTAAAAAGAAAGTGGGATATTTGTCTGATAATGATATACTGAAATACAAAGAGCATAAGAAAGAAGAGAAGGCCACATACAGAGAAAATCAGAAAGATGTAGCAGAAGCCAAGGCAAATAAATCTTTAATTGTTGCCAGTTTTGATCTGCAATGAGTGCTACTTACTCCTCATTCTGACAGTACACTATTATATTATTCCAGGAAATATATGCATACTATAACTTCAACTGTTTATAAAAATGGAACACAGTACAGTTTATGTTATTTATGGGGATCATATGATGGAAGAAGGGGATGTCTTGAAATAACAACATGTATACGATTACAGCTAGAAAAAAGTGAACAATCAGAGGTGACATGAAGAAGTTGATGTAATACCGTACTGTGACAACTGTCATGGACGAACCAAAACCAGATATATGTTTAGCATGCTCTATCTTTGTTGTCAAACTCTTCCCTCAACCAGGAAAATCCCACTAAAATTTTTTACTTTTGGAACAAACAAATAAGGGAGCAGATACAGTTCATAGTACCATTACAACTTTTATAAAAAGAACAGTCTGGGCACCATCGCAATGGCCTTTGGTCATGAGCTTTACCACGGCCAATCCAATGGCATTTATTGTTAAGAAACTGGAATTCTCTGACTTTGAACACTGGCCAGCAATTCAGAATTCTCTGCTTCCAATAAACAAACAAGATGCTTCAGGGAGAAGAATTCGATGGTCACTGCTCCCTGGCCTAAGCTTTAACAAATCATTAGAAGATATAGAAGTATGGTACAGCTTTCACAGGAGGGAAGTGTCTAAAGTGCAAAATGTAATAACATAAGATAGGCTACATTCCATCAAAGTAATGAAGGCTTATCAGAAACAACACCATATCTCAGAAGCAAAGTATTGTGACTTACAAAAAATGTGCAATAAAATGATAATTCCAGCAGAGTACCACCATGAGTATTTTCAAATGCCACAGTCTTCAAGCACACTTGATTGTTTGGAAGAGACAGGTGAAGAAAACAGTGTTGATGGTGAAATTGTGAATTTTTAATAAGCAGACCACTTTATTATGAACACTTGAAACCTTGTGATTTTTTAATTTAATGTGTAAAAAGGGTCAAAGTGAATTTTGTTTTCAAGAAAATTCAAATTTACTTAAAATACATCACAGACTTTACATTCTGAAAGAAATCCTGGTTTCAATTCAGTATGTTTCTTATATGGTGTACAATGCATTTTCATAGCTCAAATAGTTCATTTGCAATAAACAGGAAAGCTTCTTTAAAACCTGTTTTTTGCTTCTCCTGTAAAATTGATGTTTTGTGGGTTGTCCCCTTTTTACAAAATACAGGTGATATTCCCATTACTGTCTTTCACTGTAGGCAACGTGAGAAAACAGAATATAAGCAGTCAAAATAACAGATATTGGTGTTCCAAAAATCCCCACACAGTTCATTAAGTTCTTTCACATGACATTCATCAGAGTCTGGTGTGTTGTAAGTGTGCAAAAAATCACGCAACCCATGTTTTTCAAAGAAACAATTCTGACTGTTGTGTTTCACTAATTCTGACACAATTCAAGAAATTAAAAGAAGAATAAAAAATGTAGGACAATTCACTTTCTATGAAACAAATGAAGGACAATTTTCAAAGAAAAACTGCTCATATTTCAAAACAAGAGCTTAATTATATTGTAACAAATCTTGTTTTGAAGCCTGCTTAGAAGCTGGATGCAAGCACTTTGAGACTGATATATGTCATAATGTATGCAGAATTGCAAGGTGAAAACAGTCTCTAAATCCTTGGGGGATGCAGGCTTCATATGCAACAAAGGTTCCATGACAGCTGCTATATTCAAGATCATAATAAGACCTCTCTGTGCAAAGGGTCTATAGAATCTACATAAATCTCTAATTCCCATTCTAATTCTAATTACAGGGACAATACAGTATAGCTGTACTGCACATAACGATTCTGCAACAGAAGTGACCCCAACAGGGGAAAAGAAATAGTTCGCAAATTTATGACATCAAGAGCTATGTATTATGACAACTATACAAAATTATCTAAATATGATCTGAATAAGAATGAACACTTCGTGAAAGGTTGTATATACATTAGTATCTTAATGCAACAGTGTATTCAGAAATTGTGTAATAAAATGCTGGTCGAAAAGTGTCATTAGACTGGTCTCCATGACAGCTTGTACTGTATCATTTTAACTGGGCTGTATAAATGGACTAGTCTGGTCTCATCTGTTGTGGTCTGCTTCAGTGTGTCTGCACTCTAACAAGATACATAAGTGGGTGTAATATGCTGACTAGATCCAACTTTCTTATGATCAGAAAAGTCAAATGAATGTCCAATCTCAGGAAATGTATTCACATGTTCACAAAATTAATCGAAAACATAACCTATCAAAGGATTCAATGATCATGACCTTATGTGCAGATTTTCATCATTTCTTCGCTAGGTTAATATCATACTGTTCTACAACACCTACCTCGAGTGCCAAAGGTATCAGACGACAAACCAGAAAGCTTTTTCACGAAGTTGGACTGGAATGGCGGATATGTTGATCCGGTTGGCCCCCGAACTTCAGGAGTGTTGGTAGATCTACTTGCTAACTCAGAAGACTTTCGGAACCCAAGTATAGTATTAGCACTACTATTGTCACCGCCGCTGTAATCACTTTTGTGCCTAGGTCTAACCGAAGACAGACGGGAGAGAAAGGAAGAATATGGTACACTCACTGGGGAAACAGAAGGAGGCGATACCTGACTTGTACTGCTGTCCCACTTCTTACTGTCAATATCAGAATCCGAACCAGTCTCAAACCCATCATTAGCTGAAGATGATACTGTCGCACGAGATAAACCACGACAAACACTCGAGCTGCTTAATGAACCGGCGTTCAAACCTGGACTGGAAAGTACACGTTGATGCCTCTTTTTGCTCAACTCGTTCTCAGAAGCGGCGGTTTTCGGTGAGTTCAACAGATCGTTTCGGAAGTTAGCATCTTTGCGACGACCTGCTCTACCTGTTGTAAGTGGATAATCACTCAATCTTCCCATCGATCTGCGTTTCTGGTTTCTAAAATTAGAACTTGGGGGAGGCATAGTGCTGTTTAAACGCATTTTTGAATCATCGTTTTCGCTCTCTTCTTCACCAGAGCTGAAATGCGATGAACTACGACGCCATTTACTACCGCCCGTCACGTCACTTGATCGTGTCGCTTGTACCATTAGATGTTTCAACTTTTTCATTAAAACTTTACGTGACGTATCTGTAACTGGTCCTGCTGGATAGCCATATTCTGCAAGTTTACGCCTTAACTCACTATCCGACAAGCTATCAACCGACGCCATTTTCAACCATTCGACACGATTCATCAAGCGACGTTCCACAAACCACAGACAAACGAAACCTCTGATTTGTACTTGAAATGTTACCAAGGATTACAGGTATATTTCCATTCAATCAGAGTTGGCAAGAGTATCACTCTCTGGGCAGAAATCTTTCACAGTATGGAAACTCCGTGGCAACGCAAACCTACACCGCCACATGCGGCGCCTTCGTGCATTACTGTAGCCGGCACGACTCAGTGGCTGTTGGTAGAGCTTGCTCCTGTTATTACGGTACTGTGTAGCATGATCTCTCTCCATCACACCCAACCAATTGATAACAGCACTAAAAAAAATAGCGTACTTCGAAATTACTACACACCTACTAAATGCACTTAATAGGAAATATTATTTTACATTATATTTTCTCAGCCATATTTCTGCTCACATCAAAATATAATGTAAAATAATAAGGCATACTCATTGCATAATGCATCTACTCAGTTGTTTTCTAATAGTGATACAATTCACGGAAAATGCAGAATATTAGGATTCAAAAATTATAGTCTTCCGAGTTATGTGACTGTGTAGTCTGACTCATGGGTACTGTGGCTTCAGTCAGGATATACTGCCTCCATCTTCCCACTGCCTGTGAAGACAGACCCAGAATGCTCCTACAAAATATTCAAAACATCTTAGGTTCATAACCATGTACCAGACTACACGGTGTCGTAACCCAGAACGCGTTATGAATCCTCGCCACTGTGAGCAGCTCAAATCCAGTACCAAAGAATATAAAGAACAAGTGAAGCATGCATGGAAATGTCACGTTGGGAAGACTGAATTACAGGAAGTGCAGTATGTTTTTTAAAGACACAGTATTTAATACCACATTCTTTTTCCACCAACTGTGTACACTCTTCTCATATTTTACCTCTCGAACAAACTGAGGACACGAGATCTGCAACACGTACTGGTTACAAACATTGTCAGTATAAATAAAAATTTTAGGGTCAAGGCCACATACCATGAATTTCAAAGTTCTACTAAAATGATATCACAAGGAAAATCACACACTCAAACTACTTACACTGTTGAACGCTCTTGAAGCAGAAACAACTGCCTCCGTTATACACAAAAGTCACCATATAAAATAAATTAAATACATATGCCATAACTATGATTACATGAATAAAAAAACTTCATTTCTCATGGTGATATTTTCTTCACAGTACACAAAACACTAATATATGCTTTAATATAATTTATGCTTAGGATCATAGCGGACACTGAAGCAAACAAGGTTATCGAGACTCCAATATTGACAACACTAGTGCTAAAAGTGGAACTATATGTGATCATTGGAGTTAGAAGAGACATTATTAAAACTAAATTCAGCTAAAGAAATAAGAGATAAATCTTAAGACAGAGACAACCAGCGTAAGTAGCGATGAGAGTAATATCAATCATGATTCTAAACTTAATCACATTACAAATAAACCACATACTTGGACTAACGTACCTTCCAACAAAGGCAAAATAATCAAAAAACCACTTGTACAACAGTATCATCCAATACCAACGACAGTAAATCGGTATATTACATAAACTCAATGATGATCTTGAAGTAATGCAGTCTCAACATTCGATGAACACAACTAAAATAGTAAGGACTAAAGTAAGTGATTTTCCAAACACGAAAAAGTTATTATTGGCGATAGCCATGTAAGAGGTTATGCTGCAGATATAGCTCATAACCTAGGGAAAGCTTTTAATGTCTCTGGAACTGTGATGCCTGGATGTAGATTAGAAACCATTACACAATTGGCTAAAGAAAATAGATAAATTAAACCATGATGACGTAGTGATTATCTGGAAGAGCAAATGATATAAGTACAAATAAATCCACCACTGGCCTTAGATACATCAGGAATTTCGTGACTAATTGAAAACATACAAATATATTACCACAGCTCCTCACAGGCATGACTTACCTTCACATTCATGTATTAATAATGAGATCCAAGTGTTTAATAGAAAATTATATAAAATGATGAAGACAGTGTATCATGAAACAATAATACAAACCAGCTCAGCTAGAGACTCCTTCACACAACATGAATTACATATGAATGCATCCGGTAAAACAATAATGGCTAATATAATCACAAGTAACATAAAGAATATTTTGACAAGATCAAAGATAAAACCTATCATTCTAGAATAGAAATTAGACCAGATGGATTCTACTCATGCAGAGATCACTTCAGATAAAAATGACAGGACAGCAGAATCAAAAAATAATGCACCTTGGACTTCAAGAAGACAGAGGAAAAAACCAGTGACGAGGAATGAAGATTTTTTATGGACGAGTTCTCTAAAAACAACATATTAAGGACTGGTGTAAGAAATAGTAGGGGACAGATTTCCCAACAAAACCATGCATATTATAGTAATTTGATAACCCTGGTGAATAAGTCAACCCAATTATCACACCATAATACGAGTCTACTTAATAGAATCACGCAGGTGACATCAACAAATGAGTACTCTTCCAGAAACACACCTGGTACACAGTTCTTCAAAATTTACCACCAAATTATCTGAGGACTAAGAAATAAAATTAATGAACTTTTATGTCATATACATTCAGATTTACCCCACCTATTATGATTCACTGAACAGCAATTAAATCAATTGGAATTAGATTTTATGCATATACTCGTAGATAATTATTCATTAGCAGCTAAATTCTGCAGAAAAAAAAAAAAAAAAAAAAAAGGTGTTAGCATTTTTGTTAAAAACAATTTACAATTCACTACCTTAAACCTTCATAGTTACAGTATAGATCAAGATATTGAAGTATGTGCACTTCAACTTGATTGTACCTCTTTAAATATCTGTGCATTGGTTATTTATTCAGGGTGATTCAAAAAGAATGGAACACTTTCAAAAATTTATTACTCAGTAACTAAGTATTATATAAACATGTAGTCTAAAGCAACTTGTAAAGGAACTCTCAAAGTTTTTTCTTACATGTAGTCTGAACCAATTTGTAAAGGAACTCTCACAGTTTGTTCTTTATGTTACAGATGCTCAATATGCGCCTCTCGTGTCACACGGCACACATCAATCCTGTAGTCCAATTCATCCCAGACCCTTTGTAGCATATCACCGTCAATGGTTGACACGGCAGCCACAATGCATTCCTTCATTTCCTTAAGGTTGTTTGGAAACTGGAAATTGAAAGAGGAAGCACTAGATCACACCCTGTGGAGAACTTGCTTTGGAAGAGGCTACGGACCTGTCATAAGACAGGCTACAGAATGAATGAATAAATGAATGAATTGTATTTTCCTGACATGTCGTATATCCAGTGGTTTTGTAACACTTTGGATTTGTTGAATGAAAATACAATACAACATAGCTGCAGCATTGCCAAACGCAACAGGCAACACACAAAAGAACAACAACACAAAGTGTAATACAAAATACAAGTTCAATCTAAAGTCATTGAGGTCCCAGATGACAGTGTGCACAGATGATGACCACATGGTCATTCTTCATCACTTTGAACAGCATTTTGTCACTCTTGCCTGTGAACAAGCACACTATTTTAAATGGTAATTCATCTCCTACTGTTCACACAACAGTTTGTGCTGTGAACACAACTGATTAACATGACAACGCTTCATATATGGTAAAGCTGTCTCCATGTTTCATTAAGCACCACACAGTGAGGGTATAGAGGGGTGTGGAGGTACAGCACATACAGCTCCACACATTCTTCCTCAGGCACTAGACAGAAATATGCGCTTTCCTTCCTGGCCTGGCCACTTCGCCCTGAGCACGGACTGAACAGGAGGCTGGGCTGGCCTCCAAGTTTGTCTGGATGCTTTCAAGATGAGCTTTTCCCCTGCCTGAAATTGATGGATGATTCCGTGGTCATCCACCCCACAGCATTGCCTTCTTCTAAAGCAAGCAGTTGCCCAACAAATACAGACGTTGAGAACCAATTGTCTTCTGGACTGTCCATCGTCCGGATAAAATATTAAAATATAATATAAAAATCAAGACGTTTCAGAAGCTGGTTCTTCTTCCGTCTTAAGGTAATGGGAGGGGAGACACCTACTCAGTTGGGTCCTTTAGACTGAGCTAATCTCAATCACTCAATCAGATGTTTCCCACATCCCACAGAGCAGGGACATTCATTCAGGGTTTACACACCCTGAACCAGATCAATCCCACCAGGAACCTCACACCTTATGTAAGATGATGTTAATATCTTCCATCTATGTCTAGACCTCCTAACCAATCTCCTCCACCGAGTTCTGAACAATGGCCCGTGAACTGCTTTCTCTTCCATTCAGTTTCTCTGACCTACAAAGCACATAATTTCCAAAACCTCCTGTCCATGCTGCATGCCCTGTCAATACCTTCCTTTTTAATTTTGTAACCTTGACATTATTTGGTGAACACTACATTTTATTATGCAGTGTAGTGCATTATCAGCCATAAGAACACAATGCAGATACTTCACACAATGTCTGTTATTTTAAATTAAAAAGCTATACTTGCACACTAACTTATTCCATGACAGTGCTGAAGTATCCCTTAGTTCCTTAGTTCACCATGACGGCAAAGAATTCCTTCTTTTTGTCAACGCCAGGGGTCTCTCCTCTGGTGCCTTTCCTACAGAAACATATAATAGACAGCACAATATAATACACTTAAAAAGACATACGGAGTGGATTAGTCATGCTTGTCAAACACCACATACAACAAAGACACTCACTAGAACAGTGGTTTTCAACCTTTTTATGACTTCGTCCGTTTCGGTCATTTCGGTCTTTAGGTTTAGATTAGGTTAGGTTACTGATTGATTTACTTATTTATTTACTTACTTACTCACTCCCTTGCTTGCTTGCAATTAAACTCCTGGTTTAAATGTAATTTGCTTTCGCTTAACTTGGACAAAACCCAATTTATTCATTTTAAAATGAGAAGTACCCCTTATATGAATACTAAAATTAACGATAACCATAACACTATTTCTAATGCAAATGTCACAAAGTTCCTTGGATTAACCATTGAAAATAATTTGTCCTGGAGAACTCACCTAGATCGACTATCATTAAAGCTAGGCACAGTTTGTTATGTGATAAGAACTGTTAAATCATACATGTCTCAAGAAGTCCTAGTTCTGATTTATTATGCTTATTTTCATTCGGTGCTTAGTTACAGCATAATCTTTTGGGGTAATTCCCCACACAGTATTGATATATTTAGACTTCAAAAAAAAGGATATTAGAATTATTTGCAGTATACATAATAGAGTCTCATGTAGACACTATTTTAAACAATTGAAAATACTTCCTCTTCAATCTCAGTATCTATTCTCAACATTGATGTTTGTAGCTAATAATATTAATTATTATAAGTTCTGTTATGATATACATGATATTAAAACTAGACATACTAAAGATCTGTATCAACCATCTTCCTCCTTATCACTTTTTAGTAACGGGACTTTTAATGAGTATAAAAATATTTAATAAACTACCGACTGAAATAAAGGTATTAATTCATGATGCTCAAGAATTTAAAAAGAGGTTAAAGGTTTTCCTTCATTCCAATTCCTTTTACACAATACAGGAATATTTTAATTATCAAAATAAGTAATTCTTTAATTTTATATTTTTTCTTCTGTTATAATTAGTTTTATTGTATTTAAATGGACAAACACATTTTATTGTTCTTATGCATATAATATACTGACAGATTCTATATCCGGAGGTTACTGTAAACCATTATACGGATTGACAGAATGTATAATACGAAATGAATGTGTGTGACCATATAGCCTGGATAAACAGGAGGTCCTGACCCATAGGGGCTGTTGCGCCATGGGGGATAAAATTCGTGGCTTGTGTACAGGGACACAACCGCAATCGTTTAAGGCGTGAATCCGTCTTTGTGTTATTAGAGGAAGGGTAAGATGTAAATGAATAAAGTCTTGGTGGTTATAAGTGAAGTATAATTTTATTTATCAAAGGCCGATGATAGGAGAAGTAAGATACATATGGCATAGTAGCGGCGCATTCGAAGTACTCGCGCCGGCGTTGACGCGCTCGGCTTTCTGTCGCTCTCTATACAATCTGCATCGTTCGCCATTAGTCAATGTGGGCTTTTCTGATTCCTTTTGAGTTTTTCTTTCCAATGATATACGTTTCTTATTTTTCTGTTCATATTTCCTTTGCAATTTTTTCGACATTAGGAAAATTTTCTTCAACTCAGCACACTTATCGGCTTATAACTTTACAAATTTTATGTTATCGGTTATTATTGCTAAATAATATTGTAGATCCTGTTATTCTCTACACATCGACACCAATTTCAACGTCCTATCTCTTCGCAATCCAAAGTTACACTGGCCAACCGCCGCGCGGCGTCGCCACTTACAGTGTTCACACGCAAGCGCTACCCCTCCCACCCTCATGGCTGCACATATCAACTACCCACCATTTTAGATACGGACATCAACCCTCTATCCAAAAAAATTTAAAATCATTACATTATCATTTATAGTTTACGAGATATAAGGGCGACAAATCTTGCCATTTTTTTGCGACATCCACTGAGTACCGGCTACAATAGAGCATGTAGACGCCGCTGCTGGCGCCACAGGACGTTGTTTCCAGGGGTCCATTGAAACTGCACTGGGGTGGTCCGTGATTACGCAATTGGGAAAGAGGCTGGTTGTGTCAACCACGGATGAGAGTATGTCATCGTTATCTGCCGCATCAGTTAAGGTTCATGGTTGGGTTCAACCAAGCCGAAGGTTACAAGCAGTATACCATGATGCTAGTTGACACAAGCAACGAAGTTTGTGATGCGTTTGGGCTACTGATGCATGAAGTTGGCGCCCGGCGCAAGTAATTAAAATGGCCGCTCATAACAGAAATTATTAACTTTGAAAAATGCACAATAATTTACTGAAATTCCTTCTATTGGGTTCAATGATTTACAATTTGTTGAGCGCAGAAAATCTTTTTTAAAAATTAACAGTACTCATTTTACTGCCACTTGGCAGCCTCCCGTGACGGTCACACAAATCGCCCCAAACCATTGCGTACATTAAGTTTCTTTTTACCAAATAAATGCAGAAAGTTGATAAAATCACACCATGCCTGTAATTTCACAAGAAAGTAGTAGAGGAATAAATTCCCATACCTCACAAAATCAGAATGTAGTGGAAGCGGAAGAGACGTTGGAAACCGCCGAAAAAAGTCCGAAGAATGAATATAAAGCATTCTTATCGATAAAGAACTGTACGTGAATAACCTTAATTTCAGGCTTCCGCCGCGATGTTGACGAAATCTGCGGTCTTCTGGGGTATTACGCGGCGTCGTGTGGCAATTGTTTATCGACGTTTCGGGACAATGTATCCTCACTGGTCAAGTGTCCGAGTATGAAAGAAAGCCTATAACGTAGATTCTGGAAAGTACGGCAGGGTAGCAAAACGTGTGATGTGATGACAGCCAATAGGGTAGAACCAGGGTGAGAGTGGGGTGGATACAAAGTATAGCTGCTCGGGGTACCGAGAATACAAATAGCTGCGTGAATACTTGAAAATACGAGCTGTGGCACAAAGTCGTTACGGAGACATCCGGGAAGAGCGCGACAATTTCAGGTAGTGTCTTTGAATTACAACTCACATCTAAAAAAAAAATCTTTACGCCAGTAACTATTTTTTTCACCGACAACTGGAAGGGCTTATTACTTTACGTTCAAGACTGAGACTCTGTGACCTTTCAAAGAAACTCGGTACTCTGATGGGCAATAATCTTACGAGAAAAGAAACGGACGTCAAAATAGCACTGAGCCTTCGTTAATTTTCTGCAGAATGTGTGTTAGCTTTGTGTATTGATGATGTAATTTGGGAGTATCCTACAAACCAAAATTTCGTGGGTATTCTGGAAATTTTTCCATCCTTCAAGGAAAGCTAAGAAAAAGAAAACCCTTCACATTCATGCATATTAGCCACACTGAAACATCCAAACTTATTGGCTCTGGATAAGGGGGGAGAAAAAAAGACATCCAAGACCATATTCTCTTAGGCCAGCCTACAGGTATCGCTTAAACAGCCATGACACACGTTAATCACTTTTCAAGACACTGCTCAAAGAAAATAGTCATGACGTGTCCTAGTTCTCCTCGTCACAAATCTTTATGTACAGATTGTACAATATTGGCGATTTTTCAAGGAAACAAATGACAACGCCTAAGTCCAGAACTATGATAATGTGCCAAACTTTTCAACGAAGCTTGAAGGTGTACAAGCACACGCTTTGGAAAGTTGCTTACTTCTTGCAGGACATTCACTAATTAGGTGTGAAGGCTGTGGCATGCAAACAAAATGGACCACTAACATTGATTTGTTAATATGCAGTTGCTGAAGTCTGGAGTCAGGAAACAAAGAGAGGAAAGGAGAAAGAATATTTTGGTTATTTTATGATGCTGTCAGATTCACAAACCATACACAAATTGCAGGATACTTAGTATATGATGACTTGGAAACCACTCTTGACATAATTGAAGTATTAAAGTGACAGTAACATAATCGAGGCACTATTCCAAAATGTGCCTCGAGAAACTCGAGGAAAAACCACGAAGACCTTGGTCAGGATGGCTGGTACCCCAGCTAAGATTCAAACCAGGCACATCCCAAATGCAAGTCTGGGGTGCTACTTTGATACCAACCTGCTCAGTATCATCACAGTAGTATTTGGTTTCATAAACATAAAACATGTTTCATTTACTAAAAATTCCATTTGCTTCACAGTAATACAACTAAAAATTCCATTTGCTTCACTGTAATACAAGTTCCAAGTCTGTATGTTTGTAAACAAATGACAAATATGTTGTAACCATTCATCATACAATGTAATGCCACTGCTGTAAGCCCAAGTCTGAAGACAGCTTGGAGAAAGAGAAATAGTATGTTTGTTTACCATGTGACTTGAAGGAGATACGTTGCATACACACAAAACGTAATTTCTCCAGTGCATGTATAATACAAAACAAGAAGCTTTACCTAGGGTCATTTGTGTCTCACAAGGAAAGGCCCCATTGCATTCCTAATTGGATGCAAGACAACATCCATTACACTGAAGCTCCTGATTGTGCAACACAATGAAAACACTTCTGCAACCAGTGTTACAAGATCTGGAAAATGTAAACGCACCTAGTGAGGGTGCCTGAGGTGCTCCTCACGACGCAAAGTGAACTCACTAAGATGAGTCATCAATCATCCTGCCATGGATATGTAAAAATGCATTCTGTGTATTGTTGAGCCACATGTTACTGTCAACAATATAAAAATACTGAAAGTGTTTCCATTAAAATGCAACAATGTGTTCCCCTTGTACTGATGAGCCACATGTCGCCATCAAGAACGTGTTACCACGGAAATGCAAAAAATGGGTACCCTTAGCACTGTTGTCAAGCTATAAAATATTTCATACTGCTGTCAACAATATAAAAGTACTTAGGTCTCAAAATTGCCCAATATTTTTTTTACATCTTAAACAAATTCGATTTTCTCAACAGATTTTCATCAAAGCCTCCAATATCAAATTTGACGCAAATCCGTCCAGTGGGAGCCAACTTGATAAATGCAGATGGATGCACATGATAAAGCTACTAGGCACTTTTCAGGACTACGTGAAAGCAACTAAAAAAGGAGCCCATCCCTTTGGAATAGATTAGATATCATCCAATAACAAAACACAACAGTAGTAAATATATCATGTCGAAGGGTTGAAGTGAATGTACAAATGAGTCAAATTTGAAGGCATAATAAAAGTGTGGTGTGTCTACATATATCAAATATGAACACAACCAAAGCTATCTTTAACTCTGTATAATGGACATTGGTTTTGGTTCTATTTACAGAGAATGTCCTCTTACAAATTCATTTAAGCATGAAATACTTATTTATAACCATACAAGCAACTCATAACAGAAAAAATACAAGACAAAAAAATAAACTATCTCATCTTTATCAGAGGCACTACAAAACATTAAATGATTTGTTCTACCCAATATTTACATGACTGGAAATCTTGCTCTTGCATTCAAACCTACTGTGCACTTTTTATTGTTCCTTGTCATAATAAAGACTCCTCCACTACTTCACAGTGGAACTTAACTCCATCCTTGGGTTTAGTACATTCACTGTGGGTTTGTCTACAAGTAACACTAAACTGCCAAGTGCCACAACTGACAAACAGCTTTTAAAATTAGCTTCATACCTTCTCTTAGGAACCAAATGTTACATGGCAAAAACTTTGCAAAATTTAAAATAAAAAAAATCTTGTGAAAGAAAATACTTGTCATATGCAATTTCATTGTGCTTCCTAAGGCATATGGCACATGAATCAAACTTAATACAATGGAAGGTCATGAAACATTCCCAATCTGACTTATTTACAAATGAACAAGACCAACAGGTGTCCAGACACATACACTACAACAGGAACCCTCCACTAAACCAAGTTGGCTGTATGCAGAATTCAATTCTTCCTGTCAAAAGATGAGTGAATAACCCATTGCTGGGAATAAAAACCATCCACATTAAAACAATGTTGGTTATTATTCAAATTACATCCCACCAGCTAAAACATGAGTTGGAAACTTCCTTGCAGTAAGTAACAAGGTTGGCGAAGATATTGGGGTCTTTATTCGTGCAGCACAGTTCCCAAAAACATAACAGATGAAAAACCTTTCATGTATAGAGTATGTACATAAATATACACAAAAATGTTTGTCCCCACAAGTTTATGTAGAGGAATACATATTGATATATCACATATCCATCTCACCCTGAGAATAGGACTTTCTGTCACTCATCCAAGCCACCAGCTGTCAAACTGGTACTACATGCATCCCCATGGGAACTAACAGGTGGGACAGTCGTGTTGCTAGAGTGCTCTTCATCGTCCATATCCTGTTTCATGTCCTCTATGGTTCCACTCAGGTCTTTTGGATCCGAGTTGTGATTATGCGCTGTAAGACTATCTGCTCCTCCTGTCATAAGATGTGGCAACTGTGGAGATGTTGCTGAAGTCTGAAGATTCTTCCGGGTTTTCTCTCCTTTGCGCCATAATGTAATCTCCTAAGCAAGATCCATCATGATATCAGTATTCAGGAACATCATTATCAACTCCAGCTGTATTAGTAAAAAATAAAGACAAATTCTGTGAACACCAAAAGAAATGAACTGTTTCAAGCATTTCATGCTGCAGTCTATACTGTCCTGCCACAAGTCATTGGATCAAAAGCTGTTTACACTAACTTCTTTGTGTTCAGTTAGAACAGCTGATCTTAAAGATGTGCCTCAGTTTATATCATTAAGTGACCACTTGAAACCCAGTGGCCAAAACAAAATGGTGATTTGCCAGCTGGACTGAAACAGATGCAGAATTTGCAACAATTGTTGAACATTGTAATGAAAATTATCCCATTTCAGAAAGCAGTTCTCTCTCTGGAGATAAAGAACATCACTGATTGTTCAAAACAAACATCTCTTTCGTTTCAGTAAGGAAATGCAACAATTAATTGTATGCCTCTTGGTTCATGTAGTTATGAGCTCTCAACTCTGTGGCCTGACATCCTATTTCTTTCACTACATCGGAGTTTTATAAAATTTTTGTACATGGTTTGCCCATCCCTTTACAATTAAGAAATGCTTTCTGATCAGGAACTACTTTATAACAGTTCACTATGCCTTTAGGAGTTAGGGGGAAGGTCTGGGTTTATGTTTACATTTATGGGGCACGCAGTGGCGTGGTTGGTTCAGGCACTGCACTACAAGCTGGAAGGTCACAGATAAGATTCCTGATGGAGTCATTGGAATTTTTCATTGACTTAATCCTTGTAGCCGCACTATGGTCCTGGAGTCAACTCACTGTCTAACAGAAATGAGTACCACAAATATTTCTTGGGGGGGGGGGGGGGGGGGGGGGGGGCAAAGGCGGCGGTGCATAGGGCTGACAACCTTACCACCTTCATGTGCCAAATGTCTGGAAATCTGGGAGCCTCAACCTCCTGGAACCCTAGGGCCTGTCCAGGCCTGTATAGGGATAGCTTTACCTTTATTTATGGTTTACTTAATAACAATGCCAAAATTTTTTAAGTCAAAGCCTGATTTTTCAGTCCTGAACACTTCAAAGTATCAGAGTTTTACTGCCTTCCTCTATTATTGCCACATCTTTGTGCCAGTTTCCAGCAATCCTCCAAGTCCATACCTGCTGTTTGAAGTAGCGTCTGTCTTCCTCATCCATTAGAACCAGATTCAGATAGTACCGCACTGAGAATTTTTTGTTGATATCTCTCATACTTGGGGTAAGATCATATCCTGCCAGAAACACCCTAATAGGAATGCTCTCCCCACGCACTGGTGCTCCGTCCATTATCTCATACTTGGCAATTGTTTCATTCTCTGTGAATGTGTTGGGTCCTGCAAGGTAAGATTAATGAAATGGAACATCTGAAAAAACACTTATCCAACACTAAAGATGTAGATCTGAACATATTAATACCTGCAATTACATCACATTTTCACAACAATAAAAGATCTATCAGTATGTTCTATTGCTAAGACCACTTCACACCCCACAATGCTGAATGTCCAAAACCCATCCATAGAGCACATTTTCTTTGCTACTATCATTGTAAGTACCATAATACTGAATAAAATATCTTTATTATTTCTGTCTCCACTCCAAATTAACTGTTTGTTACAAGAACGGACAACACATTTTTAATTGGGCTGTGCAAAACTACAAATATGTTATTCACAGAAATTTTCTGGCAAATTGTCACAAATTCAGCAAACTACAAGGCAACAAAAAACCCAGAAACTAATGAATAAGCAACCAGGTCTTCTGCACAAAGGTATTTACTTTACACATGATAGAGTAATTACTGGTGTGTAATATGAATAAATGAATTAGGATGGAAGTTCTCGGCTGCAGGTATAAGGCTCCATCAAAATATACCAAGTCTGAAGACTGCATCTGTGTATACTAAGTCAGTGTGGGTAAAGAGACAGAATATTAATAAGCTTCAAAGCTACAGGGCACTTTAAACAGATATTTGTCCCCCTGTAAAATGACAACACCATTCAAACACTCATTGTTACGTATCCAACTATTTGCAACAACAACTGATGCTTCAGTCACCACCTTCCCAATCTTCTTGACGAATGAGCAGACAGAGTCATCTTGTAGCACTGGGACTAGTTGTGCACAGGTATGATTTCAGTGGAAAAGAGAAGGGGGAAGACACACGATGGATTTGGTCTCATGATGTGGAGGACACTCTGGTGCTAGCTGGAAGACAGGTAAGGTAATTTCTCCGATTTCCATTTCGTGCGACTTTCCTGAGAATTCAAGAAGAGACAGTTACTTATGTCTGATATGTTTCATTCAGTTGGGCCCTTATTCTTTTGCATTGTTTGTAACATGCAAATTATTTGTTTTTCAGGCCCCTCCTGTTCCTCTTAGGCAGTCAGGTTGGAAGAAGAAAAATTTCTGGAAGATACACCACCTAAATTTATTTCACTTTTTATGGAGTTGATATTACTGATGTGTTGACAAAAATGGTGGCCTAGATCAGGAGCAAGTTGGTTGCTTGGGCAGTCAAATCACCTACACTGACTGGTCAATGATTTTGTAAGGTGTCTACAATAAAATTTGTTATTTATTGTACGAAGTTTTGTTACCAATGTATGTTTCAAGCTGTCATATATTTGTTGTTCCAGACTTTTGTATTTCTGTGTTGCTGGTTATTTCAGGATCGCCTACAATCCTGATGACCAATATGACCCGGAATCCCAATCATTTGATGGGACTAGTTGGGATTGGTTCATTCTCAAAAAATTAAATATACATGCGACTTTCTGAACTATCTGTCATCATTAGACTGGCATGTGACAAAAACACTCTCATGACAAATGATTAAATCAATGAACGGATTGCAGGATATTTACCAACAACCCCAAAAATACTGCAGTTATTTGGGATAGAATAGCATTAATGAGTGAATGCATTTGGTAAACCTAAACGTCCAGGGCCTATTTCAAGGTACTACCCTGGCATTCACCTGCAGTGAATGAGGAAAACCATGGAAGCCCTCACTGGAATAGTGCTCCAACTAAGCTGTGAATTCAGGCGGTCAGTTGCCGGCCTCTCACCAAGAAGGTCCGGGTTCAACCCCGGGTCAGTCCATGTGGGATTTTTGATGGACAAAGTGGCACTGGGACAGGTCCCCCCCCCCCCGAATACTTCGGTTTTCCCGTCAATTTCATTCAACCTGTGCTCCATTACTTGGAAAAACTAAAAAAAAAACTAATCATCTACATCACAGGGTTGCACAATAAGCCTCAAGGCTGCAGTGTGTCCGTAGCATCTGCTGCGGGGTCCTTTAAAAAAAAACCAACAACAAAATGAGCTGAAGACACCCAGACATCAAGAAAATTGTAAGGACATACCCACTCCAGTAACCTCCGAGCAGCGTGATTTATCTGAGATACAGTTCAGTCTCAATACCTTCTGACCAGACCCCATGTAGTTGCAGCTGAATGGCAAAACCAAGCTTCAGAAGAAGATAATCAGGCAACCACAAACATGCTCACCCACTTGTCACAGGCGAGTTAAATGGAGACAGGTAGCAAGTACAAAAGTATATACATGAAGTACAATGACAACTATGGGCAAGTGAATTTTATTAAGTGGTCAACAGATTAAATTGTTTCTCGAGCCCAGATAATTACACCAATCTAAACACTTCTTCTTTCTCAATAATGACACACTATGTAATATCAGATAAAACTCCAGGTTTTTGACACCATGTGGAATCATAAGTCGATACAATGTGCTGCCTCTGTTTTCATGGGGAAGAGTTATGCCAAGGCTGATAAAGTGATTAGGGAGAGTCTATCTGGACATAACGTGCCACACTGAAGATGAAGGCAGGACATTCCTCTAAAACCCAAGAATCAACATACAGTCCTACAAGGTGTCAAAACCCAAAAGACCATCATCTGATCAATACCAGCTGTGAAAGCCTGAAAAACTACACTAGTTGTAATACATACTGTGTCAGCTATATTGGTGTTTAAACAACAAATATGAAACTTCCACATATCTTATAACATTGAATTTAAAAGAAGAAACTTTTCATTATAAAAAGGAGTTAATACTGTAAATTAAAATCACATTAAAATACAATACTATTTCTTTTAAACCACCTTTGTGGCAATAAAATTAAAACCAACCTGAGCCTGTAGTTTCACGCTTGAGGATTGCAATCTCCATATTCTTGATCTTAATGCGAACCAATAGGAAGTATATCTTGCCCACAATTACATCCTTTAAATGGTATCTGCAATATATCACATACAAATGTGTCAAAGATGTTTCTGAGCATAAAGGCATTTACACCAGAAACTGTATAATGGTTCACACTTACCCTAATATAAAACACCTACAAATTCACAGTTACTGGAGTTATCAGTTACATTATAAATATCACTACACTTGCAACCCCCACCCCATCTCTCCCGACCCCAATAAAAAGTGCAAGCAACCAAGGGAAGCAAGGGAAACAATTCATTAGATCCAAGAGGCTTTAAATATAACAAAATTTAATATAAAACACACATAAATATATAAATATTACAACAGACCATAAATGTACATACAAGATGCCCCATTTAAAGCTCTTACATGACTCGTTTTCCATAACTCACCAAAACAACACAACCTGGCCGACATCGTGGTCCACAAAACCACAAAAGAAATAACACACAACACCGAGCCACAGACTCCGACATGTGTTCCTAGTGACCCAAAACCAAATTTAGAAAAGCATGCGAAGACAAAACTTCTGAACATGTTGTCATGTCAGAAGCCCACATAAGAATGCCCTTCAGGCTTACATAGCAAAGAGTAGGAACCACAAGAATGGCAGGTAGAGAGGGGGAGGGAAAAGTTAATGACATAGCTCAAACCAGTCTCGTGACATTCGTACAATCCAACCCGCAAAGTATATACACTATGCACAGCACAACCACCATCCTGAAAGACGGCCATAGTGTCTGTACTTCAAACTATACACTGAAAATCAGACCGTAAGACATCATCCTCTTCACTTCACTCTCCCGTGAGTCTAGCAAGGCTAGTGTCCTCAGTTGTTCACACCTTCACATCATGTCTTCCTGATACATCAATGTTAGTCTGTCCATAACCAGTACTGTATTACAAGCAAACAACCTGGACTCTTTGGTGACAAAGTGTGTGCTGTCTGTACTTATGTAACAGTCCATTCTGCTTGCATAAATTTACATTAAAGTTAAAGCTGGTGGCATTTACCAAAATTTATGAACAAAATGTATTTTTATTCACTATTAAAAGTACACCAACAGATTACTTAAAACTCAAAACTGGACTACTTGTAACTGTCTGTATATATTTATAATCATACAAGCAATTCATTGTTTAATTACTTAACCTTTACCACTATCTGATGTACTCATGATGTTACCACAATGTCAAGACTTCAACAGGCATCCTATGCATGAATAATCTGAAGACAGTTACTCCATCACACGTTACCATGCGCATATCACTAATACCACTACCTTCAAACATCCTTTACATGACCAAGTTTAAGATATGCCATCACATCTCAAAAAAGAGAGAGAGAGAGCACAAGAGAGAGACAGGAGGGGGGGCAAGCAGCTGGCAACAGACCTATACAGAAACAGTACTACAGCAGTGGATGCCTGTACACTAAACTTCAATGAAATTTGGTATGTGGTTCTATGTTCAACCTGCCATGCTGAAATGATATATGTAAACCTATTTTGGTTGCAGGTTTCTCACAATGGATTTTTCTACAAGTACTTTGGTTTCCCCCCTATCAATCATGATTCCATCATCTACCCATCCATCCACCATCAATGCTATATGGTCTAGATCTGTGGTATTCAACCTGGGGTACGCGAAGACATCTTAGAGGGTACGTAAAATTAAAAACAAAATCTATTATTTCAAGATAAACACTGAATAATCAGGGCCAGATTTAGGGTTTGCACAAGGTGACCCGGACGTAAGGACATGCAATTTGGGAGAGCCATTTTTTTCTCTCTCTCTCCTTCATGTGATTCGTATCTGGTTGGCTAGTTTCATGTTATTCCACACAGTGCATTGGAACGTGACTGAACACTATTGGGCGGGATTAACATTTTCCCTAATACTGTTTTTCACTTATTTTAACCATGCAATGAACCTACTTCAAAATATTGTTGGGGCAATAAACAAAAGATGCACTCCTTCATATTACCTTGTTCTTTGACAGTTGCCGCTGCCTTCATTTAATAGCTTGATTCTCCTTTTTCTCATTTAAACCTTATTATTTTATAATTATTTTGGATGTAATTTATTTAATTTATTTTAGATGTAGATTATAGACTATGCATAACTTGAATTATGCACCAACAACTTTGGGGGTACAAAGTTGAAGAGAAATTATATCTCGGGGTACGCGAACAACAAAGGTTGAATACCACTGGTTAGATAACAACAGTGTTGCTAATGAGCCACAAAGAAAGGCTCAACACAAATTTTACATTTCTTTAAAAAAGGCCCAAACCAAACTTTATGATATTTCTTTAAAGAATTACTCCCCACACAGGAGATTAATCCAGAGAAAACCCATCCTCCACACATAAAGATAAGTCACACATTCTCTGCTCTGAGTCAAATTTACGCCCAAGATTCACAGGAGGCAGGCAGCCTAGAAAACAAAGAAACCCCATAATGTCTCACTTGGATTTGTTGTATTCAAATTCTATGTGAAGACAATCTTCTATGCCAACTTCCATCTTGATACTGTTATTCATGTCTGGATAACATGACAATGTGTGAACAACAATGTCCACCTCTTTCACCATATCTGACAGCCTTCGTACAATTGTGACTCTCAAAAAGTACCTGCAACATGCACACCACCATTTGATAAAATGTACAATTATGGGACAAAGATAAACTCAACACATTTTGTACACAATTATGAACCAACAGCCCAAATGCAGATGGGCAGGGCTGGAAATTGACAAAATAATGTAATATAAACTGTGAAACAATTCAAGTACAAGCAACTGTGGACGTATTTTTTAAACCAATACAAACACATACCAGATTTTGTATAAGCTCCAGGATTTGGTATTTAAAACTGTCATACAATTTATAGGGGATGAACAAAAGTACAACAAAAATTCCATTTACTATGATTAGTCCGTATGAATGTAACATGCTACGAATAGTTTTTGGAATCACCTGAATTTCCATAATTTTGATACATTACCTTGAAAATGGCTAGATTATGCCTAAATAAACATCATTCAAGAACGAGTGACATCACTACTTCAGATCTCAAGAGAATATGCTACAATGGCTGAACTCACCGTAGTCTGACATTTGATCCTGTATATGACTCAAATGGCTTCTCCACATTCTGGAACTCAAATGCATACATTGTATTCTGCGTAAGTTCACCTGGCCTGGCCAACTCTTTTACAAGAGATGTGAACTCATGATGATTTCCTCGATCATAATAGAGCTCTATTTGCCCTACAAATTCTATTTTTATACCCTGGTGCTCTAGCTTTGAGCCAGTTCTTTTTAATGTTACATTTACCTGCAATAACAACAGAAACTTCAGTCAGTCAAAACTTTGTTATTTTTTTACAATGACAAGAACTGCCATTCCAATCTGACACATTAACACCCTTAAAAGCAGAACATATGACTTAACAATAGCCTTAAAACAACAATACTGTCAAATGATCATTATGGTTATTACCATGGATCCACAAATTTTCCAAAAAACTAGGAGCCACGTCTAAATTCTAGGCATAAGAAGGGTGACATGAAGCAAGTTCCATACCTAGGACCCACAATTCTGACGGAACCCATGAACTTCACTGTTATCTGGTATTTTCTACTTGGTGCACATGAACTGACATACATCTTTCACATAAGGAAAAAACTTCAATAATTATGCTAAAAAATTTGGCACCACCAAACAAAATTTAGTCACCCTTCATGATCACCATCTGTTCCAAACCAAATAAGCAGCAATTACATAAAACATGCAGTAAATGTTGTTAAGTATTTGTTTTAATTTATTGTCTTATTACTGAAAATCATACTGTATCATGGTTGAAACTGCACACAGAAAAACTCAGACACACTTTCCACCACACAAAAACTTATCAGCCAACTGCAGGCCTTCAGCCTACAGATTAGTGGCATGAACTCGAGCCATAGTTGACAAAGTACATAAGGTTAGACTTTGAAAGTTCAATTTAGTTACAGAAAATCATGTCCATGGCAGGTCACACATAATACTTCATTATATTAAGACAAATGTTACAAATTTTCCTTCAAAAACACCTCAAAATAGAATTATTCTTCATGCAAAAAATATCAATCAACATAGTAAGGAAAGTACAATATACAGATGTCTGGTAAAAGGCCTCCCTGTAACATGCCATGCAGGCACAGAGGGGGAAGTAGAGGCATAGCTCTACTCATTCTTAACCACAGTGCTAGATGGGAGTGGCTGCTCAATGCCACACCCTGACTGCTTTACTTCCAGGAAAGAGCTCCAGTACCCACCGTACAGGAGGCTGGGTGGGCCCCAGGGCCTGTCTGGATGGGTCTGGAGAAGAGACAATCTCTTGTGCCTACCTGGGTTCAAACCCCAAACTGTCCAGCCTGTACCAAGTTGCTACACAGACTACACTATCCCAGCCCCCCAGACATCTGGTGACTACTAATAAAATGTTTGATACCACTTTAGGACAGGGCTGCCAACACACCTGTTGCAGTAAGTCAAATGACAGTACAAAGATACATGACAAAACCACAAATATTTAATCAACAAATATTAGGGTCTGAGGTTACATTTTACTGACTATAAGTTTAAGCTTTTAGGTTTAATTTCGCTGACAGAAATTAAACTTCTGGAAAAATTTATAGCAAAATGGTGAGACTTTCTGGTAAAAAGTTGTTGCTGTGCACACCATGAAGGCATATGGGAAGAAAGGTAACAGCTCCATGCATTCTTAACCTCAGCAATATAAGTCGTCAGCTTCACACTTCGACAGCTTTGCCCCCAGGGAAAGAGCTCTGGGTAACCACTGAATAGGAGACTGAGTGGGCCACAGAGCCAGGCTGGATATTTTCGAGAAGAGAAAAATCTCTTCCCCCTGCTGGGCATTAAACCACAATTCCTCAACCGTCCAGCCTACACCAACCACACTATTCTGGTTCTTTGGGTTTTCTGGTTTGATTTTATTCAGATTCCATGAGGCAGTCACAATTTATCTTCTTGAAATGCCTTACTCTGTGTCTAGCAATGAATGACAGCAATTGAAGTACAAACTTCCTAGACACCATACTTATTTACAACATCACATCATTATAGCTGTTACCAATGTTGGCAACCCTGAATTAATATGGCTGCCATTCCTTGCAACACAAATTCCACATTGCAAAATACACTACATGGATAATGATTACATTAACACATTCCAACACAAACATTACTTCCACTACACAACAGTGTTTTGAGGTGCTGGTGCATGTAAAATTGTAAGCATTTCCACATTACAGGGACATTAGTGGCGACACTATTGTGGGCTAGATCCCACAAGTCACATCTGCCAACACACAACACACAGGTTAGGCTCTGAAGTTTCATTTTAGTTACAGAAACTCAAGTCACTGTTGCCCGCACACTTAAACGTTAGATATTAAGTTTTCATCTGAGTGACAAATTCAAATACCGACTGCCAACACACATAAAGGTTTGGCTTTAACTTTCATTTTAGTGACAGAAACTCAGGTTACAGTTGCTGAGGTCTCATTTTCATGACACATGTGATATATAAAGGTCAGGCTTTGAGATTTCATTTTTGTGACACATACTCATTCATGGCTGCCACTTAGAGACAACAAAAAATGCAATCCACCAACATTACACCTTTAGTATTCATACCAGTGACAGAAACTCAATGTGTTGACAACTATTATTTCACTTACTCTATGCCTGAAATCCACATGCATTATGGTTTACATCTCATCACACAAAAAACCAAGCAATGCACAAACATACAGACATATTTTCCGTCACAATTATTATTTATTAGTAACGCTTCTGTTCCAGAAATAAATGTACTTCAAAGTGCTGATCAGTAAAGAATGATACACCATTACGTATGGCAACGTATGTGAGAGCGCTCCAATTCTATGACGATTCTGTGTTTGAATTCAGTTACACTAACCTGTGGTGCCAGTTTTCTACTCTAAACACAAGAGTCAAAGAGCTTACATTATGTAGTAGCAATATGCATACTATCTACTGAAAGGCATCTTCAATCCTCGGAAAATCCAGTAACCACATACCTTACCCGATACGGTTTCCCCATCGTAATACAGAAAATGACGTTCCTTTTTCCCATCTTCAGATTTCAGTTCAGCCATTTTTCGGTTTTCTGTACCATCGAGTAAGATCTCAATGTCTGCACTCTGACCAAATCCGAAGAAACTCTACAAAGAAAGTAACACAACAGCTTTATACATAAACACATACATTATATGAAAATACGATTTTCGCCAAGTTCTTTAAATGAAATTATAGGTTACAGTTTCTCTTTCACAGTTTATCTTCTTTTAAAGTAAAACGTAGCTAAGTATTCGTTTACAATTACCATTATTACGACGACAACCTTTATGGTGCCTTCGACAATAATAAATCACAATACAAGATCACAATAAATAACTGTTCATAGGCTATTAACATAAACTTATATCTGCATTTTGTGATACTTGCTCTTCCCACAATATGGCCGACAGACGTTTCAAATTGACCCCGCTAGGCTTGGGCGGGTTACTGTTAAGTTACCTGGACCGTCTATAATCACTGATGACCTCGGAATAGTGGTGCACGGATTAGCTCAAGCACCACATTGAGCGCACTGTTCAATTGTACTCTGTTCCTCAGATTACAAGTAATGTTACGGCAATTTTCACTGTACTGTTCCTACAAATTCGCTCGTTAGCGCTTATACGTGTTAAAAAGTGTCCTCTCCGTCTGTTTCAAGAATTCATATTTCTTTGGTACAATATGATAACATATAGAATAAATGAAATAAAATGCACATACAACATTGTTGCTCGCAAATGTTTGTATTTTGTATTTGTATTTATTATACATCCCTATTGTTACATAAGTAACATTGGACTAGCCTGACACATTATTACAATACATACCAAACTTCTAAATACTATACAGTTATTATGTAATTATCAATATTCAATAATAAAACAGTAATATATATCAGTAGAGTTGCTATTAATGATAAGTCTTAATCCTACTTATAACATACAATTTATATCTATTATAGTTTATAAAATTTGAGACTTATAAAATGTTTTTAACATTATCTAAAATTGTTGTATGATGATGTGACTATATGGAAGTATTCTTCTACTGTTGTAGTTGACTTGTATGTATTTTGTGATTGTGATGTTTTTGTGTATAGTGTATTTGTGTTTTACTTTAAGATGACTTGTTTCATATCAAACTGTCCTGTGACAGATTTAGGATCTAAGAAATGTATATGTATGTATGTATGCATGTATGTATATTGATATGATTGCTCCTAAAGTAAGCCAGGCCTGTTTTATAGCTAGAGTGATTAAACCATTTTTATTATGAGATACCCTAAAGATGATCTAGTATGCGTACTTCCACTCCATTATGACTTATGGGCTAATATTTTGGGGAAATTCCTCACATAGTGGAAATAACTTTAAGCTACAAAAAAGAATCGTTAGAATAATAAGGGGAGCCAGACCTAGAGATTCTTGTAGAGAACTTTTTAAAGTTTCAAAAATATCACCTTTAAAATCTCAATATATTTTTTCTTTAGCCCTGTTTGTTGCTAACAATAAAAATTTATTTGAGGAAAATTCTGAAGTACTTAAATTAAAACTACGAATAACGCTAATCTTTTTCCCATCATCTCATTTAACGATTTATCAGAAGGGACCTTGCTATTTTGGCATCAGGAAAGTATCACATAATATTAAACATTTTAAAGCAGCTCTTAGGGATTTCCTACAAATCCATTCTTTTTATACTTTTGCGGAATACTTTTATTACAAAATTAATTAATTTTCTTTTATATTTCTATTTATATACATTGTTTGTTTGACTTGTGATGTGCTCATTCGGTTATTTGGGTCCGGGGGATGAGCATTTTATACATATCTTGTGTTCTCTAGTGTGATACACTCACTTGTACTCTTGGGAATTGTGTTTTGTGTGTGTGATTGTTGTGTATTGTATTTTTGTGATGTGTATTGCCTGTAATGTATTTTTGTGACTTGTATTGCCTGTATTGTGTTTTGCTGTTGTATTTTGAATTGTTCCGTATCCAAAGGCTGTGTTGCCTGATTTGGATTTCTGGAATGTGAAATAAATAAATGAATAATACAAGTAAAAATAATCCAATATTATGCAATAATACAATACAAATATAAACTTTATTAACTCTAACACAAATGGTAATTAAATAAGTCTCATATTTTACAACAATACGTTACTCAACTTCAAAAACTCATCAATTGTATAAAAATAATTATTCAAAAGCAAGAATTTTAATTCTTTTTAAAAAGTTTGAAGTTATCTAATTTTTTTATTCTTTCAGACAAATTGTTAAAAAGTTTGATCTCCATATTTACCACACTTTTCTGAAACAAGACTGTATTAAAAAAGTATGTATGTAAGTCCAATTTTTTTCTCGTGTTATGACCATGGATTTCTAGACTCTGTTACAAACCCCATTTGTACTTTTTTATGTAACATAACACCTCTAAAATATATAATGAAGTCACTGTCAGGATTCTGTAATCCTTGGAGATTTGTCTACAGGACTCACGCTTATTTACGCCACTAATTATTCGAAAAACTACCTTCTTACTTTCACCTCTCTCCCCCCCCCCCCCCCGAAATATAATTCCATACCTCAGTCGAGATTGAAAATATGCAAAGTATATACTCCTTAACATATAGAGGCTCATAACTTCCTTTAAAGATTTAATGATATAAGATGCTTTACTCAAACTTGAACATAATGAAAGAAATGGACATGTCAATTTAAGTTTTCTGTAATGTAAATACCTAGGAACCTCAATTCTGAACTATAAGCAATTTCAGTGTTTTTAAACATAATTCGTAGTTTGAAGGAAGTCTAGATTGATTAGAATTAAATTACATTGCAAACGTCTTATCAATGTTTATAACAAAATAATTGTTTCATAATAGATAAAATTTTATGTTAAGAGCAACCTCATCTTTGTCAGCAACAAGTACATTAGTGTCATCAGCAAAAAGACCAATTTTATTCCTTGGATGTTTAATGGGAGGTCATTAAGCTACAATAAAAATAGAAGAGACCCTAAAATCGACCCTTTTGGCACACCATGTAATATTTGCCTAAGCGAGAATAAATGTCTATTTTGTGTAAAATTGCTGTGTCCAATTTGGGTTATTTCAACAAACTGTATGGTAAGACAAATAGGATGTAAACCATAAATTCAAAGTACCTCTAACATCATAAAATTTTAATTTGTCGAGTAATATATTATGGTTTATAACATCATACGTTTTTGTAAGATCAAGAAATATTCCTACAAGATGAAGACGTTTATCCATGACCTATTGAATACTTTCTATAAAAGTTTGACTAGCTGTTTCTGTTGATTTATTATCCCTAAATCCATTCTGAGCTTCTGTTAAAATAGTATGTTTTTTACAAAGGTAATAGTTTGTTTAGGTTTCTGTCTTTTAACCTTAATTCAATAGTTTTTGATACTCTGTCATCTATACTTATCAGTAAAATTGTATATATTTTGTACGGATATCGTCACATATGGATAAAAGCCTATGGCTATGCTTGTTAAGTATATCGTTAAGTATATTCTAAGTTTATTGTTTGTTATTTGATATATTGTATATTATTTGAAGGTTATTTGACTAATTCCATATCCCATGGTGCTGATTATTGTACCCTCTGAGGATTGCTGGATATGTAAATAAATATGAATATGAATAATATTAACCTATTGTACATCAACCTTTCTAATATTTTAGAGAAGAAGTTTAAAATGGATATTGGCCTATAATTCCGGATGTCTATCTCCTTTTTTAAACAGAGGTCTTACTTTTGCTAACTTCATCTTATCTGGAAAAATTCCAGATTGAAAGGAGGCATTATAAATATGGACTAAGGTTTTTTTTAGATAGCATGTACACTGATTTACTAAGAATTCAGGAATTTCATCAAAACCTGCAGACGAATTACCTTTTAAGCTATTTGTTACACACTCTACTTCATTTTCAGTAACAGGATAAACAAACATTGTATTAGGACAATAATTTATTTTTTGCTGCGGGGTTTGCATTATGACATGACTGTCATTTTGGCTTAATAGATCATCAACAATTTCAACGAAGAAAGAACATAACCTATCTGAAACATTTTACAGTTTGATATAATTTCTTAAGTGATGTTGACGTATGCTCATAGTAGCATGTACATGTTGTTTGTATTATAAATTCCACATCCGACAGGCTATGGAACCTAGCATGGATTAATGGAATGTATTAGATAGTGAATAAAGTGCATTGCTTAAAAGTACATAAAAATCCCTATTTATGGGCAACAAACAAAACAGTTGTACCAACAAGTATGGTACATTCACACATGAATTCAACGAAAGGTAAGTGGCTGATTTTAATGCTGAGAAGAAGTACTTGCTGATAGCATCTTATCAACTTTCTTGAAGAACTGGTCAAGGAATAATGTGGCCAATTACAGACCGATCTCTTTACTAACCTCATTCTCTAAGGTCTTTGAAAAAATCATACATGACAGACTCCTGCAACATATTGAGAATAATAATATTTTAGTAGAGAAACAGTTCGGTTTTAGAAATTCTTTATCAACAGATAAGGTTTCCTATAAATTAACTGATGAAATATTAAATGCGTTTAACAATAGAATGTTGGTTGGAGGCATCTTCTGTGACTTACAGAAAGCTTTTGACTGTGTTAATCACAACATCTTATTAACAAAGTTAGAGTTTTATGGAATAACAGGTACAGCTTATAAACCAAAATCTTACCTTGGGGGTAGATATCAAAGAGTGGTTTTAAATAATAATTCTCCTGACTCCTGTTCTAATTGGGGGAAGTAAAACATGGTGTCCCCGAAGGCTCAATACTTGGTCCACTGTTTCTTTTACTTTATGTTAATGACCTACCAAAAATTACAGATGAAAATTCTAAAATTGTTCTATTTGCGGATGACACTAGCATAATTATTACTAGCCCCAACCCTATACAGTTTAAAAATAATGTTAATAAAATCTTTCAAGATGTAAATAGATGGTTTAGTACTAATTCATTGTCACTAAATATCGACAAGACACACTATATGCAATTTATAACTAAAAATAGCTCCTTAATTGATTTAAATATTTTGCATGGAAATAGGTAAATAGCTAATATTTGTAACACAAAATTTCTTGGAATAACATTGGACAACACACTTTCTTGGAAGACCCATATAGATACAATTATACCCAAACTGAGTTCAGCTTGCTTCACAATTAGGTCAGTTAAACCTTTCTTGTCCCAAGCATCATTGAAGATGGTATATTATTCCTATTTTCATTCAATAATAACGTATGGATTGATATTTTGGGGAAATTCCTATTACAGTAATACTATTTTCAGATTACAAAAAAGAACTATTAGAATCATTGTGGGGATGAGAGATAGAGACTCTTGTAGAGAACACTTCAGGAAATTAAAAATACTACCATTAAAATCCCAATACATATTATCACTTTCACTTTTTGAGATCAATAATAAAAATTACTTCAAGGTAAATTCTGAGATACATAATATTAATACTAGGACTAAATCTAATTTGCATCAACCATTATCTCATTTGTCAATTTATCAGAAAGGAACATATTAATTTGGGATTAAGGTATTTAATAGTCTACCTGCTCAAATAAAGGATTTGTCCCATAATACTCAACAATTTAGATCGGCTTTTAAAGTTTCTTGTACTTTCATTCATTTTATACATTGGATGAGTATTTTAATTACAATAACAATTAAAACTCTTACTATTGTTGTTTTAATTATTTGTACATTTTTAGAAATCAAATTGATTATAATTTATTTATTTTTACATATCCTTACGCAGTGATTTTATTTGATTTATAGGCATAAACTTGTTAAGTAGATGCATTTTTAGATGCTTTCTTAAATTATGTATAACCATTATCTCTCATGAATCTATATTGAGTATTGTAAGATGTCTAGTTCTATGTTCAGAACCACTATATATATATACTTGAAATTTTCTACATCTGATGGCTTTCTAAGCCATTATGGATCTATGGAAATTAATAAAACATTAACAAGATAAAATTGAACACTAGCCCTCTTCCTCTCTTGATACAGGAGTCTAGTAAGCTGTATCCTTATCAATAGCTCTATGTACTTGCAAACTTCTCTCTGCATCCGGATCACATTCTTCCATTATACTTAAGAATTTTTTGCGGTGATCAAAAGCTTCTTTCATTTCTTTCACTGTCAAAAGTCGTAGCTGGAAGGCTTTGACAGTCATCATCTTCAGCTTCAGGTGGTGTCTTATTTTCCTCTTGTATGTCAATGAGACCTTCATTCAGCACTGGCTCTGAACAAGATGCAATTAATTCATCCACATCTTCATTGCTGAAATCCAAGTTCAGTTCATTCATAAGATGAACAACTTCCTTTGTGGCATCTTCAGGGTTTCCTCAAAACCTTTAAAATCCTGCATCAAATCTGGGCATAACCTCTTCAAGAAACCATGCACTGTGGATTCTTTTATTTCAGCAAAGGAGCCGCCAATATTGTTCACTGTGTTCCAGGTGTTTTACCCTTTCCAGAATTCCTTCTGGGTAGGTCCACCTGCCTTGTCAGTGGCCTGTATACAAAAGTACGAATTCGGCATATGAAAGAGTGATTAGGGGTGAGAAATTATAGTGTATGAAAGTGCTGGTTGTACAAAAGTCAAATGTCCAAAAGTCGAGGACTGCCTTTATACACCTATTTATTTCAAACATACTATTGTAGAAAAATGTTTGCCTCAGTTCAGTGAATGTGAACATCTGCAAAATCATCACAATCACTAGTGGGATTTCTGAAATTGGGTGTTCCTGGCTAACTTGTGAATGTCTGCTTTGAAACTTGAAGGAGAAAGGCATACCATTCATCAGTTAGCTGGAAACAGAATTTTTGTGAAAATTCATGGTCAAAGGCACTTGTTCACAGATGTATGTGCTGTCAACGTTTCTTAGACTTTTATTTGTGAAAGCTTTTATGGCACTGAAATTTTCAAGTATGCTCTTTAAAACTGCAGTACATTTCCCACAGTGAAAGCATTTTTCAGTGTCGCTATTTTGCAATTCAGTATCTCCATTTGCACCTGCACTGGAACACGATCAGTGCCAATGACAAAAGGATTATGGCACATTTGAATTTAGTTTATCCACTCATGAAAATTTCCAAACTTTGAAGAAAATTTAACTTTTGGCTGTTGAATCGTACTGATGAACTTGTCCTTTAGCTGCTCCCAATTACCTGGTGAGCCACTTAATCCCGAAATTCACAAATATGCCCTGGTTCATCCACTAAGATGCATATGAGGAATATTTTATGTACTGTACAAACTACAGAAAATGAGGTAAGAGAAAAGGGAGAGAAGGACACTGGGAAATTAGACCAATCTGCCAGGAAGGCACAGCAGGACTATATCAAGGCAAGTTAAAAAAAGTATTATGTAAAGGCAAAGGAACAATCCCAACAATTCAAAATTGCATTTGTGAAGAAATTAAGAGCAGACTGAACTCAGGAAATGCCTGCTACCATTTGGTGCAGAATCTTTTGTCTTCAGTTTGCTATCGAAAAATATAAAGATTAGAGTATACAGAACTATTATTTTGTCTGGTATTTTGTATGGGTGTGAAACTTGGTCTCTCACATTGAAGAAGGAACACAAACTGAGGCTGTGCCAGAGTAGGGTGCCGAGGAAGATATCTGGGCCTCAGAGAAATGAGGTAAGAGGGGAGTGAAGAAGACTGCATACTGAGAAGCTTTATGACATGTACTCCTCAACAAATATTATTCAGGTGACCAAATCAAGAAGAAGGATGTGGGTGGGGCATGTGGCATGAATTGGGGACAGGAGAGGTGCATACAGGGTTCTGGTGGGGAAACCTGAGGAAAGAGACCACTTGGAAAACCTAGGTGTAGATGGGAGGATAATATTAAAATGGATCTTCAAGAAGTGGGATAGGGGGCATGGACTGGATTAATCTGGCTCAAGACAGGGATAGGTGGCAGGCTCTTGAAAAAGCAGTAATAAACCTGCAGGTTCCATAAAATATGGGAAATTTCTTGACTAGCTGAGCACCTGTTAGCGTCTCAAGAAATATTCTGCTGCATGGAGTTACGCAGTTAGTGAAGGCAAAGAAAAAACAAACAGTCCGGATTCATGTAAAGGCACAGCACTCGAAAATAACTCATCAAACTCTTCACAAAGCCACTAACCAAGGAACTGACACAGACTGCTGAATATCACTGCAGTTCACAATTAGAAAGGATCGATCAATGCTCCAAGCAATCAACAATCTGATTAATGATATAGATCAGGCATCTACAATGTGCACCCCACACTTCCATTTTACATGGCCTGTGGACACCTGACATCAGCTAAAACATTTTTATGCATGAACCAAAAAATTTAAAGAATAGAAAATGCATGAATAATAAATTAGTGTTACCTTAAGCAGTACATTATCAACTGCAAAACAAAGGAAGACCCTTTACAGACTTGAATTGCTAACCTGTAGCTGAAGAGATATGTACAGGTAGGAAAAAAAAATTTTCAAAACATCAGCCACTCTGCCCAAACATCTATAATATGTATACAGGAACTGGAAAAAAATTTATTTGAATGACTTAAATTCCAGGCAAAGTCATTTGATTGTTATGCACTCACATTGGATGCAAATGATGCTATCACAGACAACACACAGTTGATAATACTTATTCGTGGAATTTATCATATCTTTCATGTCATGAAGAGCTTGACAGTTAATGAAGCTTGAAAGACACTACGAACGTTAAAGATTTCTCCCTGAAAGTAAAGATACACTTTCTTCTTTGTCACTGGGCTGGAAACAACCAATGGTGGCACACGTATCAACAGAGTAGGACAAATCTGTGAGGAAGTTATGCACATGAGCTCTGAGAATGTCTCACTGCATTATTCATCAAGAAGCACTGTGCTGCAGGATTTTTTCACTGAAGATGAAAGAAGTTATGGAAACTAATTTTAACAGTGGACTACATTTTCTGGAAGAAGCTGGATCAAAATATGAAGATACTGTCCACTACTTGGCGGTGTGATGGCTGGGTAAAAGTGCAGTGTTAAACAAACTTCTTCACTTTTGAATTGGAACAGATATTTTAATGACGGAAAAGACCAAAACTGTATATACCACAGTTATGTGATGAGAAATGGGTCATGACTCTCACATTTATTGTGGAAAAAGCAATAATCATAAAAAACTCAGTACAAAACTTCACAGAGCAGGGAAATTACTGTGTGACATTATTGGTGTGTGAAGGCCTCTGACATGGAAAGAGTACAGATTATTATTCCGATTACATTTTATTGCTAGTAGAAAGTACAGAAATTACTTTTAGACTTGGCAGTCAATCTCCCAAATATGGTTTACCATATCAAAGAAAAATGTACAAAATAAGATATGCAAAGATCATACTCAGGTTCATGAACAGTTTCAATACTTTCTGACCCAATGAATATGTGCTACACTTGAAAATCATTCATATTTTGAAGGAAACTGACAACCATAATTGGCCAGTAGTTGCAACAATTTTAGTAATTAGTTCTACTGCCACATTAACTCAAAACATCTATTCACATAGGATATGACTGAGATATGGATACAGACATACAAACATGGAAAAGGTAACTACGAGTCCTGCTTCATGATAGAGTATGCCCCAGTCTTATACACATTCAGCACATCAAACTCAGAATCAAATAAATAAATTGCAAAACTATTTCATTTGTATATTTAAAATATCCTTATATGAGCTATTTTAAATGGATGCTGCATACTTCTGCATCTATGTTTAAAGTGTTATTGTTGTGTTCCTGTGATGCTGCTTCTTGAGTTCCAAATTAACTTCCTTATTATGAAGTATTGTAAGGTCAAACTTTTCATTACAGACATTTAAAAGGAGTGCCCATATTTTGATAAAATGGCTAGTGAAGAGTTACAGCAGAATGTATGTAACTAAATATTAATATACCCCATGCTTCCAACCCTAAATTACTTTCGGCAGAACAAAACTAGCCTATCGTCGGGCCCAATAATAGTAAAATTATGGCATATTTTATTACAATTATTAGTACAATCAATATATAAGTTCCATCATTTGAGAAGCAAGGATATATAAATATACTGTGAAATTATAATAAAATAAGACACTTAATTCATACATATTTCAAATTTACAAAATACTTTTCATCCCCTACCTAGCTCCATAATTAACAAGTTGTCATAACATCCTTACTATGAAATTCTGATTAAAGAAAAATTTGTTGAATAAACAAATTAAGTCCCCTGGTTACATTTAAGGAAAACATAACTTCCACCATGTTCAACAAAATAACATGAGCACCTCTAACTAATCACACATAACTTTTTGAGTTGCAGAGCATCATCATTTTGTCTGTGCTTCTAAATAAAGCAAAGTGCAAACAACAGAAAAAACATTAAAGAAAAACTGTTCATATATTTAAAACTTGAGTTCTCAACAGACAACATTAAGAAGAAAAAATCTAATCGTTTTTGGTTTGTAAAAAAAAAATATAGAGAAATGTTATTTATATCAAAAAGAAATTTTCTCTTGTTTATATCAGTTATCTCTGTTAACTACCAATAGCAAACATCACAGGCTTCACCATAAGAACAACTCCAAAAAGCAATCTTTCATTACAACGAGCAGAGCACTAAATAAATTTTTATAAGTAAAGGGTCACTGTAGCAGCAGAGCTACACACTTGAAACAGCTAGAAAAAAATACTGTGGCCAACACACGCGCATACACACGCACATACACACATACATATCACACATCACAGAAACTGCAGAACCTTCTGTATGCAGCATCAGACAATTACAGGAGCACCAACTTGCAAAAGCAAGAACTTTTCGTCTTCAGCATGTGTCTTCAGTTGAAAAATCTTTTTATAAACTGGACAAAATAAACCTCATAATTACAGTTTTGTTTTTGTGTCCACATATGGGAAAGAGTTCAATACTCCCAGAATACCTTAATTCACCCCAATTACTACAATGCATTTTTTCATACTACAGACTTCTCACGTGCATATGCGTTCAAAACTGGACAGAGACTAATACTAAATTCTTCTTTCAGTACCTTCTGTTTCATGAGTACTTGCAACACCAGAGCTCTTGGAAATTCTTCATTGCAGTACATGGCAAATATTTTGGTGGTGAATGCATTACTTTTCACAGTTGCAAGAAAAATGACAGAAACTAACAAAAGAGAGAGCCGCACAATTAACTTTTTCACTGTAAATGACTGAGATTGCTGACTGAAATTTACACCTTCTGTCCACTGTGACATAATAAAGCAGCTAAAATTTTGTGTTGTTTTCCAGGATGAACTTCATGACACATTAAACCATTTTGAACTGTCTGTTGTTCAAGATAATATTCTTTACTCACTTTGGCAGAATTAACCAACATTTATTGGTCAGAGTTAAAATGTGACCGACTCATAAAATTACTACTGTACAGATCATGAGATAATCATTTTTACCTCACACACATTCTGAATTCAATGTACCTCTTCTAAATATTTCTCTACAGAGTCCACTATATTACCCACCAGAGGTGTGCAGTTTGGCACATTTTCACATTTTGCATAATAGCTGTAAACACTGTTCACTTTTGTCAGTACTTATCTGTTTATTTTACCTCTTCATAGAGGTGGTGTGAAAGACCGTTTCTGCTCCCTCTTCTGAGACTGGAACCGCTGCTGATTTCGTCTGCTATTCCGCCAATTTCTGTTCCGGTGCATACGCTGACTTTGTGACTGTGGCAACTGCTGTTCCCATATGGGAGCAGTGTTTCCATAGAACATCCTGAGATCTGTGTCAGAACCATTGCTGTTCCCCTCTTCAAGGTCCTCAAATCTTGGAGTATTTGGGCAATAGTTGAGTGGTAGTGGAGCAGGACCAAGAATTCCAGGTGCATTTCTTGGGTTCCTGGGATGTCTTGGATCGTATGGAAGTACTGCTGGCAAGGATGGAACAATACTAGGTGGCATGCCAGTGCCATGCATTAAGCTCATGGGATTTTGAGATATCATTTCAGAATATACTGGTGTTGTTTCATGCAGACGGGTGCCTGAAGAAGAATGGGGTGCCTCTGTAACACTGCGTCGCCGAGGGTCACTCCTTGCAGCTGGAGATGGTGACTGCTTAGGAGGAGGTAGTGGTGGGGGTGGGGAGGCAGGACTGTCAACAGAATTGCTGGACACCTTGAAGAGCTTACGTAACCTTGGATCATTCCAAACCTATAAAACACACATTTCCACTCATTAGACTGGGGAGCAAATAAACCCTGTGAGATGCCAGCTCAACTGTGACTTTTTCATTAAGAATAACAAATTTTAGTGATTTCAGTATTCACTTAATTTCTTCCTCACCTGGGGGTCTGATGTATTCAATTTCAACCCTGAGTAGTCAGGCCGTGGTATTGTGATGGTCACAACCTTGTATGGGATGGGAGGATGACTTGTTAACGAAGCATCTATTTCTGTTGCAGGTGTGTGCATAGGAACAGGCTTAAATGGTAGACCCAGCATTCCCCTCAAGTCCACATCACCCCCTCCCCCTCTGAGGTCTGTGTCACCATAATTATAGGATGAAGTCCCAATAAGCATGTTCTGTCGTAAATCCACATCTGTCCTAGACTCAAATCCTGTGCTTGGCTGTGGCTGCCTACTGTGAAAACTTCTCAAATCAACATCACCTCCACTCTCCAACCGACCATGTGTCATATTTGAAGATACAACACTAGAAGATGTTATGGCAGAACTATAAATGCTAGTGCGACTTAATTCATTTCTCTCTTCCGAAGAATCAACACGTTTAGATGTTCGAGTGGATGGTGACAACATGGAAGTAGTTGTGTTGGCACTCCTGTTGCGTGGATCACGTGACATAAGCCGTGGATCCCTGGCTTGTGTTGGTGGTGCCACTGCAACCTGAGACTGTGTAGATGTCCTAAAGAAACAAAGCAATGAACAGAAGTTTAGCAGCTGTGACACTAGAGACAGATACATATATACAATAATGCATACAAAGATATAATAGGTATAAAAAGACAGCTCTCTGGAGGCCACTAGAGTTTGGGATAACTAGAGAAAACCCTCACAAAACCCTAAGAGTAGGAATTGAAACAGATTAAAAAACAATATAATGAGAAACATCTGAAGATTCACTACATAGCCACTGCGATTCAAAGACCATGATAATAATAATCAGAAAAGACAGTAAGTTACAGCAACAGTTAATAACATCTAATGTTATAATGTACATGAATATAAATACAGGTAAGTTAAAGATACAGCAATAACAAAATTTTAGTCTTCATATCACTAAGATCTCTGAGCATCAAAAATTCTTGCAACAAACCCACATGGAACAATCTGAATATCCAGAAACTGTTTAGTTCCAAGTGTTAGGTACAACTTGCTGAACTGATAAAGAAAATAATGTACAGGAAGAACCAAATTCTGTAACTGTACACATTAGGAATTGATGAATAAACAGCAAAAAATATCGCACTAATAGGAATACAAGATGTAATGAAAAGAACGTACTATATCTCACATTTGTGGTTATTACAATATAATAATATAATAACCATGGCTCAACAGCGCTATATGGGCCCGAGGCCTCCTCTTGCCTCCTCTTTTCGAGGTTACTAAGTCGTGCGCATTCGTGGCAGTTGGTGACTGGTCAACTAGCCGCGCTACTATTCTATCGATCCTGATGTGCCCGCCAGAGCCATCTGGGAGGCAGTCAGGAGACTTGGGTGAGAAATGGAGGCAATTTGGCTTACGCAACATTTTTATTCATGCCCATAAGGTTCTTTTACATGCCGTAAATCTACGACATGGGACCGACGGCTTTACTTCCCCTCCGAAGGAAGTGGTGCTCCGGATATTTATCACCCTTAAAAATCCATCGACCTCGGTCGGGATCGAACCCGCTAACCTTGGTCCAGTGGCGAGCACGCTAACCACTAGTCCACCAGGTCGACTGTGGTTATTACAAGCAGGTTACAAAAAAACTTCAATAACATGATCTTCACAGCTTACAAATTCTAAACACCATAATTCCAGCTTATTAAAGCAGTCACAAAACACTAGAAGGCAAAATTATAAAAAAAAAAAAGGCAATGCCTCCCCCACAGAAAGCAGTCACATGCATTGAAAAGGGCCAGCTTTTTTTTTTGTAGCACATCTTGCACACATACTGGAAATGAACACTCTTTGTTCCACTGAGTGTAGTTCAAAATAGGTACACCTGCATTCCTTGACTAATGAAGGATGACCAAATGCCCACTGCTTGGTTCAGGTTGCAGTGATGATAACACAGCAATAATGTCAGCTAGGGCACCTAGACAAGCAGAGACTGTATTTTCTAAACTTGGCAACATAATAAGTATACCTTCCTGCAGTGGCTGCAATAATTATGGATTATGAAATGGGGAAAGATGGTGAGAAAGTACCACCCTATCTTGAGGTACAGCTGGTGTCTTAATATAGAGCACAGCAACATTATAATGATGGCATTTGAATTATCAATGGATCGTACCGTGCATCTACATTTTCTGCAGCTTGTGTTACAATGGCTGCACTGGCACTCTGTTGGTGTCGGATGCTTGACAATAATTTACTGACAGATTCACTGATGTCAATGGCAGAAAGTTTAATGCTATCAAAAGATGGAGTGTCACTGGTAGCAGGAACAGGTGGAGAAGTACTGGCTCTTGTGGGAGAAGCTGACTGCTGTTGCTGCAACCAAACATGAACTTCATATCAGCTCACACATTATCCAGTGCACAGTTTTAACTGATGAATACAAAAATATAACATACCAAATATGTGTTTACTGAGACCAGCTATCAATAACATTCTTCTCAACAGATCAAGACAAGTAAAATGTCAATGAACCAATCAGTATTCATTAAGGCCCCAATTTTACATTTTTGTACAGACCACCTAAAAATGGCATAAAAATCCAGAAAGTGTAAGATCTGAGAAACATTTTTCTTACTGGCATTTGACTGGGACAGTATAAAAAGTGCATAAAATTGTGGAAAATGCAGAAGGTGGGAATATAAACTCAGGGTTTTACTGTACATTCACGTGACAGAACCACTCCTGGTCACAGGTTCCTACTTCTTTATGACTTCAGAGTGTCTTTGATCTTCTGAAGAGTGACACTGATTATATTGAAATTTCACTAAACCAAATGTCAAGCTAACAAGGACTTCGTACTTTTCATTCCTGTTCAGTTCTCTTACAAATATATTAAAATTAACTTATTTCTTACAAAATTAATATTTAAACAGTTAATTTCATTAAGAGAAAATGAGTTTGAATTTCAATATATATTATGAAATACATATGTCAAACATCATTATCTTCAGAAACTCAACTGTTACATCATTGAACATTATATTTTACTACGTATAAATGAGTAAAGTATTGCTGACATAAAAATCACATTAAATACATATTCCCAGGCACCAAGCAGACATATGCTGCCAGCATAATACACAGAAATAAATTAGACAAATATCAACACTTTTAGATACACACACATACATGAGCAGTTAAACAAAGCAGTGGCAACTGACATGTTAAACAAAAGAAAGGAAGGCAAAACAAGAGAAAAAAATTTCATAACAACGTAAGACAACAAATTCAATTCCAGATTTTTAAACTGAAGGTTGAATGTTGATTTTATTTGAACTACTGCAAAACCTCAGACTTGTAGCACGTGTACTTTTATACAAAGTTTGTGACTACTACCAAAATCATTCATTACAAAATCAGTCAGTTATTATTACTCATTTTTGGTAACATATGAAATAAGCAGGTTTTGTCTGTATCAGGTATGCTCATCAAGAAAATGATCAGAAAGTTTCAACATGCATAGTTTCTTGTTATCCTCTATTTTTTATTTGTATGCAGGATATATGTACATATCTCATAATATGCAATTTGAAACAATGATGTAATTTAAATGAAACCAAAATTTTATTCACCAACCAAAAGCATATTCTCCCTATGTGACAAAAATTATAAGAATACTAAGATAAAAATACAAAGTAAAAAATAAAACCACACAATTGTAACCCAAAATTCAATACACATAAAAATTGCTACATGGTGCAAAACTGTGTACCCAGATTTGCAATCAGTATCTGACTTAATTTAGTACATCATTTTTACTGTATGTTGATACGTATAATTATCACAGTTGAATTAGAGCCATGTAACATTATCTCACCTGCTTCGACAGATTTTTAAGAACATCTGCCAGACTTGCCTCTTCCTCATCACTTGAGTACCAGTTCTCTTCCTGCTGCTTTTCAACATCCTTATCCTTGCCATCATCCTCCTCACTCTGATCTTGACTGCTTGAGTCTGCAGCCTCACGCTGCTGCTGCTGGATTCTCAAAAACAGCTCTCGCTGCTTTTTGGGCAAGTTATGTGGAAGCCTTCCTGTCTCTGTGCTGCAGCTGATGCTGTCTGTACAATTAACATTTGAATACTATTGTATGTGAGATCTGAATTATATTATTTCTTTAATTAAAGATCCCACTCTCTTTTTATACCAAAAAAAAGCTTGGTTTACTTTTATGAGGAGTCATCACCATGCTCTCTAGTACAGTTATGCACTTGTATTAGTGTGCATTTAAATCAAAAAGTAAAATTACCTTGTGATAACTACTTAAATAATTTAAAAAATTCTGTCATGTTCCTACTCTATATATAACAATGGGAAACACGCACTCTCACCTGTGTCAAGCTGATCTTTCTTGTTGCTCTCTGGTTCAGGTGTGGAAGCCACTGGTTGAGTACACCACCACCACCACCACCATCATCATCATCCCCCTCACTGTCATCCTCTTCCTGTCGGTCATCTATTTCTAGCTTTCCTTCATCATCTGCCAACTCCACTGCTTCCACACTAATTGCTTTGATGTCTTCTTGTTGAGAGAATAATGCCTCATCATCAACATCTGCTGCAGGTGTTGGTGAGTAACTGTCAAAAACACCAAAACAATGTCTGTGAGTATGTCAATAATTTTCATACCATCACTCACACTTATCCATTTGTTTGTTGTTTATTCACGGTGCATGAAAACTGTATTTCACTGTCCTACTGAAAAAAGACAGATAAATGTTCACTATACTTCATTCAGTAAATATAATGTGTGTTGGGGTTTTATCAGGCAAAATGTAGCATTCTGCAAAGAAAGCACAGCACTGGACCTTGTCCTGAGTGAAATTCACAACTTCACCACAAATATTCTTTTAAAATCCTGAACATCTACTGTACTTATTCTCATTGCTTAGAGTAATAAAGTAGGCTTATGAGGTCCTCAGGCTCTGTGGATGCATGTGAGTGAGTGAGTGAGTGAGTGTGTGTGTGTGTGTGTGTGTGTGTGTGTGTGTATGTTGTGTTGTGGGCATCCATGTGTTCCCAAATTATAATATTTAAACAAATCACAAATTGTCACAAAATTTTGTACGGATTTAATACAGACTTAAAATAATGAGAAACATACTCATGTGTAATAAATTAAGGTAGTTTAGAAAAACTGTTACAAATAGAAATAAGCCTGCAATTAACAACAAAAACATCAATGAATTTTTTTTAAATGGGAACATTATTCATGATTTTCCATAGAGTAAAAAAATTCTGCTGAGTTAATGTGAAGTTCAAAATGTCAGTCTTCCAGGTTTCAACACCACCTAGGTCTGTAAAGAGACACTGACATTTCAAAGGAACATACTGCCTCCATCTTCAAGGTTGCAAGAACTGAGTCCAGATTCACACTCATGTGATTTCAGACCTCAGTGTCTACCTGGACTCAATCCTTTCAACTGTTGACAATGAAGGCAGCATGTTCCTCCAAGACAATGGTGTCTATCTAAAAACATGCATGATGTTAGAACCCACAAATCTACAATTTGAACAATACACATTGTAAAAGCCTAAAGGTAACCTAAAGTCACAAATATATTTAACAACTGGTATAAAAATCTAAAACAAACCTTTATAGCATTACTAGGAATGTCAAGGAGTCCAGAGGATTCAGTTGGTCTTCAAAGTTTAACAGCATTTCAAACATCACAGTCAGAAATACTGCCTGCAATAAGTACTTCAGGGTATGAGGACATAATGGCAAATCCCCTGGATAAAAATTGCTATGTAGTGTTTGAAAGAGTTCAGCGGAAGACTAAGCTACTTCATGGGGTTTGGAAAGTAAATTCCATTAAATCTATTTCACAAAGGTGGACACATATTCCCAGAAATGTTTGAGTCATGTTTCAAAATTCTCATCAACAGATTTCAAACAACAAAATCTATGGACTTAAAGAGTGGCCTTACCTAGCCTTCAAGATTATGAAAATTTACTACAGAATTATTCAATCTTTTACAACATCTAAAAATAACAGTATTTATGCACAAGAAAACATATCACAGAACTGGAAAACAATGATGACAATTTAGAGTTTATAACATAACCATGGGGAATAATCCAGCCTTCGCACACTGAACAGAAGCATCGCATGTAACATAATAACACATACATAATCAAGCAAACAGGAGAAGAATATCATGAATTATGTAAATCACTAAGGCTCAAACTAACCAAAAGAAAAGCTCAGAAGTCTGCAAACAGCATATGAGGAACAAAGTAACACAACAACAAAAGTATGATTGATATAAATCTGACAATACCATACTGGAGCCAGCTAATATAAAATGTGTATCATTAAATTTAGCAAATGTAGGTCAAGAACAATACAACTGCTAGTATCAGTATTAACCTGCTTAAGACCAAGAGAATACACGCTGCTGTAAATGGCCCCTGCCTTAAGTTTAATTCACTGCTCAATGACTGACTGAATTTTGTCTTCTACTTTCTTTGTGACCAAACAATGTTGAACTCACATTCCATTACCAGCTTCCAGCTGCTTGTCATCTGCTTTTCTAATATTTCCATATTCCAACCATACCAGTGCAAGTCTTGCCAAATTTCTATAAATGTTTACTCCAATATTTTTTTTACTAAAAAAGGTTTCGAATACCAGATTTATTGCTACAGTCACCTGTCTAAGTTTTATTAATATAAACCTGTCAATCTAAACCTACTTTATAGTTTTATCAATTGTTAACAACCTTGAAGATTATGATTATACCCTTTATTGTCCTAAAATTTTATAAAAGTTTGACACTGATTTATGCAACTCACCCTGCAAGATAATGGAGGTTCAACTTGCTCCTTACATCTGTCTTTTGTTCACTGCCTGTTACTGCCTTATTCTTGCCACGACGATGATGATGACGACGTTGGTGTCGCACTTCCGTGTTAGCACCTACTTCATCTGAACAACTCAGGGTTTCCTTGTAGAACCGCATTTTCAATTGCTGCAACTGTTCTGAGAAATCCTGATCTTGGTAGCTTGGAACAGGCCTAGGTATAATAAGAAACTGCATATCATTAAACATAAACTTGTACAGTAAAAATATGTTTCATCATTAAACTGGTCATTGAATTTGTCTCATTCCTTGACTGTAAGACACATGAATGCATGCATGCATACAAACCTTAAGAATTGCACTTACTAACTTCTCAGTTTGATTAGCTAGGCACTGAACATTATTTTCTTCCATAAAACATTTTCAGAAGTTCTACTTCTGCAACTCTGTTAAGTTTTAGAATCTCAGAAAGGGTAAGAAGGAAGAACATTTCACCTTCTTGGCACTTCCCGTTCTTCACTAGGTTCTCTTTTGACATCTGTCCCACCACGAAACATTCTAGGATGCCTAACTTCTTCACCTCCAAAGTCTCCAGGTCTTGCACCATTATCAGCATCCCACTGCCGGTTACTGCCTCTACTAGAGAAGTCATCGGCTACATTGTGTGTATCCAGTTTGGGTGGTGATGGCATTGGTGTCCGACTCCCATCTTCATCTGGTTCAACAACATACAAACATTTTATGGAGTGGGTATACTGCAACTTTCACACAATCAGCACATTCTGTCCAATTTTATGACCAGTGCTATACATAAAAGGTGCATGAGAGTAATGAAATTAAACAAGTAAAAAAAAATTCATGCCTAACCAAACAAATTAACTGAATTTACACAGAAAAATTATCAGGTGTCTTGCTCATCATCCAATATCTTTTCAATAAATATGAATTGCAATTCCCATAGTACAGTTGTAATGACAGCAAAATGACTTTTATGAGGAAGAAATGCAACCTACAAGTACATAATGCATTGCAGTGAGATTTTGAAACAATTTGCAGTGTTTTTACTTACACACGTTCTTCACTGGAACTGATTTATATGAATGATTACCCTACCAATTTATAAACACAATCTGGCATACAGTATAGTGTTTACAAATCTTACAAGTGGATTTAAAATTGAATTGTATGCCAAAACATCTTTCATAAAAAGTCTTCCTCAGTACAGTACAGTATTTTAATCACATATAAGCACCTTCATTGTCAGAATCAGGCATTGGTGTGGTTCGTCTAGCAGGAGACCTTTCTTCCTCATTGCGCAGATTCGCTGCAAGAAGTTGGGCTGGTATGGGCACCTCAATCTCAAACAATGATGGAATCTTCTTGGTACCCAGCCCCCCTGCTCCTTTGTTACTACGATTCTTTTTATTTAACACCATTGCAGCTGCCCCTTCACGACTCAACCGAGGAAAGTCCCCAAGAATCTCCTTAGGAGCAGTTTCTAGATGCTGCAACCCAAAATTTCAGAGATGAAGAATACACAGTTTAGTCAAGTAACAATTACGTTGTATATTCAGAACCACAATGAAAACTTTAAACTGTGCTTACAGGCATTTCTAACATACTGATAAAATGTGTAACCACACATACATCTGAATAAAATTACACAGTCTCTAGTTTATCATGAGTCTGGATCTCAAAAGTTACTATGGAAAGCTTCCAGTATAGCTGTTATTCAGTATCCATTTTCCCACCTTAATATAACCCACCTTAGTTCAAAGCAGAGATTCCAAACCCTGACCTTCTGCTTCTAATCAGACTTCATGTATTGATAAATTTTTCTAGACACATGGAAAACTTCTTGGCTTGGAATACAGGACATTTCCTAATAAATATTTTCTTTCACTACTCTTAGTAAATGAGAATTATTCCAATACTGTTAGTGTGCCCCACATATAAAAGTCACAAGAATTTAAATCAGGTAAGCCAGTAGGACACAAACCTGGACTTATCACTCATTCACCAAAAACTTCAGCGAACACATTCATAGAATTATCAGTTGTTTGGGATGTAGCACTGTCCTACGTAAAATGCCTATACATTTTTTTATCTTCAGTCACTGATCAAATTTAACTTCAGGGTTACTCTCACACAATGTTCAGAATTATTTGCATCAAAAACACTGGCTCCATTATTCTCCAAGCACAAATTATGCATCACACTCCAAATTTCAAATCACGTAAAGGCACTTTGTGAACAGCATGAGGATTTTCTGTGGACCAGTACCTGTTGTTATAACTGTGTACATACCAACTTAATATAAGCCGGACTTAAATATTAATTCTAGGTCATAAAGACCATTAAAAGCAGATTCCTGAAACCACCTGTAGTATCAAAGTCTTTCCTCACAGTCCAGAGGCACAAGACTAATTACAAATGACATTTTGTAGGATTCTAACTGTGACAGTTTTATAACAATTACAGGGTCCGAGTAACACAACGCTATGAATATCGTGTATTCATTATATTTACTACAACTTGTTTCAGTTGACTATGTGGCCATCATCTGGAAGTCGTACAAATTCATAAAAAGAAAAGTATTTTAGGAAGAGGCCTCCCGTTTACTCAAACCCTGTAATCAATATAGATTTGACAAGCACAACAGGATGATGATACCTAAATCTGTGACAGTTTTGTTGGAATATGAAATATATTTCTTGACATTCCACACTGAAAAGCCAACAGATGTAACAACTGTTTTGGGCATTCTTCTAATCAAACACCAGTATTGCCAAGTTTTGCTTTGGCTAGTGCATGTCAGTTTTTCCTTGTATATAACACTAATGCTGTTGCAAGCAGCGTCACCACTATTCTGTAAATTAATGCTTTAAAAGGCACTGCACTTTCAGAAAATTTTCTATGAACGTTTCTTCAACAGCTCTTCCATAAGTTAAGCTTTTAAAAAAGTATCATATAAAAATACTCTTTGTTCAATATCACATTATTTCACATCACAATACAATCCTATCACATGCATACCCACATCCTCAGTTCTAATTATGACTGAGCACTGCCTGAATCAGCATGGCACTTACGATTAGTTCTATGGGTGAAAGTGGGCAACCTGCAGACCCCACATTTCAAACCACTGGTCTCAGGAAAAACTGTCAAAGTGATATAGAGTTGCTGATGTATCTTATGCACAATGCCTTATAACAAATTAGACAATTGTATAGAACGGATCAGTAACAATGAATACAAAATAATTAATAACCATTTAAAAGCCCACAGCTATACATAAGGAAGACTGAAAACTCCAGCCTACTGATAAATACATTAAGCTAACCAGTAACAGAAGAGTACTTTACACATCAATAACTTCCAAAAATGAACGTAGTTACAGTTAAGAAATTAAGAATTATTGTTTAACTTGGAGCCTAAAAACACACTACAACTACCTGACTGTAATCAAATTACAACTGACTGACTCATTCTAGTGTACAACAATACTCTGACATTAATGGCAAGAGATGGTGAAAACTGTCTCACCTTCAGGAGAATAGCTTTCATAGTCTCTGTGAGTGTACCATGGCTGAACTTGCAACGTTCACCAGCAAAGCATTTAAGACCAGTATGGTAGAACTTGCAAGGAAAATCAGAATGCATGTACAGACACTTGTCCTTCTTCGCACAGCAATCCATAAGGTAAAATTTACACAATTCCATTTTGCGAGGAGGCAAGGCATCATGAGAATATGGACACTCATCACCCTGTAACATCATAAAAAAATGTCCCAGACTTTAAATTAATTGAAATTGAAAATTACACCACAGGGTTTTGGTTAAATTTATATCACTGTCTTAATCACAATCATTAATTTCATTTTCACTCTGAATCGATATGGAGAACATATGATTTTAATCCCTTCGGAATAGAAGAAATTTACATTATCTTACGCTGCTCTCTTGAGGAGCTTTTACACCATACATGCCAAAACTGCAGTACTTTATTAAACGACTATATATCTGAAGAACATAAACATATTTATGTTCAAAACTTCACTTTTTATTCTTAGTATTCACTCCACACTACCTTAACAATTTAATGTAATGTGGCAAGCTTCAGAACACCTTGCTAAGTACAACCCCAGATTCACACATTACCAGAATCTTCAGTGTATTTTTCTCTGTGTGTTTGTTTTACACGGCGTATGAACTCCAAGGTCTTGCTTTCTTCGATCAAGAAATGTACTTCCTACAATTGCATGAATGTATGTCATGAAACACCATTGCATTAGAAATTGTTACTCAAAATGCAAAGCAATTTTGGGCCACTGCATGGTGTCCCCAAGTCATAAGACACACTTCTTATGTCCATGGTGTCTGACTTAGGAAAATGTGACCAGATATAAGAGGGAGCAATCTGACAAAATCACAACCTTATCACTCTATCTGCATGACAGTCACTACCATTTTCTATGATACCTATTCAAACAGATACTAAAGAAGTGCACAAAATATTGATAAACCAAAAAGGGGATTTCATCTTATAGTCCAAGTATGATGTTTACCCTACTTTGAGATGAAATGTTTCTACTTTCATCTTCACTAAAAATACAGGACTGCCTTAAATTTCCACATGGAAAAAAGTATAAAAATCACTAAGAAATTGGTTAAAAATGACTACCTTACATTTCCAAATGGAGAAAAATGTGTAAAATTAAAAAATATGATTTTTGCACACTTTTAAACACATATCTACAAACTATCAATACATGTACAAATAAGTGACCACAGACTGCACTTACTGGTTTGGCTATGAGCGCATTTCATAATGACATAATATCTGCCAGAAGTAATTTTTAATACAAAGGTATTTGTTTCCTTTCAGCCAAAAAGAATGATTCTTGAAGCACGACACTGGGTTCGGAAGCATCCGTTTATCAGTTGTCTGTACTGCTATGAATAGATGAGCATGGGGGCAAGGCACAGTTACAAAACATTGCAGATTATGGATGTGCAATCTTCCTTTGTGGAAGCAGTTTAAGGCATGATATATACATGACTACACACATGAATTTCATCAATGTTATTCATTCTGGAAGTCATTTTTCTGAAGTGGAAGCATGGTAATGCTATTCAGATACCTTCATTCTAGTGAACTGCATATAATGCCAATTTTAAATTAACGATTACCAGATTCAATGAAGAGACCAACAAAAATAGCATGGCATAAAAGAAATGCAGCACTCTCAGACCAACGTGCAATGATGGAGAAAGAATAAGAAACAAGCAGTAGTTGTAAATGCAACCAGAACATCAATTTGTGGACTTAAAGTGGTCTTCTGTATCAGGTAGAAATACAAGTTAAATTTGTGAAACAAACATGATGTCATTAGTTTATCTGATAATTACTGGTTGCCACATTCTGTATGTACATTTATTGCACTATGTAGCCCACAGAGCCAAATACCCAAACACACATGATGGAAAAGCAGCTGAAAATGACAAACACTAGCTGTCACATTAAATGTAAACAGGTAATATTATTATTACTGCACAACCTGAGGTTCTCACAGTTGTGCTGATAAAAATCCCTGGATATTAAACTAACACACAAACATAGCATTCACAAATAAAATATGAGCAAATTCAGGAACTGCTGACTACTGTTCAGTTTAGAATCTTTCGTCTTCTGATTTTTATTTAAAACATAAAGATCAAAATACACAAAATTATAATTCTGTGTGCTGTTTTATGTGGGTGTAAAACTTGGTGTCTCACATTAATTTTGAACTCAAGAACATGCAAACCACTATGTTTACCAGTCATAACCCACCACAAACTAAAACTCAAGGAACAATAAACAAGATGGGATAAGTTCAGATTCAAGGTCATACCACTTGCATGAGATACCTTCATGGAGGCATTACTTTCCAATGCCCCTTGCAAACAGTCAGTCAATTAGTCAGTTTGTCAGCTGGTTAGATGGTTGGTTTGTTGGTTGATAAGTTAGTTAGTTTTCAAGTAAGTTTCAAATAAGTTTTCATAGCTGAACATTGGTTTGTAAATGTTTAAAAGAATGTCTAAAATTTTAAATAAAATCATAACTACTGCAGTGACAGCAATCACAATGACCAATTCTTTTGCCGGTGAAAAATTGCAGAAGAATTAACAAAATAAACAATCCTGTAAACTACATAATCAGCTCAGTTTACTCACACAACACAGTTACATACCTTCTGGCATTTCCCTTGCATATAAAACATACATATGGAGTCAGGCCCTTGCCTTGGGTCTGGCATCAGCATGGGTGCCCTCTGTTGCTGCCGTTTGTTTCCTATCCTTTTTCCCTTGCTTCCTGCTGCATCCTTACGTCTAACTTGTTGCCTTTTGTTCTGAAGGCCTCTGCCACCACCACGACCTTGCTGTCGTCGTTTTGCTCCACGATCACCTCTTTTGGGACCTTCTTCATCTCCACGCCGAGACTGCACAAAATCTTCCCTTTCATAGTCAGAGTCATCACAGTGTGAATCATAAGGGTCTTCAAAATGTCCACCTAGAAATAATAACTTGATTATGGTTCCTTAAAGAAAACTTCAAAGGTAAATTACAGCATCAAAACACTGGTACCTACAACTTCAAATGAAGTAAAGCAAACACCAACTCACCAGGTCCCATAAAAGCAAATGGTTCATCAAGATAACCATGAGTGGGTGAGTTATATCCACTGCGCATGATAGGAGAAGCACCCCGAACATATAACATTTCATCATCATCTTCTTCATCTTGATCACTTGTAGCACCCTGCTCCACGTCCATAGTTCATCTGCCACGGTCTTCTTTGAAGAGCCATGACTCCGTTTCTGTTTCTGTAATACAGCCATGATTTGCATGGAATCATCAACACATACTTCTTTTGAAAAAAAAATCATCCTAAATTACATTGACATGCAACTCACAATTAACTCCACTCAGTGGGGTCTGGACATTCCCATCCATTCATTTACTGCTCACTTCCATCCACATTCTTAATGCAGCCACATACAGATTAAACAGTATTTCAGTTCCTTACACTGGTTACTTTGACACCAAGTATGTACATTTCTAAACAGACTTTCTTCTGTAAATATACATTCTAGGTCCTCAGCTTATCTGTGCCATACTATTGGTCATTTAATTACCTGTTTTGCATGGCAGCAGGCAATGCTCACCTCTATTCCAATCTGTGTGTCACGGTCCACCCACTTTATTACAATGTGCTGCAGTTAATATTAGGTTCTGGAAATGATTTCCTTTGGCTCATGGACACACAACACACTTAACAAGCACATTGTTCACTGCACATCCAAGCTCTGCTGGTGAAACTGAAGCCACTACAGCCTGAATGTTAATGCCTCCCAACACCCCCCCCCCCCCCCCAATGCATGAAACTTAGGCATGGAATGTGTTTACAGTATTTAACAGGGTAGTGGTTGGTAGTTCCAAGGTGAAGGAAACAACACAACATGGGGAGAGAACTGGGATTATGGTAACATTGTGCTGAAAGTGAATATTGAATGAAATTCTGTATCATTGAAGTACTAAAGAACTAAAATAAAAACAAACATTCTGCTATTCAATACACTTCCTGGTCCATCTCACCTCTCCCCCATGCAGTCAAGTTCATAACAGTAGATACAAAATTTTTGTACTATACTTACACAAACCATAGCCTATTTAACTAAACCATCTTAACTAACATAATAGCAATAAGTAAACTACAGTTTATTTCACAATTAATCTACTGAATTTCCAACTGTCTTGGAAGACAAACTAACAACTAATGGAATACATCAATAATATATGTTGTCCTATTGAGTTTACCTTGGCTTCCTTTCTCTCATCATCTTCCCTGTGTTTCTTTTTCCTCTTCTTTCTTCGAGATTTTCTTTCATCATCATTCTCAGCTTTGACTAAATTACCACCACTTTCATTCACTTCTGCCTTTAACTCTTTTCCACTATCTGTGCTGCTCATTGCAGCCTTTATTGCTTTTTCAACATCACCTGCCCAGTCATCTTCCACTGTAGTCTCTTTCAGACAATCGACATGTTTACTATTTACTGCACTACCACTGCGGTTCACAACAGGTTGCTTCAACTTCGAAGATGAAACTTCAAGTTTTACTTCAGGTGTCTTAACATCCTTTTGTACAGGTAACAACGTAGGTTCACTGTTTGGCGGAACTATTAATTTTTCAGTCTCATTGTCCACAACTGCTTCTCCACCACTAACAATTTCCTCATCAGGTATCTCACCATCTTCAATTTCTCCATCTTCTAAATCACAGGCCATTGTGCTGGAAAGGAATACAGAACCATAAGACAAGGAGTTGAAAACTTCGTCTCTTTGAACATAACAGAAATAATTTTTGCACTTGGCTTCTGAATATACGTATAGATTCAGGTACTTAATGACGTATAGACAGATGTTATATGTGTTGATATATATGAGGAGTTCGAACCAGGATAGCATAGTCACTACGGTGACAAGGCTATGGACTGGAACAGCCGGGGTTTGAATCCCAGCAGAGCCATGAGATTTTCTTTCTTTTCCAAAAGTGTCCAGACTTGCTCTTGGGCCCACCCACCCTCCTATTAAATGAGTAAAAAAGTTCTTTCCTGGAGGTAAAATGGCCAGGGTGTGAAGTTGACCTGTCACCTCCACCTACTGATGTGATTAAGAATGAGCAGAGCTGTACCTCTACTCCCTGTATATGCCACCATTATGCATACAGGGCCAACAATTTTTTTTTTTTTACTTTTACCTTTATATACGAGTTTATTTTCAAAAACATGTACATCCACTTGTAATGAAAATCATGTTTTAATTACATGAGAAAGAGGGATTAAACATAAGTATGAATAAAGCAGAACTTAGCAACAAAATGGGTTAATTACGGTATTATGTTTAACTTAACCCTACTCCACATAATTAACTCCATGGTATAATAACAAGATGACAAAGGTGTAAAGTTGCTCTATTTTCTTCTCTGAAAAGTGATGAGCTCTGTTTAGAACATTTCTGGGAATGCATCAACATCTACAGGGTTTTCATTATACGATACTACACAAACGCTGAACTTTTCTAGGCCTGCTCACTTTTACAAGAATGTTCAAAACATCATGATTTGAAAATCCCAAAACCCAAAGGGTGAGCCAAATATAAGAAAACATTTCATGTTTCTTGAAGTTTTGAAATCTGGATGCACAATCTTCTCACATTCAAATATACAGATATAACTTCCCCATTTTCAATTTTGAAGTATGGTGGGTTTTGGCCTTTTACCTGAGTTTCCCACAAAACAGCTTTACTATGGTACTTTATGCAGATGACACCAGCATTATAATAACAGATATAAATAAATTAAACTTTAATACAAATCTTAACCAAACTTTCAAAGATATAATTACTTGGTTTAAGGTCAATCTACTTACCTTAAACTTTGATAAAACTCAATATTTAGAATTTCGAACCAAGAATTATTATAATATCACTACTCAAATTAAATATGATCATAAAAGTTTAACTAATGTTACAGAGACTAAATTTCTTGGATTAATTATTGACGACACACTATCCTGGAAACAGCATATTGAACAGGTTATCAGCAAAATATCCTCTGCATGTTATGCATTAAGAAATATAAAATATATTGTATCATTAGATACACTTAAGTTAATTTACTTTGCTCACATACACTCTACCCTAAATTATGGTGTTATCTTCTGGGGTAATTCCCCACACAGTGTCAAAGTATTTAAAATGCAAAAGAGAATAATCAGAATAATAACTAACTCAGGTAATAGGGACTCTTGTAGGAAGTTGTTTAAGAAAATGGAAATATTGCCCTTTTATTCACAATATTTATATACACTAATACTATATATGGTGAATAATAAACACCTATTTAAGGCAAATATGGATGTTCATAATTATGAAACTAGAAATAAAACAAATCTTCACCAGCCATCAGCCAATCTGGCTAAATATTACAAGGGACCCTATTACTTTGGAATAAAGGTTTTCAATTGTCTTCCAGCTGATATAAAGGAATTGTCTGATGACATAAAATGTTTTAAAAATGCCTTAAAGCAATTTTTTCATCTACATCCTTTTTACTCTGTGGAGGAATATTTTAATTATAATATAATGAACTGAACAAGATTTATTGGTTTTAATTGTTTTTATGACAGTGTTAGGTTTTAGCAGTATTCTGTATTAATTGTTTTACTATAAGTTTTGTGTGTTAGGTCTATTTTGTAGACTGTATGTGTTGTTTGACAATGTGTATTTCGTATGACTTGTTGGTTCGTATGTTTGACCAAATCCACATCCTGTTTTGTCTCTGAGACTGTATATTGGATTTACGGATTGTGAATAAAAACTATTAACTATTAACTATTAACTTCAAAAGCCTTAATGTGGGTGAATGTATAATTTACAACAGTTTTCATACCTGACTTCATGTTCAAGTCATTCAGATGTTATGTCATGTCAATCAAAGAAACAAAATTCAAATCTAAACATCATCAAAAAATACTGGCACTGGTGTTGCTTTCTTAACCAGGAACAGCTCAACTGCTATCCTTACATCACCGGTCTGTATCAAGACTCTTGCTTTACTTAGCCATCATGCTGATCATGAAACTGTCTGTGGCTGTAAGCTCAAGATCAACCTCAGGTGCACAAATTTTCCAAAAAACTAGGAGCCACCTCAGAATTCTAGGTGCCAGAAGGGCGACATGAAGCAGGTTCCATATTAAGGATCCACAAATATCAGGCACAGTGACCTGGTGCCCAGTACTTGTGCACCCCTGCTCTAATCACACAGTGCTCACTTCAAATTAACAACAACATGTCAATTTGTGGCCTGAATATGCCTACTACCTGGGAACTATAAAACTTGCAACTTGCAGGGAAGCAATGCTTCATTCATCTAACAGCCTCCATAAGTGATCAAATGGTTGGTGCATTATATACAGTTTCAGGATCATGAAGTTTTGAGCACTACTGATGTGCTGCTCAACTGGATAAGGTAAAATTATATTACAGGAATATACAAAATATGCCATTGCTGTAACTATGTGGAACATCTCCTTGATTATGCCATGGATAACAAGTGATGTACAGCTGTCAACCTCACACCAGACAAAATTAAATTTATAATTTTTATTGAATTACATACTGTAAATTAATTATTGTGGTTATTTGCCTGTGAAATTGTAACTAACAACAAAGCAGTTAGTAGCTACTGCATTACCTGAATGCAGCAAAATGCAAATTGAGTGTGAAAATATTTCTGTAATTTAATACATTTTCTGTTGGTGAGTCATGTGAGAATGATGCTAACACACTGGTGGTAAAAGTCAACAGGTGCTAAGAAGTGTATCAATTTTAGTGTTGTTTCTCACCGCTCATTAGAGGTAACCTGAAGAACCACATACAAAATCTCATTGGAACCATTAAAATATGATGTACTGAACATCAGACCTACATGCTAGTAAAAGAATGATTCCACTACATTTCATTTTATACACTGTATGATCTCTTTCCTTAAACAAGTTTAAACACAAACAATAGGAATCATGTTATAATGTAGAGGGTTTTCATTATATGACTCTGCATGTAAGCACTGAACTATTTCAGGCTAGTTCATTTTTCTAAGCATGTTCACCGTGTCATAATTTGAAAACCCCATATTTATACACTACTTAATCAGCAGTACACGTGTCAAGTTATTAGCATTGAATCAAATGTGACTAATTGGAAGGAAACAGTTGTCTGTTTGAAGGTGCTATCCCAGCACTGACATGAAACAACCAAGTCAAATCACAAAACCTTTAAGTTAGGATAGCAGGTGCGAGCACCCCCCATGATTTTGTTTGCAATAATTCCAATTATTCTCGTCTTACTTTAGGTTGCTCCTGGGTCATATTCAGGATTCTAACTGTTCTAACTGTTGGAACTGGCCTGTTTACATAAATGTGAACATAGCATCCTCACAAGGGCATTAGGTCAGAACTTTTGAAATTCATCACATTAGTTCTAGAAGTGGGGGGGGGTTTTTAAATCTATCCAACCACCACATTCGTTCCTTAAATACTTTATCCGACCATATTTCCAACGTATGGACTGCAGTGTACTGGGTGATGTCTTGAAAATAAGAGTGAAGACACACAAATACCGCCACTTCGATACAGCAAATATGAACGAATGATCGCACTCGTTCATGTGTCTGTTTTACCACTAGTTAGAATCCCTATGTGGAAATAATACAACTGCAGTTTCATAGCATAGTGCTGTCCTTCCGCTATGGAAGGTAAGCTATTGGAATTTAGGCCAGTCAGGAAATATCGTTATTTTCTTCAGTCCCTACAACCGAATTCTGGGGACAAGCCATTTTCCTGTCCCTCGCGCTTCTACGTTAACAATCAATACTACGTCCCCCACGTCACAGTTCGGGACAGCTCTGCGCCTCTCGACCGCAAAGCCGGGTCCCGAAATATAGATACTACGGCCTATAAAATAGGAAACAATCTGAAATACTTTTTTCATATCAGAATCGCGGATCGATGAGTGGTGGGCCACAAAGCTTGAAGATGACAACCAACATACGCATTATTTTCGTTTTTCTTGTTCAATAATCGTCGCTACGCAAGTTTCGCTGAACATACGATGTTGGAGTAACATCAGTGTCATTTCGCTTCCTACTAACTTTATGGAAGTCGGATGCATGGTCCACACAGGCTTACATGTTCTCCCGTAACTTGATCTAAAATTGCTGGAAACTATCCACAAACGTTTTACACAAAATTCCTGGAATTAACAACTCATATAATAAAAGACACTATGTCAACAGATATCCCCTTAAATAACAACGAAACAAAACAACGTCTCTATTTGTGTAATCGCCGTCTCGCCTTCTATATTGTGGAACATGACAGAAGCGTCCCTAGCATGAATCATGTTTAATCTATTTTAAGACTGGACACAAAATAGAAATGTATCATTCTGACGGATCCTACAGTACATGCACGCTGGACAGACCGCACGTCACAACTCTACTTCCTGTTCGGGGGTGTCGTATTCATTAGCCGGCCCACTGACCAGCTGTTTTGCCCGAGGTTTATCGCGTATTCCCTCCATTCCTCTAGGCAAATACCGGGTTAGTATAGTACTTCCAATTTCACCACGACCGCTACATTTCACATTCTTTATAGTTCATCACTATATTCTCATGTACCGACAGCTCGTTACAAAATTTTAAAACAGTACATAATCAGCGACAGACGGTTTATGACATACTGTATATTCTACATTGTTCTCACGACGTTCCCATGAAAACATGCAGTTTTCACATGCCGTGTTCGAAACTGTCATCTTCAGGAAACGGTGTAACTTCATACGCTGTTTCGACGGAAGGGGAATAACATAAATGTGATAATGGAAGGGAAAGTAGTGAGGGATGATGAAATAAACTGTGCACCGTTGCTCAGTTTATGGTACAAATCCTGCTGAAATTTTCATAACGTGCTTATTTGAATAAGAATTTTTGGTAGCACATGGGTTCTGTCATACCCAAGCACGCCGTCTGCTCGCATGGACGTACCTGGGGGAAGACGTCCTCTCTACTAAGCCCAAAACGTAAGTAGAAACTGAATTATCCCCACTGGCGGGTGAACATTTTTACAAGGCTTCAACTCCACTGAATTCCCCCACCTTCTGAAAAGTCTTCTTCTTCTCCTTCTCTTCATCGCTAATGCTACAGCTGCTGTTAGGTGCGTCAATTGTGATTTCGAAATGTAAATAATCGGGTAGGTTCTGGCCTCAAATACTTGCGTTCGCACTGCTGGGCACTGGTGCACCTCAAACTGTTGTCATACTGGACTCTTGCTTAGTCAGTTTCTTAGTACTACAAGTATGTACACGGAAATTGATTTTCTAACGACATATTCCTTAACCGATGCTCATTGGCTCCGACAGCTAATCACAGGCCTCTCACTGCAGAGGCCCGGGTTCAATCCTAGGCCAGATTTGTGGTGGACAAAGTGGCATTGGGACAGGTTTTTCTGCGAGTACTTGGGCTTCTCCTGTCAGTATTATTCCACCAATGCTCCACACTTATTCATTCACGTATTACCGACGCTATACAGATCCCAGCAATTGACTGCGTCGTTAACTAACACACTTAAAAAACCGGTGCTCATAGCAGCCATTCGCATCATAATCTTGGAGAAATGGCGGTAAGCGAAGGGCAGAGCAGCCATGTTCCGCAGGTACGGCATTAATTTGGATGTTTTCATTTGTGGCTTATGAAAGAGCGCAGCTCGGACTTGTACATCCGGTCACTGGAAAAAAAAATTATGACCTCAAATCCAGTCAGTCATAGCACGTTTTGTGACGAAGTTGGAGCCGAATTGAGTTGTACACTCTACGCTGCATTATGGGCTATAAACACCGAATCTGGAGGCAGTTTTGGAATTAATTCGCTTTGAGTCATCGTTCGTAGTTACCAAAATGTATTGCCTGATTATAAGTTCCAAATTTTGTCCTCAGTCTAAACACTAACAAAGCAATGAAATGAAGCTATATTCACATCCAACATGTGCGATGATGACTCGTCCTCGGGAGACTCGTGCAAGTTCTTCATTCGTACCATCATTCCAGGCACTACCTTACATATTTGAATGTACGTTTCGTCCATATAGATGACGGCACCTCCTTATTCATGAGAAGACTTTTATTTCTTATATGAGTCAATCTTGTTACCAACATCATGCTGTATACAAGAACTTTTCTAAAATTGATTTTCTCCATCTGACGCCGAAATCTCTAATTATTTTGCAAATATCCCACACACCACCACTGTAGTTAATTTAGTACTAACAACAACATGGCAAAGTATAGAATTTGTTAATTATTCTTCCAATTACGCTTGTCAAAACAGTCTGCATCAGTTTTCCATCTTGCCCGCTTTTTGTGAGGTGTGTCGAATTCCTTCTCCACTTACGAAATGTTTTCACGTGGTCACACTCTTCCCAACAGGCGTTTCGGAGTAGTCACGGACACACCAGTAACTACAGAAACACCACTTTTTTGTGTGAATTTTCCGTACCGGGAGCCAACTCCAAATTCGCGCCAGAAAGGTGACATGAAGCAAGTTCCAAACTGAAGACCCACAATTCTGGAGTTGCATGTGAACTTCACTGGTGCTTTGTGCTCAGTGCATGTGGACTAATGCGGGTTTTTGTACGTAGGGGAAAAAACCGCAATGATTGTGCTGAAAATATTACGCGCCAAAGCACAAAATTTAGTCGCCCGGGATTTGTGCACCCCTGGGTCTTGCACCTTGCCTCTTTCAGCTTCTTTCTTCGCAGAACTGTAAACATTAACAGTCACTTCACTGTGTATTACTTCACGTTCCACCTATTTTACTTAAAACTTCTGCCTTCACCCTGCATTCTGTTCACTGCGATTCAAAAACAACCGTGAAAATATGCCTAATTACAAATGGGCCAAGGACCGGTGTTACTGTAGTAGTTGTCCTCCAACACACGACGTAGATTCAGTCACAGTACTCAAGAAACCAGGTTCGGCGTACCCCCAACCCCGAATATCGTGGGTTCAAAGCTCCTGCACAACTCATGGCCACAGTTCACGTTCCACCGAAAGACGCGTTCTGGGTACATTCACTGAAGCATGATGAAGCACATACCCCTTCATCAATATGCGACATTCATCCTTCAATGTATGAAACAACAGGTCATGCACACAGGTCGGTCAGCAACATTTCTTCAGCGCACGACCTTGTGAAACGTTCGTAGTTCATGCATACAGGCCAGTCATCAAGATGTTTGTTATACATGCTATTTATACATTTGGAAAGTGCGTTTAAATATTACAATGGTTTCAAGCAACAGCACGTGTAAACCGAATACAACGTAGCGAGTAGCAGCACGCTGCCAATGTGCGGCACACTTTATGTCGGTACACAAATTCAGGTTAGCACTACATCAAACCTGTCCCTAATACTGGGCAATTTGGGAGGCCTCCCGGGGGCCGCGCACATCGACATCACGAAATATGTAATACTTCTTTTGCACCATCTAAGCTTTGAGGATGGTTTTATGAATTCGAATTCCTATGACAATTCTTGTTGAACTTAAATTTCTGCTAATACCACTGTGTTTCCATCATCAATTATTAACACGTCTTAACTGTCCGTCCTAAAGCTGCAGACGCCGCTTGACACTAACAGGAAGGCGCAGCATTTTTGCCGATACAGTAAACAGACAGTCACGGCCCCTAGTGAGCCGGAAGCTTTTCTCGTACAACGAAATTAACTACTAAACAAAAGTGTGTCACTGGTTTGTTTAACATTGGACTCCTTCGGTGCACAGGAAGATTTCTGCAGAGCGTTACCTACGTCGGCGACCCGATCAGGCTACCTGATATGCTCGCCGACTTGGGTCTTTTACACATATCTCCCGGGTACAAAAGACTCTACAATTAAAATAAGGATGTTTCAATATACTTCACGTTTTAAATCACAAATTATCTTCTCTTTCGTTCGCGTTTCTTGCTTCAATTTCGTTTGATTCTTCATTTTCATTACGTAGCATCTACAATCCACGTTGATATGGTCTTAAAGGACTGATAACTCTCAATAGTTGAAAACTTAACAAGCAGATGTAACACAGTAATTAAGAAATTAGGAGGTGTGACAACGTATGACGGTTGCGTGATTCATGTCAGACAAAAAGGTAAAGCAATCCCTGTACAAGCCCTGACGCTCCCAGATTTCCAGACAATCGGCACATGATGGTGGTAAGGTTGTTTACCCTACGCACCGGCCGCCTTTACCCCCAGGAAATATTCCTGGTACTCATTTCTGTTAGAGGCTGAGTCGACCCCAGGGCCATAGTGCGGCCGGATGTATTAAGTCCATGAAAAATCCCAGTGACACCATCGGGAATCGAACCCGTGACCTTCCGGCTACCGCGCATGTCACACATAATTGTGAATTAATGTCAGACTCTTACTGCAACATCGTGCTGTACACAAGACCAAAATCTGTTACAGAGTATGCAGTACACGCCATGCAAATTTAAGTTTACCAGCATTAAAATTCGCTCTTTTTCACCTGTACAAAATATGTTACGTGCCCGGCATAAGTTGATTTTCTCTGGGTACCACACAACCCCTACCCTCCACCTCACCCCCAGGACAGGGCATGTTTAGTATACTCCCACAAGAAGAATAATGAACGTTCATCAGTTCCTTCCATCGACTAAATAGAGTTGGAAACTTGTACAGAGCCTCACTGCGTAGTATGTAAGTCGATTACAATAGCTTTTATTTCTGCTATACAGATACTACCAGGAACTTTAATAGCACTTAAATGCTTTGCTGCCACGTATAAATTTTAATTGCAACTGTTCAATGTAGACAATTATGACGTCTCTCCAACCGTAATGTAACACGAAGGCAGTAATTTTACATTGCAAATAAACATCTTCCAGACGCGATACTTATATAGCGGACTGCTCCGTTAACCGGCTTAACTGCCTTCATACCCAACTTAAAAGAAATAGGCGAATATATTCAATTCAGTTACTTAAGTTACATAATTAATACAGAAATCTCTCGTCCAGCACTGGATTTGGGCGAGTGATGGCAGCGTGTTCCGCAAGTTTCTCATGAGAGAAGAGATTTCCGCGAACGCGGACGCTTATGGATCCCCCATCACTTACATCACATACATTTTTGGACACTGAAGCTGGCAAGATCAGCTATCCAAGCACTGTCTACGTGCTTGGATAGCTTCGGCGGCAGCTGAGTAACCCGCCCGCTTTTATCCACATCTGTGTATATTTTAAATTATTTTCAACAGCGTTGGGCTTAGTGAATACCGGTGATTATTTTTCACCGATGAACTTCGGCCCGTTAACGCGAGCGTCCGCTCAAATAAGAACCATATCTGCACTGTAAACAAAGTACAAGGTGGACCCACTGCAGCTCTAAGACTAGCGATCAGAATATTAGAAAAGGTTTGGAACCACAACATTAAATAACGCTTCTGGCGCATTTACTGGGATCGAGAGGTTACTTCATTTCATGTCAATAGCGACCAGCGAAGATGGACTTACATAAACCATGTTCCAAAGGGGATAGTTTGGATGCATTTCTTAACTTCTCAACGATTACGTGTATTCAGAAGGCACTAAACCACGCGCCCACAAAATGTTCAAAAAATCTAGGAGCCCCCTCCAAATTCCAGACTCCAGAATGGTGACATGAAACAAGTTCTGTACGGAGGACCCAAAATTCTGGGGTGATCTGTGAACGTCTGGTACTTTATGCTCAACGATACACATGTGTATGTCAGGAAAACCCTGCAGTGTTTGAGCTGAAAATATAACGTTCCATTGTACAAATTTAGTCGCCCGGATTTGTGCACCCCTGATCTAAACTGTCACATAAAATTCTGCACATGCAAGGCAAAATTCTTACGAAACCCCCATCCGACTCCGCTTTTAATGAAGGTTTCGGAATTGCGTTGCCCAAATAAGACTTAGATTTATTTTAAAAAATGAGGCGAAGTTGTCATACACACAGGTCTATTTTAATTTGATTCTTGGCCACAATAATGTAATTGGCGAGCTTGTGGATCTTAACGCTATTCTTTTCGTTGACACAAAACACTATGGTTACCATACAATATCAATGGGGCACGAATGACCTCAAAAAAAGAAGTGTCAAAAAAAACCACACACACTTCTAAGTTCAGTACTAAATGCAAATCAGCACCATTTTCCGTAGATTCAAAATTATCGCGAAAGTTACAACTTAGCTACAGTGCTAAAGGATTATTGAATTAGTTCCGACGTAACATGGGACTGACGCAGATTTATACGTTCTGACGTAACAAGGGCAGTGCTGTAGACTTCTGAGGTCTTCCCTCTTCCCCACAATCAATCAATAATTTGAAATAATGCAAGAGCTACTTATGTATTATGAAGTTACAATCCTGACGTGTAAACCATAATCCATGTACTTTTAACGTACACAGTGAAACAGATATTATACTTACAAACTATGACGTTACAGTCTTTGAATATAAAATAAAACCCTTTTTTCTCTTAATCACTAAAAGCATATTATCTTTGTACAAACGTATTATCCACAGGCTGGCCATAGTGGTTAAAACATGAACATTTTATTTTTTTTTATATTCCAAAGACCAAACAGATCTCTGGACAAACCCCAAACAACCGCAAGACCGCCTCCTCCCCTCATTATGTGTACCTAATCCTTCAAACACAATCATCATCCTCAATAAACCTCCCAGCAAGTAACGCCCCTAACTTTTGAAGCAGTCATAAAATGGCACAGACCCACGTGTTCATTGTGTCCCGAATGAAAGAGAAAACAAGAAAATTTGTCCTGTGAAAAATTCAAATTCGATTTATCTTATGTGGAATACTGCAGTGGCATATACTGTCCATAATTTGTGCTCGAGTACAATTCGACCCAAATATGTCCATAACTTAAACGCAAAATCCAGCACCAAATAATGATGTCATGTGTCTGGTATGCTGTTGTACAGCACATGTATGTAACGCATGGTTGTGTTTGTGTGTGTGTGCACGCGTTCTGTAAACAATAAAGGAATATTTGGCAGGTGTCATTTACTCTGGCATGTTTGCTTACTGGCGGTACAATACAAAATACGACTACACTTATCCCTTGTGTACTTCTGCCTCAATAATAAATCAAACGTTTGTTATCTGTGTACAAGTGAAATTACATTTTAAAACCCGACAAATTCCCAGCAGTGCTATAATTTAAAGCGGAGGGAATGGTCATCCCGACAAACACTGCCGAGCACCGGAACATACTGTGCAATGCATCAGATCGGTCAGTCACCTGTTGCTCATACTAACGTCATTTCGTACACAATGTTTTGCTCGACCGTCGTAAAGAACAGTAACACGAAACAAAGGATAACACGTTCAACTACGGAATAAACCTGTCCGCCGCCAAATCCTTCAAAAACTTGTTGCAATCGGAGCCCAAATCTTGACTTACGATGTTGGCATGCCTCCTGCCTGTTCCTTCAATTTATTCAACAGTTTACATACATTTTAACTCCACATCGGACGGGGAAAGGTTTAAGACGCAATTCCAAATTTGCTTGCTGTAGTGCAACGGTCCACAAACTTTTCGAGTATGACGACCCCTTCTCAACATGGAGAAATAAATCGCGGAATCCCACATGCTCATAGTTTCGATTAATACAACAATAACAAAAAAAACTGTTATAATCTCGGAACCCTTGTAAATTAATTCACGTCATATTCATTACAACAGCGGACAACAAACGACACAAAGCGCTGGCTTGAGGAGCAAGATTTGCTGCGAGGTTATGTGAATTCTCGGGGCCCTTCAAATAACCTCGCCACCCCCTTGCAATAACCCCGGCCTCCTGGAGGTGAGCGGGCCACAGGTTGGTAACCACTGATATAGTGGGAAGGAATCAGCTTTCACCTGTTTACAGGGCAATTCACCATCAAGGCAGCATCAAAGAAACAGTATTACAACATCCGTAAAATAAAGATAAATACAGACGGCGGTATTTGGATGATAAATATTGTAAATAAGCCCTACTTTGGCACAGTTAAACTGACACACAGACCTCTTGAAACCACGATGCTTAGCCGGAAATTCCGCACATTCGTATAAACTTGTAACACAAATCATAACTACAAAAATTCAACTAACGCAGAAAGAAACTGACACCCTACCATAATATCGATTTACATTCCGTACTTACATTCCGTACCAGTACAGAGAGCATAACGCTTATGCACTACCGTGACCTCAAATTTGCAGGTTTACAACAGTATTAATTGTTTGTGCATCATAAGTGTTTTTCATATACTTCGGTGCATTAGGAGTTTCTCTACAACACGGTCTTCATCTCATCAATGAAGGCGATTCTGTGATCAAGTGCCCCACTATTCAAATATCAGTGTAAAATACCTGCAATCACAGTGGGAAATTACAGTCTTGCCTTTAACGCATTTTATTTGTTCAAAGACAGCTGGTACCTAATACACGGTCACGCACTATTCAAGGACTCTTACAGCTGTGATTTCGTCAGATGCTGCGTGCAGCTGTCACACGGTTTTACTGTACTAGCAGAACCGTATACTAACGGTGGTTCCCAAACTGAACCCGCGGTGGAAGCCTCCTCTAATGATTAATTTGAATTTTACAGAACTCTCAGATACGTAGTACTAATACCGTCATTAATACAACAGGAAATTGCTGAAGTTGTGCTATAAGATAAAATGGCACTGACACCCCCCCCCCCCTTCTCACAGTAACAGTTAAATGAAACAGAATCGAAATTATTGGAATTGTAGTCCGAAAACCAAATCAGTCACAATACATTTCATTTCTAACCAATGAATTTCTTCGATTAGAGACGCAACACGAAATTTCTGATGAACAGATGAGCTACTCCATTTCATTTTTAACACGTACATGCATTTATTGGACTGGGGTCCATCAGCCCCCCCCCCCCTCCTCAAAACCAAAAGGGCTCCGCAGCAAAACAGGTTTGGGAAACGTTCCTCTAAACTTTGAATGCACTGACGCGACATCGTCCCTTCGACTTGACGACCCATTATGTAGCCTGCTAACCCGCCTGCAGCCTCGTGTTCTGCCAGCATTTAAAGTGAATTCTGAAACCACAGTTCTAAATACCATCACTCAATGGTTGGAAATGGAATATTCGGAAAATTCTAGTTCGATAAAAACAACTCACGGACGCCTGGTTTCACTTTACCATATCAGAGAAAATTGAATTTGAATTTAAAGTAAACATGAGACCTGTGTTGAATGGCATGGATAAAAATGGTTATCAAAACTGAGTTTTACTTAAGTTTATCTTATTCAAATATATGATAATACGATTCTTGAAACCACCTGCAATACCCGCTTCCTGCTTCCCCGTTTAGAATAGAGAGTTGTGGTGCGACTCGAATTTTACATGGGCGTAGGTTTAGAAGTTTCGTTGCCCTGTGAGCTGAGGATTTTGATACACCACTTTGAACAGCCAACCGGTGCAAAGATTTACCGGGGCATGTTTCCATTTGGGCGCCAATCTCGTCCAATTTTTCTTCTGTTAAAACAAAACGTCTGCGTACTTTCTTTTTGTCCAGCACTGAACCTGTCTTTCTAAATTTTTCCACTATCCTGTATACTGTTCTTTTACATGGCACTTTTGAATTGGGATATTTTTTACAAAACTTCCGGCGACATATCTGCCATGACGCATACTTTAGGAAAGTGTTGCAGATGAACACTCTTTCTTCAACAGAAAACACCATATCTCACACGCACCGTGAACTGCTCTCTGTGGCTCATAAGACATGACTGAGCGAGCGCCTGTCTCATGTTCCAGCTCCGATATCACGCAGGCCGTGTCGGCTGCAGCAAGTACGGCTCGTACTTTTCTACGGTCGGGGACGCGATTAGAGGCACTCTCTGTATGACGATAAAAATGGTACTTGTCATTTCCAAGCGCAATTTTCCAAGCAATGAACCATCACAGCACGTAAAAAACATAATTTGTTACAAATTACTGTCTTTTCTGGCTTTAGAAGCTATTCCAGACAGCAGAAATACAGGCTTGGCTGGACCAACTTCTCTTCCTTTCAACTCGTTATGCGACATATCCCGTGTACATTATCAGTTATTCCTTACGTGCTTTGCGCAAACCAGTTCTCGCTTACCTACTAGCAATACATCAGAAAGATATTCACATAACGTCGCTAGTAATTGACAAACAACCTTCGAAAGTGGGTATGGGTCACAAAACGACCTTGGACTTTCGATCACGACACCAATCTATTACGAAGCGCGTGAACGATTACCCAACTTGACGGGAAAATACACTTTCAAAAAACTTGTCTTACTAGATATGAGACAATTTTTTTATAAAATGACCAGCTCCTTGGCTGTCCTATGCATAATTATTGTATCTGCATTTCAGTTACATCTTCAAACACCCAACGAAGACGGATCGAATCGTCTCTCATCTCTAAAATGCGCCAAAAGAAACTTGTATTCCAAAGTTTAATGTATTCGTACGTACACCTAACATCTGTAAATATGTATGGACGCCCATGATTTATATTATCCACACCCGTGTTGTTTTAATTTCAAGCACCGGTTGCTGAAAACAATACCAACTCGCTGAGGCAAAAGAGAATGAAATTAGACGAACACGGTTATATTTTTATCATCATCTAGCCACATTACTCGGTAGTTGTTTGGAAAGTCTGCATCATAAACATGCTCGAGCCCTAGTCAACTGTCGGAAGTTATGTAAGGAAGGCGATTTCGTACAATACTATGTGCTGTACAACAGGCACAATCTGCAAATAGCGTTTCTGAAAACCTAACTAATCGGTTGGGACATGTTTGATTTACGAACTGCGTGCAAACATGTTACGCGGCCTTCATGAGCGAGTGGGGTAGGCAGTCGCCGGCATCGGTTATCTTACAATGTGACATCAAAATGAGAAGGAATACGCCACGTCCTAGAATTTCACAAACCCCCATTACCAGTTCCAGCAAAGGGAACCGTTACAATACACTACAGTGAACACGACAATTCAAAGTCTAATACGAGTGCCGTACGTTCTTTTTGCACCACTAAAATTCTGACTCATAATAATGTACGCCATCCACATATCAACTACGTTTCTCGGTCACTCCGGCAGTCTGTTACTGAGGGGGCAACATTTAAGCACAATTTTAACACATCCTCGTTTGCAACTGCAGCGGAACAATCCGTCCATGTCACGAAACCTGTCACAAGATATGACGTATGTGCTTTCCAGACTGGCAGCAGCATTACGAAACAACACGTCATCACATTGCACAATGCTAACACACACCAACACGTAGTCACAATCAACAATTATACAATGTATGCCTATGGTTACATTTGTCTTACAAAACATGTTTCATTCCGTATATTTCGTACGATAAACATACTTCTGGCAAGTATGGAAACCCAGATCCGCTAATTATGTAAATTAATGAAACATTTGTAAACCAAATACGTCATTAGTACTTTAGTTGTTAGAATGCGTGATTTTCGTAACTATCGAATTCTACACCCTGCACTTAGGCAAATTTACAACCTCATGGGTCATTAACTTTCAAATACATGAAAAAATATATTTAATACAGTGCATAAATGGGATATTTTTTAAATGCAACAAAAACTAGCTGGCCTCCTTTCGAAAGCCAAGCTATAAAACCTTGAAGAGGTCGATATTTCTGACTGGTTAGTAGATACCACAAATTTGTTGTAGCAACGTCACCACGATACAAACCCCATGGCAACTGTAACGCAGCCAGCCGATCAACATACCCCGACTGCTAACAAAATTCAAAACACGGCCACAAACACAGTCCATAGGTCGAGATGGGTTCTCCATGCATCGGACAAAGCAGTCATATTTACATTATGTAATCCCTGCACCAAAAAGCGTTCTATAAAAGCCTCCTTGCATGTTAAATTAAGATAATAAAGTCTGACTTATATAAACATACAAGATGAAAACAGAACATATGAAATATCTACGAAGACATTAATAGCCATGAACCATACATGCAAGAAATTTGCGAGACAGAAGCCTGAGCAACTACGACAGCAGTCAGCCATTACATGCGCAGTGCGCTATAGAAAGAAGCTTTGGCACACAAATGGCGACCGCTTCGTCGCGTCACTCACTGCTCCAAACAAATAATATAAAACTGCTCATCACCGATGGTATCGTTCCTGAGAAAAATTATGACGTTACCTTTTCAGTTTCATCGTTTTTGGTTCTCATTTTTACCACCAAACTTCCCTGTGTCCTCTCCAAGAGAAATAAACGCAAGAAAATGAAAGTAACTCCCCCAATACCGTTAACTTTACAAAATTAAAATAACAGGTACTTGGTAGTAATCCATAAGCCTGCTACAATTACAAAAATCGTTCCAAAACGTTTTCAATATTTGGAACATTGGTTAAAATGCAAACCTTTTTTCGTCTCCATCTTTGAGATGGAATGCCGTTGGGGGATTCACACTTTGAATTTCGAGGGCCATTACGTGTAGTTGAAAACCAAGCCACACAGACTGGACGTCTTGTGCAGAGTTTATACAACAAAAATCACTTATTTGTGCATTTCCACTGGATGACTGCTTTATGAAACATTATTGGAAGATTATATATGACTACGCATTAGCAATAATAAAATCATCGTAATTCATTAGGTGGTGGTTGAATGTCAATTCCTCCGGAGCTTCCAGGCGCCTATGCAAAAGATAGAAGAAGACTCGGACTCAAACTGTTTCACATCTTTCCATGCACACGAATGGTCTGTTTTGATGGCTGGCGGCTGGCAACGATATCTCTCCCCCCTCCCATGGCGATGCATTCCATCGTGACAACTGAACGGAACTTCAGACCGTTTCCCGTAAAACCTGAAGCACACCAGCGACAAACGAAACGAAACTTCCCACCTGGATATGCGCTTCAAGATCAGTTGAAATATATTCAGCGTTGGGTCTCTGGATATGAGTTTCCTCATTAAAATGAACACCGGAGAGGTAGTTAGTTGTAAGAATACAGTACACACCTCATTATATGATTAGCTACTCAAATTACCTTGTTGAAATAGCATAATATTAACTACATCAATATAGGACAAATATTTTAATCACTTACATCTGTAAATACATATATCCAATTGCATTTATTCGACAATCCGCGAAATTGTACGGTTGACATCTATTACCTTTCGTTCCGTTCGGAGTTTTCTCGGGATTTCAAGGCAACTAACTTTCATGTGACCTCAAAATTAACGACTGAAACGCTAGCCTCGAACAGGGTATACAACACAGATTACTACTATAGAATACAGCTTACGTATTCGTGTGCTAATCCATGACGAGGAGTGGAGTGGATCTCCCATCCGCAATAATGACGGCGTTCGAAAATAAACACACTTAAACAAACACAAAAATCCCCCACAGCGTCGCACTTGTTTTGCTCATAATAATATGTCATGCCAGAGAAAAGGCCCAACACACACACACATATATATGTATATATATATATGTGTGTATATATATATATATATATGGCCTCTGCCAGGAATCGAACCACGATTCTTGGTCATCCAGCCTAGTCCCTGTGGTTGCGGGAGGGGCAAGATATTTCTGTTTTCTCCAAGGCGTCCAGACCGACTCCAGAGTTCATCCACTTTCCTGCTCATTTGATGCCAGGGGTCGAGAGGCCGCGGCCATTCGTTCGAAAGGGGTTCTGAGGATAAGTATTTAGTCCAGAAACCTAAATCCTGAATACCATTTCTGTAATTTATTATATCATTCTTTTTGGACGAATGTTCGATTATTTACCATTCTGGCGTCTTTTGGTAATAAATGCTTGGAGTACTCAATCTCTGAAATCGAACCGACATAAAATGTTCGCCTTTCGTAACCGCTATATCGGGATCATGGGCACATGTGGGTGGGCGAAAATGTGACTAGGCCTAATTGTTTTTTACCGAACTAGGACTAGGCACTGAGCGCGAGCTCCCTCCGCGAGGTTGAAAATCTCACTCACAAACACACACACACATTTCTCCCGTAATGAAATTACGCAATTTCACCATAATTTTTACACAAAATAAATGAATACGTGCCACGAAGAGTTTAATTTCTGGCATAGGCGTAACTTGGCTAATAACATTGGGGGGGGGGGGGGGGTTGCAAATTCGGCCATGGGTATTGGGATGCCTCTGTGTCCCGATAAAACGCAGGTTTTCCAGTTTTGTTCTGTCCTTACATCACCCAAACAATCGTGTAGAGAATATTTCTGTAGTTTTTATTTGCTCCTCTTCAACTCTGTAGCAAGACAAAAACTATTCTTAGGTAGAAAAAATATTGGAGGGAATTTGCCCTCCTTGCCCCCCCCCCCCAGTTACGCCTATGATTTCTGATATTAAAAGTATATGTTCTAAAAGCACAGCACTTAATCCTAGGAATGGTGACCCCTTGCGCCCTAGCCTTAAAGAAATCTTCATGAAGATATAAAGTTTGGTGCCTTCGTTGGCAACGGGCATTTTTACAGCTCTATATATATATATTACCACGGATGCAGGGATAGCAGTAAACGAACGAATAAGCGTGCGTGCACACACACACACACACACAATGTTTCAGACATCGTTTGATAGATCTCGGATTTACAGTACCATGGGCTTGGTTATTCTTTCAGAACTGATGACGCAAGAGTACCTGAAGATAATCAAGAGATTTATCTACAACCATTACGCAAGATTCCACTTCATAATCATCACCTTCTTTACAAGACTCCTACACAGCCGATGGATATAATAAGACTATGGGTGTATATTACACTATCACTACCCTTTTAAGCGGAAATGTGTTCAGAAACTGTATACAAGCTTCACGAATTATTAAATTAATGTGAAATGACGTAACCCCAGGACTCTTGTTTATTTAACGCTGCTGTCAGCAGCAGACTGTTAGTGTAGAATGAATTACGAATATGATGGGATCTGGATGGAATTAGTCCTGGTCCTAGTTTAACGTGCGATCCCGACATTTACCAGGAGCGACTGAGGAAAAAAGCATGGTGTCCCGGCTAAGATTAGAGCCCGACACACCCAGAACACAAGCCTGAAACGCTGGGAACAATAGCGGCCAGAATGCTATCACATCAGAGGTCTGTCGGCCTCTTTACATGGTTCTTGTTCACGTTTACTTTCTTTTAAACGTGCTCTTGATGTGTCATGTTCCACGAAAGGCGTGCATATCGAAGCGCACCGTCAACAGAAATTTGTTAGCTGAACTTCCAAGAAATAGCCTCCCTGTGATACGATTAATAACAATTACAAGATCTTTCATATCTAAAGGTTTATTGAGGACAATGTAAATTATACAGCAGGCACACAGACCTGCTGAAATACGCTGCTGATCTCGTAACATGAAACCAATTAAACGTTTTCGTAATTTTGCTAAAGCGAAATACAACTGACATACTGGTTCTTCATGATAAAATGTAAGCCAAACTCCAACAGCAATACTCAAATGCCATAAAATAACTCAGTCGCATTATCATTAGATAAAAATTGTACACTGATATCTACATCCAGCTATCTTCTCAGTAACCGTATTTCGTAATAATGGTTCCTTTATAAAAGGAGAAGCGGAGTTTTCGCTGTTACAGCTAAGAACTACAGCAACAAACGTAAAATACCCTTAAGTTATTATTCCCATCTCGCGTTCTAATGCAAGATCGGTGCAAGTAACGGCACAAAGGCTGCCCGTCATCCAGAATGTTGAAAGGCAACTCTCCGACATGCAGTCTGAAATCAGTGACGGGGTTACTAATAAAGCGCATTTTTAAACCTTCCCCGCAGGTACTTGGTCACATCAATTATGTTGCTACTTGACTACGCCACTAGCCGCGTAAATTATAGTATAAATATTTAATTCCTGACAGATGTGTTTACCGTGGAGTAACAACGAAACATTTACGTACTGTTAACTTTAAAGGATCAACAACCCCACTACTTTAATGCCATTACGATAATAATTTCTTCCAAAAATATTTCAATAAACAATTACATGCAAATAACTTTCCTCGCTAGTATTCATAACAAGACATTCCCTGGCGATTACACAGACTTCTTGCTACGCACGTCAATTACATTGAGATATTACTTTCTTCTTAGAAATATTTCAAGAATTACATACAAAACAAATTTTCCCGTTGCTGGTAATATAACACTTCTGCGGACAGCATGAACTTCTTGCTTCTTTATCTACAGATTATATGTGTGACTAACGTACTTCCTGGTGACGTTTTGGCAGGCATATTGACAAGGCTGCTCGGACCCTGTGCGAGGCTAGGGCGGTACTGTAATCAATAGAGCTTCTCTGCACATCATCTGCGTTGCAATATCCAAACATTATTTATCTCAAATCCAGTCTGTAGTCCACAGTCGAAGATTTCGTGGGTTTTTTTCTTCTTTTTTTGCGTCACTACGTAGCAATGCAAGGATAATGTCATAATTGGCCGGCTTTCACTTTCTCTCGCAGTTCAGTCCCGGGACAATAATTGTTATGTACAGGTCCTTATGTGTTTATCGTTTTTGGTCTCCCTGTGCGTATCGTTGGGGTTTTTTCTTGGGGGGGGTTTCCTGTCAACATTTCTCCCAACATTTTCACTCCAAGAAGAACATTGTTTTTATACTTGAAATTTTTTTCTGTAGGGCGTTACTTGGGACAAAGTGGGTGGGATATGCATGTTATATAATACATATAGCAGACGGTATGGATGAATATTTGTAGTGTTCATACAAAGTCTAAAATGGCAAACATGTGTTTATGTTGTAAAGTGCCAAATTACTAATATACATGTTTATACAAAATTGTTTCAATCTGCCTTGCACCAGAGAATGGATATTTTATAGGGAAAAGTATTTCATAGCCATACTTAAATTTAAGGTCAGCCTGTTTCCAGTCACAGAATCCAAGTGCTGTTGAAGATGATGCAGAGTGGCAGACCATCCAAAAAAAAGTTAATTCCTTTAATCTTACATGTTTCACCGAATTACGTACTGTTTCAAGGTTATGTAACTAGCTTCATCTGATATGTAACACCCACAGAAATGGCATTCTGCATAGTACCTTGTATATGGTCATTAAATCTTGGGCAAGTATTGTCTGTCATGGCTCATCAGACTTGAACTAGGGAATCAATCTTGTAAGCAACATTATACACAGAGCATTTTTTAATGCTGAACTGCTCCCTGTAGATAATGCCATCTGCTCTGCAGTGAACAGTCTGGAAATAAAAAATGCTCTATGCATAATAACATTCACACAGAGTAAACACATTACAAGTCATTAAAGAACAAAAATGATGACTTCTGGTTTTTTAAACTATTATACTGTGATATTACTAGCAACTGTTAGTGGGATGAGTGTAACTGATACTTATCTGATAAAACTAAGTTGATCTGGCATCCAACTTTGTGCTTCCCATGAACAAAAGCGACTTTAAACAATCAGACAAAGGTGACCTGTAATCAGACCTTACAAATTTCATTCTGGAAAATGTTTTTTCTAGATGTTGGTCGCAGCAAACACTGAAATAAAGATGCAAACCTTCTAATTTGGCGACAGTATTCCTCTTGCAAACATTTGCTACTGCCCTTGGGCAACCAGCCCTTTTCACACAGAGGCAAAACCATGGTCAATGCCATTAGCAGACTGTCTTACAAAGTTTGACTCAGATGCTGACAAAACCAAGGAACAGCCCTTCTGCCACCAATATTTCTTGGCTACCAGTCTGTCACTTGGAACGAGGTTGTGGAAGACGAGCTTTCTGAGTGCATCTGTTTGGACTCTGAGGATGAGCCGTGGCAAAATTGAGGACGAGAAATACAGCAACCCACATGGGTCTATCTCTGGGCAAAATTATGTGGAAATCTTCTATACCAGATTTTACCTGCAGAAATAGGGAAAGTAAGGTAGAAATGAAGTTATGCCCTTAGGTAACGTACGGCTGTCAATGAGCTGACATTCACACAACTCACATTTGCTTTGCAACTTTTTGCAATCAACTCCTATGCCAAATTTCATGACAATCTGACAAACAGTTTAGTTGCTGATAACAGGTTGCAGACAGACATCGTCTCCAAATAAGAATTTTTTTTATTCTGTCCTGGAGTGCATCAGTTCACTGATATTTCCATTAACCAACAGAAATACAATAACAAACTTACAGATTTCTTGCCTACAGATTGCATATAGCAGACAGCATCCATTTGAACATGCAACCTGTCTTATCTGCTATGTTACTAAGCTGTACATGACTCATTTCTGTTAGTTTGATCCTGATGCGTTACGTTACATAGCCACATCTCAAGGGTCAGTCACACATATTCACTTCAATTTCTTCAAAATCAGCACTATACCATCCGTTGAACAAATTTCAAACAACAGGTCCTATGTTAGTGCAGAAGCAACAGTGAACACACGTGTTCTTTCAGACAGAAGTAGATGATATTGGAGGGCAATCAGAAAGTATCTGTTTTGACAGTATGGTTTTGTAACTGATTTTCTGAAGAGATGTGTAGTAATGAAATTGATCTACTGTTAAAGTTATTTTATATATGAGCCATTGTTTTATTTAAAAGGCCTCACACTCAAAATAACACACTGGTTGGCAGATAATCCCAGATGAACACATGATGTGCCCTTACATCATTAAATCTGGAGCATGGTGTGCTGATCGTGCAACAATAATAACCAGACTTATCTTCTTTTTGAATACAGTAAACTCAAAAAGATAGAATGGACAAGTTCTCACATATTATTTAACATTTAAGTGATGAGGGGAAGTAACAGATGTTCTTCCAGCATGATGGTGCGGCAACCCAGTCACTACTTCAGTGGCCACCTTATGTAATACTGCCTGGGACCAATTAACTAGTCATCCTTTGTGGTCTACTCATTCACTGGATCCTACACCATCTGACTATTATTTGTGGGGAAGTTTTAAATATAACTCATATACAAACAATCCATATGCACAGGATGAACTTAAATCAGGCATGCAGTATCAACAATTTCTAGACAAGAACTTCAACCAGTCCTTCATTATTTGTTCACCAAGTGTCAGGCATGTCTGAGGGTTGAAAGAGGTTATTTATAACAACTGCTTTAACATTCAGTAAGTTACATAACACAGACTGCTAATGTAGGTTGTATGAGCAGGTTCCGCTTTACAGTATAACTGCCTGTAAGAAGGCATTCCAGGTAATGGAGTCATATTTGTTTATCAAGAGCTCTCATCTGAACAGAAGTTGTAATCTTGTGAAACCAATGAAATATTACTGGCAGGAGCACTAGTCTCTGACTCGATGACATGGCTTTCTGGTGATGTGCAGATTGAAATTGGAGCACTACTAGCCACTTTGGGACTGGCAGTGTTGTGAATGTCCTCTGAACAATCAGCAGCATGACTAATCCTGCTGCTTAATTCTGAGTACTTGTTTGAAGTGTTGGAACGTGTGGAAGTTCCAATAACTGACTCATTAGTGGCAATCTCTTCATCTGTCTTTGATGGAAGTGTAGCAACATGATCTACATCTAAAATGCAAGATGGGTCCTCACACTCAAAAAGTTGGTTATCATGAGACTTTCGTCGTATACTACCCAAAATAATAGACTTTGCAAGACTACTTTCTGCAAATTCTTTAACCATGCTGGCCTTCCTGCTACATTCATCAAAGCAGCTCAGTGATTTATTGCTGAATCTCTTCTGTTTGTGAGGAGCCTTTTTTGCTTGAGAGTCTGTAATAAGAAGAACAATGTTACATTAACATTTTACAACAAAGCATAAACAATTAAATTAACTCCCATTTTCTCTTAAAATGCTTTATAAAGTTACAAGATTTTAAGTTTATGAACAGCTTAAAATGTTAAATCCTAAAAACAGTACATTCCAGCTTTAATATTATGATGGAATGTGAATTTAAAAGAAATTTTCCCCGACATTAACATTTAGAGAATTTATGCTGAAATGAGCAACAGTGGGCAATATAGTGTGGGTTTTAATGGAATATTAAAATGGTGGGAATAATTGAATACAGTCTTCAACTGGGTGGTTTCTCTCATTTCTTGCATATAGAAATATTTATTAAAAAACATATTTGTAATTATTTTTTTATCTTAGACATCCTGTTGTGTTGCATTAATTACAAAATAGCTATTATTTACCATCAACACAACCAATTATATTATATTATATCATATAAATGTGTGGCTAGATGTTTCAACCATTACATGGTCATCTTCAGGCCATCTAACCACATAAAAGTCAAAATTACAATCGCAAACATCATTTAAGGGTCAGACTGAGATCTCAGTGTCCCAGATGGCTTTAAATTGGATGCTACAGGCATGATTACTTCCAATCAAATGATAATGTATACATAATTTTTCCATTTGATTATTTGTTTGTTCCTCACAACGTCATTCACCACACTGTGCGAACAAACTCCACATCAAGTTTAGCAAACACAATCCTTACTGAAACCTGGGTCCTGCAAGTGTTAGTTCGCAAAATTCAGCTTTTCTCCTTATTATGTGAGCTTCTAAGATAGACAAGTATTTTCCTATGAAATTACAAGTTTAGCATAACATGGTTGAGGTACTCTACATACCCTTACAAGTATAGCTGCTGCTGGGGTAATTTCATACCAAATAAAAGCAACACTATATTAAATGCACAAAGTTATGCATGCAGTTTTAAAAGCCCCGAGCTCATTTGTGGAATTCCTAAAATTCAGTGTAATGACTGCATGATCCCTGTGTATGATAACAATTGTTTTCATGGAAGACTCACATTTTGACGCAAGCTGACACAATTGTGCTGCCTTTAACCTATCCTCTTTTGACTCCGGTAAAAGCTGTAAATGTAGACTTGACTTCTGCAGAAGAGCAGCATCCTTAGCATCCTTTGCTTTCAAGTCCTTGTTCTTTTCCTACGAACAAAACTTATTTTGATTTTAACAATTCCATATGAATCACAGTGACAAGATAAAGAGAAGTGTTTTTAAATCGTGTAAAATATACACCATTTGAACATTAGTATGGGTACATACCTGAAGGTTTATACTAAGTGAAACTAAAGTACAATTAATACAGGCAGTACATACTACTGTGTTTCTGAGAATTGAAACTGTCAAAGTATAAGTGTACAGGAAGCCTGCATCTACTGCAAATTTAGAGCCAATTTTCCCTGGAAATTCAAATTACTTCATTTTATACACGGGTCTCAAAGTGCTGATTTCCTTTTCCTAAGCACGGCTAGCAAAATATGAAATATTTGCAGACACACAGTACGGCTTGTCTTAACAATACTAGCAAGTTCTTCACAACTTGGTCATGAAACTGACCTCCTCATGGGAAAGTCCATTCAAATCCGACGGGCTATCAAAGATGTCAAGTGACCCGGCATCCTCAATGAATTCCTGTACGATGCAGTGTCACATCCCAGAAGACTAGACTCCTCGACACTAAATTCATCGTCTTTCCATAGTTCATCACATTTTTTGTCACAATCTACTTGCATTTTTTACTATGCCCAACCATGATTTTGATAAAGAAGGTCTCAAACTCAGGACAATATTCAATTACAAAGCACCAACTTATAATACCCAGAATTGAAAGGACTAACAAACGTCATATATATATGCGTGTGTGTGTGCTTACACACATGAAAATTGTTACATATACTGTGCCTGGAAAGCTGATAATGCATGATGTATACCAGTAACATACACATAATTTACAACCAATGTGTTTGTCTAGACATGCCACACCAACCTGAGTAGTGAACTGTTTCTGCAAGTCACCTGTTCTTACTCTAACATATTTTGTATTCTGTCTCTGACTTTGTGTTTCTTCTTGAATTCCTGGATTTATCTTGAAGATGAAGATGCACACAGATGTGAATAAAAGCTGCTATCGCCCACTGCTGTAATGTCAGGATACTAACATGGTGTTTACTTGCTCCTGCTAAAAAGGACTATCATATGTCAAAGAATATATCATAATATACTTATCCCTATCAATTCCACCTCTACCACTTCCACAGCTGCAATCTGCTTACAAGTAGTTGTGTTGTTTTACAACTAAGCATCTCACTGACCGTGGCATGTAGATGGGCCAACATGACTAATATCAACATGAGGGTTTTTCATTGATGGTACTTCACATGATTTACCCAATGAGGTATTAGCCCTTTCAATTATCCCCTCTTCCTCTTTCAACAGCTTTCTTTCACTCACTGTCAGCTCCCAGATGCTGCCACAATTCTGCTGTTGGCACTTCCTCTTCATCAATACAATTAAGGCTCTGAACCACAATAATGAAAACTTTTGTAATTTCACTTCACATTATTTGTAAGCATCATAAAATACTGCTAGAGGGTCAAGGTCTGGAGATCTGGATGGCCAGTGTGCACTACCATGAGCGATCCAGTGACCAAGGAAGTAATGACCAAGATAATGCTGCAAGTATGTGTAGAAACACAACTGTCTCTTTGCAGGTACATTTTCTGACAGGTGCAGCTTTCCTGGTTAATGGATTGGTCACATGGTCCAAAACATTGGGTCCTCAGATCTCCAGACCTGAACCCCCAGACTTTTATCTGTGGGGGCACACACATTTAGTATTCAAGCAATAAGTGGAAGCAAGAGACGTAGTGTGAGATTTGAGGTTTCCACAGTGGTTTTGTTGAGGACTGAGGTGTTCTGAGATGTAACACTGTGTTGCTGGGTTAGTTTTCTCTAAGAGTTTGATGGAACAAAGTGCCTTCATCTTCAAGGATTGAGGGGGTCCACGAAGATTTTCTTTTCCTTGCAAGATATGAGGTTCTCACAATGGTGACTACAAATACTGCCATCTTATGAGATGCGATGATCTGCAGTCTGGTAGATATTTATAAGTGTTATGGAGCACACTACTACCAATATCTACCCCAAAAATGGAGGAAGTAGGTTCATCTGAAGCATGGTAAATTTCTACAAGACTACATAGCCTTACATTCTACAACACAGAAATCTTCAAGGTTTCCTGCACAGAAAAAACTCATACATAAAAAAGAAATCACCCACCCTGAACTGTTGCCTAAGCACACAGTTTGCTGCATAGTCATCCTGCCATACTTTTTGTCGCTTTGCTGTTAATTTGGCAAGAGTGGGCTGAACACCATCTGCATGTCTCTTGTCCCCATATCCATGCTCCAATTTAAACATTGCATCATCAAACAGCCGCTTTGATGTATTCTTATCCTCTGGAACAATTTGCTCATTTTCGTTTGGGTCCCAGCGGTTCTCTTGTCGTCGAGCACCCGACACAATTATATATTCACTTGTCTGCAAACATCACACACAGTAATGTGAATTTTCAGGATAAGGGTTTCATATAAATTATATTCAAGCATATAAAATGTTGTTATGGGACGAAGTACACAAGTCACACATACTTTTGAAAAATGAAATATGTGTGATTTGAGTCCTCATAGCAGTGTTGCTGAAAAATCAAGTCTTTTGAGATGTTATGCAGTGCTGCTGGTTAAATAATTCCCCTTGTTATGATGGATCATAGTGCCTCTTCTTGGACAGCTTGACCCTGAAGATGACAGCACTATAATTCTTTGATAAGTCAGGAACCATTTACCCAACAACATAACACAACCTCCTCGAAGAAGTAATCTTTACATGAAAGACCTCTGCCTTAAATGTGCTTGTTACATAGTTACCAGCACATATGCAATAAGATGCACTGTTTCCCAAATTCATCTATCAGTGACTATTTACCAAACATCCCATACAGAAAGAAGAGGCTGTACAATCTATGCACCTGAGAAAGCATAATTAAATACTTTCAGAAGAGAAATATGGAGATGAGTAAAAATGAAACAGAAATGCTGCGTGATTTGAGGGTTTCACAGTATTTTGGATGCAGACTACATTCTTCTGGGATATGATGCTGCATTGACTGGTACCTAGTTATCTAGCTCCATTTTCATCTAATTACACACTTTTTATGGTTGTAGTTTTCGGTCTCATAAAAAATCCATATATAAAAATATATATGAAAATTAGAACACTGTTCATAGTTGATACACCTACAATTAAGACTATCACTCACATAAATCACAGTAAATTGCTAAGAAATTACAAACCTTTAATAGATGAAGAAAGACTAGCTAGCTGTAGAAGTATTATGCTGTTACTTACCTTTGGCTCAGTTTTTATTTCAATATAGTTGGTACAAAGATGACATTTCATTCTGAAGCTCCATATTGGGGTAGTGATGTATTCACCAACTTTCTTCTTCTCAGCATTATAGCTGCAATGACACAAGGCAGGTTTATCTTCATATAATAAAAAATAACAGGTCAAATAAATATACTGGGAGCAGCACAGGTTTAAGTGTACATTCTGTAGGGAAGAAAAAATAAAGTGCTCAATACCAGAAATCACACGAGCTGGCATCATAGTCCCATTCACAGTTTCCATGTATTTGTCCATATGTGGCCTTTCTCTAGCTTCTGTTAACCTTTAATGTCTCAAACAGAAACAGTGTCCTGCTACATCTTGACTTTTTTAAATTTTCTGTATTCTTAAAAAAAGAACCCTCACTGGAAATTCAGGTCTTCTGGGATGTGATGGTGTGCCACTAGGTTAGTGGTTCCTGGTGTTTTGAAGACAATAAGCTTCTTCAAAACATCAGGAACCACTAACCCATCAATATAGTGTCACATCCCATAAGACCTGAATTCTCAGCTACACTGCTGTGAGAACCTCAAATCACACACAGAACTTTTATACATCATACAAGTACAGTCGAACCTGGTTATAACGACATCGGTTTATACGACACCACGTCTATAGCAACAGATATTCTGTGGTATCAATTATTTCCTCAGTCTTAATCATAATGTTACACTACTCGGTTATAACAACACTTGTTTATAACGACACAAAATATTCAGTCCCTTTCATGACGTTATAACTGAGTTTGACTGTATTTGTTTAAAATGCTTCTACAGTTTTAAAATACTGTCTGAGGTTTATTTATCATTAAACTGTGCATTTCTCAGGGGTCTTTTTTTTTTACCAACACCCATGCGATTTTTGCAATAGTCATGAATTATTCATAGACTTCACCAAGAAGTCATCCTTATTTTATTGTTTCTCAAAGTGACAAATGAGATATACACACACACATACACAGGTTCTTCAAAACATCTCTGCTTGTTTCATGAATCCTTTTGATAACCCACACCACCCTTGGTCTCATTATTTCATCAATACTGAAATAAATATCAGTTCACTAATATCCTATGTTTTCAAGGCTTGCAGTAAGTTGCATGACTAGCTGTCACTGAACCAGTCACATGTTTCCTGTCTTTACCTAAATACAGTCAATACATTAGATAATAAAAATACAGTAAATTTTACCCTGTAAACTGTGGTTGCTACGTGTTATGCTTAAAAGTTAAGCAAATGTCATCTTACCACTGCACATTAAAACAATTACAATGTGGAAAACTGAAGCAGCAAATATAAGTTGGGAAGTGAACACCTTCTAGTCATAAGGGCCATACAAGTTTCTCTCTAAGCAAAAAGTGAGCTACTGTGCTGCTAAATACTTGCATACATATAATATCCCATGTTATTATAAAAGTTCCAAAATAGTTTGCAGATGGCCGCATCTACTTAGCAAACTCTTTCTGCACACACTGCATGCACCAAAATGATTGCTGCATCATACGACGAATTTCCAACTATAAAAAGATGGGGGGGGGGGGGGGGGGGGGACAAAAAAATCATATATTGACCCTAGATTGTGGAGGAATATGTCCACTGTCAATAATATACCACTAAATGTCCAAAAAGGGTTCAGTATACATACTTGGATACAAAAAACTGTCTTAATTACATAAAGTATTATTTTTGTGGCATTTCTTATATGCCTTTTAGATGGATTACGTTTTTAAATGAGAAATGTGTTAACGGGGCAAAACATACATAAATCACATCAGAAGATTTTGGGACCAAATTATTTTAATGTTTAAGCTGTGAAAATGGCTGCAGTGTTCTCATTATAAACAAGTGTAACTGTGTATCTGTGGGCCGGGATAGCGTAGTCGGTATAGCAACTCGCTACAGGCTGGACGGTCCGGGGAGTGAATCCTGGTGGGGCGAGATTTTTTGCAGTCATCCAGACCAGCCCTGGGGCCTACCCAGCCTCCTACACAATGGGTACCAGGTCTCTTTCCTGGGGGTAAAGCGGCCGGGGTGTGGAGTTGACCACCCACCCCCATCTAGTGCCAAGGTTAAAGACAGAGTAGAGCTATACCTCTACTCTCCCTCTGGGCCTTCATGGCCTGTTCTAGCGAGAACTTTACCTTTTTAACTGTGTATCTACTTTAGTAGCACAGGTAAGTATTTTAAGAATGAAACACAGATGGTTTGATACAGCATACATAACATTTACTTATAAGACAGCTGATCAGAAATTATACTAGTTCACTTACCGAACACCCATACCAATGTGATTCCCACATCCATTACACCAAATGTTGAAAGGCATTTCAAAGCGTATGATAAGTATACCCATATGAATTTTTCTGGCACGTTCCCTGAGAGCGTGGGTTCCCAAGAACTTGTTAAGGCCACCTTTCCTGGGGTCATAGTCAGGTGGGTAGTAATGATTAGTACCTTTCCGTTCCCCCATTGTGATTGATCTTCTGAAGGTCTGCAAGTTAACAAAACATATATGAAGATTACTGCCTTCTGGGTTTTAATGCTGTAAAAAAACTCAAATCTCATAAAACACACCATTTTCACAGAGATCCTACAATATAAATCACTCCAAACTGTAATTATAGACTACATTTTAGGTAATTTATAATGAAAGATATGCTGATCACAAGCATGGAAACTTGTATGATATGGGCAAACTACTGAGCCAGGAGCTGGTGTGAAATATTCTACGACATTCTAGTGTTTCTTAATTTGGATATATAATTTCATACCGAACTCTTTTTCGTGAACTGAAAAAAATTGTATATGCCAGACCCAAGGAATGAAAAATGAATAGTGGTGAAGAGAACTTTGATGAATAAGATAAACAGGCATGAAAATTAATTTTGACATCAAATGATTGGGACAGCACTGAACAAAAACAGGGTGAACATAAATTTAACAATGGCATGTACATAATTTAATTTACCCTGAATACTGCTTTCTTGTTCAATTTTCAAAATAGGTGGATATAAATTAGTTTCAAATTTTTATGCGACATTGTACAGAAGATTTATCTTTAGAAATCAATTCCTTACTTTCTGCAGACCAACTTCATGTGTAATACTTCACAGGTCATGAAAAAACGAAATAATGAGCTAGGTTAATATGAGCGTTAATTAAGTCTAAAGGCTTGTGATGATGGTGTGTTACTGAGGTGACACATCTCATCTCATGAATAGGTGTATTTTTTCCCGGAAAAAACTCCATCGCAGAAATTTATGCTGCTGCTTGCTTGGTTACATTTTCCGTTTATTTAAGAGCACAACTACTACACATAAATTAGAAAGTGCTGAGAGTCTGTATCAGTGTCATGGTATATCTAACGTAACCTCATCATTAATAAATGGTTTTGAATTCCCGTAATTAAAACCTCACCAGACTTGTAGCATTAATATCACACTCCTATTCGTATTACATTCACATGGTTTTGATAATTTACAGATAGGTTATTAAGATTTTATTCGCTTTACAAACACGTTACCGTCATTACTCTAAAACCGTTACTATAACAGTAATACAGGTAAAAAGAAAAACAGGGGACAGCTTATATGACGGGGACAACTTACAACCGTTTCGAATTATTACTTTATTTATAACTAGTAGGAATTAACATTAACCTAACTATTCTAACCTCACTAAGCTTGTCACTGCATTTAGTTCCAGTCTAAATTAAAACAGATGAAACTTACAACGTAACGAAGTTGAAGTGACTTAAGTGCACAGATACATAAATTAACGGATGAAATGTATTCTTGTCACCCCTCTTCTTCTATAAATACTGCACCACACACACTAAACCCTCACTCATGCAACCAGTCTGTCAACACTAGAATATCTGTGCTGTCACTCACAGACCATCAATGCCATACAGTGGTCTTCGCTACCACACTGGGTTACAATCATGGAACATCTCTCGCAAAGATAACATCTATTGGCTGACGACGGATTAGAGCTACGGACTGCTCACGAGGTGGTAGCTTGAGGCGAGTGCAGTTATGTGCAAACATCACGCATTCAACTCACAATGCTCGGAATGAAATATAAAAAAAATCCCTTATTTAATTTTATCCACGTCGGAAAAGAATCGCAGATAATACAGACAAAATTCGCCCCCACCACTACGTAAAGTATGGCCTTCACTGTAACGAATCGCGAAGCTCATAATTTCTCATGCGGCATGCTTGGAGATTTAGTACACCGAATTTCGCCTCTGTCGGACAATAAATGTGGGATTACGGATGACAATTAACTTGCTCCCTTAAGTATGTTTATTCCTGCACTGATTCTCACGAAACTCATAATTTTTCATGGGAATTACATGGAGACTTAGGACAATGAGTGACCCAAATCGGACAATAAATGTGGAAAGTACGGATAGAAATTAATTTACGCCCTTAGGTTGATTGACTTTCACGAAACGCACAATTTACTAACGTTTAGTGGACTTCTCCCATACCGAATTCCATCAAACTGGGACGAAAATTGTAAAAAAATATGGCAAATATTCACATACGCCCCAAAATTATGGCATTCACTGAACCGATTTTCACAAAACACGATATGCTCACATGAATTGCATGGAGATTTCTGACGCCAATTTTGATCCAAATCGGTCAATAAATATGTAACGTGCAGGTAGTAATTCATTTATGCCGCAAACTAAAATATTACAGTCACAGAGCCGATGTTAAAGAAACTCATGTTTGCTTGGCAATGTTTTGTAAATAACTCCTGTACCGATTTTCATGAGAATCCGACAAACGGCTTAGTCCTTGATACTGGGTCACAGACAGGTGTACGCGGTCTCTACATAAGGTGTTCATTTCGTTTCGTAAAGAATATCAAGAATGAATTTATAACAATATGTATTACCACCAACTTGTACACAAACTTTATGAGACTCCCGACATGTTACGGTGTAACATCACACCATCTTCAGCAGGGACACACAACACTTAAAAATACACAAGCCTACTTGGCTAGGAATTCGTTAACATGTTAAAATACCACATGAAGCCATGTGTTGAAATATTATACACAAGTTGTTGATGTGCTGCAAATTGTTCATCGTCGAATGTGCCAAGAAATGTAATGTAGCAGAGTACAAGCATCAGGTTTTATTATTTAGCCTGGTATTGGCCTCATCCTATAAGAACGATGGACAAGGCCAATACCAGGTTAAATAATAAAACCTGATGCTTGTACTCTGCTACACTACATTTCTTGGCACATTCGACAATGAACAATTTGCAATGCATCAGCAACTATTGTATAATATTTTAACAAATGGTGTCATGTGGTATTTTAACATGTTTTTTAAAGAATTCCTAACCAACTAGGCTTGTGTATTTTTAAGTGTTGTGTGTGTCTCCCCTGAGGATGGTGTGATGTTACACCTAACATGTTGGGAGTCTCATAAAGTTTGTTACATTGTACTTCAATATTGTGTACGAGTTAGTGGTCAATACATATTGTTATAACAAGTACGTACATGGCATGGACAATTTTAAACCAAAAAGGAATGTCTGTGAAAATGTAATGAAAGACATAAATAATCAGCCATTGTATTATTACGGATATTCTGACAACTTTGGCTATGCCAATTGTTCTTGCAAACCATGTTAAAACCCCTCTTTGTATACTTTGAGTAGGATAATTAAGGAGGTATGACTAACAGTAAGTTGTGTAACATGGGAGTTATACACACTACTGGAACTTCTAAGGAAATTCAGCCACAATCTTGCACCGCTATAAATATTTAGTTAAAACCTGGGTGAATTAAACACTGCAACATTCAATCATGGTCCAAAAACAGTTTTGGAGAAAGAAGAAAATGTATGAAAACTTTTCCTCCAGCTGTTGGAGGCATAGAAATTCATCACATGTCAACATCTTTGACATACTTGGAATACGGGGCTCCTACATTCAGTCCTTAAAAACTGTTGCACTCTGACAGACACAGTACTAGTAAAGCCATGTAAGCAAATAATAGTAGTAATATTGTAAATGATACTAACAGTAATTATTATAACTATTATAATTATAGCTGTAATACCCCATCACATTCTCTACCTATGCCCTTTTCTGCAGAGCTCTTTAAAACTGAACATCATTATGTATATGTGGTTTTCTTCTGCTGAACTTCACCCAAACCATGAAAAAGGGGTGGAAAGTAAGAACAGAAATCCACTTATACCCATCAGTTAGAGAAGAGTAGAATAGAGAGGGCACCACACTGACCCTTGCACCTCAATCATTTCCGATCTTTTGTGCAACTCTTTGTTTACACCTATCAGTTAAGTTTGGCTTGAATTTTGTCCTAAACGGATGAAAAATGTGGGAAACTTTTCATTTACACCTCTATGTAAAATATGGCTTCAACTGAACGAATTTTCACAAAACTCTTAATTGCTTTAATTAGCAGTATTACAACCAACAAATGCACTTTTTGTATTTCTGTTACACTTTTACCCCACATATGTTTCGGCTGTGGTCCAGCCATCATCAGGGGTACACTAGTAGGTTCACTTCACTGGCACTGTACCCTGATGATGGCTGGACCACAGCCGAAACATATATAGGGTAAAAGTGTAACAGAAATACAAAAAGTGCATTTGTTGGTTATAATACTGCTCACTGAATCAAAATGCACGGTGAAAATAACGTGAAAATCTTAATTGCTTGTCACATTTAGCGGAGATTCAGTACACCAAATTTCACATAACTTGGACAAAAGTAAAAACAAGAAGCAAGAACCACTTTCACTGATGTATACAGTATTGTGTGGAGATTTCAAAACTAAACATTCTTTTGCAGGTTTGTTATAACTCTCTTCAGTTTTGAATACCAAGCAGCATGCATATTTCACAATGTTCTATTTGTGTAGCTTAAAATTATGTAATAGTATGTTCTCAGTTGTGATTGGAGAATTAATTCCGGCAACTTCATAACAAAATAGTGAGCGAATAAGAAAATTCGCACACACACGATTCTATATGGACTGAGCACCATGCTGGAACACACAGTGTATGGGTGTAAGAGGGAGATGCAAAATAATTAACACTGCAAAATAATCTGAATCATATATATTATAAAACCATTTTTTCAATTCATTTAATTTATAGTGCTGCAAAATTATTTTATGATAATGGTTTCCATTCATTCCATCCTATTTCAAAAAGCAGCAAGACAAACAGATAGACCCAAGAAGAAATAATAAAATAACAATGATTAGAGTTTCTATACACAAATTGTTTATATTGCTTCATTATTAGTTTTACTTTCAACTGCAGCAATGTTCAGCATCAGATGTTACATTGCATAGTTGTGTTAACACTGCATAGAAAAATCACAGTATCTTTACATTTAATTTTGAAACATGTCAGAAACAGAATTTCATATATGAAAAGCAAAGGATTTACATTTATATTTTAAATTAGCTGCTGCATTGTTACAGAAGCAATAACAATGTCTGCTGACACAAATAATCAAGTAACATCAATGTACATGTAGTTTCCTCCTAATGTACCAATGCATCAAATAAGTTATAGTGCTACAGAAGAAGGAGTTTTAGCGAGGCACATTTTGTTGAAGAAAGAAGCAAAGAATGTAAAAAACACATTTTACACCAAATGCAGGAATTATGGAGACTCTGACATCTACGTCAGTTCAAAAAATTGCACAGAAGATATATAGAACAAATTTACTTTTCTTTAAAACAAACAAAACAAACAAACAAACAAACAAACAAAAAAAAAAAAAAAAAAAAAAAAAAAAAAAAAAAAACTACACTATTTCAGTCTTGTTTTTCCTCTCATAACCAAAGTTAGTTGTCAGTATGGCAGAAGTAACTCCAGATAAAGCATTCCTAATATCATTCACTGTGGGTTCAAAATATGTTTGCTGTCATACATTAACTTTCTGCCTACTAAATATAAATCAGAATTTGTCACAATGAAGTTTAGGAACAATATATATGCCTTTTGCACGTGGAAGTGTGCTGTTACCAGACAGAATGGTAAAACACTTAAAATCCTTCCAATGTTGCAGAAATTTACCAAAATACCTACGGAATATTAACTTCTCTCCCAATCAGAATTTCAAAGTCTTAAGGTACTTTTTTCTCCCACATCAGGCAAGTACAGTAACACAGCCACTCCTGTCATCTGTGATCATTCACATGGACTCGAACAATAAATGGATGGTCAACTGTGGCATATATTTTATGACATGAAAAGGCAAAAAAAGAAAGAAAGAAAGAAAAAAAAAAGGTGCTTGCAGTATATGTGGGAAACAACATGAAAGTGAAGATATAAGTGTCAAATATACCATATGCAACATGGGGAGGGTTATGTGAATGATGAATTGGAAAATTGCAAAGATGGATTACAGAACAAGGTCTACAGCCTGTTAGAAGACAAATGTAATGTAACACATCAAGTGGTAATGCATGTATGAAACATTATCAAAATGACAGGAATTGAAAGCTTTTTAACTCACTGCACTATAAAAATTATAAAACACAGGTGTAAGGCTTTGGTAACCTTTACTTAACATGTTGCAAAAAAGCAATTTAAATTCATTTACCACTTTTATAATACTGGACACACCCAAAACACAGTTTTATTTACCTTCAAATGTACTGCCATAACTAATCAACACATTCAAACTATGTAGATATGTAGACCGCCACATGTTTATAGACATTATACACACATATACTGAACACGAGCTTCTGTGTTTTCATTTACTTAGCACCCATAATCATAAATTTCTGGTTCATTCATAGGTAAAGGAATTACAGAAATGCAATATAAAGTAGTAAAGTTAGGCCTATTTCTTCAATGAATAAGTCATAAATGCAGTCAGATAAAACAATTATCCTTGGTGTAAACCATATTTTCAACATGATTGTCTCATACTGCTAGAGTTTCTTCCCATTTGTGCTTTAGATTGCCTTCCATATATAGGATGTACCTATTTTGTTTCTCTTCAGTGGAGCAACACTCTCTCTCCTGGAAATCATACAGCAGTTTTCTCATTTTCAAAAACAAACCACCTACTGATTCACATGGAAGTTATTTATAGTGGTCATTCCATATTCTTTTGAAGGAAATTCCAGACGGGTAGAATGAAAGTATATTAATCAATTACTGATGTACTGGGAGGGAAGGTAATTTGTCTGTCTATTTATATTCACAATTAATTCAAGTAGAGGCGTGACTTCATGTAATGGGTGAATTTAATTTTTGAATTATATCAACACCTCAAATGTCAGAATCTGTAAACTGAAATTAAATTTCAGAAAGAAACAGCAATACGTGGAAACAACAACACAAAGGAGAGAGGAGCTCCAGTGTATATATAAGAATAAAACTGTAGTAATATAGTTCATACATTTTTTCCATGGGGGAAATTTATTGGAATATCTTTCAGTCCATCAGGTACATCCTCTAATTACTGCCTTCCATAATCATATATACAATGAAAGATCTAAAACCTGCAAAAACATGAATTTCAGCCTTCTTGAATGATGATGCACAAAACAGGATGAAAACAACTTTTTAAAAATATTATAATACAGAACATTTTTCTGATTCTGCACATATATGGTACTTGGTGATGATCTGAAGAACTGGAAGTATTCTATCATACCTTCTCTTTTAAAATAAGGTCAACAAATGAAATAATCACTGCTAGAGAATGAAAAAATTAAATACATATATAGAACAATAATTCCCTGACATGTCATATTACATGTATTAAATTTAATTGTACTAAGCACACATTTTCAAATCTTGCTCAGTGTATATTAAGCAAGGCAACTGTTGTTACACATTAATTAGTACTGGTCTGGACACAAGATACGATTTGCATTATGCTGCATTTGCTCTTCTGCAATACTAATGCAACAAAACCTACTGAAAGTGTTTTTACCTTCCTCATGTGTGTGAATGAATATTTTATATTTTATCATAATACCAAGTTTTCCTGCGCCAGTTTCTGTTTTAGATTAAAAAGACCTAACACTGCCATTTAACTTAAGAATTGGTGGGGCAGGGTTACTGGATGTATCTGTTAACATTATCATGACATAATGTGTAATGGTTAATCACTGATGAAACCTGTGAAGCTACATATTCTGATGCACAGTCCTTAGTGTACAAACACACGATACTCTGCATTCTAAAATATCATTAATTTCTTGGACTATAGAATATTCTCTCAACTGATATTTCAAAATTGTTACTGGCAATTAACTGATGTTTAATTGTTATCAGCATATTTTTAGTTTCTTTACAATAATTGGTCTTGACAGCATTAAAATAAAGTACCATGGCCCCTCAAAAGGATCCAATAATGTAGTTGTTCTGAAACATACAGTAAATTATCTTCCTGTTATGCCAAATACATGCAGCACACAACCAAATTACCTACCATATCAAACTAATGTAGAATGTATGAAGAAATACAATTCCACACATGACTTGGGTTCTGCCAGTTGTATCTTCCAGAATTATGATATGTACTGCAACGTTTCAAGCAATACCTACTGACACTTGCACGGACCAATGCCAAATGTTTTTCATTTAAAAATCCTAAAAATTTCAAGAATGTCTTAAGTTGCCTACATTCTAGCTCATTAGATCGTGTGCAAATGTGTCTAATGATGTACTTTCTTAGGATCACAAAATTGTTGTATGTTAATATCTGAAACTATTACTGAATTCAGTTTTTCATTTCATCCAGAAACTTGAAAAATATAGTGTGAAAGATGAAAACCTCTATAATACAGACAACTGGATTCTCAAGTTACATAGAGTCATGCTTCTTGAAAATAATTATATTATTATTGCCATGCCCTTTGTACATGCTACAGTTTAAGAGATCTGTGTTAGATGTGTATACAATCACTCACAAATATGAATTGATTAAACCACTTAAGAAGTGTTCTAGTGAATGGTTGACATGTAAAGGTTTTCACAGTGGCAAATCACAGACAAGAAATCAGGATATCTAGAAGTGAAATCACAACATGACAGTGTTCTCTCATTTTCACAACGACACACACATGAAACTAGTTTTTGTGACCCCTAGCTGAGCAGTGCATGTAACCACTTCTCTGGCCTGACATATTAAATGCTAAGCAACACTCTCACATATAAGCTACACAATGCATACAGTAAATTTCGAACAAAACAGTGCATCTTTTACATGCAGAAAAGTAACACTTTCTGATATGTTCCCAAAACAATTGCAAAAAGTGACTACTAGCTGTCTCATGTCTGCCACTCTGCCCACCTGCATGGAACAACCATACTCCAAGTGGACACATTTTTGTGAAACTTTATAATGGGGATTTTTGCTGAATTCTGTTGACCAAGTTCAAGTCTGGTTAAACCTGAATAAGTAACAGACACTTTATGCACTGAAGCTGAAGAAACAGATGACAATGTAAATGTAACAACTGTGCATGACTGACTGTAAATACGTTCAGCACAGCAGAGAAGATTGATACTAGTATGTGGAGAAGCCAGATCAACAGCATATGAACTGATTAAAAAATTTAGAGCAACAGGTTCCTTGTTAAAGAAGAAGCAAGAGCAATTGCTACATGTTCTTTCAGAACCATGTCCATGAAAATATTTAAGATGGTTATCCCAGGATATCAGCATATCAGAGTATTTGTACACATGGCCACAAAATTACTTCATTTGAAAACATACAAATATACAGTTATGCAAAAATTCCAATCTTTGTTGTAACAGTACTGTTTTGTAACTGGTACTGTGAAACACTGTGTAGTCCAACCATTGCTAACTTATGTCACAGATGAGAGTGCTCAAACAGTCATGTAAATAATCAAGGTAACAGATTCTAATCAGCAGATAATCCACACAGAGGCCAAACTTCAAGAAATCAAGGTGGGCAGCATCAGCAATTTGTAAACAAGAAAACAGTTTTTAGCAATTCGTTCACCAGGTGTCAAGGATGTTGGAGGATTTACGATCATTTCCAACACCTGCCCCAACATGTGACAAGTTGTACAATACAGATCATTAACGTAGATTCTATGAAGAGGTTCACGTTTCAGCGGGACACTCTAGAACGTGCAATGCAGAAATTATTCAATCTCAAGAAGCAACACAAAATGGAAGTTAAAGACTATTATCAGGTTAAAATGTCAAACAGGTTTGCAGCTTTTGACAGCTTATATGATGAAGGAAATATCAATGGAGCTGGGAAAGTAAGTATTAGAGTATATCAAAATTTCAGCTAAAAATGTCTGGGTTACTATTGTAATCTACTCATTTTCCACCAACCAACAACTCCTATTTGGAATACATGGTAACATGTTTCAGCACAACTTGTATACTATCATGTGACCACTACATAAAATGAAGACAAGTATATCTCACTATATGCATATGTATAGGGATTTAACAGAGTGGGCTCATCTATATGTGACATGACAGACAGTGGGTGTATAATAACCTATTTTTAAAATTATAATATTAAAAATCTTCTAGACTTAAAATAATTTACACTTAAAATTAAAACAGAGTCCTGTATGCAATGGTGTTTTTGTTGTTTGTTCAGTGACTGGACTTCAAACCCATTTTAGACTATCCTGTGCTGGTCACAGTTTTTAGACTGGGTATGTTGTGTGTATGTCTGAGTAGGAGGGTCGTAGAGTCTACACACCATATATCCAATCTGAAAAGCTAGTCTCAGATTATTATGACATACAATCATTAAACAGAATGCAATTTTATGGAAGACTGTATTTTAACTGTAACTGCAAACAATTTTAAATAAAAAAGAGTGTGACAATCTAAATACACGAACTATATGTCATGTCACATTCAGATGGGCCCCAAGCCCCTTAAAACATCATACATATAGGTGTAATAAGACACAACTTGGGCCAAAATATGTAACAAATCAAGCTCAATAAAACACCTGTTCTTTTTGATGAAAAATTAACAGGTTACTATAGTGACAAAGAATGCAGTGGTATGCTACAGCTGCAAGTAGTCTATTTTCTACAACCATGATGTGGACAGCTACACATATAATTTACATACAGATTCACAAGAAATTTTCAAGATGAACAGGCCAAGTGATTCCAACACAGATCATATCAAGTAGAAGTTCGAGAAAAATTAAAACTGACAGATTTAATTGTCCTACAATTTGCAGATTTACACCACAGAAAGGCACTACATAGTTCATTCTGAAGTGAGCTTTCAAGTCTGTTGGGATATAATGCCATGTAGATTTGTACACAAGTACGTAAGTACATTTTACACAACTGAAAGCTTTTTACTAAAATTCCTTTCTCAGAATTTCATCCAATGCTAAAAATTTATCTTCAGAGTAGATTACTGACTTCAAGAGTATTATTACCAAGCATACAAATTCATGTAATAATTATATTGGGCACTTTCCAGAAAAAGGGTAATCATGTTGAAGGCAAAGTGAAATTTCATAAATGACTCTTCTTATGCAGTCACATGGAGGGGGGGGGGGGGGGGGGGAAGAAAAAAAAACAATGCTATTGCTTCAAACTGAAATCAAGCAATGAAACGGAAAATTTTAGTTACTATGGAATGATGTTAATCAGCAGTCTCTGTCTGTATTCTTGTGTTCTTTATGCTTTACAGGTTAAGCTGTTTCATCCTTAGTTCCATGTCCTGTTAGTGTTTGGTGACTGTCAGCTCCACTCATAATTGACATCTCATTTTTCTGTTCTCTACAGTAATGTAGTCAGTGCTCATAGTTTCTTGACTGAACTTTCTGAATGTGGTTTATCTCTAACTGTATTAATTATGAAATTTTTTTAAAGCTTGTGCTGCTGAACTTCCTGGACATTTAATTGAAATTTATATGGTTATTTAACTCACTGTGTAGCATTAGCCATTGTTTTGCCATTAACTGCTGAGTTGGCACATTTCTTTGTAAGTGCCATGCATGCATATTTTGACATCGTTTCACAGACTGTGAATGACATATTATCACATTGCAGTTAGAACGTTTTAAGCTAAATACTGCAGCGTGTAGTTGAGGTAGCATCAATGGAAATTTCCACCAGGTCATCTCACACAGGCAGGTTAGCATGTGACCATCATATGTTCATTGAAAACAGACTGAGTAAACCTTTTTTGGAATACTAAAATTTACATCACATAATTTTACCTTTGGAAATGCTGTACAGAGTTGTGTCAGGTTCAAAAGTGGATTCATTATATCAGAACTAGTACGTCAGTTTGTCCTCTTAATTTTAGTTAATTCTTTATTTGTGGTTATTATCTGAAATAATCTTCCCTATGCAGACTTAGCAAATGATTACAGTTAACAGTGCTTAACAAAGATTTATATTTGGCACTGCCAATGGTAATTCATGAATAAGTTCTTTCCTTGAGTAAGCTATCATTCATTTTTGAAACCTGAGTGACAGTCACAAAGATGTTCACGCAAAAGGCCTGAATTTGGAATGGCCTACAAATAGTGCAAGATGACAAGAGTGAAACTGGATTTAATGATGTTATGGTGTATACTTATGGGGGTAGCAGGGGAGTACTGACTTTGCAGGTATACTGTGCAAGGAAAGTCACATTATATCATGCTATTATAACTAGGAGTCGTATACAGATTGGAGTGAGCACACTATATGGAGAAAGGTTATCCCAGGGGAAGGATCTTGGAATGGGAAACTATATCACATTTCTTACAACACTAACTGTTCCAACAGACTGGTTTTAATTCCTTAATAATAATAATAATAATAAAAATAAAATAAAAACTTCATTACTTCCCTGTTCAGTGCTTGTACTCAGTTACTCTATCTATGGCAGGTGGTAGCAGACTATCATGTAGAAAGCTAGCTCAGTTCACAATAGTGTGCACCAAAGCATTTCTGGAAGACTGAAAGGTGTCCATGGCTTTCCTCAATGAATACATCCTGGTAGAAACAGGTAGGAGAGGAAAACCTTAATTTCTTGCCACTGTTGATTGATCTCAGGCATGACAAGTCATACATAATAAGAGAGTATGGCCACCCACTTCATTAATATGTCCCATCCATTATATGAGGTAGCTGAGGTTCACACAGCTAGCCTAGTCTGTGCATCTGCTAATATTGTGTGGTTGAGGTTATCACACCTAAGCCAGTTCATACATCTGATAGCAGTGGTGGTTGCCAGCCACAACAGATTGATTGTCGTGATCATTAAATCTCAGCTGTAATACTTTTCACAACGTCCAGCAAATGCAGGTCATTATATTTAGTGGCAGTGGTTTTGCTCAGGCACACTGACAAACAAAACAGTTAGCCATTATAATAATTTCAGTCCATTAGTTTTGTGCTCTCTCCTCACTTTCTAGACTCTCCTTTTTTACATTGTACCACAGTGATCTATCTCCTGGTGAAATATCTTCTGTATTTTCAACACAAAAACAATTCTACCATTTTATAGCAACTAAATTTCCAGTTTTACTGCAAGTCCACTGCTATGATATGGGATGTCACTATACCTGTTATGAGGTTTTTAACACTATGTAGATCTTCTTATAATATGCCAAAGAAAATGTTTATAAATATTAATATTGTAAATTATTGCCAATGCTCACTGTGTACTGAGAATTATATTTGCCAGTGTGAATGAATGTCTGAACTGAACCAGTACAACATTTGAGTTGAGTTTCAGCAATCAAAGGCCACCTGTCATATTCTACACAGCAATCAACTTTCCACTCGAAATAATTATGCTTTAGCAAGAACAGTTTGTAATGGAACTCTAGCTAAGATAATATTCAGATTTTTACTAACCACAGCTACTGTACTTGGCGAGTTCAAGTGGTATAATGCAATGCTCAGTCATCTCAGTACATTAGTATAGCATATGCTTGTTTACATTCTGCTCAGTGGGAGTCTCAAAAATAATGCAAAACAGTAGAAATGTTGTACAATGCTAAAGAAGCGAAGACTTTTATGGTGGAGGCAAAATGTGAACTGGTTACTGTTTATATTTTCATAGTGCATTACCACAAGATTGCTTGATTGCTCAGTTAAACTCAGTAGTGGTAACAAACACAGCTTTGTTCTATGCAAAGGCATACTATGATATGTTTACCTGCACTGCCCCACAATCATGGCACAATAAAATTGTCCACTGCATTCTCTCCAACATATGTAACATCCTTGGCGAGATGAGGAATATGTTATAAAAACTGGCATAAAGAAAGGAAAATATACACTGCCAATAACACCAAATTCCTTCAATTATCTTTCCAAAGAACATCCAACTCCTGAGTGTTTTGTTACAGGAACATATACAAAATGTGAAAATGACATGTGAGTGGCACCACTCAGACACACCAAGCTCACCAAAGCCATGGTCACTTAATGCAAAATGTGTGGATCCAAACTGTACACTATAAAAAAATTCTTCTTGTAAGTAATCTCGATTCCTTTCTCATTTATTCCACATTAGCAAACCGAACAACGTATTTTTATTTTCAACAATATAATTCAGCTTTTAGGACATCAAGAACTTCATTCTTGGTCTTATATTTGTCTTGTTTAACACACAATAAGAACCTGGTGCAACCGTATTTTAAGTGACCTTCATCTTGGTGCATCTTGAAACAGTTTGTAACACACTTCTACAAATAAATTAATATTGCTTAATGAGCTTTCCTTCATGGCATTCATTACATCATGACATATTTCACAGAAGTATTTCATATAATTATTACTATATTATTTTGTTTGTACTTGAAATATTCCTTCATTCGTATTATGCTATAATTCAGGATTGGAATCTATTATGATTGCCCAGGAATGCTGCCTAGTTTTACATTTTATGCAGTGCCATTGCATCATCACATCCTGTTTAATAATCTGAGCTGCATTTCTTATGTAAACACTGTAAATGGATAATACTTGTACCTTCAAAAGAAGCAAAAGATTTTTTGCATGTAAAGCCATGAAGAGTAAACAGCCTTTGATGAGACAATGCAAAGTACTACAAGAGAAGGGGTTGAAAAAACTAAGTTCAACCACATATAACACAGTTAGGGCTAGACAAGTGCACTCTTGTAGTCTGCAGTCACAGTTCAGGTATCTCCATTAACACATTAAACTTGATAATAGGATGATTCGGCACCAGTTGCCCACAGTGAAAAATATGAAGACAGATCTTCTGGGACATGGCACCATGTAGTTTGGCAGACAGATGACAGAGACAAAGTCAACTTCTAAGGTCATATAGCACTGGTGATGTCAGAGGAATGAAATATGAGTTCGGGAGCACGGGCAAAATGGCACCAACAGGGGAAAATCAAGTACTTGGAGAAAAACCTGTCTCAACGCCACTTTGTCCACCTCAAATCCCACATGGACTGGCCTGGGATCAATTCAGGCCTCTGCAATGACAGGCCGACAAATAACCACTCACCAATATTCTGCAGGAATGTGCTGTATCTATCTTTAGGATAGAAGAGATATCCTGATGATGGAGGCAACAGGTTTTTTTTTTTGGAAACGCTGATACCTATGTACTTGTACAAGGTGTCACATCCCAAATGACCACAATCTTCAAGTATTCAAAGGATTAAATTAAAGATAATGTATGACTGCAGACTTTATTCTGAGTTATTATGACATTAACTTGCACTCTAATTTATGGTACAAGAAATGGCATAGTGAGACACAATTTAAAAAGGAGTAATTACTACCTTCATCGGGACATCACCAATTATCTATATTTATGCCCATAAATTAAACCATTTTATAATTCAGCAAAGGTGTCACACCAAGTGTGAAAAATGAAGTGCTTTGTGGATGGAAGAACAGATTCATGCCCCAAGAATCTATTTATATTTCAAACCTACATCTTTCTACATATACCCCTATGAGCATAAAAGTAAATGAAAACAAACTGCATACAAAAGTACTAATATTTATCAGTTACGCAGATTGTACATGCACGGTAATGTTTAACGTTCACAATACATAATGAACGTTCGAAATAAACAGCACCTTGCATCAGTTAACAAATGTGCCTCGAATTAAAAAAAAAGACGAGTAAAAGTACTTTGCAGGCAAAAGGATATGCAACCACAATAATGCATGTTCGTTAGTAGTGTTGCCACACTGGAAGGTCAGGAACCAACAACCAATTGAGAGAGAGTGAGGGAGAGAGACAGAGACAGACAGCAGAAGCCACTTTCAAACTATACGAGGGCTGTCCAAAAAGTATCCGACTATATTTTTTCCCGCGGTAAGTAATGGCGAAAGGGTGGGGAAACTGAGCGTAGTGGTAGAAGGGACTTTCATGCGGATGCGTGATTTTTTGCTGCCTCGCAACACCGCCGGATGCGTCTGTCGCTGCCAGATAGCGAAGTGGTGTAACACATGTTCGTCGCATTCTCGTTTCGCTCAAGATGACAGAATGTTTGGAGCAGCGATACTGCATCAAGTTTTGTCAGAAACTTGGGGATACCCAAGCGGAAACAATCCGCAAAATTCAGCAGGCTTTAGGTGATGATGCAATGGGGGTCACTCAAATTAAAGAGTGGTTCAACCGCTTTAAAGATGGCCGCATGTCGGCGGACAGTGACCAGCGTTCCGGGAGACCGTCAACGAGCCGAAATGCTGATGTCATTGACAAAGTGCGGACATTGATCATGGAGGACCATCGTTTGACCGTCCGGGAAATTGCTGATGAGGTTGGGATCAGCAGAGGTTCCGCAAACACGATTTTAACTGAGGATGTGGGCATGCGAAGAGTGGCGGCAAAATTTGTGCCCAAGCTGCTTTCGCCGGAGCAGCAACAACTCCGCCTTGAGGTCGCGCAGGACATGCTGGAAGGCGCCAACAGGGATCCTGAGTTCCTGAAGACTGTGATCACTGGTGACGAGTCGTGGGTGTACGGATATGACCCGGAAACCAAGGTCCAGTCGTCACAATGGAAGCATCCAACATCCCCGAGGCCCAGAACAGCACGACACGTTCGGAGCAATGTGAAGGTGATACTGACTGTTTTCTTCGATTACCGGGGTGTTGTGCATCATGAGTACGCACCACTAGGCCAAACTGTTAATAAGGAGTACTACCAAGAAGTCCTCCGTCATCTTCGTGATGCAGTTCGGCGCAAGAGACCGGAGCTGTGGGTCGCACGCAACTGGCAGCTGCATCATGACAATGCCCCAGCTCATTCATCACACCTGATCCAGGGTTTCCTGGCTAAGCACGGCATTCCGCAGGTTCGCCAGGCTCCCTACTCTCCTGACATGGCTCCTTGTGATTTCTGGCTGTTCCCGAGATTGAAGACACCGCTAAAAGGCTCCCGTTTTGACAGCCGCAAGGACATCATACAGAACGCGACGGCGCAGCTGCACACCATTCCAAAACAAGCCTTCCAGAATTGCTTCCAGCGATGGAAGGACCGCTGGGCTAAGTGTGTGGAGTCACAAGGGGCCTACTTTGAAGGGGATTAGGTATTGTAACCACCCAGATACAGAACTTCTTTTTCCCGGCCCAAGGTCGGATACTTTTTGGACAGACCTCGTAATCAGTATCTGAGTAAGACTGAAAATTAAGTTATTTATCCTCAAATAAGTAACAAGGAACCAATGTATCTTCTGGAGACCATACAACAAAAACACCATTACAGTCACTTTAGATATGACAAAACAGCAATATCTGCTGTCACAAAAAAACAGAAAAAATAACAGCAAACTGTTTTGTGGGAAGTGGGGGGGGGGAATGCAGTGTATCAACAGTATTAGCATGCAGTTACTTGCTTCAGACATGATCACATAATATATGAAGCATTTAACAGTTCATTGCTTTCATCACAGTTACAACTAATTATTCAATGGAGACTTCTAAAGACCCAATAAAACAATACAAATACAACCAATTACTCCAAAGGTGAAAAAAATAAATCCTTAGTACCTCTACAGAGGTAACACTGCTGAATATTTTGTTGTTCTCGTTTAGTTACAAAAAATTACTGTAGGGCAATAAAATGACATCTGATTCTGCCATTAACTGAATCAATAGTAAAAATCAGATATTACTCATTAGAAAACAAGACAACAGGAGTTGAATCTTTTACTGTAGGGCAATAAAATGACATCTGATTCTGCCATTAACTGAATCAATAGTAAAAATCAGATATTACTCATTAGAAAACAAGACAACAGGAGTTGAATCTTTTCATGCAAGTTAAAATGATAGTAGTTACTTGCTAATAGCTTTTGAGCCACTAAAAGAATTAAAAAAAATTACACTTTGAAAAAGAAAACTAATTACACGTAACCTACGTAACAGATTACGTAACTACGTAACATGATTAAACAGCAGCACTAATATCATACATTCTTGGCAAGAAGACAGAGAAGAATGAATAAAAGACAGGTGTATGATGTATACGCATGTAAATATGGTATTTATATGAGGTTTATTCAGATGAAACCTGTTTAGGGACTGTCATGGGTGATGGAATTGAGGCTGTTCAAAAGAGTCTGTGTGGGTATTGAGGCTGGCATTTTATTGACACACCAGCTGATAGACTCCCTCTGCACAGAAGTCCCTGGGCTGCTGCTGAAGCCACTGCGACCTAATTATTCAACCTGACTCTACAGCCCCCCCCCCCCCCAAGTGCCTTCTTGATGCAGCCAAACACAGGGAAGTCACATGGTGAAGGTTCTAGCTGTATGAGGGATGATCCCTCATTTTCCAGTGCATGATGCAGAATTTCCTGGACTGTGTGGGACCACATGGGGATCCTGCAATATTATAACACCCCTTGTGAGTATGCCAACCCTTTCTCTTGATAGCAGTATCACAATCTTGGTGGGTTTCAAAATAGTAATGTGTGCTGAATGATAATGTCAAGGTCCTTGAATGCTGAAGTGCTAAAGGTCTGTACATACATGCTGCACCACACTGGTGCAGTGGTTCCAGCAGCAGCCTAGGGGGTGGACCAATCAGACGGTGTCAACAGGATGCCTGCCTGAATACCAATTGGATTTATTTTCAATTGCTTCTACTCTTCCACCCAGAACAATATCTGTAGAAGTGTCCCCACAACCCTCATGTATTCCACACAGAAGCCTTTTGTGCCACAAGAAAAGGGGGCCTGAATAACATTTTATATATCACAGCTATTTAGGGGGTGTAAATACATCTGAATTCCCAAATACTTCAATCCCCTAAAAGTCCATCATATTTTCTTTCCCTTTGACCTTCACACATTACAGGACAATAATTTTTGTGCTTACAAGCTGCCTGTAACTGCTGCAATACAACAGTCCTACCAATAGACTACACATATTTTTATAATACACAAAAAATAATGTTATAAATTCTGGCCATGTGACTCACTCCATAGTTTAAAGCAGGTTGAAACTACAACCTTGAATAAAGTACGTGTACTGCTCTTCACCATGGTTCTATCACTGAAATAACTTACTTTCCATATAACTAAACAGGTATATAATGTGGAAACAGTGTGTTTCTTGAATATAATTGCTTCTAACGAGCAATCTTGGATGCAGTTTTCACATACTATAATGAAGGGAATCATCAATTTTTGTTTTTATGAATGAACAATTGTGGTAAAATTAAAATTAAATTAAAGGGTAAGGGTCAACTTTCCAAAATGTCGTTCACATTACTACAAAATTATCAAACTTCTAAAATTGCATATGCCAGCCTTTTTAAAGCCATGTTCCAAAATACAGCTTGAAAATTCCTGCATACTGAGACTTTTTCAGTCTCACCCACATCTCTGTATGTAAATTAAATTAACATTTTTTAGTTATTTATTTACAATTATCTATTGAAGTATTTCACCGAAGCAAAAGTTTGTGTACCTGGACATTTTTTGGCATGCCACTTCAGAAACACATGCATATGCTAATCTGCCTTCTGTATGCGTGCCCGCACACATGCGCGCGCGTGTGTGTGTACACATTTTTAGTGTTCATGTGAGATGACTGCTTATAAAGAAATGTAAATGTAATGAACCATTATAACTATACACTGACCTGATAAAATGTTAAAAGCAAATACAGTTCATGTAGAACAGTACTTGGTTGTAAAATATTTTAATACACGAATTGCTGTCATCATGTATTGGAAGCAGCATATTATTCTCATCACTCTGTTCAATGTCGTTGCTTAGAATGTACAATACTAGCTGCTTATTTTATAAAAGAATCAACAAAATTAAATTACACTTTCTTCCGTGAATGGGGTCTAAGGCATGAACTTAGTGTGTTATTATCAAACAGCTACAATATTTACTTACTCAATAAGGAACACGGAGGAGGCCATACCACCAAAAACATTTGAAAGTGATGGAGGGCATGATCTGTATAAAAGTTCTTTGACAACAGAATAAGTTATGAAAGAAAGCCAACACTTCATAAAGTACCTTTCTCAGTGCAGTACCTTAAATTTAAGGTTTTTGTCCAGCCCCAAGTATTATCCATTCATCAGATCTTATATAAGAACGGACATTTGTAGAAATGAAGGACACTATGCTCATTACCGAATGCCAATTACAATAACCCTTTCAACCCCTAACAAAGCGTAGACCAACTGCCCAACACCCCAGGTGAAGCAAAGCTCGGAAGAGCTTGCTGCACATCAAGAGGTCAGGATGTCAGTATACTTCTCACCGCCTCATCTAAGGCTGAGTCAGTATTCCCATCGGCACTGTCCTCATGGTGATTCACAACCTGCTGATCTACTGTTTTATATGACGCACTGTTACGTTTATGCCTCGTTCTTACTACTTCACTAGCATTAGCACTGCACTGTTTGGAGGACGTGGCAGCAGAGTCTGTTCGCTCTGTGGGTAGATATTGCCTTGTATCCTCACAGTCTAAACCTTCATCCACATCCACTTCAGATGAAGGCATAGTGGCATTTGGACGAATATCGAAACCATCTTCTGACCGCTGAAGATTGAGAATGCTGTTTATGGCACACTGTACTTGCGCATTTATATCATCATCCTCATCATCCATATGTTCATTGTGCTGAGGTGAGTAGCAATGTTTGTGCCGTTTCTTTCTGTGTCCAACTGATGTAATTCCATCTACATATGTATCACAGAATTCCTTTCTTTTCTCCCCCACACCATCCTCCCCACACTGAGTTCTGTTCACTTCTGCCTCCTCTGTCCCTCCCCCCTCATCTCTGGGACCACATGCCCCACATCTTGCCTTTGTTCCTGGAGACCCTGTTGGAGTAAGCTTTTGCATATCATCAATATATCACCTTGTGGTTGCACTTTTCTTTCCGCCTCTTCATGTTTCAGGTCCAAGGTGATGGGCTCGGTATCTGCCTTAACATCAACTGCAGTGTGGAGATGTACATGTTCATCTGCTGCTTGCAAAGGTGTTTCTGGCTCCTCTTCTACTTTTAGAGTAGGTGTGATCGTTGGTCTCCCAGCACTTCCAGCAGCTGAAATATTATTAGGACCACAGTACACTCCTAGTTCTTTTTGTATCTCTTCCCACTCATCATAAGCTTGATGCAGATCTTTGTTACTGGCAGGACTATCAACACGTTCTCGCTTCACAACGGTGAATTTCTTGTCCTCCTCTAGCTCACGTTTGATGGATTCATTCTTCATAACATCCCGTACCACTACGCGCACTTCTCTTAGTCCTTCTCCAGGTGTTCCACCAGAAGGTGGCAACCCTGATTCTGTCTTGATAATTGGCAAGCCTCCTGGTGGAGATGGGGATGATGTTTGCTGTTCAGCTGGCACCACCGGCTCTTCTGTGAAACCAAACACAGAATCCAAAAGTAAAAAAACAACAGGAGAGTTTAATGTACGAAGTCACTATTTCCTGTTGCAGGAAAACTCAACTGTTCATTCTAGTATCCCATCTCTCTTCTTTCTCTTTTCAGAAACTGGGCCAGTTAGTTACCAACTTTAGTGCTATGAAGACATATTTTTGAAATCCTAACTATTTCAGCATTCAAACTGTCAACTTAATGGAAATAAGCATCTTTATCAAACATACATCCAAAACCAACATCTGCTGCAGCATGTTTCTCATTTTCTTGAAAAATTACATTAAATGCAAAGGCAGTATGCAACCCTACCATGTCCTGAACTGGGTAACTAGACCTCAAAATGTTAAACTACAATTCTGAAATTCTGTGAATGTACTATTAAACTTACCATGAATAACAGAACAACAGAAGTTCTGAGTTTGCACTAGACATGACTTCACACCCTATATCACATTCTCTTACATGACTCACCATGTACTACCTGATTTGATGAATTTTCAATTGATTTCATGTCCTAACATGTAATAATACACGAAAATTCACAATGGTGATAGCACATCACATCAGAAACTGCCAACAGATTATGTAACACAAGCACATATAAACAACACATTCACATATTGCCAAACCCACCAATTAAAAACTATGTTCAGGTGGTGCACAATATGTGTATATTATCTGTAACAGTTGTTACTCATCATACTAAAATACAGGGACATTATTTTATCTAACAACTATCAGGTGCCCATTCCTCTCAGCTCATTTATTTTCACAGACCACTTAGATGACCACCCACAATCATGGTGAAGAAGCGGCAGGAGGTGATAAACAATAGTTATCAGATACAATATGGACCCTGCACTTTGCATGCACACGTACACACACACACAAACACATTTACCATCAAGGCACAAATGTTTAAAAGTAGCCAGAATCTCTCTAGTTCCCTCCCTACAATAATTCAGCATTATTAATTATCTGTCACATTTGTACACCAACCCTTTCCAGGACAACAGTGTCTGCTATAGAAGACGCTGATTTCTTGTGTTTTAACATTTAAACTCTGCCATTCCTCTAACAAATACTGATACTTTCTTGCTTTGATTCCTCACGTTTTGTCCTAGAATATATCAGCAAGTGTGAGTCCTTTTTCAGTTGCAAGAAACTTGGGAAAAAGTCATCAATTTTACACGAGTACAGAAAGTAAACAAATTCCATGTTTACCTAATTAAAGCACAAGCAATCACCATATCCTGTGATATATGGATTGTATACCACAGGGTCTTCATTCAAATTATGGTTATGCATTTATGGAAATGCTTGGTGTTATTCATGTTATACCACCTGAATCTGGCATAAATATAAGGAGATATCATAATGTGGAGCTCTCATGTTAATTCCAAAAACCAAGCTGATGTGTTCAGTTGTTCCAGAAGGAACATCATGCTTCAACAGGAAATGTTTCTAGCAAAACACAGGTGCTTATTCAATCTGTACTTCGCAGTAATGCTTCCTCTTTACAATAAGCTTGTGATCCATATTTCTTTTCTGCAGGTAAAACAGATGAGATTTTAACTCACCTTTTGCCCTGCGCTCTTCTTCTTTCAGGCGTTCCAGTAGGCACTGCTCCTCTGCCACGAACATGCGATCAATCATCACCAGTTCAGAAGTATTCACCTCATGCTGTCATCAAAAAGAATCAGGAGGATCTTACAAAAACTAAACTTCATATGCTACAGAAATCACATTCTGAATTTACTGTAAAATAAAATGTTTTGAGAAAATTTGCAAATAGACACATATTACCAGCAGAACACATTACTCATGTTTTATATATGCAGTTCACTTTATAATATAGATTTCTCTCATTTTTGATGTTGTATTTACCTGGTCTGCATGAATTTCATGTTTCTTGTTGAAACATAACATATTTAATTTCTGCTTTACTTTTTTCACCTTTATACTACCAGGGTGGGTATTTAAATTTTATCGCATGGTTTACGAAAAATGTATTAATTTGATGGTTGCCATCCCATTGTGTTTAAATGTCAATATAGATAAATACACAAACTTTCTAACAGAACTATTCCAACACAACTACATGTTTCGGTCCACAAAACCAGACCTCGGACTGAGGTCATTTTGTGTGGTGATAGCATGAGGTATACAGAAAATAGGTGTCCACATCAATAATATGTCTGACATTTAAAAATACAGTCCAGGAAATATTCGGAAGAAAAACAGAAGACAATACAAAATATGGAAAATCAACAACAAGAGATTATACACCCTGTGTGAATGCAACCTTCACCACACAACCTTATACCAAAAATTAGAAGACTGAAGAAAGAAGAGAAAAAATAGTAGACCTCAACACAGAGAAAATTTAAACATAGTTATAAATAAATGAAGTGTATACTTAGTATGCATGTTCACTTTCTTTAAGATGTTTTTAATTGACAGCCTGATGATGGTTCTGCAGTGGACTGAAACATGTAGCTGTGTTGCAATAGAAGTAAATAGTTGTGTTAGATGGAAAGTCTGTGTATTTATCTATATCGAAAAAAAGTACTATTTGAACAGAAGAAGATAAAATTTGAAATAAATGGCATTTTGTGGAAAACAAAATGGAGATTATGCAGCATGTCTTTAAAAATGCAGTAAATTTCCTGGATGCCTAAATATATAAAATGAATTTCTAGGGGAGTTTTCTTACATGCATTCATGTATGCAAACACAGGTCTTTAAAAAGATTAATCATTCACACCAAACTCTGAACTTCTACAACGTCATGGTCATAGCATTATTATACACACTACAGGGTCATATACTGACTTATTAACTGGAATGGAAATTGCATTTTCATATTTATGGTATTTTATAAATGTGAATGACATGAATTTCTTACAGGTTATAGCCCTACTTTTGGACTGAAAATTTGGAATGAAACATGAGGCCTGGGGATAAACTTGGTATTTACAACTATAATAATGTCCAGATAATTTAGTATTTTCAGGAAGAGAAATACTGTTTTCTTGTTCTTTTCATAAATGTTCTGTGGTCCAACTAAGACTGATGTAGGGGCAAATATTTTATCTTGAGAATTATAACAAAGAAACACAAACATTGGTAAAAATCTGCATACATTTTCTTTTGCATGCAAATATCACTATAAACTGTACAAGTATTAAAGGAGCACCAGCTTCTATATGACAGTTAAAAAAGGATACAACAAAATGAAAAAGTCCTCTGGCCTTGATATTTCTTTGGAAAAAACTGATATAACTGGCAATATAGCTGAAGAATCAACCATATTTTGTACAGAAGAGCACAGGCAATTCAAATGCCATAAATGTGACATGTGGCCAACATTACGGTAATGTATTATTTAAATCAAACAACTTACCATGCTTTCCATAAGCAGCAGGTAGCCATATTTATTCACCATTTGTCGGAACTTGTCTAACAGATGTTTAGCTGTTGCCTCAAAAAACTCATCAGCTTTTTCCAGGTCTTGCTGTGAAAGAAGCTGTTCATTGAATACATGGTAACGTATGAGGCGCTTGCAAGCATCATTTGTACTCTGAAATGGTGTGCGTGTGTCTGGCATGCATGCTCCACCCTGGTCTGTCTTGAGCTGTTGCTCAATTCTGCAACAAAAGAGATGTGATGAATTAGTTTCTACCAGTCTCTTCAAGCAAATGCCAGGATATCACCCTGATTATGCCATGGTTTATTCTTTTAATCATGGGTCTCCAACCTTTTATGGCTAAGGGCCACATCAGTTATTATGAGCTGGTTCACGGGACCCACGTGGAAAAATAACAATAACTGGTATACCTAACTGCCTAAATTATTGTGCAATTTTTATGGTATACATACAATTTACAAATTTGGCCACAGGCCACATAATACAATCTGGCAGGATGTGGGTTTGAGACCCATGCTTTAAATCCTTTCCAATTTAGCATTCATCAATCATCCTACCATGAAAGCTACATAATCTGAGAAACTGACAGCATCATAAATAAGTAAAGGTGCTCAGAAAGTAATGCCTCTGGGCAAGTATCTCACACAAACAGTGTGATCTTGACGCAGTACTTGTCCTAACTTGTTCGCTGTTCCTTGAGCTTCAGTTTGCCATGCTGTACAGCTTGGTACCCATAGTGGTTTGCATTGTATTCAGTTCAAAATGGACATGTCATTCTCAACCATTTCAAAGTGCACCAAACAGCAACCTGTAATTGAGTTTTTGATGCACAAAAATAAAACTCCCATTAGAATTCACTGGCAATTATTGGCTTTCTAGGGTGAAGATACTGTAAACATAAGTACTGTGTGTCATTAGGTGAGAAAATCATGGGATAGTAATGCAAATTTGGACCTGAATGACCAGCCACCATCTGGAAGGCCAGCCAGTGCAACTCACAATTTGAACAGGCAAAAAGTTGATGAACTTATTCAAGAAAATCGACGAATATCCCAGAGAGCCATAGCGGAAAAGTTAAACATTGGTTTAACTAGCGTCAATGACATTATTACATTACTGCAGTTTGGGTTACAAAAAAGTGTGTGCTCGATGGATGCTGCATCAGCTCATGCCTGAAATGAAGAGAGCAAGACAGGAAGCATGTCAGCAATTACTCATTTATTACAAAACTGAGGGCAATGATTTTCTGTACAGTACTGTCACAGGGGATGAGAGTTGGATGCATCACTACGAACCGGAACTGACAGGCCAGTCACTTGAATAACATCACCCCACTTCTCCCAGAAAGAACAGACTCAACTTTCTGCTGGAAAATGCATGCAGTTTTCTGGGACTACAGAGGCATCAGTCACTTGGAGTACATGGCCAAAACCACGAAAATCAATTCCAAAACTTGTGTGAACACACTAAAGAGGTTGAAAGAGTGAATTGATCGCGTTAGTCGGGAGAAAAAACCGATGTCTCTTCAACATGATAATGTCAGACCCCACACTAGTGCAGCTACTTCAGCAGCAATACACAGCATCAGATTTGAAGTTGTTCCACATCCTCCCTACAGCCCAGATTTGGCACCGTCTTGACGTCTGGTAGTTTGCAGCTCTCAAGAAACATTTCAAAGGAATTCATTTAACATGTGATGAAGAAGCTGAAGCTGCTATGGGAAAATGGTTTCAAGAACAGCCTGAAGAATTCCACACTGACAGGTTCGAAAAACTTGTTCAGTGCTGGCAGCACATTGTATCGAACTAGAGGGACACTACGTGAAAATTTGAGGTACAGAAGCACAGTACACATTCTGAACTGTATTTTGTTTTGTTTCATTTTGATAACTTGTCTGGATGTAAAGATACAAATATGGAGGCATTACTTTCCAAACACCCTACATACATCACAAAAAGAAATATTACCTGTAGGCTTTCAACAAAAAATTACACTACATTACACAATTCTTCCACAATCCATGTCTGTTTGCTATGTGACCAAAATAAGGAGACATACAGCAGTCCTAAAATTCCAATTTAAAATGCCAGGTGTAACAATACCTTGAGACATGCCATTCCTGGCAGCAGCAGCTGCCTCTGATACCTACATGACTGGGTTCCAAGACAATGTTATATTCAAGGCACATTTTAGTGACAGTTCCTGCACAGCTCCATTGCCAGAGGGTGGGTGAGATAAGCAGATTGTAAGTCACTGATTGCTCTTAGGGAGTCTGTACACAGTAAAATTTGCCCTGATGGAAGGTACCCCACAGCTTTGAACACCTTCTGCAGTAGAAACTGAGTGAAAAGTGTGCAGTCACAACTTGAAACCCTGTATATTTAGAATATGTACATCATTCTTTTATGTAGAAATGTTAACATGGGATACTATTTACAAAAGTTTTGGCAACATTTTTTCCATAACCCATACTTTGCAAAAGTATTGCAAATGAACACTCTTTGTTCAACAAAACACATTTCTTACATACTGTCCACCTGTTGTCTATGACTCATAACACATGGCAGCACTCATCTTATGTTCCAGCACTGATAGGATGATGACCATGTAGGTTTCCTACACTCAGGGTATGATTAGAGGTACTGTGTGTATATGTGTGTGGGAGGGAGGCACAATAAACTGCCTCCTGTATTCATACTTATTTGCTACATGTAGAACTGCACTCACAAGTCACTCCTACTGAAGTTTGGTCTGATAGGACTTGTTGCCACAGTTGGCCTCTTCCCACTGCCTGTTACAGTCATTCCACCCACCACCACTGGGGTGGATATTCCACTTGGAACTGTTGCCATAGCTGGAGATGATCTACTGGATGCACTGCCTGAAGGCGACACTGGAGCAACAACAGCTTGGGGCTTTCCACTACTGCCAAGTACCTTTCCCCCAGAACAGTTGGCTGACTACAAGATTTGTTGGAGCTAGTAGGAGAGAATGACTGCTGAACCTTATTATTTGTTGTTGCTGCCACAAAAATGGGTTGAACCTAATGACGGAAAAAAAGGAAATGAACTTACTTTTATTAAAATGTTCTCTCTTCAGTTTTTCTGCTAAATAAAGCTACACATTGTGACAAACACTGAGAATTAACAGTTTCACTATAAGAGTTTACTTGGATTGAAATCCCAATACATAAAATGCCTGGTTTGTGTGGTAAGTCACAACCTGGGACCAAGCAAAGAAAATGAGCTGACTTGCACAGCCACATGTGATGGTGTCTTCAGCATTCAAAGTTCTGGTTTGACTTTATACTGTGCTTTGGTATAACAAAAGTACTATAAAATTACAGGAACTGTGCACTTTAATGAGGCATACCCATATAGTATGCTAGAGCAATATCACTGGCACAGTTGTGTTACATAATTGTTTAAGCAAATGTATATTCAGACAGCACTGCTTGTCTTTCCCCTGTGAATATTTTTTTATTTGATCATGAATAAAAAGACTTTTATTATGATTTATTTGCCTGTCCATCATTTTTCATGGGCCAACACACTCATAAAATCCTAAAATTATGGACTCTTGTAGGGCTGATGATAAATTGTCTGATATAAGCATCCACAAACTGGAAACAACTTAGGACTGTTACATATCTGACAGATACAGATACAAGACATACATTTCATCGATCCACAAATGCACCCATAAGGGGTACTTGGATATGAAACACTTTTGGTATAAGTCTTATTAAGAATATGGAAGCAGGAAGTAAAGAAATATGACAAAAAACTTCATACTATTCACACTGACAGTCTCACAAACCAAAATTATAGAAACCTCATGCTTAGTGATCTTGCACAGTGGAGTCAGTGACAAAAACTCATCATTAAGAATATTTTTCAAAAGTATCTACAGAATTAATGGTTCTTCTAATGGCAAAACACACACCTACCAAACAACCAACATAAAAGTCAATTACTCACTGGGTAAAAAGCAGATTTTGATTACCTGAAATTAAAATGATTACCCATGTATACAAATCTTTCCACAAATCTATAAATACATGATACCCACTTCCATTAAACTCTATGTGAAAGTACACATTAGTCTTGGTACTATAAAAGAGTCACTGAAACTGGAAGAAGTGACATAGAACTTTAGATTTCATATAAAAAATCTGAATTCCAAGTTAGGAGTTCTCCTAAAAAAACAAATAGCAAAACCAGAACACATATAAATTATTTGCATAACATTTCATGAGATATTTTTGGCTTCCACCAAGGAACATAATTACAAACTGCATACTCTCCTATGAAAGCATATATCTGAAGTGAAACAAAGAAATAACATAAATAATTTGTTGCATAGGCTAAACGTGTTACATCATGCAGATTCAGAACTGCATCTGAACTGCAAACTGAAGTCATAAACTTCACTGCTGAAAACCCAGCAGAAAACAAACAGAACAAAAACCAATAATGCACACAGAGGTTTCTAACTACAGACAGAGGCCTACTTCACAACATGATTTAAACTGCGATTTCAAGCATTGTACACAAGTTTCCAAACTTTAAATTGAAGCAATTTATGCTTAACTTCACACCTATTCTTAAGAAACCCATGAATGTAGTCCACAAAACATGTCTGAAACCTCCACTCAGTAATGGCAGAGCAAATAAATACTCAACATTATCTAAGGAAAAGTATAAACACTGCTGCTACTCATTAGGAAAAAACCTGATTAACACTTCACCACATTTATAAAGCAATAAAATTAAACGACTTGCTACAGTGAACTCAGTGGCCTAACATAAGGTTAACTCCTTGTGTGGGCATTTAGATATGCTCCTGCCTGACTCTCCCACACAATGTGTTAACCTTTTCACAGTTTTAAAAAAACCAACAAATGCATTTGTTGGTTTTTTAAAATTGTGAATTATCATCAAAATGCACAGTGGATATAATGTGAAATGTGTTAACCTATATTCTTCAGGAGATGGATTGGTGGCCTGACGTTTTCTGGCTTAGCATGGACACTTAAACTGCTACCAAGTAAACACAGATATACCAGCACATGGCATGCTATGCCATTTGCTGATACATTTTAAGAGACCAACATATGGTCTCTTTGGATCAGAAAGGTTCATGGACAAATGGGACAATGGTATCTCATTGAATGTACACCCTTTTTTTGTCTGAAAGGGAAAACACTGCCCTGCAGCAGAAATTTAATTGAATAGTGCTTTGGATAGTAGAAGAAACCTGGTATTTAAAAGTTCATATGCTAAAGGTTAAGTAACACTATGATGAGAAGAACTACTATACACTTGACACAAAATGTGAAACAGCAGACACACTTACCTTTCCTGGTGAGAATAGCTGTTGGCCTGGTACTGGCGAAAGTTTGCTTGCACTGGAATTACAGGGACCAGAGGACACAACACCTGGGGACAACTTTCCACTGCACCCTGAAGTTGGAACTGACAAGTGAGGAGAACAGGAGGAGGAGGATGATGACGATGATGATGATTCTATACATGGCAGGGCTGTCTGTGTGCCAACCTGTTGTGGCACAAATGCTCTCATTAATAAACGTAATACATCTTACTTACAGAATTAATTTTACATCAACAACAGAAGTTATTGTCGACATCAAGTTATTACATAAAATAAACAGGTTAAAGATATACTAGATTCACAGTGGTGGTGATGGTGTTTGGGTTAAGTTGGTGTGCATTAGAGTGCCCTCACAGTGAGTTTTAATACTAATGCTATGCTTCATTACCTGCATGTTACTAAACAGAGCCACTGTAGTATAAGCAAAATATACAGCATCACATCCCAGAAGACATTTTTCACAGTCACTGTTATGATAATAGAGACAAATGTACACTATGTTAAATTCATATATTTGGACATAAGGACATGAGCTGGGACACAAAATAAGTAAATAAATAAATAAAGAAAAACCAAGCAAAATCAATTAATGATAACAATGTAACATACAAAGATTACTATCTTCAGGGATGCCTCTCTGAAGAAGGTTAACCTTTCGATGACTGGGTTCGTATGTAACTTCTATCGCATGGTTTATTTAGAACATACTATTTGAACAGAAAATGATAAAATTATGAAATAAAGAGAATTTTGTGGAAAATAAAACAGAGATTATGGAGCATGTCTTAAAATGCAGTAGATTTCCTTGTTGCCTAATACATAAAATGAATTTCTACGTGTGCTTTTTACATGTGTTCACACATGTGAATGTAGGTCATTTAAAGTTTAATAAGTGAGATCTGAGATTCTCATTGTGGTGACTACGACATATGGCTTCTTGAATGTGATGCAGTGTAGTCTGGCAGCTCCTTGCAAAGAGTTCAGAGGAATATGCTGCCTCCATATCCAGGTTAGAACAATAAGCGATGTGTGAAAAAAACAGCACAATATATGGGAAAACAGGAGCCATAAATTCAGATTATAAGCAACCTAACAGGTGACAATGGACCTAAAAGTGCGGTGAGGCCCACTGATGCCAGAACAGCAATGGAAGAAATTTATGCCTCTCCTCCTTTTACTTCCTCCAAAATGTCTGCACGGAACTACCATATTATAGATCACATCCTAGTAAGCACAGTCACAGTCACTGCCCCAAGAACAATAAAGCAAACTTAATAACCCCCTATGGGGTGGCTACTCCACTCAATATCTGCAGATCTCAAAATCCCTGAGTCAATGTTCCCTCTTTATTTTTGTGAAGATTTGAAATGGGGGCACATTTACATACAAGCAAAATACTAACCTCATAAAACTACATATGTCTACTTCAGAAATAGAGGGGGGTTCAAAATTGTACAACTGACATTACAGAAGCCTTTATAAAGCGCAGTATACAACACCTGGCAAAAAGTCCTACCTGAACCTGCAATGGAGATGTCCCCTTTTCACAGCTACTGGGCTGTCCTATGCTCTTGCTTGGCTGTAAAGAAGTCACCGACACCCCAGGGGTCTGCAACATGGGCTGCACAACTGACAGTTTGGGTAGTGTTTGGGTTGCCAACCCAACAGTTTGCTGAAGAACTCCATCTGATGGTGAAAAGTTAGTACCACACTGCACAGAAATGGATGACCTTGTGGTCACAGTGCTGGTTGTTGTAGTGGTTGTGGTGACACTACTGGATGGTGTAGGTTTCTGTTGTAAGTTGGCAGGGGTGAGTGGGATGATCTGATTACCAACCTGATGCTGGTACCGTACAGGCATTTGAGTAGTTTGGTGTGGCACCTGTGTCAATCAAATCAAATGTCTCAATTACTACGGCACGCGTTTTAGAGTACAAAAATTCTCACCACCTATACAAATAGCACACATTTGCTAAAACACAAAAATGTTAAACCAACATTATAATACATATTTTACCTCTTTTGCATTGCAAAGGAATCCTATTCCTGAATACTATCTGGGCTCAGACAATGGGAAGCCGTATCTCATGTTTACTAGAGAATATGGCTAAATCTGATTCACCTGTCTAGTTCAGGTAGTCAAACTCATGAACATTTAGAAGCGAATTTTGTAATTTAAGCATGACAGGAAAGAATAACATGTATATACATACAAATGCAGCTTCCATAAATAATACAGAGATGCATACTGAGTGCTAACAGTTTAAAGAAACCACTTTTGCATCGTATCTTACCTTGCCAGTATACATCTAAAAGTACACAATTTTGATGCAATGTCCACTATCTTCCTTAATGCTGATGAGCAAGGGAATTGACTTCAGGCATATCAGATGGTTAATTATGTAATTTTAACACAAACAATTATCAATTCCATTCTCCTGGAAGTTGTCCGCAGTAAACCCAGTAAGCTCAGAAATGACACATATAAGTACAAATAACTGAGAAGTAACACTGCACCTCTTTCAAAACAAAAATTGCCCAAATAATACCAAAACAAAACACATGACCAACAAAGGCATGTAAGGTGAAATGACTATACTACACTTCCATTTTTCAGACAGTAAATTCTACTTGCCTCAGATGAGCAGGCAACTTTGTTTCTTAACTCCTGCCAATAAAACCATCCAATGTGAGCATGATCTAGCTATTCAGAATACCTAGCAAAATTATCACATAATTATTATAGAAGGTAGAGTGACAGATTCCCTAAGCTGTGAAAATGAACACAACACTTTGACGTCTTTCAAGATCCTGCAGTGCATAATTATGAGAAAACACTCAGCAACAACACCAAGTTTAATCTGACTCTGCACTGAATCTTGAACAGTATGTACATCACGCAACAGTAGTAATTATGTTGTAAGTCACATGTTTGTAGATTTTACTGCAAAATTAACAAAACACATACACAGTATCATGAAGGACAACCCAGGGCACAAATCATTAACAAGAAGATAAACCACAAGGTTTCAGTATAGACAAACAGAAACTGAAAATGTGAATGGTGCATAATTAATACATACTTGAACATAAATAAAAGGGAATATCTTAAAAAATTCTGTTGAAAATATCCACAGCAAGCAAATACCTGTCCCTCCATCTCTATTTTAAATTCAAAACTGGAATATGCTTTATGCATGGAAGAGTACATATCATATACTAATATAACTCTTCTAATATGAATAACTTACCACCAGTTGCTGTCGAGGAGGTAGTTCAATTCCTGCATCGGGCTTTAGCTTTCCATCAACAGTTGATGGAAGGACATCAGGGTTCTAGATAAATGAACAAAATGAAAAGAAAATAATGTGGGAGGAAAAATGTATGCATTTTCTGGAAGTCACATAAAGATAAAAATGACAAACTTCCAACAAAAGCAGGGGTTTGGAAACCATGTAAGGAAATTTTATAAATTCTTTCCACGTTATCTACACATCATGATTCCTTGCTAGAGTAAAAAATTTGCAACACCAGAAGCATAATGCTTCCTTCAGGTGAAGGTTATGCAACCACAAATGAATACAATTTTATGAGTTTTAAGGTTTTTCATAGTGGTGTGAGTGAAGATTCTTGTCATCTGGTATGTGGTGATGCTGCCCTGCTGATGTTTCAAAGGAATGTGTTGTCTTTGAGTGTCAGTGGTCCATGAAGAATGCCAGAATGAGTTATGTAGTATGCACAGACCAGCACTGGCTAGATGGAAAAAGTGGGCAAACCAGTAGGGAGGTGTGGGAGGGGCCTGGGTGTACAAGTAGGCAAGGCCCCAAGAAAGGTCAGAATGAGAAGTGTAGTGGAGGGATGATCACTGACTGATGACCAATGGGGAGCTGCTTGGTTCAGAATGGCAGCCAAAATGGGTTATATAGTGGGGATATGTAGACAAGGTCTTACCAGGTAGCAGCTTTATGGAAGCAGTTCTGAACCCAACAGCTCCCCTGCTGGTCACAGGTCAGTGATCAGCCCTCTTCTGCACTTCAATCCTAGCCTCACTTACTTGTACACCCATGTCCCTCCCACACTTCTTATTTGCTCATCCACCTTCTCTGTTCAGCCACTACTTGTCAGACCTAGCCTATACATCCCCACTACAAAATCCAAGGGTGGCCGGGTGAGCATAATCAGTATAAGGACTTGCTATGGGCTGGTCAGCCTGGGGTTTGAGCCTCTGTGGAGACGAGATTTTCCACACCTGTCCAAACCAGCCCCGAGGACCATCCAGCCTCCTGTACAACAGATACTGGGGCTTTTTCCCCGAGGATAAAGCAGAAAGGGTGTAGTGCTGACCATCCACCTGCATCTAGTGCTGAGGTTAAAGAACGATTAGGGCTATACCTCCGCTCCCCCTTTATCCCTTCATGGCATGTTATAGGGAGACCTTTCCCTTTACAAACCCATTCTGGCATTCTTTATGGACCACTGACCCTTGAAGGTGAAGGTGACATGTTCCTCTGAACATTTTCCATTAAAACATCTTCAGTCTGTTGGTAGTATTCTGAAATTCACTCACTTCAGCAATGCAAGTCTGGGCTTGGTTACACCATGTAGCAAGGGGCAGTCACCAGATATAGTAGTGGAGACATGAAGAAAGCTTATACAGAGCACATGCCTTCTCTGTTCTACCACCAAACTGTGCCAGAACAAGTTTTGTCACTAGGACCCAATGTGTTTCATTTTCATGAATTTTTCATCATGTAGAACTAAATCTACTCCCAACTGTTAGAAGAAACATGTAAGCACTCAACAAACTGTGTTAATCTCAGTTACGTACTAACACTATGCAGGTTGTTAATGATGATCAGAGTAAAATTTAAACTGCATTCCAGAAGGAAAATCTATGTTCCACCTGTTTACAAATTAAGGTGATGACCAACTGAAACCAGCATCAGCCAAGATTATCACTTGAACAAATTGCAAAATCAATGGGTGTATATGCTACTTGGTGTCGACCTCGGTGGACTAGTGGTTAGCGTGCTCGCCACTGGACCCAAAGTTCGTGGGTTCAATCCCGACCGAGGTCGATGGATTTTTTAAGGGTGATAAAAATCCGGAGCACCACTTCCTTCGGAGAGGAAGTAAAGCTGTCGGTCCCATGTCGTAGATTTATGGCATGTAAAAGAACCTTACGGGCATGAATAAAAATGTTACGTAAGCTAAATTCAAAGCCTCCATTTCTCACCCAAGTCTCCTGACTGCCTGCCAGATGGCTCTGGCAGACACATCAGGATCGATAGAATAGTAGCGCGGCCAGTTGGCCAGTCACCAACTGCCACGAATGTACACGACTTAGTAACCTCGGAAAGAGGAGGCAAGAGGAGGCCCGAGCCCATATAGGGCTGTTGAGCCATGGTTATTATTATTATTATTATTATTATTATATGCTACTAGAGCGAAACATTTGCACTGATGACAGATTTCTCCAGAAGTGTGCATGTTTTATGTTATGAACCCTACATTAAACACTCAAAAGACAAACATCAAATTTTGCAGTTTCCTAAAACATTTCATGCATTCTGTGTAACAAAATAAAAGAACCATTACTTTCATGCACATACAGTACCAATTTTACAGTAATGAAAATATGCAACATGAAAAGCAGAAAATCCACTACAAATTTCATTTGTTTTTATGGATAAGGTGAAGCATAAAACTGGGGGGGGGGACACACACAACAACGTATAGTCTGTGAATGCAAAATTCAAGCTCTACTGCAAATCAGCAACTCTGTTATATGCCACACCTATATTTAAAAAATCCACATGGAAATGGATGCTACAAATGAATTACAGTAGAACCCGGATAAGAAGTCCCCGCATAAGAAGTCTTCCCCTGTAAGAAGTCTGATTTTTAAAGTCCCAGAATAAAATAAATACGGCATACGTTAATTTTTCCCGGATATGAAGCTTCCCGCTTATTAAGTTTTCCCACCTAAGAAGTCGAATCTCATGATACCAAAAGTATGATTTTTTATGAAATTTTACCCGTTTAATAAGTTTCGATATATACGACTATCGATATATGGTATGATGCGATCATGCGATCGATCTCTACCGAGGTGCTCCAAACAGCAACACGGTCACACGCTGGTTACGTCAATTGAACCAATTGATGGGTGCTACTGCTGCCTACTGTGTATTACTATCCGCATACGTCTGTCTACTACTGAATCCTACACCCCAGAAAATTGTTGCAATTACGGTAAGTTATGTGCATTACGTTGTCTGTTATTTTGCTGCTGGTGGTGTTTACGTTGTTTAATAAATGGAGTCATTAGCCTGTACGAGTTTTTTTTTTTGTATTTTAATTGGTTACTTTTTCATTATATTTATCGTTATTGCAGTAATCATGACTCAGAAAGGAATAAAACACAAAGCCTTATCACTGAAAGAGATGTTGATGGTGATTAGAGAAGTGGAATCAAAATCCTACCTTGACCTAGTGGAAGTGGCAAAGCAGCTGAACATGCCCGTAATCCTCTGGTCCCTTGAAAGACTTCTTAACAGGGTTCTACTGTATATTTATTCTCACTCAACAGTGAATATCTGCCAAGTACAACAGTATCTCATAAATATGTGTAAACACACACAATATATAACCTGCTTATATTTGAAATGTACATAAATCCAAAACTTACAGGCACCTATGTCCAGGGTGTGATTTAGAAGAAAGAATCATTTATTTATTTAATGCTTGTGGAGAATGAACACATTTTGTGTACCCACAGAAAATGTGACTGTTTAATTCTGAAGAAGAAAGTGTGTGAAATCATTAGACCAAAATACTGTTGACTCGTCAAATGACGCAGCAAAGAGATTGTTTTACTAACCACAGGAAGCCCCATAGCATGCTGACCCGGAATAGTAGGGACAACTCTGCCAGTGAGCAGGATGCGTTGCTGCTCATCATACAATCTGTGCAATGCAGCCTGATCGACTGGAGTTAGAATCCTCTTTGAAGTGACAGAGTGGATCTGCATCTGCACTGCCTTCAAATGCTGCAAAAAATTCTGAATTACTTATTATAAAAATCAATTCTTCCTTAAAATGATGATTAATTCATAAATTAAAACGTCTTCCTGATTTGTGGTCATGTATATATTCACATGAAATGCAAGATGTAGAACATTTAAGTGATGAGAAAATCTCTGTAATGACTGGAGCTCTAACTTTTCACCCTTAATTACTTTAAACTTATTGGATGGAAAATAAAACAGTACTAGCAACAATAATTTTATACTTGCTTGACAAACAGAATATGGTGAATGGAATGTTTCTGTTACTATGTAATATTACTACAAACAATGAGTTCTTTAATCATGTAACACGTACTGCTCACCTTCTGGTTCTGGGGGGTCAACTGAATGGTTTGCACCTTCTGCACAATGCTTTGCATTCCAACTGCTGTGCTGCCTGAGACAGTGTTGCCTCCAGATGGAATTGGCACAAGATGTGGCACCAAACTGCTGTGGGATTGTGGCATGGACACTGTCTGTGATGCCACGCAATGATGCTGCATGCCAGGCTTACTTGAGGATGTTGTGAGAGGGTGGTGGCCACTACTTGTAGTAGCTACATCAACTGTCACAGTTTGAACACCAAGGTTTGCTGCCATCTTTGATACCACAGACTGAAGCGTTGCCATGGTTGTTGCTGTGGATGTTGCAGTGCTGCCGACCTGGCAGAGAATATTTGTTGGGGTGTTCTGCACAACTGAGCAGATGGAGGTCAAAGGTGGAACACAGTTTGTGTTACTTGTGTTACAGCTGACTGCAGACACTCGAAGAGATTGCTGTGTCAAAGTGAATGGTGGTGCAGTAACATGGAAGGAGGCATCATTCCCTGTTGTGCAAGTAATATGCTGTGTGCCTTGACAAACAGTGTTAGGCTTAGCAAAGTTCCTCTCTTGCACCGGACTCTTAACAGGCTCTGTCAGAGTGCCAGTACTATTGCACTGTCTGTTGACAATGATATTAGCAGAGCTCACCACAGGGAGGATCTTGGATGTGCGAGGTTGTTTTGGTTTCTTTTTCTTCACAGTGTGCATTGCTGTTGTACTGGGCTGAACAAGTTTGACAAGATTAGGATGTGTGTGTACAATGCTATCTAGGAATGTGGTCTGGAAGCTGGTGGTGGTGGGGATACCAAGTGAGATGGTCTGTGTCTCTATTGACTGTTGGCTTTTTCTTGTGCCAGTGCTGGCAGAGGTGGCTGTTGTACTTTGGCTAACCACCGGCTGGTTAATAAGCCCAATCACTGCAGTGGTACCACAGCTAGCTGCACCTCCACTTGGAGGTGGTGAACCAATCGAAATACTTGAATTGTTGGAGTCTGAACTGCACCTCCGTACAGCACTTGCTGTTCCTGTACTTAACTGCTGCACAAGAACAGATGGTTGCTGAGGCAGCAACTTGGTGGCTGTGTTATTGGCAGCTGTCACAATCGATGGTTTATGCTGATTATTCATTGCAGAACTGAAACTCTCTGGATTCCCACCTATTAGAATTGTTCCTGTAGGAGTATTGAATGCAAGGCCCTGACCAATAGCCTTGCTTATGGCACTTGGAGTGAGATGGAGTTGAGGCATATTTATTATCCCTGGTGCTGCAGCATTCTGTGCTTGCTGAAGACACTGGATAAGCTGTGGTGCAGCTAAAACAGACATTCCACCTTGGTGTGCAATCAACAATTGTTCTCCTCCGAAATTACCACCCCTGATGTCATTACTGGGGCTGTCACAAGTGGTATAGTTCCTCCTGTTGTGGACACCAAACCCTGGATGTTAGAGAAAGGGTGCAGGCCTAGAAATGTGGGACCAGAATCTGCATTTGGTTTTGGTGTTGAAATGAATGGTACAGGATCATGCTGTTTTGGCCCAAGACTGATGTTTGGATGAATGAGCTCAGTTTGTGTAGTGGCTGAACTTTGCTTCTGGGTGGTGTCCTGAGGAGGTTTCAGTACCACGTCCTGCTGGCATGTATGCTGATGAGGAGACTTGGCCATGAGGAGGTTGCTGGCATTTTCATGGCATGAAAGTATCAGGCCTGGAGAGGATGTGGGAGATGCTTTTTGGCATGTACTTGTGGACGAGTCCACTTTGTTACTCCCTGGCTGGACAAAGCCATCCCTGAAAATGGCACAACCCACTGCCCCCGCTGGAGACTTTGCTTGGATACCAAATGTTCCAGGAGTGGAGTTTGTCAGGTTGCCATCTAACTTACCAGCAATGGATGTAGTAATCTGTGACATACCAGAATTTGTCATTTCACCTGAGCAAAACGCATCTTTCAGATATCCAGACTTGCCACCCTGTTGCTGAAGCATTGTAAATCTTTCCTGTGACTGTGGTTGCAAAGTACTGGTAGCAGTGCTGATGTGAGGACTGGGTGAAGTGAAGTTCGTGCCTCTAGTTGTTGAAGTGTTTGTGCTCGCAGATACCAGATGTGAGGGTAGCCCTGATGGTGATGTCTGCTAAAAAGTTACAAAAACCTGAAGGCTGGTTCCTATACAAGGCTACATGTCATAACTTAACTCAGATGTCAGTTAAAAAGATATGCTTTTGTCTTACTATAAATCATAGTTCCATTTTATGTTTTGTGTAAACCATTGTAACTCCACAGAGTACGACCCAGTTGAAAGTCACATTTTTTTTTTTTAATTTTTGATTTTTTTGCAACAGTTCCTGAGATATTAATATTAACCTCTATCGTCCAGCCCTTAAATGACAATGTAGCTGCTTATGGCCAGAGTCATTTTTGTTTTAAATGCCCATGCCTGTACCTATGCTGGACAGTGCCGCCCCTTTTGGCTATAAGAGTCACACTGAAGGGGACATGAGTGTCCCGTCTGGCCGATAAGGGTTAATACAAGAGCCTGCATAAAAACCATTATTTGGCCAAAAAGAAATTTCACCCCATTCCATACTGTAAAGGTTAAACAGCATTCAACATTCCAAATAAGGATATATCAACTTTTAAATTTCACAGACACCTTCTGCCAGCTGGGTTGATTCCAACATATTTTAAAATACAAAGTGATGAAATATATAACAATCAATAAGAAACATTTAACTTTTTTTTTTTGCATACCTATGCTCCTCTATGCAATATGCACTGACAGTGTCAGAGATATTCCAACCGGAGCTCACTGATTTAGAGCAGAGAAAAAAGTAATCCAAATTTCTGAACTCATCTCTTCCAAAATCTTCAAACTTTACCCCCTAAAACAAATGTACCTCAGCTTTACAGCTATGCTACTGCAACTACAGCAGTGCTTGTAAGTACCTACTCTTGTGAGCAACTTTATCTTCAGAAATACAACACTTTAACCTTTCATGTATGTGCATACTTTATATCAACTGTTAAATGGAACTGGCAGTGGGATGAGCATATTCTTATACTGATGACAACGGTGGTCACTCAGACAGAACATTTTTCACTCCTTTGTGGGGCTCAAGGCTTTAGGCAGACTCATGAATGCTTGGAGACGCATGTTCATGGTCCGGCATCAGTTACCAATTGTGTGTGGCTGTGCAGGAAGGGTATTTTTATTCACACTGACATTATTACACTATACATACATACATATATACATTCCATAGATCCATAATATTGTCACAAGACAAGAGGATGTGGAATAAGTCATAACATACAAAATCATATAAAAATGTACATTGCAAATTCCTTTAAACATTCTATGTGCAGTCTTAGACGTCAGTATTATAGGTTAACAGTACTCATAAGAAATTCATCTACAGAGTAAAAGGAGTGTGCATTTAAGTATCTTCTTAGTGCTGCTTTAAATTGTGCCTTTTCATTCTTAAGATTTTTGATATTACATGGTAAGCTATTGAAGATCCTGATACTAGAATAGAATGCACTTTTCTGAAAGCATGATAGGTTGGCAATTGGTCTATGTAGATGGTGCTTATTCCTTGTATTAATACTGTGTATTGATGAATTTGTTTGAAAGTTTTCTTGATTATCAATGAGGAAGTTCATTAATGAAAATAGATATTGGCATGGAACAGGCAAAATCTCTAGTTTTTTAAAGACTTCTGCATGAAGTTCTAGAATGTGCACCAACCACAATTCTGATGATTTTCTTTTGTAATGTAAATATCTTCCTGCTAGTGGACGAATTTCCCCCAAAAATTATTCCGTATTGTACAATAGAGTGAAAATATGCGAAATAAATTGACTTGAGAGTGTTAATGTTGCTGATGTGGAACATTGACCTAACTGCATAACATGCTCCACTTAATTTAGGTATCATTTGATCAATATGACCTTTCCAATTTAGGTGGTTATCAAGATGTAAGCCAAGAAATTTTGAATTTAGTTTTTCTTCTATGTACATATCTTTATAACCAATAGTCAATGAACATTGTGGTGAATTATTTGTTACAAATTTCATTATATTTGTTTTCTCTATATTTAGGACTAACTTGTTTGCTGAGAACCATTCAATCATACTGGAGAGAACTGAGTTTGATATCGTACAAAAATCTTCAAAATTTCTGTTAGAGATTATGACACTAGTGTCATCAGCAAATAATATTGGTTCTGACAAGGAATTTATTCTCAGTGGAAGGTCATTGATATAAATTATGAACAATAAGGGCCCTAGAATGGACCCTTGGGGGACTCCATGTTTCATCGTACCCCAGTCAGAGGAAAATTTTCGAGTTGAACTAGGAGATCTTATTTCGACTTTCTGTTGTCTGTTTGTTAAATAGGATCTGAACCAATCTGCCATTACTCCTTACTGTACTATCAGTAGAAATGTTTTTGTTTATTCAAGTTTCAGAGTGGCTATGGTGACCTGAATTTTTTTCTCTCTCCGTCTTACACACTCTTGTAAATGTTCTCAAGCAAAAGCAGATGCAGATTCGCATTTTGGAATTCTTACTAGAAATGTGAGTGAAAAATATACAGTCACATTCTTAATATAAATCAATGTTCACCTTTGGGTTTTGTATTTATGATATGAATTCTGTATAACAAGAATCACTTTGGAATGTTCTCTACTATAACTGAAGATACGTGTACTTTGTTTTGTTGCATTTTGTCCAATAGATTCTGAGATATTAATCTTCTACAAAACTCTGCATAATTTTTAAAGAGCTCCAAATTAAACTTCATCTTCTAGAACTACTTAAGCAGGATTTAAATCCACTGCTAAAGGGATGAATTCAAGTGCAGAAACAAACCTTTGGCCACCTGAAGTGTGAATTTTAAGTTGCTCCCTCAACATCAGTGTACTAACCAAAGATGAGCAATGCCAGACTTCTCATTAATGGTGCACAGCAGACTATCTTGCATGCTAATTAGACGTGACATTACCGAATTCTACTACTACAACTTCATAATATTACAATAGTTACCTCATATTTGAAAATAGTGACTTCTGACATGAAGCAAGGGCACAGCATTACAATTTCAGAGATAAGGATTTATAATCACCTCCAACTAATCACTCCTCATTCTCAACAGCAACCACATTTACAAAATACAGTGTAGTTATTTTGCAGGAAGCATATCAGACCTAAGATCTCATATGTCTAAGAAAACTATACCTGTAGAAGCTGGGAAAGAACCACATGGTTGCTTGCACCACCTGTTGCAGCAGGAGCACTGCCACAACTTCCACTAGCAAGTAGAGCTGACAGTTGGTTTTGAGCAGTGGCAACGTTGTGCTGCTGCTGTCCAACTGTGGATGGAAGGTTCTGGAGAAGTATATTTGCTGTAGGTTGCTGCACATAAAGAAGATAACCACATACTTGAAGGTGGTGACATTTCAGAGGTCGAAGAGTGAAAGACTGGTCCCATTACACTACAGATGTCTTTGGTACCTCAGCAATTATGTGCTTGCAAGGATCATGAGACTGGAATTCAACCCTCAACCAAAAGTAAGCACAACTTTTCTGTAAAACCAAATACTGAGAAAAGCCCATCTTGCAACCATCATGTCCATGTGTGACTTAAGGCTTCCGCCGCGGCATAAATGAGATCTGCATTCTTTTGGGATTTTACGCAGTGCAGGATGGTAGTGTCGTAGCGACGTTTCGGGATAACCTATCAGTCCCATCTTCAAGGGTCAAGCAGTCTGCTGCTTGACCCTTGAAGATGGGACTGATATGTTGACCTGAAATGTCGGTATGAAACTACCACTCTATGCTGCATAAAATCCCAAAAAAGCACAGAGCTCATCAAGTCCATATCTGCGATTATTTTCAGAATCTTTCATTAGTCTCATAAAAATTCTGTAAAAATAATCCATAATTTTCTGTTAATTTGTACTTAAAAATTTTTAAGTTCAGTGCTGTAAGTACTGACTATATGAACAGTCAGTCTGACAATACAGTAGAGACTCCCTATTACCCACATGCAGATTAATGGTGGAACTTTCAGAACCTTTTAGTTATTTATTATAGCTTCCTGTAAAGACCGTTGTGTTGTGTATTACATTGGGTTCAGTAATATGTATCAGTTATGCTTTACAGTGTTTTGCAGTAGAGTGTACCTTCTTATCCAGTTACAACTTTCCATTTTATCATTTTACTGTTTGTCCCCCTGATGATCCATCAGGTCATATGCTGAAAAAAACTACCTGGACAAATTTTTATTCCATCAACTTCTTGCCCAATAAAATATCATATGATGTAGCTTTAATTCTTCAACGACAGAAGCATATTTCTGTTAGCAGAACCCAGAACTGTGAAGTATTCGTTTTCTTTACAATGTCAGCCTTTCTTTTTAAAAATCTACATTGCAACCAGTCAGAAATCATCATTTTGAATGCAGAAGTCAAAATGATTTATTTACCTTGAATGACTCTCTTGCTAGCATTTCACAGCAAATCATACAGTGGTATTTCTTCTCAGTGAATAATTACTGAGGTAAAGACATGCTTAATAAACACTTCTTGACACGTCCTCTTTCATATCTCTTGCAATAGCCCCACCATATTCAGGTTACATAATAACATGCACAAGACAAACATGGTGATGTTCATGCATGACCACACTGTCCGAGTAACCCACAAAATAGAAAAACATATCATTGCAGAAAGTCAGCTTTGTAAAAGAGCCAGACAAAATATTCAACAATAGGATCCCACTGTTGTAATCTGAAGCGGTGTTAAGATGAGTGGGATGCCTGGTAATTCAACCCCATACATATATAGTGTATGACTGATTCACTACAGCCATATAATGTGTGTATCACAGCTTAAGCTTTAGCATACAGCTTTCTAAATGCCAGTTTTCTGCTGTGGTCGGACCACTATTCAATTCAAATGCGTACTGTGGGACAGGGCTTTCCAGTTTGGCCAAAAAAGGTTACATTTAATAGGACAATGTCCCATTCATCTGTTAAAGGTTAATTTGTGGGATAATATAAAACGGGAAGTCAGTACTGAGACTGCATTATTCTGCTTTGCTATGGGATCTGAATACTGACTGAACTTTCCTTCTCACAGCCACATAAATTTATCCATTAAAACAAATCCTTAAAATATGCAGCAAGCATGAATGACACTAACAAATCAGAAGTGCTTTCATGAATGCTACCATTCACTTCAAAATCTTTTGTCTTCCCACCTCCTATTTAGAGACGTAAAGATGAATAATATACAAAACTACAACTTTAACTGTTGTTATGTTTGGGTGTTAACAATCAGTGCCTGATATTAAAGGAAGAACAAAGACAAGGATTTTGACACACTAGCGTTGAGGAGAATATTTGTACCTGAAAGGGAAAAGTATCAGGAGGCTGGAGAAAATTCCACGGTAAGGAGCTTCATAACAGTATTCTGCAGCATATGTTATTAGGGCGATAAAAAAAAATTGAGGATGAGATGGGTGGGGCATGTAGCATACATATAATAGATGGGAAATGCATATAACATTTTGGTCACAAAACCTGATGGGAAGAGAGTATTTGGAAGAGCTAGGCAGAGATAAAAGGGCAATATTAAAATAGATTTTAAAGCAGTGGGGCAAAAATATGTGAGCTGGATTTGTTTCACTCAAGACAGGAGTTGGTGGTGGATCTGGTAACATGGTAATAAACACTTGGGTTCCATTCCTGAACCAAAGGCAAAACAACATTCTTTGAGCTCACAAGAACTATGTACTCTGCATTCTGATACCAGGTAAAACTGGTTCAACAAATCATGCCAGAACATACCTGAGAATTGGATGGTGTGTGATGTAATATGACATGACCATCTTCTACTGCTAGCCTAAGTGAAGGAGTGCCACCAGTAGCATTCTGTAATACACAAAGCTTGTTATGCAAACCATACACACAACAGTTTGAGTTAAAAAAGTAAACTCGTCAATAAAACAATAAGAAGCCACACAAGAGTTATACATAACCTCAAAGTTGGAAAAATGTGTTCATTTATACACAGACAAGAGATCACGGTCAATAAACACGCTAAATCTAATTTTACAGACACCCTGTTACAAAGTACATGCTTAATCTCTGAAGCATATGCAGCAAGTCATAAATGAAAGTATGAGGCAATGACAGCTCATTCATGCAAATGCCAGCTATCCAGTGAATACTGGAGGCTCTTTCCCCAGGCCTAAAGTGGCCAGAGCATGAGACTCACCACTCATCTCCATCTGGTGCCAATGTTAAGAACAAGTTCATATTGACCAGTAAAGTGACTGTCATAAAATTTAATCACATTTACCAGTATGTCTTGTATTTATTTCTAATCACCAGTTTACTCACATTTGCCACAACAGACATCTTAGATCCTTTGGACACTACATCCCCTCTAACTTCTTGCCCTACCAAAACTCAACCCCAAAGACATTTTCCCAACATGACTGTGACACGAACTTTCAATACGCAACAGTTAACACTATATAAAGCAAAGTATTAATACAGAGGAACCATATTTATCAGTATATTCTGACAGACATGTATGAGATGCACTTCTTTATTACCTGAAGTGGAATCTGAGGAGGGGACCGGAGTTGTGCAATGAGCTGTGACTGTTGCTGTGCTGTCTGTGGCTGACTCACTGGTGACTCCACAGGAGCAGGACTCTGACTGGCTGGAACTATCTGTGGTTCCTCTGCATCATCATACAGAGCTAGGTCCTCATCATCTCCAATGCCTGCAATGCACATTACCTTGTACAGTTTTATCACAACCTCAGTCCTTAGTAAGGATATCAGTGTCAAAGTACTCAGCTGATTTTATATTACACAATACACCCACCAAATGGAGTCGTACAGCAACTCATTTCTTTAATATCACATCCATGACACCTAAATCAATCTCCAAAAGCTGGGCAGACAGGACACAAAACAAGTATGTCAATAAGATAATGGTTTGCATTCATGTAATATTATCATGCCACTTTAGTTGGTTATACAATACCATGGATAACCAACTCTGCACCAAGGTAACTTGCTGAAAAATGTAAGGACAGGAGACACAAATAATGGAACAATGCCAGTGTTGGCAATGACATGTGAAACTGAATTTATACACATGTGTGGCACATATTTAGCTGGTTACTTTAATTTCAAAATTTTCAGTAAGTGAACTACATACAGAAATCATGCATGGGATACTGGTGGTCCAAAAGCCACTCTCTCCAGACATATGTATAAAGATGCTAACTGAACATCTATAAAAACAAAAGATAAATATAACATAGGCCTACCTATTAGAAAATCTGACACTTCTGAAAATGTGGATTTCAAAGGTAAAGGCAGATGTAATATGCGTGGTGGAAAGCTGAAACTTAATTGCCCTCCATTTCCTTAAAATTAAGCAAATAAAAAGTTAACTGTGGAGTGGAGAAAACTGTATAATGAGGTACTTTGAACACTATTTTCTTCATCTCTTATTGTCAAAGCTGTTTAACCCGTTGGCGCTGGAATTAAATGCCGTCACCTTACTCTCACGTTTGGCATTTTGAGCATCACACTGTGTAATGGGTGTATCTGATGTTAGGCACCAAAGGGTTAGAAGTTAATGCTGGTGGAGAAGGTGCCATGCACAAAGTTTAGTTGCCTGGGCAACCTGGCAACAAGGATTTGTGAATTTATGAATACCAAAAATAGCAGGAAATTGGTCAGCTGGAACAATCAGGTACCAGTCAGCATCTTCCATGCTATCATTCTATCCCTAGCCATTCCCACTCACTGAAGGTAATGAATTTTTTTGACAGTTCTGGACAATTACGGTCCAACTCCGTGCACATAATTTTGTGTGTATGGGTACACCCCATGTTAGTCTGGATACATTCACATTTGTTTGAGAAATCTTAGCCACAATTCTTAACACAAACTCTTCAAACAAACACACACACAGTATAAATAAGTCAAAACCATGGCGTTTCCCAGCAGTAATGTGATAACATTTTGTTCTATTCCCAAAGTTCATTTCCACTTGGCTAACTTATAAGTTATGAATAACCAACAGCAATGGAAATCCCTGATTCATGGAGGACAGATATGCATACAATGTTACCATCATTAATAATTCTGTGCCTGCAATATGTTCATGCCTGAAGCTGTAGGAGTGCATGTGTTAGTTACACCATTTATGTCCTACTATCCAAATGAAAGAATTAACTTCTTTAAGGATTTTCAAGAAATTTGATGGTATGACATTTTTATTATAACATGTTTCTGCAGATTATAACCATGGTTAAAACTGGACTACAATATGGACATGTAACACCATGACCTACACGTTTCAGTGTAAGCCATGGTGTAAATGGCTAAATATTTATGGCAATGAAAAATAAATCAATAAAAGCTGACAAAAATAATACACATATTTTATGCCATTAACACTTTTACCACAAGTCTTATATTTCCAAAATAAACAAAAGCAATTTGTATACTGTTATCCCATAACTTGAGAAATTCCAACTAATTTTAATAAAACTTTATACTGGAGGTCCTGGCTAGTCTGTCCTGTCGTGTTGACACTGTATATAACACATCAACTGATCCACAATTGTTATGCTGAGCATATATTTCCCTACTGGTTAACACAACAGATCTCCTTAAATCCCTCAATAAAGGTGCATGATTATACTTTTGATTTTTCTAAATGACCTATCTTTAAAATACCTGGAATTCTTAGATACATAACTAAGGTACACCATGGTTCCAAATAACATGACTTTTCCTATGCTGGTGTTAGGAAATATCTCCCTTGACCAACAGAAGTAGACACATCTGTGCAATCAAGAATCTGAAAACAATCTCCCCAATCTGCAGTGACAACCAACTGACAGATAACTGAAATGTCCTTTAAGGGAGGGAGAGAGTGGGAGAGGCAGTAGTTGATGAAGCCACCGACATACAAGGAGCAAAGAACAGTGACGAACCATATGCCTAATGCCAGTGACAGCAACTGGAAAGAGGGCAACACTGAGTACTGCCCCTCAGGAATTACGTTCTGTTCTGCAAGGGAGAGAAAAATTGCCAGTGTTCAAGAATTTGAGGAATCAGATACTGCCAAGCTGTTATAGGCCTTCTCAATATGAATGAGAACACAGACTAAATGCTGCTTGGTTGACAGCCTGTCTGATCTCATCCTTCAGAGATACAATAAGGTATACTGAGAACTGAGTTTATTGTAAACCCACTGGATGTTTGACAGTGGGTCCCATCTTTCCAGTTTCCAGTACTGTCTGGAGTTAACTATTCTTTCCACTTTACACATACAGCTGGTGAGATATCTTGAGTGACAGTTAGTAGGGAGAGAGTGGTTACAGCCTATTTTAGTATGAAAACACAGCTGCCTCGCCCCACTTACACAGGCAGAAACCCTCAGTCCGAATTCAATTACGTATTATTCAGTTTACCAACAAATGTACACACATAAACTACTTTTATAGTTTTACTAGTATCGATGCATTCCCCTACACGTGTTTCGGTCCGTAGACCATCTTCTACGGACCGAAACACGTGTAGGGGAATACATCGATACTAATAAAACTATAAAAGTAGTTTATGTGTGTGCATTTGTTGGTAAACTGAATAGTGAGGAAAAATGCATGGTGAAAGCAATATAAAATCAATTATGTATATTCAGCAGGAACTACAAGGCAGATGGATGCAAATGTTGCAGCATTAAGCTGTGACTAATGTCAGGACCATAAGATGTATCATGACAGCACTATGTTCATCCACAGAGGGTCGTGTATTACAAGACTTTATGTCCTGTGAACTTCACCAATCACAAATATGGACAGGAAAGAAGTGCAGGTATACGAGTATATGACCCACAGATGATGTACAAGCTCATAACACAGCAGAAGGTGTAGTGCTTAACAATGAGGGGGCAACATTTTTCTATCAGTCATGTTTGTACTGTTCAACGAATCTCCACACTCTGGCATGGAGCCATTTACAGTTGACTACATATACTGTGATACCATCCTGATTCTCCTCCATCTGTCATGATATGGTTTGGCAGAGGACTGGGGAACAGGCTGTTCAGAAATATCTGAGCACAGTATGAGTGAACGTATTTACTGCAGAGTCCCATGAAGTGGAAATAAGTAGAACTGGGAAAAGGAAAACTCTGTTCATTGAAATGTTTAAATGTTCTGCCCCATTTCTCTTCACAGCTAATAGACTTTCTCCCACGGTATGTTGCAGAGACCACTGTCATAACCAGTGATCTACATGTATCTTCTACACAGTATACTATACATATTTTATTCACATGTTTATAGCTGCATGTTTCGAGCCATGAGGTAATCATCAGGCTATGCATATACACACACACACATGTGCGCACGCACGCGCTCTGATACCAAAAGATGGAGGCACTACACTCCTCTGAAATATCAGTAACTATTTACGAGTTAATATGGAGTAACATCCCAGAAGACTTAAATCTTCATCAGCACTGCTGTGAAAACCGCAGCTATTATTTGTTAACTACAGTTAGTGTGTACAGCCTGGCGATGACCTCATAGGTGAACATGCTGCTATAAAACATCACCCAAATAAAGACTGTATTATATACAGTACAGAAGATATATGAACAACACTGGTGGTGAAGACGGTATAAGCAGTATATAGTCTAAAACCGACAGCATGATGCACAATACTGTATTCTTTATCAAAGGTGGTGGATAATAAACATCCTTATTCCAGATACTCCATTGACTAACTGATAAATATTAATTGGATACTGTCTCATTTAATATTCAACCAGTTCTGCTGTCATTTCAATCTGAGGCAACTTCACATTTCAATGTACTTTATGCACAGTGCATAAAAAGCAACAACTTCTACTCTGAATTCTCCAGCTTTAATGTTATTCTTTTTACCAGGAAGATTGTAACATTCTGTGGATCAAAAAAGTACTGTCCCTTCTGTCTTGCAAGCTTCGCTAAAGTTTCTCGAGTTCCCACGCCACCTCTGTTAATGCAGTGCTGGTTTTCTCAATTTCAAAATTCATGCGATATAACAAAGGAGATACTCACAGTGTACATTCATACACATGGATTCTCAAAATATGGTAAAGATATCTAGTACTTTCATGCTGTAAAAGCTTCCTGTATGCAGCACTGAAAAATCCACAAAAGGATTTCAACTATTTAACATGCACTATGTAGATTGAGAAGTATTTATAGATATTCACCACATGAACTTCAATATCAATGGGAATGACATCAACTGAAGTTTGTGCAAATACTGTACAAAACCTGGACTACCCTAAAGATGGAGGCAGCAAGCTCCTCCAAAATGTGGGTAACTATGTAGCAAACTACACAGTGTTACACTGCAGCAGATTTGAATCTTCATGTATAACCACTTCTTGTTTAGCTAGAACATAATCTTGCTTTATGTCCATAAATGGCAGATCTAATAATGGTGTTAACCTTATGAGAAGAATATTGGATAAAATTTGATGTCAGTTCATAATGCTGAAATTCTGTCACACGAATTATTGCCAGTTTTATCACCCTTTCTAAATACAGTAGAATTCCAATTAACCTTTAAACGACCCATGTTCGTGTATGCGCATGCCAAAAAAATCATTTTACATATTTAGGCAACCAAGAAATTTACTGCATTTTTAAGACATGTCACATAATCTCCATTTTATTTTCCACAAAATGCTCTTTATTTTTTAGTTTTACCTTTTTCTATCCAAATAATACACTTTTCATAAACCATGCACTACAATTTAAATACCAACCCGGTCATCTAAAGGTTAAACGTGCTATGATTATCAAGTCTCCAGCCTTTCCTTTACTTAAAAGCTGGCATGTGAACACCATGGTTCTATTCTCTTTCCTTGCCGCCAAACTGCCCACTTAGGAACAGGGTGGGCAGGTATGCAGTATGGAAGATCTAGACAGAAGGATATAGAGTTTTCAGTGCTTTATGGTCAATACTGATGGTGAGGTGAGAGGTTTGTTCCACTGGTCATGGAGTAGCTGACAGAGGATGCTACAGCTGCTTGGTCTTTTCCAAATACTGTCTTACAGTCAATTCCGTTATGTTGTACTGTGTGTCAGTGATCTGAACGCTGTATTTCACATCTGTGAATCCAGAGTAAAATAGCTGAAATACATATGGGAATTGTAATTATAGTAAAAATCACCTGGAATAATTAAAAAATTTGAGTATGGTGAATCAATGACAAATTCAGCCAAAGATTATGGGACAGGGACACAAATCATACATGGCATGAAGAACTGTATTCTAATGAAGATGACAATATTTTAGTAGTCTCGCAAAGAAAAAAAAAATGGCACAGTGTATCTTGGGGCATGGTCTTCTATGAATACCATAATGCTGGTTCAATTGTCGAGGGAACATCTAGATCTAGAACAAGACAGTATGCAAGGATTTCCTAATGAAGAAATCAGCACGCCCAAAATTACTGACATGGAACTTCCCGAAATGTCAGTGAAGAGAACCCTGAAGAGTGGTTGCAAAGTGATGCATGTGAACAACACTTCTAGCACATGATGTTCTGTCACTGCAACCTTCAAACCAATGGGAAAATGAGGCAGTGAGAATAAATGACAAAGAAGCAGAAAGCAGGACACATGAGTCATATAATGGCACTACAACTGTTGACACTTTGCTTGACTGCATGGGTGAGAGAGTCCACACTTGCCAGGAAAATTCATAATGTTGTGAGGTCACAAAAACAAGCAACAATTAAAAACTGTTTTTCAAAATTAGTCTGTAATGCATGAGAAAATAAAGTAAACTCCAGTGTTTTATGAATGCACCGATCAAAATATGCTGGATTATCCACGTTTTCAATTTTGTGTCATCTTCAGGTCATTAAGCCAGGTGATTGGTACTCTACTGTTGATACACTAATAAACTCCTTCAACTGCTCAGACACCTCAAGATCATTAATTCTGTCTGCCAGATATTCTCTATTCAACTACCAAGATCTTGTAAACAATTACATTAAGCTTGCTTCCTGTCTCATAATTCTAACTGTACTTTGTCAAACCATGGTTTATGTTGCTTCTACTCTGAACAGCCTACTCTCTCTTTGGCAGAAATTCTGACACTCTCTCCTAATACAGTGAAACCTCTATCCATCGTTTTTCAGGGGACCGGAAAATTTGAACGATACATACGGGAAATGATAGTACCGGGAAACCATTAAAAATTATAGATAAGAACAATTTAATGATAATTATTACTTCTTGCTGAGAAAATCTTTCATTGACGTTTGTTTTGAGCAAACTTTACTCCTCCTCAATTCAAAGTACGATTTTTCAAGGCCTAGAACACTTTCACGATCACTGTCACTCATGCTGTGCGCATAAAAGAAAGATTTTACTTTCATCGGCGCTTCGTGCGTCTCAGCAAAGCTCTCCTCCTTCTTCCCCCTCCACACTCCCGGATGCCACGTGTCTCACGTACAGCTCCTGCACTGTTTCTACACCACAGGTTGCCACGTGACAGTACACAGAGACGTAGTCCTCTAATTTATCTTTGTTCATGCCACTGAACTTTTCCCAGTCTTGGTGGAAATCGTCGTCATCGTTGGTCAATACGACGTCACTATCGCCTGAAGATTGTCCCTGCACGTAACCAGCTTTCCGAAAACAATTTTCGATTGTCTGCTGGGTTACTTCCTGCAAGTCTGCCACAGTGTAGTGCAAAGCTTCCAACACGTTTATCTTCTTTTTCGTATCTTTGCCTGCATCCATTAAGCAAACAGCTGTTTGCACGAGGCGTTTTCTATAAAGCTGCTTATAACACTTTATTACCCCTAAATCAAGGGGCTGGAGCACACTTGTACAATTTGCCGGGTACCGTATGACTTTTACATTTCTTAGAAACGATGTATCCTTTGGATGTGCGGCACAATTGTCCACAAAGAGGAGAATGTTCCTGTTTTGTGCACCCATACTTGCGTCTAATGAACGAAGAAATGAAGAAAAAATGTCTGTGGTCATCCACGCTTTATTGTTCGCGTGGTACTTGGTGGGTAATTTTTTTACATTCTTGAAACATCGCGGTTTCGGAGATTTTCCGATAACAATCTGCACTTGTTTGTCAGTTCCATCACTATTAACACAAAGTAAAACAGTAAGTCTGTCTTTACAGTTTTTCCCTCCATGACAAGACTCTCCTTTGAGAGCCAAGGTTCTATCAGGAAGCACGTTGTAGAAGAGCCCCGTCTCATCCGCGTTGTAAATATCACGTTGTTCGTAGCCCTCCAACAAAGATGGCAGTCTTTCCAGCCACGCTTCCGTGCTTTCGCTGTCCACTGCCGCACTTTCTCCGACTAACTTCTTGTATACTAGGCCATGCCGGTCCTCAAACCTCGCTATCCAGCCGTTGGATGCAGTGAAATTTTCTATATTCAGCTGCGCTGCAATCATCTTCGCCTTTCCACGAAGAATGGTTCCATCAATTGGGATATTCGACGCCCTTGCCTGCTGGTACCACGAGAAGAGTACTCTTTCCAACTCGGCGAATGTCGACTCCCTACCTATTTTCCTCTTCTTACTGGCGTTACCACATTTTTCTGTCTGCTCTCGGATTTCGTCCTTCTTTGCGAATATGGAGTTTAGTGTACTTGGAGCCAACCCAAGGCGTTTGGCAATGTCGACACGTTTCTCTCCAGGATTCTTCTCCACCTCTTCTACTATTTTCAATCGCTCGTGCAGAGTTCTCACTTGCTTTTTAGGTTGGGACATGGTCCACGGATTTCAAAATAAATAGCAGGAATAAAATATAATGAAGTAATAAAAACAGGAATAAATTAATAACAGAAATAAAATATTATAGGAAAAGGATAATAAAGGATGGAAATGATTAAACCAGGGTAACGTATGAAACTATGAAGCACACCAGAACGCACAGAACCACTTGCAATGAAGTAAAGCTCCACAACAGAGTTGCCAAGTCTTCATCTAGTCCAAAGAAAAGGATGGAGAGCAAAGAGTACAGAATGCACTCCATACTTTTTGATGGAGCCAATCCAGGTGGCACTAAGAAAGCAATGCACGCACAGCGCACTAAACCATCGCTTCAAATTTAAAAAAAAAAAAACTATCAGTGCGGGAAAATGTTGCGTCAGGACCGTGATTTTTCAACTATTGGTGCAGGAAAACGACAGTTCGAGGAACAATGGAGGCGGGAAAAAATAGTGTTATTTATATGGGGCTAATTTCGGGACCAAATAAGGCAGACGATACATGCGGGCGAACGACGGTAACGGGAACGATGGATAGAGGTTTCACTGTACTTTCCTAAGACCTGCAATGTCCACACTATCATCTAAGTTCCTGAAAGCCACAATCCTGCTACATACACAAACTCATAATTGAAAGTTCCATCACAATGTGGAAAGGAAAACATTTCAAGGAAGCTAAACGCTGTACACTTAAACTTATGAACACATTCTTTTTTATTTCAGGACTCTATAGGCCTTCATGGAAAGAATATGCTTTATAATACTTAAAAAAGCTACAGAATATGGCAATATATGTCTTTCAAACACATGTGACTAGAATATTTTAGTAGCAACAGTTCAACAGACAAGAAAAACATACACGCAAGTGTGCACGAATGCACATGCTACTTCAGTAACATCATCACTTATAGTTAAAACCCCATGTTACAATCTGACCACAATGCGCACACTACAGAGAATTTATATCTTCTATTCCTATACAAAAAAGATTCAGCTTTAAGCCTTTCAGTGACAACACATAAGAGCAGCATATGCTATAAACAGCATGTCATTTTTGCAGAAATTGGAAGCCTTGAGGAAGAAATCTTGTATTTACCCATCAACTGGTGACAGATGTAAACAATCTTTTAAGAGATCTTGAAACAATCATCATTTAAAAAAATCTATGATTACATGTCCTGGAAGGGGAGGAAAAAACAGAGTAGGGAATTCGTATATCAGAAAACTTGAATCTGAACTTTGGTGTTGATTTCCGTACAGTACACAATGATGTTTCGCAAGATAGTTTAGCAGCGCCACTATTTTCCAAATTTTTCTTTTTTCAGTCGCTGATGTCACTTATTACATTCATGCAAACAAATACAGAGTATTTTTTACCGCCAGACTGAGCACTGCAGAGTGGGCAGCATCATCAGTCGTTATGCAGCAATGATGCTGTCTGCTCTACAGTGAGCAGTCCAGCTCTGTAATTCTCTATGGCACAGTCTTATATTTTGTAGAAGTCCAGAGACAGAGCAGAATACAGCATTTTAGTAGAACTTTTGTTAAATTTTCTATCTGTAAAGACTTGCTTATGGGCAACTCACAAAATTAAAAAAATAAATTTTGATTCAGTGTCAGACTCCACACACTAAACTCTGTTAAAAAGAAGTCTTCTGGTACAATGGCCTAGTACATTAACATCCTGACCTTGTTTCACAAGACAGTTTATCAAATTCACAAAATCTCGGAAAACACTACTCACAGACAAGTCACATTTCAAGCTTATGCACAGGAAAACACTCTCCATGGGGCCCTTCATTACAATTATCATACACCACTCTTCATCTCCTCCTTTTGACTTTCCTTCACCACACTTAGTTCTCTAACTGCACACACAGCAGTCCTTTTCTTTTTTTACTTTGTAGTTTACTGAGGTATTTACTTTCACCACCCTCAGGACCTCCCATACCTGATGGCCCAGCAATATTTTACTCCTCCTGGCCACTCTTCTGCAAAAGTATCAATAAATTTTTATTGAAATTCCAATTACATCACTGGTTTACTATCTGGTGTCACATTTTCTTTACAGATCATGTAACTATTCAGGCCCAGTCATAGAAATACTTAAAACACTTATCCTTTTCCAATACTTTACTGTCATCTAAGTAAGTTTACAAAACTATGCCTCCCTGTAGTGAGTGCAATTATGAACTGCAGCAGGCTGTGTCACGGTCTGCTTCTGGCCACAGCACGGTGCAAGTTCTTTGACAATTGTTATGCTGTGAGGTGATAGTAGGATATGAATTCCTGAGATTCCTTTTGCTGGTAAGCAACTATAAAAATAGGTACTTTTGTAGACCACTTCCTGCCTTCGGCTTTGCACTTATTTTGGTAGGCCAATAGTAAACACTTTCTATTCCGATAAATGGTTCATATTATGAATATGTAAAATGTGTATAGTGGGGTTGAAGAGAAGCTCATTTTGCAAAAGCGATTACTCATAAAGATGTGAAAAACTTTGGAAAGATAACCGTCCACCTTTAATACATTATTACAGCCATGTGGCCTAAACCACACTTGTGAACTCCAGTTTTATCTTCACTGCTCATGGTTCCACAGCCCATGAAAAATGCCAAGAAACAATATGACACTGATCATCAAGCATCCACAACTTGATTGTGCAACAGTGGTGGTGTCTGTTCTGAATAACACTGCATTTGTTGGTTCCAACCAAACTTCATCAACACTGAGCTGCTGGCATTTAGTACAATGTTGTGAAACCCCTGTTGGCAAGAGTTGGATCTTGGCACATGCATCATGTCTAGGTTTTCTAGGACTGGAAGGGTTTCCATTATCAATTAAATGGAAAAGCTTCTGGAAAAGTTGGGAAATTTCATGAAAACACAACATGAAACAAAGGTATACCAGTAACTGCTGATTGTTTGATAATGTTCATGTTTATCAAACATGCAATAAATCCATTTACTTAAGCAAAAGTAACATCTTGCAACTTCTTGCTTTTGAATTCAAGAAGGATTTGCAAGACCTGGATGGGAGAACTGTGCATACGTGTTTAACTATATTTAGTAATACTGCTGTAATACACAAATTCACATGTTTCCCTATGTTTGTGAGAGCTTGGCGCCACGTGATTAGTGTCGCCCTGATTCTATAGCATTTGCAATGTTGTTCCAAAGACTGCTTACATAAAATGGCCACATTCCTCTAAAACTTCATATATTTGCTTGTCTTTCAGCAGACCATGAGCCACTTTGCACTAAGCAATAATCACGCACATATAAAATTTAAATGCCCAACACAGCACTCAGCCAGGTGGAATAAGCCTATCCATCCCTTTGTTCTACGATGCCATGGCTTTCCATCAGACTGTAATGAGCTGCTCACTGGTGACAAAAGACTTGACTCAAGGGATTATTTACAGGGAAGATGTTAAACTGTCACTACCAAACTTTGTTGCCATAGGATATGATATCTGGTACCTGACACACAACTTATACAATCATGAACGAAGGCAGAATCCATGTGATACTATAGCTAAGTGTTAAAAATGTTCTCCTGAGAAAATAGTGCTGCTATAATTAGTACTTCAATCCTTAACAATAATCAAATGATCAACCTAGTACTCAATTACAACTACAATATCTTCCAACACTGCTGCTGTTAGTGCATAAAATGTGCAAAATTTTCACCCTTTAGAAATGAAACTGTTTTTCTGAAAGAAATGATGCTTTCTAAATTGTAAATTAATTAAAATTACCTGAGACACTAATTAGCACAACACAGTGGCATAATTAATCCCACATATCTGCTCACAAGCAATCACGACAACTGACATACCAACTGACTATATATTAAAATCAGTTCTCCCTGCTATCCCCTGGATGATGAAGTTAAGAAACAGCCACATTGTGTAACAATTGTCGAGCAGCTGTCTCTTGTATAATTATCTACAAAGCCATACGAATTATGGTCAAAGTGTACGGGACATAAAATATGTTACGTTTTTGTTTACACCTTTTGTTCAAAACACTTTTTGCTCAGGTAATTAAACAAACATGTATGCATGCAAAATGTCCACTTTTAATCAAAACTGAAACACAATGATAAGTTTTTGTATACTGTAAATCAACAAAGAGGAAAAGCAATGACTTTAGAAATGAAGCATAAAGTTTTGAGTAAACAGGTCTTAGAATTACAAGAGAAAGTTTGTATCCAAGTTTAAATTGTCACATTTGACTGTCAGCACAATACTGAAGAACAAGAAAAATCTGTGAAGAAAGTGAAGAGTGCTAGGGCAATGCAATCACATGTGGTAAGAAAATGTGATGGGCTTATTCCAGTGGTGGAAAAAGTTTTGACTGTATGGGCAAATGATCAAACACAATGAAGCCATATGTTTCTGAATCAAGCAATGATTTTGGTAAAGGCATTGTCTCTGCTTGACATGACTTAAGAACAGGTGTGTTGCAACATCAAATCAAGAAGTTTCCAGTGTCAGCAAAGGCTGGTTTGATTGCTTCAGGAAGAGCTGGCCTGTGTAACACCAAAGCTCAAGAGGAAGCTGTGAGCAATGACAATGAAGCACTGAAAAATTTCCCAGAAAGTTAGCTGAAATCACTGCCCTGAATTTGTTCAAGATTCTGAAGGCTTTTTACGAACTCCTGCAATAAATGTGACTGACAGTGCAAACAGGTTTTATCTCTAGGTTTCTCATGAAGACGTGGCTGAGTTGCTGGAATTTCATTCATACGAGTTCACCCATGAAGATCTTACTGGAATGTAAGGACAAGGGCTCACTGAAGAAGAGAAATAAGAACAGGAAGAAGCTGCCACAGAAACTGCTCCTCCCCTTATGGAGGCATTCAGACAAGCCGATTCAACACTCAAAATTTTTGAGACAGATGACCCTAACTATTAATGTAATTCAAAGGTCCTTTGAACAATAAAGAATGCCCATGCCTGCTACAAGGGAGGTATCATGAACAGAAGAAGCAGTCTTCAGTCCAAAGTTCAATGGACTGACATTTTAAGAAGCCTCATCCCGTCCAGCACATGGAGAAAAGCCAGACAAATAGCAACAGCTGCAACTGAGTCCCCCCAACCTAGGCCTCCCCCTTCTCTTGTAAGATTTAATTTTGATGACTCAGATGACCCACTGCCCTCCCCATCAGAATTTCTTCAGAAACCCCTATATCCTGAAGTGCTGAAGATGAAGGAACTTTGTGAAAGGAATTTCTGTGGTATGTCTCTTACGCATTTTCAAATGCATTTTGTACGATTTGCCTTTGTACTAAGCATTTGTTTTTACTTTATAAACGTTACCACAATCACACACTTCCTTCTCATTTATTTTTGTGGTCAACTGGCATTCTTATGGCATGAAGTGGGCTTCCATGAACTAAACACCCAATTTATAACTTTGTGCTTAAGGAACACAAGGTTAAACTTATGATGGCTTGCTATACAACTGCTGTTCAGGAGCCAATCAGGATGTAGGTATGGGGACTGCCTGTACTAGCATTCCAGCAGAACATATTAATGCTACATCTTCAGAGCAGACAATGGAGGCTGCTTGTTCCTCTGAAACACTGGTACCTACCTACACATTACAATACAGTGTCACAAACCAAGAGAGAATATGAAATCTTTTCTTACACTTAGTGTTACTTATCATTTCATTATAAAATGATTAACAGAAAAGAACAACATATCTACCCCACACCTCGCTCACCTGATAGTTTCATTATATTGGCAAGATCCATCTTTGGTTCTTCATCTTTCTTTTTCTTCTTTTTCTTCTTTGTCTTCTTCTTCTGTGAAAGAGCTAAGATGGAAGTCTGCTCTGTGTTGGTACCAGTACACTGGTGCTGCTGTGTCTGTAGCATGGGTGTGTTATGGCGCATGATGGGAAAGGTGGCATTCTGTTGTGGGGATGTTGCATCTTGTGACTGTGGCACTGCTCCACTGACTGGTGACTGCACCTGATTCATATATATATGTTCAAATGCTTAACAAGATTCAGTTACAAGTCATCTCTGAAGTCTACTGATTGCAAATATGAACAATTTTAAACAAGGAACTAAACTCTGTTTTATATAATGCTCCCTGTACAAGAAATATACAGACTTTCAAGAAAACAGATTGTCCTCATTTGACACTGCCCAAAACAATGTTGTTTCACTTTAATATTGCCAGATTTTAATGATTGAATGTAACTCCAATGTTAAATTACTTGCTGTACCAATTAATCACATTATAACATTATGAAATTTAGGGATTTCAAACAGAAACTCCAATACAGTATAACCCCAACCTCTTGCCAGTAGTAGTAAACATGTGATCTGGCAGTGAATCAACTGACATAAATATAAAAGTGTACATTTGTCAAAAACGCTGTTGTGCATGAGATGCCAGCTATGAATGATAGAAAAAGTGGAGAACAGAAGAAGTTACAAGCTGAGTAACTTTGCAAATCAAGTTGCAGTGGGCTGCACACATGTAGCTCAGACAGTACAAATGGTAACAACATAAATTTGGTTGGGGTAATGTTGTAGAATACCCATGGCAGCCTGTTTTAATAGTGTTAAACTTTTTACCTCTAATACCAAAATGTTAATCTCATTAATGTCCCCTTCTCTTGTCTTTAGAGTAGGAAATTTTTTGTGAACATTAATCAAGTCATCAGCTTGAGTTCATAAAGAAAAGTTGCAAAAATGCATCTATTTAATTGCTTTGTCATGTCTATGTGACATATGATGTTCTCATGGTTACGAATATGGAGATTACTGTCTTCTGGGATGTGGTACTATCGGTATGTTGTATGGCAGAAAAGTACTACACTATGCAACACACCCCACTGATGCACGCTTTTCTGTACTCATTTTGAGTATAATACAATAACTTAATGTTCCCTCCCATCACCTTCCTCCATAGATCTCAGGGCATATATCAGCTCCACAATTAGGCCTCTGTTGAGCCTTTGTCCCTTAGAATTTGAAGCTATGTGCCAATCTGTTTTATGAAGATTGTGCACATTTGTAATAAAACACTTAACTACTTGCTTGATACCTTTGACTGGCCGACTGTGAAAAGCAAACTGCATATGTTCAAAGAAACAGAATGTGTAGTATCACTTAAAAGTTTCTGGCACCTTTCAAACACTGTTATAAATAATTTTCTTACAACGAGTTAAGACAGTATAAAATAATGAAAGTAAACGTCAATACATGCTGTCTAAAAAAGATTGATAAAAGGTAAAGCAATCCCATTACAGGCCTTGACAGGCCCTTAGGGTTCTAGGAGATTGAGGCTCCCAGATTTCTAGACAATCAGCACATGAAGGTGGTAAGGTTGTCAGCCCTACGCACTGGCCGCCTTTACCCCCCAGGAAATATTCCTGGTCCTCATTTCTGTTAGAGGCTGAGTTGACCCCAGGGCCATAGTGCAACTGAAAGGATTATGTCAATGAAAAATTCCAATGACACCATTGGGAATCGAACCCGTGACCTTCCGGCTTGTAGCGCAGTGCCTCAACCAACTGCGCCACCGCGTGCCCTAAAAAAGATTGATACAGAGTGAATATTCATGCCTTCATGTACAAATAAACACAGTCACTCTTAAACACAAAGTTCTTATTTGGACTTTATACTCAGAATGAAAAACTGTAGCTTTGACGATGTTACTTCGTTAATTAATCTTGGCACGAAAGACATTTATGCAAAATACATTTTGAGTGTTTAAGCTTCTGCAGTGGTGAAGTTGACGTCTCTTCTTCTGGGATGTGGCACCATGTTGGCGGAGGACTGGTGCCTAACATTTTGAGACAGCATGGTGGTCTCATCTTCAAGATGGTAGAAATGCCCAATGACTGTCTTGAAATGTTGGTCACCCATTAGCCACTGACATGGTGCCACATCCCAGGACAATGGAGACCTCAAAATACAGTTGCTTAAATTAGATTATTTTAGGTAATGTTGGGTTAGATGGCTGAGGCTCTCAGCTCTGCTTCACTGATAAGTCAATCTTTAATAACCTGCCCACATCAAGTCTGTAATTGCATGAAATATGTAGAAAATGCATAAAACAACAACAAATTTCACTTAGCCTGATGCTATTGTAAATGTTATACAATTCCTATGAAGTGTTCGTAATGCCTAGTTTCAAACTTTGCCTGTAACATCTACAGACAATGGGAAGTATGCAGAAGCTTAGAAGGCTGCTCAAGAAACTTGTGCATACCTCAAAACCTCAGATTTGTATCTGCTGTACAGCAATCATTTTTATAATTTGAGGAATACGCTGTTACCATTTCAGTTACCTGAGACACAGTATGATTTAAAGTTTTGTACCTGGTGTTGATTGTGGTGTATAATGGATGTAGTGGTATTACTGGTGGCACTGAGAGATATGGTATGTCCACCAACAACAGTAGCAACACTTTGCTGAGGAGTGCAGCTTGTTCCAGGTGTAGAAACACCAACGCTGAGTGAAGGTCGCATGTTACCCTGATGCAACTGAACAGCTGGTGTAACAGATGTAGGAGGTTGCTGAGCAGCTGAGGATGGCTGTTGCTGTGGTGCAGAAGAACGAGGGCCTTGTGGTGGTTGCGGAGGAATCTGTGGCTGTTGTGGAGGGACAGCAGGAGAAGGTGGAGGGGCTTGGGGGCCAAGTTGTTGGAAGCTCAATGTCTGGCTAGATGGAACTGCTATAAGTGTTGGCCCTGATGGGGTCTGTATCTGTTGTAGATGCATGGGACCCTGCGACGTGAACAAACGGAGAACCTGCAAACATGCAGAAATTTGCAAGGTTACTTTACAAAGTACATTTATAGATATGACCTTATCTTAACTCCTTAAACAAAGTTCACTCGTGAAGGAGATGTGGTTAGTTTACTTTAGCTCAATCAGCAATCAACTAGCAATTTTCAAGTACAGCCACAGGCTGGTTAAACAACTAACACAAAGAAGAGTACAGACGTGTACTTGAATTCCGTATTTTCCTGACGTTTGTTGCCGTTATATATTTTGATTACCTCAATGGTTATGATCTTCATTTACTGCAAATCTAGATGTATAGTCAGAAAGGTAAATCGTTCGAGAGATGTCAATGAATAGCAACCTATCCCCCTCTTTTTATTAACTGTTCGTTATAATGAAAAATGCTTCGGATGGTAGCTGAACATATTAGCCTTTCACATTTTGCAGAAATTTACTACAATTCCCAAGTCATGTTCACTTTTTTCACCCAAAATTTTCAAATTTCAAGTGATCTTATTTTCAATCATATTAGTTCACTATAGCAAAAATGTAACGCCTGCCACCCAGGAACATTAACAGGAACTAAAATAATAACTGCATTAATGAACAGCAGATTGCTCAATACATACTGCCTGTTACCCTAACAGTGGAAAATATCCTTTATTTCATGAAAAGGCCTACCTTGTCATTTCATAAAATAACATAAAGGGGTAATTAAAGTTTATGACAATGAGTCATTCAACAATGTACATAGTTATTCCATAGAACAATAAACTGACCCCAGTTAATGCATGAATATTTTAATAATTCTACAGTTCAACTACTTAATGTGTGAAACGAGGTAACAGACATGTTACCATTAAAGTGTGATATCTGTTATTTCATGAAATACTTAGTTACTTAAAAAAATGGAAAGTTTTTATTGTGGAACCATTTAACACTTTTAACGGTTATTGCATTCCCGATGGTAAGTATACATTTATACTCGCTTATCTGGACCAGCTGACAGAATCTGTGGTATTTAGACCCTGTAAAACTAAAAAAGCGAAGTTATATTCCAGCTTCGGGATATCTTCTTGCTCTCTGGGTGACCCTGCATTCTGCAAAGACTGAATGGCTGAAAGTTCTGCTACAAAGCTGCAGAGGATTTCAAGGCCACGTGGCCAGAATTGAAGATTATGCACAGTAAGCCCAGACATGGACAGAGCCAAGGTGTCAAAAGAGACCACAGGGAAAACCTGGATGCAGAACAGTAATACCAGCAGCTGGAGTGGAGGTCTTAAATTTGTTCAATTCATGAAAAACCACATCTACCACTCAGGTATCATAATCACCTCAACTTTGTGTCTTAAAAAAATCTCCCTGGTAACATAAAGTCTAATCTTTTCATTGCTACATACTCCTCTAGTGGCAAAACTGGACTTCCTTATCAGCCAGGTTTTAGCAGATGTACTACAATACCACTAGGGAAGCAATGCAGAAACTACTGGGATAATAAATATACTACCCTATCCATGTCACACACGTGTGCGCGCGCATTCACACACACAGGGCATGGCGATGTCACAGGCAGACTTAGGTTTCCAAGGAAGGAAAGTTGGCTAAAAATTTACTAACAAATATATTACAGAATACTAAAATGATTTGCCTGCTGCATCTGCTGACGGCCTGTACTCTGTACAAGTTGTGCGGTGGCAGCACCCGAGATAAACATGGGCTGCTGATGGGGGGCAGGACTTTTTCCCTGCTGCTGTTGGTTTTGTTGGCTGCTCTGAGGAGGACCTGTAGTTTGGGTGCCTGGAGTTGGGGAGCGCAGAATTAGTTGCACTCCTCCATTAGGATTGGGCTGTACCAATACAGGACCCCCTGCTCCCAGCCCAGGAATAACCTGCATCACAACACTGTATTAGTTTCACTAACCAATGAAAACAAAATACCAGACTATCCTGGTGTGTAGGGTGTTCATGGCAACCACTGTTTCTGTAATGAACCAATATAACTTGTAACTAGAAACCATGGAGGATTAATTTATCTGTCTAAAAATTGTTACTTTTTGGGTTACATGAGTGGAATTGCTGAACTGTTTCATATGACACTCCCAGCTATGTGGGTAAAACAACAACAATAATAATCCAGTGATGGTTGTGCTGTTCCTTGGGGATGGACAGACATGTAGTAGTAGTAGTAGTAGTAGTAGTAGCTGTTTGCATCTACTTTGCAAATGCATCTAAATATTAACTTCAAGAAATAGAAATAATTTAGAGATGAACATAAAAGTGGTTCCTGTATCTATTAAGCAACATGCTATGAAGACACATGAGGAAATAAAGTATAGCTTCACCCATTCTTAATGTTATTGACACTATACAGAAGTGGTCAGTTTCACATCCTTGTCATTTTATCCCTGGGTAAAGAGCCAACACTATCCACTGGACATGAGGCTAGGTGCATCTTAGAGCCAGTCTGGACACTGTGGAAAAGAAAGAAGTCCCTTGCCCCTGCTTGGAATCAAATCTTCATTCCTCACTTGAGACCACAGCCTAGAAACTACAGTGAGCTACAAAAGTGGAACAATATTATCAGAAGCAGATTCTATGAAAGATTAATATCAGAAAAAGCTATGGCAAATTACCGGGTTTAATAAGAGTGTGCCCGCCTGTGCAGCAGGTATCACTGCAGAATGGTTGGCCTGACCGATCACAACTTGAGCAGCAGGTGCTGTAGAATGGTGCTGCGTGTGGACACCTGTGCAAATAAACAAATTTATGACATGTCTGTATCTCATCATGTGTTCTGGTGCAATGGTTCTTGAGTGGTTATAAACTTCAGTACCTAAAATATGCACGTTTCGAGGTTTTTGCAGTGTAGCCGAGAATTCCATTCTTCTGGGATATGACATGTGTCAATGGGTAAGTGGTTCACTGCTCACTCACTAATGCAGTGTCATATCCCAGAAGAAAGGAATCTGTCAGAATGCAAAACTAAAAAATCCTAAGAAACACTGAAATAAAGTCTCACATTCAACATGCAAACACAATCAAAATTAACCTGAAAAGTACTATGGACTACTTAACCTCCTCAGGTCCTGCTCTCTTTATCTCTTACTCTGGCTTCTGCGGCAATCACGGCAAAGACACTTAAGTTGTTTCCATGCATTTTATATTATACTACACCAATTTTGGTGGACAATTGTTTGTGGTGATTAGTGAACCAGGATTTTCAAGAAAAGAATTCCAGGTGCCACAACAAACTATCTAGGCACCATGACGCAACCTGGCACCGAGAATTTGTCTAGCCCTCCATCAACAACTTCACATCTTACAGAAAGTATGTCCTTGGTTAGTGAAAGAAATCCCAACACTGCCAGCACTGCAGGGGTTGATAAATACATTCAGGAGCAGTATTTACTGAGAAACTTGTATTTGTTAGATGGTGCAGTGGTGGAGAGATAACAGGTTGTGAAAAAAATGCCTATTACAGTAACTTCGATCATTTATGCTTTGTTCAAGCTTGGGATAGTTCTGGCTGACAAATAAGCAAGATTAACTTCAAATAATGTGTCACAAACCTTACTTTAAACTTACAATGTAGATTAGTGTCTTCAAACCTTATTACCAGTGCCACCTGATTAAACTCCAGCTAAATACACATGAATTTAAAACATACTAACTGTTGATATGGAGTGGTCTGGATATCACTTGTACAAGTTTAAAATATTTCACTCACTCTCAAAATATGAAGCTACCCTATACTAAGAAATACATATTGCTACACTTGGCAAAATTCTTCCACATATATCTGACATAATATACAAATTATCAACCTGTTCATGGTATAATGTACCTTGATGTTGCGTACTGGTGGCGGATCGGGAATTTGTTGTTATTTTGGTGTGAGAACCACTAGATGGCTGGCCTGATGGTGGCTTCGGTAATATCTGAGGTGGCTGCTTGGGTTTCGGACAGCCCACCGTGGTGCCACCCTGCTGTAGTGGCATGGTACCCCCTGGACCGGCTGCAGAAAAAGCAAGCAGCTCATGAAAACATGTTAGCCTTGTAAGTTTTTAGGCCTTTGCAGCAATGCAGTTGAGGTATCTGTTCTTCTGGGATGGAAAAGCTGGTAACTCAGTTGTTCAGCGTCCACTTCCTAGCCTACAGATGCGAAGCCAGGAAGCCGAACAATTAAACCTGGGCAATAGTTATATAAATATACACACTTATGTACAGCATCATAGAAAATGTGATACACACTAAGAATATTGAAATGTAAGAGTTTAAAGGCGTCATAACACGAATGTGAATACTTAAAAAAAAAAAAAAATAAATAAATAGACCACTGATTTTATACTGTAAACATGCACCTAGATTTTCGGTGCCACGTGTACAGTACCACAACATTTTGAAACCAAAATGAACCAATTTAGTAAAACTAAGGTTTTAAATATGTGTATACATATATGTATTTGTACCTACATACATAATACATACATAGATACATATATCCATACATACATTATATACGTAGGCTAGTCAAAAAAGAGTGAGAATGAATTTATTACTCACCAAATACATTTGGCAGAGTCCAACTTGATATGGTCTTTTTCAAAGTAGTCCCCATCGAGCTGTATGCACTTGGCCCAACGTGTCTGCCAGTCCTGGAAGACGTGCTGGAACACATTTTTTGACATCGTCTTCAGAACCGCCTCCGCCCTCTTCAGAACGGCCATTGAGGAGTCAAAACGCTGGCCCCAGAGGTCCGATTTCAGGCGAGGAAACAGAAAAAAGTCACATGGAGCAAGGTCTGGGCCGTACGTAGGGTGCGGCACACATTCAATGTTTTTTCGGGCAGTGACAGTTTTGAAGACCCTGGCCGAACACATCCGATGAAAACGCCCTGAGCTGCATCCATCTCGTTGGCGCCTACACCACGATAATGCACGCCCTCACGTTTCGAACATTGTTGCCCAATATTTAGCCCGAAAAAACATCGAATGTGTGCCGCACCCTCCGTACAGCCCGGACCTTGCTCCGTGTGACTTTTTTCTGTTTCCTCGCCTGAAATCGGAGCTGCGGGGCCAGTGTTTCGACTCCTCAACGGCCGTTCTGAAGAGGGCGGAGACGGTTCTGAAGATGATGTCAAAAATGTGTTCCAGCACGTCTTCCAGGACTGGCAGACACGTTGGGCCAAGTGCATACAGCTTGATGGGGACTACTTTGAAAAAGGCCATATCAAGTTGGACTCTGCCTAACTTATTTGGTGAGCAATAAATTCATTCTCACTCTTTTTTGACTAGCCCTCGTATATTTAAACAGTTTTACTAAGTTATATACATAACACAAATCCCTAAGTTTTGAAGCCCTGAATTGTTACAGACAGGATTCACTACTCAAGAAATAAATGCACTTACCAGTAGTAATGATCTGTGTATGGGCAGGAAATGTGGTAGTCTGTGGTGCTGCTGTCTGATGGTGTATGATTTGAACTAGTTGATTTCCTTGAAGCATGGCTGTTGAGCCTGGTGGCATTACGGGAAACTGGCTTGTCCCAGAGAGTGCCAGTCCAGTTGGTAAAGTCTGTCAAAACATTTACAACTTTAAAATGAGGTTACTGATGTCATTACAAAATATTTAAACTAAAATCTGAATTAAAACTAAAAAATTTCTGGGCCTGAATCTCACATTGTAATGGTGTATTTAAAGAAATGCTTTGTGTAAAAGGCTTAGCATTGACCATGGTTGCCATGGTCAGTGGGTGTGACTTACTAGGGATGAAGACAAGTGTAGTACTTTACTAAGATAAAAAAATAAGTCATGATCAATTGGAAAATGTTGCCACAATAAGGAGAAATCTTATATATATTATATATATATATATATATATAGAGAGAGAGAGGAGAGAGAGCACCCATGTTGGGTACTCCTGAAAGGCACATTAAAAGTAGTCATACTAAGTAATGATACCTGCCATGTAGTGTTGGTGAATATGAAAATATTATGTAACAACTGAAAGGAGAAACTAAAAATGGTCACATTTTACTGATGATTTGGATTGAATTTAATGACGAAAAATGCCATGGGGTAGTGTGTGCATATTATGGCAGCCGGTCTTAACGAGCATGTGGCTGCAACATTAGATATGGTGTTCTTTTTCCAAGACACAAACTGAATTTACTGACATAATCTAGATGAACTTCATGATTAAAATGGTTCAATTCTATGTATAAACACAATCTCAAATTTTCAATTCATTTTAAAATATATCACTACTCTCTGTGTGCCATTTCTGGATATTTGTTTTCATGTGTTCATGTGTACATGTGTGTATGTGGGTTTAGAGATGTATCAGTATCTAGGGCCACCTAAAAATCTAGTTAAAATCCAACACAGAGTAAGAATTATGCAGTATCTTACTGACTGTAAATTGGTCTAAGAGTAGAATCATAGGTAGAACTTCTGGTAAGTTTCACACTAGCCACATATTCAAAGTGATAAACAGAAATCAGACATATGTGGACCTGTCACTAAAGACCCTAAAAATGCTGGTAAGATACTTATGTGATAAAAGAGGTTAAAAAGAAAAAAAGATGCAAAACAGCAACAAGTCGCACAACCTAAACCATCCACAAATATCACAATATTAGCTACTAAAGCAATCACCACCAAAGATGATGAGACATGCCAGACAGCAGACAGCTCAGATACATGGTGATGTGGAATTTCCTACTGTGGCATGTAACGTATCTGGTACCAGGTAATGGTGTTTGGTAATGTATTAGAACACTCTGTATATGCATGCTAAGCACTTCTACTTCAGGGCTGAGTAAATTTTGTATTGTGCCATACAGTATTCAAATTCTAGAATGCATAAACTAACTAACTAACTAACTCCATGGAGCAGAGTCCTTCTTGAGAAGCTAACAGGTCGTCAACTAGTCAAGAAATTCCGCGCGTTTTATGGAACCCGAAGGTTCATTACCACACTCACAAGAGCCCGCCACCTGTCCCTATCCTGAGCCATATCAATCCAGTCCATGTACCCCCATCCCACTTCTTGAAGATCCATTTTAATATTATCCTCCATCTACGCCTGGGTCTTTCAAGTGGTCTCCTTCCCTCAGGTCTCCCCACCAAAACCCTGTTGCACCTCTCCCCTCACCCATACGTGCTACATGCCCCGCCCACCTCATTCTTCTTAATTTGATCACCCGAATAATTCTAGAATGCATTACGAAGTAAAACTACAAGCATAGTTGATGCAAAAACATATCCAAAAAAGTTGCAGCTACTTTGGAATTTTTTACAATGATGAAAGTTACAGCATTAAAAAAAACCAGATTTATGCAGGTTTTCCAATATCCAACATTAAGTTAATGGTGGTGATGACTTTTTCACTATAATCAAGTTCTTGTTACAAGCCATACTCATTCTATAAACGTTCCCATAACTAAATAATGTTACTAACGCTAGTGATCTATTATTGGTAAGATGTACAAAGCAAAAGATGAACAAATGAAGATAAAGAACTACAGCAAAGTCCACTGTGGTGTGTGAGATTTGAGATGTCCACAGTGTTGATGCTGAGAATTGTGGTCGTCTGGGTTTTTGTATTTAGCAGCATGGTTACAGATTCCTGATATTTCAAAGAAATCTACTGTTTCTGTTTTCAAGAGTCAAAGTGTCCATGACACATTCGTTACTGACTGAGATGTTGGGAATCAATAACCCTGCTACTGAGCATAACAACCCAGAAAACCAGACTGTACTGTGTTTGTTGCCCAATTATATTCAACACAGCCATGTAAGAAATTAAAACTGTTCAGAATGAGAGCACTGAGAGCTACAATAAAGTCCAATATAACAAGGATTCATTAAAAAAAATGATGCTATAACAAGTATTTGCTTCAGGTACACCAAACATCAGAGTGGGAAATATTCAGTTACTTTACTGCCACAAGTGATTTGCATTTATTTATATGGAAATCAATAAGCTAGTCTGTAGAGTTTAAAACAATGTGTAAATCACATTACCAAATTTGAACTTAATCCAAAAAATAAAAATGTCATGCCAGTTTAAAAGCAAATAATCTTACTTTGAATACTGTGACAGAACCTACATAAGCACAACACTTCAATGTTATAATCTTCCGTGGGCAAGGAGATACTCTGTGATAGGAACAAACGAAAACTATACACTGCTTCCAACAATTGAACATTTTAAGTACCTTTAGTAACTCAAAAAATAATCACTTTTGCAAAGTACACAATAATTAAAATACCTAAAAATAATTAAATTAATACTAAAACCCTGCATGAAAACCATCAGAAAAGTGATTTGATAGTTATATTCTTATCAAATAAGTATCTGACAGTACAGATCACCACCGTTACCATTACTAGAAATCCTATATCACGATTCACTAGCACTACTCCTGCAAGATGTGAGACGGTACACACTATGAAAAGTGCTGCTGCTTTGGTAGAGAAGGGTGGGACAGCCCATAGACTAGCAAATTACAGACTGCACCAGGCCACACACTTCTGTGAAGAAAAGGTAACAAATCTTTTGGAAAGTTTTCTTTGATATTTCCTGTGAAGTATTATGCACTGCTCCAAAATTTTTAACATACGTTTACTCGTAACTGGAAAAGAGAAACAAAGGCTCATCAAACTTAAAATTAGGAAAATACCTATGCTTAACAAAATAAAATTGATGGTGCATAAAACTAACAACTAAAACAAACTTCTCACATCAAATTTCTACTGTAGTTGCTATTAGACACAATTCCTCTGTTGTAAACATCCACAATTTAAAATTTATTTATTGCTGGAGTCTGTCTGTGATCACTAACACCAGGTAAAAATCCAAAGACAAAGCCACACCTGATGTATAACAGTTGGTTGAGGAGTAGTTGACCGTATCACTGGGCTGGCAGCAGTTCTGGTTTGTGGTGAAGGAGAAGGCGCAGGTGTAAGAGCCCCACCAGGAGTTATGGTACCCCCTAGCTGAGCTCCTCCAGGGGCTGGTGATCTTGGTGCCACACTGTTATTGCCGAGGTGTTGGACAAGATGTTGATTCAACATAGTGGCAGTTTGCTGTGCTACTGGTGTTTGGAGGTTTGAGTAAGGGGACTGTGCAGGAGATGGTGATGTGTTTGTACTACTTCTTGACATGTTGGATCTTTGCTGTGGCAAAACAACTGCGGATGGCTGTGGTGGCGGTTGAGATGATGACTGCTGCTGCATGTTGTACACATCCTGTAACCCCCAACCCACAGCAAAATGTAGGAACAAAAATAAACAATATGGAAAACTGTAGAAGCAAAGTGATACAGTAATGAAACAAACAATTTCTATGTACACAAACATGCATAAAAACAGGAAAGTCTTGCTCACTTGAAACTCCTAATGAATACCACTGTGATGGTTACACGGTTTGCAAAGTAAATAAAATAAAAAAAAAAAAAATATATATATATATATATATAAAATAAATAAATAAATAAATTTAAATTTATTCTTCTCTTCAATACTAGATATTTTAAACATTTAATTCAAATTCTGTTTTTGTTTACAACTTCAGAGGATCTCACACGTAGAAGAGTATTTATGGTACATAAAAGACATGCAATATGCACACACCTTAAAAGTGGTGCTGGCAGTGGACAGCACAAAGCTGGTGGGGGTCTGAGAACTTGAAACACCATGTGGTTGTAGACTGCCATAATGTTCTTTCAGCAGGTTTGTTGGGGTGGTCTGACTGGCACTTGTAGAGAGGATGTATGGTGTGCTGGCTGCACTGCCCTGCTGCTGCTGTTGTGGAGACTGCAACTGAGTGTGATATGGACTAGGGACAGGTGAAGGGGGATGATGTGATGAAACTGATGCTGGAGACCTAAGAGGTAATGGACTGGGTGAAGGGGTTGGTGGCGCATGAGGTGCTGGAGATCTTGTAGGAACAGAAAAAGGGGATCCAGGACTGGAGATGGCATTTGTACTGAGAGCAGGTGTGAACACTGTAGTGCCTGATGGACCCACCAGAATGCCACCAGCATTTGAGTGGTTTGCGTTTGGTATCATGGATGCTCCAAATATGTTGCCACCAGTTGTACTACTTGACGTAAGGGACTGCATGGAGGTGTTTCCAACTGTTGCCCCTACCACAGGCATCCCTGAGGGAGGTACTGTTGTCCCTACATGGAGACCAGCAGCTGAAGTTGCAAGAATTGTCCCTCCATGTCCAATAGCAATATTTGGATTCCCAGGATGAAGTCCAGTAGTTGAGATGCCACCTGAGGTAGAAAGAGAGGGGGAAGCTGAGGATGCAGGGGTATAGATAAAGTTGGTCGAGGGTTGAGACACTGATGTACTCACTAGTGTACCACTACCCTGTTGACCAGGGGAATTGATCAAGGTGATGGGATGTGAAGGAGGATGAGGCTGGGTTGTGCTAACCCCACCAGTATGGTGAAATGGTGTCAGGACAAAATGATGAGTGGATACTGGGATGCAAGACGATGATGTGACTGCAGCTGCTGCTGATGATGATGACACAACCTGCATTTAATAGATACATAACAGTCACAGATAAAAAAACAGTACAACCATAACGTCTGTCCAAAAAGCTCTTGAATTATGTCCTCAAACTTCCTTTAAAATCATGTAATAGCTGCATGATCATTGGGCATGGTTTAGTAGACTGTCTGGACCCTGTTGCTGTTTTCTGTTATGTCCTAACATGTGTTGTTATTGAACAAAGACAATTACTTGATTTAAAGAAAGCCTGCATGGGTGATTTTTTAAGAAGTCATTAATGGAGGACTGGACTTGGGTAAAATATTGATACAAAATGGGGAAAATTGTTAATGGAGCAGAAATCTTCACAACACAAGTAAAAAATCCAACCAACAGCATATCAAATGTGATGAACACACTCACAGCTTTTTCAACTGTGGAGGTTTAATGCATCACGTATATTTGTTCCCAGAGATCAAACAGTGGACAAGAAATCTATCACTGGAACTTTGGATGGAACTTGGTTTCTCCACCACAATACTCCTGCACATATGGTGCGCTCAATCAACAACCTCCTCACAAAAAACAAAACTTCAGTGATTCCACAGCTATCCTACAGCCCTGACTCTCTTCAGCAGACTTATTCCTGTTCTAAAAACTAGAGCATCTAATCCAAATTTCTTCACTACCATAAAGGAAATGCTGGAAAACAAGGAAACATCACTAATCTATGGAGAGGATAATGTTGAATAAAATTTATCTGGTATTGTGTTCCACTTAATCAGTCCAAGAACTTCTGAACAAACATCATACATACAGGGCATACTCAAAAGAATGGTGCGGATTTAATAGTGTGCACTATTAAAACCGCACCATTCTGTTGTGTATGCCCTGTACAATACACTTGCAGATACATGGGCAACTCATGCAAGTTCTTTTTCTGGTCATTTTATTGTTATTTGGCATCTAACTAAATTTCAGTCACATTCTGCACTTCAAATGTGTAGTTCTCCCGGGTTATGTACGTTGAACTGTTGCTTAAAGAAAGTTTTAGGTACCTAGAAAAGATCTCTAAGCTTGCATTTCTATTGCAGAATGTTTTCTGATGAATTACACATGAAAATAAGGAATATACAAGTAGTAAGATCTTGTATTAGGGTGTATCATATACACATTTTACTACAAGAAAAACACAGCCACCTACTATGTGACCATGAAAACTAAAAACAAAAACCACCCCAGGTAATTGCACAAACAAAAATGCAGACATGGGAAGACAGACCTCCAATCTTACAAACCTGTCAGTTTACAACAATTAATAAGTGAAAAGTGTAATCCAATCAATAAACAAAATGCAAACACTGCACCAGCCATGAAATATCACACAATATCCAAAAATTTGCAAACAGCATCAACACATATTTTAAAAGAGCCAGAATCCAAAGTGTCAGAATCTTGACAGCCATGGTCAAGATCCAACAGTTCCCATGTTCAGTGATAATGTCTCTAGTGCCACACATCTCAACATTTCCCACTTCAACAAGATAGGAAAATTCCACATTTCTGAGAAACTGCAAATAATAAATTATAAGCAGCAATAAAAGTGAATAGCTAAATATGGCAGTAGTCTCTGTTCTCAATTGGGGACTAGGGACATAGCAGTGTAAGCTTACAATCACCATGTGAGTCTGTATTTCCATGTTTGGTCACCTGGCTATTACCATGGTTTCCTCACTTGATCACACTACCAGACTTTAAAATCTGTGGCCATGTGTGAAACCACATGCCCATTTCCCAATCAAACAATCCTCATACCTTGAAACCAGGAAAGAATAACACCACTGATATTACATACATTCTCACACTTCTTCACTGTGTCTGCAAAATCTCCCAACTGTGATTATCCAGACACAGGTTTAGACCTCATTTCGAGGGCCTCTCTTCCAAACGTCCAACATATGTTTGTCAGCTTCTAAATATTCCCTAGCAGAAGGAGAAAAACATCTGGCAGAACAAATGGAGAGCATTACACCACTTAGCTTCTCTATACTGCTCAATGGTACTTACAGGAGCTGCAGTACTGTGTGGTGGCAGGGTGAATGTAACAGATTGGCCATGTGGACGTCCGGCTGCATTCCCTGCCTGGAACTGCTGCAACTGCTGAAGCTGAAATACATGGTATGGCTCAAAAGTAACTACACAGTAGCTGTTTTTGGTGATGTTCAATAAAATTACCATTACCCTACAATCCGTATGTTTATTAAACATGAATATCATAAGCTTACCCATGTTTTTGTTATTGTATGATCTAGACAGGCAGCTACAATTTTGAGAGATTATGATCAATGAGATCTCAGAAACAGCCACACTCTTAAACCAATCTGTTGAGGCTGATAAGGGTAACTTTAAATTATCACATTGTATAAATACAGTAAAACCTCTATTGTGCTGTTTTCCCACAATTATCATTCATTTCTTCTGGTCCCTAGAAATTGCACATATAAACATATTATTATTATTATTATTTTATTATTTTGGATGAATTGTTCCTCAAAGTGTAGTTGTCCCATGTTAGCCAAGTGTGCAATGTTAGTTGAGCTGCAGGGGTGAGGGGGAAGCATAAGCTGTAAGCTGGCAAACCCAAGATGTACATTCCACAGTTGTTAGTAACACAGTCTTGTGTCATCCTGTTTGCATTTCACTGATTTCTGCAACTAATGGTTGTGTGATTCAGTGTTACTATTCCTACCCCTATGTGCTGTTATTCCTGTTTTCCTATTATTGTTTCTTGTACATAAAGCTTACACACTGCAGCCTGCCATGTCACCCCCTACAAGCAAGTAGGGATGCTTCACAAATGATTGAAGATCACTGAAAAAGTAAAGAAAAATCGGACTAAGAAATTACTCGACATAGCTAAACATCTTGGATTAGCATCATCCACACTAAACTCTATTTTTGAGCGGGAAAGGAAATCCAAGAGCAAATTGACAAGTGCGGCAAGTCCTGTACGAAAAGGAAAATGGGAAGAGAATCTACTTTTCGCAAAATTGAGAGTGTCCTGTTCGTGTTTCCAGCATCAATGAGTTGTGTGATAAATAAATCTGTGGGAGGGAATGAAGATGGAAAACATGTCCTTGAACCACTGCAGAGTTTTACAGAAGCACATGCAGCTTATGAGACAGTTAAATTGTACTTTTACGCATACAGCATTAACGAGTGTGATGAACAGAACATTCTGAACTTGGAATCAGTACCATTTCATCTGAAACATAACACCTCAACTAAACAACTGCCATTTACACATTTCTTTGGAAAAAGTGATTTATGTGCAGGTATTAACATACTTTTTTACAAGTTTATTACTTGTATAATTTCCATTTTTCGTTTTCTTGTGTTTCTGACACATTTTAATGCTTTCCTGCAACTGGTGTTTTTCCGCATTATTGTTCAATTTCTGCAGTCCCTTTAAGAAACGATTGACCAAGGTTTCACTGTATACCAAATTGTGTATATAGGACCAGAAAACATATTGACACTTCAGCAGAAATAAGCCAACCAGGCCTCACAGTTTGAGGTGCCATTTATACTCAGCCCTTGTTTTACACCTTATTTGCATTTCTGAAAAAAAGGGCATAAATCAAAATTGATATTCCCATCAGAAATAAGGGGTCAGCGTAACAGAATGCAGCCAGCTAAGGGTGTTCCAAAACAAAAAGGCATTAACAAGGGCTGGGTGTATTTTGAAGCATTCTGACACTGCCAGGATCATATAACATTAATGGCAGATGATGAAATAAGAGTATGGAGCATTGGTGGGATGATACTGACAGGGGAAAACTGAAATAATCAAAGACTAACTTAACCTGTCCCAGTGACACTTGGTCCAATACAAACCCCACATGGACTACTGTGGGATCAAACATGGGCCTTCCAGACGAGACTGGTGACAAACTGCTTGAGCCATGGCATGGCCTAAGTGCTATTTACAGTTTTTATAGTAGTACTGGTGGTGGCAGTAGTGGCAGCAACGGTGGTGACAATGGTAGTACTTATCACTTTTGGACAGTTTAAATATGACTGCAATAACACAATATGACACAAAATTTGGAGACTTTGGTGTGACTTACCTGATGCTGCGTAAGGACAAGAGAACCTGAAGGGGCAGTGTGAAGAGTGTTGGTAGGGGCATGTCGTGCAGTGCCTACAGTACTTGCATTAGTGCTGGGGTCCAAGAGCCCCTGCTGCAGTGAGTCCACTAGACTCTCCAGTGTGGTCCGTGATGCACTCTGTATTAAAAATGTTATTTCCTTTCACATACGTTACTTTACATGTCTATGATTCAGGAAGTTCATTTGTGCTGCAAGTATCAGTCTTAGTATCCGTTCAGATACAGCAGAGTACACTATATCTGTTTTCACCAAATATCCTGAATTATATTACTTATTATTGTTTCTATAACTTATAATCATAAATGTTTCCTATTCTAATCTTATGTAAACATTAGTGTCATTTTCCATCAGACAAGAACCTTCCTTGTCGCACACCTGACCCATGTGACTGGAACAGAAATGCTAGGAACTCAAACCAAAGCAAATACAATATTAAGTTTTAACTTCCCCACACACATGAAAGTGCACAAGTAGGAGTATAACAGATCTCCCTAGGTTTGTGGCAGTGCAGTAATGAAGAGTAAAACCCAGTACCACCACTCAATTACTACAGTCTAGTGTTACAACTGACAGGGTGAAGTATGCCATGATGGCTCAGACACATTTCTCCACAGCTTAAGGGCCATTAACCTGCTAGGTGCTGTAGGTATTCATGCCATCTGCAGTCAAGCTCCACTTAGATCATGATATCGTAAAAGAATGGAAATCTGTCTTCAAGCATTATAGGACACATGTCACAAAGAGAGGAGGCTGAGGTGACTGGATCAACTAGTGGCAACATATTTCTTTGGAAGAAACAACACCAGGTATAATGCTGATGGCTGACGTCTATGCAGAGATTATGCAAATGATGCAATATAATTTACAGCCTATTGTGGACATTCAAACAGCAGAAGTAACAAAAATACACATGTTTGTGCATTAATTTCTAAAATAAAAATGAGTAAAAAATATATTTTACCTTTCTTTATTACAAACCATAGTTTAATTTTATGTTTCATGTACAGCGTACTCATTCTGCAGAATATAACCCAGTGTGTAATTTTATTTATTTCATTTCCAGCCAAATGTCTTCTATTTATGTAACATTGGTGCAACAGAGGCAAGATATTCGTATTATTATGAAAGCTTGCATGATACTGTGACATATCTGTAAGTACATTTTGTCCTGATGAACAAAACAGACTTTGATTTCTTTCCACTTCTATCAACTCCATGTCAATAAACATCTCTGCATCTCACATATAATGCCACATAACACCCACAGCTGATACAGTACCAATGAACTACCTGTAAAATAATCAATGCCATTACTTTTACAAGATTTACTTACTTCTCCTGCAGTAGCTGCACTTAATCCTAGGAATGATTCTAGAGCTGATGGGTCACTGCAAATAGACAAAATTTGCACTCAAAATGATTACATAAAACCCACATTCAAGATATGTACATTGTGTGAATAACATAATGAAGCAAAATGCAGCATCTGCTATGGATCCTACTTCTCAATTCTTGTTCAGCTGCGAATAACCAGTTAGTATGCGCCACTCTTTAAGCTACAATACAAATATCGTGTCTTCCATTTCCATGTTCCATCCATTCACGACACAACAGTTAAGAATTTGGCATTCCGTATCATGAAGTTATATTCAGTGGGACAAACAGAACATCATTTTTTACTAAATAACTATACTTCAAATAGTGTATGGTATGACACAGTACACACGCTTCCCCAAGGCATTCTTTACTTCCTACACATCACTCAGTTTGGTGGTGTGTGTAAATATAATTTCACTAACACCTGTAATAAAAATATGGCCTCCATGTTCCAACTTTCATCAAATTCATAAATGCTCAACAGACTTATGTTCAGATTGCTTATACCTAATTCCACCAAAATCAGACCATAACTGTGCAAAGTATAGATATTCAATACATTTTTGTAGACACATTCAACGAATTTTATTCAACTCAGATGAAAAACATAAATGCTCAACAGCACTGCATGGAAATTTTGTATACCAAACTTCATCCAAATTAGACAACAAATGTAGAAAGTAAATGCGACACTTCATTTGTGCACTCAGGTAAAATACAGCTTCTGTTGTACTGATTCTTACAAACCTCATTCTTACTGAACAGCATCACATGGCAATATCCTACAGCAAATTTCACCCGAATCAGTTACAAAAACATGGAAATTACATGCAGAAATTCATTTACACCCTCAAGTGAAGTATGTCTTTCATTGCACTGACTTTCATGGAACTCACACTTGCTTGACAACATTTGAATGGAACTCATATTGAATGTCACGTAAATCTGACAAATTGATTAATCCCTGACACTAGGTCACAGACAGATGGACACAAGGAGAGATGTTGTTTTTACTTCATAAAGAACACCAAAACTGGTCTCTCTTCTAGATGTAAAAAATTTTGGCAACTACGACACATGAGACACAGACTGGCAATTTAACAGCAGCTTACTCAATCACATCCAGTAGTTTTTGAGAGCCATCATCCATCTCCAGACTCACAGTCAGCTTTGTTTTTGAGTTGAGGGAACTTCAATTACTGTGACTGCCAGTGGTGTTGTTTTCCCATTGCATGACAACCAGATCAAACAGCTGAGGATTCTGTCAGTACACACAAAATGTTTATCTCACAATCTATATAACAGGTATTAAACTCCATGAACAATGAAAACACACACACAATGGCATCTGTTAATAAAGTAAAATCCTGAGTTTGTGTTCCCACATTTTGCATTTTCTGAGATATTGCGCACTTTTTGTACAGTCCCAGCCGAACGCCCATCAGAACGTTTCACAGATTTTATGCCATTTTTAGGCGGTCCCCACAAAAACTTGAAATCAGAGTTTTACTGTAGTTAGTATCACTTACTACAGAATCATCCAATTTCAGGTTGGGAAGAAAAACGTTTATCTATGAAAGAAAAAGTAAAAGAACAAAAAATTGGTCAGTTCCAACACATTACTGGTGTCACCCTCTTTATTCCTCAGCTACATCACATAATTTGTGTCACCCCTTTCTTGCTCAGCAAAAACACAATTTGTGTCACCATCATTACTGCTCAGCTCCAACACAAAGTTCATGTTGTCACCCCCTTTCTCTGTTATGTTTAAAAAAAACTTCCTTGCAGTGCTTCTAGCACCATGATATAAAAAATGAAGTGTCTATAAGAAAAGTACTAAGAAATACAGCATTATTTCCTCTTACAAAATGCATGATTTGCTACTCTAGCAAGGTTTCTAATACTGGTGTACATCAGTACAATCTTGGGGTGAGACAGTACCTACATAATGATCTAGGTTGCATGCACATTGCATTACAGCTGTACAAAGACAGAAGAATTCAGTATTCAGTCACTGTTACCTGTGCATTATATATGACTGTAAGTATGTCTGCAAAAATAACAGTACATGTTTTCTGATACGCAGAGCAAAGTAAATGATGCATTGCATGCTGTAACAGTAACCTCAACCTATTTCACCTGAATTCCATTCAAAGGTCTAGAAAGGGATATGGAACAGCAGGCAGTGTATGCTGTCAAATGGAAGTTATGGGTTTAAAACTGACTTCAGCAAAGGTGAGATTTTGTCTGACAATTGTTAGTGGTAGTTAGGGGAGTAAAACTGGTCTCACTAAGGGTGACATACTGTTGAGTAACTAATATTTTTTACACACACATGCCTGCTTATATCACAAAATACACAAATACTCACAGCACACACTTTGGAAAGAAAAGTCACAGTGACTGGTGTAAAGCTGTTAAGGGGGCAATAAAAATATTTTTTTATATATCATACCATTTCATAAATAATGTCTGAGATTACTGCATAAAAGTACAAGAAAAAGTCAAAGGCAATGTTCTTGGATACGTACAAAACACTTATTTTGAAGGAACTGAATATGACAGGCATCTAACCACATGCTTCTGGGTACTGGGCACTATGTCAAATATCTTGCTGTGTGACATCAATACAAGACCCCCAAGCGCCTAGTATGTAGCACACGGAGGAAAATAAAATTGGAATACTCTTGCCAGCAGTATTTTGAGACATTAATCCAAAAGTACACGACAAAAAAACCTGATTCACAAAGAGGCATCATATGACCATAAGCGGGGCTGAGAAATAATGAAAATATATTGGTTTGCAGAACTGTATGCTGCCCTTACAAAGACAGCAGAAAATTTCGCCTTCTTCCTCAGTAAGGTACACTCTACTATTATACCTATGATGAATAAGACATGACTAACTGTTCACACCTGTTAAAGTTGTCCAAGTACAGTTCTGATGTCTGGATGTTTAGCCTAACCCATCATGATTTGCTGTATGGTTGGCTGGACAAAGCCTATATCCCTCATCAATATAATTCATTCCTGAAACACACGAACAAACACACTTGTAATGTAATACAATTTTTTTTTTTAAAGAAACAGCTTTTCAAGTATGAAAGTTGCACTTTAGGGTACAATGGGTGTATTTATTCTAAGGCATATAGTTGCTTGGCAGCTTTGTGATTGCTCTGTACTTAATTATCCAAAAGTTCTGACCAAGGATAGGTGTGGATTTTTATTAGTTGCATGAGGTAAATATTTCTAAAACCTCAAACATTTCTAAAAAAAAAAGTGTGCAGATTTTTTGATTCTTTGCTTATTTAACACTGAATGAAAAAGGATAGGAATATTACAAATGGTGAAATGGGAAGAATATGGGAGCAAATGCTTCTGTAAGGTGAAGATCCAGAGCAGGGAGTGGATAAAAATATGAAATACCCCAATCAGGCAGAATAAATGGTCACATGATGAATGGGAACGGGAGTGCTAATGACTGTAAGGCAATACTGGGGTAATTCAAAAGACAGCTGACATTCTAAACACCAACATCCAATACTGAAGTTCCAAAATGTGCCAAGAAAACAACAGCATTACGACTGTAGAGAACACGATACAAATTGTGCAACAGTCACTTGTATCACCATGCACCAGTGACACTGTTACTGATCATAAGTGTTTTAATCATGGTATTACACTATTTCACTGGAAGTCCCAATTCAAATTCCACACAGACATACTTCATAAATACAAATGCAAAGTAATATATCAAAACGGAAACCACGTCATATCAGGAGGGGGGGGGGGGGGGGGGGGGGGCGGCTGAAGACAACACCAACAAAACCACAAGAATTGGGGGAAGGGGAATGGATTAAATGAATTTGTGTACAATTTCTAAATAAATTTTTCATATTACTATTTAATTCATTCATTCTATTCATCACATAGCAATTATGACATCATGACAAACACAAATCCACCAACTTAGAAAAAACAGTGTAGTACATGTTCAACTTGATGACAAAAATTTGTTAGTTGTCACAAGTTCCATTACTGTGACTTCCAGCAAAATGACACAACAACATACATATAAGTCTTCAAGCTTTTTCAGCAACAAAATTCAATAAAATTCTCTTGGGCTCACAGCTGTGTGAAGTTGTTGAAATCAGCCAGTGTTTCAGAGACCAACTCTGTCTCCATCACCAGGTATCTGATATGACCCAACACCCAGGTTACCTGTATTATGTACCAGTACCAGACCAGGGTTTGTGATTGGACATGAGCCAGTACAGTTAGTGAGTGGAGTCTGAAAATCCTGTCTCTGCCTTGATTCTCAATTGGTGCTTCTCTAGCCTCTCACTTAAGTTATTGGTTGCCATGCTCGACTTAATGTGAACCCCACTTCCCTACCGAAGTTATTTGAATGCAAACATGCTTTTACTGCCTCTTTCACCAAGATGTCCATGCAGCATGGTGCCTTGTAAAATCTGTATGTATTGCTGAATTGAATTTTATGTCCTGTATCCATCATGTGAAGTAACATCACATTTAAAACAACTAACTACGGTAAAAGGTAAAGGTAAAGGTAAAGCAATCCCATTACAGGCCTGGACAGGCCCTTAGGGTTCCAGGAGGTTGAGGCTCCCAGATTTCTAGACAATCGGCACATGAAGGTGGTAAGGTTGTCAGCCCTACACAACGGCCGCCTTTACCCCTCAGGAAAGATTCCTGGTACTCATTTCTGTTAGAGGCTGAGTCGACCCCACGGCCATTGTGCGACCGAAACAATTATGTCAATGAAAAATTCCAATGACACCATCGGGACTAACTACGGTAAAAGACAATAATACAGCTGGTGAGATGCATTACATATGGACTGAAATAACCCAGGCATATTTTTTGATGTACTATTTTAATATTCCCTGAAAAAAAAATCAAAGCACTTCAACTCTCCCAGCATGTTTCCCTGCTCAGACCTGAATCACATGGCACTATGGCAAAAATAAAATTTGTACCATCTGTAAGATGGAACTGTCAATAGAAGACAACAAACCAATTGGCCTCTTCCATCTTTTATGTGCAGCTGTTCAATTTCATATTACCTTTATGCCACCTGTAACACTGTCTGACAGGATGTTTAATGCCCATATGCATTATCTGCTGCAAATGTTCAGCCCTCAGCCACATAACCTAATCTAATTTTTTTCAAATATTGATGGTACCTGTCACTAAAATGAAACTTCAAAACACAACCTCAATGTAAAAATTATATTTTCTTTTGCTTGACTTGAGTTGTATAACTAAAATGAAACCTCAAAACCTAACCTCAGCAGTAATATGAAATACAGACCTTCTTGGAACACAAACGGCCACCCTTGCTGGAATACAGTTTGTGTTTTAAATCTATGTTATAACTGTAAATTGAGTTTCCATCGCTAAAATAAAACCTCAAAGCCTCATGTTGGTACAATAAATGTTTTTGATTTTCCATGTATCTTGTGTACCATGATTATAGTCTGTGTAACTGTGTTGTGTTGGCAACCTTGATCTAACATGGTCTGACATCTACAACACACAAGAATTGCTGAAGACAGCCATGAAGGTATGTATTACCATTTTCATTAATATATAATGCTTTGGGTAAAGAAATAATAGTACTTCAAGCTGTTTGATATTGAAGATTTGTAAAAAGTTACGCCTCAAAAGATTAATCAGTCACACCCCTATTTTGTATTTGTGGAATGCATGAGTGACTGTCCATTACCTTTCAGAGCAGCTCGGCACTGTACTTGACAGGAAATCACTGGTGTTGTTAACCCCTAATACTGCCTTTTACTCACTTTCCTTGCAAGGTAACTACTATTTTGAAGGAACAGTCTCACTTATATGGGGTACCACTATGCCTTTTCCAAGGTGTTCAACGTCAACAGATGTCATCAAAAGCAATTCCCAAAATACTGCAACTTCTCTCAATGAAGACATTTTTTGTTCCTTTTGTTTTTGGTAAAAGACCAACTTATGGCATGGGCATGCCAAACTCTCCATAAGTTACCCAAACCAGATAGAAGCACCTATGTGGGATTTAAAAATATAAGCCCCACAATACAGCACAGTATACTAGTATCATGACTGTTGAATAAACTTCAGTTCAAAGTACACTACGACAAAGAAATTCCAGGCAAATGTATATCAGTTTCTGACATTCATATTCTTTAACAACGTATTCTAAAACACTACATTTCTTATGTCAATGTCAATACTTCGGCGATACATCGCAAAATTATTTGGTTCCATCACTAAACCATAAAAACTGTTGTTCTACTACACTATGTCACGTCTCCCAAAAATACATCACTGAAGTCGTAACATGACCCTTTTGGTATTAACCCCCAAAATGCAGTGACAGTAAAATTATTCACAAGCCACATGCACACAGTAGAAGATCCTCTATTTCTCCATTACCTTTTCACTCATAACCACTTAAATGGGAGCTAATGTTACGTCCATCACGAACAGTATTTGTTTCCCAGAAAACCTGTTTCTATTTAATTCAGCATATGATTGAAACAAACAAAACATTGCTTACTATTACACACACTACGGTGACCACTTTTTTTATCATCCAGTAAACAAAGTTGCCAACATAACATGTTTCAAAACTATAAAGCAAAGCGTTTAACAAATTATTTACTATTCGAAAACTGCAAAACGCATCTCTGTTCTCTCGTACATATCTTTCCCTTCAGCAGTCATCACCTTAAGAAATACAGAAAGAAAATAATAGAAAGGGGAGTCTCGTGATTACGGTGGCCATACTGACAAGCTACTACAGATCGATATTAATGCTTCGCGTCGATGTTCGGCCTCAGTACCATCGGTAGTCGACTCGCAACATATATATACCCATTTACATATTTTTGAACCGCCTAAGAACCGTCCGTGCATTGTTCAATAGTTTAATATTCGCAACTGGACTTTAAATGTAAACATTTACACATATCGGAGTCCGTGTCTTGCGGGTGATAAAACTGTCCATTCCGTGCTTTACTCGTGGAAAACGGTAGGGCGTGGGAGGTCTGCTGTGAACTGTGCGGGCAGGAATATATGTAAATTGGCGTGTTTTCTTTCCTTTTTCATACACTTGTGCTCGACGGACTCGTGCAGACCTCTCCGTTACTGTTCGTGCTTTTTTAAACTGACTGCATACAGTAGGAATATGCTTATGGACGCTGTACTATTGTATACGGAACTGTATGACCTACGGCATCCACAGAATTAAGACACGGGAGAGAAATAGGCAACAGGGGCAACAACGAAACAACCATACACACGAACATGAAATGAATACCGTTACATTCTAACGTATTCGTATTTGATCCTATCCTATGCATGACCTTCAGCGATCTTTCATTTTCTCGTGCTTCATGAATCCATTTGCGTTTGTGGTTGGTAGCTTCCTATGTTTCACCTAGCCGTAGCAATGCGATTACATGTACTTCTTCATGGGCTCATAACCTACAGGGACACAATACTAACGCAGTGTTAACACACGTCGGTAACGGCAATGACATGGCTCTGTAAAATGTAAATCTGGTCCCGATGCTACACGGATCGGAAAAGTGTAAATGGAGGGAGGCAATCAAGTTGGAGCTCCACCCAAACAACATGAAGAGGGAGGTTGGCTCGAATCCAAGCGGGTCATGGAAACCTTTCTTTCGCCTCCTTAGAGAAAGTATACGGTCCCCCCCCCCCCCCCCCCATCAGAGTGGTGACTAGCCAACGGTCGTTTTGAGGACCACATTCTCCCTCTTCCGCGTTCTCTCATTTCCCAGTGCTGCTTATCCTTAAAGCTCCATCTGTTTCTATCATTCTATTTTGTCCTCCCGGCTCTAGCCGCTCTTCTCCCCCCTTTTCCTCCGTCTGCTCTCTGGTTTCGTTTGCTTTTCATTCCTACGTTTGGTACTCTCCTTAGTTATTTTATAAATTGATTTATTTTTTATATTTCATATTTTTAATGTTTCTTTATTATGTCTTTTTATTATATTTAATTTTTACGTTTATTTTTTATTTATTATATTTTTTATTTATTTATTTCATTTCATATTTTTATATCTTTTATTTTTATTCCCCTATTTTTCTATTTTCATTTTTATAATTTTTATTTATTTATAATTCTTTTTTATTTATACATTCGTTGATTGGGTATATTTCCCTTCCTTGTTATTCCTGCATCCCATACCTTCTCCTCCCATCAGTCTCACTTTCCTTCACTCGGCAGTGACTTGGCCGTCCTGGGACCGGTTTCCGCCTAGGTATCCCACCAGCCACTTTACGTGTCCCCCCCCCCCCCCCCCCCCCGCTGTTTTGGTTTTCTCCTCCTAATCTGTTTATTTTTATTTCATTTTTAATATAATTTTTATTTTTTGTTCTATTTTTATTTTATTTACTTATCTTTATTTTCTTATTTTCCTCCCTTGCTCTTACTTTATTCCATATATGTTTTTCCATCAGTCTTCTCTGACTGCACTCTCGGTACCCCTAAGTTCCTTCACGTTGTCTCCATCCACCTCTCTCTTACCCTGGGTTCAACTCTACTGGCTGTCATCACGCTTACTGATTACCACCCCGCGCGCACCTTCCCATATAGAATATATGTTACGGTTGCCGGCTTTTTCTTCTCGGACTCTTGACCCTTGAAGATGAGAACGATACGTTGTCCCGAAACGTCGGAAAACAATTACCATATGACGCCGCGTAATATCCCACAACAGCGCAGATATTGGGCCTTAAAGAGCTTACGTTCCGCTAAACCACTGAAACAGGGTAGCTGTAGCATCGGACTGAACAGGTACGTTGCCTCCGCCATGCAGCAGGATATTGGAGTTCTCGCTGCACATGTTGCACAGCCGAGCATGTGTGTTCGAGGCGTTACGGGAACAATAACGAGTTTCGGATATCATTAAAAATAACCACTCCTTCGTCGTCTGAGATGTGACGCCGTATGGTATGACGTAAGTTCCCCCAAAATGTTGGTAAATTTCCACCAGACCACGTCATATCAGAAAAGACACGAAAAGTTCATAGACAAAGCCGTGAAAACTTCAAAATCTGAGCATACAGAATACTTCGTTACCGAACAAGCTGGTCTACGGTTCGATGTCGGGCAGGTGATGATCTGGCTATCCTGACAGATTTTTCGTGGTTGCCTCAATGCCTTCAGGCAAATGCCGGGAGAGTACCTCGATTAGGCGGCCACAACCGCTTCATTCCAAACCTTGCTGTCCACCTATCATTCATCCACAAAGTCATTAAAAACTATAAATATACATAATTTGTTCTACGACAGGAAGTGGCTACAGCTAATGCAAATCCACTGTTTTTTATACAAGGTCTAAGGATGGGCACTACCAAAATTTGAAAACAAGGCACTACCTAGATTCTAGCGATTAGTGCCAATAACCGGAAGTACAGTAAGCATGTTACATCACATTCCACAAAAAAACTGCCGTTAACAAAAGACGAGTATTTTTCTAAGATCTACTACCATGCACTTCGGCGTCTTGAGTGAAGTGGCATTAGTGCTGCTCTGCCACCTCATATTCGCGCGCCAATCCGTACTGATCGTAGGAAATCCCATTTCTTTAAGATCCACTTTAATATCATTTTCACGGCTATGCCTATATATTCCAAGAACTACCTATTATTTCGGAACGAACGCCAAAGGTGCGTATCACAAGAATGCTCGCATAACTTCCAGCTGCGTCACACACTGACAAACTGGTCCCACGAGCAGTCGCCGCTGCAATTTATGCGTGCAATACTCGTATCATGCAACGGCTGCAGTAATGGGCTACTGTACAGCCCATTAGTTAGTTTTCGGCCGACGACATTTGGAGACGGGCTAGCAGCGAGTCAACTTATACAGCACAGGGGACAGCGGATTGGTAGACGAAACAAATGCCCTGCCTCTGCTACCTCACATAGAGTCTGTCCGACCGACAGTTCCGGTATTCACAGGTTAAAAACTATCAAATGACTCATAGAAGTGTGTGTATCCGATTCTGCAGAGTATTTGCTGCCGTAGTCGAACCCTACCCTTGCACAACGTGGTGGCTCTCAGACAAACTAAGATTAAATTCCATTACCAAATCGCGTTATAGAAACACTTAATTATCTGACACGCTATAACCCTTGTTATGGCGTATGCTCTTCGGACAACTAAAAATCTTACTAGCTAAAACGAAAAACCTGCTGAACAAAGGAACGATGATCTTGCGATAGGAATCAACATTACCGATAATTATGGGTATTTTCCTGCACGTAAAAAATGTTTATTACAGGAATTAAAAACACTGGTTAGCCAAATGACAGCATATCACCCGTCTGTGCGAGCAGCTAGCTTGCTCGCAGCCTGGAGTATGACACTGAGGAGGTCGTAGTACAGGGGGGACAGAGGGAGCAAACGTTGCCTGCTGCAGCCATCTCTCATTCTCAAAACATGGGCCTGTATTCTTACCTCAGTACATCATTCTTATTCCATCTAAGGACTCACATGACATGCATCTGCATACATTGTGCACTGGCGCGCCCTTGTATGTGGGTAACATGCTTTCCTACTTAAGACAATACCATAGTATCGTACAAGTAGTCTGTGAAGAACAGTGTTTTTGTTCGGTTAATAGCGGGCAACACACACCACTCTGCGCGCTGTAACTGCAATCAACTAAACCAAAACACATCTGGTACCTCCTGTAGATAAGTGTTCAACTAGAGCGACTGAAATCAGTTCTTTGCGCAGTGCCATAGGATTGCGATCGGACTCTACTACTGCTCGTTCGGAAGTACGTGATGCTTGTGCGAGGGAAGAAGGTCTCTGTTATTTTTCCGTGATTTCATGTACATCGGCATTGTGATTTTCAGGTACCGTGTTTGAATGTGACCACAGGCAGGCAATTTTATATGAAAAAGAAAAACTCGTACTTCACATGCGTTTTTCTTAGTTTTGTCATGCGTTCTCGGAAACGCCACCATATTTATGACGCTTACTGTACACCTGCATCACTCTCGGCTTCCGACTTAACCAGTTTTAAGCGCTTCATTTTGTTACACATATTGTTCAACCTGCTCTAACACCGACAAACACTATACATTTTGTTGCTTAGAAGTTTTGGGGTTGTAGCCCGGCGTCAATTTTTGGTGTGCAACCAATGTTTCGGGAACACATGTTTGTCCCATCTTCAGGGTTTTGTAAAACCCTGAAGATTTTAAGCAACATGACGACCACGGCGGAAGCCTTCAATTACATACTGTACATTTTGCCCATAGAAGGTACTTACGTAAGGCGTACTGTGTTATGGGACGTGACATTTCTAGGCCCAATGCAAAATAAATCTGGTCACGAACTGACAATACAGCTGGAGCAATGTAACGCTTGACATAAAATGTGCAGTACAACCAGCCTTTTCGGGTCCCCAAGCAGGAGCACGCAGTGCGATTGCCTTATACCGACCCTAGTGACGAAACGCAGTCTGCCAGAAATTTACCTATTTTTCAGAGAAATGTGCTAACCTCCATCTAGTGGGTGATTACCCTTGACGTTTATGCCAACGCCGTAACAACCTCAAATCTCGAAACATACTTATGGGTTCCGTATGATTCTCAGAAGTGTGACGACTTTCCGAAACATCGACCAGTCTTTAGTGTGTCTTCTGAGAGCTAGAACCCGAATTCTTACATACACTGAAATCGACTTCAAGCGTCAAGCGTGGCTGCAACGAGCACTTCCGTGCGCATGCCTCTAGTTAAATGAAAACTGCTGCACAAAACATAAAAAAAGGAAAGTCGTGTGATAGTTAACAACACAGGGCGCGTGACGTAAGACCAGAAACTGACTCTCCCTCCTCTTTCGGGGTCGCAAAAAACACGAAAGCCGTGCCGGAAACACCCGAAGTATCACTTTAACCGGAGTTCGGGCAACTTTGCTCCTCTTTACAACAAACTCACATCCTTTTATTCCGATTGGTTGACCCATGACGAAACCGAGCTGTGATTGGTCGGCCATGAGCTCTAAATTTTCCTATTGGTACGGGTAGCCCCCTCCAACTCCATCAATGCATACTACTGGTTGGCTAGCCTAATGTGACACTCTGGCGCAAATACATTTCATATGAATTACAAGTACCGAGAGAGAGAGAGAGAGGAGAGAGAGACGAGAGAGAGAGAGAGAGAGACACACACACAGTGAGAGAGATTGAGAGAGAGACGATGCGGGTGGGGAGAAAATTACCAATGTCATTTATAGATAAATTGGGCGTTTACATCGGCTCTCCCTCCCGCAGACACAATATGACATCCGCTAGCAAAGAAGACACGGATTTGTCTGCTCCATTCTGTTCGGGGTCCAGGGACTCGCAAACACTTGTGAGCGTGTTGTTGGCTTTCGATAGCTGAAAGGTTCGTGAAATCCTACGCGCGTTGCCTGTGTTGTTTCTGTGACTCCCGTTGCAAAAGCAGGTATTTCCGCTACTCAGCAGTATGTCACTTTCCAGACCGTAAATTCCAAATTCTAAGACCTTGTGAGCTGGATATTAAGCGTTCAAAACGATTCGAACTGCGTGTTGCATGCTAATTTTATTTCAATGCACATTACTTTTCATATTTCAGTTACTTGCAAGGGCCTGAGGTGAACTGAGATTACAGTTGTAACGAACACGCACCACATTACATAATGGGAAAACTGCTTCCACTCTTAGTAAAATTGGTATATGACTATACTCGTATTTAGAGCCACGAATGTGTGATTTTCCCAGTGGCACTGGTAGTTATCAATTATTGTTTTCGGACGATTCCCCTATCTCGCCCTTTCAAGACCTCCCCAACCGCTACTACGATCGCCTTCCATGCCTACCTAGTTTTGCTCCTTTTACTAGAATGTGTACAACAGCAATGCTTTTTTTTTGTTTGGGGGAGGGGTGGGGGCCGAGATCATTTCCATTTGAAAACTGACATGAACTAAATCACATTAACTTCCCCATCAGCTGGTATATATTCCAGAAACGGTTCGCCGTTTTAATATCCACAATTAGATATCACTCCAAACGAGTTCTACAATACTCTAAAGTGTCACCTCCGCCAAAACCTGATGTCTCAAAAACGTCACACAACTCTGCTGATACTACTTTAGGTATGACAGGGCGACATATCTATGTCACAATCCTATGCACTAGTTACACACACAAGAAAAATTCGAGCATAAAGTCTTCGGTCAGCTCTCTACCCACTCATACGAACAGGTCGAGCTTTCCAGCCCTTATGGGTTTGCTTTATTCGAAAACTTAGTGGTACGCAAGCGGGAGGGGACACAGGGGGATTTGGAATGCGTTCGTAGGAGTGGGAATATGGGGGAGGGGTTAGGAAGGGGGGTAGAGAACCAACCAAGACATAATAAAAACCACACAGAAATCTCGTCTACTGGTTGGAAGGCACACGCCGAATTGTTATAGCAGAACAGTATTACTTTTTGACACCAACCGAACGTTAGAACGGACCGCGCAAAGTGAAGTGCGTCGGAACAGGCCCTGGGCCTGGCCATCAGGATTGTGAGAGGGACGTGACCACGGGAAAATCACACACACTTTGATCGAATAGAGAATTCCTACGTCACCAAATCAACACTGAATCCCATCACAAAGTCCACTGAAATTACACACGGTCTTGCAGTCCACTTGTGAACCCCATGCAAGCAGTTTTCCCAGTGAAAATTTGATCAGCAAAATAATGTTAGAAAACAGACCACTCACCCGTCATGTAGCGTGCCTATCTCCTACGGGGCTCTCACGCTTCATTCCAGGGATTCCGTGGCCCCGATTGGGTGGATGACGTCATCGCTAGGAGAAGTTCCATTCTCTTGCCGGGCCTTCGTTGTGGCGTTAGTGGTCTTTGGATCGAAGCGAGAGGAATGCACAAGCGCAGGGGGAAGGGGTTAGTTGAAGTTTAATTTACTTTTTAACCATCATCTGAACAGCGTTTCCTTAGTGAAGGCAGGTTACTTACATTTTTGTCATTCCCAAAGGTATTGTTTTCCTTTGAAAATTTGTTTCCGGTTTATGATGCTTCTTTGGATAAGTTACCTAAATTGAAACCGAGTTGACCACAATTATTGCGCTGACATGTTTGAAAACAGAGCAGATGGTTTATTCTAAGCATTAAATACCAATTTATAATATACTCTAGTGACAGCGCTTTTGGCGTCAAGGCTATAATGCTAATAGATAACATGGCGCGGGTAGGTAAGGAAGTTCAGTAATTTTTTTGACTGCCACGCCTAGTTATTGGCTGGGAGAAGAACAAATCTATTCTTACCCACACTTCTTTGAATTTGATATTTTCACATTATCGTGAAAAAATGTTCGGTAAGAGTGAACTAGGCGGGATGACGGCATCTGAACGCCAGGGTAACGATTCAACCAATGAGAGACTAGAATGAAGTGAGGAAGGAGTGGCTTAGAATTACATGGAATTTACCACCCACCCCTGGTCTTTAAGGCTGTAACATTCCCCGATTGAACCAGATGGACGCACAGATAAGGGGATCCGCATTTATGCATGCAGTTCCAAGGCATATTTAATGGTGTATGTGGGAACAAATTTACATTGTACTTGTCGCCATTTTGAATTACTTGTGTGAATACAAAACGTGGAGTATTAACACGTCTCCACATTTTCATAAAAAGTGGGCAATTTATGAACCCAGTACCCTGTCGTACTTTTCTCAGTCTTCAACTCACATATTCATCAGTTGATATTACATCGGATCTCTCCGAGAGCGAAACACGGAGTTTGTTACCTATTCTGAAGTGTAGTGGGTACTATGTAATACTTGATATGTGAACGTTTCATCCGACTACTGTATTTTAGAAAAGTTACACTCGTATTTTGTACTTGCTTTTGTAATGTGCATGGTGAGGTACGTGACATTCAGTGTGTAGGCTGGGTCTTCAATCAACCTCCAAGGCGGCTGTATTAGGTTAGGTTCACTTCTTAGTGGTGCGAGTACCACTTGCTTCCCTTTTCAGTTGTCTTTGGTATAGACAAATGCATAAACTGCATCTACACACACACATTTACGATTTTCTATATTTTACGTGTATGCTACAGCTTTGATACAAAGTAATTAAAGTAATAAGGAATGTACAGTAACATCAGTGTCATACTGAACACCTTTAAGAACTTAACATGAAATGCATTTGAATACCTTCCTCTTATCCAATCGCAATCAATCTGAATGTGTATGTTCCCATGAGGAATAGCACTTGGTGTATTAACAAATATTACAGTGTGAGAACATTACTGATATTAACACGAGTGTCAGTACCAGTTTCATATACTTCATCCAAATAGTAACTTTCAATATATCCTCTTTCCATATTATTGCATGCTCTGGTCCTTCATAAAACCATCCTTTTTATATCACTTTCATTCTCACTTGGAACTTCCAGATTACATCACTAACAACACAACCATGATCTCTCACTGTTATGTACAATGTGCAATCACCAACTGTTGCCATTATCCTCAAAATCATTCTAGTTACAGAACACTGTTCTCTCATCTGATCTGTTCTCCCACTAAAGCTAACATTTACAGTGCAGTTGAGAACTAGCTAAAATATGTTCAGCCACTGAGGCAAGACAGACTGAAGTTACTCCTATTGACTGGGACAATGTAGGGTAACAGCAGCCTCAACAAACCAACAGTTTTTATTATTCAGCTCAACAGAAGTGGCAGGAAATGGCAGCAGTTTGGAGTGGTTTTTAGTACATTACTTGGGTGCTGATTAACCTAGGTAGACATAACAAACATTCTAAAGCTGCAGGTATGCATATCATCGATGTCATATAAACTCAATTAAATTATTAAATTTGTTATAATTTTTTTTGCACTGCATGACAGCCCCTAGTGGGCCAGGGCCTCCTCATTGTCGAGGCTTCACAATCACATTCAGACACACCACACACAGTAGGACTCCTCTGGACAAGTGATCAGCCTGACGCAGAGACCTCTACCTGACAACACACACAACACTCACAAGAGACAGACAGCCATGCTCCTGGCGGGATTTGAACCTGCAAACCCAGCAAGCAAGTGGCCGCACACCCACGCCTTAGACTGTGTGACCACTGGGATTGGCAATTTGTTATAATAGCTTGTTATTTTATAACGTGGACTGCTTATTCTTAAGCGAAGTCATGGTATTTGCTGTATATTGTATTTCAAAATGACAATTTACAATATTTTTATGCATAAATAACAGTAACAAATCAAAACATATATTTTTTTTCCAGTATTCACATACTGTATCTGCTAATTGGTAATGTGCACAAATGCACTGTGCCCACCTTTCCTATGGCTTACTTTCTTGTGAGGCATTTGTAGGTTGGGAACTATGTTGCAGTAAATGCTTGCTTGTTACTGATACAGTGGTCAGCTTATCTGAAATGTTGGTGGCCCATGGGATGTATAAATATTAATAAATTCAGAGGTAGAAACAAATTATGTAGTTTCCTGTTTTTGTGCAGTTAACGATACTCTGGAAAACTTTACTGAGGTCAGTCACTTTTACACTGAATATTTCTTGTTCTTTAAATATTCATAGTCTTGATTTAATGTGACACCTATACAATTATCAAAGTTCTGAGCTCTAAGAAATATATTTGCCTTTACAGGTAATGGATCGAAAGAGTGTCAATATGTACACACACAACAACACACACACACACTTTCAATTGTTAAAGTTTATTCATTACTGTACACAGACTAATCACCTCTTTGTTTTAACATAATTATTACTGAAGCTGGCAGGATTTCAAATGCGTGCCTGTGTAGTGTCTTCAAACAAATGTACATGTGAGTGTATAGCTCTCAGTGAAGTGAGGGTCCGTGTCCCATGTGGTATGGGGCTGCTAGTGGTGTGTGAACTGCCCTATGTTTTTTTTCAGCCCAAGCATGTCCTGTAACATGATTCCTCAGCACTGAAGCTCTAAGAAGTGTCAATGGTGATAGAGAAGAATGAAACAATAGTCATGTTCCTGTTCCATTCTCTTTTGTGGTTCTTAGGTCCCTGGAACATGGGAACTTGCTTCTAGGTTCTGAAACAAATCTGAAGAAGTTACTAAATTAATCCTTGTGGCAAAAAGTTGTTCTGGGCTCAGACTTGAGACTTCTCAGCCAGATTGCAATTATACAAGACATATCTGAAGATAACTAACTATAACTATAATGAATATTTGTAATAGTGAGATCACACAAATGAAGTGTATATTTTTGTGTACGCTTTTACCTCAAGTTTTAAAAGTTCTATACACTAGCCTGATGATTGTCTAAACAGGGACCAAAGCATGTACTCAAGCCATAATGAATAAGCAGATGTGTTAAACTGACAATACAAATGCTTATTTGTTGATAACTGAAGTGATGCCTACATTTCTACATTTATCAATAGTGACACCAAATACTCTTATTTTGAATTACCAGAGCTGCCAAAACTTCACACCATAACTGAAATACTGCACAGGTTTTTGGTCACCCTACCTGTCCAGAGAAAATCATAAACTATTGATACTCATAGTTACTCCTTTCATTAAATTTGGGTACATAAATCACAAATATATGATTAGCATCCAACCACTTAAATCTGTACACTTACTGACAGCTGTGTTGTAAGTGATATGCCCTCATGGGATAACACACACACATACATGACACTGTGTTCATAAACAGTGCTCCTTTGCAGGTCCTCAGCATTGTAAGGTTTGTTTTCAAGCAGTCTAGTGTGCATCCACCAGGTTTAGTGTCTACTGATAAATTATAGCATTATGCATAATTATTAATATGAGGCCTGACTGGAGTGAATATGTCACTAAATTACAAATCAGAACATGTTGGTTCTATGCTGTTCCATTACCTACAGTGTTCTTCCTGAATGGCATTCCCTCAAGGTTAAAATCACTAACATTTTGAGTTGTATAAGACAATTTGGCGTTATTTATTCCGTACATTTCAGCCGAATTAAAGTGCTCATTCATGACACCAACAAATGCACCTTTGAATATACAGGCTACAAATAGTCTTATATCGCTCCTACGCGTTTTGATGTCCCGTAACGCCATCATCAACTCCCTTTACACAGAACACACTACACATCATACAGGGACAAGATCCATAAGGGATAAAAGATAAATTAGATGTTTGTATACACAGAAAAACTACAACACAACAACATACAACTTTTTAACCATATTTAATGAAAATGCCATAATAAATATTACTGTTATTGTTTTAATATATTGTACTTTTAAAAATACTATTTTAATTACAGTTTGTGAAACTAACATGGCTTTACATTAGCTGCAAGAATACTGTAATATGAATTACTTTTGTGAACTGTTATATTTGAGTAAGCTCCCTGAGGATGGTGTGATGACAAAACATGTAGGAGTGATATAAGATTATATTTGTGTATATCAGATGTGCATTTATTGGTGTCATGAATGAACAATTTAATGTATAAGACCATGTTTATTCAATGTTCTGCAAGGTTTGTCTATTATTACACTTGCTTGCACAGCCTTGATGTGTCTAAATTCTTTTGCAAATACGTAATGATTGTTGCATGGCACATCATTAAAGTTGTGTTTTGAAACAGCATACCAAATACAGATGTGTTTAAAATACAGTCAAGTGAACCCTAAACCTCCTCAACTTGTAGCCCACAAAAGCTGAACAAACCAATAAAATCAGCAGTGAACTGGAGAGTGCCCCTTTCATATAAAGCTGGGAACTAGGATACTCATAGTCCATACAGTGAGTGGAGCTATACCTCCATTCCCCCAAATGCTTTCATGGTGCATAGAGGGACAGTTTTACTTTACCCCTCATACAGAGTAACAGTCCTTTGCAAAATGTTAACAACAAAATCTTGATCTTCAACACACATACAATATAAACAAAACTTGTGTGTCCTGTCTAATTCCTATGGGTATAATACTGACTTATAGAATGATGCCATTCAGCATCGCCAGTCTTTATACAGACGTCACAGGAGTTATCATACAGAAACACAAAACAGGCTCAGAGTTACATAATATACAGTAATTAAGGAAAAACTGGCATTAATTTAACTACAGAACAGAACTGTTCTGATAAATTAAATTGGCAGCAACAGGAAGGCCACTCAGTGGGTTTACAAATATCATGCATCTTGGCTGAGGAATTTTTAAAAACTTAGAAGAACTATATTTATCACTCTGTTTTGATGAACAGCTGACACTAAATGCACAGGCAGATACTTTTGTATTATATAAATACTCTATGGTGCTGCCTGCACCACAGCTGACCAGGTAATGAAAAGAGATGCAGCCATGAAAATATGAAATACACAACAGAAATGGGGGGGGGGGGGGGGGGGGGGGGGGCAAATCTTAGTTTCACCGATCTCACTGTATACAGACATTAATATAAAGTCATTCTAGAAATCTGTCATAAGCTGAACAGCACATCCAACCACCTATATAAACATAACAAATAGCTTTTAATGACATGTTTAACAGAATTCACAGGTTACCAATTACAAAGACTGAAAAGCAAGAAGAAATGTCAGAAATAAAATGAATAGCACAATGAATACATACTAATATTGAGAAAAGAACTCATCTACACACAAAACGACCACAGAAAATGAGGCGGGTAATATTTAGTTACTTCAACAGACACATCTGAATTTCAATCAAGGAATTCAAAAGCACCAACTTGTAGTACTCTTTAAAGTCAACAAAGGGATACAAAGTTTTGAGCAAAACAAAGTGACAGATTCCATTACAGTAGGGTATATAAACTAAGATGCTCGGTCTGCAATGAGAGCTGTGTAGGTCTGACAAAATAAAAATTCCAAGTCATGCTAAATATATTTTTCACCCAGGACATGAATACGGATATATGTAATGAGGTTCTACATGTGACACTAGGTATGGGTGATAATGCTAATGAAAGCACAGAGTGGGTGGTGTGCCAGTGGGGTTGTTTGTGACATGCACTGGGTGGGGCCTCAGTGTATAGGTTGGGATATCTGTAACACTGGCTGGGGTTCAGAGTGAAGGTGGTTGGTGGGAGAGTAGTGAATGGTCGATGCTGTGAAATGCAGAAACTGTGTATCCTTGATGGGTATGCAATAGTACACACACACACACACAATATATGTCAGCATTAAACAGTGTTGATAATTCAACACTACCCTCCAGCCACCCACCCATCTCCTGAACATTATTATGTATCTTAACCGTCACTTTGGACCTCCAGCCTGTGCTACAAACATCTCAGACAGTACATGGTTACTAGCGAACAGGTGGTATATGTGAAGGATACTAGTTGCTTGCCAACTGTTAGGTAGGAAGGACATGGAAAGAAGGGTATCAAGCAGTTTGTGTTTTAACTCAAGTCAAGGAAATACCATCTGTTATTATCTGTACTAGTTACGTAAGTAAAGACCCCCCTAAACAATAAACAATAGTGCTTCAATTTTCTAAGCTATAATTCATACAGTTCCCCTTCCACAGCTGGAGGTAATACTCTGTTCAAGCAATGGGCTTTTCCTCTGCAAGAATGATTAGTTCAATGCTACATGGATAAATTATGTAATAGGTATTTTTTGTTTTATACTGCTGTCACTTCCCTGTATCTGCAATTGATGGTGTTTGAGGTTTTCGCAAGGTGGAAGTGTCATTCTGCTCGCAATGCTGTTAGTTTGCAATAATGATTTGGTTTGTACTACACATGATACACAGTGTGGTTTGTAGTTTATGTTATGTTCTGGTGTAAAATAGTCTGTTCTTAAATTGTGGTTGCTTGTAGTATGTCCATTACTTCAAGCTTGTCCCTATTTGTCCAAAATGTATCAAGTCGGTTGACTGAGTGTAGTGTGGAACAAGCATATGTTTTATTCTAACCACTGGGAAAATAAACTGTTTTAAAAATCAAACTAATGCAATATTATCATCCATCTTTAGATACTATTATAATACCAACTTTTTTTTGCATGAGAGATACCGTATATTCTCGAATCTAATCCGCACTTTTTTTACAGTTTTAGAGGGCTAAAAAATCAGATGCGGATTATTAGATTCGCGGTCTAGAGCTGGATTTTGGAAAAATGATTGAGCTGCTGTACAATATAACAATAACGTAATTAACGTAATTAATAAACAACGTAAGAACAATACAATACAATAATCTATTATTTTATTATTTATTATTATAATTTATTATTCATCAGACTCGCCGTCATCACTCATAATTCGAGGAATGTTCAAAGATCTGGCCTTTTATCGCCTCCTCGCGAGTAGATCATAACTCACAAACAGTCCAGTCTTGCGTCTCTCTTGAAAAAACGTGAAGACTGCATTATCAATTTCAGGAAATCGTCCTTTCTTGGGTCCAGTGAATTTCCTTCGTGACGCCTCACACCCGCTGATCGCTGCCTTGTGTTTCCGCCATAGTCGAACGTTGCTTTCATCAACTCCAAAAATTGCAGCGGCTTTGCGGTTTCCATTCTCCTCTGCGCACCGAATAACTTCACGTTTGAACTTTGCCGTATGTGAGAGTCGTTTAGATTTCAGGTGTCCCTCTTCCATAACTACGGTACACGACAAATTGGAACAAGCACCTCCCACGTTTCAACAACTAAAGATCAGCTGGCTTCAGACGAGATTGCGCACGTCTGTTGAGAAAGGCCCCGCCTCTATCGGTATGACTCATCGGCCACAGGCGTAGCGTCGGATTTTAACGCATTGGTAACATCCAATATTATTCAATCAGTCGCCCCGTGGGCAAGGGGTGGTTGAAGGAAAGGTGCGGATTAGAATCGCGAACTAACTTTTTTTCGTTTAAGAAGTCGCCAAAAACTGGGTGCGGATTAGATTCGGGTGCGGTTTAGATTCAGAATATACGGTATTTCCACCTACATGTTTTTCTCATTTTCTCAAAAACTACTGTTTTCTACTAAGTTATTTCTTTTTATTTTGCAGATATGGCAACCTCATGACACTGGTGAGACAAATGGGGGGGGGGGATTCTCTAGCTCACACATGCTCAACACATGAAATAACAAGCACCAGCATGTGCTGATATCTGTATGGGTTATTAGTGTGGAGGGGTAAGAGGAAAACAAAATGGAATAATATGCTATTGCCTTAATACAACCCCTCTGTTGTTATCCTTAAGAGACTCTATAAGGCAACCAGCTGAGCTTGCGTGCTCTAGAATAACCAATATGAAAAACACAATGTACCTATACTCAGGTGGTCAAAGAAATAGTTTCATATTACACAGATGCATGCAGTGCACATATGCAAAATCATTTTAAAAAGTAAATAATGGAACAAGATGAATAATACACGTGGAAAGAGTGAAGCAGATGCACACAAAGTATGAAATTAGGAAGAACTTTTACAGCTTAGACAACTGGGCATTACAATTATGCTATTACATGCATATTAAAAAGTACATATAATTTAAATATGAGCACTACTGTTACTTAGTGAACATGTGCAACAAATTAGATTAGGCTTTTAAACAGTAATAACCAGTAAGACCATAAAAGGCTATAGTTTCCTCTAATGCTTGACTAAGAAATACAACCAGAAACTACACCATCAACAAAACTACTTACTATTAATACTGACAAGCACTGATCATCCTGGTGTCTGCTGACGAAACTACTGGTAGGGAGTGCGAGGATTCACGTTGATCATCTCTGTGGTGCTGCCAACACAATTACCAACATTTTTGGCAACAGTGTATTTAATACACACCTCAGTCATCTACAAAAATGTGCACGTCAGAAGACTTTATCTTACTTGTATACGAATATGCAGTAAATAGCCACATAAAGAAACTGAAGGAAATATGAAAATATCCAATAATTCTGGTCAGGCTAGACAATATCAAGAATTAACAGAATATGGCAAAGTACAGCAAAAAACAGTTCAACCCTTTGTTAAATACAAACTTTCACAAATCTTTAACTTCTAAAGTGCATGTCTTATGCACCTTTAATGATTCATTAGTTACAACAATCAAAGTAAAGCCAAAGAAAACTGTTTCATGACCACCACTTTTCTTCTTCTTCTAAATCTGACAAACAGTTTAGCTTAATAAAAGTTGCACACTTTTGAAGATCTATTATCATGAATAATTTCAAGATGCTACATTATTTTAAATCTAGAAAAAAAAAACCCCTTCACAAAAGTTACATAATTCTTCAAGATCTATGACCATAATTTCAGAATCCTAAATTGTTGTTACTCTCATGTCACAAGTTGGCATGTCTACCATGTTGTTACTACTAGAAAAATAAATTTTACGATAATTGGTCAATTTGTTCAAAATCTGAAAGGCAGACACACAACGCTATGATCTCATAAGCCTACAAAATATTTTCATGTTGACACAACATTCTATTTACACACCACAGTTTCCAGACATTAATTTCCCAGACATTACTGAATCATGTTCCATCTTCATGCATTTTTCTTCAGTCATGAATATGATAACCTCTCTAGTTTAATGAAAAGAAAAATTTAAAAAAAGTATCACAGCCATAAAAAATATGTTCAATTTTTTATTTAAAAAAGTCAACTGGCTCATGTTGAGGTCTTCATTGTTCTGAAATGTTATGCAGCATTATTTGGTAATTTTTTACCTAACAAACTACCAACTAACGCTGTGTAACATAAAGACAAGCAAAGACCTCAACTACACTGTGGCAAAAGCCTAAAACCTCACATAACTCACATATTCATACTGCAGTATGAATTAATCTCAGGCAACTGCGAGCAAGTTGAAACAATAGTATCTATTTACATTTAATTAGAATGCAGAATTTTGGGTAACTCACCTCTTGCCACATTTGACATGTATGAACAGGAAAATTATACCAAGCAGTAGGCAGACACAGCCAACCACAATGTATGCAATACCAAGGAATGGGTTCTTTCCACCCAGAAGGGATGTAGTGGACAAAATCATCCTCTTTGTACCTTCGAACTTGGTGACCATATAAGCTAAAAGAGACACATCATGATTTATGTTTATACAACTGCAACTAGTACACATCTGTAACATGGCTAAAAGTAAATTGAAGTATAACAGTCCAAAGGAACACAAATGGAAAAGATTAAACACCTTAAAGGATTTCACTCCCAGCAACTCTGCTGCTGGCTTACAAACCAGGCTAACCATTTTTTTGGAACACATTAGCAGTCTGCAGTACTCTACTGTAAAGAAATGAGTGGAAAATGATCTACATACATCCCATCATACACAATCTAGCAACAAAAGAAAGAAACCATGCACTTAAAGTAAGTTCTGAAAGAAATATTTTGCGTTGCCACAATGTGTTAATATCCACCGAAGGTTAGAATGGCAGTTTGGCCATAGCATCAGTATGTTACCAACCTCAGATAAGAAAGCCAAGGGGCTAATCAAAGCAGTCCCATGAACATGGGTGGGACATAAAACTGTACACATACGCAAATGCATTCCAATACATCACCACCTTTTGTATTCAGCAATAAAAAATAATAATACCACTTCTTACTTCTAAACAAGACAGGTTGTTACAAGGTATTATAAACAGAAACTACAGGGTGCTTGCTTTGTCTGGGTTTTGTCACTGGTCATTTTCTGGTGGCTATTTTATTTCATGGAACTTGGCTGACACACTGAGCTGCCTAAATCTGATGTGTCCCACAAAGACAGTAACATCCCCTGTATTCATTAATTCGGTCTTCAGTTCCAAAGAAAATATCACCGCAACATTATGCATTTCTGTACGATGTATATGCCACTTCTGATCCTACAAGATATGTCATCATAAATTCATATGAAAGTTTTTGAATGCACCTGTTATGAATATGACAGCAATTTGCAAATATGTGAACAAATTTCAAGCAACAGGTTTTGTTCTCTGTGGGTACAGAACACACAGAAGATGTTCTAACAGGAAAAACCAGATGAAACTGGCGATAGTTTGGAGCCATCTCCAAGGAAGTTGTTGGTTTGACTTGCACAGCAAACGGGTGTGTCTGCATCATCAGCACGAATTGCAACAAAACCACTGCATTTACATACACTAAGACAACTGTGGTTTAATTCTATGACACACATCACAAAGCAAGAAGCTTATGGCTTTTTGAAGGTATTCATTATACAAAATGTGCTAAATTTTGAATTTAATTAAAGATCATAACAACATAGGAAACATATTCTGAATGCTTTATTTCAGATTATCTTCAGTGCAAGGATTCATTAGTACATGTTATCCTTTAACATGTCCACAAGTAAAAAAATGCACCAGGCTTACTGGCCACATTTTTATGAATTCTATATGCTGTTTACAGTGTTTTTGGTGGCACAGGAATGAGCAGGGGACTGCGGCCTCCTCATTCACCAGATATGAACCAATGCAATTTTTTTTACCTGTGGGGCATGTTATACAAATAAACTGTAGATACAGTAATAATCCTTGCCCTAAAGACAATCTGAAAGTATTCAGGGTTAGTGCCTTCAATTTGAGCAGCAGACTTCTGACGTGATGAACATGTTTGTTATATATGACATGTGTCTACAAGCTGAAGGAAACCATTTCTAGCACCTTCTTTAAATATGGTGAGTAAAGAAATGAAACATTAATTACAGTACACTGATCTAAAATCCTTGGACCTCCAACTGAAGGTAAATTTAAATAGCAGTGAGTGGTATATTGTCTGCCGTCATGTGAAAAAGTCTGTGTAGTAACCAATGACATGCACCGTGTACTTTACTGTATATAATTCTCTGTGCATTTGTGTTTGTATAAGAGCATTATACATATCTTATTTACATTTGTATGATTTTCTCTGTAATACACAAACTTAATATATCTTCTTCTACAAACACATTATGCAATAACATGGACTTACAATAGTTCACCAAGAGTGTGTAATTTCCCTTAGGAAGACCATCTGTTTGGCCAACTTTGGTGTGGTGAACCCGACGATACAGCTTGCGAAAAGTTGGTAGTGCAGCTGTTCGCATCCATACAATTAGATCTTCATTCTGGAAGCCATTGTTATTTGTATTGTTTGGATCCAGTTCCCATATATTTTTCTTCCAAGAGTCTGGTTTTGCATATCTTTTGAAAGCTGCAACAAGTACATATGCTCAAGATTTATATCCCATCATATTTATATTGAAACTAAATTAATGTTCTAATTTGTGACACAGAAATCCATTTCTGAGTTTACTTACTTAACACATACACACAGCTGAATAAAAAACTCTGCCTAAGTGTCTGGAATTTCCTTTGTTCATATATTTAAGAAATGATTATTCATATCTGTAACCTTCGTAGACAATGCCAAATATGCAACGTGTTTCAGTCAGCCACAATCAAAACTAAGAACACAAGTGTTACCACAGGACAGTCCATGTGGGATTTGTGGTAGACAAACTGGCAATGGGACAAGCTCTTTTTTGGTACTTTCATCACTCCTTGTCAATCATCATTCCACTAATGCTCCATATTTATGCTCAATCATCTGCCATCAACATTATACACTCTAGGTACTGACAGCGTAACATAACAAACCAGATAAAAGTTGCTCCTCTTCAGTAATAGTGAGGATAAACCTTTTAGTTCTGCATCGAAGGTATCTATAATCTGATCATAATTTTTCATTTCTAGACTAGGAAACTGTTTCTCAAAGTGGAGCTTTCATGCACAAAGGTTGACTGAAGATACAAATTTCCATGTCTTCATTAATTTATGTACATACATACATTTCTTAAATCCAAAAGCCTGTCACAAGACAGCTGGATATGAAACAAGTCACAATAGTACAATATACAAACACAAACAAAGCAAACAAATAACAACACACAGGAAATCAAGTCTATATAAAAACATAGAACAAAAAAATTAAAAAAAAAACACACTAAAATCATAATACAATTTCAAACATCTGAATACAAATCATAAGCCAGAAAATACAAATTACAAGTTATAATTTATAGTCTAAAAATACCCTTTCTATGCGTCAGAAATTCAGCAAGCGAGTAAAAAGAATGAGCAATAAGGTATCTTTGCAATGCAACCTTACAATGTAATTTATCATTTCTGAGATTTGAAATGATTTGCATGATACAAGGACTAAGTCAGATTTATTCATTACATGCCACAACACCAAACTATTCAAACAGAGTATTGTTTACAACGGTGTGCTTGTTTATAACACACTACCTAGGGAAATTAAAAGTGTTAAGTCCATAATAAAATTCAAGAAGATACTTAGAAATTTCCTACTTGAAAAGAGTTTTTATTCGGTGGAAGAATTAATGACAGTTGACTCTTAATTTGTAGGAACTGGGTTAGAGATGTATCTCTGTATTGTAATTGCAGTGCTTTCGTCTGTGTCCTATGTTAATCAGTGTCTTGTGTGGTCCTGTACATGTATGTAATTATATCAGATTTACGTGTTTGTTTGCTTTTACTGTAATTCTTATACTGTTTACTGTAACTACTCTCTGGACGTGTCCAATATCATTCTGTAATGATTTATAGGACGAAATACAGTACAATACAATATTGGAAGGTAGACTATTGAAAATCCCTAGACGAGCATAGAAAAAACTTTTCTGAAAGTATGAAAGATTGGTAATAGGCCTATGTAGCTGAGTCTTGTTTCTTGTATCCACACCATGTATTGAAGAGTTAGTCTGAAAATTTTTCAGATTATCCACAACGAACATCAATGAAAATCTGTATTGACATGGGACAGATAAGATAGCTAATTTCTTAAATACTCGTAAGCTTGTATATGAACTTCTAGATCCAACACCAGCCATAATTCTAAATAGCCTTTTTTGTAATATAAATACCTGATATGTATCAGTACAATTTCCCCAAAAAATTGATACTTCATCGTATCCTGATGACTTTTTAGATTTTAAGGAATTAAAATTAAAGCTAATAACTACAATATTGTTTTTTATGTGACGCTACTGTCAATGAAGGGATTTAAACTAGGAGAAATGTTCACAATTTCACTTCCCATCTTCCTCAGCCACAGTTTGAATTTTTACATAAATGATTTCAGTATCTTACAGAGCTCAAGAATATCACTATCACCATTTGCAATGAAGCATTTCAGTGTTCAGCTTCTGAAATGCGAGGGTGTATCTAGAAGTTCTGGACCAAGTCGATAACGATGACTGCTTTGCCCTCTGCTTGTCTTTATAAACCTGCATATTTCTGGAACATCCTCCAGCTCATGCTTAAATTTCAGGCACCTATCCATGAAATGGTTGACTTCAACGAAATCAATGACCAAATCATCATCTGCAGTCCTTTGTTCAGAGCTGAGGCCTCTACACAGCAGCATTAAAATCTGTCTTCTGGTTCATCTGCACTGTCAACTGTTCAAGGTACTCTTCAATGAAATCAGCAGCATGACAGTCAAAAAACTCTTGGATATATATCAGCCCCTGAACATTTCTGTGCAAAATCTTCCAGCCATACACACAATGACCTTTCTAACTTTTTGAGAATGTGGTCATGATGACTTACAACAAAAATTTTTGCAGTTTATGGAACACTGGCCGTAACACATTCCGTGATCTTGTCATGACTTTTCTTGATGAAATGAACTGTCACCCTGTTTACACCATAATGATGTCCAACCACAGCAATTCTCATTCTCCTGTGCAACTTATCCAACGCCTCCAATTTCTCTAAAAAAGACATCACTTTCCTTCTCTTTTTATCCTTAGGCCCTTCGTCAGCACATACATTGGTCTTTCCACACATAATTACAATATAAGGGCAACAATTATTTTTAACAATTGTGAGTACAGTCACAGCGCATTCCTTATTGTACAATATCTAGGTAACTACTGAGTAAGACAGGTAGGCAGATGTTGCCTCCTGTGTATACTATGCAAGTGCAACTGCAAACGAGAAGGGGAACTACACTGTGATGCATGATGTTTGCCATAATAATTCTTCTGTGAGTAAGTGAATTTGTGTTATGCAAATCTGTGAACAAGACTATATGTAAAACTCACCTTGAGACAAGTTGTTTCCAGGTGGGTTTTGGAATTTTATCTTCTTGTCAGATGGCCATGCAATTCCTGTGTTCAGTAATGGTACTTCTTCCATCCTGTTAAGTGTACTGTCAGAGAATTTAATTTTAAGCTCATCTGTAATGATAAATATACATCAGAAATTAAATAAACCCTTTTAAGGTGGAATTACTATATATACTATAGTTCATTAGATGGCTCTATTATGTTATAAAATTCTATATCCTGCACAAGCTCTGTGGTATGACTATAACAAAATAATTGAGCGGAAAAAAAATATTTTTACAACACATATTAAGGCACTCACTTTTTGAAACCACTTTAGAACAGAATACATCACAAATTAGTCCCATTTTCAACTTGAATACTGCACATAATATGGCACAGTCTAACAACACTGTGTGAAATCATGCAACCCTCCAAAGTGATTTTAAAAAATTTTGCATTTCCATCTCAAAAAGATTTTCATACTCAAATTCTGTTGCCATCAGTTACTGTGGACATTTCACACCACACCAAAAGTACACATCTCCTACGTGTAGTTTTAAAATATGTGCCTCTCAACCTCAACATAATCTATGTCTAGATTATTTAATATGCACTCCCTTAGTTCACGTGAATTCACGCTCTCAAGAATCAGGCTGGTTGTGTTATTTCCACATACTTTTCCATAATTCCATCACTAATTAGGATAGGATTACAAATAATTCTTAACATATTCAGCATTTCTGTTTGCAATGACAATTTGCCGTAAGTTTGAAGAAATTCAGAATAAAGGTGATGAAAGTCACTTATATGAGGGCAAGAGTGCTAGGGTAAGCTAATTTGCCACACTGTTTTACAATGCACTACAAAATTAATACAAATACTGCATATTTTGGCAACAGCACAAACTTCAAAGTGTTGGGCAGCAGAAGATACAGCAGGGTGGCCTAGCAAAGGCGAGATTCTGCTGAAAAGCGAATGTGGCCTTACCATATGCCTGTTTCTCCTCTTTGCATCACTAATTCTGTCCCAAACGTTTCTAGTGTCTTTGCTTTCTGCTTGTCTATTACTATAATAGGAATTATTTTCCTATCACTTAGTTTGCTGCATCCAAAATGTAATTACTTCAGTCTGATATTTACACACAACAGGCTACTGCCTTTCACTTTTGTCTTGATGTAGCCTACATCATTCTCTAAACTTTCCTTTTTGAACCTAAAATTCAATAATTAAGGTACAATATAGGGGTTAAATGGGACAGTTCCTTCCAGTATGAGTTCCTGCAAAAGTTTAGCTTATCCAAATAAATTAACAGAAAGACAGCGTAGACCGTTAAATTACAAGAATAAACAACACACCACTGAACAAAGAGTTGGCAATAGCTCCACAAGGTGCAATAGGTTCCTTCTTGTCATTTACATCAAATGGTGCACAATCTGATGATGGCTCACTATCAAGGTGTCCAAGTAACTGGTAATCATCACGTGATTTGACGTATCGCCGATGGTTCTGGTAGAAGTTTGTCAGTCCGTAGTACATGTACACCTGACCCTATATAAAACAAAGAGTACAAGATAGTAAACAACTTTCTCTATATAAATGTTTGAGTTACACTTGAACATATGAGGCCAAAGAGTTATGATGTCATTCACTGCCAGCAAGGAAACTAACAAGAAGTACCAAGCATTTGCATGTGTCCCTCTCCTTTTCCAATTTCCTGTATTTTACACAAACATTTATGTTATGCAACATGTTCTAAACTGTAAGCATAGGCATATTATTACCTCTCTAATATGTAGTTACAACTCAGATTCCTCCTCAGGCCTCTCCAAATCACATTTTGTTTTTGTTACCATCATAATAATCAGAATCATCATAATAATCACCACCAGCAGCAGCATTCTCCATAAATATAATACAACTCAGGCACTTTAAGTACACAGCCATAACCAACCTACCTTGAAGTCATGCTGTAGCTCAAATGGTATTGTACAACTGCATACTGCATCTCTGTCCTTGCTGATCACGTCACTACACCGCTCATCATGATCATTCTTACAATCTGTGTAGTCCACTGTAACCTCCTTTACCTGTGAAAGTGCCATCAGCAAATGAGAAACATACAACCTGTAGAGCTATCAAGATCTAAGTGTACAAAAAATAAACAGTCCTTAAAAAGACAAGATGCTATTACTCTATTCTGTTTAGTCTACTGTCATAACCTATTACTATGATGATAAAACATACCCAACTTTTGGTGTTCTAATTTACAGCATACCTTCTGCACCATCACATCTTGCTTACAGCTACACATAGCTCCCATCCTTTGCATCCGTATTAATGAAAGCCACTTTCCAGTTTAACATAACAAACAAACCACCATCCAATTTGTCTCATGCAGTAAACTATGATTACATGACTTGGCACCTTTGAAAGGACCACACAACACACTTCATCCACAACACTCTCTCAAAATGTGGATTCAAGTAACATTCAATGCAATATGCTTTTATTTTGTATGTTTCATGCCTTAAACACTGCAACTTGTAATAGCTAAGGGACAAAAATGAGATCACCAAGGCACAACAAATTAGAGGTCCCAATGTTTAACTGTTAATTTAAAATTATACATTTGATCATTTGCAATATATTGCACATACACACAGACAGATTCATTTATACATTTGTGGCTATGCTTGAGAAATGTTATCAGTATAACTGTTGCTTGCCTTCTACAATCATGGCTTCTGATGTGGTGTCCTCCACCAACAATGCATATTTCACACCAAAATAACAAATTCTGTGATACACACAGTTCACATTCTGTCATTTCTACACTAACACTGGATTTCAATCTGTACAGTCTCCACAGTGTATAAATTCTTGCTATAAACTTACTACTTCAAGGGTCCCCAGTAATGAAAATCTTATATGTACAGATCATGACAGCCACAGTCCTCCACTCACTCATTCATTCATTCATTCAAAATAGTCCACATTGCCTGAAGATAATTTTCTGCAGCATGCGCACGTTCTGCTGAAAATATGTGTATTTTTCTTCTTCCATTCATTACGTAAAGAAGGCCTCCACAGTTTCATTCACTTACTGTTCTGAATAAAATGTCTGATAAAAAAATATGGGTGCTATGGCTCTTCCAGCACATATTGTTTTCTAAATAAAAGTGGATCTGGGTACTGCTGACAAAATTTACAATCATATCATATGACTTCTTCAAATACATCACATTAAATTTCACCAGCAGACCTTTGACATGCAATACACAATGCATTTGTTATGTGATACATGTCTGCAAGCTGAAGGAAACTTTACCGGCAGTCTTTAAATATGGCGAATAAAAACTTCAAATTAACTGTAATACACTGATCTACTGATATAAAGGCTGTGGACCTCCAACTCATGGCAAATTTAAATAGCAGTGAGCAGTGTGCTGACTGCTATCATGCAAAATGGTCTGTATAGGGATCAATAATAAGGGCCCTGTATTTCTTTAACACCTATGTATTTCAAAATCAAGTTTCTGTCAAACTGTAATAACCATTGTAGTTTTTGTGTAACCAGCTCATCACCTTTAATACACAATGCATATAAAAATAATGCTAACTTACCTCATCAGAGAAATATAGCAGACCTATGCCAACAGGAATAAATGCAATGCCAATCACGAAGAATGTGGGTAAAACAGTGCCAGCTGTTAATATTGGCTGCCATGCTGGTAACCGCTGCTGCTTAAATGCACTGTCTGTGCAAGTAATAAAACTTCACTGTTAAATTGTCAACAGAAATTATTTTATACAATCACTGTTACTATCACCAAGGAACAAAAATGGAACAGAGTCATTATGGGCAAGTTAGCAATCACTCAACTAGTCAAGAAATTCCCCTGCCTGTTATGGAAATTGGTTCATTACTGCATTCACAGCAGATGACGATGCATATTGTGGTTTTATCCATTAGGATGTGTAGTGTGGTAGGTAGATACCAACGTTTCACAAGGACATCATGCCTTGTTTTTGCATGGAATACAAGCCACAAAAGTGGCTGGTTGTATAGTCTCAGTTACAGTTAGGTCCACCTTTCAAATTTTCCAACCAAAGTTTTATAGGAATTTCTCACACCTCTCACGCATGGCATATACTCTGCCCAACCCCTTCTCCTTGATCTGAAATTATTACAAAGCTCCAAATTATGCAGTTCTCTCCAGCTTTCTCTTCCCTCTTATGCCCAAATATTCTCCAAAGTATCTTATTCTCAAACACTCTCCACCTGTTTCCTTTCCTCACAGTGAAATATTAAAGACCCATACGGACATTAAAAAAGTGAATGGTTTCATATGATTCCTTTGCACACTTTCCTTTTTAAATTCAAGAATCTCTAAAGGGAGCTGAATTTCGGATAGTCACTATAGTGATTAGCTACAGGCTGGACAATCCAGGGTTCAAATCCTGACAGGAATAAGAGGTTTCTCTCTTCTGAAACAACCAGACTGGCTCTAGAGCCCAATCAGCCTCCTATTCAATAGGCAGTAGGGTTCTTTCCTGGGGGTTAAAGTAGCCAGGGCATAAAAGTGACCATTCACCTCCATCCAGTGCCAAGGCTAATAATGAATGGCACTATATGCCTTTATGGCATGGATGGAGGAAACTTTACCTTTTATAGCTTCTGAAGACTAATAATGACTATTCTACATGGGAAGACATGGCATGGAAGTTGAAATAAGCTTCCAATACAAAACATGAAGAATGCCACCCATGAGAACACCAGACTAGGTCACTGGTAGACAGACAGCTGGACAAAATGTCCCATCCCCCTGCAAGCCATTCTGCCTAAAAGTCATTCGTAGAATAACAGTAGGACAATACCAATTACTAACATAATGAAAATCAAATGAATGGCAGAAACGCAGTGTGGCATGAAGACATCACATGACAGATACAGAATGGCACACTCCTCAGAAGCTGAGAGTACCTAATCGATAGATTAACGTCGGGTTAAGAAGAAGGAATTTAGTACAGAAACTAAACATCACATATTCTGACCTACTGACAGCATCATTAAATAAAACACAATAAATATAATAAACAATTGAATACAATCACTGGGGAGTGACAAGCTTTTCATTACCTTCTTCAGCCACTCCAGATGAATCCTAACTAACAGTCACCCTTCATTATGTCCATTATCCCTCCACAAAAATTGTTACATACAAAATGTTGGCAACAGTTTCCATTATCACCCACATAATAATGCTGATGTGTGCAGACCTAACTGGAGCATAACAGACAGTTTTTAACCTTTATTATCTAGTCTTTACACCCTAATGGAGCTGCAGACAGCTGGAGTTATTTTCATTTTTAATGCCCATGCTTGCACTTGAATGGGACATCCGATGGAAAGTTACATTTAAGGGACGGTGCTTTCCCGTTCGGCCGTTAAAGGTTAAGTATTATACTCTACAGTAACAGGGATTATATGCACATTTTCTCACTTATTAATGATTGTCAATGGTAAAACGCGAAAGAAGAAAGATTATATGAAGGCATCAATTTTACAAAGCAAGGAAAGTAGTGGTTAAGGTCAGAACATTTAGTCACTAGTCGGTGCAGAAACTCAAAAGACCTTCAACTTATCACAAATCACCGTCAAATTCCGAAAATTTATATAAGGAAGACATCTTACCAGAAGGTCTTTTCGATTTTATTGCGTTTTCCAGCACTTCGCTGCTGGTTGCCATTTTCTTTAACCTTAACAATTCCCTTATCTGTAAATTACGCCACGGATTATCTGCATACACCACAACAGGAACGGATTAATCCACATCCATATACTACGTCATTCTATTATTCTGCCATCTACTCGTGACCGTAAACTATGACCAATACCTCTAGCTGGCCGCAACGAAACCCAGTCAGTAACAAGGATAACTACTATTCAACTCAGAAAATCGAATTTCTCTCTGAAACTTACCTGTTTATACAGCTAAAATCCTACTACTGCAAGAGAACTTACTCTTTCTAGGGTACAAATGAGTGTATGTGTACTGTTTAATCAGCATGACTTCACTCATACCTGTCAGAATATGGAAGTTCCTCAGCCATATCCAAAGAGTTCAAGCATTTCACCTAATCAAACCAAAAAACACTGCCCATTTTTAACTGTTTCATAGGTAGAAAAGTTTAATATTCATAAGCTTAAAATGTAAGGCCATTAGTTTTTCTGGTCCATATTTTTGGTCACTTCCACGTGGCTTCCTTATCGCATTGAAGTTGGCTGCCTCAGCAAGCTGCCTGCACACAATCTGTCATTAAAGTGTTATGTCTGTAGTTTTAAACTCAGTCGTCAGTCATAATGAGAACATCATTGCAACATCATGTGTTTCCTTATGGTAAATACCAATCCTACTACAAGTGTCATCATAAAGTCAGACAAGTTTCCTGATGCATATGTCCTGAAAACAATTTTCCAATATATGAAAACAGGTTAAATTTTAAAACAAAGGAAACTATTATTTTCTGTTTCCTGCATTATAAGGAATTTTCATCAAATGCACTAAATTACCCTGCTAATCAGTAAGATGTCCCACAAAGAACTGTATTCAGATTTTTTCTTCTGCTTCCACTTTTTTACTTATAAGCAATCCCCTCAGCTTGCCTTCTGCCATTGGAAGCCATGTATTCACATATTCATTGGAGTTGGTTTAGAAAGGACGCCCTAGTACTTTGATGAACAATAAGGCTGGCAGATGATCAATTTAAAGCAAAGCACATTGCTGTGACATGCACAAAGCCATTCCACTGATGTTTCTTTCACATTTGGCTCTTGGCACTGGTACCATTTTCTCAGCAATTAAGAGTGTTTGAAGATGTACAGATACTCACTTCCTCTTTGGGTCTTCAAATCCTTACATATGGCCCACCACCTAAATCAAACTACTACTACTACTACTACTACAAACTGTTCTGCCATTCACTAGGTTTCACAGTCTCCATAACTAAAATGTGCACAGCCCACATGTTTGTAACAGACACATGCTACTATTTCTGTGTATGTCATCAGACACATTGAACACTGGAAGTTGTAGGCATTAGTTTTGCTCCTATTATCCAGCGTTTCACTTCGAAGCATTTTTGTTATGGCCACAAGCACTGCACAGAAACTGCTGTAGAAACATGACAATGTGTCTCAAACAGGAGATAGCAATATGGACGGACAAAAATTTATTGTATCCACACAAATGGGCTGGAAGATCATACAGAAATGTAACATGCTATAGCACGTCACCAAGACATGATTTTCTTATACAGATATTTGTGACAGATATTTTTGTTCAGTTTCAAAGCATATCACTCAAAAACTTAAAGAAATAGTAATATAAAATTACAATCATGAAATTCTGACTTTTTGGGATGTTATTCACTTCCCACACTGCACTATCGATGATCTCTAGCACTCCCTTAGATCTCCTTCCTGTTTGGGGATCACACAAAAGACAAGGTGCTAAAACCAGCAAGTGAAGTGGATAAGAAGTGTGAGAAATGCCATGCTTGATCAACAATCACCTCATGAAGAGTGTTGAGTGAAATAGTACTTGCAATGCAAAATTCACAAACACAACCTTCATTATTCAGACTGTTTCCACTGACCTCAGCTTATTATATATTTCAGAATATGCACATAAACAAGTATTTCACTCAGCCTTGAAGATGTAGGCATAGTGCCCCTGACACATTGTTAACTGTCATGTCCCACAGGACTGCAGCCCAAAGTCACTGCCGTAAGAACCTCACATCTCGACTGCAGACCGAGTGGTGATGATGGATGGCCAAGATGTGATCATCTTTGACAGAAATTTGCCTCTTTCTAAGATGGAGTAAATCACTCAAATGCATTAGTGTGACTAGAGTTTTGCATACAAATGCAGGCAGAATATTTTTTTGTTTCTGTGGCTGCGTTCCCAAGTTTCACATAGAACTTCACACATTGTTCCACATCAGCCACTTCACATTCACGACTGATTTGAATGTGTACAAAAAACAGTATTTTATTCACTGATACAAAGCATCAACTGCCTCAAAACTAGGGTCAATTTGGAATGAGTTGTTTACAGTTTCTGTAGGGTATGTTACTGATGTAAATAAAGCAAGTCCTGTTTTAATTGTATCTGTTATATAGCAATAAATCCCTTGTAATGCTGCCTGCCAGTATGATTCACACTGGTTATGCTGTGGTCAAGCTGTAAAAAATACTTTATTAATTAGCCCTTCAACGATGGGGTTTAAATTTGAACTGCTAATTAGAATTGAGTTTTTTTTTAAATTTATAGTACCCTTAAATGCCTTCACAGCTGAATGATGCACTGATGCTGGAAGCACATGAAGAATTATGATACATACAGTGCACCGAGGTCAGCACTGAAGGGTTTGATAGACTCCTTCTTGGATTATTTAGTGACATTACTGGAATCATCATTAAATAAATGATGGTGAATTTTAAGAAATGGTGGAGAAAGTAGCTATGCTGTGATCAGGTTTATTGTCCTACCAGTAAGTTCATATTGCAGTGTATTACAGAGCTAACTATATACATGAAGGTGTGAGAAGGAAAACAGTAAGAGTGAAGCAAACATGGTAAAACTTTTACAAATATATAAAGCAGACAGCATATAAATTTACAACTTTTATTTATTCTTTTAACTACAATCTGTACAAACTTAAAATGTTAAAATGATATATACATACAGTCCAACCTAAATAATGCTTACAAATGTAACATTTTTGTTAGTTAATACATGTTAAGGACATCATTAAAAATTAACACATTTTGATATGATTTTAAAAAATCATCTTCAGTTCACTGCATCACCAGCAATCAGCTATCAGAAGCCGTTACTGGTGTACGCGAAGGAAGAGCCAGTATGAATAGGAGTTGCCATAACATATCAGAAACAGTCATGATGATTTGATACTGATAAACATTTTACTGGTTTAACTGCGTCTATGCAAAAAATAATGAAGATGGAAACAAGTAAAGTTCAATGTATTAGATTAAACTGCAAGCTGATACTTCACCAAGCATGCCAATGAACATTTATGTAAGTTACAGGCCTTGATTACAGAAGACAGTTTTCCTGCAACAGTCATTACTTGCACACATATGTGCACATGCATGAGTTACCACTGGAAATTACTGTCAAGTTATGTGATTGAGAAAATGCCAAAGAACTGAACTGAGGGGTTACAGGAATCAACTTCATTACAGGTAATTAATTTGAACCATCAATATGGTCATGTTTCAGCCGTGTCAGGTACCAACAATAATAACATATGTACATAAATAACGAAAGTTACTGTACACATCCTTACAATTAAATGTTGCTATAACACAGTCATGTAAGAAACTTTTGCAGAGTTGTTATTAGATGTTTGTAAACTTCCTTTTCAAAGAAAAGTGGTTATTTAGTTGTCCCAAGTCCCTTGAATAACAGCACAAACTTTCATTACCAGTAATTTATGGTCACTCCATTCACTCATTTCATTTCGAGAATATAACGGCCATGCACCTTCTGTTCACCATAGCAACTCCAATGGTTCACTGTGGTGAAGAATCTTGACAAAATTAATAACATATTTAGGCAGTCCATATGTTACAATTTCAGAATACAATTAACCGCTTAACATAACTTTCCGATGTTTAAATTTGTCTTGGTTCATTTCCTTACACAAAACTGCATCACTAGTCACCACACTAATTTATACCGTTAAATGTGCACAGGTCCTAACAAAGAGACTTAAATTGGCTTGTAAGCACCTTAGATTATCATATTTGTGGAAGGTCATTTGCTGAAGTCTTTATGTGGCAATAATGTCTAGATGGTAGGACAGTGAGCCAGAGAAGTTACAGAAAAAAATAACCCCCACGTACAAAACACGAAAAATTAAAGTGGTAAGACTGCCATTTTGAATTCACGTCAGCAAGCAGAATGGACAGGGTCTTTCTTTTATTGCTGCACTGAGCATGGCAGCTTTATCACACAGAACACCTACTACATCCACTGACATCCCATGACAGCTGCAGTGTTCAGAACAGTGTCAAAAGAAACATACTGTATTAATTTAATCACAAAGAACACCACAAAACAATAACTCTAACAAAATCAAGACTAGCTTCTTCTCCATAATTCACTGTTTCATGGTTTGAAAAAAAATCTGTACTTCACTTAAAAGGTATTCCAAAATTTAAATTTCGCACAGTTTAAAATGATGGTCAGTACCATGAATCAATCAGTAATAATAAGCAGCAGCAGAATTCAAAGGCCAACAGGCATGTAGCTATGGAAAAGGCCAATAACATAATATGAAATATCTGTTATTGCTAAATTTGGTTTGTAAAAAACTGTGATGCAGTGTTAGTCAAGTCTTTAGAGCTACATATTCTGTCTTGATTCCAGTCTGTACGACTACATGGCCACATGGCATGCACTGGATACATAAGGTTGCAGTTTGATATTTTGCACAACAGAAAATTTTGGATAAATTTTCATGTGTGAAACAAAATAAACCATCCTGAAATCTTATCCAGTTTCTTATAAATTCAGGTTCTGAAAAGACAGCTGCGCTCATTTGTTCTATATGCATTTATTACAATCTACAGATAATGAAAATATTTTTCAGCAGCGTCAACAGCATGATATATTACTGCACATGGATGCTCCAAAAAATATAATTTGCCCTCATGTTTTCAGTCTTCACTCAGAAATATTCTTATAATGGTTAAGTGATTTCTAAATGTAAGAGCAGAATCAACTGGCAAATTTTGATGAGAAAAATTTCAACAATTTGTATGCACTTTGTTCCCAAGATTTGTGTATGAGAAATATACTATCGTTTCAAGCCTAAAAACCTCTCAACCTCCCTTGTACCTTCTTAACTTGTCCTGTACTATACAAAATCTGAATGAAGAGTTTCAGTGTAGAACACCATCAGTTTCAGAAAACAATAATGTAATATACAAAAATTAGATGCATGTGTGATGTATCTGCATTGTACTCTTAGGATATAGAAGGCATCAGTTCTCAATGACTCCCGGATATCATAGTTATATGAAATGTAATTTAATAATGACTTCCTAATGTATCAACAGATATCAAAATGTACTGCACAAACACTGAGAGCTTAGTCAATATCTTGATTCTTGGTGAATTAACCTACTAACTCACAAGTAATGTATTCATACTCACTCCCTGCTTTATAAAATTAAAGGTAATCTTAAAAAAATAATTTTGTTAATATTTCCTAGTGATATAACTGTGTAGGATGAACACCTGCACACTGAGGACATCATAGGTTTGTGCAATTTTATAATAATTTTATGAATGTTTTAGATCGACATGAAGTTTTAAAAAGAATTACAGAATTTGTTGTGGTGTCTATGAACTTTTGGTTCATTTAATGATGCTTTAAATAGTTGACACTTATATCATAAAATGACAGGACAATACGAATAATTAACTAAAAAGGATGTGAAAGAGGTGCATGTGTCATAATTCCATTTTGTCTTTAAAAGAGAGAGAGAGAGAGAGAGAGAGAGAGAGAGAGAGAGAGAGAGAGAGAGAGAGAGAGACTAAAAACACCTCAGATGAAGAGTCTAAAAGCTTAGATATGATCCCCAGAGCTCAGAAATAAGTACACAACTTATTCAACTGTGATGTTTGCTGTGTTAAATACAGACACAGACAAAAGCAGTCACGTAAAGCATCCAAGAAAACACAAACAGGGAATCAAAGATACAAAGTAATTTGCAAAATGTATACCAGTAAATGTATATGGTACTATACAGTTTCACCAGAGAAATAAAGGGGTACTCTGATAATTTAACACAATTAAGTGTCGTACCATTAGATCACACATAGGAAACAGAATTTTTCTTGCTTTTTGGAAATCAGGCAAAACATTTTAAAATGTCAGGTACATACAGTACTGTGTACATTAACAAAACAGGAAAAAGTTATGAAAAGTTCCTAAGAAAAACATTTAAATGATGAATTGTACTTGGTCTCCACTTCAGAAACTAATTGAAGATAATCTGTCACCATTGTGACAATCTAGTATTACGAGTTTGAAGACTATAACTCAAAACATGTACAGAGTACTTGATGACCCCCAGGGAATTAATTCATTTATTTTTCCTTCTTCAGCACAGCCATGCCAACAAACTCCAATGCTGCCACCACATAACCACATACAGACAAGAAGAGAGACAGACGATGAAGAGAGAGAGAGAGAGAGAGAGAGAGAGAGAGAGGAGAGAGAGAGGAGAGAGAGGGGGGGGGGGGGGGGGGGCAGTTCAATTTTAAGGAAACTCTTACCTAAGTTTCCTTCAATATAACATGTACAAGACGACTGCTTCCGTATGACCAGGTCAAACCAGTCACTACTGGCCTATGAGTTAAAAATGTAGAATATCACATGCTTAGTGAAAACGGAAAAAGTTAGGCTTAATACGTTTCTTAATAATATTCTTCCAATACTAATATCAATCTTAACCATGTATGTCACATAAAGAGATTTTTATATACTTGTAAAATTTTGGTACATATTTGTGTAAATGAAGAATGTAATCATGTGTTACTCTGATAAGAACCCAAATTTGTTACCAGAATGGTTTACTGAAGGGACTTGAAAAATCTGATTAGGCATCACAATTGTACCCAATTACTACAGATATCAGAATTTTCCAATCTAGTGGGAGAAAAAAGTAGTGGCTTGTTGGAAGCAGTAAGTAGGTAACAAAACTCAGACTGTTCAGTGTATCCTTCACAAGGTACTTACTAACAAAAAGTTGGCTACTGTACTAACAACATAATTTATTACAATGAAACTGTTCCATTTTTACACCCATAATTTATCTTTATCATAATAATAATAATAACAATAATAATCATATGCTTAAAATTATACTTGCATTTTATTAAATAGGTCTGACTGTTTTGACATTTTATACAGAACAGTACACGGCAATCTTCACATCTCTCAAACTCTCTCTCTCTCTCTCCAGCAAAAAGTTAATTAAGACAGAGACTGTTAAAAACACGCGTTTTAACTTAAAAAAGTATAAAGAAACAAACCTAAACAAAACACATTATATTCACCGTGCATTTTGTATAATTGACTAATTCAAACCAACAAATGCACAAAGACAAGTTATGTCATTAATTTCTTTATTAAAAGAACTTTAAGAACATTGGTCTATGAAAAACTTCAACAATCCCCCTGATGATGGCAATGTAGAAGTGCCGAAATACGTATTGGGGTAACCTTTTAATAAAGAAATTAATGACATAACTTGTCTTTGTGCATTTGTTGGTTTGAATTAGTCAACTAAACAAAACAGTTCCATAATCAAGCTGATTCCACCTGCTTTGTTGTTTAAAGTTTTCAAAACAGCACAAAACATGTATGTAATGTTTTTGGTGCATGGAAGTACTGATGGCACATTTTCTTTAAAAAGCTATTAAAATGAATTAACAATTTCCGTGAAAATATGCAGTAATATCTAACATCTATTAACACGGTTATGCTGCAGATCTAAAACTGCCACTCCTACTATTACTGCAACTACTGCTACTGCTACTACTACCACTACCACCACTACCATTATTATTAATACCAATGGCAACTTCTCATCCATGCCAGCCTTCACTTCGATGAATGATGAGCGGTGCTCAGGTACATCCCTTCAAGTCAGCCACTCCACAGAACTATCACTGATATTTCGTTGTTTCTTCAACCAGTTCTTGGACAGACACACATTTTGTTTGGACTGATACTAGAAGGACTGTTACACTATAACTTGTAAACAGTACAAATAATCTCAAATGAACAGTTCTAAAAGTGTGGCAGAGAAAGTCTGTTTCTTAATATTTCTCAAAATACAACACCCACTTAACAGTCACATACTTCAGTATTTTGAAATCAGAACATGGCCACAATCATAATTACAAACCTTGCTTGGTAGTCGTTCATAAGAGTCACTAATTTTGGCAGGAAAAAATAGGCTGATTTATAAGTTTCTATGATCATCACACATTAAAATATTTGAAGGTGATTCTAAATTCTGGGCACCTTGAAAATTCTCAAACACAACAGCATAAGGTGCATACAAATACACATTTATTCAACAACAGATTTGTCAATGACATCCAATTTCCTGTGGCACTTACCAACACCAGGAAAAAGGAAGAACCTAGACATGGTATTTAAAGAATGATACAAAAGGCTTCCCCATTCCTTCCTGTGCTAGAATGACTGTCACATGCAGAAACACACAGCAATAATGAGTAAGACAGATTCTTGCAAACTGGTATGTAAGTACACTCAGGCTGAAAAAAAGCAGCACTGTTGCATATCTGGCATATTTTTGAAATAAATGAAGCCAAGCCACTTGAGAGGTAGGATTGGCTCAATCACAGGCACTAGATTATAATCTAGAAGTCACAGGTAAGCCAATTCTTCACAGGTATCTTTCAAATACTACACATTTAACAGTAACATTGATGTATTTAAAAAGTTACATAATTTTCACATAAAAGTTACATACTGTTCTTGCTCTCTGATTGATACTTGTGAACTGGCATCTTGTACAAAATGGAAAACACGTAATTAGTAAAAGAAATTGTACTGATACCACATTATGCAAGAGACAAAAAAGTGCATAACACCATGAAAGTTTATTTAATGACAGTTCATATTTTGTGACTTAGTCTCTTATATAATTACAGTGTATTAAAATGTATGCAACTAATATTCAGCCACCCTGCATATGCAGTTTCATAGAACAGCTGAGCTAATTGCCAGTTTCTCCAAGTTTAGTTGCAGTCTTATTAATCCAACAAAGTAACCGTATTTCTTCACTTTTAAAAGATTTTCTGTGTACATAACCCAAGAGTAATGTACTTTTCAACAAATGCAAAGGTGTCAAAACAGAAGAATAAACCATAATATTTCCACATGCAAGATATCAGGTTCTCACAGCAGTGCTGACGGAAGATTTATGTATTCTGAGATACGATACTGTGCTGATGAATAAATAGTTATTGGCATTTTGGAGCAGCTTGCTGTCTCCCATCTTCTAAACAGTCTGCTTAGACCCTCAATATGGAGGTGTCAAGTACCCCTCAAACAGTGGTGATTATTTACCAAATGACATGGCGACATCACCCAGAAGACAGCCTGGCTGAGGTCTTGTACCATAGGGTCCTTATTTTATCTGAGAACTGTCACTTTTCACTTCCTGCTGCTACTTTACTGCATTTGTGGGCAGTCAGCTGAGTGGGCTATATTAATATGATGAACGGGTCAACAGGAAATGGCAACTGATAGCCCTCATATAAAACAATTACCCTGTAGAAGATAATTTATCATTCAGTAGGAAAGAAGGAATGAATCTAGTTCTTTTAAATGTGTTTCACTGAAACATCTTAAAAATTAGGTTTGACAAGATATGCAAAACAGATATTATGTTAATTACATCTTGCTTGCATTGAAACACTTCATTTATAGAAAACTAGATTAGTTAGCCATTACTACATGTACGAAATTATTTCATAGAAGAAAAAAAAGAAAGAAAGGAGAAGAGAAGGAGGAGAGGAGGGGGAGGATGAGGAGGAGGAGGAGGAGGAGGAGGAGGAGGAGGAGGAGGAGGAGGAGGAGGAGAGAAGAGAGAGGAGTAAACAGTAAAAAATAAATATATAAAAACTAATCTTTTGGAACAAGTGCTTAAAATTATTGTACACTTCGGTCACAAGTGTACACAAAACTTTCTTCTTCAATACTGCACAACTTCCCAATTATTCTTACATACATAATTACAGCTAATGTCTCTAACATGAAATTTGAACCAGAAATAATAAATTATACATTCTGAACTCTTTGTGACAGCTACACATTCCAGCACTGAAACTGACAACATAAGAAAAGTCATTTGGAGGAACTGGCAACATAGTTTACCTTGGATGGAAAGAGGTTATGGCTTCTTTGGGAAAGAGGATACAATTAATCCATAATTCATTCTTAACTAATGCAGCAATTTGTTTATATGATTACAATTAAATAAGCCCCATTTAAGTAATATGTAACTGTGTGTGTTTGTGCCAACTATACTGAAACTCCCACTCTTTGCCCCCTTTAAAATAGTTTTTTTTGTTGCAATATTGTAAATGTCTTCTTTATTAAACAAGTGCATTATTAAAATTGTATAATGCTCGTCTTTCTTCTCCACATTTAAAAAAACCAATGAAGAAATATCTCATACAGCTATAGTTAAGAACACTCACTTTACACACTGGTGATATGAGATGTATCATCAATATTTGGCGGAAACACTTCATTGTAGTCCTGGTATGCTGTTTGGCTCAGGGCCAGAGTATCTTTTTTCTCAAACTGTCTGTGTGGAACATAACCACTTGCAGCATCACCACTGCCCCCACTTACACCAACCCTCTGATCTTTGTGACAACCAGAAATCATGCCTAAGGACTTGGTGTTCTGAAGCCTAGGCTCATGAGAAAGTGTTACATAACCTGATCCTTGTTTTGATGATGTTCTCTCTTGTTCAGGCTCCAAAATTCCCTCTATCATCCCAGCATTTGATGACAATGGTATCTGCACTGGAACTGGAATCATACCAGGACGTAAACCAAAGCGACAGTATGACTCTGGTGAGTGCAATTCTTCATCTTCATGGTTGACTCCTCCTCCAATGGTCAACTCCGCACCCACGATTCCCTGATTTCCCTCCTCAACCTCTGATGTCAACAGTGACACAGAAGCAGCAGGACCTTTATTTGGTAGCTCGCCAGCCATCATACAGCCTTTACCTGACGAAGTCTCTTTGGAGGCAGGCCATAATGGTTGATGATTGACATAACCCTGCACTTGTAGGCCAGGAGGTTGCTGTGGTGACTGATGAGAACTCGAATGGGTGCAGGAATTTGTGGTCAATGTGGAGGGAGAGGTGTCACTCATGCTGGCCAGGCTCACATACCCTTTGTTGGGCTGAACAGTCTGCTGTTGCTGCAGCTGATGCCGAGGACTTTGGCTGTCTACTGGCTTGCCATCTGTCCCAACTCTGCAATACCCTCCACCACGACTTTCCATCTCCTGACTACTTGGCATACTGATGTATCCTTGAGAGGACGAGGTACCAAGGCAAGTATATCCCATACCTGCTCCTCCAGGTCCCACACCTACACCCAGCCCCTCCAATTCTGTCAGGTTTGGTGTGCTACGTGCCACAGATCCTGAACCTCCACCTTTCCCCATTTTGACATATGGATCCCAGCGGGAACCATCACCATTTCCTTCTGGGCGTAAGGCACCCACACTTCTCTGACGGAGTGATGGCGTGACTGCTGAAGACTCCCAAGTTGTTGAGTCAACGAAAACACCGTCAGGGGCTGAGGGATGCTGTAAATAAATACTGGTATTATAATAATGCCTCTTAAAGTAAGAAAAAACCATTTTACAGTGATATTTCACTGAAAGGGTGTGTTTATGACAAACAAATCTTCATATTACAAATGCCCATCATAATATTTATAGACCAGCATGCTGGTAACCATTATGCTATACAGTACTCCACAAACACAGAATTGTTATTAATCATACTAATTTGGATGTACTGGTGAAGACAAATAATGGAACATAAGAGCTAAAACAATACATGTGGTTTAGACAGTACCAAGTGTACATTACATACGTTTTCAGCGGTTGCAGTATATGATATAGTGATCAAGCTATAGCTATTCCCTACACGTCCAGTGACTAAGAGTCAATCTGAAAGATGGAAGACATTGGGAGGATGACTGTCAAACAGACAGCAATCCCCCCCCCCCCCCCAGAATTGGAGGGCATTACTGTAATACAGAGATCTTTTAATGTATGCTTTGGCACAAGGAGGGTAGCTGCTAAACAAACAATATGAACACTCAAGTCCCAGTTCACAGAGAGGGTTCAGTGTTGGGAAGAAAAAGGCCTTGTGTTCCATGTACCTGTACTCCTATAACACTGAAACCCTCAGAGTGGCAACAGAGTGACAACCAAGTAATCATCAAGAATAAAGCAGAACTGGGGATTTCCTGGTGTTCGGTGCTGTGATCTCTATACTCATATCTGTGCATTTTCATACAAGATTACTGTGGTGTACTAATTTGTTGATTATTACAAAGAACAGAGGCTGCATTCTGCCACATGGGTCATTTCCATCTGCACGGAACTGTCAACAACCAAAATATTCTATCCTGGACCATGGAACATATACCCAAGATTTATGACAGAGAATTATGATGAAGCAGTTACTACATGGGTTATCATGTCACAAAATGGAATAACTACGCTACTCTCTTTGATGAAACAGTCAACCCTGGCAGTTACTTGGTAGTGCTCTATAAGAACTTTATGCCCCACTAATTGCAACTGCATTGACAACCAATGCAAAGTGGTTTATGGAAAACAGAGCCAGGTCCTTGATTTTCTGCTTGAAATATCTGGACATGCATCAACATGTGGATATGCACCAACTTTAAAATGTTACTAGCCTATGTTTATTATCATTTGAATCCAACTACCACACTGTTTATCACCACTTGAACTGCATTACCACACTGTCGATTACCATCAGAATCCCATCACCACTGCCAAACTTCGGGGCAGAAAGTGCCATGTGCACCAGAAATCCAATGAGACATGCCGTAGGCCCAAGTTTACAGTCAAAACTGTGAATACACTATCCTGTGGATATTCCTACATCTTCTGCCATTCCTTGTACTGGTCATCATTGATGTGAACATGCTGAATGGTGTCGATTTTTCATCAGTTAGCAATCTGAATATGTGGACGGAGCAATGTTCATGAACCCTGTCCATCTGTCAAACAACTGTACCATTCAAATGCTGTTAATCAGCTTAATGCCTCATTGCTGAATACCACTTTTAATAAATCTCACATTTCCTTAGAACGTTTCCCGATTATGAAACGAAATTTCACATAAATGTGCTGTTCCAGTAATGACATTCATCATGCAGCTCACATATGCTTTTAAAGGGAGATTGTGTGCGCAGTCCATGAACGTTTTGAATATACCTCCTACCATTTCATTTGCATGAGGCTACTACATTAAAACACGCAAGAACAAAACAAATTATGTGGCGACATGAAAATACAGACAGACTCGGAGAACTGTGTGAATAGTACTAACAGGGCATGAAGTTTAGTTTGAAAATGACTCTATGGTTTGTCTGGCATCTCTTCTGTAAGAACAAAGTTCTACAAAGAAACTTGTCTGAACATTTTACCTACAGCTCTTTTGTCCATGAATTCCAATTTCTTCTATATACACCCTTCAGACCCATGTAATCAGTACAGATTCAATTTTTGAGTACAAAAATAATATGCAGATGATATAAAATATTTTCTTCTTCAACAACTTCTGGTGCATGCTTATGGCATAAAGGAGCAGTAAACGTGATGAAGTAAACAGAGATCTGCACTTTAGCAGTATAGGATTTAAATACCTAGCTGTTATGTTGCACTGAGCAATAAATACAGCTGTTTATACTTGCACAATTGTGCATTCAGGATCTGGAAGGGTTATGTGAGTCAACTTACCATAGAATATTTAAAAATGTCTCTATTTTCAAGTGCCCCAGGGCCAGTGCAGCTGTCTGTCTCAAACGGTTCAACCATTGGAATGGAAAGGCTGCCTAAAAGCTTTACAAACAATAGAATTTCAATACGTACAGTAGTGTCCATAAGGTATGCAAAATTATGTAACCAAATATATAAACTGATCTAACTAGATCTGTTAAATGAACTGTAATGTACACCTGGTCTATTATCTTAGCTTTACTAGGTATCAACCCCTAGTTCCACCTGAAAATTACGCTTTGTGTCTGTAACTCTGCAACAGCAAAGAAAATTGTTAGGATCATGGGTAGTGAAAAACCTACAAACTTATGTAGAAGTCCATTCAAAAGATTGAATATTTTACCTCTTTCATGCTAACACATATTTTCATTAAGGAATGTCACCAAAAACATAACCTAGAAAAATTTCACACAAATTAGGCTCTACACAGTATTAACCCTTCAATAAAGCTGAGGTTTAAATTTCAACTAATAGCCTGGATAAATGGGTTTTAAATTTATAGAACCCTTACATGCTTTCATGACTGTAAGGTGCACTGAGGATGGCAATGAAGGTTACTACAAGAAATAGGTACCATATCCACAGACTAATTGCCAACATTTCATATTTTCAGAGAAGTACATACTATACTCACATCAAAATTCCCACCACAAAACAAATAAAAAAAAAATACTTAATAGATGTAGCAATTCCTAACAGTCACAACCTTCACAGCACAATCACTGAAAAGTTAAAGAAGTATACGGACTTGAAAAAAAAGAGCTTATAAGAATATGGCAACTAAAAATGGCCTATATAATACCACTAGTACTATCCACAATGGGTATTATTCCAAACAAATTACACAAAAGGTTAAAACTGCTTAACCTCCTCCCTGCTCTATATATTCTAATCAGAGAGCAGTAATGCCTGATACACGCCACTGAGTCGGGAATTTTTTTTGGCAGAACAGTGAAATAAGAAAAGCTTGGTCAGTGAGACCCACTCTCTTTTGAGAACTAGCTAAACTGCTGGGAAGGATGGAAGGAAGGAGGGAGGGGGGGAAGGAATGGAGGGAGGGAGGGAGGGAGGGATGATGATGATGATGATGTAGACATCTCACCTGATCAGCTTCAGTGCCTGAATCAGAAGAGGACCGCGTGTCAGACGTGAGGGAAGAAGACACACTTTCATGTCCAGAACTGCAGCCACTGCTGTCCCCACTTAGGTTACGTACGTGTCTCTCCTCCTTTTTATCCAACAAGTACTGTAGGAAGATATTTCAAATGGAAATAGAGCATTTATATGGACACTATAGCCAGAATAACCAAGTTTTGACATTTCCATGGCTTCTCTCCATTCCTCTCCAAGAAAATGTCTGGAGATCACCTCAACTGAAGTGAAGAAACTTCTTCCTTGACATGATATCATTACCGCCAGCAGCCAAAGGTGTAAATAAATCAAATTTATTTCTAGCATAGCTCTAATGTTCTGTTCTGGAATTTTCTTTTGAGACTACATGGCACCATGTATAATTAAATTTTATTTATAAAGAAATTATATTCCCTGAAATTCCTATTCTGCATTAATGCATAATGCAGAACTGTTGTGTGCCATTATATCTTGGACTGCATTCCATATATATGATGAATGTACGAAGTTCCTTCTCTAATCATGGGAGATTTTAAGGATCACCCATCAGTCCTTTAAAGCAGAAGACTTGTGGTGTCATAATTCTTCTCAAAACAAAGTGGAAAAGAGAATACAAACTGTGTATATAAAAACTTTCAAGCACACTACAGACAGGATGGAACTTTCATGAGCAATATGATGGTTAATTACTTGAAAGAAGCTTATACAAGGAACTGATGATTTTTACATTACATATATGACACAAGATACATTACACAGTGAAGTGCAGGTAACGTGATAGGGTAAGATTGTGAACTGCAGCAGGAATGTGGACACCCTGAACTAAAAGTACTGACCATCTACCTCATGCTCTTTTTCTGTTTGTACTCTTACTGCTTGAGAAACTGAGAAGTATTCTCATTACTAGCAGGTGGCAGTAACATCTGTGCATGTGTCACAATCCCAACCAAGAGTTATGACCTATCACAATATGCCACTGCCAGTATAACATGTTTATCATTACAATTTTAAACTTGCCTCTTCATCAGCTGATGCATTTGAGCGGGATTTTCCTGTTATGTGATCATGGACATCAACAGTTGGCCAATATTCATGGTCTTTCTCCTTTTCCTGTACAAACAGCAAAATCAAAACCTTAACGATGAAAAAACTATTTTTAAATTGTTTACGATCATTTACGGTAACAAAATTCCAAAGTTTGTTTCACAGAACTCTGCGAGGTTCCCAGTTCTGATACAGGAGTAATTCTATTTAAATTTTAATCCAAGAAATGTTTTAGTTTCTTCTCCCCCTAAGCAACCATACATTAAACAACTGTAATTCAAAAATTCTCTCAAATAAATTTATTGTTTACTAAGTCTGACAAAGAACCTATCATTTTCTTGACAAAAGCAGACTATCTTGTAAAAAGTGAAGTAGGAACACACCAAGGATGCTGCCTCACTTAACCCTTAGCTGCCGAACGTCGCCTATAGGCGACGCCCTTTAAATGTGCCACGAAGCCGAACGTCGCCTATAGTCGTCGCTAACAGTGTGTCGAATTTGGAAGCATTTTTTTCACCCCTATCGCAGGTACTGCGAAAGATTTATACTGGGTTAGGTCTGGTGAATGTCAATGCTTCCTTGTGGAGTGAGAATTACTCCCCCTCCATCCCTCTAACCCCTCCAGAAGCCCGTTTTAGATGTCAACACATTTCAACTGCGTAATTCTCTGGCGTGACTAAGAACGTTTCAAAACACAGCATGCTTTTGTTTATGTCTGGAACTGGAGTGTAGTGTAGCTAGAATTATAAGAGTGGACTATGATACGAGTACTGATTGACGACCTGAGAGGTTGTCAGTGGCGTACTGTAACGCGAAATTTTCAGATGAAATTATTACACAAAACTGGAGATATCCGCGAAAATCCATGTTTACAGCTACAGGGGGCTCACAGACGAGTCTCTTGTAGTTCTGGGGCACTCTTGAGGCGTTGTGGGGCAGTAATGTGCAACACACAGACGTCAAATATAATAAAAACGTCGTGGGCACCTTGAATAGCTGGATGTTTACCCAGCATTGACATTGTGGCTTTAGATCTGTTTTGCTGTCACCATACAAGTATCCAATATATTCGTGGCATTAGATTTCTACAGCTGTACCCAGTAACACACAACAGTCTTTGTGAAGTAGAGCAGTGTGATAGTCGTCCTGCAATGGCTACCAAGAAAGTGAAACTAGATGAGCAAGCCATCAATGAATTTCTGGTTGCAGACACGGACTCAGAAACAGGTACTGAGGCTAGTGATGTGGAACATGAATTTTTTGATACAGAAGAAGAATACGAACAACTACAAGCCTCAGCACAAGAAGACGAGCCACAGGCTGCAACAAGTGGTGGAGAGATTACCAACCTGGGGACCGCCTCAAGGAAGGAACACCAAAATCCATCCTTTTGTCGGTCCAGCAAAAGGTGTGAAAAACTGTGAGGCTCCACACATCAACAAAGACAGCTCTCCACTCTCTGTGTTGATGCTGTTTTTCACACAAATTTTTCAGCTGCTGGTGGAACAGACAAACTTATACTACCAGCAAGACTTGGACAGACAAGCCGGACCTAGCCGCCGACTGCCTGACATTACGTTGCCGGACATGATGACTTTCATTGCCTTAGCTCTGCAGATGGGACACGACTTCAAAGACACACTACATGACTACTGGTCTAGACTTAGACAGTTTCAAACTCCGTTTTACGGTGAAACCATGACACGAGACAGATTTTTACACATACTGCGATTTTTGCATTTTGCAGACAATTCACAAAGACCCGACCAAGGTGAGGGATATGACCGACTTTGGAAACTAAGGACCGTGTTTGACACATTGAACCAGGCCTATGCTAAATTCTATAACCCTTCCGAACATTTGGCAGTGGATGAGGTAATTGTAAAATTCAAGGGCAGGGTCATCTTCAAGCAGTATATTCCTACGAAAAGGAAACGTTTCGGCATCAAAATTTACAAACTGTGTGACGAATCGGGGTATACATATGACATGAGAGTGTACTTGGGTAAAGACTCACGCTCCGCCACTGATGACATGACTGCAACACACGCAACTGTTAGACATTTGACTTGCAGAGTTGAAGGCTTGGGACACAAACTATTTATGGACAATTTTTTTTCGTCACCGAGACTTTTTGACGACTTAGAGAGACGTAAAATAAATTCATGCGGGACAGTACGATCCGAACAGAAAAGACATGCCCCCTGACTTTGGACCGAAAAAAACTGAAACTGAAAAGGGGCGACGTAAGAGTGAGGACCAGGGGAAATTTGACAGCGTTAGTTTGGAAGGACAGACGAGACGTTTACATGCTGGCTAACATGGACCCGCCACCGGCAGAAGGAAATTTTTGTGACGACAACAACCGCCCTGTGAAGCCTCACATAGTGGAACGGTATAAACCGGCACATGGGTTACGTCGACAATTCTGATCGTATGGCCAACAGCTATTCGATGAGTCGACGTAATTTCAAGTGGACCATGAAACTGTTTTTCCACCTTCTGGATCTAACAGTACTCAACAGTTGGATTCTGTTATCTTCATGTGGGGCTAAATATACCCACAGAGATTTCAGACTTCTCCTGGTGAGGAATTTGATTGAAGAAGCTGGAAGAAGCCAAGATCGCCCCACCCCAGTTTGGTTGGAAGGCCAAGTGCGGCTGCAACAAACGTTATGAGACTAGGCAGCCGCCATCACCAACATTGGCCAGCAAAATCCAACAAAGTACGCTGCCGTGTTTGCTCAGCGCGTGGCGTTAGAAAGGAAACCATATATAAGTGCGCCAAATGTAATGTCGGCCTGTGCGTGGTGCCTTGTTTCGCGGACTTTCACACAAAAGTGAACTTGTAAACCACCAAAATTATCTATTGTGATAGAATAGTGATCCAAGGTGCCACGGATCGCCTGCAGCAGCCAGAAATATGTGAGTAATAAAATATTTACACTCGATTTTATAGAATGCATGCAATTCAAAGGCCTAAATTTATTATAAAAATAAGTGAACATTTTTTCCTGAATTAATCAATTCATAAACACACTGCGAAATTTTATTTCCTGAAATTTGATGCAAAAGTGTATGAGATATGATTTTTTTTCAAAGAGTAAGCGTTAAGAATTGAAATACATATTTAAAAACCTCGGCAGGGCGCTGTTGCGCGGGGGCATTTAAATCCGGCGTTAAAGGGTTAAAGCTTATAATGTGCTGCCACAGAAGTACCAGTGGACATGCGCAGCATAGTGAAGGACTGTTTATTTTCTCATGGTCGAATTATATACAAATACCACTCCTTTTACATATGCAATTTTTGGTTTTTCTGTTACAATTCCACTGGCATTTTTCATGGTAAAAAGGGTTCTGAAGGAAGCACTGGTGGAAAAAATGACAGGTGTTTATAAGCACAGTGAATCAGGTATAGTTAAAAAAGAACCTGTCATAGAGCGAAAGGTCTTTGAAATATTGCCCCAAAAAGTAAAAACTGTCATATGGAATTGTTAAACAAATACTGCATTAAAAGGTGAAATTGGTAAAAAAAATAATCATCATATATTATTACAGTAACATCTGTTTGTGAAAAAATGATCTACTGAACTACAGAATGGATCTTTTCAAGACAGACATTCTTAGAAAGCTTATGATTCAGCATTGATGGCAATCTCCTTTGTTTTATAAATTCCTTCTCAAAAAATTACATTTTTAACAAAGAAGGTTAACATTAAAAATTAACGGTGCTGTATTCACTGGAGGCAAGGGAAAGTACATGATATGTGTTAGCTTCCCTTGGCCTCTGGTGATGGCAGCAATCAGACACATCAATATGGAATCAAAGTTCAATATTTCACAGACCATGGAATAAAGAAGGAGACAGAAGGCCTCCATATGTTAGCCTTTGTCTCCATATTGATGTGGCTCGTCATACCACAAGATTTTATGAATTTGTTGCCATGAAAGGTTATGTCATATTTCAGGACATAAAAGAAGTACCCTCCCTGACAACCCATCTTCCATCTGCTAAAGCTATGTAGGTATAGTGAAACAGGAACACACAACTTAAATTTAAGAATGTGTGAATCTCTAGAACTTCAGTAACACTGGGTGACCATTCATTTCACACCTTTAACGCAAGTTTTGCAGAACTTAATTGTAGGTGATTACTTACAGATGGAACCAGGCCTGGTGGCAACTTCACCTGTACATCTTGCATTTCCTTGCATCTCTGCCAGACACTGAAACAAATACATCAGTCACTAACACTCTTGTACCTATTAACTTGCCAGTTTCAGTAGCATTTAATTGATAATATTTAAGCCACCACAACTTCCCAGCATAAAACTGCATAACACACGTCCCCAAACACAGTGACAGAGCAAAGACATGTTAAAATACCATGTAGTACATCATACAGAACAATTATTGTATAACAATGAACATCACAGTGTAGGAATCAGCACTCCAGCTTCATATTATAGACATCATGAGAATAAATCTTGATCCAGAAATTGAGTATCTGATGTTCTGTGGTCCTGTCTACTGACAAGGCTAGTCACAACCACTTCCTTCTGCTTACTCCTTTTCATTTATAATCATGCTGTTATTTCCAGTTTCACTCCATATTATCTAAGCAGTTGAGCATGTAAGTAATCTATGCTGTTGAAGACGCACGCACACACACACACACACACACAAGAATAAAAATCTGGCTGAGTGAACTAAATCAAACTACAGTGAAGTAACGCAACCCACTCAGCTGATCAGAATGTTGCCCTGTTCAGTTGTAACAGGTGTCACAGAGCTTCACAGACAAGGCAGTTCACTTCCCATCTGTAAAAATTTTTTATTACCTACCACGCATTTTCATTATCCTCCCCCACCCTGCATTTACACCTTAGGCTCCCAAGTTGTCTTTTCTCAGTCTTCCATTTGTACGTAATTCTTGTTTCTCTAGTATGTGCTACATGTCCTACCAATGGTATGAATCTTAATGCATTCTGTCATTCCAACACTGACATGTGAAACATACAAGACACTTAAGCTCTTCATTATGTAATTTCCTCCATATCCTGTTTCGACACACACACACACACACACACACACACATCACTATTTTCTTCTCAGCAGAATTTGCTTACATTTATTTCATGCAACTACCCATAAAAAATTCATAAAAAAGAGAGATATACTTAAGAAGGGCCAAATAACACACAGATACCTCAAAGCAAACTGAAAGCAAAATTTATTCTTTCAGAACATTTGAAGTATGAAAGTTTCATATACTTTTGGAGTAGCATTTTGTATCTGTAATCACAAATAATTCTGTTACAGCTAACTACACAACACTTCACCTTAATGTATATTAGTGACAAAATACACAAACCTTATAAAACTGAGTAGTAAGGGTTGGACAAACAGTGTCATAATTAAATCTGATGTTTACAAATATGTATTTATGTATTTGTGTATGATGTATATGTACCTAAAATGCTTCTTGTATGGTAAACATGCGCGTGGGTACATTGCAACACGTAACACTGACCTACACTGTTAAATTATGCCTCCATCCCCCCCCATTCAATTCTGAACCAGTTAGCTTCTTTGAAGTAATTACAAAGCCATAATCATTCCAACTCATTCTTCCATGACTGCTCTTCTTGGAAGTGAAACTCTTCTATTGTTCCCTCTTCTGTTTGAATTTAATGAGCTGTCAGTCAATTGGTTCCTCATTTCAAACTCTGACAGCTGAGATCTCACTCAGTCTCTGGATCACTATTATGGCCAAAGGCTATTACAAAAGTCTTCTTACAGTGCTTAATGACTGGCAAGCTTCTTATATAAAGCAATGTGGCAATGTGTCTTAACACACCACCTTCTTGGAAAGTGCTGCTTTACGTATTTTCATAAGAAAGATAAATTAATGTTTTTAGGTTGATGTCAATGATTTACGACAAAAACAAGATAAAGTTATCTCTCATAGCTGTTTTTGTCCTTGGTTTTCAGAATGCTGTGTCACTATTTGGGATGCTGCTTAATGATCCTCAATTCAGAGAAATGTCCTTACAAATGACGGCTGCAGATCTTTTTATCTTGATATAAACTGTGACGGTGAACAGCACGCTTCTCAAGTCATGCATGAGATGGCTTCCCATGATGTGCATTTTGCAATGCAATGAACACCTGGACTGACATTGAGAATTCTCAGAAATGAACAGATTCAAGTAAAGATTCTAGAAGAGGAACTTTACTTCAAATTTTCTAATGCTTTTTGTGGCTATATAGGAATTTTGACACATTTCTGAGGTCAAATATAGTCTTCCTGCAATACACATCACAGTCTAATCTAAAGTGAGGACAAGTATATTAGGAACATGTTAGAAAAATTATGAAAGTGACAAGAGGTTTCTTTATCCTGAGTCATGCTAGGAAGGCTTTCGGGATGTGAAATTTGCAGTTCACTTTTATAATCATTTCTCGAGAAACATATCTTCCTTAAGTCATTACAGTAGTAACTATACCCTCTGATGAATCTCAGCGGCATTCCAATTTAGAGAACTACAAACCTTTCTGAATTACTGTGAAGTATCCATCTACAGCCATAAACGCAGGCAGACCACAATAAAACCCTTACAAGAAATTTCTAGGAAACCTCTTTGCCCAGCCAAGCTACAAATTACTAATTCCAAGAAGAATTCTCTTCTGTGCACTTAACTCCCCCTCCCCCTCATTCATTTACTGGAGACTTGAAACTGAAAGAAGCACGCCTCAACTGAAGCAAGTATGCTGTTAATCTACATAGAGATCTGACACAGTTGGTGCAGTGTCCCGAGTTTGATCACTTCTTTTCCTTGTGACAGTGTGCTGGACACCAGTGTGTTGGGTAAGTCTCTTCAGTAATCTACTCTCCTTCATACATCATCCACACATTTGTTACTACAAAAACAAATGTAGCACTCACTATTTAAATGTCATATGGGGAACTGTATACTGCGCTAACATAAATTCATGTGGAATTTATTTTAGGAAACAATATGGACATTTGCAAAGTATGTACATAACACTCAGTATATAAATGTAATATGAGGAACTTCACACTGGACTCATGCAAATTCATGTGGAATTAATTTTAGAAACCATTACGGATATTTCCAAAAATATGTACAGATATACACAGTTTTCAAAACTTCACTATTTTTTATGGATTTATAACATTAGTGACTAGACGTGCAGGATTTCATGACTGTCCTTAAATATAGTGGTGTGTGTGTGTGTGTTTACACAGTCATGCATTACCAAGGAACAGAAAATGGCCCTTTTATACACAAGGTTAGCCTAAAGCTGGCCTGTCAAACTCAAAACAGGGTATGGACCAAATGCAAAATCCAAATTGACATCTTGGGCTGCAACACATAAAGTCACACTGCCTTGCTGTTCTTCATTTATAAATTTTTCAATGTAGTAAAATGGAAAGACATAAAATATTCCTTGTTTAATTTTGTGGGAGTTCTTGGGTGTATTATGCACAAACAAAGTTCATATCTTTGAAAGTTACTTACATACCAACTGAGCAAATATAAGTTCTTCAAAAATGCTTTTTAAAAATTTCTTGGACCACAGAATTTACAGTCACTTAAAAATGCTATAACTGAACATTTTCCCAATTACTAAGTGATGTGAAATAATGAGCGAGAAAATAGGATAACTTACTCATTTCAAATCACTCAGTAATTGTCAAAACTTCCAAAATGTGAGTGGGTCAAATTATACAGCTCTGCGGGCTGGATGTTTGAAAGGCCAGGCTTAAACTGCACATGAAACATGCAAAAGAAGTCAATATGGCAAATTCTTACCTTTTTCCAAAGTAGAAAATAACGAGGGACAAGATGAAAAGCAAGATGCTTACACCCACCCAGATACCAACAAACACTTCCTGGGGCATATCTGCAACACAAACCATGACATCAGTTTTGCACACCTATGGAAAACATAACTTCATCTTCTCCTTATCACACATGCACTGCACTTTTCAGAGTATTTTCATGGAACTGACTACCATGTGCCATGATTAGTGGGTCCCTGTCACCACAGCATGGCGTGTCCTCGGGTTGCGGATGGAGGAACGGCCTCTGAATATGGAGGGTAGCTGCAAATATGCAGTCGCGGACAGCCAACAAGGGGTGGTCCTCCAGCTTGGGGGTTTGGCGAGGTGCTAACAACTCCTCACCGTAAAAAATTACCATGTTACGAAACACTATACAGAGCCTCTGACCTGGACTGATTCTTTGGTACGACTTAAGCAATGGAAAAGGAACATGAGATTTGGAACTTGGAACGTAAGGAGCCTGTATAGGTCAGGGTCACTTATGACAGTGGCCAGGGAATTAGCTAGGTACAAATTAGATTTAGTGGGTGTGCAGGAGGTTAGGTGTGACAAAGGAGACACAGTAAGAGCAGGGGATTATACTTTTTTCTATGGAAAAGGAAATGAAAGTCATCAACTGGGAACAGGTTTTTTTGTACATCAGAGAATAGTATCAGCAATTAAAAGAGTAGAGTTTGTTAGTGATAGGATGTCATATATGGTGCTGAGAGGTCGCTGGTGTAATATCATTGTTCTGAATGTGCATGCACCAACTGAGGAGAAAAGTGATGACTCAAAGGACAGTTTCTATAAGGAATTAGAACAGGTTTTTTATCATTTTCCTAAGTACCATACGAAAATTCTGTTAGGAGATTTTAATGCAAAATTGGGGAGGGAGGATACTTTCAAACCGACGATCGGGAATGAGAGTTTACATGAGGATAGTAATGATAATGGTGTTAAAGAGTTGTAAACTTTGCCACATCAAAAGATCTAGTTGTTAAGCGCATAATAACATTCATAAATACACCTGGACCTCTCCTGATGGGAAGACTCATAATCAGATTTATCATGTATTGATAGATAGGAGATGGCATTCAAGTATACTCGATATGCGATCTTTCAGGGGAGCTGACTGTGATACTGATCACTATTTGGTGGTTGCAAAAGTTGGGGAAAGACTGGCGGTAATTAAACAAGCAGCACAGAAGTTTGATGCGGAGAGATTTAATCTCAAGAAGCTAAGTGAACTAGAGGTTAGGAACCAGTATCAGATAAAGATCTCAAACAGGTTTGCAGCTTTGGAGAACTTAAATGTTAGTGAGGACATAAATAGGGCTTGGGAAAACATTAAAGAGAGTATCAAAATCTCAGCTAAAGAGAGTCTAGGGCTGTATGAAAGGAAGCAGCATAAACCATGGTTTGACGAAGAATGTTCAAAATTTTTAGATCAAAGGAAGCAGGCTAAAACGCAGTGGTTACAGAATCCAAACCAAAGTAATGTAGATAATCTGAACAATGTAAGACGTGAAGCTAGTAGACATTTCAGGAACAAAAAGAAGGAATATCTGAAAGCTAAAATTAATGAACTTGAAACAAACAGCAAGAACAAGAATATCAGAGACTTGTATAGGGGCATCAATGACTTTAAGAAGGGTTACCAGCCTAGAAATAATGTAGTAAAGGATGAGAAAGGTGATCTGGTTGCAGACTCCCACAGTATCTTGGCTAGGTGGAGGAATCATTTCTTTCAGCTATTGAATGTACATGGGGTTAATGATGTTAGACTGGCTGAAATACATACAGCAGAGCCACTGGTGCCTGAGCCCTGTGATGCTGAGGTTGAAATGGCTATTGAAAATTTAAAAAGGCACAAATCACCAGGTACTGATCAAATTCCAGCAGAACTGATTAAAGCAAGAGGTAGGACAATTCGTTCTGAGATCCATAAACTTATTAATTCTATTTGGAATAAAGAGGAATTGCCTGAGCAGTGGAAGGAGTCAATCATGGTACCTATTTATAAGAAGGGCGATAAAACAGATTGCAGTAATTATCGAGGCATATCACTTTTGTCAACCACATACAAAATTCTATCCAACATCCTTCTGTCAAGGTTAACCCCATATGCAGAGGAAATTATTGGGGAGCATCAATGTGGATTTAGACGTAACAGGACGACTACTGATCATATATTCTGCATTCGTCAAATACTTGAGAAAAAATGGGAATACAATGAGGCAGTTCATCAGCTATTTATAGACGTCAAGGAAGCCTATGATTCAGTTAGGAGGGAGGTCTTGTATAATATTCTCATTGAATTTGGTATCCCTATGAAACTAGTAAGGCTCGTAAAAATGTGTCTAAATGAAACCTATAGCAGAGTCCAGGTAGGCAAACATTTGTCTGACACATTTCCTATTAAGAATGGTTTGAAACAAGGAGATGCTTTATCACCATTGCTTTTCAACTTTGCTTTGGAACATGCCATTAGGAGGGTTCAGGCAAACCAGGAGGGCTTAAAATTGAATGGTACACATCAGCTTCTAGTTTATGCTGATGATGTTAATATAATGGGTGAAAGCGTACATGCTATAAAGAAAAACACAGAGGCTTTGGTAGTCGCTAGTAAGGAGATTGGTCTAGAAGTAAATGCTGAGAAAACTAAGTACATGGTCATGTCTCGCAATCAGAATGCAGGACAAAATCACAACATAAAGTTAGATAATAAATCCTTTGAAAGGGTGGAACAGTTCAAATATTTGGGAACAACCCTAACAAATCAAAATTCCATTCAGGAAGAAATTAAGAGCAGATTGAAGTCGGGGAGTGCTTGTTATCATTCGGTGCAGGATCTTCTGTCTTCCAGTTTGCTATCCAAAAATACAAGATTAAGATATACAGAACTATAATTTTGCCTGTTGTTTTGTATGGGTGTGAGACTTGGCCTCTCACACTGAGGGAGGAACATAGGCTGAGGGTGTTCGAGAATAGGGTGCTGAGGAGGATATTTGGACCTAAGAGGGACGGGGTAACAGGGGAGTGGAGAAGACTACATAACGAGGAACTTAATGATCTGTACTCATCACCAAATATTATGCGGGTGATCAAATCGAGAAGAATGAGGTGGGCGGGGCATGTAGCATGTATGGGTGAGGGGAGAGGTGCATACAGGGTTTTGGTGGGGAGACCTGAGGGAAGGAGACCACTTGGAAGACACAGGCGTAGATGGGAGGACAATATTAAAATGGATCTTCAAGAAGTGGGATGGGGGTGCATGGACTGGATTGATATGGCTCAGGATAGGGTCAGGTGGCAGGCTCTTGTGAGTGCGGTAATGAACCTTCAGGTTCCATAAAACGCGGGGAATTTCTTGACTAGCTGACGACCTGTTAGCTTCTCAAGAAGGACTCTGCTCCATGGAGTTAGTTGGAGACTACCATGTGTTCAGAACATTTTGAGAATCTCATGGTATTGTAATCAATACTGAAACCTCAGTCCTGAACCAACATATCATGATGATACTGGGAAAATCATGTATCATAAATCTAGCTAGCTAGCCAACCTGATTCACTGACAACTGGCTAATCAACTGACTAACATGTAACTTATGACATGGGCTGAGGTCCTTCCCAAGAAGATACAGTTAATCAGGTAGTCAAAATTCCCCATCTTTTATGCAACATGAAGCTTGATTAGTGTTGACAAATGCTCATGGGTGGCCCCTATCCTAAGCCAGATGAATCCAGTTTAACCCCCCCCCACCCCCTCCTAGTTGTTTAGGGTATATTAGGATGCTAAACTTCCCATGCATGCAAAAGTCCTGTCTATCTTGCCCTCTTTGAACTGCTCAACCTAATAATATTTTATGAGTACAAACTATGAAGCATGTGTGTCCTTCCTTTGATGTCAGAGATAAAGTTTCACACCTGTACATAACATTCAATATTGTAGATTCATATATTTTAGTCTCAATGTCCTAGACAGCAGATGGGATGACAAAAGATTCTGGAGTAGCTGCAAAATTTCCCCTATCAATCTTATGTTACTCTGTTTACAAATGCAATATTTATTTGTCACTGTCCTTCCCAAATATTTCTTTAGCACTTATTAGCTATGTTTATAATTCTGGTCTTCATTCAGGTAATGAGATATGCAACACAGACTTGTTTCCCTCTGATTTACTCATATACTCCACATTAGCAGAAAAGAGAGCTTCTGTTTTTATCATTTTATGGTATCAGGTTTTTACCCCACACGTTAACACCATAAGCACAAATCAAAAGATGGCATGTCCCATTCAGTTTGAACCCTTTGTGAATTTCTTGGACTTCTTAATACAATTTTCTAATGCAAGCTGAAAAGCAACAATGTCAGAAATTTCCCTCTTTCAAACCACTATGACTTGCAAATGCATGAGGCATATATGTGGATATGGGCTTCAACAAACATTTAATTTTAACATATTTTAACTTGTCTAATTTCATGCATGTTCAAAATAAAAAGAGAAAACCATAAATTTCCCTCCTAACTGAATCACAGGCTTTATTCAAGCTTGTAAATAGCTGATGTACTGCCCCACTGTATTCCCATATTTTATCTAGGACCTGATGAATGCAGATTACATCATAGTTCATATGTCTAAATGCACATTGATGATACTTGATAATTTTGTTTACCTATGGGGTTAACCAGAGTGAAGAATATCGTGCGAGATATTGCTGGTAACAGTGAGTTCCTTTACACTTTTTCCATCCTCTAATAAACAGCCATAAACACAAATTTCTTATATTGCTGTAACTATTCTTCCTTAATTCCAGAGTGAACAAGTTTCTGGAACTTGGCAACATGGTTTTACTTACTGCCCGATTCAATTCTGGTGGAATGTGATCAATATATCACATTTTCAACAGAATATATGAACCTCAGAAGAGCCAGGCTTATATATGAATTGTTATAACACATGTACTTCAGTGTTCATAACAACACAAACCCATGCACATGTGACAGATCACATACGCATGTCTTTTGTCTATTCAAGATAATGTGGGAATAAGCAAGCAGCTGGTCATTCTCATAATTTACCAATCAGTACTATGTTCATACCCCTTCTTAAACCTGATTTATGCCTCTATATAGGTCTCTAATATTTTTATTCTTACTGTATGCTTCAAGCCAAAAATTCCCCTTCTTTCCCTGAAAGGTGCACTATTTATATCCTGCATAGTTGTGTCTGCATTCATCTGACTTGGATTCTACAACCATTAAAATTTAGTCTGCCTGCTTGGACAACTTTTATACTTTGTCAAATCATGGTTTGTTGTGCCACTCTGGTTAAAAGTGTGATATTCTATCCAATACTTCACCAACTCCCACTGATGCCCACATTAGCACAATGTTTTCCAAAGCTGGAAACTTGTTTGAAATTTTAACGAGATATTATTCTTAAATTTTCACATTGTTTAGCTTCTTTAAATCAAATATCCTCACATCAAACTTCTGCAACGCTTCTTTCAATCATAATCACATGTGGAGGGAGTCATAAACCTCTGTACATAACATCAGTTTGCACAAAAATGTGTCAACCACTGAAAGTTGAGGATGAGGCTATACACCTCTAAATTATTCTGATAATAAGGACACCATTATAAGATAGATGCTATCACCATTAGATGTGTGCAGATAATCCACGTTCATAGCAAGATTTCCTATTTTTTATTGTCTGACTGTACTTTCTTAACAGCATATATCGCATGATATATTGGCACCACCACCACCATCACCTTCTCAATATTACAAAATTATATGTGGTTGTTCAGCTGTGATTATGTACACTGCATTATAATATTATTTAAATAAAGAGATGATTAATATACAAGAGGCAATGGCAGATATACTGGTCTCCAGATTACTAATGTGTGTCAAAATATTTACTGAATAAGTACGCAAAAGTTTATTTTAAACTTGATGTCGATCCTTTTTATGAGTCTTGGCACCATGTGGCATTGGGTTGTGTTTCTGATGCTTCAAAGGAACAAGTTACTTCCACATTCACAGTGCAAATGCAGTTGGACTAACAGGCAGGTAGTCACTAAAAGACATACCAAAGGGGAAGGAACTATGGACTGATGCACCAAAAACTGTTACAAGATAGCCTGTTTTAGGGCCAGATCATGTTTTTCCTGCTCAGGCACAAGCAGTAAGGGATGGTGGGAATGGTACTGGTGATGGCAGAAAGGGGGTAACAATGGTCACAAGATAAAGTTTGACTGAAAGGGGGGGGGGGGGGAAATTAAAACTAGGGGGTTGGTGCACCTGCCACTGGCCTTAGTCCAGCTGCATCAATGCCCCAGTTGTCCCTCCAAATACACATCCTATCTTAATTTGAAAATTCATTATTATTTTTCCAGCACAAAGTGGACCTACTATGCCCTTACCCCACCACTCTTGTAATGTATTTTAGACTTTGTGTCATGAATGTATTTCACAATAAAATTTCATACATTTATCTTACAGAAGAAAAGAAGTTTTGTTTCCTATACAACTTCCAACAGTCTTCCCCCAATTACACTGCCCTTCTTGACAATAAAAATGTTGGTTACTTGGTCAACCTATCACACACACATCCAAATGATAACTTTATTAACATGTAAATTTAAGTATCAATATACTAAGATATTTAAACCAAAATATTTAACACGTATTAGTATATAGCAAAATCTTGATCTAAAATATTTCAATTACAACTTCACACACTGGAATTCTAATTAATATTTTGAACCATGTTCTACTGAAAACAGAACATACAAAGTCTCTAGTTAATTGTTCCACATGATTTCACTCATTAACACACAAAAAATCCAAGTATTCTGGGATGTTATGGTGTCACTGGGTGCACTTACGACTCTTCAAAACATCAGGAACTACTTACCCAACAACAAAGCATAACATGCCATGAGACTTGAATCTTCGGCAACATTGGAGTCAGAACCTCAAATTTCACAAGTAATGTATGTTCTACAGGTTCAAGACTTTAAATTCCACCTACAGTACAGGACACACAACTCCCGTGACTACCAATATAACATCTTTTAGCACTAAGCATCAATGTGAATCACCACCACCCTCTGTCACTATAATTGTTTCTGATGTTCAGCTAGTTGGCTTGACATGAGTATTACAGTCACCTACCCTCTTACAGGTCTTCACAGGACCTTCTGCTGCATTCAAAATTTAAAACGTGTTGCAAATCTTGTCAAGAGTTCATTCTTTCAACGTGTTCTTTACAATTTATTTGGTGACTTAAAAAGCGGTGCGAACAATTTTGTAATTCTGACTTTTACCGTCTACAGTGTTGTATCCAAATGTATATCTTATAAAAGACATATTAGCTGATCTCTCTCTCACCAGCTTTCCTTATGGACCTCTGTACTTGCAAATGAGACAATAAACCTTGGCCCACACTACTGGATGGCCCATACCAAAGAAGCATTACTCTTTATTTCTCTCACAGATTAATATCTATGAACGTAAAAGCATCAAGACTATAAAAATAAAAAATAATATGGCTAAATATGAGTCATATATAAGTAGCAACAGAAGGATGACAGGCTGTATAGAGGTGTGTTAAAAAGGATTACAGTAACAGTCTATGGCATGGAAAGGAGGGAAGAACAGTATAAAAGACACAAGTTAAATCAGCTTTACATGTCATACAGCAGGCCTTGTAGCTGAAATATTTGATGTTTTTCATTACAGAAGTGGCATCATACGAAAATGCGGGAAATATCAAGAGGTGCATCGTTGTTAACAAATGGGCACTGGCTCTCCATGCAACAAATGGCCATGTGTCAAGCAAGTGTGAATGATCTGAGACTGTGGAATGATGGTCTCCTGCCCTCATGACACAGCAGAAGGGCAGCCACACAATATGTACCATGTCATGCAGTTTTAGACTGGTACCAACATTTGAGAGGAAATGCTGTCTCTGTCAGCTGGGTAGAAGAGTACAAACTTACATTGCATCACATCCCAGAAAACAGTAATCAAGAGAATTACTGTTAGTACATTCAGTCATTATAGCAACAGTTTGTTTCTCTGTATCAGTTGTGCAGATAAAATTAATTTCCTTGCAAGATATGAGGTTCTCACACCAGTGTTAATGAAGATTAAAGTTTTCTGGGATATGACAATGTTTTGATTGGTACCTAGTTACCAGTGTTTTGGAGGAATTTACTGCCTCCATCTTCAGGGTCTATGCAATCCAGGAAGAAGAGCCATACCAGACAAATGTGTATATTATAAAGGTGAGAGTGATTAGGGTAGTGAGCCAAATGGACTGAATCTGCATGGAGGCAAATGATACTGAACTACCATCCAACAATACACACAGGTAGAATGGCTGTACCTTCAGGTCATGGAAACTTCTCTATTCACTGTCTGAAGGAATGGAGTAAGTGTCCCCATGAGGATACACCTTATCATTACGGTAGTTTCACAGGCCACATCCATCCATGGGCTCTCCTTTCCTTGTCACCACACATACCTTCCTGTGGCTCCATTTGCTACCTACATCTCAAACCATTTGTACGAGCCACCAAGACACCTGCATGTTCCACCAAGGCACCACCACTCCCAATGGCTCGCTACCCCTATCAACCTTACCTATATAATATACCCCTTCTCCTAAAGCAGTTCATCTTCTTGGAATGCTTAGACCCTGATGATAAGAGGCAGCAAGCTCATCCAAAACATCAGTAACGATTAGAATGACATGGTGTCTTATACCAAAACTTCCTTGTTACAATTCCTACTTGTCTGTCTCTTCAGTTATCATACATCAGTCAAGGTTATATAGCTGTTCCAGTTTTGCAGATAAACATGTCAGATACTGGCAACAGACATAGATGATTGGGGGAAAAAAAAAAAAAAAAAAAAAAAAAACCCACACACTCCTACCAATGGACATCAAACAAGTAGGGCCCAACACCTTTATAGATAAGGTCAGTCAAAAGAAAATTCCCTTCACTCCTGACACAAATCAAAGAATGTCTCTGTTTTCTGTAGTTACTTAATTGAACGAACACAGCAGCGGTAGGAAGTATTGAAGTAAATAAGCCAGTCTGTATCACATATGCCCAGTACAGACCACTTTATTTTTTGGTATTACACCTGGCAATATTTTCATACCCATTACTGCTGAAACAAATGTTACATCTGTGGCTGATCAACAACCCTCTGCCAATACATGCCATATCTTGTAACTCTTTAACAAGTATATCTAAAATGTAACCCAATTCCATCACCCCAACTTATGCTATCAAGTGAAAAGTGTTAACTAAAACTGTGATAAAAAGACTGTCCCTCCCAAAGCAATCACTATAAAATTAATATTTTCAGACATATGGCACAATTTTGAATTTTCAGCACATTAATTTAACATGTTCATGATAAAAGTAATATATTTAATAATCTGAAATGACTCTGTGAACCCCCATTTATGGTTAGTTTGGGGTGCAGTGGATTGGATCACTAAGCTGAATTGTAAGTGGAAGAAATTTAACACTGAGACAAAAAAAAAGTGAATGTTAAATAAAGGAAAACCTTACACCAGGAACATTAAATGGGTGTTCTATTGTAATGTTTTCCCAGTCTGTAAATTAATAAATGCTGTAGACATAACACACATCTCATCAATCTTTACCCAAAAGAAAAAAAAAAGTATGTGAATTCAAGACCCTGAAACTGACACCACTTCACAGTAGCTTGAACTGTCTACAAACCATATAAAAAGTGTAGGAGGTGACATCACAGAGATTAAAGCAATACTCAGTTATTGGGACCAGATATAACACATGACATTACAGTACTATTTTATGCTACAATGAGGTTTATTACTTCAGACAGAAAAGATCAAAAACAGAGAGTTGAAATTAATATTCAGAGTTGGTAGTTCAACAAGTGCATGCAATACATACGAGTATAATGGACAGGTTACACTAAAGGGAAACAGCAAGATGTCCCAACAATGCTAATTTTTGTAAGCATAGCCCAAAACCTGAGGGAATAAAAACAATGTGGAAGGAAATCTCTCATATTATGCTTTTTCTGTCACAACTAGATTTCAACAGCCCTGCAAGTTTTGCAGTTCACATTCAGGATGGAATTCTATATATGACAAACAGTAACAGACAAACATGCTTATGATCTGTTTTACAATTTTCTTAAAATCTAACCACACATACTTATAACAGCAAAATAAAAACACTACACACAATTTTCCAATATGACTTTAAAAAAATTTTTAACCTAGGAAAGGTAATTTATTCTTTTCTACCACTTTCTGTTAGCTGCATCATGGTGAACCAAAAGTTATGTGTACACACCACCAACAAACTTGAATCCTTCACGCTACATAACATAAAAGGAATCAGTTATGTTTGTTTGGAATATTTCATAAATACATTCTTGCGGTACTATAAAATCTTGACCTAATATTTCCCAATGGACTATAGTTTTAAATAGTGGCTATGATTAATGAGAAATAAACTTCACCTTCCTCAACGACAGGCGTGAACTGCGCAAATGCATGTTTTCTCCAGTCCCACTGTCCTCTTTCAATTAGTTGCAAAAGGGATTTTGGAAACTTCATTACATCTCCACTTACACTTCCTATTTCAGAAAAATCTATCTGACTGGGAGTATTTCTGTAGTTTATAAAATGAATGATGATAAGCCTCTATGCTCCAAGTATATTACCCACAATTACAACTTCATACTCTTCTCTGTAAGCTTGTTATGAACCATTAAAGAAAAACCCATCACTTACATCCTTATATTCTTTCTTTCAATACTATTACGTGGCACCCCTCATATGGCTCCATGCAAAAGTAAGGAAACAACATTCACACTGAACACACATCCATTAGGGTCAGTAATAAAGTTGTAAGGGTGGCTGGAATATTCATAAATCTGCCACCTCACCGAATGATTTATGAATAGAAAATTCATTCATTAACTCACAGATCATGTAACTGTAGAGCATGAAAAGGAGGAACAAAAGATCATATAGGTTCAGGTAGATACTGCCCTTGACATAGTGAACAGGTAATACCCTAAAAATATTATCACTGTATTCTGGCAAGGGAGGAAAGTTGACATCACTGTTTGAGACAGCATTAGATCATGAACATTAAGTTATGTTTTACTATACTACACTTCTTGTTGTGATGTATTACCAACTTATATCAATAACTATTACTATAGTGAAACCTGCTTAAGATGATGGTGCTTAAAAAGCCTTTCCACCTTATATGTTACAGCACTTAGTATTAAACTTTTCCCCTATAACTAACATATATGCTGCCCCTTTAGTGTGTTTTCCCCTCAAAAGAATTTCCTGCCTAAAAATCTTAGACAATATCCCCACACTGCCATTCACTCAATTTGTTCCCCCCCCCCCCCCCCCCCAAAAAAAGAAAGACAAAATAACGCCTTCAGTTCATTTCCACCATACATCAGAGATAGAGATAAGTCATTCAACGTCAATCCGTGGGAACTGTCACAGGAAATGACGTCACATCCAATGTGTGCTGCCGTTTACTTCCATACATCTATTTCATGGAGCGTGTGTAATCAATAACATGAAGAATTGTGGGTTTAATGGACAGCACAGTGGCTGTAACTGTTTTACTTGAATTTCAATAATCTGAAGTATCCTACCTGCAAAATTCATATACCTTTCATGTTCATGTCAAATTCTGAGTACAGGTATGTATGTACAGTTTTCATCCAGCAGAGCCATTACTGAACATGTGATGAGCATGACCACTACATCAAAAACCAGCACAAAACGCAAGCTGTTGTTAAGACAAGAAAAGGTGCACATTATAAACAAGGTGGTTGCAACTTAAAATGTTCCTCTCCAAACTGCTGAACTATTTCGAATTTCTGCGTCAACTTGACGAGACACAGTACGCCGTAAGTGAACAGCAAAATATAGTACGCAAAAATGGGCTTTGATCTGTGTTTGTAAACATGTGTGATGCCTTATGTTCAAGAATGTGTCAAAACCACTAAAGAAGGTATGATCTAAATGTGTGGTTCTTATGGTGAAAATGGACCACTTAATAGAAATTTATACAGAGTAACATTTTAGTAGAGTGAATGTCTATTTTGTGACAAAATTACAAAATAATAACTTTTTCAGGCTTACCCTTTTATGATGTTTTCTGCTTAACATGTCTAATTTGCTGACTTTTTCCAAAGACTTCTTAAGAGGGTTTCACTATATTACTATTCTGCATTATATTTATACAAACTGCTTCATGCAGCCCCAACCAGTTACATAAAACATGAATCTCCAAAGTCCATTATTATGTTTCATGTCCACACTTCTACCCTGCTACATGGAAACAAGCTTCTGTTAAGTCACAATAGCTACAAAATTTATGAACAGCAACAAATTCTATTTACTGCATATGACGTACTTAAGAAACCAAAGCAGGTGTTTGTACATTGCCTTAACCTCCTGCTTGCTGTATGCAGCCTTCCGAGGCACACAGTACCAATCGAAGTCTACGTCCTTGCAAAGTTCTTGCAGCAGACCTGAGCCTTCTACTTCTCCCCCTTCAAATCCATGGGGTACTTCCATGCTTGCTTCTTGTGTTGCTTCCATCCCCACTCTTAATTTAAAATCCTCTATGATGCCCTCTTTCCTGATACCCAATCCCTGCGACCAAGGAAGAATAATGACTGGGATTTTGTTACCTGATCTGTAGCAATTGGTTTCCCCAGGGCTGCTCCACTTTCCATAGTGTGTCACATTGTCGGTTCCCACGTTCACTGCTCGCACTAGGAATACATACTTCAGATAGCCTTCTGATTCACAATTTGGAACTGGAATCTGTGATTTTGTGGCTGCAAGGGAACAAACTAAATCCATAACATGGTTTCAGTTTGATGACACTTTGGAAACACCACATGCTGCCTCCAATTTTAACATTACAAAGGGAATTATCACAACCTTCACCACATCACTCACTAAGATAGTCTGCCTATACCTCACTCATAATATTGTTTTCACAGTTTAGCAAATTGTGAACACATCACAACTTTGAAACAAAATGAAGCATAAACCAAAAACTGAACCACATAATTCTGCCATGTAAACCTGAACCAATGCTGTTAAACAAACAACATTTAAACCCTAAATCCAAATTAACAATTTCTTTTGATCAGTAGTGTGACTGGGCTACAGGCTGGATGATCCTAAGTTCCAACGCCAGCAGCAGCAGCAGCAGCAGCAGCAACAAGAGATTTATTTTTCTCTTCTCCAAAATGTCCAGACTAGCTCCAGTGCCCACCAACCCTCCCAGTCAATGTCTATCAGGGGCTCTTTACCAGGGGGTAAGGCAGCCAAGGTGTAATGTTGACCACTCAACTCCATCCAGTGCTGACATCAAGAATGAGTGCAGATATACCTACAGTCCCCCTCTATGCCTTTATGGCATGTACAGGGACTACTTCACCGAAGTAAAACTTTTCAAAATTGATGTGATTTTAAAATCAGGTGCAGTACAAAACGAACTTAATTTTACATCATCCCAAAGACTTTCAAGACCTGTTTCTGTTGCAAGAATTTGAGAAACACTGCAGAACTATGTGACTTATGAGATCAATTTCCTTTCCAGCATGTCTGCATACTGTCCTGAACACAGCGTCAGCAACGACTGACTTGCCAAGGAAAGGATACAGTCTTTAGATGCTAAAATGAAAATAATAGTATGTTGTTTACCAGGCTGAAATCACAAGATACTGAGTAAATATATATATATACAGTGAAACCTCTATCCATCGTTCCTGTTACCGTCGTTGGCCCGCATGTATCGTCTGCCTTATTTGGTCCCGAAATTAGCCCCATATAAATAACACTATTTTTTCCCGCCTCCATTGTTCCTCGAACTGTCGTTTTCCCGCACCAATAGTTGAAAAATCACGTTCCTGACGCAACATTTTCCCGCACTGATAGTTTTTTTTTAAATTTGAAGCGATGGTTTAGTGCGCTGTGCGTGCATTGCTTTCTTAGTGCCACCTGGATTGGGTCCATCAAGAAGTATGGAATGCATTCTGTACTCTTTGCTCTCCATCCTTTTCTTTGGACTAGATGAAGACTTGGCAACTCTGTTGTGGAGCTTTACTTCATTGCAAGTGGTTCTGTGCGTTCTGGTGTGCTTCATAGTTTCATACATTACCCTGGTTTAATCATTTCCATCCTTTATTATCCTTTTCCTATAATATTTTATTTCTGTTATTAATTCATTCCTGCTTTTATTACTTCATTATATTTTATTCCTGCTATTTATTTTGAAATCCGTGGACCATGTCCCAAACTAAAAAGCAAGTGAGAACTCTGCACGAGCGATTGAAAATAGTAGAAGAGGTGGAGAAGAATCCTGGAGAGAAACGTGTCGACATTGCCAAACGCCTTGGGTTGGCTCCAAGCACACTAAACTCCATATTCGCAAAGAAGGACGAAATCCGAGAGCAGGCAGAAAAATGTGGTAACGCCAGTAAGAAGAGGAAAATAGGTAGGGAGTCGACATTCGCCGAGTTGGAAAGAGTACTCTTCTCGTGGTACCAGCAGGCAAGGGCGTCGAATATCCCAATTGATGGAACCATTCTTCGTGGAAAGGCGAAGATGATTGCAGCACAGCTGAATATAGAAAATTTCACTGCATCCAACGGCTGGATAGCGAGGTTTAAGGACCGGCAAGGCCTAGTATACAAGAAGTTAGTCGGAGAAAGTGCGGCAGTAGACAGCAAAAGCACGGAAGCGTGGCTGGAAAGACTGCCATCTTTGTTGGAGGGCTACGAACAACGTGATATTTACAACGCGGATGAGACGGGGCTCTTCTACAACGTGCTTCCTGATAGAACCTTGGCTCTCAAAGGAGAGTCTTGTCATGGAGGGAAAAACTGTAAAGACAGACTTACTGTTTTACTTTGTGTTAACAGTGATGGAACTGACAAACAAGTGCCGATTGTTATCGGAAAATCTCCGAAACCGCGATGTTTCAAGAATGTAAAAAAATTACCCACCAAGTACCACGCGAACAATAAAGCGTGGATGACCACAGACATTTTTTCTTCATTTCTGCGTTCATTAGACGCAAGTATGGGTGCACAAAACAGGAACATTCTCCTCTTTGTGGACAATTGTGCCGCACATCCAAAGGATACATCGTTTCTAAGAAATGTAAAAGTCATACGGTACCCGGCAAATTGTACAAGTGTGCTCCAGCCCCTTGATTTAGGGGTAATAAAGTGTTATAAGCAGCTTTATAGAAAACGCCTCGTGCAAACAGCTGTTTGCTTAATGGATGCAGGCAAAGATACGAAAAAGAAGATAAACGTGTTGGAAGCTTTGCACTACACTGTGGCAGCCTTGCAACAAGTAACCCAGCAGACAATCGAAAATTGTTTTCGGAAAGCTGGTTATGTGCAGGGACAATCTTCAGGCGATAGTGACATCGTATTGACCAACGATGATGACGATTTCCGCCAAGACTGGGAAAAGTTCAGTGGCATGAACAAAGATAAATTCGAGGACTACGTCTCTGTGGACAGTCACGTGGCAACCTGTGGTGTTGAAACAGTGCAGGAGCTGTGCGTGAGCCTCATGGCGTCCGGGAGTGTGGAGCGGGAAGAAGGAGAAGAAGAAGCTGGCGAACCCGAAGTTGTGCCGAGCTTTGCTGAGACGCATGAAGCGCTGATGAAAGTAAGATCTTTCTTTTATGCGCACAGCATGAGTGACAGTGATCGTGAAAGTGTTCTAGGCCTTGAAAAATCGTACTCTGAATTGAGGAGGAGTAAAGTTTGCTCAAAACAAACGTCAATGAAAGATTTTCTCAGCAAGAAGTAATAATTATCATTAAATTGTTCTTATCTATAATTTTTAATGGTTTCCCGGTACTATCATTTCCCGTATGTATTGTTCAAATTTTCCGGTCCCCTGAGAAACGATGGATAGAGGTTTCACTGTATATATATATATATTATATATATATATATACTGTAAGGCGTGGTGGTGTTATTTGACTATTTATGTCTCACCAATGAAATCATTATTGTGATTGTTAAGTTTCTGAGACTGATGTCTTGTAATGCACATGCTGGTTCCTTTTTTGCAGACTGACTGGTATTAACGGCTGAATAAACAAGACATCTTTGTTGAAATATAGTTTCTTTCTTTTGGAAACTGATTTTAAATGCTGTACCTCAGTCTGAGTCAGTGGACAGGCTTATTTTCTGCATCAATAAATCATCAAAGCATGCTTTTCTATCATACTCAATTTATGAAATTAAGGTTGTGTATGTATGCACTTATATGCCAGGTGGATTAACCATCCTGATGTGCATATCATGCAAATTACAGTCCGCAACCAACTGTAATGTCTTCACTGTTACACTTCTGCTAGATGCTAGCAGTAACAATTGTGTCACCCACCTGCATCTCTAATAAAGATGGAGAAAACATACGTTACTCAGAGCTACCCACTCATTTATGTGAAGGGATACAGCAAAATATGGAACACCGGAACACCTAACACTACGTAGCCTACCTTGGGATCCAATCAAGAACCTTTTATTAACTTGAACATAAGACAGCTTATTAAATCCTGGCATGTGCTTGCAGCAACTTGAATCATGTCCACATAAATAATGAACAACAGCCTAATAAAATTATGTTTTTAATGATTTAAACTAAGTGGCCAGAAGATGTAGTATCCTACACGAAAACCATCCAACAGAAACAAAGACTGTTAACAGAAAATACAAAATAAAAGTTATGAAAGAGACAGTATACTCTCTGCAGTATCTCAACACAACAAAAACAGGTTACTCGAACTTCACACCTACATGAATGTGCACTAGCTAAAGTGGGCACAGTTACTCAGAAGGCCACAAAATTCCTATTTTATGGAACCAAACAGTTCATTACCAGGTACACAACAGCCTACCACGGGACCCTTATCTGGAGCTAGTTGAATGTTGCCAATATCCTCAAATCCTAACTCTTTAAGATAAATTCACATACTTTGTATCATAATAACCTCTAATCCATGCCAAGGTCTTGCAAGTGGTCTCTTTCCTTCAGGTTTTCTGATAAAAATAATATTATGCAGTTTTCAGCTTCCAAACATATACATATTTCAGATATGTAGTGGGGTTAGAAACTTCAGATAATGATATAAATATACTGCACTTCATTAAGTAATGTTCATCAACAGAACAAGTACTTCAAAGCACGTATACAAATGTATGTTAAGGACCTGTGCTATGGCCATGATAGTATCTACAAAGCTACAGAAATTTAAAAAATAACAAGAGCCGAACAATGTGTATACTCTGAAAATCCCAATTACTTGTTGCATCTCATACCTGTTGTGTTGTACATGTAGGTTTCATTCTTCACACTTTTCTCATCCACCTTGATTGCAGTCACCTCATAATAATTTAGGGGGCCTCCAGGGTTCAGTGGAGGTTTCCATGACACCATCACCATCGACGAATTGATGATCTTGACTGCCGGACGTTCCATTACATCCGGTGCTAGAATTTGCCATTTTGTTTTGTATATTCCAAGTCATCATATGTTTTAAGGATTATTAAAATTTGTGTGTAAATATTATTGGTAATGAATTTATAAAACAGCAGCATGAAAACTAAGGGCACTTAAACTTAAAAGATTAACGACCCAAATACATATTCCACATTGTGGTAGTGACTTGTATTATTACTTATGCTCCATCTCCATACTGAACACACGGAGCATGTCTCATCATAACCCTGAGTATGGCAGCTGCCATGGGCAGTGTATCATTCAGGAAGCCTGCAACCACCAGGAATTTAGAGCCAGCTTCTCCTCCGAGTTCAACTTACCACATTTAAAACAACAGCTTCAAAGTGTCAACCTCCTACTTCTAAGCAAGCCTCATACCTTCTGAAAATATTTCTTGACACATGACAGAGCTCTGGTCTTGAAAAACTAGCAACTTTTCTTTGAATACTGCCTTTCAGTTCTTGCAAAAAATGTATACTGTTCACATGAACTTAATTTATTAGTGTTGCCTACAAATAATGGCAATGACTCAAATCTGGAGACATAGGGCCACAATATGTGAGTTATCGTTATGTAGATTTAACACCACTTCTAGAGCAATCCTTCAGAAATATGTCACGTAGTCCATGGCATTATCCTGCGTGAAGTTAACTGTACATTTTCATTTCTAATAATTCCCTGAAGAGTGGTGTCAATATTAATTGAACCTACTGGTTGGAATTTACCGCTTCTTTGAAAAACATGGGCCCTGCAATCTTGCATGCACTTGCTGCGTACCTGACTCCAACTTTAAAATAATCCAAAATAACTACATGAAATGCACTGGATACTCAGGACACCAATATTTGTTATTTAGGTCACCTACAGTCTTACTTCATTGAAACCATACCCAATCTGAGAAAATACAATTTTTTGTATTTTATTTTCATACAGTACTGAAAATGTAATTTGAAATTTTCCAGCCACTCTGAATATTGTTCTTTTACATAGCACTAATGACATGGCACACTTTCTACAAAACCTTTGGCAACATCTTCTTATAAGGCATACTTTGTAGAAGTATTGCAAATGAATAATGTTCGTTCAAAAAAACACACTTCACAAGCACCTTAAGATTGAATTAACACATGACTAGGTGTACATTTCAGCTGCTCAGGTGTTAGTGGTGACAACCAGTGACTCTCTTGGCGAACATGTCTACACAAGCCAAGCCTGCATTTTGCTATGTTCAGAGACATGATAAATCTACCTCTCTATAGCTTTTAGTTGTGCTGCAAAAACATAATATACACAAGCTATTGAAACTGTAAAGAGGTTACAGTTTATACTGGATAGTGTGCAGCTGAAGTTTGAAAATATATTGAGTTCATGCAGGAATTTCAGAAGTAACAATTCTCAAAATTCCTTAAAACATTATTTTTAATCTTCATTAGCTCTTTCTCAATCATACCCTATGACAACTCCTCTTTTTTAGTTCCTTATCTGGAATACTAACATGACAAATCAAAATTTAGGGGTGAACAGTCCAATCAGCATTATTCGTATCTTGGAAAATATATATGAATAAACAAAAATTCACAGCAAAATCCAGAATAGATGGTTCTTGTTCAAAATTATCAAAGGATCATGAAATATTATGTCAAACAGAGGATCATTTTGTAGCCTGGATGCAAACTCTGACAGTAGCAGTAGGTTCTATGCCTGTGCCTACCACATATAATCATTAGCTTTTTCTTGATACATGTACATTGACAAGCTCTTAGCAATATCTCCCGAAAACATACAATAATGTGCTAATAACCTACCTCCAATGTCAGTCTGGACAGTGACAGGTGGAGACTTCTCAGAACATGCAGTAGTGCAGGCCACCACACTCACTGTATAGTTGTGATAGCTTGTCAAGTTCTCCAATTTCATTGACACTGGCACAGTCTCTGGCCTTTCCTGCATGCACATTATCATCAGTTTAACACACAGCAATTCAGTATCAAGAAGGTGTGTTTCTCTAAGCAAAAATGGATATACAGACACACAAATATTTTGCAATGTACACTACAAGCTGGATAATCTGGGGTTCAACCCCCTAGCAGGGGCAGATATTTTTCTCTTCTCCAAAATGTTTAGGCTGGCTTGGTGGCCCACCCAGCCTTCTATTCAATCGGTACTGGGGGCTCCATCCCTGGGGTACAAGCGACTGAGGCGTGAAACTATCCACTCACCTTCATGTAGGGTTGAGTTTAACAATGAATGCACTACACTTCTACTCCCCTTATTAGCCTCCGTGGCAACCACAGGGACAACTTAACCCTTTACCTTCATATGGTCATCATACTCCTCTTTTACAAAATCCACTTAAACAGCAGGCAAAACAGTTTACTTTTAGCATTAAAAATGCTAGTAACAAAATTTATATGAGCAGTCCTGAAAAGTGCTGAATGCATTCATTTCTGAAGCAGTACACTTAAACAAAGAAGTATGAATGCACACAATTCTAATTCCCTGTAACTCCTTCCAGAAACAGTTTCTGGAGAAATTTGTGATGGCCTAGCTTACAAAAGTCACAAACAGTAATAGAGATATTCAAAAAGTCACACACAGTTCTGTACTAACACTATTTAAAAATGTTACACACAGTACTAGCAAAATTAAAATGTCACGGGCAGTATTAACAGTATCAAAAAGGACAGGTCACACACAGCAAAAGCAGTAATAAAAAGTCACACATAATACTAGCAGTATTAAAAATGCCATACAGCACTAAACGTAATAGAAAGAAACAAGTACTTAAAACCAAGACAAAGAGATATTCTTCTGTAAGTAGCAATTCTTTAAATCTCTCCAACCTTTCCTCATTTTATACCTCTATGCCTGTAAAACTGTCAAGTGGAACATAGCTTTCTAATTTCAAGCACTTACAAACAACTGGAAAACTGGTCCAAAATTAATATTAAATAAATAATATATACAAATATTTAAAATAAGGAATGAGGAAAACAAAAACAAGGAGTGATATCCAGAACTCATGAAGACACTCTCTTGTCACACAGGAGTTACAGATAAACAGATGTATTAGCATTAATTTTGCCTGAATTTACAAGAACTCTTATGTCAGAAGAAGAAAGAACATGGGATTAGTGAACAGCATAAAAGACCCAACATGAAGTGACGAACGACAGGCATCATATACAATAATGGCCCTTTATCATTCAATGCATGGGATAATCACCACACAGATCATCACATATTCCAAGCCTGCAATCCTGTGACTAATTATCATACAATTCTGGCATAAATTAATAGCCACTTCACAGGTGTATTTTAAAGTTTATAAAGTGAAACAAAAATTCTTTGTATATATCAATATCTTTGTGCAATTGATTATCAACACAACAATGAATTTTATTCAAAAGTTGGTGTCAACTATTAGCTGTAGTCAATAGCCCACCTGCATATCAAAGAGACAGATTTTTCACACTATTACACACTAAGAAACATATTAATTTTTCAGCATCCTCTGTATTTTTCTTATCATGTTTGAAAAAATTTTACGTACATTTGTGTTCACATTCAGTCGTTTACTTTTGCTGCCATAAAATACGTCATAGTTCCGTAATGCCCCATTCAGTGATTTTGGTGGCTGCCATATTACAACCATTGATGTGTTGGTGACCTCTGTGATATTCACTGGATTGGGAGCAACAGGTGCTAAAAGACAAACAAATGATAATTTTCAAAGGTAACACATGTAAAAGAGTAACAGCATCCAATCTTAAACTATGCCCAAATGTCACACTGCATCACATGATGTTACAGTTACATGTGCAGTCTGAGAACTTCTTGAATGGACCTTGTAAAAACACTAAAAATTTATGGAACCTACTGTCACACTTCCCACACAAAGCACTGAACATGTAGAGTCAAGCCCCAGTCAACAGAACTACAGTCTCTGAAAGTTTTCTCCATTTAACTGCTTAACACCTGCATGAATGGCTTCCATCTTGACTAATACATTATCTGAATATTCCCAAAGTGTTCATGAATTCTTCTCTTCACCAGAAAAATAGAACATAACTTGTTATAAGAGTAAATGATCAGGCCTATTCTTTTTGCTAACATATATTTGGGATACATTCAAGTTGGACATCAATAGACCTCTGTTCATGAAGGAAGAACATAACTGTGCAGGAGTGAGGTATGGGGTTGAATTTAGGTACACAATTTACTCAGTAGTTTTAAGGGGCGAGATGCTCTGTCAGGTCATAATGACACTTTTTCTCAGTTGCCACAAATACAGCTGTGTGGCAAGGGAATATGATAGTGGAGCACAAAGTAAATGGGGGTGGCCTGTGACACACAAGACCAATGACTAATCCTCACTCTGTCCCCCTATATAGAACAAAACTTGCACTTCCCACACTCGCATTAGGAAATTATACAAAAGATTACTAATGACATGGTACTTATCACCAGCTACAGCTTAAGCATGGATGGTGTATGAGTGACATCTTTAAATCACTTAGCAATTACACATGAAAATACCATTATGCAAATGGAAGGATTGTTACTGAAGAGACATGATGAGAATATATTCTGATAAACTTTGGCTACTGCCTCTGAAAGTATATGATCACATCGAATGCACTGAATTAAAAGTAAAGGGATATAAAAAATTATGGCTGACAGGAAGGGCATTCAAAGCCACCAAGGCAACTTTAAGAGGACCCGCAATGTCAGATATAAATCTCTAATAAACCTTTGTTTCCACCATCCCAAAATCAGACCTCCAGTACCATTTCCCAATCATGTGAAAAATGAAGAAGTATAGGTAGTTCTCATTTTACGCGATTTCATTTTGCGTGATTTTGCTTTAACGCGATTTGAAAATTTACACCACTTATTATTTACACAATTATGCGATAATTTTCGGTTTAAAGTGATTCGGCGGTCGCGCTTATCGAATTTACACAATAATTTTCAGTTTAACGCAATTGGGCATAGACAATCCGTGGTCATGCTTATCTTCTGTACAACGCTAGCAGGACGTGACGTCACTGTCACGCCATCTGTCATGTGTATGGATTGATTACGTTGGTGTTATATCCACGTGGCTCATTTAGTTTCCTCTTCAACAGCATTGGCTTTTCTTACCAATATGAGTGAGAAACATTAATCTGCATCACCTAGTGCAATCCAAGTGAAAAATCACCAAAAGTCAATCAGTACTGAAGAGAAATTACACGTAATAAGCTGACTTGAAAAAGGTGAACGAAATGTTGATATATGCTGTCACGTTAGCCTCACTCATAGTAGCGTACATACAATTCGTGATAATGCTGACAGAATTAAAGAAAGTGCTAAGTTATGAACTAAAGGGTTTGTTTGTGTAGCAAGACTACTACAGTCCTATCCAAATGAACTGTACCAAGAACTACGGATGTGAGCCTCTTACATTTTTATTGCATTAGAAATAAATACATATATTACATAGAAATGTATATATACTGCATATACAGTACATATATACTGTACAGGTCCATATGTCCACTTGTGATATAGTCATGCAATATATAGGATGAGGTTGTCAGTCCCCTAACCCTCAGGAAGTACGTTTTAAATGGGAATTTTGTTTGATTTGCGCGATGTTTTCCAGGAACATAACCCTGGCATAAAACGAGAACTACCTGTATTACTTAGAGACAAGGAGGAAAGGAGTACCCTACAGACAATTAAAAGAAGGAAGGCTAACTGGATTGGTTACACATTGTGTAGGAACTGCCTTCTAAAACATGTTACTGAAGGAAAGATAGAAGTGACTGGAAGACGAGAAAGAAGACGTATGCAGCTACTGGATAACCTTAAGGAAACAAGAGACTACTGAAAATTGAAAGAGGAAGCACTACAATGCACTCTGTGGAGAACTTGCTTTGGAAGAGGCTATGGACCTGTCACAGGACAGACTTCAGAATGAATGAATAAACGAATAAATGAATGAATGGTTTCAGTAATGCTTCCAAATCTATTATCATGATCAATATTTATGTTGCCAGCCTGCAACCTCAGACCAGATAACAGGTCAGCTTCACAAAAATAATTCAAATAATTCAATTATCAATTACTTTAATTTCTTCCTTAACATTCTGCAGATCGATATCTACTGTAACATTATATGAATAACTGTGTCCTTTAGGTCATGGTTACATGGACTTCATTTGTTGGCACCCTCCTGTAACTGCTAACACCAGATCACACTATCTACATCAAATTCTTCAAAACTTGTTAGGAATAGGTTTAGACAGGATTCATACATACAAAACACAACACAACAGAACAATACACAGTACTTACCTGCTTCTAAAGTGGTATTATATAAAGGTTCACTCTGCAATCCCTCACCACTCCGGGTAATTACTGCAATGGCTACCATGTATGTGGTGTAAGGCTTCAGGTTTGTTATATTGCCATGAATTGTCTGTGGGTCACCCAACACTGTTGTGTTCAGTTCATGCTCTGTAACACAAAAAACACAAAGTAGTGACATGTCCATATAATTATTTGGTTTTGAAGATTATAACCTTAAAAACCAAGACTATTTACTGCCACCCTACCATAAAGACTTCTGGAAAGTGGCCTGTCATCATCCAAAATATATGTTGCTTTTTACACACATTACAGAATTATGTACCACCATGTATCATGGCCATGCCATATCTCAGGCACTGGGACACATTTCTTTCTCCACGTACTTAACCCTTTGGCAACAATCTTTAGGTGAAACTCCCTGTTGTGCTTCAGTCAAAGATATACCGTATATTCTCGAATCTAATGCGCACCCTTTTTACAGTTTTAGAGGGCTAAAAAATCAGATGCGTATTAGATTCGCGGTCTAGAGCTGGATTTTGGAAAAATGATTGAGCTGCTGTACGTGCCGTAAGAACTATACAATACAATAATCTATTATTTTATTATTTATTATTATAATTTATTATTCATCAGACTCGCCGTCATCACTAATAACTGAATCGTTATCCGTGCTCTCCACCCAGTCACTATCATCTTTATCTTCAACATCGTCCTCCCATACAATGTCATCGCTGCCTTGTGTTTCCGCCATAGTCGAACGTTGCTTTCATCAACTCCAAAAATTGCAGCGGCTTTGCGGTTTCCATTCTCCTCTGCGCACCGAATAACTTCACGTTTGAACTTTGCCGTATATGAGAGTCGTTTAGATTTCAGGCGTCCCTCTTCCATAACTATGGTACACGACTTGGAACAAGCACCTCCCACGTTTCAACAACTAAGGCTCAGCTGGCTTCAGACGAGATTGCGCACGTCTGTTGAGAAAGGCCCCGCCTCTATCGGTATGACTCATCGGCCACAGGCGTAGCGTCGGATTTTAATGCATTGGTAACATCCAATATTATTCAATCAGTCGCCCCGTTGGCAAGGGGTGGTTGAAGGAAAGGTGCGGATTAGAATCGCGAACTAACTTTTTTTTCGTTTAAGAAGTCGCCAAAAACTGGGTGCGTATTAGATTCGGATGCGCATTAGATTCGAGAATATACGGTATATATGTACATTCAAAACCACCATCATGCACAACAAAATTTACAAATTTAGAGGTTAAAAGTCTTGGCTTACCAATTAAGCCATCATCACACCTATTAAATATCAAGAGCCATACAAAAACATACACCTTCATGTGCGATTGAGATCTCAATCCCACATGAAGGTATAAGTTTTTGTATGGCTCTTGATATTTAATAGGTCTGATGATGGCTTAATTGATAAGCCAAAACTAGAAACCTGTAAATTTGTTAATTTTGTTGTGCATGATGGTGGTTTGGTATACGCACACGCACCTTTGGCAACAGACCAGAATTTAAATGGGGGGTGCATAATAAAGGCCATGACAGGCTGTCAACTATACCCATCATTCAGTGCTCTAAGAATCACACTGTGTGATGGGCATACCTGATGTTAGGCACCAAAGGGTTAAATCTACCAGTCACCACTCAACAAAAAAAATCAACCTCGCTGAAGATGATGATACAGTAAGTACACAAGGCCTCAGTAACAAGGCGATCATTTGTTTCATCCCATTTGTACTATTAGCATTAGAAGTTTGTGTTCTACAGTGAGAGAGATGACACAATGAAGCTGGCTATGCACTCTACTGATGCCAATATTGTCTGCTAAACGTGATACATATTTGTCTATTGTTATAATTTCTCCCCTCCACTTCTATTCACATATCATCCATGTTTGCATTCACTGCCATATTATGGCAATAACAGAATGTCTGTCATCTCTTTGCCAATGCCATAGGAAGTACTGTAACTGATGTACTCATGTCAGCGTTCACAGAAATGTGGCTCTGTCCAACAGATGCCATTCAGGTATACTCAACGTACCACGAGATCATACACAAAGATTTGCTAAATCAAAGCTGTAGACAAATATGTTCATATATATTATGATGATGTAAATTAGTAGTCATTTACTGGGGGGGGGGGGGGGGGGGTGCATGACCAGCATCAATTCAGTTCATTCATAACACTATTTTAAGTACACATGAAATAAATGTTAAGTTAGATTATTAATTTATAATGTACAGGCATATCTATCAGTTCATTCATTTAAAATTACACGATCCATTTACCTTTGCATGAAAGGTTGTATGGTGAAACAATGGGACAGTAATAAATGTTAAAACCAATCACAGTTCCAATTCGATCAGAACAATCTAGCTTCCAACCCACTTCAATGAATGTTGAACCAATTCTGTTTATCCACACGCTCTTCATTTTATCAACAACTGAAACAAACAAAATTATAAATCTTCTGATACAATAAAAATTATTTTGTTAACTGATGGCAGAGTCTATGGACTGGTAGTAACATGATTTTTTTTAAAATGGCTCGACAGCCCTCGTGGGCCTAGGCCTCCTTATTGCTGAGGTTTTCAGATCACACTCTGACATACCACACTCGGTAGGGCTCCTCTGGACGAGAGTAACATGAAACACTCTGCATAAAAACAGTAAAATAGAAATCATCAATTCTACAAAAGCTGAAGGAAAATCCAGTAGAACTTCCAAAACTAATTAATGGGACACATTTTAAGAATCATCATATTCTAACCCACTATACAGTAATCCTACATGCGCATATGAACTGATCAGTTGGGAACAAGAATTTTCTTTCTCTCAGGAAGGTCTACACAAGATGACTTTAACATATATCATGAAAGTACAGCACAAAACTGAGAGACTGCACTCATGAACTCCCAACAAAATATTTAAGAATACAGAAAGACTGGAACCCAGCAGAGATTCCTCATACAGTCTTTAACAGGAATGATATGTCAAATGCTTCCTCAAGCCCTTAGTAATTTAACAATTGTATAATAACAACTCCTCATTTTATTACATACATAAAAAACAGGCACACTTTCATGAAACTAGGCAAACAATATAAAGTGACAATTACATTCCCATGGATGAATAAAACAAGCTTCTACCACACCAAAATAATTCTAACACAATTCAATGTACTGTACTTGGTAACATATTTTTTTGGATTTCATGTTCAAATTGCATATTACTACTGACATTTCACTACAACATACATACATGTGCATGGCAGAAGGTAGCTTTTGCAGCATTGCTACTTACCCTTGTTATGTATGACAGTGCAAGATGCCCATACCATGCCACTGCTGGCATTTTTTGTATTTGCAGAGATAGCAAACTGATATATCTTGTCCTCAGGAAAATGAATTTTTTTAAATGTTACATTACTGGGTACATGAGTCCAGTTCAAAAAGCCCTGAAACATTCAACATGACATACAACAAGCATGATCAGAATGCACATTATGCATACAGCATAACACACCCAATGCCAATAAAAAGAAGCTGCCACTCAAATTAACCCAGCCGTCACTGCAAATGATTGACCATGTCTTAGCTCTGTTACCTTCTTCCAGTACTTGTCATGTCATAAATATTTCTGTGGTCACAGAAAAATTCCATGAAATCAAAATCTGTAATCCATTAGTTACTGATGTCACACACATGAATGTCTGCCTTCCCAGCTGAGAAGTTTATAAACATCACTGTGCAAAAAATACATTAAAATACAATGGAATAAACAGGCCTCCCTTTCCCTACACTTCCTTCATCAAAATTACAGTTGTGATTGGTTTATTAACCTCTACTGGCCAAACAGCATGCCTATGACCCATTAAATGTAACTCTTCACAGACAGGGAAAACACTGTCCTGCACAGACAAAGGCATTTAAAAACAAAAATAACTCTGGCAGTCAGCAACTACACTGGGAGCTAAAGGCCACATGATGAAGGTTAAAGAAGTTCACTGTACAAGTAAAAAACTTAACATATTTACATCTGATTTCTAGTTTTTAAAATCCCAGAACACAACAAAATGTCTACAGAAGTTAAAATTAAGTAATGTTAAGGTGGGAACTTCAAATTCTGTACACCTAATGTCCCACAAAGGAAAAATGTGTTTTATTTCACAAACAGCCTTTTTTTTGGGCTGTTCTTGACATATCAACACCCAATGACTCAGAATAATCCTACCTCTCTTCCTGCCCTTGTAGCTGGGACTGGCCGAACTACCACAAACCATTCCACATGAGCTAAAAATTTTTTTCCCTCCGTATCACTATGCATCCACATAAACCAATTCAGTGATCCTGAAGATGGAGGCAGTATGGTCCTCTGAAACGTTGGAACATTAACCACTACCCTGTGCATAAACCCAAAATAAGACCGCATCTGATCAACAACTGCCATGAAAACCTGAAACCTTACACTGTATTTTGCTTTCTATGCTTATTTGAAAGGTGTAAAAAACGTAGGCATACACATAAAGGGATGGATGGAAAACAGGCAAGACAACATATGGCGCATATACAAATGAACATACTACATGGATGCGTGCGGTAGGGTGGAGGCAAGGCAGGCATTCGCCCTCCCCCCAAAGTTCTGGAGGGGAAAATCAGTAAACATTGAAAGAACTGACAAGGAAATCAAATAAACAGCAACAAAAATTAAAATTTCTTTAATGAATGTTATTCTTCAATCCCAAATACAGAAGCGTTTCATAACTTCTCAACAAAGGTGGCACTGTAAGCAAATTTTATGGTAGCCCTCTCCCTCCCCAAAAAGAAATCTTGGTGGACCTATGTCATAATACATACATGCATAAAGAATGCTAAAAATTGTAAAATATTACAGTTCACAGTACTGTACACTCCTTTGCCAGTGTTGCTAACCTTTTGGCGCCAAAAGTAGACTACAGTCAATGCGCAGTGTGATGCTGAGAAAACCAAATGTCCACGAAGTCACTGGCCAAGAACATGGAAAGTAATGGGTGCCAACTTAAAACCTTTGTCTTTTGCAGAGTACACTTGGCACTTAATTCCCACTCCAAAAGGTTAAGCAACACGACACACTTACAATTTTTCTAGCAACAATTTTATATCCTATTATCAATATCTATCCAAGTAATTGATGAACTGATCACTTGGAGAGAGCATAGTTTAAGTAACCACCACCATGAATAGAAATATATGAAATAATAGAAAATTTAACTACATGACAAATATGAAGAAATGAAATAACAGGAGTTTTCCTACACAATATGGGGCTGAATGGTGCTTTCATATCTTCAACGAGCAACTCAATTATGAAATGGTCTAGTTCTTCCAATATGTTTTATTCATCTCTAAGATAAAAAAGACATTCTTACCGTGCACTGGTATGGTCTATCTCGTTCATGGTTACACCAAAAAATTGTGTAATTTTCTATCTTACTTCTGTTAGAAGCACTGGCTGGTGGTTTCCAAGAAAGTTCATATTCAGTTTTATTAAGTGCAATTTTTGTGAATGAAACTGGCTCTGCTGGAACTGTAAATAAACGTTCAAATTATAACAATTTGGGAAAATCCAGATTCCATATGAAAAACATGGCTTACAGTAATTTCTTCTATCAGCCCTTCAGTGGTAGCCTTGGCGCACGGTATGGAACTGTGCAGCAGTACCTTCGAACTCTCTCTCTCTCTCTCTCTCTCTCTCTCTCTCTCTCTCTCTCTCTCACCACACACACAAAATCATAGGTATCACATCACTGCCTTGGTAAAGATGAAATTCTTGGCTTTCATTCTATATAATCATTTTATGTCTACCTCTCAGTAATCAGTTCAGTGCACAGTAAAGCACTAGGTTTAGTCTTCTAATTCAGCATGAAAGAAGTCAAGAGATTAAATATTCTGACACGTTATGTTTCTGCATGAAGGACAGTGGTGTTGTCTATGTGTATGAACAGCATCCACTGTGGAATAATCATGTGTTACCGAATCCAAACAGTATCTGTATTGCTTGCAAAGACTGTTGTGTACGGCTAGGTATGCACTGCTCTCTTACAGGGAACACTCTTCACAGATTGAAAAAAAGAAATTCAAAGCTAGTGACTGGTATATACTTTTACATCAACAAATGTATCAATTCTGAATGCATTCTCCAATACACTTCTTGCCGTTACATGCCACTTCCTGTCGCTACACAAAGCACAATCTCAGTTCATGTTCAACATGGCAGCAGGCAGTTCTGAACGTTTGCATGACAACAACATTCATAATATTATGAACAGAATATGAAGGTCAACTTGCTGTAATTTCAAAATCAGGTGAAATTTGTTTGTAGTGACAGTGGTTTGAGTCATGCTGATCAGTGGTATGCAACCTGGGGTATGCGAAGACATCTTAGGGGGTATGTAAAATTAATATATATATATTTCATGATAAACACTAAATAATCATGGCCAGATTTAGGGTTAGCCACAAGAGACCCGGACGCAAGGACATGCGATTTGGGAGTGCCATTTTTTTATCTATCTCTCCTTTATGCGATTCGTATCTGGGCGGCTAGTTTCATTTTATTCCACAGTGCATATAATTTTGCTTTGCTAAAACACTTTTGTTCCTTTATTGATTGATTGATTGATTTATTCACATTCAGCTGATCCACAAAGGGTACAGGTAGTACCATGGGATATGGAATTTGTCATATACAATACAATAAATACTGCCATTGGCACTGTCATAGAGTATTGTCAACTTTAACATACATGAAGCAAACAACTATACATAATTAATTATGCAAAATCTTACAATAATAAAAACAGCATAAAAAAGATACAGTATTTCATAGAAACTGTAATTGTCTAAATACCAATTTCACAAGTATAGCCAAACTAGTAAAATACATATTTGAATTGTATTGTATCTTACATTAACATTCTTTCCTTTTTCTCCAGTGTTACAGATTTCAATCAATTTCCAAAATATTACTAAAATTACAAGAAATTTACTAAAATTTTTTTTTAACTATTACTGAAATAATACTAAATTATTACTAAAAATATTATTAAAATGTTATTAAATTATTATTAAAAATGTTATTAAACTGTTATTAAAATGTCCACCACAAAGTATTATCTGTTGAGGAATTCTTCTACACTATAAAAGGAGTTTGTTGTCAGGAAGTTTTTTAAAAGTTTTTTAAACTTATTAATATTACCAGAGGCACATTTAATGTTTGAAGGAAGACTATTGTAAAGTTTTATTCCTGAGAAATAAACCCCCTTTTGGTAACAGGCTAGAGTAGCCTGAGGCAAGTGGAAGTCGTTTTTATGCCTAGTATTTAGGTTATGAAATTCTTGATTCGTGATAAAATTTTCTAAATTGTGAGTCACAAATAACAGTAAAGATAAGATATATTGCGATTGCAGAGGTAATATATTTAGTTCCTTAAACAAATTCCTACACGAGTCTCGACTTCCTCTTCCCATTATGATTCTTACAGCCCTTTTCTGTATCTTAAAAACCTTTGAACTGTGTACAATTGCCCCAAAAAATAATTCCATAAGACATTATTGAGTGAAAAAGGGCATAATATATTGTTAATAATGTAGATTGAGACATGTATGGTTTTATTTGTCTTATTGCATAGCAAGCAGTACTCAGTTTATTACAAGTTGGTCAATATGAATTTTCCAATTTAGAGAGCTGTCAATCAGTAAACCTAAGAATTTTGTATGTGTAGCATTTGAAATTGATCCACTGATATCACTAATTTGCAAGTGGGTCGAGGAGTTATTCTTAGAAACAAACTGAATGTAATGTGATTTTTCAAGGTTAAGAAAGAGTAAATTTCTTTTAAACCAGTTATTAAGGGACTCAAAAACAGTTTGGATATTCACATTATAGGTGCCCAAATCTGAATGACTTAATAGAATACTGGTATCGTCAGCAAATAAAATGGAATGTTAGCCATTAATTTTTATATAATAGGCAAAAATATATTTGTTATTTAATAGCTTGACTCTCCTTTTTTTCATTTAAAACTTATTATTTAATACATTATTTTGGATGTAATTTATTTAACTTATTTTAGATGTAGATTATAGACTATGTATAACTTGAATTATGCACAAACAACTTTGCGGGTACAAAGTTGAAGAAAAATTATATCTGGGGGTATGCGAACAAAAAAGGTTGAATACCACTGATGCTGATGACAATGCACTTGGTGACATGCCAGTGAGTAAAACTGCCAATGAAGTAACAGAAGAAAGAAATAAAGGTTTTTGGTGGAAAAATATGGACAATTACTTCAGTCAAAGCAAACCACTTTTTAATGTTTACAGATCCCAAAATAGAGTGCAGGTTGAGATGATATCTGCATGTGGAATTAAAACCTGTTACATGAATAGCTCTGGATATCTGTAACACTTTCTTGCATACACAGGCAAGGACTTATAAATTCCACCCACACACATCACACGTACACTGTAAATGCTACAGCTGTAGGAGTTACACTGTACCTCTTCTTAGTGAAGGCTATACAGCCTGGTTGGTTAATTACTACAATATCCCAACATCTGCACACTTTCTAAAAACACACAACACAGGCTGTGTGTGTGGACCTTGACACTCAACAGGCAAATAAAAGACTAAAGACAGGAGAGACGAGAAACTAGAATTCATTTCTGACAACAGTTATGAAATGGCATGACAAAAGACCATCACCATGATTTTAACCTACCACAGTCACTACTGAGCGGAAGGAAGGAGAGAAGTCAGTCAGGTGTGACTGACTGCATAACACACACAGAGAAGCTGATTCAGAAGACTGGATGCTGTACGTATGTCAATGAGAGGAAAAGGATGCATAAAAGTTATCATACACTGTTCAAAAGACATTTGAATGCTTCAGTGCCAAATGCCCTTACAGTGTACAGACCATAATGCAATAACATTCTGAAAACTTTTCTTTAAAATTCTGTTTGTGGAAGGTCTGATTTCAAAATATTGGACAACAGATGAAACAATATGATGCCAACCTGTGAAGACCATGTCAGACAACATGATGCTGTGACTCACAGAATGCAAATTTTTTAAAGTGCATACTTCAGGAAGAAAAGCAGCACTCACACAACATATGCTGTGTGGTAAAAAGGAAGAGATCTGCAGTGCTGCTGGGAGGTGATGTTGGCCCATGGTGGGAAGAGTGCTTACAAGCTTAGCACACAGAACTCAATTATGACAGTAATGAATCTTGTATTATTTTGAATAAACAGTTAAATTCAGCATGCTTTTATGTATATACCCTAAACATTTCAAACAAATCCATCCATTCGGTCACAGCTTTTAAAATTCTAATGAGATAGTGCATTTTGGAATATCTGAAGTTTAAAACACCTCACCCTGCACAGGAGATAATACTTAAATCCTCAGCAACACATACTAAAAAAATGAAGACTAAAAATTACATAACAAAACAGAACTAATGTAATAAATTTGCATTTAACCTAAATGAGGTACAGCATCTTTCCATCACCAAAACATCAAGCCTTTATTAAACATAATGCAGCAAAAACTCTCTCCTTGTGGGCGAAGTAGCCATACATAAGCCTGACTACTCATCTCCCTAATAAGAAGCTTTAGAATGCACGAAGCCTCACTGCTGCCCCCCCCCCCCCCTTCGAGCCTTCATATGGTGCTTACACAAAGAAACAACTTCATCTATTACACATGCCAAAACAGTAACAATTCATGTGACGACAAACACTTACTTTCAGTTTTGCTTGGTACATACACTTCAGACACATCCTTGGAATAACCTTTCTCATTCGCAGCTACAATTTTGAACCGGAAGCTATTGAAGCTTATTCCTCTGAACTTTGCATATGCATTTGTTGTTTCATTTGGTGTCAGTGACCTGTAATAAAAACTGATGTACTGTCTTCGATAATACAAACAATGGATCACTGACTGGACTAAATTCTTCTTGAATTTTATAACCTGTAAATAAGTCCAGCACAGCTACACTAATATCCAAGGCCAGGTTAAGTAACATTCTTATTCTCATATGCCATAAAAGGAAATCACAGACTGGAAAAAAAATCAGTTCTAATTGCCATAAATTACCATAATTACCTGAATATAAATAAGAATAGTTTCCTAATTCATCAAATGGAAAACTGGGGGCCCCATTATAATTATGCACAAAGTTAGACATATTCCCTACAAACATTTTCCTGAAAAACTGAGACTGTGCAGGAAAGCCATATTATTTGCCAGGCTGATACACAATTAGGAAAATATGGCATTTTATTTTCATCAGTCTCCATCGAAATTAATAACTATTCAGGTGGTATAAAAGGTACAATAATTATAGCCAATGAATATAATAATGAAAATTATACAGCATTTAATCCAACAAACTGCACAATCAAAAACAACAAATCATTTGTCACTTATGTCCTTCCTCCTGTTTCTACCTCTGCAAGTTCATCATCAGAGAGGTATATACAAAAGCATTCAAGTACACCAAATTCTGTCAAAAATGTGGTGTATAGAGTTAAATACACTACTGTTCATTAAAATTTTAAAAATTTTTAAAATATAGATCACTTAACTAATACTTTACCATTCTAAACAATATTATCTTCTACTGCCGACAAACATCTAAAGTCAAATTTGTCATCTTCATTTAAAGGGAATATCCCTATGTTGTCTGGTTGGAGTTTATGCCATGGTGCTCAGTACTCAGTGATCCACCACGGAAAAAACTCTGTTTTATTTTCCACAAAATTCTGTTTATTTCATAATTTTATCTTTTTCTCTTCAAGTACTATTTGTTTGTTTATAAAACATGCGCTAAAATTTACGTACCAACTAGGTCATTTAAAGGCTAAAAAAAATTCACTAATATGTCTGCCTAGTCTGAGGATGAACATAAATTAGTGGCATTGACTTTCTGAGTCATATGACTGGGTTCCACAACAAACCAAAGGTGAACACTCAATACGTTGCCTGGACTTCAATAATCACTGGTCGACACGTGAGCACGAGATTAGCAACTATGCCAGTTCAAGGCAGTGTACTGGCATCTGGAAGGGGAGGCCTATACACCTTCTCATTTAAAGATGGCACATCAGTGGACAAATAGGGATGTGTAAACATAAAAATTTTCACACTCAAGCCTGAACATCACTTTCATATGACTGTTTTTGTAAACAGTAGAACTCAGAAATACACTGCAGAAAACAATTACTACTTGATCATCTCTCTCTCTCTCTCTCTCTTCGTATGCACATCACGCATGCGCACACACACAGGTATTTTCAATGCAGTATCATACGTACAGAAATCTTGATTACAGGTGTACTGAAAAACTGGAAGTTCACTTGGACTTAATATCCCACAGAGATTACATGTACTAACCTCTCAAATCCATTTTCCTCCACAGATATAATTTTGTACTCAAATTTATCTCCATTTTTTAGGTGGTCAGGAATGTGCTGCCAGTAAATGTAGACATCTCTATATGGCAAGCCACCAGACACTTCAAAACTTCCGATATCAGTTTTTGGTACTGCACCCGGAACTGTAAATATGTTCAAGACAAAGAAAAACTTTGTATAAGTTAAGTTCATGACAAAAACTTAGACAAGTTAAAAGTCCGTAACCACACACTTGAAAGGGAAACACTTTTCTTACATACGCAAGAACATCAAAAGCGCATACACACACTACCTATAAGATATGCGAACAGCTGCAAATCAATGAACGCTCTCCAGCTGGCAATGCCTAGTCTATTCTATGTACATCAATAATATAAAAGAAATAGAACAGGGTTACGCATCTGTACAACAGATGCCAAGTAATATAACCACATCGGTTCATTTTTCAGCCTGATACTAACAGAAAAAAACAATATGAATTAAGTTCAGTACTGGTTTCACAATACTTATACAGCAGGGATGGCTATCAAACAATGGGACTGTGCAAGCAGCTCCTGACCAAAATTGCTGACCACCAAAGGAAATCTCTCTCCCACAGTTACTACTGAGCCTTCCCCCTGGGTCAGGTGCCAAACCACGCTCCACTGTGTGGAAGCAGTGTCAAGTAACAATTTTTTAACAAGTTTTTAATTTGCTCTGATCATGCATCATTAAAAAAACTGAGCAATGGGTGATAATAAAATTTCTTGTGCAACTGCAGAAAACTGCTACTGAAACCTTCATTTGTTATGCCAAGCACATGGAGATGTCCTCTCAAGAGCTTGTGCACGTCAATGGCACAAAGGGTTTTCAGAATGTGGTAGAGGATGAATGATCTGGCCATCTGGTAAGAATGGAAACCAATTAAACTGTGGGAAAGGTAAGAAGCTCTTGTAAGAATGAATAATTATTTAGGTATCAGAATGACAGCACAGATGTTGAATTGAGATATGAAAAATTGAGACAAAAATGAACTGCAATCTGACAGTTCCTTGCACATAATGTTACAAGATTAAAATACAGTAAAATTCCTTTAATCCAATATCTTGTAATTCAAAAATACTGATAATCCAGCACTTCAGAAGAGTGGTCCCAAAACTGGAAGTTCTGCTTTTTACCAGAAAAAAAGTTTCATCAATGAAACAGGCCTCCAAGAGTGTCTGTACATCAACCACTGTCTTATCTCCTGACCCCCTGTCTGCTATTGCATCAACTTAATCAGCTATGAAGACTCTAGAAAACACAGAAGAGGACCCCGATGACCCAGAATCAGCAGCTGAAGAACGTATCCAAATGGAATGCTACTCTAATTAGTTCTACAGCCCAAGTGTAGGAGCAGTAACAAAAAATTACCTGCAAGAACTTAGGTCAGTAAAGGTACTGTCTGATAACCCAGAATATTCAATAATTTAGCACATGTCCAGTCCCGTGTGAGCTGAATTAACAGAATTTTGCTGTACTTCAAAGAGTACACACTGAAAAGACATGGCATGTGTAACATAGAAGCCAGCATTAAGAAAACTGTGCAAAAGAGAAATGGCATTACCAGTACCATCCCACAGCTTCTCTTGATGTCTCAAACTGATTTCTTCATTTTACATTATAGCAACAACCATGAAGGTTATGCATAAGATGTTCATAACATAAGTGATAAAAGCATGAGATAATAAATGACAACATGTGAATGGCAGAGTCAACAACAGACAAGCCATCTGTGTACTCACTAGTAGGTTTTGTCCTGAAGGTGTTTATAGTTGGAGCTGACCATTTATCTTCTCCTACCGCTAATGCAGACCTCAAGTAGACACGGACATCATACAATGTGTTCGCATACTTAAGGCCTTCCAAAGTATATGTGTAAATCTCACTGTGACCACCATACAGTAAAGTTGTATTTGCAACCTGGTAACAAAATTCAAAATACAGCTGAACATCACTCCTTTTGTAACGGCTGTAACAGGTAATTTGACCACATGAGGTATGTCAACAGAAGTGCTAATCAGCCAGTATTAAATGATTATCTATAATTAAAAGTATTAAACATACAAAAGAAATTTACACACAAGTTTTTCCAGTCATTTATTTTCATAAACTAAATCTATATACCCACCAGCCATTTGTCTCTCTCATCATACACCGATTGATATTCAACTTTCGGTACAAGTCCAGGGGGAAGAGCTGCATAGGAAAAGGTACTGACCATCTTAAGGTGGTAGCATTGACCGTGGTATTAACAATGGTGAGATCTGGAGCAGGTTCTGGTATAACTGGAAAAAAAGAACACAATATACTTCAGACAACAAAGGCATGGCTGATTGTCTTAAAAACATACAACAGATCCAGTGCACTAAAGCAAAATTAGTGCAACAGCATCCTATCACAGACCACGGTCACTGAAAACCTAGCTACACTGTTATTTCTGTTCTACCACATACAAGCTGTTTAATATAGCCACTCATTTGCAATTTGCAAACTACTCAAGTCTATTCACTACTGCTATCATTACAGTAATTTCAACTGAAAAATCTGAGTTAATTTTAAAATATCAGAATTATAATTTAATAAAGGCAAGTACACTGCAACTCTAACTGGCCAAAAATGTACATACAGTATACCAGTTCCAGCCAAACTGGCCCTTAATTCTAGAGTTGATTGTTGTATGGTATTAACCCTTTACAGCCCAACTTATTTTTGTGAATTCCAAATAGTCTGGTCCCAAATAAATTTTTCAGAAAATCTCTAATCTTGAGAGTTCACACAGCAGCCATAAAATGACAGGAGCTTTGGCAAGACCAAGGAAAACTTTGCAAAATAATGTGCTGATTTTCGGCGACACTGGACCTGGTACAACTGTGTGTAGTACGTAAGTGTTCTGATGTTCCAGAGGAACATCCTGCCTCCATCTTCAGGGTCACTTATATTAAGAAGAAAACTCTTTTATTTTCCTCCAACATATTCTCCCTTGACTGAACACACTTTCTGCATTTTTGTTTTTCACAATGTTACAATGTTTACTCCAACAACTGCACAACAGTTTGATACAAAAATATAAAATCATACAGCAAGCCTCCTACATATTTTGCCCTTTTTCGACCATCTTCAGGGAGGTATTCGACAAAGAAAAAGAAAAAAACAACACTGGCTAATTATGTCATAGATGTGCGACTGTAGGGTTAAAACACAGACGTTAACATTGTATAAAGTAATTAAAAAGTGTAGTGCAAATCACATGTAAGTGTATCACAGAATTATAATTTGAATGTAAACAAACATCTATCATAGAATGTCATCTTCATTTTCAGGGATTTGTCCCTGTGTCTTCTGTAGTTGTTTTATGTCCCCATTGATGGGTGAGCACTATGAGCTGATCTGTCCATCAGATATTGCTACGAAACAGTAAATATATTCTGATGTTGCCAAGTTGATAATTACATGGTAACACAAAAATACCTTAAGATGTTTTAATATTTATGATTACACAACACCACCATAATTAGTCCCCAAGCCACTCCCTTCTCAAAAACCCGAACACTGAATCATTGTTTTTAATTTATGCTAGGGAATTAAAAATACAAAAGTGAGGTGGCCTCCCAATTTCCTACACAGCAATACCTTAAACATAGATCATACTTATTCTTCTACCCAAGGAATATTTTATTCCTGGGTTATTTACTGCTTGTCCTTAACCCTTTCTACACTATATACAACACACCTTGTCTACAAATACTGATTATTCTGGCACAAGTTTGCTACGTATACGTACATTCAGTAATATTCTTGCCAGTTGTCTCTCAGCAGGAGGCATTTTTGATTTTCCAACAAAATAAGCGATGCCCCATCATGGACATATCTTAACAAACGAATGTTCCTTTCATGACAAAGAGTCCACACAGGAGTAGTTAGAAGTGACTTAAAAGGTATGACAATTGACCAATAACTTACCATGAGAGTAATGATGAAACTCTATTTGTTTGCTCCAATTACCAAACTTATTTTTGGCAGTCAATGTAAAGTAGTAGTATTCATACGGCTGCCTGTAGTGAGGATTAGTTGTAATGTCCCAGAAACAGGAGCCATATGTGTCATTGTCCAATACTTCTGGACATCTGTATTGTATTCTGGAGAGAGACAAGAGATGTTACAAATGTTTGGTATAGTATAAAATATTTCTCAACTCGGAAGGGGGTCAAAGAAAAATTATAAACTTAAAATCTGTCTTAAGAATTTCACATTTTGTTACTCCTTCCTAGCAATAATAAATAATAATGTAAATTAAAAAAAGGAGAGGCATATTTAACATACATTACAAACGTTTGGAACGTATTACTCTGAATTTCATTTCTCATTGCACCTTGCTCTTATCACCAACTATCCTTTGCAAATTTATCACAGTCATTTATTTAATACAACCCTGATGATGATTACAGAAGGAATGAAAACATGTTTGGTGTACATGTGAACATTAAATAAACGACCAACAAATCTGCAATTGGCAGTTGATGAAAAATTAATCTCGTGATATATAAGGTATTACTCAGTGTAATCCAGTGTAACTCCAAAATAAAGAACACGTGTTTCCTGATGAGCAGAGAAACATTAAACCTCTCAGTAAAGATGCTACCTAATGGAGCTAGTTAATACAAAATTTTCATTCCTCCATTTTGTTCACAGTCTGATTCAGCAAGGCGATGAAACATACCAGATTTCTAGTATCACCTTACCTGCCTCCAGCTCTTCCAGGCAGGCGAAAGTAAAGATCATACGTGGTCTCCACAAAACTTTGCGGCTTCTTCCATGAACATGTTAAATTCTGCCAATTCCTTGAGATGCAAGAAATATTCTGAACTTCTTCTGGTTTGCCTACAACAGCAGGTCAACATATTTCAGGTACTCACTGAACTTTGACAAATTTCATTCCCACATTCCTTCCATTCCTATTGTATAAATTAATTTTCTGAAAGCCTCAGTTCATAATTTCAAGACAATGGAAATTGTTGTATTAGATTTAGGGGAGTGCCATTTTCAGGATTATAAAACTTATTCATACAGAGATACATATGCAAGTAATTTTTTAATAAAGTGAAAATGCAAACCCCAACGTACAACTTTTCGTTTGAACCACTATGAAGTCTGTTTACAACATTACAGTCCCTACAGAAACAGCAGTTAAAAAATCACACACTATGCATCAGAGGGTTACATAATAGCGCTACACACTTGTATCTGTGTAATGTATGTTACTTACTGTCAACAATAACTTTGTTCAGACAGACAGCCATGTAAGTATCATTATCAGGCGTGTCCTTCAGTTTACAATAGTACATGCTGGAGGAAACTGGTGGCTTCTCATCGAAGTATTCAAGTGTAGTAGAATTAACCACTGTCACAAATTCCTTTTGTACTGCACTATTGTCACGAAAAAATACCAAGTCACTTGAATTTTTGCCTTCAGCTGCTGAATGGCTGATGTTCAATATACATGAGATTCTCAAAGAATTTCCATACTCCAGCACAATGTCTCCTCTAGGAACTGTCACTAGAAAATAAAAGACAATTAGTTAACATACTTCCAAAACTACTTCCTCTTTCTACAATCACTGATACATTCAACCCTTGTTTTATGCCTTTTTGCTTTAATGCCCCTTGCCAATTTATGCCACTTCTTTAATTTGCCCTCTCTCATTTTCAGTTTAATGCCCTTTGGTTGGCTGCATTCTGCGATGCTAACCCCTTAGTTCTCATGGGAACATAATTCTTGATTTATGCCCACTTTTCCAGGAACCCAACTAGGGCATAAAACAAGGGCTGCATGTAATTTGCTTTGCATATTACAGTTTGCTCAACATGCCTGTATTTTAAAAGTAAAGTATATATACACTGTCTCCTCAGTCTTTAATTTTTCAGCATCTTAAATGTGTATTTTGAAATTACAACATATAAGAAACACCATACAGTGGTAAGTTATAATCTCAACAAGATGATAATCAAGAGATGATTCTTCCCAGTAGCAGGACAAACAAGATAAAACTCAACTGGAATGGCAAGAACTCCTTGCATGATCTACATAATTCAAAATTATTAGTCCCCCATATACTACTAAATGTTGTCAATATACTATACTGACATTCATTCCAGTCAGATTCGACAATCTCTCCTGTCAGTAAACCTGGGGTTCTATGATCTCTCCTGGGCTTTACAATCTCTCCTGTTAAAATTCTGGAATGCAGGAAGTGGATTTCTACACACCACATTTAAGGAAGAAAGCAATTTTATTTTTCTTTACACAGCACATTCCAACCCATGGTCTCCAATGTGAAAAACATTTGCCAACATGAGATCTGATGTTGCTGCAGATTCATGTCTTCTGGAATGTTTTGCCATGTTGACTGGTAAACAGTTCTCTATATGCAAAGCAGATGCACTAGACACCAACCCTATCAGTGTACAATGTCATACTCACCTCCAGGAGTATTCAAACCAACACCACATGTGTTGTCATTGCCCCATGTGCCATGCAGCAAAAGAAGCAAATTTAGAAGGACTGCCCCCTCTATGCAAGGCACACGTCCAGACCTAGACTGAACTTGCATACACAAGCCAAGCAGAATGCTCCAGCATACCTGCATTTTGCAGTGTGCTTAGTGGGATTGCATAACTGCAACAAAACAGAATAAAATATCAGTATCACTTTATCTACAGCTTTCAAGTATGACCAATTAAGTTATTCCTTCTTAAAAACAGAAATTCTTTTAAAAAGTCATGCCACAACTATCCCCACTTTTTTAAAGTTGCCTCTGCCATTACTTTCACTCCATAGTTTTACAATTTTAATCTATGCACAGTATGAGCAGGATGTGAAACAATGATACATGGTGCATATCTGCATATTTGTTCTTGTATGGGAATACGTCGACTTCGTGGCAGCAGCACAACTCAGCTATGGCCTGGACGACCCGAGGGATGGCGGTCCGATTCTCCGCAGCTTCTTATGATAACGTAGTAGGGGGTAAAGCGGCAGTGGAATGAAACTGGCCTCTCACCAACAACCAGTGCTAAGATTAAAAATGCATGGAGATATACCATAATGCATATTTACTGCGTGCTGCGCACGAGATATTCTACCTGTTATAGTGCCAATAATTATTTCCCAATGAGAAACACAATTTCCTTCCCTTCCATGAGCCGCCACACTTTGACTGTGCATTTCCTACCGGAGGGGGGCCTGGACCTCTTTGGTATAGGAGTAGTAAAGTGTTTATGACAGTGGCCCTCAACCTTCAAGGCACAACATCAAGTACCGGTATCTTCAATCAGGGGTGCGTAACATATGCCTGATGGTAGCATGATACCAAGGAAGGCGTTTCCTTTTCTGTGCACCTCTATTCTGCAATAGGCCTGCAAGAAGTGGCCGCTTACAGCAAAAGCCCTTCAGGTAGTGTTAAACCACTAACACACGCTTTATCTACATATAACGCAGGCACATCTCAAAATAGTTAGTTTCAGATCTGAGGTCCTCACAGCGGTGTTGCCGGTGTTGTGATATTACACCATGTATATCGGTAAATAGTTACCGACGGTTCGAAGGATTGTAGTGCCTTCATCTTCAGGGTAAAGCAGTCCAAAAAGAGTACGTTTCTTGGACTGCGTATTTACTAACCGATACGACGTCGCATGCCAGGAGACCTGAGTTTTTAGTTACCATTTACTTCTGAATTAAAATTATACTAAAGATGTGAGCCGAATTATACAGCAAGTTGCCGCAAGACCGGGTTTCATTCTAGGTAGGAGCTGTTTTTTTTTCTCTCCGCTACCACGTCCTGACAATTCTACGGCCCCATCCACCCTCCAAGGTTAAGAATTCGCGGGATTATACGTACGTACCTCCAGTCTCCCCATATGCCTTCACGGCGTGATGCTTCATTAAGTACCATTACAACTCTATACTTCACATGTATTTACAATCAAAATAACAAGCCAACACATTACGGTAATGAACACACACTTTCCGTTTTCCCCCTTCATTACAGTTTACGTTGGTTTTCGGCCTAAATTCCCGAACTGCATAATATTTACAACAATGTGTGTGTGTGTGGCTTACGTTCAATACAAATTCCGTCTGAGACAACTTTCAACGTATTCGTTGTAGCTGTAACTTTGCCAAACATACTTTTTATCAGTGATATTACTGTGTGATGTATGCAGCACCAAGGGTATCCTCACGATGGAGACAGTATGCTGATCCACAAAAACGTCGGAAGATTTATAGCAGACTATACGGCGTCACACCCCGAAAGACAGTAACATGCAGTGCCTCTCATTTATTAAAATGGAATCCACAGCGACGCAAGTTATCACCGCCATTTTAAATGGGGGAGTTTTATGGGTCACTTCGAAAGATTCCAGCCAGACGCCAGATCAGACCATGCACTGCATTCTTCTGCATTTAATCACAGAAATTATTAGGATAATGCGAACGTATTTTTTTTTTTCCCAGAAAACTTCAAAGACACAAACCTCCTAGTGGAACTACCTTCCAATAACTTTGTATTTAAGAATGAACGATAGGCAAGCTGTGGTCTATCAAGCACCCCGCAATGAAGGCGTATGGCAGGAGCAGTGGTACAGGTACACGCGTTCTTTATCCTCGCAGATTCAAAATGAGACGAGAAAATTCCAGATATTTGTCTACACCGTATGCATGCGCGCAAATGTCCAAACGACGAACAGGGAAGTGCACAGCAAAAATTACGCTATGCCGATAAATGTTATTAATGTGTGCCGTATAAATTTTAATAATGAAGACATAAACTTAACGGTAATTCTCGACATCCTGAATCCAAGATCCGTTACGTTTTGGTACAGACTTTGCAAGCCCGACAAGAGTTCCAATATGACGAACTAAATAACTGCATCTTCAGTTCAGAATAAAACCAATCGCCATCGAATAAACCGATTATGATTAGCCTGTCTGTCTTTACACTTCAGGTCTTTCACAGCACACTGAGGCAGAACCAATGAATAACAACAGTCAAGCATCTCCTTCGACACGGTAATCAGTAACTTGCAATCAGTGTCCATTCACCTCAACACTAATTGCTGGCGTAATCAGCTTTGAACAAGGCAGGAATTTACACTTTGATCCATCCAACAAATAAAGCAGAAATATGAGAAAGATTTTGGCATCTAACTTAAAACACAAGCAGTTCAATAACCTGGCCATAAAGTGTAGCACGTCAGTCAAGCAGCGGTTTATCGTACGCATGGTTTTATTTCTCCCGGGTCTGACAGCTCATTTCATACCCTCGGGATTAAAGTGGCAGTGCCTTCGTTTCACATTCACGCACGAGTTTCAGGCACGCAAACCTCTACTTAACAATGCACGAGGTTCGTATTAATTTATTTAAATTATGTATTCGGACGATGCAATCATGCGATATCTAGCCACTTCTTGATTTTACGCCCAAAGGTTACAATGCCTTGCGAATCTACGGTGCGTGGCATGTCAGGCATAAAGCGGTCGTGGTCAACTCTAGTACGAACTTCGGAGTGGTTATAATCGAAGGTACCACTGAAAAAAAAATGCAACAGAGTTTATGGAAACGTACAGCAGGCCGTAGGCTTACGCTGTTAATAATCCTTTACACGCTGAGTTTTCTTATCAGTTTAAATGTCTTTGTTTACTCCCAAAGAAATCAACAACTCACAATTGAAGGACAGCCAGCAATTACAGCAGAGATAATTTTCACTGCAGCTATCATAAATAAAAAACACTCCACGCAAAAATGTGTTTTAAAAATTAGATACACATACCGTTCGCAGCATGAACAATACAAGCAACGTACGTACGTATAACGTAACATTGAGGCGCCTTCGCCTAACCATTCTTGCCTTGGAAAAGCAGTATTACATATTATGAGTGTGTGTCTGTAACCTTATCACTCCAGCACGCAAAGCACATGCGCCGTATTGTCACATGTGGCCTGTGTGGCTCTACCGTATTTTTCACATTATCTCATAAACGGCACGATTTTCGGGAAAAAGTTATTGAACATATAAAATGTGTTTTGATTTTCTCTACAACTTTTGTCTGAAATACTTCTCAATCTAAGAAGAATGCAACGAAATACTGTCATAAATGTGCATAATGTACATACATGAGAAGTGCCATTACAATACGGTACGTGAGTGTTTAAACTTTTAATGATCTGCGTTCGCCAATAGAAAACACCAATAGAAATTCATATATTTAGGTAACAAGGAAATGTACTTAATTTTTACGACATGCTGTACAATGTTACATTTTCCACCAAATGCCGTTTATTTCATAATTTTATCTTTTTTATGTTCGACTAATACTCACATTGTTCATAAACCATGTGCTAAAATTTAAATACCCACACAGGATAAAGGTTAATGCTCGTTATATTGTCTACCCCATCGTTAATGCACGCGCAAAGAATCGACCTCCAAAAACACGTATTAGTGCGACAAAACAACAGGCGTGTTATCGTTACATAATAATCGAGTTAAGTTTATCTGCATTCAGTGCTCCCAGTTTCTGAAGTAAAAAAAAAAAAAACTCGTCCATACATAGCATTGTCGCCGGGCAGGCTAGTGTAGCTTTAACGCAGGAGATCTGTTTGTAAGGTGCACGGTTCGAATCTCGTCTGGACCACCGAATGTTCTAACGGAGTAGGTCACCGCCTCTGTTAGTCTCTTCAGCCAAACGCCGGGCATCTTTATTCCAAATCATTTCCTGTTCCCCATTCTCCAATCCTCCTACCATGGCTGCTTTAAAATTCTCAGATACTGACAGCATCCCAAAATAAACTACAGGGGGGGGGGGATTCGTTCCGCAACACTTGCAAGGAGATAAATATTTCTTTACGCCGGAAACCAAACAACGTCACCACACAGTATGACGTACACTACGTCTGTAAAACAGTAGCTGCTATTGCAGTGCGTTGCGTATCTGCTCTGTCAGTTCCCAATGCGTAATGCGTAAAGCAACGAGGCCACGAAAGCGAACTCCAGGAGCCACAGATTCCCACAACCCGAATTTTTTATGCACTTCCTTCTACAATTTCATTTTTAATTCATACAGCCATCCAGCTCTTAATTCTGATATGTCATTAACGATTCCTTCTAACTGTTGGGTGCTTATTAAAACACAATATCCATTCAAACGTAAGTAATAACTACCTAAAACCACTTTTGTGTACGAGAAGTTATCGAAATTCTGTATTATTAACGATTCTATAAATAGTACCGTGTAATTGTTTTGAGCGAAATGTAAAGAAAAATTTCATGGAGAGACAGGCGGTAACAGGTGATGCTTGTGGAAGTCAGAGGGGAATTACTCTGCACAGAGTAACAGACAGACTATTCTGATCACACATGTGGGCTGCTATGAATTATCAAAATATCATATGAATCGATGTAATGACAAGCAGCACTGTCTCTGTAGACTTACTTGTTACCAACATGACGACCTTGCTCACTTCAAATACAGAGTGGTGTAAAAGTCACCTGACACGCCATTCTGTTGTTTAACATCGAGTATCAAGTGACTTTTAGGCCAATCCTGTATACCGCCATGACACAACGCATTTTTAATGAGTTGACAGTTATTAATACTCCGTCGATAAAAATATTCCCCGTTACAGAACACACGTCTTCATCAGGGTGTCTGTCAACTAATGCAGAAGCAAAGAAAAGAAAGGAAAAGAAAAGTACCGTAATGTGCACTAAAACTGTCCTCGTGCACGTCATTATGGCACACGAGAATGGAAGCATTGCTCTATTCATTCTTCACCTCGACACTAGATGGAGGAGAGTCATTAGAACAATGATAAACCTATATCTGAGCTATTTAGTATCACTTCAGACATAGGCCTGCAATGTATCGTCAAACAAGTCGCTATTAATTTTCCCAGCTACTTTTAACGAGAATCCATGTCATCAATTTCTGTTGTAAGGTTTGTTTTGCTGCTTTACCACAGCTACCCCATACTGCTGATGTTTCTACATTAGGCAGATAAGGGGAGGAAAATGAGGCTGCAAGAAAAATCTGAATTCACAACGAGAAACTTCGAAGTCGCAGAAGGATGCCTTGCGACAAGGTAAAAGTACGGGAAATATAAAGATTCTAGTCTTCAGGGATGTTGCACAGTGTTGACTGGTGAACAGTTACCAGTCGACACTGCGCTGAGCTCGAATCTTCACCAGCACCTTACCTGTCGACGTAACTGTCCACCAGGACGTACGAGGAGCAAGTCACAGCCCGCATGCAATAAACTTTAACCTTTCGGTTTCAAACTAAGCAGTAAACAGATGGCGCAATCCAACAAGAAGAGTGGGTACTAAACAAAGGTCAGTGACTGACCGAACTTAATGATGTGCGCTGCCATCTCAAATCATGGACAACAACGCCGCTCTCCACGCCATCTCGCCACAGGCTTTCAGCACCCACTTGTAAAGCAAATGTCACCCATTCTGTTCGTTTTTGTTTGCCACGCATATTACTGTACGTCATATTGGCAAATACTACTCTCAGGTTCGATGAAACTTTGCTGTTCGCCGGAAAAATACGCAACAGAATATCAATTCAAAATATCGCCTCTTAAATTATTTCTTTAAAAAAGGAGTACTTTTTTCAAACGCAAGTTGGTGGATGCTGCTACCCGGTTACGCAACCGTAGCGTGTTGAAACTACAATGAGAAACCTGAAATGACGAATCCTTCAGCATTAACATATCACGACTTACCAGCCTCTTTTTATTTATTCTGTGCATTTCGCTAAACATTCATTTATAAAACCAACTTCATGCACAAGTCACAATCACATCTACAAGTATGGTCTTTCACCATACTTGTAGATGTGTTTGTGACTTGTGCATTAAGTTGGTTTTATAAATGCATCTTTAGCAGTCCTATCTGACACTTCTTTTTTCCAATGGCGCAAAAGCCCCTAGTGGGCCAGGGCCTCCTCATTAGCTTCACGATCCCACTCAGTTTGACACACCATACTCGATAGGACTCCGCTGGACGAGTGATGAGCCCGACGCAGAGACCTCTACCTGACAACACACAACACCCACCGGAGACAGACATCCATGCCCCCAGCGGGATTCGAACCCACAATCCCAGCAAGCTAACGGTCGCAAACCCACCCTAGGCCGCGCTGCCACTGGGATCGGCCATTTGACAAATACTGAGGCCAAAGTTTCTGAGTGGCACCCAGTACACACATTAATAACAAATACTGAGACAGTACTGCCGAGTAACACTCAATACCCAAAATAATAATAAAATCTCGCAATCTGCGATGCAATCAGAATGAGCTGAAACGCTGCTGTGAGAAAGCAGAAAGGAGTATCTCACTGCGACAGCAGCTGTGTGTGTGTGTGTGTGTGATGTGTCCATCTTCGGAGCTGCAAATTAAATTCACACAAGACTAACTATTCATTTTTAACGCAATGAAATATACACTTTGTAATTCACAACTCGCATAAATCGTGTTCATTTTACTGTAATTCACAACACGCAACTATTCACACTTCCGACAGATTTACACTGTCGAAGTTCACTACTACACCCCTGTACTAAGTTCGAGGAAGTGTCAGACTAGAATTCGCAGGAAACTAAAATCTGAACCCGTTAAAGTGTTTTATGTATGAAACGACAACACCCAGACGCACAACACCTGGATTCAAATGCAGGCAGCAAAACATTCCGGCGACGACTCCCCGAGTATGCAATCATTTTAACGAAATTCGTTTTAAGAACTTGTAAAAATCACACTTTCAACACAAACAGGTCTATTTAAAACAACATTTGTACAAACAAGAATAAAGACACCGTGATAAAACACATTATATTTCATCACACGTATATGGAACAATAAAAATTGTATTAAATAAAAATAAAAGGAAATACACAAGGATAAAAAGTTACGAAACTGTGGCCATCCCAACATCAGTACACACGACTGAAGTATGGACACAGACACCCCCCCCCCCCAAAAGGAACGTTAGGACGGAATTTCACGCGCCCGGACTACACGAAAAGACCAATCAGCAACAGGCTACCAGGATTAGGAACGAATCAAACGATCTTAACTGAAATAATGTATCATAAATAAGCGGGCATGTCATACGAAAATAATTAAACCTCACAATGTTCTTCCGCAACTAATGACTTACATATCTACAGGGAAAAGGTCACCGGACGCTCGGAACTATGGAAGGAAAAAAGGGTATTCAGTACGAAGACGAACGGACATACGCTGCAAACACTGACCCTGATGGTACAGGGCTTTCAAATTACTACGCTGCGAACATGCCTGTAAAAGCTGGCCGGCCGTGCCTAGTTCAGCACTTACTCCGGGCCTGAGCAGCATCATATAATGAAAACCATGCAAAGGCCTACTCATGTAACTACACACATCTGTACTGTCGACATGCCTTTAATCGCTAACGCACAAAAATTGTCTGATATAAATTTGTAAGCAAGTTTATGTATGATCAACTCAACACAAATTTTTCTTGCACTAGCCCTAATAGTTAACTCGTCACCCCATCAGTTCGGAACTAAAGAAATAATTGGCTCTGCAGCCATACCGTGTATATTATCCTAAAATATGTCCTCAACCAAAGGAGCACACATCTCCAGGATTCACTACTATACTACAGAGCCTACTGCACATATATACTCCTTTTCATCTCAACAAAGTACCTCTATTAAACGCAACACGGTCCAGGGGTAGTGTGGAATTTCGTTATAAGCAGAGGTTACTGTATCACCACACTTTCAGGCTACTGGGGAGCTCCCCGATGTCCGGATCTTACCACATACAAAACCTATACTCGCACAAACAATTTTCTGGTTCTTCCTCGGAGTTACGAGATTCGGCATACTCATGTGCAAAGTGTGTGTCTCGATTATAGTTTCCGCGCAGACCCAGCCGAACACATCACATAAGAACAAAATGCCGGGTCAATATGGCAAGATTTGCTCAGAAGCACACGCAATGACCAGGTGCCACTCTGTCTGCAACAAGAAGGCTACGTAGCCCTGAGGGGGACGAAGCCACGTGCTGCGGTAATCGACAGCCCTCACGGCACACAGGTACAGGTATCTCTGCGCCTAGCACATAGGAAGACGTAAGGGGGCGTAGAAGCAAAGATCCATACATTCTCTACTTCTTTACCAGTCGAACGTGAGAGATCAACTTCATTATGACGAGTGGCGTACGTAGGGCGCCACTACGCAAAGCTTACCGACGGGGCCTGTCCCCCGCCCCTACCCACGAAGTACATGGCCACTTTCTATAAAATCTGCATAAACAGATTTAGTTTTCAAATCAAGCTGTTTATTTGGATCATCTTTCTTGTGCGAGTTCTCGCTAATACCCTCGAATTCGCCTGTGTAATGGACGGTGTTCAGTTAGTGTAAAACAGATTATTTGTTGCAATGGGCTTCTGGGCCCCTTTTCTTTACGAGCTCTTGCTATATGGTAGCTACGTCCCTGAAAAACAACCCTCTATCTATTCTACGTGTATGAGCCCCGAGCAATTCTGGGCATGACGTGAAAAACAACTGAAACACCCTAATTAATAAGCGTTAACGTATCCACACATGCGATTTACGTATGCTACTGATATAGTGTATCGTTAATAAAAAGAGGAGTGAATGCGACTATAATATGCGAGAACTAAGAATTCATAAGACTTGGAGTGACTCGTTAAAATTGTTGCTCCTGCTTAATATGTGTGCATCATATGCCTTAATTCTTCAACGACGCTTTCTCAGCTGCGCAGACTATGTAACGTCGACTTAATATAATGTAATGCGTAGACACTGAACTTGTTGTTGGGCTCCGTGTTTGGATACTAACACACTCTTTTAATCAAAAGAATATTTTGGAATTCCTTTTTATTAAGTACCCGTTCGATAAAAATACGGATACTTAAAACATGTGTGTAATTATTTGTGCGGCAATGTTTACCATAACGTGTTATTTAAAGTAAAATTACTTCTGTACACTTGAAAGGGAACTACTACGTATCTTTTTTTTTAATGAACGGACAGGGACGATTTTCAGAATCTTGATTTGGAATATCCCATATTGTGAAATCCCATGATTCAAACGAAGCGTATCTCAGTCAATAAAACTTATTTGCTAGGTGATAAGGTCGCTACACATTTCGGCTCTTACAAAGCTATAACTGGCCAAACATGCAATATTACAAGGGATATTCCAAACTGATATCGAATGAGTATTCCTTGTAATATTTTGTCTGGCCTAACGGTGGATCTGTAAAAGCTGAAACACGTAGGTACCTTATCACATCCTAAATAAGATGTGTTGACTGGGATATGCTTCCATGTGAAACATCATATTCCGAACTGACAGACCTGGCATCTATGCATATTACATCTGCCTATACTCGTGAGTCAATTACACAATCCATGATAAGTTTGAATATAATTCGTCCCAACATGCAGGAGCTTCATGGTCACTGTTCTAGAAGTTACAGGGACTGTATTACTCTGTAATTAACCATCAATCCATTATCCATTTAACCTAACTTCATCTTTATAATGAACAGTATCCATCAGATAATACACCCTTCATATCTCAGCTCATGTTCTCCCCGCATTATTATTGCATATTCGACAAATATAACTGCCAGCAGCGCATTTCAGTACAAGGTGTTCTGTAAATCAATAAGAAGTAAAGTTTAATAATCAGCTTCATAAATAACTCCCATTATTTTCTGAAGTGAAATCAAACAGAAGTTTAAATGTAAGGGAACATGCACATAAAGGTTAATAAAATGTGGTGTTGCCAACAGAAGTACTGATCTCAATATATCCAGAAATATAATACCAAACAACATACAAAGAATTTCCATGTTTATAAGGCAGAATACTCAAGATGTCGAAGTAACGATGTCCCTGCCGACGCCATGAAGACATATAGGGGGCCTACAGGTATAGCTCCACCCATTCTTAACCTCGGTACCAGGCGGAAGTATAAACTTGACGCCCCGGCCGCTTTTCCCCCAGTACCCATTGAATAAGAGGCTGGGTGAGGCCTCAGAGCTGATGTGTATGAAGACTGACTCGTTATTTCTCATCACACACACAACTAGCGCAACGGGGATAGCTCAGTCGGTAGAGTGACCAGGCTGCGGGCTTGATGACCGAGGAACCGCAGTTTGATTGCCGGCAGGGGTAGGAGACCTCTTTTCCAAAACGTCCAGACCGATTCTGGGGGCCCACACAAACTCCTATTCAACTGGTAACGTGGGCGACGGACGGTGGTATACGAGTACATTGTCATATTCACTTACGCGAGGGGTGTGCTACCCACTGGACTGCGAGGACGGTGGTATACGTTCTTAATTCGTGTATGAATCTACACTAATCAATGAAAATTTAATTTCCACTGATTAATTTTCATCACGCATTACATTATATTTTTAGTTTTATAAATCCAAAGTGTTTACCCGTCATTTAGATCAGGTCTATGGTTTTCAGACATCATTATTTGGTCGAAAGCATGCAACTGCATAGTTCCTACAGCGCGACGCTCATCATCGTATGTCTTTATTTTGATACATCTCCTTCTGTTGATATACTATCATGGAAAATTTATCATTAAGCTCATTTAATTACTTTATAGTTTTAATCCGAATTCATGCGTAGGTTGCTGGTTTATGGATGACTGGACCAAAAAGCTGCTGTGGATGAGTGCTCAACAAAAAATGCCCAACATCCCCGTATGAAAGGAGATTTTTCGCACACATCTGATAAAATAAAATTCCACACTACTGTATGGTGCACCTACCATGTGAATTTAGCAGCATTCCCGGTATTTGCAATAACGAACGTTCCTCACAACAGCCTCGCAATAAAATGCATTAATCTCTCTGTGTGCCGCGCGAAAGACTTCCTGTTTTCTATTGTAGTCTGCCATTTTTTAGTTCTTGCGTTCCGTTAGTTCAGACTGCAGCCAGCAGACAGCGGTTGCGAAACACCTCATCACACATTTCCTCTCTCCATCTTATTCCAAACTGCGCAACACAAAAGGCTTGTATCGCTACAGAGCGACTTGGCCATTTTTCTACATTTAAAGCAGAAAATGCAACAGCATTCAGAGCTGTAACGGCTGGGGGAAAAAACTGAGGCTTTGCAGTTGGGAATACTGTGTGAAGAAAAGCTTGTTGCACGAATGCAAAAAGGAACAGCTGTGGGAAAGAAATGAGCAAATACACAATGGAGGACAACGGAACATCCAAGTTTAGGCTACATATGCAGCGCGAAAGTGACTTGTGACCTGGACAGTAGGTGTATCCCCCCCCCCCCCAAATGGATCGACAGTCCCCTTGGGGGCCTAGGCCGCCTCATTTTTCGAGGCTTCACTATCACACATTTTAGACACGCCACACTCGGTAGGACTCCTCTGGACAAGGGACCAGCTCGTCGCAGAGACCTCTACCTGACAACACACAACACTCACAAGAGACAGACATACAGTAAAATAATTTTACCTACCCCGAAATAACAGCATTTAGCGTGTGAAGGGAAGAGTGTTCAGAGTCCGTGGCATTCTGTCGTACGCAGATCTTTGTGTATTAAAAATGACGCAACACCAACTTTCTAGCGGTGAGTTCTTCAGCATACAACTACAGGGACCTTCGATAATTATAAACATAACCATCTTCCGTGAAGACTGGTAGATGTGTACGGCCACTTCAGAGGAATCCGCTGCCTACATCATCAGGGTACTGATCGGTGTATGTGAACCAGACTATACGGCGTCCCACCCCAGTCAGCGCCATGACACCCTCAAATCTCATTCAATGGCCATGTCTGGATCACTTTCTGTGTGAAATTCTGCCACTGGCGCACACCCAATTAAAGTCCACACTTCCAGTAATGCAGCTGTTACATAAGAATGCAGTGGCTACAATAACGCAATTTCTGGTTCTGATCTAGGTCTTGGCGTGTCAACTGCAGCGACCTTGCGAAGACCTTTCCGGTTTCAATTCGCATGACTGGATAACTAAACGCCTATTTCAACGACGCAGAATGTGATGGTGTCTGCAAGACATTGAAAAAAGCCCAAACGTATGTATCGTGCATAAATTCAGTGCGTGTCCCTGACGCGGGGTTGTGGGCTAATAAAAGTAATTCCGAAGTTAATTCTTAAAATGCGTCACCGAATACGGTCTATCCATCCACAGTTAGGCCCTGCGTACAGAGCTCATGAAATTTCATACTTAGTTCAAAAACACTGTTGGCCGATTTTACAAGGAAGTAAGGCAATTTTAAACAGTCTCGATACAAATTATAGACAACACATGCCTATTGGAAATTAACGAAATCAACATTCGTCGTCACCCTCAGGAAAAGAAGCCCAGGGCCAACAAACTCTACGGGGCCCTCACTGTCTACAGCAAGAAACGATACGTCAAATGATACATCACGCTGTTGATCCAATACACACAACATGCTGTGAAATAAAATGTAACACGTATCTTCGAAAATGTAACACGTATCTTCGACATCTTCCAGCAGACTATTCTAAACAGAACATCCCACAAGAACTGATTCTAAAGGAAGTATCTCGGGATGGAAGTCAACATTCAGCCCACAGAGGTCTGAGAGAACGTAAGAGATACCGTGATTTGGGAAATGGTGGATGAAAATGGAGATATTGGTGTCCGATACGTAGCAAACATATCAATGGAAAACCAAGTGAAGATGAACAGTTAACACCATCCACAAATGTCTTGTGGAGGGAAAAATATTATTCCGCAACTCGTTTTTTGAACAATACTCTGCGTCTACTGTGCCCAGACATAGGGAGACGCAGTTCGTGTCGCGTACTGATGTCCTGAAAGAGGCTAATGGTTCAAGAAGTTGTTATTGAACACCTGTTTTAGATGAGTATAAGCTCGAGAAAATGCAGGAAACTTTTCCATACGTGAAGAACTGGTATCAACACAAATTTCAAATTTCCAAATGATAGCGGTTAGTAATGAAGTTTTAAAACACCTGGCATTCTCCTATGTAACGCCTTGGACGCCAGTACACAAGTACAAGCCGGAATAAAATCTGTCCCAGCAGAATTTGCGTACAATGTGGAGAAAAGACTGTGCCACGTACTGCTAAGAAATTCAGGCTAAAAGGCTGTCGTTGCTGCTAAAGAATATTTACAGGGGAATGCTTCATTCATGAAAACACGCAGCCCGTGGGCCGCATGAGGTCTCCGCCTATGTTCTCATTCGACAAGCCCATTAAGTTGTATTTCGTAGTAAAGGTAAAGGTAAGGTTGTACCTATACACGCCATGAAGGCATACAGGGGAGTGGAGGTATAACTCCATTCACTGTTAACCGCGGCACTAGATGGGAATTTCTCTATTAATTATGTCAGTTACAACGGTACAGTTATTTAGCATCACTTTAACAAAACCGCACATTTCAACCGAATCTATACGCGAAGTGCGCCTAACTCGGCACTCATTTTGAAAAGGTCAAATTCCACACAGACAGTCATAGCAATGGAATCGAGTGGCATACTGTCGTATACTGCTGGGTGGCAGTAACCCTGTATACATAATAACAGCCCTGAAATATAATTGAATTTGTACAGTTTTAAGGACCCCCCAAAATGGCAGGATAGGCGAAATGAGATACACATGCGAACAGTTCCCACTTTCACACCAATCCCTATGTCCAGACAAACGGCCTGTACTCTGCACAGATGAATCAGGAACGTCTGTGTAGTACAAGTAACAAAACTTACGTGCCAACCGCACAGAGAAGACAATCAGGGCTTATACGTACTTAAAACAGAGAACATTCTCAGGTGTGAATTGATATCTCGCAGCATATATCAGTTGCGGCTTGCGCAGACTCGTCTTCGAAATTCTGAATTATCCAATGTTGCTTCTGACAGACACTGTGTGTTCGTTTTCGCTTCTCCTCTAACACAGACAATGCCTAAACTTGGTTTATAAACATACAAACTCAAAGACCAACCTGAGTGCACATACATACAAATCCAAAATATAGCCTTGGTTATACATACTCAAGCCCAAAATCCAACCTTAGCTTATACACACATACACACACACAAGCATGGCCTAACCTTAGTTTACACACCCAAAAACGAAATCTGAATGCCTAAATGAAACCTGAATAGCCAGTCTCTCACAGTCTGTCAACAAAACGAACCTTCAAAGCCTGACTAACTTTAAATAGGCTATGCTTGCTGCCCCCTGATAAAAGGGTCCCTGTCACCATGGCATGGCGCGTCCTCAGGTTGCGGATGGAGGAACGGCCTCCGGATATGGAGGGTAGCTGCGAATACATTGAATAAGCAGTCGCGGACAGCTGACAAGGGGTGGTACTCCAGCTTAGGGGTTGGGCGAGGTGCTAACAACTCCTCACCGTAAACACTTAACATGTTACGAAATGTACCAAACAGCCTCGGTCTTGGACTGATCCTTCGGAACGACGTAAGCTAAGGGAAATGTACATAAGATTTGGCACTTGAAATGTGAGGAAAATGGAGCTTCCAAAAACTATGATGGGAGAGGCGTGGACTGATCTGGCCCAGGACAATGAAGCTTAGAGTTCCATAAAATGCGGGGAATTTCTTGACTAGCTGAAAAAACCTCTGCTCCATGGAATCAGTTGTAGTTATCTGTGCTGCCCTTCTGCTTGTGTCAAATACAATAAAACCCGAAAGCCTACAGCTTCCGTCACTGTAACTGAAATGCAAAGCCCAAACTCGGACGTCCCGCTTTGCGTGTTATACCTTCGTAAAACAGAACTAAAAACAATATAATTTTTGGAAGAGCATCAATCTGTGATTGACACAAAGCACGGAACTTCTGCACGTGACAGTGACTTCAGGCGGTAATTTACATGTATTCTGTGTTCCGAAATCATTAACCTGTGCATAACGAACATGCGCAGTACGTCTGATCATTACCCTGTGTCAAACGAACACGAGCAGTATCTATGAACAGTTATGATTTTTAATGAGCAACAAGGCAGGGTGATAGACGCTATGCGCAGTCGTCGAGGACTGGCTGTTTGGCGGGTTCGCGTACAACCTATCAATTTGTTTTTCGTATCTCATGATAAGAAGTATGATCCAAATATCCGTATATCAGTACAAGAAAGGCAATCTCCACTTAGTAAGAAGACCTGACTCCCAGTAAGGCAAACACTCGTGTAATTTCTTAAATGCAAGAAAAATTGCTTCTTTTCAACCATACAATTATCAAGAACACAGTATTATCTAACTGCACAACTTGGACTTAATTTATCTAAGGCTCACCCTATGTAAAATTTTGTAAACATATTCAGATTAGAGACAATAGGGAATGTAAGCACCTTTGGAGTTGTACGTCACTCACTCGAAAGCCGAAGTCGTCCTGATGTCTGTGAAATAAAAGTTCTGCGGTCCAGCTAACGAAAGCTGCGAATTTGGCCACGAAAACTGCCTGCTGATCGTGACTTGCAAGTCCGGCCGCATCTCAGCGTCATCAGCTGACCATGCGGAGATCTAATTTTGGTGAGGATGCTATAACAAGTTTGTTAGTAAACCCCGCACCTACTTTCTGCACAAAGTGATCGGGCTGATTTGACTACATTTACGTCTCCCCTTACAGACCCGATTCAGTGACCGAAGCAGCTAGCGCAATGACCTGCATTATTTCTGTAGCACGATTTTAAGAAACTGAGACCACACTCCTGTCAATTTTAAGTTTAACAGTATAATCATCCTAAATTTTGTGGAGGGAAGCTTGAGCGTATTAGTAAAGTAGGTGTTTTTTTCATATAAATAAATATGGGATTCGGAACAAAATAAATCAGAATGATACTGTGGGAAATAACTATACACAGAAGTTATTGGTAATATCGGGCCAAGATAAGAGTAAAATGACCTTTATATCCACAATCGATTTCATATCCAATGACACAAACATCCCATTACCTCAAAACGAACAGCTTCCTTAAGTCTGGCATTCGCTATCACAACTAATAAGCGTGACAGCCACACCAACAACGCACAGGGAAATGAAGTGTCTCAATGTGTATTCAGCCACGGAAATTTTACGCCGATTACAGCAATCCCTGTGTACCCAAGTAAAACTGTCACTCAAGACTAGATATGTTTCAATTGCAACCCATTCAAACAATTAAGTTCTACGTTGGTAAATTTGTACTACTGCTGCTTTATTTTTGCCACACACCAGAACAGTGTTTCCAAACCAGGGTTCTGCAGAATGTCCTTAGGGGTTCCGCGAGAAATTGTGGAATAAGTATATAAAGATTTAAAATATGCGAAAAATCCAAACTGTACCTCGAAATATCTTGGGAATTTCTGTCAAGCAATTGGCTATACTGGAGTAATCGTGCGCTACCAACTGCTTCTCTGTTTTCTGGCCTGTGAACGTTTTCAAAGGTAGGGGTTCACAGGATATAAAAAATTATTTTAGGGGTTCCTCTATGGAAGAAAGAAACACTGTGTCCGAAGAACCGTGTTTCTCAACATGTGGGTCGTGAACGTTTTACCGAAAGCTGGTGATTATAAACGAATGATTCACAACGTGGGCACGCCTGAAAAAAAAAGTAGTCACTATGAAGTTTGCATTGACATGTACCGCTTTTGTCGAGCAGCCCTCCCTCCTCGGCAACTCAATTTACGGCGCCACGGAATAAAGTTGCGCGGCAAAACGGCATACGCTAATTCCGCCTCGAAACTGATTTCATTCCCTGTCCAGCCATACTCACATACTAAACGGCACCGTAATTTCGCGTTACACAGCTGTAGATAATAAACGGTACACTTGAAGATGTAAAAAGATGAATTATAGCTCATCTCATTCCCCTTAACACCAACGTATTACGATCCACAAGAATGGAATTCCAGCTTCTAAGAACTAGCCTTTTCGACAAGCAACATTTCCCCGGCTTTTTCAATTTGATGCAACAGTCTGGTTCAGTATCGTACGGGTTACCTGACAGCGCAGTCATGCCTAAATATAGCTGCGGTATTTGCGTTGTGCGTGTTTGTATGCAATATAAGTTGAATATGGCGGACTATTAAGACACGAGAAAAATGACGTGAATGGAAGAGTTGATAACATATACGTTTACCCCAGTAATTATTAACGGACAAGAAAGTGTGTGTTAATGCTATGGAGTGCCAGGACATACGGTCACTTAAGGTAAATAACTTAATAAATACCTGAAAACATATTTTTGGAGATCAAGTATTCCAGGATAATAAGCCGTGTCGACGTTTCGGTGAATAGCAGAGGCTTCATCTTCAGGGTCAAAGAGTCCACGAACAGAAAGGGATGGTCATTTTAGTGCTTCCAATACAAGCTGCAATGGCCAGCACTTGCATGGCAATGATTCTTGCAGTTTCAAGAAAGTGAGGGCCGTTTCTTGATCAAACGAACAACTGTCTACTTCGCGATGACAATGCATCACGATTAACGACATTCAAGCTTAAGTTACAGTCAAACCAGCCAATGCACTACAATCACTAACAAAGTATATCTTGCACCCTTAGTGATTGCAGTGCATTGGTTGGTTTGACTATAACTTATGACGGGATGCACGGTACATATAATATAAAAGACATTCAAGCATTCATAAGAAGAATAGTACTGCGTTTACCACAGTAGCCAGGCGATCCAGGGCGCGTATGGTGCCTGACAGTTCGAATACGGACCAAGTTCGAATCAATCCCGGGGCATATAATCATTCTTGCATTCTGAGTGTTGTGACAACCTACATAGGTAGAGTATTTCGTAGACACTATCCACCGCCCACTGAATTCCATCATCTGTGTTTCGAAACTATGAACAGCAGAAGAGCACAGGGCTTAATCTCCAAACATGCAGTACCAGGAATAATAATAATAATAATAATATTCTCACTTAGTAACGTGCTAGCTAAAGAGCCCGATGGCAAATTCCAGAACGAGACGAAATAAAAACAATACAAATTACACAAATACACGTACACAAAGACAACACGACAATCAACAAAGAGATTTTACGACTTCAATAACAAATTACCTAAATAATTAAAAACAATCACTCAAATGATACGTCACTGAACGATCTTTATTTCTCAGTCTGACCTCCTCTACCTACTCACTGCAGGCGTAGAAGATTACTGTTGCACCTGATCACTCTCAATGACACGCTCAGTAGGACTCCTCTGGACTAGGGATCGGTCCGTCGCAGTGACCTCTACCTGACAACACATAACATTCACCAGAGACAGATACCCATGCCCCGTGGGATTCCACACCCGGCGTCTTAGGCCGCGCGGCCGCCGAGATCGACTACTGAACACTCTACAAACGTGAAATCTGTTTCAGACTTCCAGTTTGCTTACTAAAAACATCTACATCACTGCATACCAAATTTGCAGCTGTTGCACATCTAGCGGAAGGAAGGGGCAATTTTTCCGCGATACAGAAAACTGGGTGGATACTATACTATTACGAACCGAACCTATCAAGGAAGGAAACATTCTGATCCCACGAAAGCATGGATAAAAAAAGGGCATCAAGGTGATGCCTTCTACACTGTGCATACATACGTCTAACTATAAGCAACATGAGGAAAAAGAGAAAACCACAGAGCCGTAAACTTCCGCTGGATGCGTTCCAGCTTGTTGGCCCATCAGTAGTCGTAACGCTATTCCAGGCAGGTGAGGCATATACTATGCTCTAACTAGGGCGTAATATATCAGAAACAATCAGCAGTAGAAAAAAATGGTCAAAGTACGTATGAGTCCTAACATTTTGGGTTGTTGAGAAAATATGTAGGCTACATGATGATGAAAGCCCAAAAGTATTCCTAGACCTCTGATGGAATAGGTATGAGTTATACATTCGTTGCACAGTTTACAATTATAGTTAACTGCAAAAGTTTTCCTTGTGAAGGTACTTTTATCAATATTAAGTTTCATGTTGTTAGCAGCACACCAACCATGCATGGAATAAATATCAGACTGCGCACATACTTCGAAAATTACTAATGTAACAGTACAAAACGTTTATCAGGGGACATAACATTACATGTACCGTATAACAAAACCACAAAATAGCTGTATCATTACATACTTCAGAAACATAGTTTGCTTCAGGAATATGATTGCAAAGACCCTGCATATCTGATAACAAACATCAACACAGATAAAAGCAGTAGCTACAGCCATAGCTGCGGTGGTGCCAATGCTCATACACAAATTTTTCTAGCACTTATACGCCACATTTAACGTAAAAACTATCTGCTAACTGTCATTACTGTTGTAGGCTACTCGCTGTTGTAATTCTGTGAAGTTAAAATACAAAGTAGGTGATGTAGGGCGAGGATAATAAAAACGACGGACAGAATCGTAAGTGAAGAGAAATACGAGAGAATTTAATAATTCATTTCATACAGGCAGTGAATCAGTTTACTCCTGCTAACCCAGTTCGTGCCCAGTACATCTTTCTCTTCTGCAAGTCATGCTGTTATGGCCGTTCTTTGAGCACAGTGTTTTATACACATTTAGCTGCATGCTAGTCGCGCTTGTGCTCTGAGCATTTGTATTATAAAGTACAACACAATTTCCCACAGTATTCAAAACATAGTCTCTGTAGTATGCCTGCTGACCGAAACTCGCCAGTCGCCTACAATATCGCGACAAGAAACTGCAGAACTGCCTGCATTTTGTAATCAGAACGGATTACACATTTCTATTTGCCGAAACGACACGACACTCATATTTGATAATACATTCATACTCAATAAGCTAATCCTGGTGGCTGTGCGTCCAAGTCGTCGGTCTGCGGCCTCTCGATAGCTAAACTGCGGGTTCGAATCCCGCTGGGTGCATGGATGTTCGTCTCTTGTGTGTGCTGCAAGTTGTGTAGGTAGCGGCCTAGGCGACGAGCTGATCATTCATTCACAGAGTCCTACAAGGTGTGCGTGTGACCTAGGGACCTCAACAATGAGACGGCCTAGGCTCGAAGTGGTCTGTTGCGCCACAGAAAAAAGAACTCACTAAATTACAGCCTGACTACAGCCGACGTTAACTACAGCCAACATTCGTTGGGAATGGCCAAGTGAACTGGCTTTCTTTACAGGCCTGCTAGTGTCAGGTGCAATTCCATGCCTGGGTCGAAATCTATTCGAGGGCCATGGCAGCACAGAGCACAGGTACAACATGGTAAAAGGTAAAAAGGTAAAGCAATCCCATTACAGGCCTGGACAGGCCCTTTGTGTTCCAGGAGGCTGAGGCTCCCAAATTTCTACACAATCGGCACATGAGGGTGGTAAGGCTGTCCTACAAACCGGCCGCCTTTATCCCCCAGGAAATATTCCTGGTACTCATTTCTGTTAGAGGCTGAGTAGACCCCAGGGCCATAGTGCGACCAAAAGGATTGTCAATGAAAAATTCCAATGACACCATCGGGAATCGAACCCGCGACCTTCCGGCTTGTAGCGCAGTGCCTCAACCAACTGTGAACAACACCATAAATAAAAAAGGAACAGCAAAAGAAAACAAAAATCAATGGTATCAATAATGACTTCAAAAATTTCATGTAGGCCTCCTGATCAGTAACGCACGAAACGATTTTACAGTTGCAAGACGTGGTTTATCAGAAGAGAAATACTATCAAACACTGTTATAACGTCATGGAGGGGACTGAATATTTTGTGTCGTTACAAACGAGTGCTGTTATAGCCGAGTAGTGTAACGTCATGGCTACCAGTGAGGAATTAATTGGTACCACAGAATAGCTGACGTTATAGACGAGGTGTCGTATAAACAGATGTCGTTATAACGGGGTTCAACTATATATTAATACACTCTGTTTTAAATAAACGCCGTTTCGAAAGCACTACACGCAATATTACCTGAACGTACGCTCTTCTGCAGTGGTGGCAAGGGGCCTTAATATTTAACGATACGTGACTGCACCAGGCACAGAGATAGGCTATACTGCGCATGTTTACTGAGCCTGGCATTTTCTGCGACAGACACAAACTGCGTTACTCAGCCTGTCACTCTCTATGATAAGCACGAACGCACAGACTTCTACACTGTGCGTTGTGTGTTATGTGGCTGTCAGTTGCTCAAACAGTTGTCCCCTAAGTAACCCACAGGATCTAAAGTTTGGCTTATGATGCCCAGTATGTATGGCTTATCAACGTGATAACATTTATCATTGTAAAACTTCCGTTATCAGCCAGCTTCAAAAATATAAGTGCATATATATATATTCACACACTATCTTCTCCCCACCACTAAGTCACACGTAACACAAAACAATTTACAGTACTACGCAGTACTTGCCGTGATTTCAGGCTTCCGCCGCGATGTTGATGAGATCTGCGCTCTTCTGGGATATTACGTGGCGTCGTGAGGTAATTGTTTGCCGACGTTTCGGGACAACGTATCGGTCCCATCTCCACGAGTCAAGAGTCCGACCCGTAAAGATGGGACCGATACGCTGTCCCGAAACGTCGGTAAACAATTACCACACGACGCCGCGTAATTATCCCAGAAAAAAGCGCAGATCTTACTCCAGTACTTAACTTACATCTATTTAGCTCTGAAATGGGAATGAATTCCAACAATTCTTAACATACCTATTTTATCTATGACACTACGCCACCTTGGTATCCAACATAAACATACAGTTAAGAGTTTTTTTTAATGCATGAAACTGTTTAACATACATTCAGAAGAATGTGTAATGTCTTCTAGCATACGACACTCTGAGGTCAGTTATAGGAAAATTGTGACTGAAATACTGAAAATTATTTACACCTGGCCAATAGCCTGACTCCAATACACACAAAAAAGGTAAAGGTGTCATGTGTTTAATTAATTAGCACCACGCTAGGAATGACGTATAGGGGAGTGGAGGTGTAACTCCGACCTTTCTTACTAACGTGGCATTAGATGATGGATGGTTAGCAGCAGGCCCCAATATAAGTGTGCTTATAATGTGTCTGACCCTCATTTTCCCGTCATTAAAAAGGGGAGAAAAAGGTATTCGGTGTGATTTAAAGACAAACGGGTTTCGTACTGCCACCTAAACTTTACAGTTTTGATACCAGCCTGCTGAAGTTTGAATTTAATTTGCGCCTGACAGAATGCTATGCAGTCAATCTCGATGCAGCATCCGGCAATACCACAGCAGAAACTACGGCCACTACGCAAAACAGAGCAGGTATGGCGCATACACAGCCCAGTTGCTCTTCAATCACAGGCTCCCCGACTGAGCAGGCTGGCGTGGTGGTAGCTACATATATGTAGCTACATATTATGGAGGTATGAAGCTCGAATATCGACCGGGCTACCGACTATGCCGACTTCGGTTCTCCGTTTCTTCCCTCAATCTCTCAACGTGAATTCCGGGATGCTGCCTTGAAATCGGCTTTGCCCGCTTCTTTGAAACTGCTCACTTTGCCTACTTACCATATCTGGTTACCTCATCTGATCCTGCGTTACATACGTTTTGCAGGTGAAACAGCGCCGTTACACAACCAAACATCATCCATCAAGTCTTCCCATCTCCGCCAATCACAAGTTTTCCGTTCCAGAATACTGTCAACAACCTTCCCCCTATAGTATTTACAAATCCAGGCGCTCGATAAGGGTGTAGGTGAATGCCGAAACGAAACTAAAGCACACGGTCACCTCCTCCCTCTCCAGTCTCACATCCACAACCGGCACGCTATCAATGCTGCGGTAACTGATGAAAAAAAAAAGTTAAATGTTCTGTCCACGCCATGAAAGCATATACGGGGAGCAGAGGTACACATCCATTTATTCTTGACCTCGGCGCTAGACGGAGGTTAGTGGTCAGTATCACGCCCCGGCCGCCCTACCCCCGGTAAAGAATCCCGGTACCCACTGAACAGGAGGCTGGGTGGGCCCCAAAACTGGTCTGGAGGACTTGGAGAAAAGTCTCTTGCCGGAATTCGAACCCCGGATCGTCCAGCCCATACTCTAGTCACTACACCGACTAAGCAATCCCGGATCCACGCTGAGGTAATGAACCAACGAGAGCTTCTACTACATTCGCGTGCGGAAGGTGCGTACTCTACTGGAGCATTCGAACTGTGGACTGTGGGTTAGAATCCCAGTCGTGGCTTGGATACATTGTACGGCCTTATTGGGTTTTTCGCTGCCCTGTGTATGTACATGCTCTGGGACGGACGGATCCCCTATGTAAAGTGCTGTTTATAAGATCCACAGTTTCAGAAGTTAATTCGGAACTGCAGCAGCCACATGGCCTAAGCTGCGCACTCTGAAGAAGACAAACAGACTACGAACACGCGACGTCGCGAATTAGTAGTTTCGAGTGCATATTTAAAACATATCGTGACGTTGCAGGCTTCCGCCGGCAGTGTGGTTAGTCTTCGCGCTCCTGGGATGTTACACAGCGTAGGTTGGTAGCTGCCTACTCACGTTTCTGGACTACATTCGTCCCATCTTCAAGTGTCAATCTGTCCAATTCACCCTGGACTGCTTGACCCCTGAAGATGGGGCCTATATGTTGCCCCGAAACGTCACGTTGGTAATCAAATACCAACCTACGCTGCATAACGTTCCAGAACAGCGAAGACCTCAACAGAGGGTATACTGCTAAACAAATCTGCCAATGAAGCAATAAACATGTTAATAATCAAATATTCCGTCCAACATAACTGTTTATTACACAACAGCTACACGTTTCGGTTCCTTACGGGGGGGGGGGGGCATCGTACTGTAAGTACCGAGTCATTCTCGGGGGGTAAAGCGGCCAGGGCGTGCCGTTAACCACCATGCCCATCTAGTGTCGAGGTTAAATACAGAGGGGAGCTATAGCTCTACACCCCCTCTGTGCCTTCATGGTAGGTTATAGGATGAACTTTACCTTTAATGGGAGCAGCATCAAGGCTACTGCATAAAAACTCAAAAACGTTTTTATTTTGGACTATTGATTTAGCAACTGAATTTAAATTATTAAAAAAAACAAAATATACAATAGCTACCAAAGGATATTCATATGAAGACAAACAAATATAACTGAGAGATCTCACAAAATAGGTACAGATTTGTGTGTGCATGTTTGCCGTTTTTATGCGATGGCCTTATGATCGGATAAAGGACCGAAAAATGTAGCTATGATATAATAAACAGATGGCTGTGTTGAACGGAATATGTGACTGTTTATTGATGTATACAAAACTGGATGGCAACCATCAAATTCAACGTGATAAAACTGTAGACAAAACGGCCACGCCCTGTTTTAATGTACTATGCCGGTAAAAGCATCGTGAGGTTTGGAGCAAATAAGAGCTCCGTTGTACCTCCACGACCCGCACCACCGGAGCCAGAATGTTGGAAACTGGGTTGCGGGTTCGCTGCTAAGCCTTGCAATATGCAGCAGAACAAACAGTGTCAGCAGGGGGCGGTCGGCGTGACGCAGTATGTTGTGCTAATATTTTTCTCTCGCTCAGGAAGGAGAAGGTGACCTTGGTGTTGTGATCGACACGGAGCTCGTGGCGATTAAGCTTTTTATACATTTACGTCGTTACAGAATAAGGTCCTCTACCTGCTGCAAGAAAAATGGAAATTTGCTACTAGTTCCTTCGAGCATTTCGTTCAGTTCCCGCACCACTGCGGCCATGTACGTTGGCTGCTGGTTGTACACACACGTGTCGACACATGGCCTTGCGTATTTCATGATACATGTGTTTGCTCGCGTACCTTAGAATTTTGCATGCTGAGACCAATGTGTCTTTTGTTGAATATTTCAGGTACGCCAACCTACGTATATGTACAACTGAGCGTCTTATAAAGCGGGTAAGACTAGAATGGGAGAAAGAGCTATCTCGAATTACACTGCAATTTAAAAGCAATCTAAATTCATATCTGCAGTGCTTGGCCCACAATATAATCCGAAATTTTTTACCGAAAAGCATAAGGGATATATGAAGTCATTTTGTTAAGATTAATGTCTTTTCGTGACGCCATGTAGGCAGGCAGACAGGTACCAAGAACCTGCTATCTCCATCTTACATCCTAAAGGTAGAGCCAGTAGGTTCCTCCGATACGTTGGTACACATCAACAAACTACACGGCGTCATATAAGAGACAGTAATCGCAATATTCATCACCGCGAGAATCTAAACTTCCTAGTACCTACATATCAATCCTGCTATTTCTTCTTAATTTAGAATTTAATATTTCTGAATCAATGTAACTTCTTTGGAGAGGAAATCCAGTTGTGTTTGTTATTTGACTATATAGTAACGAAGTCAGCCCAACGAAACACTACTGCGCGTAAAACTGTATTACCTACATCGTCCCTACGTGTTTCAGCCTGTAAGAGGGCCATCTTCTGGCGAGACTAATAAAAGAATATGCTACGGAAGCTAACACTGAAATAAAAGAGGTCTCTCTCTTACGGGCTGAAAACATGTAGCGACTTCATTTAGGTAATAAGATTTCACTTACAATAAAGTGTTGTGCTGGACTGACTTTATTTGTTACTAAATGCAATCTCCACTGAAACGGTTTTGAAGGGCAAACACGGCACACAGGTATGCAAATTTATAAAACGATGCCTCACTACTTCACTGGTGTGTGTGTGTGTGTGTAAGCTTACTTCTGACTCCTTTCACTTACGTGATTTAATATAATCTCGGCATTCGAGCTTTTAATTTTCGTTTCGTCGCTGAAGCTTACCACCACACTGCAATTCCCTCCGAAATCTGTACAAATGACAAGCAGCTGTACGTGACGACGACGACAATAAAACTGATTCGAATGGCGTCTGACCAAAATACTATTTTAACTGCTATGAGACTACGAATAGGAAGGTACAGGACTTTTGTTCTGTGTGAATTCCTTCTATAAACACCTTGATGTCGGACACATTCTGTCTAGCGTCACGTGCTTCATTTCTTTTGCCTTTACACATCTGTTCAAAAGAACACAACTCAGAAATGCGTCTGCGGAATGTACTGCCTCATCGAGCACCCCCCCCCCCCCCCCGCGCAGCAAACCTCTTTACTAGCCCATACCTCTCAACTTCAGCGTACCCTTCTCTTTCTGCTTGGCCTTGTTGCATATTTAACGCCGCTAATCAACTGCACCGGTTAGTGTTTGTGTGTGTGGTCCTACGATTGAATAATGCACAGGAAATGAGGAAAGATAACTCAGGGAGGTCGTTCTGGCCTGTTTTAAGTTACTATCTACGTATTTCCCCAGGGAACTGGCAGCAAATGAAATCTGGGGCCTCCCAAATTCGAATGAGTGTTCACCACTGAACAGCAATGTGTCATCTTGCTGACAAAGGCAATAAAGATGTAGATTTAATTCACGACTCTGAGCCAACAAGGTATCGCAATAGCTATTGTTGCGGTACTGAAAACTGGCTACTGCCAACGAGTTTCATTTAGTACAGCCCTCTTCTTCGGCTCCTATGCAAATGAGCCATAGCTGAAGGGCAGATCAAAATGTAGTAGGATCTATGAGTAATAAATCAACATTCATTCTAAGACATAATCGGAATGAACTTTATGCGACTTTTTACAGACGAGTAAATGATACAGAAACCCCGATATGGCGCAGTGTCTCGTAAACTAAATATGTCGCGGTGTATCGACGGTGGCGGTAAATAGAAATACTACATAGTGCGGAATTTCTGTTTACAGACGTTCATAGGGGTTAAGGGAGGGTCGTGCTATATCGGGGGTTAGCAGTACTCATTCATATGTTGGCATCAACAAACACTGCTCTCCTCGCGTCTGCAGTACGAACACGCTCAGTGGTACTCCGGAAATGTAAATTTGACATAGTGCTCTGCCGAATGTGTCCACACTGGGGGCAGACACATGTGCTGGCCTCTTGTTAGTGAGGCCGCACAGACATCGCGGTCAGTCTGCTAGTTCATATCCATGTACCGTACTAGTAGGTGCACTCCGCAAACTGTTATTTCTATTTGTTTTGTTCGGACGAACTTTAATATACGAACAGAGGCTCAAAGTTTGTAATCGTAGCGTACTTTGGGCTGAACTCAGTACTTCATCTCTCATCTCTTAGCCTTGCCTCTAGCATTAATAGTTCGATAATTCGCCGAAGGCTAAAAAAAAAAGAAATCAAGTTAACAGCGGACTCCGTATTAAGCTACTTCAGCTTCTTTTTTTGTGGCACACCTGGGGCACATTCGTTTTCAGCATAGCGTATCTACACAGCCGAAGAATTGTGCTTCGATTTCCGGGGGAGGCAAGAAATTTTCCTCTTCTCCAAAACGTCCAGATTGGTTCTCAGACCCACTCAGCCTCCTTATCAGCGGGGACCGTGGGCTCTTTCCCCTGGGATAAACCGCCTGGGGTGTGAAGCTGACCACTCATCTCCATGTAGTGCCGATATTACAAATGAGTGGAGCTAATCTCCAGTCCCCCACATGCCTTGATGGAGTGTACAGATACTACTTACTCGCACTATTACTCCCTCGATGCACTCCATCACGAGCAGTGGGGAACAACCAGTTTTCCTGCTCGTATTTGGTTACCACATCTTCATACAGACCGGGCACATCTACAGTTGTTACGATCACACACGGCGTTGAATCAGACGTTTTTCACTGTAATGTTAATACCCACTTACAACTATCCTGCACAACCTCGGTGACAGACTACTACACCATCGTCGTAACCAACGTCACTGATTTTCTAAAACAGGGGTCGGAAAAAATTATGGGCGTGTGCTTACATATGCAGCAACAACTTTCTTGTATTCGCCTCTGCTGAGTTACCATGTGCTTCCGGTATCACGGGCTCAAGTAGATCGTTGTAAGAGTACTGCGAAAATTGCGTTTCCTATGACAGCAGGTTTCTTCATAAGATTTTTTCCCCGTCGCCTCCGTCTACAACGAGAGATTGAAAGCAACTGTAAGCACCTCGGTTGTTAACCCCAGCCATGCGACGTAAACAACGAGTGGAAGTGGCGGGCCGAGGCCTGCGAGATTTTGATTTACGTAGTTAAGGAACGATTTATGAGCAAAATCAAAAGTGAATTATATCGTACTGTATCTACTCAACTGCTTGTTTCCACAGTTATAATTTATGAATACTATGCTTACTGCCTGCATTTTATTTCACAACTCGTCCAATATAAAGGAAGAAAATTAACAGGAGACAAACTTCGGAAACACGAGCCTGAACCCAGATATTACGATTGCGAAGCAGCAGCAGTTGGCCTATTAAACGACAATCATAATGTATAGGAACCTGGGCAACTCAAGTCTACGGAACGACTGGCCACGGCCTGACTTGCCCAAACGTTTGACGGCCGGTCGGGACACATTCTTCTCTTGGCCACGTCGGCTCTGAGAGCCACTCAGTTTCATATACAATGGGTAACAGGGTAAAGAAGCCGGAACGTGACGATGACCACGCTGTTCCTTAAAAACGCTGAAGACAAAACTATACGTGAAGGTTTAGTTCCACTCCTTACACGCATTTGTGGCGAGGCAGCACACTAATCAACTTCAATGCCGGTTACAGTTATCTGTACCAAATACTATTACGAAAGTTACCAACGGACAGCCGAATGAAATGGTTTCATACTAACAAATGATTTGGCAGAGTGACTGGCACTCCTTTGTATTCGACTCTCCGCCCTCGGGCCAGTTATGTCCAACGAGATATTTTTTTGGCTTCCTACATTCCTTACAGTCTATCCCTGAGACAGCTGATTAAAATATGCCGCGACCGTCTCGATAAAGATACTCACGAATTAACCATTCATTATCACCCACCCATTAAACGCTATATAACATACGCAGTTCCGAAAAAAAGTTTTATTAGACATACCTAACCTAAGAACACAATTACATCTCACTAATGCACTAATGCGGTGCATTTTAGAGCCGTCTGATGTCTTTATTTCACTGCGGAAACAACAGGTCAAGCCAAAGTCAGACTGTTGCATTGAACTTACAGTACAATGACGCCTGGCACATATGTGGATGTTCAATTATTTGCCCCTGTTATTTAAATGTACGTAAACTGCTCTCCTATTCTACGATGGGTGGCTAGGACAAAGTGACAATTCATGGCAGTTGTACAAATTGACAGACAACACATGAGCCTGATTGAGCAACAACATTAGCATGTGAATACAGTACATGGTGCCCTCTCTCGTCTACAAAAACACCATGTCACATGGTAAGCTCCACAGCACCCGCAGACTGACCTGTCTTCCCAATCTCTCACTTACATGTACACATTTATTTCTCATTATATTAAACAGGCCTACAGTGTGACCTTCCAGCTGTACTGAACGATCTTAAATGTTTTCAACATTTTCCGTGCATTAGACAATAACACAAGTCCAACAAAATAAACTTGCAGTCAACTGGCACACATTATTATTACATATCATCTCGTATACATGCTCCAGCCCTTCTAGGCCATCAACAAAACGAACCAAGTACAAGAGAAAATATGTACAAAACACTAGCGTGTCTCATCACTTGAAAGTGCAGCTAGCATAAGGCATATTATTATGTATCCGCATGTGCTAGCTGCACTTTCTACTGACGACACACACCCTAGTGTTTTATACGTATTTTCTCTCGTACGTGGTGCTCCCCGATGATGGCCCAGAAGGCGGAAACATATGACATATGTAATAATAATAATAATAAAAATAAACATATGCAAAATGACTGCACATGTACTTTGTTAGACTCATTAATGAATTGAACTATCGTTATACGCTAGTGTGCTGACGTAAGAGCCTACATATAAGTACATCCATACTAGGTTTTGAACGCTTGGTTTACAACTGCCTCCAGGAAGAAACAAACAATTAAAGCCTAAAAAATCACATTTCCTTCAAAATTTCTCCCGACCCGCAGTGATTGATGAAACAGTACCTTGACAAAGACAAAACACCGTTTCCTTCCAAATCTCCCTTTACAGATTGTCACCATTTGTTTTCATCCGATGAAATGCCAAACAGTACTTCAAACAGGCTAAGATCGTTTTCTTCGAAATCTGTCCCCATTCCCTTTCATTAACATCACACTTCATGTTATATGTAACTTTAACGAAGACGATAACGCCGTTCGTCGAACTGTTCTGTCGACAGGCCAAATGCGACTAAAGCGGAGCCAGATAACGTAAGGTTAGGGGGAGATAAGCAGTGTGTATTTCTACGTCTCCCAAGGAAGTGGCAATGTGTGCGCGTTTCTTTCATTTCCGCCACTTCCGTGACCAGTATATGACAGGGCATCTTTATTTTGGCAGTATACATTGCAAACGGAACATTAAACTGGCAAGCAAGCAGCAAGCAAGCAAGAAAACAAACAAACAAACAAACAAACAGTAAGTACAAGTACGTTCTTACGTTCAATTCACGTCGGTAAAAAGCATCCTAACGAGAAATGGAAACTAAGTATTACTGTTGCTGACGGAAAAAGTGTAGGTGTAATTTACAGCTCATTAAGTCTATTACAACGGGCCGGAACAGCGCAGTCGGTACAGCGACTAGCTCTGGGCTGGACGGTCCGGAGATCGAATCCCGCTGGGGCGAGATTTTCCGCACCCGTCTAGACCGGCCCTGGAGCCCACCCAGCCTCCTACACAATGGGTACCGCGTCATTCCCGGGGGTAAAGCGGCCGAGGCGTGGCGCTGACCACCCACCCCATCTAGCTCCGAGGTTAAAAACGGAGCAGAGCTATACCTATACTCCCCCTTTCGGCCTTCATTGCCTGTTCTAGGGTGAACTTTGCATTTACCTTTTAACTTTATTAAATTTACCTTTACACAGCCGAGACAGCGTAGTCGGCACAGTGACTAATCCAAAGACTGCAGTTTCCGGAGTTCGAATCCCGGCAGCGATAAGAAATTCTCTCTTCTACAAAACGCCCAGACCGGCTCTGGGTAACGACAATCAAAACAGCGGCCGAGGCGCCAGGCTAATCAGTGGCGCAGCGACGCTGCTTGGCTCCCGCGGCAAGTAGTCAAAATGGCCGACCCAACACAAGTTCTGAACTTTAAAGAAATCGCATTTTTACTGAATTTCCTTTTATTCGACTGAATAATTCAAAATGTGTTGAGCGCAGAAAATCAATATTTTTCATTTAAGATATTCATTCAGCCGCCCCTTGGACTCTGCCGCCAGGAGAGGCCGCATCACTCCCCCTCCCAGCCGACCACCCACGCCTAACTAATGCCGAAATGAGTGGCGCAACACCTCCACTCCTCCTATATGCCAACACTGCATGTACAGGAACTTTTTTTATAAGATTACAAATTTTACTGTACTTGTTTATCTTAGTTTACTGTAGTTCGTGGATGAGATGCGTTCTGGTATTTTGCTACTGCACTGCACTGTTCTTGGTCCATTAAGGATGTCTTAATACATTATTATTAACACATCAGTACGGATCACACAACAAACGAAGACCTTCGCCGATTTTTCAACAGACAGGAAAGCCTACACTAGTATCGCTGTAAGTTCTACTTTCAGAAAGATACAGCACTTTTCTTCCACACTGTTTCCAATTCACCGCGCATAAGATTTCATATAACCGGTACGTAATTCACAGAGCGTCGTAAAGCACTAAGTTTGCACGCATAGGGAAGTTCAGACATGGCTCCACGTATTCTTAACTTTGTCACCAGAGATAATTCTCATCTATAAAGGCACGTGACAAAAGCACTACGTGACAAAAGCACTGCTTTATTTTGGAACTCAAGAACTCTGTAAGACGTACTAGTGGGCTAAATACGTCATGGGTGAACATGCAGCATTTTCATCATCATAATCTTCCATTTAGGATTAAAAGCAGTTACACTTCTGTTTTATCTAAATCTTTGGCCAGGTAAGTTGTCAGCAGGCCTACAGCAAGTGGGTACATGAACAACCGGGGTTCGACTCCCGCCAATAGCCGAAATCTTTATCTTCCCCGTCGCATCCTAACAGGCTCTGGGGTTCGCCAGTCTTCTATGCCATGGTGCTAGAGACTCTTTCCAATAGGAGTAAAGCGACCTGGGCGTAAAGCTGACCGTCTCTTCATGTACAGCAGCAGGCCTACCGATATTATGGATGCTTAGTTACCATACCTCATACGTCTTACTGGCGTGGCGATTAATACAGCACAGTGCCAACAGCCACTTACCGGTATCCTGTTCATATACGTCCCAGTTTGACAAGCACATTGTTCGGCATTCATGGAGCAGAGTCCTTCTTGAGAAGCTAACAGGACCTCAGCTAGTCAAGAAATTCCCAGCATTTTATGGAACCCGAAAATTCATTACTGCATTCACAAGAGCCCGCCACCTGTCCCTATCCTGAGCCATATCAATCCAGTCCAAGCCCCCCCCATCCCACTGCTTGAAGATCCATTTCAATATTACCCTTCCATCTACACCTGATCGGCATTCATATTCACTTTAAATATAATGTAACTCATTTATTTAAACTGCCAAAATTACGTACATCGCTTTGTTCACACACAGTTTCCATTCTCCTCGTCTTCAATGACTGCCTAAAAACACGAAAATCTGAGGACATACATCACCTAAAAAACTACGTCATACCTCATCGCTAAATAAGTTTCAGGTCAGCATCATCAACGTATTCTTTCAAAATAATAGAAGTTCAACTGTGACTAGCCCACAGAAAAACAACTAACTTACAACGGGTACTCGTAATTCAATTAGATTATTATTATTATTATTATTAATGTGTAGGAACAACAGCCATAAGGTCGATTACAGATACAGCAGAGAAACATAGAACAAAATACACAAGATAATAACAAAATACACAAGATAATAAACCCACAAACGAAAACACACAGAAAACGAGAACAAGAACAAATCATGACCGGAAAGTAACAGCGCAACAAACATTCGCGTAATTAAATCAATAGCAACGCCAAGAACAAATCGAAACGAATGGAAACAAACAATTACAATTAATTTAACCAAAGGCGAAGTGAAATTAAAGACACGAAAAAGAACACGACTGCTATTAGTACATCGCAATCTCGTGATAACGATTAACATATAATTAAGTGCCACAACAATATGGAGTGGTATTAATGGAGAATATGATTAAATGATAACAAACAGCAATAATGAGAATAACAACAACAGTAAAGAGACAAAGTATTCCAGACAAGAACTGTACAAACTTGAGGCACAATACCTTCAAGGCTCTTTGTATGTACATATCAACAAATGCCCTTGAACACGACACCTACTACACTGAACTTCAAGATTATCCAAAGTAACATCTTATCGGGCGACAAGCTGCATAATGAATTCGAATAATGGATTCAACATTTCGAAAACTTTCTGTGTATCCACAACCAGAAAACAAAGCAATATGCTCAGAACTCATAAGGCGCCCCCCCCCCCCCAAATGAAAGATTTATGAGTAGTTGCCGTGAAAGCTCGAAGTCTCACAAGATCTTCCAGTCTCTTTTGACCACAATAATTAAACAATTGAGTATTTCAAAGCTGAAGAACGATCCAGTTCCATCGTCCGAAGAAGCACTCTTCCCCAACCCCCGGTCCCGTCCCACAATGCAACCTGTCACTCTTAGCAGGTACACGATATTCTTTCTGAAAGCAGAGGTGGAAGGCAGGAACCAGGCATGATTTCTACACCACACAGTACAAACAGTAAGGATGAAAGCTATGTCCCTCACAAGTGGTCAAAAGCTAATTATTTTACATATGCTGAAACTGCGCTACGGTTGACGTACTCAGAACATCAAATAAAATTGAATGGAACCAACAGGATTTGCTGCTTTGCACAACTACCTAATTGGCCTTGATGGCTATTTATTGCACACACAAATTCTACTATTGCGACGCGAATTGCACTGCACATTACACTCAAACAAAAGGGAACTCGTTAAGAATTCGCAGTATCAAGAATGTGAATATTAAGGATGGCGACGTTAATGACATCTATATTTTAAATCAAAACGCAATTTCATTTATACTGTACGCCGTGTTTATTTTGGCGGGCCGATAAAGTTTGATCTGACATTCATACAATGTTGGGATTACCGTGAACCGATACGATCCAAAATTAAATTCGGCCGGCTACTATCAATGTAAACTTTGAACATTAAATTTAATTAAATCTGACGGTCAGGAGAGAGGAAACGTCCAATGGCTGCTAACAGGACATCTCTTTTCTAACCAAACGGTTCTGCTGAAGTACGTCGTTCAAGAGTTTCGGAAGTGAAACACATGTACAGATGAACAATACCTTCGTACCGTGCTTTTATTTCATGCACTTCGTGTGAAGACAGATGTCAATGACCCACTTCGAAATCAAGCAATTACTTCTACTTCAATCACAGCATCACCACAGGTCTCTTTTTAATACAAACCGTTAGCTGCGACACTGAAAAGTTTCATTAATAAAAGTTGTTCCTACTTTATCCAATTTACTCTAAGAGTTTTTGTGCAAATACTGCACGCCTGCGAAAAAAATTAAACAAACGAATACCATTCACAGAATCGACAAGGACACTTTTGCAGAACAAATCGCGATTCTGCAAACACACACTACGACACAGTTTGTTGACATATTAATGTCTGTCGAACAAGTCATCAGAACAAACTTATATTGAGACTTCGGGGATTCAAGGCAGTTCGCATTCGCTGAACACTTTTCATATATCACTGTGTCATAATGGTGTAAATGACATGTTTCGGAGGAACGTGCTGCCTTATTCAGGAAAGAACTTGGAGGACGTAGAAAGTTAGGCTGGAACAGCGGTTATTTGTACTATTTCGGTACGGTGATATAGGAAGGAGAATCCGGAGCGAATGTTTTGTCATGTTCTGGGATGACAAGTTTTAAATGCAACTTCAAGAACCTCAGAACAGCCCAACGTTAATAAAATTTCGTGAATTCGGGCTTCTGCCGCGGTGTAAATGATATCTGCGCTCTTTTGGATTTTACGCAGCGTAGAACGGTAGTTTCGTACCGACGTTTCGGGACAACCTATCGTTCCAACTTCAACTGTCAAGCAGTCTTCCTTGACTGCTTGAAGTTGGGACCGATAGGTTGTCCCGAAACGTCGGTACGAAAACTACCACTCTACGCTGCGTAAAATCCGAAAAGAGCGCAGATCTCATTTAATAAAGTTTCCACAAACAAAGCATCCATCTCGATTAAACTTCAGCGTACTGAAAGTACTCGTAATGTGACACAAAGTAATATTAAACATGACGCATGATGAAGTTGTATAGAAAGTTCAAATTAGTTTGTGGATCATTTCAAGAGTTCACGGTGGAAACATAACCCGAATAGCAAGTCTACAAAACCACCTGACGATCTGTGCTTTATTTAACGACATCTTTCGTACTTCACGTCGGTAGAAATGGTGGACAGTACAGTCAGACATCTGTGAATCAATATACAAGGATTTACAAAAAAAAAAGAAAGTGATCGCGGCCTGTTTTAAGGAACTGACCAGGAACTTACCTGAGAGGAGTTAGCAAATTTACGCGAATACTTTGAAACAGCCGGTCTTCGGACACAGTTTCGAAACCAGACATTCCGAATAAGCAGAAAAACTGCTAACAACTCATCAGAGACGACTGGTTACGCCAAAGGAATGGCAATAGTTGCACAGACGTCCCTATTAGTGGACCAGAGTTCGTAACTGGAATCACGAACCAATATAGGCCTATCTTTGAACAGGTCTTCAGGATGATTCCAATGTCTTCACATACACTTGACCATCTGAGCAATATACATGAATGCCACACACTTACTGCGAGATTTGCCATGATGGTGATGGCTGTCTTTTACCAATCTACATTACCAATACCATACCCAGAATTTAAGTAACGAAAGACAGAATATAGAGTAGAATTTCCATTAGACCCCAGAAATTAATACAGACGTGCTAGCCGGTCGCGCTGCGAATTAATGTGTTCAGCTGATAGTGCCAATAATTAAACTCATTTTTTTTTCTAGAAATACGTACTACTATAAGGAAAAGTACCCAAAAACAAGTTTTCTGTTGGTTCGTTTAATGGACAGATCTTTCCGAGTCACTGTGCGGAAGAAAGCAGAAACTGTTCCGTGTCCTAGCAACTACACAAGCATCAAGTAGCCTTTCTACGTCAGTCGTGAATTTAATTCATTTCCACTTCTTCCTGTCCTTCCTTTCGAATAAGAACATGACACAGTTTTCATGACGGACTTTCTGAACAAATGACAGCGAATCCAACTCAGTATAAACATCCCAACACAGTCACAAGGGCAAACATGTGGACTGGTTACTTTAATTATTTACGTTCTACTCTGTGCGCCTTTTCTTCGGACAGAACGTCACACAAGTTTTTATTGCTTCTCGATCAACAATAAAAACTGCTCAAATGATGCGCTTCACAGCGAAAGACCTTTCAATCACCTATAGACAACAGAAGAACCTCCTCTTCTCATTATAGTCATTCTACCTTGAAAATAAATCGCAAAAAGAAACTATACCCTAAAAGTCATAGAGGACAATATATGAAGAAGTTATAAACACGGAACTGAGAGAAGTACAAAAGCAATGGACGTCTACAGCGGTACTGTGGTGCGCGGGAGACAATAAACGCAAAACAAGTACATGTTCCTATTTTTGGAAAACAAAGTTCAACAACGTTCAACAAAATTAATTTTCATTTTCCTGAATATCCAACGTTCTGAATAACTCTTTTCATTATGAACGCCCAGATAAACTACAGACTAAGGTTGCTGAGAACACAGTACAGAGGATTTAAGAAGAAGCAATGGGAGAAATGGAGAAAATTACGGGAGGAGAATCATGAATTCTATTGAAATAAAGGTAAAGTTGCCCTTGTGCTTAAGTCGGCACACGTATGACGATATATACGTCGGTGAAAATACATTCCATGCGTTATTTATCTCAGCAGTTGCCACTATGACAATATGTTCTTATGGGATGTGACGTGTGTAGTATGGAAGACATTTACCGGCGTTTCTAATGAGCATACTACCTACATCTCCAAGGCTGAAGATGTAGCGGGTTCCTCCAAAACCCAGTATATTTCGATTAGAACACATGGCGTCTCATTACGTAAGATGATATTCTTCAACGGTTAGCACGACCATACAACTCGCAGGCCGCCAATTTTTTATACAAATTTTGGGAAAAATAACCAGAAAAGACTGCAAACCTGGTATTACCTTATATAAAAAAAAACTGTCTAACGGCGAACAAGGTCGTGTTTACCAAAAATTAATTAATTATTGTACGAATGGGCAATGAAGGTTATTTTATTACACAGCTAAGACACAGTTTCAGCATCCAGAGCCACTTCTGGCTGAGAGATTTTCCGGACTCGCGTAGTGAAGCCTACAGCACAACAGTATGTATATAATCCTCTAATACGATTATGCTTGAATATCATATTTTTTAAATGCTTCTTCCAATAAAATCGCTACACATCAGACTCACAATGTTTCAGACAAAGCGCGATACATTAGACCTGCCCATATTATCAACGTAAGAAATACATCATGAAGGAATATGACGGGCGTCGAGGTAAATTCCAAGGAGTCTTAACCACTTCAAATTCTTTGCACTGCATTAGTTCAAAGACAATTGTAAGCAAGAACATTACACAACTACATACAACGGTTCCTACACGCGTTTGTTTCGTGCAAGGAACACATAATCGTGAGAGGTAAAGTGAAATAAACGCCACGAAAATCCCGTATAGCAGATATTAAATTTAAGAAACACAATTCAAGAAATACTAGCTTCTTAACCTGGGCACAGCTACATAATTTGCGCACCACATGATTGTAACATGCACAGCACGGGGAAATTTTTCACTTGACATGACTTTATTCAGTTCACAGAAACAATGTTTAACACGCGCTGCAAACGGTTACTTTTGACTCCTCTGCAAACGCATATAGTTTACATGAAATATGAGGAAGGTCATCTACCAGGAAAAATGACTGAACATTGGCCAACTCCACTGAAAGTCTGTAGAAGGCCGTCAAGAAACAAAACCGTTGTGCAGGTAGATACGGCGATACAAATTGTCAGCGATCATGTAACATTCTACACAATAAAATCTACACCAGACGAGCTCCAATAAAAAAAAAAAAACCTGTCTTCATTTCGAGAACAATCAATGATAAATGAAGTAAAGACAAACTTTAATAATAAACGGAAACTAAACGCCGGAACAGACAGCAACAGAAAATGATCTGCCTGAAAATTTTCATACGATTTTGTTCCCGTAACGTCTGTCAAGAAAGGCACATTCCTGTCATAAATAGAAAGTAAGATCAAAGTAAGATCAAAGTAAGATCAACATCGTCAATACAACAGTTCACAATAGTCTGACAGGCTGCTGGAAGAGTAGGAAGAATGAAGTAAAGAAGCGTGCGAAAATGTACATCAGTACCACACATACATGCGGTATGTAGCGTGCAATAGCAGTCATATTAAACGTAAAGCTACCCTGCGCACGCCATGATGGAATAAGGGGAGCTCCAGTCATTCTTAATCTTTGCACTGTATGAGAGGCGAATGGTCAGGTTCACGCCCCGGCTCCTCTATCCCGGGGAAAGAGCCCCCCCCCCCACCCCCCAATGAGTGGGAAGCTATGTGCAACCAACGGCCAGATGACGCGCTTGTTTAGTCACTACACCGACTACGCTATCCCGGCTCCACATGTTACACGTAAACCTGTCTAAAACGGGAAAGTGTACGTTCCCCTAGAATTACTTTAAAACAGGGGTGCACAAATTTTCCAAAAATCTATGAGCCGCCTCAAAATCAAAGGCGCCAGGAGGCTGACATGAAAGAAGTTCCATATTGTGGACCCACAAATGTTAGGCTCAACCGTACAAAATTTAGTCGCCATGGCGACCTGGCGCCCGTCATTTGTGCACCCCTGCTTTAAGAGCATGCGCTACTGCATTGCACATACGATGTGCGTCGTGAGAACGGCAGTGGACGCGTTTACCAAGACACGCAATTATACAGGCAGGCCCTGTATTTCATAAACTCCCTTTTCGTCTAGCTACCACTCAAGGCGTCAAGCACACGGCCTGAATCACGAACGTGAACCGGCTATCGTGACCCAGGCTTTTCGTGGTTTGCCTCAGTACCTAGAGGCAAATGCCTGGTTAATAAATAACTCAGGTAACGGCCACGTCCTACCGCATTCTTTGACTCGGCGGTATCACACGCGGAATGCATTCGGGAGACACAAGGTTCAAATCCCGGCCGCGAACCCGCTACACTCACAGCCTGCTAGGTCGTTCACCCCAGCCCCTTCGGGCAAATATCAGGATAACATTAACACAAGCCAGTACCGCTTCCTCCCACTCTCCTTCCGGTGCAACATTCACACATATTAACAAATCACATTCTACGATACCATTACACAAACTCAGCAGCTGACAACAGCACAGTGAAATAACAAAAATGTTGAGTCGGGCGGCCGGTTCCGTTTTCCTTCTTTGTGTGCTACATAACTGGACTGACTTGCCACTAACGATGCTTATCGACAGAGGGGTTCATTTGACGTTGATAAACCTATCAAGCGTGGCGGTTAACAATGTGGTATACAACCTTGGTCCCAGGCTGGTTGAGAAGATACAGTGCTATTTTTAACAATAATAGCAGACAGCAGATAGACTTCTGTAGTCTCTTCTGGGAACAGTATATCCGTCAGAAACCAACATCACAGATCTAAATTTAGTGACATAATTTGGATGTAATTCCATCAAAGCGACTTGATTAAACGTGAATTGTATTACTGGCAATATGGTTATACTGTACCTTTTAAATACTAAGAGAAATGCAACAATATACGATTTTAACTTCAAAACCTCCACCGCATGAAGTATGCAATAAATGCGCTGTCAGTTTCATAATTAAATTCTAAGTTCGCCACAAATTTAATATTCGTTTTTCTTCTCGCCTCCTTTTAACAGACAAAGCACATCAGTGCATGTACCGAGCTCAACATGGTCTTCACAGCGTTTCTTTCTTCTTTATTCTTCATCACTGCCATGGAATAAGTCGTCCGACTGTTTGCACTTTCAGATGTGCTTTAAATCCGTGTAAGTACACTGTAAACAGTTAACAACGAGTATCTAAAGGAGTTGGGAGGTGCATGCGCACCTAAATGTACGTCTGATAATTCTGAGCCCATATGCCTTAGACCAGGGGTGCACAAATCCCGAGCACCATGTCGCGCGGATGACTAAATTTTGTACGGCGGCGCCTAACATATGTGGGTCCCCAGTATGAACTTCATGTTCCCCCTCTGGCGCCTAAAATTTTGAGGTGCCTCATAGAATGCTGAAAAAGTTGTTCACCCCTACCTTAGATCAGTGTTTAGCAAGGACTCATGAAGAAAAATTTAAATGTAGTTCAGTATGTCACGGTACACCAAATAGCGTGTTTTTGTACAATTGTGGGTAGGTGAAGGAGGGACTGTGTCTTTACTATTATGTACGTTAGTATGCACATGCTTTAAGATTTACAATTCATTATGATTTTTATTCACGCATTTTTCATATCGTAGAAAAACGCAGCCCTAAGATACACAATTTTCAGAACGAGTAATATACGAATATAACAAGCCCCACAAACGAAATATTTGGGCTCAAAAATTACATTTTAATAAATCTCAAAAGACGAAAAAGGGTACAATTAATAAAACAGCACACCATAAGAAAGATATGACAATCATAAAAGTCGGAATCTGTGGTGTTAAATATTTTTATAAGCACAGAAAACTTAGGCCAATGCAGGGCAGTCTGAACACAAGGAGAAAGCTGTTGAAAATGAGTGTAACAACAGAAGTTAATATGAGAAAGGCGTATTCCTGTATACTCACGAGAAATACAATACAGGCAATTAAGAAACCCGAAGATGCGGAATACAACATGTAGTTAATCATACAATATACTGGACTGAATGAAATCCTACCCCTTCAATAACCAGAGGTTTCCAAGGTCGAAAGGATAACGCAAAAGCAGACAGTTCAATACATTGGTATCCGTTCCTCCGGCACACGGCACTGCGTCAGTGGGTAGGCAATCTGGTTGCAAGACAAAGACTACCATGCTGTCTCGAAACATCCGTAACCCAATATCCAGTGACGCAGCGTCGTATCCCATAAGAACGGATACCTCATCCACGCCGCTGCTAAAACCTAAAAACTCGCAATCCCATACATTACACATAAATTTTCACTAAATGTACAGTTTTACTATACGAGATGTGAGATGCCGACGGCGGTGACGAAGACACAATCTGCATTTCTGACTACAATTTTGATGCTGGTTACTTTGGTTTGGTCCATGTCGCCTACAGGACACTGTATTCCTCGATTTCAGCTCACTTTAAGCTGAAACTGCAGCTACTTAATGATTACAGCTACCTTCCTTCTTTGAATTATAAAACGCTTGGGGGGTTTTCTGTGGTTTCTCAAATGCTTGGGTTACTATGATCACTGCAATTACTGCACACCCCCCCCCCCCCACGTCTTCCAGGAATACGTATGAAATACATTTTCCAAATTAATCGTAATTAACTTTATTTTAATATCACCGTGCATTTTTGAACATTAATACTGTTTTACACCAACCAAATGCACTTATTTTAAAGAATATTTTAGTGTTCTTTAAATAAATAAGTGCATTTGGTTGGTGTAAAACAATATTAATAATCGTAATTACTTTTCGTTCGCTAATTCTACGGATTTCTCTCATCACCACCGCCATCGCCGAATCTCCTGCACCACGAGTCTGAATTCCTGCTTAAAAAATCGATCCTTGAAAATTACGTTAAAAGACCGACCAATCTCGTTCATAATCTTCAAAACTAAAGTACAATTTCCGCACTATGACGTTCGTAAACACAAACATATGAATACACATTCCAATTTATTTCTTCTTCTAAAGAGTCTTTAAAACGTTGTCCTTAACCAAGCTAGCTGATGCTACCAAAAACATCTGCCAATGTAAGGAGAGTTAGCTAAAATGGATATTTAGTTAAAGCTCAGTTTAGTAAGCTAACAGGCAATGTCCTCAAATTCCGACATTCACCCAGCAAGTGAATGTATGGTATCCCAGCTATTTCAGGCACGTTACATTTCCAAGACTGCAAGATTGCGGTAAAACAACACGATATTGCTCTCCCACGTGAAACGATTTGGAGCTCCAAACAAAAGAGTATAGCATCTTGCGCTGTGACCAATTTAACTTAAAATTGGTATATCAAAGCATAAAGCATTACGACAAGTGCGAAACGTCGATATGGGTGGCCCTTGCGAAATAAAACAGACTGTTTGTCCATTAGGGCAGGGAATACATGAAATGTGATAGCCTGTGACGTTTCCCCTGCGTTTACAGCGGGGAAACGTCGGAGACTGTGAAGTAAAACACAGCGGGACTCAGCTTCGCGATTTCGCAGGAGATGCGAGCCGCCACGGTAATCCTACTCCCAACCCCACATCTGTACGGCCGCAGCTGAACTCTGAACGGCACGTTTATTTTATCCTCCGCGAGTATGTGAATTCATTTCGCGGTGAGGGAACACTACTTTTCCTCTAGGTATTTGCACTCTTTTTGTTGGGGCCACTCCAGATCGCACCAAGCGGTAACACTCACTATCTCCCAGTATCAGACTTAAAGTTACTGTAGGAACCCAGTGTAACCAGAAGCGTATTTTTCATTAAGGCAAGGAAGTCATGCAACGTTCGAACATAATTTTATTCTAAATGCTACCCACACTGTGGTAAAGGTGCGAATATCTGAGAGACGATGGTAACTGCTGAGCCTTTACTACAGGACTCTAAAATGTATGGCTGGACTACGGCACTTCCGCAAGTGAAATAAGACACCAACAATAAGCCGTGTTCGCATCTTCGCATCCCGGACCCTTTTCAGGCGGTCATACAATTTAATCCACTGTGGTCACTCTTTGTTCTTGTTCACAACTGTACACGTATTATAAAATGTCATTACTATTAATATGGCCTGTTAACATTTTTTTTTTTTGCAGAGTATCATATACGAGTATATACGTTTAGGTTGATTTTGTTAAATTTATAGGACATTACAGCCTCAAAATTTCACCCCGTCGAAATATTTTGTAACTACTGGCTTAAAGGCAATGTTTCCTACGTAACTGGTAGGCACATGCATAATCCATCTACTCGTACATCCCAAATTTAAAATTCATCAGTATAATCAGTAAATACTACATATTATGACTGCAAATTTTTATTCTCCTTATGCATCACGTAAATCACATCAAGAAATACGGCAGATTAGCAGCGACTAAGGTAGTAAAAAAGGTACGTTAGTCTTCACGTAAAATACCTGTTACTTTTTTCGGTAGCAACAAAGTTATATATCCTCTACAGATGTTAGTAACCCCCCCCCCCCCCGGTCAATATAAAATGTCACAAAAATCCGGTAGGTGGGAGCAGAGTTGTTCCACGCGGACGGACCGACGGAAAGACGGGGAGATATTACGCAGCCAAGAGCCGCAGTTCGCAACTTTGCGAAAGTAACTAAAAATACTACAAGAAATTACAATTCTGCCCTCATTTCTTGGGGATAAATTTCATACCGTCGTACCCTGCACGTGAAATTTGTCACCCTGATGCATTAACACAGAATACATTCATATTCCACTGTATACAAAACATTCATTCTCGCACACGGAAATAACTACGTCGAACTTGCAACAGAACCTGCGGTCTGAAACGCAAACTACGAACGGGCTGCTCGTTATGACATGGGGGCGCTGAACAGTCAACTACATTCCCAAACAGAAGCCTACGGTTAAAAAAATGCTAACGAAACCCCACGCCACAGATCTCAAACAGGACGTAAGAGACTATCTGCACATGCGACAGAAGAGATCGAGCACTTACAACGCCCAGTGGCTGGTGGAGTACATATACCGCCGGTGGGAACACTAAGAACTCTGCATTTTGATGTCAAAGGGTTAAATATACAAAACTTTTTATTGAAAGATTCGTTTAAATTTTCCAATTAAAGTAAGCCCCCAAAAATGATACGCAAAACCATAAAACCTTACAGGTCACTATGGAACTACATACAAGATAACGTCTTGGTACATTAAAGATTGAGGCCATTTATCGAAGGTTGGGCAGTAATGTATATGCATGCACGAATCAAGATGAACGTAATGTGTTCGAGGGCAGATGCTGTTTATTACCACTTAGTGAAAATGTGAGAATGTACTAACAACAAGACAGCTGCTAATGGTGAACTCCGAAACGTAATACACAGACTGTACCAACGCCTTCTTTAATTTCTAAATACAATCCGGTTTCACGGCACAGGCGTAAATGAAACTGCGTTTACGCCCCTGAGAAAAGTACGGCCTTCCTTGCGCCGATCTTCACGACACGCACAAACGCTTATTGCCGTATGTTCAGATGTCTTATACCGAATTTGACCCAAATCGGACAATAATGTCGAAATTACAAATTCATTTATTCCCGAAAGCAAACTACGACTTTCACTGCGCCGATTTTCACGAAACTCACGCCTGCTCAGCGGCAATGCATTGAGATTTTGTATACTGAATTTCACCCAACCCGGTCAAGAAATATGGAAGTCAGGAATATAAATCAATTTATGCCCTGAAGTAAATTATGATTGCCAATGCGATTATTTTCACGGTACTTATGCTTGCTCGACAACTTTTAGAAGAACTCCTATACAGAATTTCACTCCAGTCACTGATACTAAGTCACGGACGGAGGGGGGCTTGGTTTCCACATACGCCTTTCTTTTTCTACTTGGTAAGGAACGCATAAAAAGATAACGGGATATTACAGCCTGACAAATTGCAACGAACTCACCTACCCCTGCTTTGAGTAACACACCGGTGACGTCACAGCCGTCGGTGTTCATGGGACTGTTGTAGATGATAAACACTTCATTCGAATGTTTCCGAATTCTTTTCAACAATACTAATTTGAATAATTAAGCTTCACTGAAATATTAAATAGTGATGATGGGTTGGAAGTCAGACGATTTGCGCCTGACGATTTGTCTTTTGCACTGATAATAAAGAGTTCCGTATCCTGAAATTCTGTATAAGCGAAGTGCTGTAGTTGACTGCAGATCTATCTGTCTGGAAATCCCTACTGTCCGTAAGTGCAACATTTCTAAAAAATGTTTACATTATTTTAATATCTCTCTTTCCTCTATATATATGTACAATACCGCATCTGAGTCACACCCCTAGTGCTAGATAGGCCTCACTTCGTTGCCATGGTTACCGGGCGGTGACTTCACGAAAAGCAGCAGAACTCTGCAGTGTGCAGTCACATTTAAGTGACTATCACATGGTATTTATTAGGTCTGTTGCTGTCTGTGTTAAATGCATTATTAACGGACAATGGTTAATCTTAGTGCAGTACTTTTAATGATAGAAGCAAAAATGATGGCAACCTTTTCCTCTATATCGCATTCCCATTGTACAATGAACCAGAAAATACTCTATCCTAACCCCCCCCCCCCAATACCAACCCCCCACTCCTTACACAGTTATCATCATAGTGCACGTGATATACCAATACATGGCCTTATCTAACGTATGTGATACTTCATAACACAACGTACAGGATTTAACAATTGGTATTTCGCGCATTTTCCACGTGATCCACAACGAAGGTGAGGAGGTTTTTAACTAGGTGACCGACAACACCGTAGTGGTCCTCCGGTAGTACCTGGAATTTTATCTTCGGTTTTCCTCTTGCGGTACTGTACCGACTAGCAGGAATGTTAGAATTGTCACGATTACTCGCAGAATAAATTGAAGGACTTGCAATCCAAAGAACGTACCGGCCGCATCTCAGACACAAGCTGACATTCCTTCCAGGGCGAGCCTGATAACGATCCAGTAACACTTTCGTGACCCAATGCGAGCCGCGAAGTTGTACAAACAAATCTACGTCGCTCACACCCTTGACGTAAAGACATACAAGTGCTGGTTGCCAAACAGACACATGCTTTTTCTCCTTTCCATTCCAGCGCTGACACTACCCACATGTGAGGCAGATGTTATCCTTTATGTATGTAGCCACTATAACGTGACTGTTACACTGACATCTGACCAGCAAAATATTTTCACTTGGAATTTGCAAGACGTGGATTGAACGAACCCTTGATTCTTCCTTAAATACTTCAAGAGTGCTTTATTTGTTCGCTCTTGTCCAATAGTTCCAATCAAAGATATGTTCTGCTGCAGCACTGAGAACAGCAAGGGTACGAAACTTAAAATGTAAATAAACATGTTGCTCTTTGGTGAACAAAGTCAACGCACATTCTCTCCGTAACTGATGATCCAAGCGTTTTTTACCTCTACGCAATCCCTCTTCCAGAATATGGAAAAATACTTGCACTGCACATCTTTCGGCGGTGGGAAGGCACCTGAACTAAGAAACCAAATCCAAATGGATTTAACCATCTTGTTATTGAAAACATTTTCTGTTAGCATATTTCCGTAGCAACGAAGGTCTACATTTTCAAGTGGCCATTAGTTACAGAGCTAACTGCTGGCGATGGCAGGAGACTTTGCATTTCCTAACCTCACACACAAAAGCCAGTAGTAGTGCGAGAAGTCTGTGAAACAAGACACGAACTGTTGTCCCTCATAGGCTGGTTTGGAGATTCTGAAATGTCAGCACCATATGCCAACTCAAATTCGAATTACGTGCCACACCCAATTTACACAAAAAAAATTCTAAAAGGGAAAAGATTGCCATGTGCATCCTGGGTATCAAGCCATGAGGAAATACAGCGGACGTCGAAGCAGAGATCTACACTTTATAGATGTCGACACTAATTATAGGGGCTAGACTCACGTTGCAGCGGTTCTATCCTCGAGGAATGAGTCTATTGTACCCACAGGATCAGAAGGCTGGGTGGGTCATAGCAGGATAAAGCAAAATTCCAGCCCTTGCCGGAAATCTAAACCCCATCCTTCAGCTGGTGACCCATCACTTCACATCGTGCCAAATTTATTTAAGCACGCAACTGTGTAACTGCGCATTGCAAAGTCTCTCCTACACAACAATTATATCTGACAGCTGACTGACTCATCGTATGTCAACCACACTGTCTGCATGATATTCAGCAACCAATCACAAAAGAATGACATTCAAACTCTGCATCACAGACGTGGTCTGTGGCGTACATTTATGGATACCAAAGAACACAAAATATCTTACAACCCGGATGCGGTAATATCCGTGGATTTTTGTGTTTAAACGTGAGCTGTGGTGGCAGGGGGAGGAGGAGGTGTTGTGGAATTCTTCTCATTCCGTAAGTGAATTTTCATTTTCCAAAACTACAACTAATGAAAACCTTCGTCTTGCAAGAATCATAACTAGAGATTAATTTTTTACGTCGCTATAGCGTAGTCAAACGGCTAGGTTACGAGCTGGTCGATTCTGGGTTCAAATTCCGGTAGGGGCAAGACATTTTTCTCTTCTTCGTATCTTCCAGACTGGTTCTGGGGCCCACCTAGCCTAATATGCAACGGGTACCGAGGTTCTTTCCCGGAGGTAAAGCGGCCGGGGCGTGATGTTGACCATTCACCTGCATCCAGCGCCTAGGTTCACAATGAATGGAGCTATATCTATACTCCCCCCCCCCTCCGTATGCCTTCACTGCGTGGACAAGGACTACACATTTTTTACTTTCATCTATACAGAAGCAGTTAACACAAGCATCAAGCTGGACATCAGTCAGCAAGTAGCCTACATGTCTCCGGAAGTCTAAACAAGAAGGCGTTCTACAATGATCTTTTTGCTTCGGTTTATAAATGGCGATGATACAATTTCTGATGATAACGTATTCCTAGAAAAAAGTTACAATCCAGGGAAGAGTTCGTTAAAACGTAGCTGGCAGAAGTTCATACTACGGGACAGTCCTTACAGCAACTTCACCATACGGAAGACCTGCAGCACCAATTACGGTTCCTCTCATGAAGGTCACTGATGTCAAAGGTTCCATGAAATTTAATAACAGCACGTAACGTTACTATGGAAGTGCGATGCTTGGCTGCATAGTTGCAGGTTCAAACGCGTTGTCTGCCGTTTCCCCCCCCAGACTTTTGTACAGAAATTAATGGCCCAATCCCTGCAATTCATGCTCGTATTTAAAACAATTCTTTACAATGATTTCGTTCACGGTTCCCTTTATTAACACACAAACATGACAAAGACGTTCGTGTAACATTAAACATAACCCACTTCAGCGAAGTTTTGCTCGTTCAGCTGGTCAAAAAATTCTTTGCTTTCAAGGGGATCGGCGGTGGACCACAGTTTGCGGAAGACTAGCTTGCAGACACCTTCCTGGGCCAGTGAATCCAGTCGCCTTTACAACCTACTATTCTACGACTTCTCCCTTAAGATCCATCTTATATGGCCTACTCTCATCCTATGTATGCTAAACTCTGTCGAGGCTTTACAACCGAAATGTATGTGCAGTTCAATTTCTTCCCCCCGAGTGCCACATGCCCCCTGTTCACCTCACTCCTACGATTTAATCAACCTAAACACATTATATGAAAATCACAAATTGAAGGACATCTAATAGTACACTGACACATTATACAAATCATGACGTTCTTCGTTAAGTACTGACAACTCAGGCAGTGCATCATCACACGATACGGCAAAATGGAATAAACAGTTCCCCACTGCTGCGAGCTTTCAACTGCAATACAAATTAAAGTGAAGTACAACACTTTTACCGTTACAAAACGGTCTCGGGCGACATCGCTATACTGAGAATACAGCATAAGAGTAATTTTAGAATGTAGGCCTATATCTTGAAAGGATCTGGAAACAGAGAACGCTACGATACACACGTAAGACCTAAAGTCTGCCAGACCAAGGGACGAAAGCGGTCCACGATTCGCGTTACCCTCAATAAAACTGAACTCCATTCCGTGCAGGAGTTCAGAATCTGAATTTAATCCTATATACCCACACGCATCGTTCTTACATCGCCCACAAAATCGACATTTTAAACTTCTTACTCGATCTAAACATTTAAGAGGCTGTACGTCGACGATGGAGTAGAGCTTGTGTCATTTTGCTTGTTCTCCGCGGATAACACGCTAATGTCAGAGAAATACGTCATATCGAATAATAACAATTTAATGTAAAAATCAGAAACCGGTTCGCAACGACCATGACGTCACTAGCTGCTCTACCGATTCACACAATGTTTAACTAAATGAACAAAAAGGCAGACTTGTTGCCAGGAACACAATTAAATTCAGAAGTTATTGATTTAACGTGAAAACATTATTCTCATCTGTTTCAACAAGGGCAGAGTTGTCCTCCAGTCTGCGACCACTCCACGAAGTCGTACAGGGGCAGTGGGCGTAAAGCCCTACTCATTCCTATCCTCGGCACTAGAATCGAAACGAGGAGTCCAGCCCGTAAAAGGGAACATTTATTGCTTTAAAATATATGGTTACTAACCAACAGAAAATGGTTCTGTAAACCGTCATAATCGGCTACAGGAATATGACTTCATTATCCAAAGCTCAATCACCAGAATTGTCTTTACAATGTCGAAGGCCAGATGACTGGAAAGAGGGCTTTATAAGATTCTTTGGATTAAATGTTAGAACCTCATAACTAATCTTTTCAAGAACAACACACGCAGACCAATACGTACAGGTCTTGCAACATAATATTCATAAATCCACGGCAGTTGCTATACAGAGATACGAGTGGTCTCGCCTTTAGCCTTTACACGTACACAATGTAAGCGGCCTTGTAAGCACATCCACAAATGTCAGGCAGTAAAGCAGTAGTAGCACTCTCTTGACGAACACCATAAATACCCCACGCGCCTACACACTTATAAATAATGAACTAATAAACGTCCAAAACATTTGTATCTTCGCGTTTCCACAATCCTGTTTACCCACCCGTTCATACCGTGTAAAAAAGTATTACTATTTGTTACATTTATGAAACTCTGCTTGTTCAAAATACAATTCATACACTACAGTATTTTACGAATGCGTACGTGCAGACTTCGAAATTTAAAACTTGCGATATATATTAACCACCAACAAAATACACTTATTAGGTAAATGTAAATATCATGCATTCTCAAACATGTTTCGGTTATAAATGAACCATCACCACCGAGATCACAATTTTCAAGGAAGTGAAGCATCCCTGACTGTTCAGTTAGAACTGAAACATGTTGGAGGATGTATGATACAAAACAACATATATCTACATTTACCTGATGTGTATTCTGCTGGTGGTTAATAAACACTGCATTACAAATACATCGAATACGCAACGCTTTTAAGATTAAAACATGCAGTTTACAGTAACAGGATGGAAACTTGATAACGTAATATCAGTTCAGTCTTGTCAATTATTTTACGTTAAAAGATACATTAAAGAACATTCTAATTAGAACTGTTGACTGTTTTTTTTTAAAGAGGACCACAACACAACAGATGGAAAATGTACAATTCTTCCACGTCGAACACTGTTAAACAGCCTAATACATGGTCCTCGAAGGCACGTCTTCTATACTGTATTCAGATGGCATTCGGGAGGCCGGGAAAACGTAGTCAGTATAGCGACTAGGCTACAAGCTGGACGATCGTGGGTTCGCATCCCAGCAGAGGAAAGTGATTTTTCGCTTCTCCAGAATGTCCAGACCGGATATGGGGTCCACCCAGCCGATTAAATGGGTAACGGGTTTCTTTCCCGGGGGTAAAGCGGCCGGGTTGTGATGTTGACCACTCACCTCCACCTAGCGTCGAGAAGACTAAGCAGAGCTATAACTCTACTCCCCATGTACAACTTCATGGCGTGGGCAGGCACAACTTTACCTTCCTTTTTACCACATAACATTAAAAATGAAGGAAGGCTACGTGAAACAATTCCAAACAGTAACTGCAGGTAAGTGTTCATAACGTACTGGTATATAGAACTAAGTGTTCACACTGATACGTGGCACAAGTTCACTACGGTACCAACAGCCTACTTATCGGCCGACTGTATGAAGAGAAACAGAAGGCCCGCAACAAAGACTGCAAACATTACACCGACGGTAATACTCGTAAACCCTCGTGAAAGAATAGAACTGGCATGTTATTTTCTGGGCTCAGATCCAATGATCTCGTAACAGATAACTTCCTGAGTAGGCAAGATAACTTGTGTGCTGAGGACAAGCAACTTTTTCACAGCCACGTACTGTGTCAGCAGTGATAGCACCAACTTTGCAAGGAGTAGCGATTCTGATTCAACTTCTGGGATTCACTTGTATGCAGGCTTACACTCTTAGATATTATAAGTTTCTCATAGTTTATTACGACTTTATTAGCGAGATTAAATTGATAAATACTGTGATTTCAATTTGAAATCATTAACGCATGACTTACTTAAGCCATCACTCACTGTGCCACGAGGCATCTTTCCTCACAGTATAAACAACGTAATGCAAGTAACGCCTCGGAGTCAGAAGGAGATCGACAGATAAAAGCATTAGCAGAGCATTACAAGAAGTCAATAACGGAAAGGCACGAGTTGCCTTACTCAATTACATGTCGAGCTAACAAAAGTGACAAACAAGTTGTATTTTGCGAGACGGCAATCCGAACTACATTTTCGGTTTAATTTTACATGACTGTACGAATTTCAAAAGAAACCGAAGGGACAGTTCCCGAGTGCAGTCGACGGCAGCCTGACGGACAACGTTACTTCTCGTGGCTCTATGCACTGGTATTCAACACATAACAGTTCCTAACAATGTCTATTAAAGTAACCTACTAACATATATCATAGTAGATGTAAGGTGTGGAAACAGGTACCGATAACACTACTTGAGGACACAGTCCAATCGTAGGCCTCTGTGAATGAGATTGTGAAATTTTTCGTTCCGTAAAAGCAGAGAATTTCTGGAGCAATTGAATAACAAGTTCTGAAGAGACCTCCAGTATTACTTCACGACGAGGCCTGCCCTTTACAAATTTAAAAAACAGTGACAATATTAAAATACCTACACGCAAATACTTAAGAGACTAACAACAGAAAAAGCCAACAATGAGATAAAGACCAAACAGTAAGTTTCATAAATCAGAAGAAAATGTACCTAATATATATGCCTCCAATATAGAATGACATCTAAATTGATTTATATTGTCCCGTTATGTTCACAGTTATACAATACACCACGAGGTGTGTCTATAGGAAATTTGTCACAAAACTTAGTCACTACATATAGCATAATAAACTTCATCATCAATCTCGTGAATACTTTGAGCTGATTACAGGTCCCAATCCACGAAATGCTGCCGACGAAAAACAGGCAGCGCTATGAACTCTGGGAACCACCTCAGCTTGCACATGGGGCTTAAATCTTGTCGGCTGTAGGTGGAAGAACAACACACAAACGCATATACCAGTTTTCGACAAACTGCAGCTAAACCGAACGCTTGTACAAGGTGTTTCGTTACGTTTGTGTTTACAGCAGGGCTTCCAATGAATTACACATTTTCTTGTACGTACAAAGAAGCCACAAGAGATCGTCTTCCCTATGCTCTCTGCCTCTGCAGTACAATCGAATAGCACATTCATGCGTCTGATCTCTATATCATTAGCACGTTTCTACATCAACAGAATATAAAAAGCCCGTTTAACTTGTGCTTCCTCCCAAGGAATTATTTGTTCTTTTCAAAAGAGTATTCACCTAACTGGAGAACGATTCTGGTAGTACCACTATTTGCAGTAGCAGCAGCCCTCATAGCCGACGTAGTTGAGAAGTGCATATGAAGGTGGGATACGGTAAGGAACAGTAAAAACAAAAACATGACAGTTTAAGAAGGAAGACAAACCTCGGCACATGCCATAAAGAACAAGAATATTATTTCCGAACTGCACTGCGCTACAAGTGCCATCCTCCCCCGGCCCTCTAAAGCACATACACGCGCGCACGTTGTTCAGACAACAAACTGCACAACCCACCTCCCCTCAAAGTTGCACTGCAGATAGATATTCCTGCAGCACAACTACAGTTCCGGACTCTGCGGCTGTTTCCTATTAATTTCCACAGCTCCTAGGGCCGCAAAGCTGAATACTGAACTACTGCTGCCACGCTGGCTGATTCTAACGCCTACAGGCTCAAGCGGGGGGTCGATACTGTGAATATCGCATTTATTTCTGTCGGCGAACAGTTGATAGAACATCCCAGCCATCATGCGGCAAACAGAAAAGCATTCCAATCACTCCTACGACCGCCGAGCGAGCCAGTTAGTTCCTCCCCTCCCAGATCCTGAAACTGTGCAGCTGTGATGCTATTATAAGAAGTACTTCCCCCACCATATTCAGCTGATATTTTAGACTTGATTTGGTTGCTGATGTTATTCTGTGAAGATAGGCTGATCTTTCAGAATGGGGCGGAAAAAGTTAGTGTTTTCCGCTTCCATTAGTTTTCCCCGGATCAAATGTTGCAAGGTGTACACATAAATTAAATCCAGAATTGCCATGGCAAAAGCAGCATTCAAGAAGAAGACTATTTTCACCAGCAAACTGGACTTAAATTTAAGGAAGAAACTAGTAAAGTGCTACATTTGGAGCATAGCTTTGTATGGTGCTGAAACGTGGACACTTCGGAAAGTAGGTCAGAAGTACCTGGAAAGTTTTGAAATGTGGTGCTGGAGAAGAATGGATAAGATCAGTTGGACCGAACGTGTGAGAAATTAAGTATTACACAGAGTTAAGGAGGAGAGGAATATCCTACATACAATAAAAAGAAGAAAGGCTAAATGGATTGGTCACATCTTGAGTAGAAACTGCCTTTAAAACACGTGCTTGAAGGAAAGTTAGAGGGAAGGACAGAAATTCCGGAAAGACGGGGAAGAAAGGATGACCTTAAGGAAAAGAGAAGATACTGCAAATTGAAAGAGGACGCACTAGATCGCACCCTGTGGAGAACTCGCCTTGGAAGAGACTACGGACCTGTCGTAAGACAGACTACAGAATGAATGAATGATGCTAGACGATATCAGTTACATATACTCGGGTAATTGTGGAGTTCAATTTAATTTGATTTTCCTAGGGTCGTAAAAACGCACTGGATTAAAGCGCCCTGCTCATCCTAACATATTAAACCACAGCAACATCTCGTTTAAAATTTAAATACCTGAAGACGAAGAAAAACACGACCGGTGGAACCACAAACTAATATTTTAAATAGAAAGGCAAAAGGGTTAAGAGACATGGGATATGTTTCACAGTCCTGTCGTGGTTCTTACAAAGCAGTATCTTGACCATTTCTGTGTCTGTACAAAAAATTCGTGCAGTTCTTATTCAGACTGTTATAAAATGTTTGAATTTCCAGCCACCGCTGACTCTGACAGTAATGGTGCTTCAGTTACCAGCAGGAAGTCGCAAGTTTCGGTTTAAAATGTTGAATACGAGAGATCGATCCAATCTATGCTTCATTTTACGTAATTCTCTTCATCACATATCTAATCGGTCCTGGCAGTTCAGCAAAAGTAGGCAATGGCCACAACATTCCTTAAGCATTCGAATTTAAAACCTCTTTTAGCCCGCAATGTTTAGAGCGGACAAAATTTTTGAGGTCCGTTGCACGATATACAATATAAGACCACATAACAAATAAAGAGATGAGAGAATTAAATACATACAAATTCATGGTACAACTGTGAATTACACACGCACGAGGACATACTTATTAAGGATGAACGATACACCCACTTCTAAGTTAAGAGCATGACCAGATTCCAACCGACAGAAAAAATGTTGGTCGAACGAAAGAGATAGAGACCACACCCACGAAGACGGACACAAGCCTGGATGGCCTATAGCCTGTTCCTCTTGCTCCTGATGATATTTCCTACCTGTAAACGTCCCTAGCATAAACTATGAAAATAACAAATCAGGCAATAACTTTTGCCTACTCGGGGATACTGTTTCGGCATTTGTCCAACGGAAAACGCAAGAAACCACGCTGTGCCAATAAGGACAACTTGCATTCACCTGGAGAGGATGATGAAATCCACGGAAAATCTCAGACAGGACAGCCAGCAAACGATTCAAGACATGAACAGTGTTCTTTCCACTACAGTCCTAGCGTGCTACATCTGCACGATAATCCTTCGGTGCTATACTGTGTGAAATAACGTAAAACGAAAGAGTATTTGCAACTGCGAAGGGACAAGAATACGTAATGAATACTTCAAATATTGTATAACCGTCGCAATAACCACTGCATGACTACTTTTGTAGATCGGCACAGAAATGAGTAAGATTTCAATTTCTAAGAACCAAGAGAGGTCAATGAAACACTCGTCTCTTAACCCTTTTCCTGCTCCATTTAAATACCGATGCGCGGTTACCACCAGTCATGTTTTTCTTTTCCGGTACTTGAATTTTAAATGGGATGTTGCTTCTTTAATACATTAGCAGTAGCAGGGACACACTGATTTCACTGATCGTTTCGTCAACGTTTATTCTGGTGAAGCTAACAATGGCAGTCACAGCCGTATTTGAGAACCAGCGCTACACGACATGTGGCAACAAAATAATGCACTCGTTCGTTAACAGTTCATCTGTCTCAATAGCCAAATGCATCGCTCTGACGTGGGTGCCTTAATGACATCCGGGCATTACTAATAAGGAAATGTTCATGTACAAGTCACGCATTCGATGATATTTAGAGCGTATCTGGAAGAGCATTAAACTAACACTTCCTACTCAACTACAGCTGAACCCCATCGTCGACACAAACAGATACTGCAGATGAGGAAGATAAGGCACACACGGAACACACCGACTATCCTACCTGACGTCATTACCTCCTCTCCGAAGGTGAACGGATCACGCACGCAAGTCCCAACCCATTCTTTTAAAATTCATGTATCGGCACATGAAAGTAAGCAAACAATCGTGTTAAAATTCAATTACCACGCCCTACATCTTCCTCTCCAGTGAAAGCTTTGGCTCTCCTCTCAGTCACAGCCACTGCCCACACCATGCATCAGATGCCTTCACCCCGCTAAGCTGTCGAAACTTACCAAGACTGTATTCACTACAGATGTCATGCGACCCCCAGCTCAATCCCAGGCCAGTCCATGTGGAACATGTGGTGGCCATAGTGGCACTGAGAAAGGGTCTTCTCCCAGTACTTCGGTTTTCCCTCTCAGTATCATTCCACTCTCTCTTCTACGTCATGTGAGCTTTACTACGTATTATGTAAAAGCTCCTAGGTTCCAAAGCAGATGTAACATCGAAAATCCAAGAGTATTTAGCACATCCGCGCTGCTCTGTGACCACTGACGCTAACCACGTACGTGATACAACGCAATGGAGCGACCTGCCTATTGAAACGGTAACAGTTGCCCAATTAAGCAAGACATTCCCAGCGTTTTATGGAAATACCAGGTCCACAACAATTACAGCCCGTCACAGATCCACATCCTCTGCCAGGCAACTCCAATCCACACAATCTGTTCATTCCGATTTAAGTTACAGTTTAATATTATGCCAAAGTCATCCAGATGGTCTATTTCCTGCAGGTTTACCCACCACGCCCGTGTATGAACTTCCCTTCCCTCTCATGCATGCCACACAACTTAATTTCGAATAACTTGCTGTCGAAAAATTTGTCGATTCTGAAGTCCGCAGCAATATGACGCTGTATCGTTGTGTGAGTTTTCATACGTTTCGAAGCATCGTAGTGCCATCGTCTTCACGGTCAAGCAGTCTTTGCTTGACCCTGAGGACGAAGGCACTACGAACCTATGAAACGTCGGGAACCATTCACCCAACGGTACAGCGGCACATCCCACACAACCCAGCACATTTGAATCTTCAGCAAGACCGCTGTGTAAACCTCAAATCTATCACTGCCGGTTCCCCCCCTCTCTTTACTGCGTATTACCACTGCTCAATATCTCATCTGCCATCCGCGGCCGGTACAAGAGGCCTATCTGAGCCGACAGTACTAAGTAACTTTCTGAACCCACACCAAAGACAGCGGCGATTACTACTTAATGTTTGCAATGGTTCAAAATTTTGCCTTACCCTTTTGGAAACTGTCGGCCTTCGTGTGCCGAATCGAAATTTCAGAAATTTTAAATTGTTTTGTTGACTTAAACGTCGCAACTGCCCTTCCGCTAGACGCGCTTCGGCGGCTAATGCCATCAGCAGGATACTTGTATATTCAATGGTAGGTCTGTTTTTATTAATGATTTATTACCCATGTAAATCATGAACTCGACGCTGCAGTTCGGTCACTGACGTTCCTTATTATTCTGCGCTAATCTGTGACATTTTAAATCAACTTATCTATAATGAACCAGTGTCACGTCCCACTGATGATGATGATGACGACGTCCTTTCTCCAGCCTCATGTTACTTCCTCTCTGATCCATATATTTTCCTCAACATTCTGCGCTCGAATACCACCTACGTGACAAAGACATGTTTATGAATTTTACGAATATCATATCTCTGGTGTCACTGTCCATTTTTACTGCGAAAAAGCTCTTCCCAGTAACAAAACACACGAAATGCAAACACACTCAAAGAACTACTGAAAACCATACAACTTAACAAGACATACAGTAAGTAGCCGAGATAAATGAATACTGATTACACGAATATGTTCCCAATACTCTGTTTATCGCGAATGGTCGAAGCGATTCGCTGTTTCCATGCTGCACGAGTTCCCGAAGTTCTGAAAAATGAAAAATAACGATGCGCAGCTATTAAGGTCACAATTTCCAGTTTAATCACTTTTAGATGCGTCATCAATAACTATAAAACCTCTCACGCCGCGTTATCAACCAAATTCAGAAATACAGCTAGCCTTTATTCCACTTCAGTCAACATTATCTAACGAACACCTTATACGCCTATCTCCTACTAAATAACGGGACATTATTTTAAGAGTGTGACTCAGCTCGCATTACCAACAACTCTAAGCGTTTCTGAATAAATTCCTTACTTATCACGCGTTAAACATTTAATTAAAAATCACATCATACCATAATACCATTTAGTTAAAAATCATCGCCGCACAACATATTCTGAACGCCTTGTTTCATGTCGTCTTCAGTGCGAGAATTATTACTATTCAATTAACCTATGATAGGCCTCACGAGTAAAAAAAAAAAATCGCACCGGGATTAGAAGAGCTATTTTTTTCTGAGGCCGTAAATTCACACCGATGTTACACACATTAACACCGTTTGTGTTACGATGGTTAGATTTTTAATTAAACTCTATCCATTGTTTATCGTATATGTGGTGACAATAGTTTTAAAGGGATTGTGGCCTCAGCGTTCTATAGATCCAAAAGCCTGCAATTTTTATTTGCAAGCAATGTTAAAGGCAGACCGTACAGCCATAACCCTCGCAATGACGACGACGTGAAAGCATTCAGAATGTAGCGTTTTAAGTGTCACCAGCAAAACTTCGACGTATAATTGTGTCTGTGTGTCTGTTACAAACTACAACAGCTCACATAACTCCATTGTTTAAGACAATACATTCTTATCTTAAACACGAGGTACAGTCATAAACACGGCCCTGTAACGTATAAGCCCGGCAGTCACGATGTCAGTTTTGTTTTGTAAAGCAACACACAATCTAATTCAAACACCGCCGTTTGACTGATGCTTAAACGCATTTCTGAGGAAAACGACGCGCCTCATGTTTAACTGCCATCAGAAACATAATGGCAAGACAGTTACATCTGACTCGGTTATGTGGCGAGAAATCTTGAGACATTAATTCAACAGAACGTGCTGTTAAGCTACGTTCTATTAAAAACACGTACTGCAGCGTTCTTGCAGGCTAGGTAACCACTGGCCTTGGTTGGGACTTTTTCATTAGTAAACTTGTCAAAACATTCAGGATACAACGTTCCCAACTTACGTTCACTAACACACTACCACCACCACCACCACCACACACAAAGAGACTCGACTCCAAGAGAGTGGAATAAAGCAGGACAGAGGGACAACCACACGTGTGTAAGTGTTTAGAGCTTGGGGCTGCCGCTATTTCAGGACTGAACTTCGAGTGCCAGCTTTCTTGTTTGCACATTCAATAACTCGACACAGCATCCAGTAGCGTCTTTAAAGACACGACCACACAAGGGGAGGAAGATGGTTTGTTGAGTGTTGACTCTCTCAATGGATTGCTTGTAGGATGTTGAAGTCACAGATAAAGCAGTATGTCCAGTTCTTTGAGGCCAACAGCCAGCACCTGCAGGGTGTGCATTTCTCTCATTCCACATTTATACGCATCTTACACAGGCTGGAAACGGTAGTGGCGTATATTTAACGGACTTGCAGGAACTGAGTGAGGTACACACCTCTGCCATACCTCTCAAAACGAAGTGGCCCGTGGAGAGATCGAACACGTCACGAATACGAAGGATGTCGATGATGATTTTTATATCCTTTTCAAACTTCAATTCCGTCTGAACATACATCAATCGCTTTTGCACGCCTGGCACTAAAAAAAAAAGACAACTTCCGGCCAGACAGACAAAAGAAAACGGAACGTTACTGTTAGTGTTAGAGCACTATGCTTCGCGCTATTCGCAATTCTTCCGCACGCCAGAGTCAAGAAATGTATACATAGTTTATACTTACAGCGACTAGACATAAGCAAAGCGTTATAGGAGATGATGGATTGCAGCGTAACACTTCTAATGAATTCAAGGGACCCTCCTGGACTAGCCATCCGAGATGCGGAACAGTCGTGTCGTGGGCGAGGCGGTCGTGGTTCATGCGTACACGATAAAATCGTGGGCAAGGCGGAGAAAGTGTAAATTAGCGTGGTTCACGCGGACAGCAGAAGCAATCCGTTTTTAATTGTTACAATATGACATTAACACATTTTCTGCTATTATTTATAATTTTTTCCCCATGGCGCAACAGCCCCGAGTGGCCGGGGCCTCCTCATTATCGAGGCTTCACGATCACACTGTCACACCACACTCGGTAGGACTCCTCTGGACGAATGATCAACCTGACAACACGCAACACTCACAAGACACAGACATCCATGCCCCCCCCCCCCCGGCGGGATTCGAACCCGTAATCCCAGCAAGCAAGCGGCCGCAGACCCACGCCTTAGACCGCGCGGCCACTGGCACAAGCATCGACTTAAAATCCAAAATTAACAAATTACTGTATTATACGCACCTTTCTCAAACTAAAATTCCCGAACTGTATTAAGGATATTTTCCGGAAAAGTTCTGTTAACAGTTGCGCAGACGAACGAAGCACCTAGGCGCCAGTGTCACTATCGGCGGTTATTCCATGCGCAGGCACCAGATTCCCGTTTGCCTGCATTAGACTTAATCGGAAACAGATGCCACAAAAATGCTGGGAGTATGGGTCGCGTCGAGTCCCCAGAGCGAAAGTAATTAAAACAGGCTACTGCCAGCGGAAACAGGTACCTGAGTAACAAATCCCGGGGTCACACAGAAATTACGCTCGATTTAAAAATTTGCAGACATTCAAAGAAAGCATCTTGGCGTGTTTTCCCGGCTTGCGACACATGTCACATGGTCTTCGGGTGCGGCGATGAGCAGTCGACATCCTAACCTAGGAACACTCTAAATTTCTATCGGTGCACTAGAATTCTACTGAACAAAACTGCAAATGCCGCGCAAAATGACAGCAACCAACCCCAGGCGAGCAATCACGTACAGACGACATCGAACACCGAAATTCTACAAACCTGAATACGTAGTAATTGTCTAGATTCATCACGTGTCGTCTTCCCGATGAATTCTTATCTTTATCTGGAGGAACGGTCAAGAAATCACACTTGACGAAAAAAACGATCCTCTCTAAAACGTAGAATGCAGGAAGGTAGCTCAACCCCAACCGAAGCCAACACCACTAATCATGGCGGAAAAATATGCGGCGGTGAGAGTGGACGTGTAGAATGGGGGTAACCATTTTGAAGTTGTAATCTGATATGTAATCATAGAAATCATAGCAGACTAAAAGTCCAATCTCGGATGCCACTTATAAGCCAATGGAAAATCGAGCTACAGCGATGGACATTGTCACTGTAAGGGCAAAGATTTGGAAACAGGCCTAGTTACGTTACGCTGGACTTTCAAACTCCTGAACTGTATATGGTATCGGGAACTCTTTGCCCTGCTGTACAACGGCCGGACCGTGAAGGTAAACCATTCGCCTCTATCTAGTATGGCAAGGCAGTATGGCGTAACACTGTGCCGCGTTCGCGTAACCATGGAAACGAAACAATGCGTTCTATTTACTGCTGCGCTATACATGTCGCTGCCAGCAATATGAAACACACTTAGGTCTTCATGTAAAGTGTCCGATACTTTTGTGCGAGTTTATCCGAATCTGGTTTTTCTGAACAGAGTTTCATAAAAGTCCCCAATATGAAATTTCACGGAAATCCGTCAACTGGCAGCCGCGCTGATGCGTGTAGACAGACTGCCATGATGCTAAACCGCGCTTTTCACGACTATGCGCCAACAAACCTAATAATTCGTGATACTTAACATCCACCTCCTAGTACGCGTTCATGACGCAGTGCTTAGGTACGTGAATACAAACAAGTGATCTTACGAGGAGCAGACGAAGTCTTCGGCACTGTTCCAACACAACCCTTGCTAGGCATACACGTCAATAACGCTAGAACTTCATGCGGAACGGAAGTTGAACAGTTTTCAACTACACCCCTTACGAAGAGCTTATCCTACTACTGACACTCGACATCAAAATGTCTTCGGGATTCGATATTTCAAAATCGATTACGGATCGGATTAGGTCAGTGTCTAATGTGTGTGTGAGATGATTAGAATTAGTTCGGTAAAAGGTGTCTTACACGAAACTGTACTGCTCAAAGATCTGGTCCTTTGCATAAACAACCACACGGGACTGAAATATTTTATGCACGAATCTGCTGTCTCTCACGCACGCACACAAACACAAGTTCAGAATAGAAACTGCAGTGTCAGCGATGTTCATAGTGCGAGGAGCATTTCACGAAACCAAGAACGTTTCATGTTGTCGAAAATCAGTTACTAAAAGCATCAAGGAAAGAACTTCTACAAAAATGATCGTCCTCTGCACGCACGGAGAAAAAAACTCATGACAGAGAAGGCAAAACCATAATTTACATCAAACACCAAATTTACTTAATAATTTGAAGTTAATATTTGCAACCAAAATGAAAAACAAGTCGTGGTGTCAAGTCCATTTAAGGGATAAGACAGTTGCTAGTCAAGCAGCATACCAGTACTTCACAATTCAACGGCATCCTACATACTGCACCTGAAAGAACACATAATTACAACTCCCCTTGAATATAATTGTCAAGCAGATTTTGTAACACACCCACGGGCGGCGGTGAGCTGTACAACTACACAAAAAGTGAGCAATTCCTTCTCTAATTAAACGACATTATGTAAATTACGTAGCGTCCAATGAGAGCATGACGGTGAACAAAGAATGGGGAAGATACGAAAAACGTCAGCCGTGGGTTATTTTAAAGCATTCTAACATTCAAGAATTGGTCTGGAGACGGAATAAAACAATACAAAGCAATCAGCTCTATCTGGTGTCTTGTGGTGCGAGCTCGACATCGCAAATTAGGGTGTTGCGGTATTAGCGATAATCGTATTGGTACACTGAGGGGGAAGACCAACAGACAAAGAGCGCAGTCTTGTAACAGCCAGACATGGTTTTAAAGGGCATGACTATTTCAAGGAGTAGGCGGACAATGGTGGGCCACTTCACGGTACTCCAAAATGCTATGGGCGGACAGAGAAGCATGTCATGTGGCACTTCGAACACTGAAGCGTACTGTCAGCAAAGCGAAATCATCACTCAAGGCCAAAAGGACGTGCTTCAGATACACGCCAGGAAAATTTCACACACGGAAATGGACGCAAGAGGTTTGCCCTCTATCGTTTCGAAAGATAAAACCGTAGCGGTGATTCGTTACGGCGATACGGCTGGAAGGTTATGGACCACCGTCTCTACAGCCCCGATCTCACGCCCAATAATTTCTAATTTTTTGAACCCCTTAAAAAGCATCTGGCTGGCAAGCGATTTGCAACAGATGCCGACGTGAATCAATCTACAGACACGTAAGATCGATTTCTTCTGCGCCGGGATAAAAGCCTTAGTGAAAGAGTGGGGCAGATGCTTAAATGCCAGTGGTGCCTACGTGAAGGTCTGATGTGTACCATCTGCTACCCATGTGTCATGTACACATCGAAGCCTGACTGTAGTTCTCGACATCAGAGTTGCCTTATATTTTGAAACTGCAGTGTATATCATACTGTACCCGCTCATACCGCGGTTCTTTTTAACCCCTTTCGCCTTGCATCTTGTGGAATACATTATGAATAAAACTACCTCAGGAAAGTGTGTGTGAATCGGTGCAGCATGACGTATCGTGACGTACCCACGGGGCGGAAACCGTGAATGAGGGTTAGAATGAATACGTGGCAGGTCCATCAATGACTAATAGTATGAAAATACGGTGACATTATAGCCTGTGACTACCGAAACGTCAGCTTTCCTACTGCGCTTGAAGGTAATGCATTGCATCGGACATAATTATTCTGACCGATTATTCAGTACCGTAAAAGCCGTACAGCTGAAACGTGGGCTTTCAATAAGGTAGATCTGATTATGGAGGAATCCGACTGGTGGGGGAATGAATGACTGCAGGTGAACTGGCAAGCTAAAGTTTCCTCCCGCGGACTTCTCGGGATGCAGCAGATTGCTGCTATATTTTCAGTCTACTGGTTGGAGGTGGTCATTTTTTTTAAAAACTTTATCACTGGATGTAATAGCATCAAAGATACGACGTAGGCTAAATGATGTGACGTGGGGATGCGAAGTCTTCACAGTGGCTAATCTCGTTCTTCTTAGTTAAAGCTTACAGAAAGATGCAACGGCTCAAAACACTTAAGCAAAGCGTAATGAGAGACATAGAGCGAAACGATGATTTCGGAGAAGAGAGAAAACAGTAAATAAAGCGCCTTCTGAACTTTTTTTCCCGAACGGTAGGACAGTCGTGGTCCACAATGTAATACTAAAATGGTGCAGAAGGGCTGAAGACACTCTTGGCGATTTCTAACAAGGAGTCACATATTTACATAATCTGAAGAAAAACACAAATAACCCTTCACAGAAAGTTCAGTAACATTTTCAATTGTGACTTACCAAATGTTCTTATCGAATGCAGATTGAATCAGATGGCCGCTCTGAAAAAAAATAAAAAGAGGACGTGAATTATAAAACTGGATACGAATCTTTTGCAAGAGATTTTAAATGTTCCCCAACGTCTCCTTTTTTCTTTTTAAATAGGAGAGCTTTATTACCAATTCCATCATATACAGAACATGACACAAAAACTGTTAGGAAGCTGTACCATTTACCAGCTTCTGTAATTCTCACCAAATTCGGGAACTCCTAGACATGACAATCAGAGAATAGTAGGAGTAGTGAAAATTGAATGAACAGCAGAAAAAACACTACCTTTCAAACTGCTCTACTTAGAGCAATCGATGTCTCGGACGTTTGTGTTTATATCCTTTATACATCTTATTCAGATCAAGGAGAGTATATTGTCCGATGGGCCCGATGAGAGGATTGGGATGCAGGTGGCATTTGGAATAGAACCGGGTTGCTAGTCGCCAAACGTAGGACTGGATAGATTCAACACCCAAAGAAGAGTGAAGGCGGAGTATGGGCGTACATCGCGGGGAGGAGGAAATGACACGCAAACACTCGTTTTGCACCACTTCAAGTTATTGATACGTCGAATCACTTATAGAGCACCATACCGGAGCCGCATATGTCAAGGCTGATCGGACAGCCGCCTTGTATATGTGCAGTTTTGTCAACGTCTCCTTGCTGCCTGTAACGGAGAGTACCAAAGCTTACCCATTTTCCCTTCTTGCTTCCTTCTTCTCACCTGCGAGTTAACAGGCCTCTAACAGACTCACAACAACCAAACAAAATGAAATAAGGGATGTATGCTGAGTCGGCGGGCAAGTGTTTCCCGACGTTTCATAGGATTGCAGTGCCTTCATCTTCCGGGTCGGGCAGTTAGAGTACTTGCCCAACGACAAGGCGCTACATCCCAGAAGATGTGACTCTTCAACAACACCGCTATGAAAACTACAAGTCTGGCGTTTCCTTATCAACTAGCAAGGTTCGACAAATAACTACTCACGTAGACGGCAAGTTGTTTGGCGGTCATAAAATTTGAAATTCCAATTATTTCAGTCACGCACATGACCAAGTTCAATTAAACGATCGATATGTACAATGCGGCTGCTGCAGGTGAGAAAGGAAGAGACGAAGGCACGTCATGACTTCAGGCTTCTGCCGCGGTGTAGATGAGGGCTTCGGTCTTCTGGGTTGTTATGCCGCCTATGTTGGTAGTTGTTTACAGACGTTTCGGACAAGCCATCGATCCCACCTCCAAGGGACAAAAAGTCCAAGAAGAATGCCGGGAACAGGTGGAAGAATGGTTATATAGGAGTGGTGTGGGCAGTGACTGGTTCTCATGGAGAGTAAGCGAGCCAGACAGGATGGAGCATTGGGAACTAGAGGAGAGGAAGGTGGGTCACCAACGTAACATCGGTAAAACGAAAAGACGCGCAGGAAGGGAAAGACGTCAGGAACAAAGTAAAGAGGAATCACAGCCGTCCGGGCAATGGAGGAGATCGGGTGCCGTCGCATGACGTTGCCACTAGGACGTTGGGAAAAAGAACGGAGACGCCGGAAGGGAGATGCCAAAGTAACTTCCGAACACTGATTTGAAAAGAGGCGTGGGAAAGAAGGGCGTCACCAAACAAAGCGGAAAAAAGAGGCACAGAATACACGATGGAGAGCCACCTGGACAATGGGGGAAAAGGAAGGACGACAGGGCACGAGAAAAGTGGAAGGAAAAAAAAAAAACCAAGGAGCAAAGGCAGCCACAGAGCAAAAGCAAAAATGAAACGTAGAACCGGAGGAGTGAGGGGGGAGAGACACCAGAAGAGCGAAGACCTCGATGCACGTGACGTTATAAAAATTCAGGGTGACAATTTCAATACAGTTTTACAATTTAAAATGGGCTGTTTCAGCTTCTTCAATATTATTAACAAGCAACAGTTAAAAAAACAGCTTAAATACCAATGCCAAGAAGCACAGCACAGGCGAAATTTGGGGTCGAAGGCTGTGTTATGCCGTTTCCTTTACGGGGAGAAAGTACGGTTGATGGATTCTCCGTCTACAGACAAGTTATCCTGACTTGGGGTGTTTGTGGTATTCATCAGCCATCCATACAGAAAGCCCAGCGAGGTGCAACAGACTAGTGATCTTCCCACTAGACATCAGTCACAATCACTGCCACATAACGGTAATATTCTGAACATGTTAAATAGGACAAAACGCACAGAAGCATAGCATTATATCAGATGTGTATCTATTACTAACCGGTTTTATACGTAAGGATCGCGTGCCAAATGTCAAGCATTTCCACCAACATTGGTGGAAACACTGGGGATTTCTTACTTCCAGATGTTACAAATTTACAACCACTCTCATTCCTCTAGAATTCAACACACACAAATGCCCCTCCAACTGCACAACCAACCACCTAATTACCCCATTCTTTTTTTTCCCTATGGCTCGGCAGCCCTATATGGGCCTGGGCCTCCTCGTTTCGTCGAGGTTTCATGATCACACACATTTGAGACACACCACAGTCGGTAGGACTCCTCTGGACGAGGGACCAGCTCGTCGCAGAGACCTCTACCTGACAACACACAACACTCACAAGAGACAGACATCCATGCCCCCGGTGGGATTCGAACCCACGATCCTAGTAAGCGAGCGACCGAAGACCCACGCCTTAGAAATTACCCCATTCTATCCACCGTCATTCAACTAAAATATATGGGTGTACGCAGACAAATATTATCCACGAGTTTCACAACGCTAACCAGGCATTTAAATAACTTTTAATTTGATTCTACCCGCCTTGTTCTGAATTACTGCCAGAAATAAACAAGTGTAAACTGCGCAAACTTTACGAGACCCAGGAACACTATACTTCTGGTCACAAGACGTAAGCAAAGCAGTTAACATACGGCAGTCTTTGAAACGATTTCCTTATGACGGATAGGATAATTGTGTACGTTGAATCTGTTTAAGCAAAGCGTCTTGCAAAAATTATCTAAGTAAGAAGACATATATGAGAGACTTGCTAGACGTCTCAGTTTAAATATCAGTGTTTTAAAGACATACAACTCTGATTATCAACATATCTAGGTTTCATAGCGTATCTTTAGCAGGGTGCCGTATGTATTTTTCAAATCATATTTCAAATTAGAAAGCCAGTGATGAATGCCTAATGGTTTTTTTTTCCTATGGCTCAACAGCCCCATAGGGGGCGTAGGTCTCATTTTTCGAGGCTTCACGATCACACTCAAGACACACAACACTCAGTAGGACTCCTCTGGACGAGGGACCAGCCCGTCGCAGAGACCTCTACCTGCCAACACACAATACTCACAAGAGACAGACATCCATGCCCCCGGCGGGATTCGAACCCACAATCCCAGCAAGCGAGCGGCCGTAGACCCACGCCTTAGAACGCGCGGCCACTGGGATCGGCGCCTAATGGCTTTACCTAAAGATATTGAAATGAGTGTGGTGCCAAATTATGTTAGAATTCGAAGTTTTCACTCTAATTTAGTACTGCTGGCACGACTAAACTGCGGGCCTGACAACCGAAAAATCGTGAATCGATTCTCGGCAAGCACAGTATATTTTTTGCTTCTCCGAAGCGTCCAAACCGGCTTTGGGACTCAATGAAGCTCCCCTTAAATGGGTACCGGCGGCTCTTTCCTCGGGGGTAAAGCGGCCGAGGCGTTACGCTGACCACTCACCTCCGCCTACAGCCGAGGTTAAAAACGTGTGGAGCTATACCTTGAGTCACCCATACTCCTTAATGGAGTGCACAGATATCGTTACCGTCAGTATTGCTGCAAACGAATGGGCCAATATTTATTAACTTACGTAACGTACACATACATACATACAAAGCAAAAAAGAATACACAGGACAAGAAATACGATCAGGTAATTAACAAATCCAAGTTAAAAAGAGCAAAACCGTGCATAATGATAGTGAATACAATTTCACGTCTGATACGGCGGTTTAACACGCAAACAAGTACAACTACGGGGCACGCGGTGGCGCAGTTGGTATTTGTTTCTAAATATAATAATCTGTGTAACTGATGCGCATTTAGCAGAACAATAATTTCTGCATGGACAGCGACACTGAACACAGAAAAGTCTCTAAGACTCCGAAGAGGGAACGCATAAAATTTAAATGAAGATAACATTCAGAGAAGAAGAATTATGTACCAACGTGATTCCTCCTCTCATTAAGGTATGAAGATTTAGATACTCTAATGAATTAGCACAAATGTAATGAGCGTGGGGAAAGAAACGATTATACAAGAGAACTGAGAACTTCCGCTGGATCTTAGTTTCTTGGCGTTAATAGACATAACAGAGTTCAAGACAATAGAGGCGTATTGTAATTCAGGCCTGAGGTAAAACATAACATAGAACAAGCAGCGGAAGGGAAAGAAAACGTCGCAGAGCGAACACGACACAGCAACTTAACAATGGAGAAAATATGTAATCAAGATGATAATAAAAATAAAGTTTCGAATCAATAGGCCTAAATACTTCCTGGAACTTTAAAAGAGTCACTACGGACAGGATTCACAAAGTTTATAATTATAAATCAATGTGCCAGTTCTTCTGCACAACGTAGAACTCTCCAATTTGCTGACGTTGCGTTTCATGAATCACATAACACTGATCTCATACAACCTCTAGACTTAACGGCACGAAACAGTTTGATGTTATCAGCGGAAAGAATATAACTAGAATACTTAACTTCATTCCATGCGTCATTCATAACGATACTGAAACGCAGAGGCCACTGAACAAATCCTTGTGGAACACCGGACAGGCGACAAAAGGACTCCGTAGTTCGGACAAGAGACTGCTGGTACTTTGGACAAGATACTGTCTGATAGTTGTGTGTCTATGAAACCAGTTAACAAACCATCGGGCAGCTCAAAAACACGAAGTTTGCGAAGAAACGCTGTACTGAGAAACTAGGCCGAAAGCCCTGCTTTGCGACTTGAAACTGAGAGCTAAACACAGCGGTAATAAAGTCAAGACAAATTACCAAATTGGTAATGGTGAACTGGGATACAGAAAGACAATGCTGGCAAGGATTTAATTCAATCTTTCAACAGTGAGCGCTGTGAGAACCTCAAATTTCGCAAATGACGATTTTATCTCAGGACGATCTCTGGCTCCTTTCCGAACACGCGAGGCAGTGGAATTCGCGGCTGTACACAGATACATACTGACGTAACAGCCACTCTGGTCACAATCAGAAGAAAACAGGTTTATTCACATTCTATCCCACCATCTTTACTTTATCTCCCTCAACCTAACGCGGAAAGAGAACTTCTTAATAAAGTTAGGGAGGAGAAACACTAGGCTAAATGGTAATATAAGAACAAACAAACAGAAGAGAACTTAAGACCACCAGAACTTGGATAGCGTATGTCAGTTTCACGGATAAACGATTAGAGCGATCGGCGGTAACGCCTATCGTCGCATTCACTTGCGGGGACCTGTGCCGCTGACTTGACAGTTAACGTCGGCTGTCGGTGTGGATCGTGCATATAAACTCTAGTATTGTTAGGCAATGTGAACGGACGGTAATTTTATTTGTTGAATACAGGGCGGTAATGGACTAAAAAGTTATTCTAAACCATATGGTAGCGATCTGTTAAAGGAACTGGTCAGGTCGAGCGCCTGTTGTGGTATTTCGATAATATACTTGGTGCTGCCACCAATGACCCTGTGTTCAATACAATCGCGGGATAGAGCATCGCAGCTTTATCGTGGTCAATATAATTGCGGCATCGAGCATCGCAGCTTTATCGTGGTCAATATAATTGCGGCATCGAGCATCGCAGCTTTATCAAACAGAAAGCAAGCATCCGTCGAGACATCCAGTGACAGCTGCGGTGCTTAGGGCAGTACAAAAGAAATACACTGTAGCTCAACTCACCTACGCTACTAGTTTAATATACACTACGCAAGAATAATCAAAACGATAGATTAGCCTTTACAAAACACGAAATAACTGCCCTACTTTAATTCAGTTTCGGTACTTCGCTGCTTTAAACTCACTTTTTACACAACTTGTTGATTGGTGAACATGTATCGGCCGGTACGCTTCTGCTGTATGGCCACATTGTCATGCTCTGTTACAGTCGATAACTAACACAAAATTATTGACAGACTGAGGCCAAATTGTTTTTTTTTTGTCTTAAGGGGAGTTTTATTCAGTGAGAGGTCAAGTTCAGCGATTTTGGTTGTAAGTTATGACACTGCTGATACCCAATGAAAACCGTACGCTTACTGTAACGTGCTGAGCTTGACGGCTCGCTGGACTGAGCTACATCTGCAGCTGTCAGTCGGCCTCGTGACAAATGAACACAAAATTCATAACAGTCGGGGGAAGTGCACGGTGCAATGGGTCGCTGGCCGCAGCATTTTACCAAGATTTTTAAGAAAAATGTCTGTCCTTTTTTAATTTTATTTTGTCTACACTAAAGTCATACATGCAATTTACCATGGCAAATGGCACAAAGGAATACAACACTGTAGCTAATAATTTTAACAAAGTTCTTCCTTGGGAAAGGTTATGGCTGCTCGATCCCGCCTATACACATGTATGCTGCTGCATTTAAGCCTAGAAACGCTAATAGGCGTCCAGTCTGTCATATCATTTATGAGACGAACAGCAAACAATGTTTTGTTATCAATTTATCAGTCAGCCAATACAGGAATATTTCCGGGGCCAAAATGCCTTTGCTCATAATTTTGAAGGAAAACAGCAATACTCCACAGTTCGCGGAATCTCAGCAATTTCTCCTGGTAACGGCTGTCTAACCGGGTGTCAAGATAAACAGCAACTCCTGTCTAAACACTACAATTTCTGCACTAAAGACTCGGAACACCGGCAAAATTACGACAGTCTCCTTCTGCAGCATCATGGCGTCTGCCTCTTGTTCCTGCGTAAACATTGGGCAGCTAACGTGCGAACACTATCAAAACAAATAAATCCCAGCAGCGCCCCAAGCATATATTAATATAAACATCAAAACACAGTCAACCATCCGCAGCAGACACACATGAAGGTGGGCCATTACATTACTAACAATGACTTCATTAACAGCCATCGCAATTAAGCTAAAAGGATCTGTATAATACTCAGAAGACGCGTGAAGAGATCAGCTATGCAAAACGCGGGTTAAAGACTTTACCCAATCAACAAAGTTACAAAGCAACAACCGCTGGGTTTTGCACATTTTCCTCGACATAATTACGCAACAATTTCTTAATATACTTAATATTATACATGTTCCGTGCAGTTGCTTTACATATGTAAGGTTTTTTACCACCAACCACTGCACAATAAATTTATTTTTACACTCCTACATGTTTCGGCTGACCATTTCAGCCATCATCAGGGAGTCAACGTACATAGACATTTGCAGCGTACATCGTGTATCTGAATGGTAAATGTCGTAGTCACTGATTTTACAGTTTAAACTACGTATGTTAAAATGCAGTATGTTATTATATAAAATCTGTCTCCAAACATCTGTCTCTCAACCAATTCCAGGTTTTGTACGGTGGAGACCCCTGGCTGTAGCACCCGGTTGTTTACTTCTTAGGTAATATCTGTGTACTGCCAGTACCGATTTTATATGGCTGAAATGATCAGCCGAAACATGTAGGAGTGTAAAAATAAATTCACTGTGCAGTGGTTGGTGGTAAAAAAACTTACATAATTTAATATGTTGTAGATAAAATATTACACCAACGAATTAATGGTCCATCGCGCAACACAGACTTTATCAAAACAAAGCAATGTGAATGTTAAGCATAGTGAACATGCCCATCACACAGCTCCAGCTCATACTCCAAACACCCCTCGGAAGGTAACAGCAAGTTAACCCCTCAGTAACACTACCGTTGCACGCAATTTTGGGCCTCCACGTCAGCCCATACATACATACATACATACATACATACACACACACACACACACACACACACACACACACACAGAACATCAGCACAAAACTGCTTATAACATATTCATTCTCTGTACAAGAGACTGAGTGTTCAGGTACCATACATATCTGGATAATGGCAGAGTTCAAGATTCACTTTCCTCGTTTCCGCTCAACGAAGACATTAAAATTCTACATTCCCAGCACTTAATGGAATTAGCAGAACCATCCAGCAGGCACATGATCAGAAGTGGGAAATTTTTCGTTCAAGGGGTGAATAAAAAATTACAGTCACGTGTTTTTTTAGGGAGCTCCTAAGGGGTCATGGGGTACGCGGTGGTGCAGCTGGTTGAGGCACTACGCTACATGCCGGAAGGTCGCGGTTTCGATTCCCGATGGGTTCATTGACTTAATCCTTCTGGCCGCACTATGGCCCTGGGGTCGACTCAGCCTCTAACAGAAATGTGTACCGGGTGTATCTCGTGGGTTATAAAGGCGGCCGGTGCGTAGGGCTGACCTCGCCACCTTCATGCGCCGATTGTCTCGAAATTCTGGTAGCCTCAACCTCCTGCAGCCCTAAGGGCGTGTCAAGGCCTGTATAGGGATTGCTTTACCTTTTGTAAAGAGGCCATATTATGCCATTGTGGAAATCAGTACTTCTACACAAACGGGTAACTGTCGAAACTGCACGCTTCACTATTGGAATTCGTCAATTTAACGCGACAAACTGTGCTGCTAACACTTGATAGAAGAACAACATGAAAATTACACACAGAAATGACTGAAGCCAAGGCCGTCAGAATATATTATATGAGAGACTACTCCCTATTCAAAAGCGGGCGCTTAAACGCTAAAATTAATTTAACCCTCCACACAGCACTCACTAGTTCTGTTAACAACTTGCGCCCGCCCCTGCCTAAGAATTCGTAGCAGACACCCACATTATGATGAAATTGCAGCGGCTGCAAAACAAAATTCTCCGCGCCTTGGGAACTTTCCAACGTCCATACCGATTCGCGATTTGCATGTGGCTGTCAAAATTGCGTACGTGTACCATTTTATCAAAAATTATGCAGTCAGATTTATATTTTATAAACACATGCGTAATAAAGAAAGACAATTACGGATTATTTGCATCTTTTGACGGGCAAGAAACCAGATGCTATTTATAGGCTACTGGACCCTATACAAAAGCCTCCTGTGCAAATGAACTCGTTTAGCCAGCAGACAAGCCCCCCCCCCCCCTCTCCGCGGCTCAAACTTCTACCGTAAAGGATGGAGGCTCCTCCGAAACGGTGGCAAATATCTACCACAACGCGGCGTCTAGTCAAACGAATACAGCATTATTCATAGTCATCGTCGTGAAATCCCGGACCCAAAGCCACGAATGTCGTCGAAATACTATAACCAAGACGCCTGTTACAATTCTGCACTAGACGAACCAATACGGCTGCAGCTCCACAAGGCCTGTAGCCAAGAAGCTGGAAACGTGCCAAAAGCTCATTCCCAATCCACTCCATTCCTTAGCGAGTCAGATTTAGCCTTGTCCGAACGATCCCTGGCACAACTCCCAGTTCGACCTGGAGACTTAGGAAGTGTGCGAGCACCAAGCATTGCCCCATGCTTCCCGACTGACCGGCGTCTACCGATCGTATCCTCAAGGCGCCGAGACGCCTAGCTATTAAATGGCTATCTCAACATTACCACACCTATCTACTACAGCAACGGCTACACAAATCTATGAAGCTTATCCTTCGTTAAGCTCTGCTGCTGAATCGAGGTACACGGAGTCACGGAATAGTAACAAGTGTCCGTCAGTTTGCACTAACAAGGTCCACTGCGAGGTCAAGATTCTGCAATTACGAAGGACGCGTTACTGGCGCAAGTTGCAAACGAGCGAAGCATGAGGCGGTAGTGCTGGTTCCATCTAAACGTCCGGACGGATATCGATGTAATCTGGTACTGGGCTGAATGTCATTCTGATTCGTATCGGGCCAACGTACTCAACACTTTACACGAACTGATTTCTATATGGGTTCATCGTAAAAAGAAACACATATATAATAAATACCTCATCGACAGAGAAACCGAAAGTATTTTACGACACTGTCACGTGCTACGATTATAGCCTATACTATCGGTGGTGGAGGAATGAAATGTGTCTATGGGGCACTAGTGGAATGATACTGACAGGGTAGAAACCGAAGTACTCGGAGAAAACCTATCCCAGTACCACACTGCACACCATAAATCCCACAAGGGCACTTCACTGGGGTGCACAACTTATTCGAAACACTTTCCACTACGATGTTCGGGTTTATTTAACGAAATGGAAACTACAATGATCTGTGATCATATCTGCAGCACTGTATCTGACCGGTAATATCACGCCTGCAAATGCAATAGACATACATTTACGCCAACGCCAATGGTACATGCAAGATTTCCTGTGGAAAATGTGTACTTTTGCAGTACACCTTTCAGCCTTTCGAAACACCGCTAGGAACGTCACTTGATACGGACAACAGATTTGCCACTTCAATTATATGGAAAAGAGAAACGCTGATTCCAAGACATTTAGCGACCATGTTTCAACTACAGCTGACAGAAACGTTAAAGGTGAAAACACATGGAGTCCACACAAGTACCGCTACAATAGTCTGACAGACATGAAGGTAAAGAGCACGCCGCAAATTGCGTACTGAACCGAAGGAACTGTCGTAATATGACTATACGCCTGGATAAACCACACGAAACACGAGAACTGTGAGACCTCGGGATCGAAGGAACATGTATTGAGAAGTGTCACGCACAAATATAACGAATCTAAACCTGATTCTGCTTCATCGAAGAGAGCGAACGGCGGAACGAAACAGCACGCAGGATAGAGTTACCTTGGCAAGTGTGCGGCAAACTCAGTGTGCTGTGTGAGAGCCCGGTATAACCTCGCGAACCAAGACCTGCAATGCCTGTGCTCGACCTCCATTTGGAGCAGGAACTTGAATGAAGAGTATGATCGACCTCTGCTTGAACGAAGTTTTATTCAGGCCCACAGGTGAAACAGCAATTGCACGGAACGTATGGAATGCCAGATCACTTGCTGACTGTAATGACTAAAGAGTGAAATGATGGTGCTCTGAATTTATTCTGGAATGTCGTTCTACCAGTGGGTGTGAGTGTTCCTCATCTCAAGCTCGATAAAGCAGCTAAAAATGCACATGTACTGGAGGTCAGCTTTCAGCTACATTCTCCTTATACTCACTTTATACTGCTGGCAATTCTGCTTACATCAATACTTCGCCACCTGTACTAACTATTAGACTCTCTCTCCACGTTCACCATCAGATGCACATAGCATATGCCTATAACATAAGATATATAGGTCGTTTTGTGGACGTGTACAGGGATCAACAGATACCCCTTGTGACATACAGAAAACGAAAATGTGAAACGATTCAGTAGTTCTGTAGTAATTTTTTTTTAGGTAAAGAGCACCCCAGCAGATTTTACGGACGCACCGCAGCCTTCAGGCTTATTGTGCAACCCTGTGATGAAGATTTTTTTCTGTTTTTCCGTGTAATGGGGTACCGGTGGAATGAAACTGACAGGGGAAAACCGAGGTACTAGGGGAAAACCCTGTCCCAGTGCCACTCTGTCCACCAAAATCCCATATGGATTGATCCGGGATCGAACCCGGGCCTCCGCGGTGAGAGGCCGGCGACTAACCGCCTGAGCAATGGCACGGCCAATAAATTACTTAGTCAAAGGCGATAACGGTTTTACTATTAAAAATTATACGAAAGCGACTGAAAATATATTTTATTACAATGTAATCTTGATGTACGTGATCGGAAGGAAATAATAAATTTGTGTTTTGTGATGCTTAAAAGGTAAATATTTTATTTACAGTAAACATACAGGGTATGTGAATTGATAAGAAGGACTGGGTTTATTTTAATTCGGTCCTATTTTAGTACAGGTGAGGACTGCTTAGACTTGTAAAGGTCATAAACAAGACAGGTTACCAAGATAACCGTGCGTGTCCCAGGAATAAACGACGTGTGGCGGAATGGCGATGGTCTGCATATGCAGGTGGTAACGTGAAGGGCAAATGTAACAAGCCTTGAGAACAGGCTAATCTTGTGAGGAACTTACTAACTCCCCCTACCAACCATTCTTGTTTGAAGACATAAGCGGAACACACCGACCAATAGAACGATTACGTACGAACTGACATGCCACGACAAGAATTGTTCCCTCCGGAATATTCATTATTTTTTATTCGGAAGACAATAGGCAATGCCTAGGATGCCGAAAATGTGAGCGTTCGTGGTAAACCACATGATAACGCCATACTGGCAGGAGAAAATTCACTGTTGTTTCAATATATCAACATCACACGTAACTAGTCTGCTCGTACAGGCCTACTGGTAAGTACTCAAATGATGAGTCGGCCACTGTCCATTACTTCAGAGAACATGGAAATCTCACTTTTCCATCTACACAAGCGATTATACAAAACGTCACTCTAAAAATGTAAGATTATTTAAACAAACACATGCGCTACTACTACTGGTTTTCACTTCTAAGCACTGGCCAGAATTAACATTTATTCAACAGTAAACACTGGGTGAATGACTCTTGTATCACACATAGGCTACAGCACATCGAACTTCAGTTGAATGCTGACACAATAACACAGTTCAACAACACTTCCGCTCAAACATAATAAGTCGATTAGTAACAGACTGACTCGAGAGAGGGTGACTGCTTGCCGCAGCAGTCATAAAAATTCGTGTCTTATTAGATAAGCTTAATTACGCATGAGAATTATTTCTTACTAATATGACCTGAACGCCACCCAATAATACCATACACACCTGTATGGCATCACGCCTGAAGGAACCTGAAAATCAGCCGTAACATGAAAGAAGTAATTTAATGATTAATTATATGTCAATAAATTAATGGGTCAACGTTGCATACTGATCATTTGCTAACTGTAACAATGAAGAATCTACTATTAGACACCATTTCTCCACAATACCCACATATACCCCGTCACATCTCTTCAATCCAATGGCTTCATAGGGTTTTGGATTTTAAAACACAATTTTTGACCTCCTAAATTCTATGCCGAGTAACTGGAGGACGAAAACAGAGGAGGCGCCAGGGAACAGGCCGAAGTGACACAGGAAGAAAAAGAAGAAAAAATAAACCGTACGTCGCCTACTGATATAAGATATATTATTTTCATAAAGAAAATTCTCATTAAGATTGCTTTAATGACCCTAGGAGATGTTGGTGTTTTTTGTGGTGTGATAATTTTCACTACTGATACGAAGCTGATTGTGTAAAATATTGGACTCTAGAATTAAACCAGAACTCAAGACAGCTGGCAGTTGGTGTTGGGAACGACTGTTATATAAAGTTTATATGGTACTTTCTTGGTCTGTATATTTGATATGCTAATAAACCCAAATAATAAAAAAAAAATAAAAGTCCCATGTAATAGGGAGGCTGTGAAACATGTGAAGGCATTATTCCGACATTTGCGAAGGTGTGATGAGGAATACAAAGGTGCCATGCAAACAGCCGGTAACCGCCAGACTAGAATCGTGCGCCTCCCCCAAACGTTACCTGCTCGATAGCAAAACATAAAAAAAAACCAACTTCGGGAAATCCAGTACGTGGAATCCAGCTGTAATGCGGAACTGCTGATCATAAATGAATTATAGGCGTCGTGGCAACAACAAACTGCAAAATCACGAGATTTCACTAGTTTTCAGAAGAACACAACCTTGCCGAAAGGACTATAGAACTACAACTACAGCACTGAACCACGAAATTATGATGTCCTAACGAGAGGTCACGAATATAAGCTCCACTACCATAATTCCTAACAATAAACAGCATTAGCTGAGAACACCGTGGGGTGTGCATCATCGTAAGAAACCAGAATGCATCCCTCGCGTTCTCAGGCCGCGGGAGGACACGGGTTCCAGGTACTTGCGAGTGTAATGAATAATAAATCGCGGACAGCCGACAAGGGTGGTATTCTAGCCTGGCGGTTACACAATGTTACACAAGGCCTTGCATTTTGCAGGCCCTTGTAAACATGATACCGAATCGCCCGGTTTCATAAAACCAGGGGGAATTTCTCGACTAGCCGAATCACTTATTAGCTTCTTAAAATGATTCCACTCCATGTATTTACTGAGACACTAGATACAAAACTCAGCAATACTATACACAGAACACTTCAAAATTTTGACATCGAAACGAGTTGAAGTAGATACACAGTACTCAGAGGATGGTCGGGATAGCGTGGTCGGTACAGCTACTAGGCTACGGGCTGGATGGTCCGCGGTCCGCATCCTGCCAGGCGCAGAAGACTTCTCTCTCGTCCAAAATGTCCGAACAGGTTCTGAGGCCCACCCAGCCTACTTTGCAATAGGTACTTGGGTTCTTTCCCGGGGGTAAAGCCGCCGTGGCGTGATGCTGACCACTCACTTCCATCTGTGCCTAGGTTAAGAATATGTATAGCTATCCATCTACCCCCCCCCCCCCCAGCCACATGCCATACAGGAGTGGTCACGGACAAATTTCCCTTTTTTCTTAATACCACTTGTAAGATATCTGTTGGAAATGAGGAATAACGATGTACCAAACGATTCAAATTATGGTCTTCTGGGTTTCTAAACCGTGTAGTGATCAAACCGACGATAATACATACAGTCTACGGATAACGTTGCTGCGCTAATTACACGATATTAAATGTGCTAACCAGACACATGGGCACCACACCACACAGCCACACCCAACCGACGTAACGTCCATCATCAAACATTAACACTTCTAATCACACGCACTGATCAGGCTCTTGTGAAGGAAACACTTCACTGCGCTTGTACGGGAATACCCGAGCCGAATGTCCATCGGAACACTGAATGTTGTGACTGGGAAATGGGTTCGTGGCTGGACTCTGTCACTCCACACTTTCTCCTTCAAATCCCTGCTTAGACAGCACTACAGTCATTCTCACTTGCCAATGAACGCTACAACCTCTGCCACTGAAAGTGACTACCTTGACAATGCAACTTCTAATGAGTGGCCATAACTGGACACTCAGTAAGCACGGTCATGTCCTCACATTCTGATGCAAAATATACGCCTCGGTTATTACGATTTACTGCTGGTTACTCAGGACTCTGACCTTTTTTAGAGGGTTCGCAGGGAGACGTCACACTTTCAGACGCCTATAACCAGTAACGGATGTATTCCAGTTACAAATACACTGGGCAGAAGTGCAGTCGTGTCTAATGTGGGCGATTTTATTATAACATGCGTGACAGAATTTCCTATTGTGTTCTATCTGGCTAGGGTTGTGAATAAATTTTTACTCTACGTTTGTCTAAAACTGAACACTTAACCGAAGTTCGCCAGTGGAAACGTGAATATTTTTGGCAAGATCTACTGGTTTTTGCGGCAAGCTTCACCCGGTAATACGGGATCCTCTATTCAAGCTGTCAAGGCCAAAGCTTTACTCCCGAGAACGAACGATCCTATGAAGTTACTTCACAATGTGATTGGAATGTGGGGGGACATCAGCGCTGTGGGGGCCATAAGATGACCAACCTTATTCAAATACGGTACTGGAATGGCAACAGTTTGGCAGCACTCAGAACCACAAACATCTTAGTCGGGATGACCGGTCCCGGCTTGAATCTGGATCGGGTAGGTCCTATATACCGAGATGTAGGTCACACCAACCCGTCAGAACGCAGAAACTGCTGCAGTAAATCGCACAACGCAGTTACAGTTACTCTGCATCACCAGCACTGCTGCCGCCGCCGACACCCCCACGGCCGATTTTTATTAAATACATTACTAACCCTAACATGCCCGCCATCGGCCGCCACCAGTGGGATGCATCACGAATTTAAAATTACGTTACATGATTCTTCGTAAGAACAACCAATCGTACGTAATTATTTTAACGTTGCTCATAAAATGCAATGTAACATAATTAATTTTAAGAAACCAACTTGCACATACAAACACACAGAAATAATATTAAATCCATTCCTACATACTTTAGTCTTAATTCACCGTGCATTTTTAAACTACAAACAGTCACCAACAAATGCACAAACCATCAAGAAAGGTATAAATTAACCTTTTATCATAATTAAAACCCTACACATGTTTCGGCTCACGAGGAGCCATCATCAGGGGTTACAGTAGTGCTTATCAAATGCTGCGTTGGGTCTGTTAACGACACTCGTACTACCTAAACATACTGTGAAGTAACTTTACGAGTGTCGTTAACAGACCCAACGCAGCATTTGATAAGCACTACTGTAACCCCTGATGATGGCTCCTCGTGAGCCGAAACATGTGTAGGGTTTTAATTATGATAAAAGGTTAATTTATACCTTTATTGATGGTTTGTGCTTTTGTTGGTGACTGTTTGTAGTTGCCATTCCTACATGTTTCTCTGTATTTTATACATGTATATTTTAACAGGGCTGCAACATGAAACATTTTGTATTATGATTATGTATACCATATCCCTCTGTATTTTATATCAAGGCTGCAACTTAACATGTTAGTATTTTAACATCACAAACTGTATCGTAATCCATTAGGTTTTAAAAGATTGGTGAGGCTCTCTGATGATGGCGGTCGGCCGCCGAAACATGCTGGAGTGGATTAATATTATGTATCTGTATCTATGTGCCAAGTGTTGGTTTTATAAAATGAACCAATTCTGTACTTAAGCAAGTTAGATAGTACACGACTGTACATACACAGGCTAGTTCACAGAATCAGTATGTTTCTGCTTGAGTGTAATGTGTTAAAAGCAGTGAGACGAAAGTGAAGTTATGGACTTCTTTCCTTCATTCCAGGAATTAAGGAATAGATCCACGCTTAGCGGTCGAATCAGCTTGTATAAACAGTACTTTATTTTTCCTGAATGGTGACATTCTCCACAACAAACATCTTACGTAACGATTCGCCAATATTTGGGAACACGGGGAAACATGCAGGCCCATTACATGTCACAATCGAGCAAACTCTATTAGACAACTAATTTTGGCAAGCTAGAAGGCAGGTACCACCTGCAACGGCATTCTGTTCAAATGAAGTGCCGTACATTGTTCACGCCGTTGTCCTCTTACAGTGGGAAGAATTCGTATTTTGGTATATTTGTCTATAAATGAATATATAATTCACAAACAGTAAATTGATACATCCGGAACAAGAATACGCTATTTCCTGGCCATATGCTTCGGCTTTTGACACATCATCATCAGGCAAGCAATTCTCTACAGCAGTCGCATATAGTGCGTATTTGCCTCATTATATAGTGCGAATTCCAAGCTTGAACACCAATGTTATAAGATGCTTACGACGAGCTTCACAAGAGTGACGAACTATTCCAAACCGTAACATTAAACAACGGTGTGCCACACACATTTGTTTGTGTTAAGGATCCGAGATGGAGAAGAAAAATCACAACAGATTTTTATGTTTTATATCTTATGTATATTGCTAATTTATGCGGAACTTGGTATCCCCAGTACGAAAAAAATTGGCAGTGTATGACGCCTGCTATGGCACAGAGAACTGCTAGCCTGAAGGCGTCAAAAGCCGAAAGATTTTCGAAAAATACTCAAAATTCAGTAGGAGCCGAGTCACTCCATGCGGACGGACAGAAACGATGAAGCTACTAGCCGGTTTTCGGAATTTTGCGACCGCGCCTAAAAATCGACCGAAGACTAAAAAACTCCTGCTGCTACATACTACGTACGTACTCCCTTCCTGATGTTCAACAGTGTGCTGGAATACCAGTTCCTTCAGGCTGTGGCCACACGATCGTTCTTTCTGCCCGCGTAACGACGCCGTCAACTGCTACCGTTATGTAAGGGCACTGTTGACTTACGGAACGTTAAGACCCAGACAGACGGGAAAATCTCGGATGCGTTCCTAATCGTAACGCATGTACACGGTTATCCGCCTTCGAAAGCATCCTGATCCACTCCATTTTTGTTTTTTCTCACTAGGATAAAGACAACTGCACTCTGTCTCATGCACTTAGCGACATCCCCTTTCGATTTCCACAATTGTATATTTAGACTTTTTGTTTCAATATAGAGCTTTTGTTTATACACAGTGATGTCTTAGATAGGGTGAAACAAAACACGGTGTGTATAATATTTGAGGTTTTCACCGCCACGAAGATTCATATTACATTCTTCCGAGTTATGGCGTAGTATGGGTATTTGGTATGTTGGTACAAATTTTACGGAGATAAACACTACCTGAAGCAGAGTTTCAAACTTAATTTAACGGAAGCCAAGTTGTTCCATCTGCAATTCCTGGGATTTTACAGAAGGGGACTGATCTTCTCACTGGCTGTAAACAGAATTGGACTTCCGTTCCATTCATGCTGAAGAAGAGATGGAATTGAAAAGCGACTCGTAAAATTGCTCTCAAGATTAGTGAGGTAGGTCAGAATTTGAGGTTTAATTTCTTCGAATTCATAATAATTTTCTTGGAAATATTCACCCACAATGACAAACATTTCTATATTTTCACTTTCACAGGGGTTTTTCCAACGTGACATGAATGCAAAACCTCTGTCTCAAGGCTGAAAAATGGTTATAATTGGACTTTGGACCTCTCACAGACGTTTATGGTCCGCTGAGGTTATCAAACATACCCGACAAACATCACAAGACGCGCACGTCACTTTTGGTCCAGGATGTGTTAATAAAGCTGCGAATCACAGTGCTGTACAAAACATCTTATTTCAACCCAACTAGTCAGGAACTCGAGTAAGGTCGAAACAGTGGCCTATGCTTCATTAAGTTGGGTGTTTCCGCATTTCTGGCAATTTTCGTCTCAAAAATTCTAGTACGTTATTCGCAGAGTTGCTGGTCTCATTAAATGGCCAAGTTGATTTAATATTCGACAGCAGTCAGCAGCAATACACACACCGAGCTTACGACCAACATGAAACCAAGCATCATCACTAAACAGGACGAGCGTGGTGTATATTTCTCTAGCATACAATCAATAAAGGTACCACACAAAATGCTCTTCTTGTAGAAACTATATCTAGTTTGTGTAACACACAGAACCACGCGATGCTCCAGTGGGATCCCCCTTGTGATTGATGGCGCATAGAGGCCTAATAAGCTCTCTCCGATGAGCTCCGAGCTCCGACAACGGGTGTCTCGGCAGGCTGCTGACTGGGCAACGTTTTATACGCTCAGCGAGCCGACATCACTTTTAAACTGTTATCATTCTGCACAACAACTCCAAGCAAAAGAGTGGCTCTAAAAACTGGTAACATTACACGCCACTAAAACGGTAATGCCACCAATACTACACGGCCCTTCTTTTATCACACCCATATCGCTGGCCACTTCCTATCGGCTCGCTCATCGCGTAAATTATAGTCCACTTACCGCCTGGTCCACGCACGCGTATTGGAGAGAGGCTGTCAGCTGTTGCACACGCATCCATGGCAAGTTGGTTCACAAACCGCACGACACGGATCATAAAGCAAGCCTGAATTTTGTGAATTGGTACTTTCATCGGGGTACACGATGCGATGACGCTTGGTTTCACCTCAATGGATACGTCAGGTCTGCAGAAAATCCCACGTTAATCCACGAAGTCCCATTACATCATGTTGAGGTTAGTGTGCGGTGCTACGGGAGCAACTATAATAATAAGGGCACACATTTTTACGAGACCACAAATTCATTCCGATATGTTGTCACACACATTATGACATCAGTTTTTGATCATCACCTGTCCGATTAGGACAAAACCTGAGACTTTTTCCAGCAAGAGAGTGCAACAGCTCACGCCGCAAACAATTCTGTGTGTCGTTTACAGGATGTTTCTGGTGATACAATAATAATCACGGGATTAAGGCGCCCCGAGTTCGCCAGGTGTGAACCCGTGCGATCGAGTTTTAAGTGTGGCGCAAGTTAAATGATAAAGCGTATAGTAATAACCCTCACACTGAAGACCATTCAGGACGTACTTTCAATTTCACCAGCAGAAGTTCAACACGCAATGAACGAAGTGTTGGTTGGACATGACACGTGTCTGCAAGCCAAAGAAAACTGTTTCCAGGACCTTCTTCAAATGTGGTAACACCATCACCCTGACGGCAATACTGTGAATTTAAACGCGTAGAATACATACATACCTGCGACATCTCAAAGACGGTCAAATGTTCAAGATATGACTGCAAACAAATTAATCAGCAAAACAATTGCATGTAATTTGAAACGCAAACGGCTTACCTTTTTTCCTTGCCATTCATTTTACCGAATGCCTACAGAACTCAACACAATAAACACGTCGGTAAACAATTACCACACGACGCCGCGTAATATCCCAGAAGAGCGCAGATCTCACCATCTAAAGAAGTTTAAATTATATTCTCCAGAACTGCTTACGTGTTTTCGCCCTACCCATTCATTTGTAGCTGTAACTTCGGGGTTTCCCATCCAACTACGTGAGAGGCGACTATACACAAAGTCTGCACAGGACACACAATGTTAAGATACTGTTTACGCATCCTTTGCCAGTTTCGCTACTGGGGGTAATGGTTACGGGAAACGACAAAGGCTTCCTGGTGAATTCTCGTGCCTAATCTGGCTCATGAACTTTTTATGTCTGGGCTGTAAATGACCACACAATAATGGGCAGTGCTATACAATTCTTACTTACCTTGCAGATTCTGTAATCCGATTAGACAGTCTTCGTGGACATACGACGGCAAACAAGGACGTCGCTTATGTTCCGACAGAATGTTCCTTGCATCCAGACTTCATCTCCCATCCTCTGGTTTAATGTTGTCGGAGGGAGTAACGAACTGGGAGGGGCGAATTATCTCAAGAGAGGGGAGAGATGCACTCAGGCACTGCTTTTCAAACAAGGGTGCCAACGATGAGGGGGTGACCTTGGCCCTGGGCACTACTACGTGTCATCTTATCTCCAGTAACACTACTGGTACGATTCTCCACAGTCTTTCAGTCACAAAGCCTGACCCCTACTACCACCGCTTCATTAACTTCCATCTACTCACATAGCACGTGTCAATTTTTTGATCCCCATTCGCCTTAACACTCGATAATAATCCCTCTAGTAAATTACCTTCAATACGATATAAATGTTCTCACGAACAAAGATGACTCCAATGAGAAGGAAAACACAACGGTCAAGATCTTATACCTTATTCACCCTCGCTCCTGACAACATGTACTTCCCGGATTCTTATAATCCCTTTCCTAGGAACTCGAATCCTTTTAAGTCGGGTGGCTGTTTTTATTTCTGGCTCTCAGACTACAAAGTTCTTCGCTTCACGCATAGATCGTGCTAGCAGCCATTAAAATTACTACTACAAAGATGAATTAACTTATTTATTTTCTTACTGAGTATTCCTCTTGACTGCTGGGTTTTACAGCATTTCCACAAACTAACCGAAGTCACTCACTCGCTAACATTCGTCGGCCACAAACTTGCCGACATACGATCAATACACTGCTCAAATGAAACGAGTACCTGCCACACCTACACAACTGCACGGCTACTCGAGACTATCACGCGCGCGAGCACAACCGACTGAACGCGAGGCCGTCGTCACGAAACAAGAAAAAGAATTCGCTTGGAGTCTGCGCACTAGTTTCTTGACTTCTCTTGTGTGTGCGCAAATGTGAATATAAGTGCATGCGTGAGTGAGAGGCCTCCGGTTTGAAGAGGAGAGAAATTTCTCGCCGCAGCGACTACTACCAGCCAGCATTACGTTCATGAGTACCCCATTGGAAGTGGGAGGGGAGGTGGGGAAAGTTGGCGTTTTTAGCGACATCTTTCGATGGGACGCAGTTGGCACTTCGCTCGTGTCACTGTATATGCCAATATTGGTTGACAACAAACTATTGAAGCCCAGCTATATTAATTTCGCGTTCTAACGTACTTTATTTATCTATGCTTTGCGGCCTCGCTGTGTAATGGTTTTAACACGTTTTGTGCTATGACATTCAATCTGATTGTAGACACAAGGTAGGGAATCTTATCGTTATGTCAACAGTATAAAGACTGTGTGCAGAATAATTGTAGTTGTAAAATGGAACTAGTGTCCAGAGATAATGTTCAACAAACATATTCTGATCAGTGACAAAATTCTGCTGACAACTTTTAAAGAACAACGTTATTTCTGAAGGCAAAATACCAGCCGTCGAAAATACTGCTATAACTGCGCCATTGGATGGCAGTGTTATGGAACGCTGTGGATTGCATATTGGTTCAATTTTATGCCAAAGAAGGGAACCATGAACAGAGGCTGCTACGCTTATATTCTCTAGCAACTCTGATGCCCACCCAGTAAAACACAGATGCTGAAAAAGCCTCACCTTTCCGCACAAGCGCACGGCTGCAATTAATTACAGTTAATGCGCTCGTGACTTTTGGGTATAACCCAGACCCTAGTTAAATCATTTGTGCTAGTGTATGTCGAGCATCGTCAAAATGTCTATAATATGTACAGAATTGAAATTAAGAGCTAAAATAAATCACTTTCAGTAGTATTACAGGAATAGTAGTGGACTGTGTTACCGGTCGTGGTGTCGAAGTCTATTAGGCGTAATCCTCGAAGTTACCGACAGGAGCATGATTTTACAACGCCCCAACTGTGTCACACTAATGGATGGCAGAACATTCGGACGAATTTACACGGATGCATTGACTTAAACTCCTCTGATCCACGTTCATGAGGGTGCGCGCGGATTGTTCGTGCATGCGCAAGTTGGTGTTGTGTGTTGGATTTGGTGTTGGTGTTCGTCTGTGTGTGTGTGTTTATGGTTCGATACGTTCAGAGGTCCTCCCTGCTACAAGCACGCAGGAGTGATTGATTTTGACATACAGGAATTTTTGGTGGACCTGGTCGAGTTATATGTAATATGCAACAATGGGCAACACATTAAAAAAGCTACAACATTTATTAAAAACCGTGGTCCCTCCATAGAAAAAGCGACGCTTCACTTTTTCCAAGAACTGTACTTTCTTTGCAATCTCTTATACAGGCGTTCACCCAAATCGGACAATAAATGTAGTACGTACGGATAGAATTTATTTACGCCTCTACGTAAAGTAGGGGTTTCACTTCGCGATTTTCACTACACCTATACATAATCAATTAGTTTCTGTGAACCTATCACGAATTCCGTCCGAATCGGGCGAAAAATGTAGAAAACACCGGCAAATTTCTTATATTACTCATACCATGCATAGTCTGACAATTAACACATCAACCAACAAATGCACTTAATAAAATACAATTCATAACAAGTATTAAACTCCTACATGTTTCGACACCGCAATTCCATCCTCAGGGAGTTACAGAACAAAGGAATGTAAGCCCAACACGTTAATCTAGGTACTACATTCCCCTAATGAAATGTTAAAATTCTAAAATAGATAAAAAGTTGATGAACATAAAAATTAAAATATTGTGATATTAAAATTATACGATTTCTGGCGATTATTTCCCCTGACCTTCAGTTGTATAATATTTGGGAGTTAGTCGTTTAGTTTTACATATTAATTCAAGGCATATTTCATTTACGCCCCTATGTAAAATACTGCTTTCACCGCACCAATTTTCAGAAAACTCACAAGTACTCAACGCTTCATGTGGAGATCTCTTATACCGAATTTCACCCAAAACGCTCACGAAATATGAAAAGTACGGTAGAAATTCACTTGCACCCTTAAGTAAAGTAGGTCTCACTGGGCCACTTTTCACCAAACTCAAGCTTGTTCGACAATTGTAAGAACTCCTATACCGAATTCCATGAAAACCCCACCAACAGTTTAGTAGACAGTATTACGTCACATGGACGGACGGACGTGGTCTCCATACAAGGCGTTCTTTTTTACTTCGTGAAGAAAACATAACAACATCCAGTGACTGTGACAATCCCGTTGGTACCTAACACATTGGTATGCAACCTCAAAATTACTAGAACACTGTATACAGAAACACAGAAAGCAGTAATTCTAATACGTAACATTACACGTCTCAAAATGCATGATTTAAATACGTTGCCTGCGTGGCCACGGCCGATCTATTATCCTCAGCAAAAATAGACAGCTGATGCAGAGAAATCGAATCAATAAAGCAATACCAACAAGAATACTAACATAAAATATAAACATAATAATAATAATAATAATAATCCGTAACATACTGTCAACTAAAAGCAACGATAAATTACTCGAACATAATTCAATATCAAATGGTATAAGCACGATTCGCACGCATAATGGGGGAGAGGAGAGGTGCATACAGGATTTTGGTGGGGAAACCTCGGGGAAAAAGACCACTCTGAGGACCTACGCGTAGATGGGAAGATAATATTTAAATGGATCTTCAAGAAATAGGATGAGGACATGGACTGGATTGATCTGGATCAGGATACAGAGAAGTGGTGTGCTCTTGTGAACACGGGCTCCATAAAAACGGGGAATTCCTTGAGCATCTGAGGAACTATAGGCTTCTCAGGAAGGACTCTGCTCCATGTACTTAGCTGGTTAGGTAGACAGTTATAAGCACGAATCCGTCATGTCAGCCCATGAACTAATCTGAATTTCACAAGAGCAAAAGATGTGTAGCATGGAACTAGTCCGTGCAATAGGGAAGTAAGCTTTGTTAAGTTCTATCCAGAAACTGTTGCTATACATACATGTGTCGTTAACTACCTCCATACACATGACAAATGTAAAACACAATTAAATCGCGTGCCATGTCTTTTTAAATAGCGGCATATCCTAAGTGGATTTTTGAACTCACTAGATCGTCCAGGGACAGTAATCCTAAAAGTCCCCGATATTTTACACGCCAGAAGTCCTCTTCCCTTGCCGGTTTCGGCGCGTTTACTTTGTACTCTTCCCTACAGGCAACGCAGCATCACTGCAACAACTGAATACAGTCAAACCCCCATATAGCGCAACTGTTTGTTCATCAAAGTTTGTGGCAGAGTATCGAGGGTGGCGGTAAAGCGAAATATTCGTTTTTAAACTAGTACAATATGCCTAGAATGACAAAGATGTTAATTAGAGAACAATAACACATTAGAAGACCATTTCAGACAATGGCAGTGTACAGTACTTGCAAATCATCTCCTTCATGTTTATTTTCTTTTTGTTTCCCAAATATATATCAATGTCAAACTTACTGCTCGAAGACCTCCTCCAGCATTACAAAAGAAAGCTGTTCTCTGAAATGCTTGGAAGAATACTGAGAGTCGTCAAACTCTTTTAATTTCAGATGGTCGGTGAAAAACGCATTAGTAGAATCCATACAAGCTACTTTTAACAATATATACTATAGTTCTGAAAGCACCGTTTTTTAGTCTTACTGCATGGCTTACCTTCTAATACAAGGTACAGTACCACTTCAGTTGTGTTCAGTGTTTCTTTTCTTTTTTGAAGCGCCTCCCAGCAGATGCTACGGACGCACCGCAGCCTTGAGGCTTATTGTGCAACCCTGCTATGAAGATAATTAGTGTTTTTTTTTTCGTTTTTCGGAATAATGGAGCACCGGTGGAATGAAATTGACAGGGGAAAACCGAAGTACTCGGGGAAAAACCTGTCCCAGTGCAACTTTGTCCCCCACAAATCCCACATGGACTGACCCGGGCTCGAACCCGGGCCTCCGCAGTGACAGGCCAGCGACTAACTGCCTGAGCCGTGGCACGGCCTTGTGTTCAGTGTTACGCACTGTTCCTTAAACTGTTCACGTATAGTAGCATGGCGCTGTACCGGACATTATTTAATGCTTATGGGCACATTGTATCACCAAAGTTTTTGACAAATGGCGGCTAACGGGGGTAGCGCTATACCGACGGTTCCCTAATGTTCATAAAATAGGGAATTTCTGACTACAGACTTTCATAGGAGCTAAAAGAGGGTGGCGCTATATAGGAATTTGTAATATATTTTTGTTCGGCCGTACATCACACATGACAGGCGTACGTACAACGTCACATTGTGAAGCGTTCGCGTAACAACTGTTGCCGTGAAAACGCAACAACGCTTTCCTTTTGCATTGCTGCGCCACATATTACTGTCAAGAATGCTTTTATGGCGATCTCATGTCGCCGGCAATAATAAAACATACTAAGGTCTTCACGTAAAGTGACCGATGTTTCCTTTGTCGACTTTAAAAAAAATCTGGATGTTCTCGACGGATTATAGTAAGTCCCGAAAATAAAATTTCACGAAAATCCGTCCAGTTTGAGCCGCGCTGATACATGCGGATAGACGGACGGACATGACGAAGGCAATAGGCGCTTGTCACGAATACGCGAACGCGCCTAAAAGGTACAATATTACGGAACATGTATCAGGATAAATGAAATACCTACCTAACAGAACTGCAGCACATGCAGTAAGTCTAATCAGGATTCAGGAAATCTATTCATTTACTCCGAGTTTTAGAACCGTTTGGGAGCATAATTTCACAATCAGTAGTTTGGAATTTCACACTCCGATTCAATATTTCACATTGCTCCATGTATGAAATTAATATGGTAGTATGAAACGTGTTTGCTGGGGTAACCACAATTATGAGATCGCAAATCAAACACACAAAACAAAATGATATACAAAGGGAAATGCAGATGAGAAAGATGGACCAGCGATTCAGACTACGCCTCACCACCGCCATCCAGTCTGTCACCACACTAACAGAGATTGCATCTAGCCCTCGAAAGTAAGGAATCGGCAGTAATAGGCCAACACAGCAGTGACTGACAGCAGCTATTTCTGCCTGAGGCACAAAGAACACGCGTCTTTCAGGCTCGCTCGTAACACGTATAATAATTTAGCAGCAGAGACATTCTAATCAGTGCCAGGAAAAACAGAACTGGATTTTCAAGGAATTATTGTTTACATTCAGGTTTCAGGAAGGGAATGGGCAGCAAAGGAGGAGGAACATATGTACGAGTAGTTTTAACGGTAAACATTAGGCGTGCCTGCGGTACCCTTCCAGCCAGTGTGCCAAATAACAGCATGCAGTGTACCGGGAAATTCAAACCACTTGACTTCAAAGTGGCTTACGATTCTTTGTTCCATTTGACCACAATTCGTCACCGAAACATTTTCATTAAGAAGTGAACATATCGTTTATTTACCCGCTTCACTTTCCGCCTAATATGAAAGAAACAAGCCTATAAATTAACGATCAGGTATTACAAATTGTTGTGAAAAATTTAAAAATCGAAACAATGTTGGAATTTTAGTACAAATTACTTCTAATTTATTACATTACTATTAACGTGGCCAAACTCATACGTACGACACCACAAACGTGTATACATCAAATGGAGATAAAATAATGTTACGAGATGCTATACCGTCGTTTCCCGGCTCTCAAACCGAGGGCCCTCAACCGACCGGTATAGTTTTGACGCCCTGCACAACCCTCCCGGAGTACCGGCTCTCTCCTTGTCAAGCCGGAATCGGGATGAGAGCTGTGCACAGCGTTGGTAGAGCTGCCACCACCCACGAGTTCCTATTGTTACTACCGATATTGTTGATACTGTGATCTAGCTCCGTGGGTAAGCTAGCTGTGTCTGGGTTTGAGGTATCTGCTACTGGTTTGAACCCTCTCCGGGACGTGGTATTAGGAAGGAAAAAGGGCGCTCGATACGGTCCAACAATGTACTTAATACTGATTTACGCAATCAAACAGCTGAGAACCTATAACCTACCATTTATTTACAACCACAATATAATGAAAATAAATTCTGAACTGAAACTAACCAACCAATTATCCCTTTACACAAGGTTTACTAACATTGTCAATACTCTCCTGAAATTCCTGAAATCTCACAGATGATTAAGCACTTTAAATAACATACATCCATAAAGAAACTTATCCCAAAATGTTAGGTCGATGTCGTACTTATGAAATTTTTTTTTTTTAATCTTGACATTAATTTCCTGTACATTTCATTTCTACATTGTAGACTAAAAAAAGGTAACATCGTGGTAAAATCAAAATAAACAATCTCTGTAACGAAATGCCAGGAGAGTCACCCTCTGTATTAAGTATCGTTTGTCCTCAGCGCTGTACTCTGCAGCCTACAGAAGGGCTCAGAATAAAATGCGTCTTTCAGAAAGAGGAGTTCAGAAACTAATGCAGAAGTATATACGAGCTGCCGCTGCCTTCTCTAGCAACAAGAGAATGTGTACGGGTAAGTTACGTTCTCAACGATGCTCGGCAAAAATAAAGTACACATATGATGAAGTGCTCTCTGAAAATCACCGAATCGATACGGCGTAAAAATCCTGTATCAGGAACGCATGGCAGAGAGGGAAGCGACCTCCATTGCGTCGGAGTTTTACGGCGTAATCGCTGACGACTTCATCACATTTATTATTAGTGACATCAGACTTTATACAAAACAGTGTCACCCGGAGATGCACAAATCCCAGCGCCAGGTCGCCCGGGCTACTAGATTTTGTATGAGGGTGCCTGTTATTTGTGGATCCTCAATACGGAATGTGTTTCCTGCCACCATTCTGGCGCCCAACAGTTTGAGATGGCTCCCAGATTTTTGGAAAATTTGTTACCTTTTGGTGTAACATACGTCCAGAAATACTTCTTTAGATGAAAGCAAAATGAAAATATCTCCAGGACGTGTAATACGGAACAATGGTTTCAGACCTACAACTGTAAACATTTCGAGAACTGTATTACTCAGTACGACTATTTAATTCGCAGGATAATGCCACGGGGTCGATGGTGTAAGATGTTAAATGTCAACCCTTGGGAACACTACAGTACTGACATAAATCATGTTACACGAGGAACGACGTCGTATATTTGGTCCTTTTCCAGAGTGCGGTACCGCATTCAATTAAACAGAACAGCAATTACATTGTTTATGAATTGGGAATGCCAGTAGGCAGAACTAAATAAATAAGTACCAACTACACGGTGCAAAATATTTCTTCGCCTGCCAACTGCTAAATGAATGGACTTAACAAAAACAGAGAAGTCACTCAGGACGTGGAAATTCAGTGTCAAAAAGCTGAGCGACGTGCACGATATAGTACAAGACCAAAACGTTCAATAGGTGTGTAATTTTGGGCAAGTATCAGTGATAATACGAATAAACTATGGTTTGATTGAGAATGTTTTACATGAGTAGAACAAAGGAAGAAGCTTCATGGCCAAATAAATGGAGACCTGTGTTAAAACAAACAACGCCAAACGAACTGAACGTTCAGAAATAAAAAAAAGCGAAATCCATCCACACGACATACTACACAACAGAGGTACTCGAGTTTTGTACAGATTATCTAATAATGCTGGGACAGTACAATGTAGGCGGCTGCGAAGGGATGGGCACCGGGGGAGACGAGAAATGCCTACAGAATTCTGACGGAGAACCTCCTCTGAAACTGCCACGCTTCATGCATCCATACACGCAAAATGGAACTCGGGACACCACAAAAGGTTCCCAAAATAAAAGGTAATATTTGAATTTCTTAAAATGGGTACATTATAAGGCAGTCCGAACTTTCTAAAACAATTCTAACCCATCAAGCACCCGAATAAATAAATCGATCGCGAAAAATTTGCACGTAACTGACTTTTAGAAACTCAGACGGGCAACACTATACGAAATGCGCTCCTGAAAGAGCTGTTCATGAAGGTGTGAGTTAAAGACTGACGATCGTTTTTAAAAGGTTTTATACTGCATTCCTACTAAAGTACTAACAGTGGGCAGAGAAATTTCACAGAAAGAAATTGAGCTGCTGCTGAATTTCATCCAGTCTAAGCCTTACCTTACATGTATGGGACAAAAATTAATAACATGTATCAAACAGCATTACGCAGAATGAAGTGCGTTACGATAAACATTTCTCGCAAGACTAGAAACGAATCAACCCAGGAAACAGCGTCCTTATCATCATATATTCAGTAACGTAATGATGCTCGTCCCTCTAAAACAAACAGATCGTGGCATATTAAAATATGAACGTAAACCCCTCCAATGTACCTTCAGCTTGCCGTGGCGAAGGGGCTTGTGAGGTCAAGTAACCCTGAGAGCTAAGCCGGCGGTAGCACTGCTATCTGTAGGCACCAGACGAAGACAGATGGGGCAGCAGCGACTTGCAGCAGAGTAAATTATGCTGGAGATGGTACATAATAGTATAGCAACAGGCGTGATCACAGTAGTCTGAACGGCTGCTGTACTGCGATGTAGAAAGCAAACAGAAACACTATCACACAATAATTTTTCCTGAATAGCCCCTTTCCAAAAACAGACAAATGTGAGGTATTGGAACTTGAAACAGGAAGCAACAGATCGCACTGTCTGGAGCATATGTTTTGGAAGGGGCTATGGACCTGTCGCCAGACTACGTGATAATGATAAAACGAAAAGCAATGAAACAAGAATACAAAAGGAGAAATACGACTTAAGGTAGGAACCCAGACATGAAGAGCACTGATTGAAAGGATCTTATATTACAGATAATCGCAGAGAAATTGCGGTAAATTAAAAACTCGTAGACGTCAAAGTGCAATATCCACATATGGTGATATACAGAACAGGCTTTGCCTGATGGATGACAATTTGTCACGTTTAAACTTGCAAAAGAAGGCACATATCTGTAAATTACACCGTCAAACAATCTGCAACTGGGGTCAGCGCTCAACTGGTAACTATTACAAAGTATATTAATCAATTAACTACAATTACAAAATTTAAAACATGTCGGTATAAGAAATAAACATTAATGGCCTTTAAAAAGCTATATCGGTTTAAAATCTCACTGCCTAGGTGCATACGACGAGGAATTAAGTATGGGCCAAGCATTTGGCAAGGCATCGAGACTTCATCAAACCACCGGCAAGATCGTCTGTATCCGAAACACAAGAAGGTGAAATGGATGTACAGAAGATCCTCCGTCATCCAACTCTCCATCAACCGACCCGCTCTTCCTTACCTCTACGGCAGTTACTCGGGAGCGATTCCGAATTATTTTTGTGTAAAAAAATTGAATTTAGCATTTAGGTAACATATTTTACTGCATTTTTGTGGGGGTCAATTTTGTAGCCTACAGAACTACATTTACAAAGCGACGTCACGTAGGCTTGCCTTCGTTACGTGGCGGAAGCTCGCGACACATATTTAGGGCTTAAACCGTTTTAGGTCTTATTTGCTAATTATGTATCAACATTATGCTATATATACGTTTTGTGTAAAAACGTCGACTAGGTTCGGTTAATCGGCTTCCTAACTTCGTATCTATAGGCTAGGCCAGTGGTATTCAATCTTGTTTGTTCGCGTACTCCCACATATAATTTCTCTTCAACTTTGTACTCCCAAAGTTGTTGGTGCATAATTCAAGTTATACATAGTCTAAAATTTACATCTAAAATAAGTTAAATAAATTACATCCAAGATAATGTATTAAATAATAAGTTTTAAATGAGGAAAAGGAGAGTCAAGCTATTAAATAACAAATATATTATTGCCTATCATATAAAAATTAATAAAGGAACAAAGGTATTTTAGCAAAGCAAAATTATATGCACTTTGTGGAATAAAATGAAACTAGCCGTCCAGATAAGAATCGCATAAAGGAGAGAGAGAGAGAGAGAGAGAGAGAGAGAGAGAGAGAGAGGGGGGGGGAATGGCGCTCCCAAATCGCATGTCCATATGTCCGGGTCTCTTGTGGCTAACCCTAAATCTGGCCCTGCTTATTCAGTGTTTATCATGAAATAAAATATTTATCAATTTTTTAATTTTAAAAGTCCGGGTTCGAATCCCGGTAGAAGGAAGAGATGTTTCTCTTCTCCAAAACGTCCAGACCGGCTCTGGGGCTCATCCAGCCTCCTACTGAATGGACACCGGGGTTATTTCTCGGGAGTAAACCGGCCTGGGCGTGAAGTTAACCACTTACCTCCATCTAGTGCCGAGGTTAAGAATGAGTGGATCTATACCTCCACTCCCGATATATGCCTTTATGGCGTGGATAGGGAAAACTGTTACTTCAGACCTTCATGAAACTAAGACTTTACGTTGTACTACTTTATTTTATATATAGTTTTTCGTACGATGCGCGGTTTTAGACAAACTGCTGTAAATTCCGAATAAGAACAACGTAACCAACTCCATGGCATGGGAGATGAGTACGTTCAGCCATCTGCCAACAGAATTCCCATGTGTGATCCCCTCGTCCCACAAGAATCCCTAAATAACCTAAGATGAAATGACTTAAAACACTTCTTCGCTTTTCGTAGTAAACTTACGTAGGGCTATTCCGTTTAATTTATTACATAGCGTCAAATGGTATGCTGGGGTCTAGTTCAAGGCATCCCAGCAACTGCAGCATCGGAACCAGAAAGATCAAATGAAACGCCAGAATAGTTGGTGTTCGAGACTACAACCACACGAAGCAGCTGTGACTACTACTTACTGCACGAAACTTTCCGTCTACGTGAGCGAGCTCAAATGTTTACTCGACTGTCATTACTTAAAAGCGTACGGTCTAGACTACCAAGCCGTGCCATGGCTCAGATGGATAGTCGCCTGTCTCTCACCGCGGAGGCCCGGGCTCGATCCCATACCAGCCCATGAGAAAACTGTGATGGACAAAGTGACAATGGGACGGGTTTCGCTCCAAGCACTTCGGTTTTCTCCTGTCAGTATCATTCCACCAATGCTCCATGCGCATATTTTATTCGTATACCACCGACACTATATAAACTTAGCCAGTGCCGGCGTCGTTAAAAATTACCACCACCACCACCGGAAAACTGCAGACGTAGCAGACTGCTAGGGCAAAGAACATAGCTGTACACTATTAACACCTATTCACCTTCACATTCTGAACAAGATCTACGACTAACTAATTTTATTACTGATGCAATGTTCGAGATGTTACGTTAATAAGCTCTAGACGAGTTCCATCAGGACCAAACTCATTAATCAAAATTCACTTGCGTAAACAAGTATGACCTTCCGAAAAACTTAATTCAGATCCCAGCGAAGACAGCATTTCCACGAGACGATTTAATGAGAACAGTTGCTCGTTTCGCAACTAATAACCACACGTTCTTCCACGAACTAGGATTATTACATTTGCACAAGAATGTCAGCAGCTACTGAAAAATGTCAGGGTTTATTTAAATGAAACAGTACCTCTGATTCAGAAACATCACCATAACTGCTTAGTGCATAATGGGTCGTGACGATTACTGCAAGCTACACACAGACATGTCACTACAATAAGGCAGGTTTGCAAATCATACGCACTAATTAAATCTTATTTAAGAATATGGGGTAAAGGACTCATTACCTGACTACATTAATTATATAAGAAGTGAAAGACAGTCCATGTAAGTGCACAGATTATTCTATAGAAAGAGTGGCTCTAGCAATGGGACGATTCCTCGTCTATGGACCCCACCGACCGTCCATGATGCAAAGTTCAAACAATTAATTTTCAATCAGCATGTAAAAATAGCAGGGCCGCCGAGAGGGGGTTCGGATCCCGGTGAAAAAATTTTCCCAGCAAGGGCGGACAGGCTAAACATCTTGACACGAGATTTTGTACTGATGTGGAAAAATAAAATGCCCTGCCTGGTATACAAACGAAACACGGAAAAGAAAAAATTTATTCTAGAAGCGCAATTAAAAAACTTAAAACAATATTTTAACAAAGCTTAAATCAAAATCACATATGTCACATTATTATAATTAACAATGCAGTAAATACTCGCAAAATGCAATGTTGCAAATTGCTATTTTCGCTAATTGCAACACCCGTACAATGCAACATATTTGTAAAATGCAAACGCTTTTTGTTTTTCATTAAAAAGTCAAATTTTTACACTTTTATAATTTTTACATGAGATCATGATTTGAAAACTAAGGGAAATAGAGCTTTTTAAAAAAAGGTACGTCAGTCGATTCAGGATACTTGTACTTGGCGAAATTTACTGTATCAAAACATATGCAACATAGTCGGGCCCTGGACCCCCTTCCGGACCGCCAGGCCCCGGTAATTTGTATCGGTCCCCCCCCCCCCCCGCCGGCACTGAAAAAGGGCCAATCCGTGAAAGCTGGAGGAGAAGGCAGAAGGGGATAAGAAGAAAAGAGGAAGTAGACGAGGAGAAAGAAGAAAAAACTACTTCCTCACAGAAATGCGCAGTTAACTGACAGGAGAACATTACGGAAAGAAAAATGTTCAAACGTTCGCTATCTTCTTCATATTAATGCCCAGATTAGCAGAAAGATAAACTTCAGATTTTGGAGTAAATGTCACAGCTGAATGGTTGATAACATTGCTGTCTACTTGGAAGATCCATGGTTCAATTCCCGCCCCGAAGGAAGGTTATTCCAACCGAAAATTACAGTGGTATTAGTCAGTCCTTCCAGGCAAGCGAATTCTGAAAGAATGCCTTTAAATCGGCCACAGTGGCTTCCTTCCGCGTATGTCCAGTTCATAGTTCATAAACGTCTTTCCATTCGGCACTACATAACCTATACACCTGAGAAAGCGTCATTAAATAACCCAAACGCAAACCTACTAGTACGTTTCGCGTTACCGATACTGTCGGCCGATCATACAAGTCCACGATTACAGTTTGTCCACAACACGAAAAATGTACTGACCGATGCGCCGTTCAGAAAGTCAGAAGAACTGTTCATCCTGTAAGGTAAAGGTACAGCAATCCCATTACAGGCAGGCCCTTAGGGATCCAGGAGGATGAGCTCCCAGATGTCTAGACAATCGGCACATGAAGGTGGTAAGGTTGTCAGCCCTACACACCGGCCGCCTTTACCCCCCCAGGAAATATTCCTGGTACTCATTTCTGTTAGAGGCTGAGTCGACCCCAGGGCCATAGTGCGACCGAAATGATTTTGTCAATGAAAAATCCAATGACACCATCGGGAATCGAACCCGCGACGTTCCGGTTTTTAGCGCAGTGCCTCAACCAACTGCGCCACCGCGTGCCCTGTTCATCCTGTAAGTAGACAGAAACAGATGACCCATAAAAATCTTTCGGACGAATCGTGGATATGTCGGCCGATAAGTATGGTCTTGAAAATCCCAGGTATATTGCTGGCAGAGCACCCAAGATACAATTTGTTCACATTGTAGATGCGGCCCGCGCATAGGGCTGACAATCTTACCACCTTCATGTGCCAACTGTCTTAAAATCTGGGCGCCTCAACCTCCTGGAACCCTCAGGGCCTGTAAAGGAATTGCTCTACCTTTACTGTTGTTGGTTCTCTCATTGATTGCACTTACTACAGATGGCTGCTCCGTCCATCGTTATGCAAGTTACAATATTCTGAGGTGACAGAACGGCTGGAAAGAACCCACCCTGGAACAATTTGTCTCTTTAAAACTTTGCTCTCTTACGAGCAGGACTTCGAAACTCATTTCAGTGCGCCGGTCACAATACCAGCCGAGCAGTACTCGAGGCGTGATGGCGGACGAATCCACGACGCAACTATTCAACATAACATTTCTAAGGGAGGGTGATGAATCGAGCTTACAGACACGAAACCTCACCGAGTGGAACGGGTGTGCGCGCACCCGTGCGTTCCACGGACTGCTGTACCTGTATACTGGGGTCCCTGCTCCTTTTCAGAGAACTTATCCACGTTGCTTTCTCAGAAGAAAATAACGCATTTCTGCTGTCCTCTGCTGGACAATATAAGCTCCAGGACTGAGACATTACAGTGAAAATCAACAAAGAAGCTCTGCTGAAAGCATCTTCCAACGCCTTATGACATTATGAATTCAGAGGTTGTGCTTATGTAGAAACATAACAGGCTCACACATAATATCTCACAGGAGCGCACACACAATGGCACAGCGTGACCCTTAAAATCCCAATAAAAGTATACAGCACTCGGTAAGTGGGATACTAATACCGAGAAAAGGGCGGTAATTTATTTGTTGCATTCATACTACAACCAATGACAACACTTCGTGTTCTTTTCATGATGCTGTCAGTACCTGAGACTATAGAGCGTCGGTGGTGGGACGGCTGGTGAATTATGAATTGGAGAGGATTTCTACAGAAGCGGTCATGGCCCAATCTGCGGATGACGGCATCGAGGCGTGCCTGGAGAGTGAGGAAAACCCACGAGAAACGTCAAGAATAAACGGTACCCAGACCAAGATTCGAAATGGACATCTCCCGAATACAAGTCTAGATGTTACCGCCACACAAATATTCTTGGTTATGGTGTGTTTCGAACACAACCAAGCAAGGCACAGCAACACATACACTCAAGACAACAGCACTAGCAGGCTAGGCACGACATATAAACACATAGAATAACGCGTCTCATTTGATCATGTTACAATTGTAGTTTAAATACAATACAGTGAACTTAAATGGCGGATCTCAATTGGGGCCGGAAATACAACCCTGCAATAATGTATTGGATGAGATGTCACCTTCTTACGGCAGTCAATATTAAGATGTGGAAGACCTGACTTTTTTTTGGGGATGTGATGACATGTGGTTTGGTAAACGAGTACCACCGTTTCGGAGTACCTCGCTGTCTTCAGCTTATAATTTCTCCCACCCTGAAGATGGAGGCAGCAGACTCCTCCAAAATCTGGATGCCCACTTAGCAAGCTACACAGCATTTCATCCAAGAACGCTATTTTACGATTTCAATTATGTACGGATACTCTACAGGATGTCTATTACTAAGTAGGCCAAATAAGCAGCTGTGCGGGCACTGCGTTCTCATTTAGGATACCAACATATTATTTGTTTACAGTCCTACATTCCCACGCTCGAGTAACACAAGGGCTGCCAACTGTCCTTTGAATCGCAGCTGGGTAAAATGTGGAAATAATCATTCTTGGCGTAATACTAACCAATGGTTGACATTGTCAACTGTATTAACTAAATAACCACCGAATCCTGTTTTGCAATTCCTTGAAAAACCAATAGTTACTGAGCTAGTCAAGACATTTCCTTCTTTTACAGAACCCCAAGAATTCATTACTGCGTTCATAGCACCATACTACTGGGTGCTATTCTGAGTCAACTAAACCCAGTAAACCCCTTCACACCTAGATTCTCTAAGATTCATTTTTAATATTACCCTCACATCCAACTAGGTCTCCCAAATGGCCTCTTGCCTCAAGTAAGTTAGACTTTTTTTTTTAAAAAAACTTTATTTATTTTCATGCTTGGTAAATACAACAACGTTACTCACATTCAGTATTACATTCGTCCCCAACACCAAATGCCTTCAAACATAATCCATCTACCATTCCTTTTGGTATACATTTTAACCGTCTTCGTAAGCGTAGTGAAAAAATTGGAGAAAATCTCCGTAATAACAAAACACTACCATTGAAAGTTAGACTCTGTCCTCTCGCCGTGAGTGGCATACGTACCTCCCATGACCTCATCGATTTAATCAGACTTGCCACACTAGATGACATTCCAAAATATTTATTTTTGCGCAGTAAAAATACTACCCATTTCTTACGACTAAATACTCTCCTCGGGACTCTAAGTTCCACACCAACAGGAAACAAAAGGCACAGTTAAATACCTTAGAATATTTATACGAAGACACTGGAAGGGGAAACATTCTGAAAAGCGCAGTATCGTTGTGCCCCTTTGCCAAATTCTAATGGAAGGAGTTTATAAATGACTACAGTAAACAAGCAACTGGACTAATTTAACGCTGTGTTCACCGTGCATCTTAATGTTAATATTTAGTTTTTCAACCAACGAATGCACATAGAAATAAAATTTCACTACACCCTACATAGCAAAGTGCCCCCGATGATGGCCAAATTGAGGCCGAAACATATGTAGGATGTAGCGAAATTTTATGTATATGTGCATTCGTTGGTTGAAAAACTAAATTAAAAAGAACAACTGGACATCCATCGATACGGAGTGTAAACAAGACTGATAAGAATTGTGGCAAATTCATATTTTCGCGCAAAGGTAACGTTATGGTAGATTAACGAATATGTATAGGAAATTACGATTAAAATCTGACTCCTACACACAGATCTTCTTTGTCTTTTGGTTTGCATAGGGATGTATAACATCTGTCCGTACGCCATTACCAGGCATGTTGGCGTGCTTATGATAATCCTCTCCACTGTAAACAGGGCTTTATACAATCAACCAGTTTATTGTAATGTAATAACCATGCACGTTCGTCCATCTGTTCGTACATACCGGTACCGTATAAAATGATATGGATTTAGCTCCGCAACGTTGCACTTCCAGGCGCAGACTGATGCAAGACTTCACATTTACGACTCGGTGCAGCTGTCCCATTCCGCTCCGTAAAACGTACTTCAGATACACGATACACGATATACATGGTCTGTATGGATTCACTTACACGTTTAAATATTAAACTGAATCCCACCCGAGTCTTGTGTGCGCAGAAATTAACAGGAACTGTCTTCATTTGTTGCATAATTGACCGAGCACTTGTACATGTAATTCTACAGTAAAGATCAAAACCGTACGCCATATGCTATGGAGAACAAAGGCAAGTTTAATATTTCTCCAACATGTTTCAGCCATTATCAAGGACAACACGTAACATACAAAATAGAAATTACCTAAGTTTTACATTAAAAACTACTGCCTTAAGTCAGCTGACCTATTACACAGTACAACTGTAAGGTATATTTCACTCTTGTCAGTAATTACAGTCACAACCAACATGTAAATTTTTGACACATTAGGCTACCGATTTCAGCTCTACAGAGCCATCATCAGGCCTTTACAAAACTGAAAGTTTGAGTTCCATAGTTTGTATAGACCTGATGATGGCTCGATAGAGTTGAAACTGGTGGCCTAATGTGTCAAAAATACATATGTTGGTTGTGACTGTAATTACTGACAAGAGTGAAATATACCTTGCATGTAAATGCCAGCGGGGATGTCTAATATTAAAGGCACAACTGTACACTAACACATTGCCGAAATCTTAAAACGTCCCAGCGGGTTTGGCAATACATTAATGTACAGTTATCCTCTGTAATTGGTCAACTGGATTAACGTTAACCTTTTAACGAAACCGAACTGTTACTTTGTATTTTACATGTTTCCCTAATGATGGCTCAGCATTCCGAAAACAAGTACGAGGAATATGAGACCTACGTCTATTCTCCATGGATATTGCGTATTGTGTTGGTCTTGACTGTAAAATTAGACAAAGGAACTTCGTTCAGAGTAGACTGTCTTTTGTATATTAGGTTAACAAACGTAACAGCGCATGAGCAAATGCTACGAATCATTAGTTCTACGAAAATAAAATTAATAAAGGCATGGTAATATAAGTATTTTCCTCACCTAAATTCAGTAATATTAAAGAGGCACAACTGAATACAATTTACAACTATGCTTACTTTCCATCGACACATCAATCTACGTACATCTCAGATCTGGGCATTTTCATCGGCACTGAGATAAACATCAATACAGGCGGTAACCCGCGGAGATCCAAATCGATCACCTACCGAACACTAGTGTATACTTCATATACACAACAAACTGCTCGCTACACGCGGCCAAATACGTCAGTGTAGATTATTTAAAAACGCGTTATCAACTGTAGCAGCCACTACTCTTATTAAAAAAACCGACGCTGAAACCCCTTTTCAGCGATGTTAATTTTACTAGATTTAGATGCACTATCATAAGAGGTCACATGACACACAGATAATAAGTTTGACGCCTATGTAAGCAGGCGTGCTCTGCATACAGTGCTCTCTACAGTGACTTACCAAGAAAACGAGGAGGGCAAAAGATTTACAACAACAAAGTACAGTGCTTACAAGGAAGAACATTATTTCGATTTTAGGCTGGAGCAATGTGACAATGATAGATATTCGGATACACTGAAAGTAGGTGAGGGTTTTATCGGTGACGTGTTCAGACTGGAGAGAATAAAAGAGCGTCTCCCGATTTAAGAAGGGCTACAGCTTTTGAGAAGAAACTTCAAGTACCGCAACATGCTAGAAACGTAGCCGGGGCCAGAATTAGAGTCGAGTAGGAATACTCAGTGCAGTGGAAGTGCACGGGAAGAAATAAATTGCAACTTAACGGATATGAAAATAAGTGCGTGGTCACTCACAAAATTTGCGTGGATTTTAGCAGAATATTCAAGCCCAAGTAGTGCGAAGATGGGTGGACAACCCCGTACCGTCACAACTTACCGAGACGTCGGAGATGATCGATCGCGTGGAGAGACCTTGCTTGGAAACGGAGTGCTGGCGTACCAGCTGATGGGGGGCGAAAGTGATATCGCAGCATGGTTTTAATTCAAAGTGAAGAACGACCGAGTCAGAGTCAGCTCGAGTTTCTAACAGAAATCGTGCCATCACTGGGCAGGAAGTGCAGTTCAAGGTTCAGATAGATAATACAACTCGGGTAACTGAGTTGTCAGAGGTCAGGGCAAAGGAGCAGGCTTGAAGGAAAACCAGTGGATTGGATGAGAACAAATTCTAAGTAAAAAATTGAAAAGACGAAGATTTACGGTATGTAAATTGTAGGGGATGGAAATTTTGAAAGCTCTTAGGGTTAAAATTTATTTTTGTAAGCAATCGTGTTTTATGGGGCTCTTGGAAATAATCTGTCATGATGGATTGAATTAAGACGATTTGTTTCAAAATACTAGGCCGGAAATGTTTTTAGAGGGGGGGAGGAGAGCTGCAGTTATTTAATTTGTGTAAAATAAATTTATTACACAGGTTTCCTTGAGTATGAAATATCAGTAAGAAGACCAAAAAGTAAAGAGCAAAGTTAAATAATTTTATCACTGTATATTTTGGACGCAAATGGCCACATGTCAATGGGGTGGTTAGATTTGGAAAAATTCATATTTTATTACAGTAGAACTGGGAAATTTTTAAAATGACTTTCAAACTAAAGATAAACGTATAAATGGTAATTAGTTTAGACTGCCCAGATGTGATGGATGGAGTAGATTCAGAAAAATTACAGTACATATGTGCCGGAAGTGGATGACGTTACGGACTGGTGTTGATGTATGCAGATGCAGGCAAAAATGAGGACTGGAGATTGCAGGACGAAAGTCACACTAAATGAGGGGTTAATTTATTGTGAGACATAGGCAGCAGTAATTGTAATAGCTGTAGATTCAAGTCTTCTGGGACGTTACGCCGTATCGACATCGCGTAACATCCCAGAAGACTTGGGTCTTCAGCAACACCCTTTTGAGAACCTCAGATCTCGTTACTGAAAAAAACTGTTTTTATTCAGAACCAGGGAAAACCGTGTGTCGTAAAGCTGTGAACGACAGAGAATAAGAAAGACAAATGCTATAACGGGGTATGTGAGAAAGTACCTGTCCTGTAAACATCTGTTTTTACGCGGGAGCTTGCTACTGTATTCTTGAATGTGGTTCATTTACCGACGATATCAGTATATAGACCAGGCCTGCTCACAATTTTATGTGGTGCCGGAAAAATCGGTAAAATTTGATCTGCATGCGGGCAAATGAAATTAAATACAAAAAATGAAGAGTGAATAAGTGTACGTATAATGATACGTATAATTTTACCTGTGTATTTTTCCATACGTCGACCTCGGTGGACTAGTGGTTAGCGTGCTCGCCAAGGTTCGAGGGTTCGATCCCGACCGAGGTCGATGGATTTTTAAGGGTGATAAAAATCCGGAGCACCTCTTCCTTCGGAGGGGAAGTAAAGCCGTCGGTCCCATGTCGTAGATTTACGGAATGTAAAAGAACCTTACGGGCATGAATAGAAATGTTTCGTAAGCTAAATTCAAAGCCTCCATTTCTCACCCAAGTCTCCTGACTACCTGCCAGATGGCTCTGGCGGTCACATCAGGATCGATAGAACAGCAGCGCGGCCAGTTGGCCAGTCACCAACTGCCACGAATGCGCACGACCCAGTAACCTCGGAAAGAGGAGGCCCGAGCCCATATAGGGCTGTTGAGCCATGGTTATTTATTATTATTATTATTATTATTATTATTATTCCATACATCGTGTGCAATAAAATACACTGATAACAGGAAGAATTTATTTAAAAATGCATCTCACAATCCAGACAAGGGTGTCGTTATTTCAGCACATATTTATAAAATAAATTTGAATATGTAACATGTCTCCATAAATAAACAACTCGTAAGTTTTGAAAACTATTTCGGTGTTGTATCTCGGTTATGCAAAGGAACAGGCTAAAAGCCGTTTTTTCATTTCAAATATCTGTGCATATGAAACATCTGTCGCAAAAAATCATAACTGAAACTTTAAAGATTGGTAATGAGAAGACCACGAATTTGCTCCGCAGATTTGTCCCTCCCACTACATTGCCCCTTCTGTGTATCTGCGGCAGAGATAATTCTCTTTCTGAGCACACAATCCCCGTCTTTGATTTACTGCAGTATGTGCACTAGCAGACGGTCAGGAATTTAAGGCCATTACAATACTACAATAAAATTACGTTGCTCTCATATTAAGTAATTGTCTCTTTGTTCACCAGTTCAAAAGCCCCAATTTTAATATTATGTAAATAATTCCGCCTACATTTTCGCCACTCCAAAACAATATCAAACAACTTCCCTGCAAGGTTAATATAATTACATTACCTTGTCCAGGACAGCGAAGAAGAAGAACTTAATTGGTTCCTTTTAGTATTCGGCAGTGCATGAAAAACAACGTTAAATTCAAAGAACACAATTTACCTGCAGGGAAGAAACGGGATATTGCAACAGATGACTGAACGGTGATATCCAAAGGAGACTCACTGACGTCAGAGGTAGGAAATTAATTGAGCTTCGGTCTGAAATGCGTTATAATTAATTGTTCTGTATGTTCGTAGTGCAGAATTTCACTAATATTTAGTTTCATGACAGGAAGTTACTTTTAAACGCAACACGCAGAAGCAAAGTAATAGAAACCAATTACATATATAAATACCCGTATGCAACAGCAATTTAGGACCTGCCAAAAATAAAACCCAGTAGTAACACTGAACACAATGGCTGTGACTCCCGAGTTTACATACACATGATGTAGCAGTACCACTGTATGCTTGTATTCGAGAGGTGACAGTTTCGAACCTCGGTTGCTTCACCAAATACATGACGACTTTTAGCGGCTGTTATTAGTCTGCCTGGATAATACCTTGAAACCGGCTACAACCGTCTTGACCCAAGTGGTTATCTACCTGCAGTTCACCACCCGTATCCGTCCGTAGCTCGAAACTCGGACGGAACTTACAAAGACGAGACCATTAACTCGGTTCACACTAATTAAGAGGAAGGTGCAACTGGGCCTTTGATTGGGAGCAGCTCTCTTTTCTAATCGAAATCAATTGAAAGTGCATCGTCTCGGACTCCGAAATTAGCAGAAAACTAGAAGTTGAAGTCTTCTAGGCGCTTTTTGAGGGGGAGATCCATACCTGATAGGAACAAAAGAAAGTCGGTCACAAATTCTGCTTGTCTCCAGAAAAGTTTATCCTTAACATAGGGCAAGTTCTCCCTGACAGTTCGAGGTCCGTCGACGTCAGCGGCAGCCAATCATATCTGAAGGCGCCTTTATGCGCAAAATTCAGGATTCTGCGATCTGGATGTGAGAAACCAATCACAACCTCTCAATCAAATTTGATACCCGCGAGGGCTCTGCTTATCGATGTAAACAAACAGCTTTACTGTAGCATGGCGTGAGCATTCTGCGGCCAGTTTGGTTAGCGAATCCCTTCGTCATACAAACATTCTTTGCTGCTCTGTGAGTAGCGTCATCTTCATCCCGCATCCAACTTTAAGTCAATCATAAGGTGTCCCTGTCAGTCACCCTTCGTGTTTAACGGTGGACATCATCGGCAAAATGAACCTGCGTACTCGCAAACAAGCAATAAGCCACTACAGAATAACCACGAATTATGTAAGTGGATAAAGTTACTCTGAGTGAAGGAACAGTGTACCTGCTTTACCAAGCATCCTAATCATGAGCTACAAGGGTTCAAAATTAAATTATTTTTCGTATAAGAAAATTTCTGAAATTAAATCCACGACTGCCACGGCAAAAGCAGCATTCAACAAGAAGAAGACTCTTTTCACCAGCAAAGTGGACTTAAATTTACGGAAAAAACTAGTAAGTGCTACATTTGGAGCACAGCTTTGTATGGTGCTGAAAGCTGAACACTTCGGGAAGTAGATCAGACATACCTGGGAAGTTTTGAAATGTTGTGTTGGAGAAGGATGGAGAAGATCAACTGGACCGATCGTGTGAGGAATAAAGAAGTATTACAAAGAGTCAAGAAGGAGAGGAATATCCTAAAAAAATAAAAATAAAAAAGAAGGCTAAATGAATTGGTCACATCTTGCGTAGGAGCTGCCATGTAAAACACATTATTGAAGGAAAGATAGAGGGAAGGATAGAAATGACGGGAAGACGAGGAAGAAGACGTTAGAAGCTACTGGATGACGTTAAGGAAAATAGAGGATACTGAAAATTGAAAGAGGAAGCACTACTCGTAGCTTGCACTCCGCGGATAACTCGCTTTGGAAGAGGCTATGGACCTGTCATAAGACAGACTACAGAAAGAATGAATGTCAGTAATTACTTCTACATATGAATGAAACCTTAATAATGGTTGCAAGTATCATGCCGTTCCCATACTGGATGATAAAACTGTCCACAATATTATTTACAATCTAATCAATCGGTTCTCATTAAAATTTCACACCAGCTTTCGCAATATACGACAATGAGTACACATGTAAAGGATCACGTGCCTCACACTCCGGCCGAAGAAGTTTCTGCTGTAACATTACGATGATACATCAAGGTACTCTGAAGGCGTCTGTACTACTCAGCCCATTTGCTGTAATGTAATGCAGACCTACCTATGGTTTTTATCACACGACTTGCAGAGGAGGCTATTATTACAAGCTTCGAAGACGCAGGACTGCCCGCTCTCAAGTAATACGACATACGTCCGAACTAGCGAGACATGCAGACACGTGTAAGCAAAGATAAAGGCGAGAAGTACATGACAAACAGTGTGGTTTGGGCAGCATGGTTTAAAGAACATGTAGGCCTTTACAGAAAACTAGGCTTTCAACCTTGACGACGAAGACACTGTACCACCAAAGTATCGGTATCCACCCTAAGACTACACGATGCCACAGCCCATAATCTACACACATACTGCCTTGAAAATCACAAATTTATCGCACACTTGCATCTGTTGTATGAGGGTGAAATTTCGTTTCTCCCCCTACTGAAAGAACACATTTGCGTTTGCGAAAAAAGTGCTGAGTAAAACACACTTGGACTTATCGGAGAGGTAGCAACGGAATGGAGAAAATACCACAGCGAAAATTTTTAATATATTGTATTAGTAAGCTTTCTTGTAGAATGATAAAATCAACGTGGACGAGATCAGCGGGGCAAGTAGTCCGCACAGCAGAAAGGAAAAATACCTGCAAAATTTCAGAAGGGAATCCTATGAGAAGGTACTATTAGCGAGTCTTTGGCTTGAGCTTTAGAGATTCAATGTGTGAAGATTTTCACTAGATTCACACGGCTCAGCATAGGGCCCAGTAGCTGGTTCTTACGATCATTGTAATGAGTCTTCGCGTTTGCAAAATGGAAAATTTACTAAGTAGCTGTGCGGTTATTACCTTCTCAGACAGTCAAAGAAATTCCCCTCACTTTATGGAACCCAAAGGTTCAGTATTGTATTCACAAGAAAACGGTATTTTTTCCTAGCTTGAGCCAAACTATTTAGGTCGTTCCGAAGGATTTGTCAAGTCTGCGGCCCTGTGTGACGTTTCGTAACACGTTAATTTCTTTTTTACGGTGAGAAGTTGTTAGCCCTTCATCCAACCACCAGGCTACATGACCACCTCTTCATGGCTGCTCGCAACTGCTTATTCAATATATTCGCAGCTATCCTCCATACTTGGTGGCCGTATTCTCAGTCCGGAACGTGAGGACGCACCACACTTACCACGACACAACACCAGCCAAGTCAATGATACAAACAAAGCGTCATCAACTGCTAAGAGCTCAAATACACTGCTTGTCCTAAGCACATTCAATCATGCAATAATCTAAGTAATAGAAAGGTTCATTCTCCAAAGAAATGTGCTCACAATAGCGAGCAATGGTAAAGCTAATGACAGCATCCTGTTGTCCTTCATAAACGAAACTTACAATAGTCTTCTCGGTACAAATTTGCGGTGTTCCTAAAACTGTAAACAGCTTTTGTTCAGTCACTAAACATGTGAAGAGAGCGAGATGATCCTTAATAACGATATTCAATAACACATCGACGACGTTTTGCGATCTATTTAGCATGCTTACATCCATGGCATTACCTTGTTAATAAAACAGTGGGGTTTGATTTTATGTTTGAGCAATGAAAATGGACTTAAGAAAGCTGCTGGGAACTGCGTAGACAATGCAAAAGGAGGTAAGTTCAAAAATGTACTGCAGAGATTAATTCGAAGCGGCGCCACTAACATATTAAACATTTTAACGTTGCATGGTAAGTCTGTGGAAAAGAGAAAATGGAGGACGTGCAAAACGTGAGTTTAGGAAGACATCGCAATTCAAACAGGTTTGAAAAATGCTCGTAAAGTGTCAAAGGCTTTCACAAAATCTAAAGCGGTAGGTCTAACTGTAGTGAGACCAGTGTATCTAAAATCAGCGTTCATCGCATTTTGCATAACGGTAAGTGTAAACCACACTTACTGACACTACTGCATGCCATGAATGAAGATCGCCCCGTTCGACGGCCTCTGTTTTCTTAACAAATTTTTAGATGCGCGATGGAAATCCCTTATCGAAAAATTGTTAAGAAAGAAACAAAAGCAACTTTAGTGTAGATTCTCATCTCACATTTTTCTGTTTCTTTCTGTATTTACAATACAAACGTCATTTGTACGGCACAGTACAAAGTACAGAAGACAGGAAATACCGTACACATACTTTGTCAAACATGCATTTCTCAACAGTGACTAATCCAGAAAACGCTACAAGCCAACTACACTTCTAAAATAAGACTACTTGTCTAAAGGATGTCTGACGAATGAGCTCTGCTTACTTAAGGACTAATGCTCTCATAATTTTCCCTTCAGCCGTCGCTGCAATATACTTAATAGAAGACAACTGAATAGTCTGATTCTTCGGATAAGCTATTGTCTTAGACTCCCTTGCTTATGCGCTCTTATTTGACGTCTCTCACCGTGTTTCGCGATCGTGTCTTCAGTTAGACTAAAAAACGATCCACAAAGAGAAAGCTGCTGTTATTAAACGAAATGTGCCCAAAGTAACTACTGAATTGCCGTGGGGTAGGATGATGTATGGTGAGTCTGAATCAACCAAAATGAAAAAAAGCTTTTCCTTTAAGAACATGACATCCACAAGGAATCTTCAAGGACTAGCATTTGCGTCGTATTTTAGCCAAGTAACTGTCAAATTCCAAACCAAAATTACACCACCATAAACCGTAATGACAGGAAATGACCAAACTTCGCAGTCAAGTAAGTGGCACCCTTGCTTCGTATTTGAAATATCGGGTTCAAACCTCGCCCTTAAAACTGGTTATTCTTTCTCCCACCGCTTCTCCTTAGTCTTTCCAGGAGAGTACAGGAAACACAACCTCGAATAGGTTAGAACCGCTCCATCCAACATCCTTTCGAATTCACTATACACTAATCATCCTCTCTTTGGGCACTCCATAGACATACTGCCAGCGTTGTTAAACAAACCGTAATATTAAGAAAAATAAGAGACAATACGAAGTAATATAAAGATCAGATTTAGGCTTCACGTGAAACATGCCTGCTAGTAGTAATTCTGAAGTACATGCATTCGATCTCAATATTTTCGGTCACTCGGCAATGTTCGGAGTTTGGTGACCGTAAAAACATTCCGTCGACCGTCTGTTCACTAAACTGTAAGCAACAAGCCAGGGATCTTCAGGCAGTTAACGTTGACGAAAATCTCATCGCTGCTGGCAAAATTTCATTTTACAGAATGATGTAACGCAACAAAACATAGCAGTTCTTTTGCCTTCCAATCTGAGAAACTTCATTCAACATTTGTTCATGATGTGAGACGCTTAATGATATGCTTTATTACCTGCAAGACCTCTGATGTAAGTACGGCACATTATGCAGAAAAATAACAAATCTTCGGCCAAACGCCGGATTTGTCACTGACACAAGCGCCAGCGTACAGAATCGCAAATTAATTTGGTATCTCTAAGAAAGTCATACATCAGTTGGACAACTGCCAGCGTAGCTCCTAATGACTCCGTCACACTTCCCGGACGTGAGAACATTTTGGAGCGATGTCTTCTTCCTAAATTTTAAGAAACAAACAAAAAATGCACTCAAGGAGGTATCATGAAACGTAAAAAATGAGTTCCTTCATGACAAAACAAATTACGTTTCCAGCATAACTGCAATTATTTATTTCATCTGACCGGTAAATTTTGGTTAGCAGAGCAGCAGAATGCGTTTCACATGTCGAATCATGGGAGAAAAATCTGAGTAACTTCAACAGTAACTGATTGACTGTGTCTGTGTGTGCGTGCGTGCGCTCGAGTATCTGTGCAGTCGACTTCCGTTTCCTTTTCAGCATATTAATCGCGTCGATACGACAAAGCTTCATCCCTGCCGTGCTTGTTTCTTCTACGCAAGCAACTTATGCTAAGCACTTCTTAAAAATATGCAATTCTTTCTAATTTATCAACACACATATGAGTGTTGGGTTTCAAAGTAACATGATAATGAAAATGTTGTGTGTTGTCAGGTAGAGGTCTCTGCGACGGGCCGATCCCTCGTCCAGAGGAGTCCTACCGAGTGTGACGTGTCTGAGTGTGATCTCGAAACCTCGAAAATAAGGCAGCCTAGACCTGAGTAGGGTTGTTGCGCCAAAGAAAAAAAAATACAATGAAACCCGACATAGAAGTTTCCTCTACCACACCGAACAGCGGTACCTATAAATTACTCGTTCGTATCTGAACATGGACCCAGCGAACTGTTTTCTGTAAGAACATGTGGTTTCTTTCTTTTCAACGTCCCTTGTGTTCGGACATCCTGAAACGAATATTAGCTTTACAATCGTTTCTAAATTTTCTAACTGATTTTGCTATAAAATACATCAAAATTTACAAATTACATTCGTTCCTGAAGCAGGCGGTTAAAATACTAAAGCTGACGAAATTAAAGCAATTACAGTTTAAAAGAGCGTGGAGTTGCGTCACGTGGTTCGAGGTTCTCAAAGCGGTGGTGGTGATGAAGACAAGTCTTCAGAGGTGTTACGCCATGTCGAATGGTAAATAGTTACAGATATTCGGAGCAGGGGACGCCTCAGACTGAGTCAAGCAGTCTTAGAAGACTGCCTCGGACTGTTTGCCCCTGATGATTGACGCATCACGCTCCTCTGAAACGCACGCACTTATTTACCAGTCGACAAGTCGTAACATCCCAAGAGAAATCTTGAAATCCTCGAGTAGGTTCACGTTAAGAACTCCATCATTAACGGTATCCTATCCTCTTGAATCCTTTGTATGACAAAATCAGGACTTCACGCAAGCCGTGGTTTATGAACACGTCTGGTTGGAATAAAATAGGATTAGTTATCAGACACCTGAAAAACTACGAAAGTAAAGCAAAGACAGTATCCTCTGCTGAGAAGTAATATACAAGCACACGAAATAATCTAGTGATGTAACTTGAGTGGAAACTGTAACCACTGAGAGCCACTCGGGGGTCGTTGAGCAGTTGTATTTGAATACCATGAATTGCGAATGTCTATAATGAGTGCCCTAATCACATGAATCCCGGGTGAATTAACAATGGACATAAAATGAGGCCCAGAAGTGGGCGGGCGTACGTAACTAAGACCTATTATCCATGAAACGCAAAAACACATTTCGAGGGGGTTCACAAACCGACTCCGAAAATATAATTTAATATGCCTCATTATGTGTTGTGGCAGATAAATTTATCAAAATTATCCGCTTTCCGTCTAGCAAAACGTTTCTCTGAAAGAGTCAGATTTTGTATCTAAAACATGTTTCTGTCGGATTTTATCTTTAGCATGCTGCGGCCACTATTTGGAAATCAGCTGAACATAATTTTCTAGTGTTTGAAGGTTAAGCCTCTGGCCTGTTCCATTTCAGAACAAACATCCGGAAGAACGAATCCTCTGGTCAGAAATCTTGTAGGACTATTTGGACGGGTACCGGGCCCAGCGCAGTACAACACAGCATGAACACAAAAAAAAAAACGCGTATATTAGCCTTCATGTTATAAGCGAGATTCGAACCCACGGTCAAAAACAGTGAGTTCCTTAGATTGCGCGATCACTGGGATCAGCTTGAATATAACTACAACAGAATCTCCATATCAATAACAATGCCTGATGATGGTACGGAAAACGCTAACATTTAAAATGACAGCATGTGCCACTTCAGGTCTGCAGTCTTTATATTAAATTTCGGGCTACCGTGAGTAATATTATGGCAGTAGCCAAAAGAAATGGGGACACAAGAGTAAGAAATAAAAATAAGACAATATCTCCGTAATACAATTATATCAAGTTCCTTTAAATTTGGCAGCATACTTTTGTATTGCATTAATCGTATTTCGTCTGGTAATTCAGGTAGCAATATTGATGACAGGGTAAAGTAGCAGAATATCATTCAAGCGCCCGAATCAATTGGAGGATCATTTTTACGAATTACTTCTGTCAAGAAAAACTCCCCAGAAGCGGGCATTTTCGGCGGCATATTCATAATAAAAGTCTAAGTTCGTTCGTCTATCCACGGCGTTCAGTACAAGACAACCTATCGGTTCCATCTTCAAGGGTCCTTGACCCTTGAAGATGGAACCGATAGGTTGTTCCGAAACGTCGGTAACTAACCAATCTACGCTGCGTAACATCCCAGCAGAGCGTATATCTTATTTACATCGCGGCGGAAGCGTGAAATCATGCAAGATAATAAGTCTTCGAATAACACAAAAATTTTGTCAGACAATATATCTGTATCATCTGACATATTAACACGACGGCAGTGCGAAATATTCTTTAGCTTTTGGTAAAATAACAGTAACTAAACGACCATTGGGCTAGGTACATCAAATCTGTTACGGAGACAGATCACAAGCATGCCTATGCATTAGGCATAAAACAGTGTAAGCCTGACAATGGAGAAAAAATATGGCGACGTTTCGTATCCTGGAGGTTATATACCACGAACTGAACGCAATGTATAATGAATCTATACTTATCACCTCTTAAGGAAACACAACATAAAGCTGCAATACCAGCAACAGCACCACCACTAACAACACAACAACAACAACACAACAACAACACAGAATCTACGCGACAGAAAAGCAGGCTGTATAAATTCTGCTCGCAACACTGTCAATTTACACCTCTCTTCAGTTCACACACATGTGTAATTATCTGCTATTTTTAAACGACGTATGATAAGACTACAGAAAATAATGTTTAAAACAACGAACGAATAAAATCTCTTGTATCCTTCGATTGTTTTGACTGCAGCATCACCCACAGTCCCGATCTCTGATCAGCACAATGTCACATTATTTGAGAAGAAGACTAGTGTCTTAACTTCACAGGTACGTCCACACAACACCGCTGCACCACAGCATGCACAATTTATCACGTAGTCTTCTGTCATCCTGTAAGACTGACGACAATAAAATACCGAATAACAAATTTGTATTGCAGTAACACTCTGTGAAATTCAACGACGCCCACAAATGCGTTACCGGCGAGTTAATACCGTAAGGTTAGACGACAGGGTAGAATTTGCACTTCAGAAATTTTCTAGTCGCTTATCACAGAAATTTTGCATTTCCAACTGCTGAATTTTTTAGGCAAAAATTTTATTTTTTAATTACTAATGTAATTCACTATATTAATACACACATGCGCAGAATGAAGAATACCATCGCCACGTTCATTCTGTTTAGTTCTTGCAAGTCAATTTTACAATAAAACTGAGTAATCAATTAGTTTCCTGTTACCGCTTTGTATACAGTGCGAAAATATTTCCCTGAGATCACTTTCTTTTTGCGAGATAATGCTTTTAAACACAAATATGGTAAGGCTATTTTTGTCGGCTTAGGCAGTCAACTTCAACGTAACGATTTTTTTAAAGTTGCCCATTCCGTGCATATTTTACACCAATGTATTCAATCTATTGTACCACCTAAATGCACATATTAGTTACATATAAGTGCTGCTACATGTTTCGGTACAAGCGCACCATCCTCAGGAAGCAAAATATGCCAGATTTAAAACCAACTGCCACTGGGCCGTGCCATGGCTCAAGCGGTTAGTGGCCGGCTTCCCACCGCAGAGGCCCGGGTTCGATCCCAGGTCAGTCCATGTGGGATTTGTGATGGACAAAGTGGCACTGGGACAGGATTTTCCCCCGAGTACTTCTGTTTTCCCCTGTCAATTTCATTCCACCGGTGCTCCATTACTTGGAAAAATGAAAAAAAAAAACTGATCATCTTTCATCTTCATCACGGGGTTGCACAAGAAGCCTTACGGCTGCGGTGCGCCCGTAGCATCTGCTGCGGGGCCCTAAAAAAAGTGCTCCCTGAAGATGGTGCGCTTGTACCAAAACATGTCGGAGCTAAGTGTTTAACACTCATATGTAACTAATAATGTGCACATAGTTGGTACAATAAATTGAATACATTGATTTAACGCAATGATCAGAAAAGTCTCTTTTATTTTCGCAGCCTTGAGATGTTGCTGTTGATTTTCGCCAAAAACGTTATAACATTCCCGGCCAATCTTTCAGATCTCACTTCCAACTTTAATCCAAATTTTTCGGCATGGAATGCAGGCAAATTCCTTACTGCGAACGAACAGTAAAACTTACTTTAAAAAAAAATTGTTTATATCCTGAATCCAGCAGCTAGGCCAGTCGTCAGTTTGCTTTTAACATCCGACGAAACAGGGATAAGAACTATTTCACATCGTTAAGTCCACATTTTCTGTCACAACTTCAATTGTTCTGTCTTATTCGCGGCAAGTAAAAATAAATTGCTGGTTCTTTTTATTTTCAAAGCCGTGGTAAATTATTCACACAAAAAGCTGAGCACTTGAGTTCTCGTATTCAACAATTTAAAACCCCAGAATGTAAACAAGCTTCTTGTGAAAACTAGGCTGCACTGCGAAAACAGAGAAGATGAACCGCTAAAACTGACATTTCCATTTCGACTGTTTCATTTGCCGGGAGCGGTAGGTTCATACGCCAATGCGTGGGCTGGGCTGATGTACTACATGACCCTTCTGCCTTCGCAATCTCCGGCATATGCCAATAACACCGACTGCCAGTTGTATTTTAACGAATGCTGCCATGAAAAACAAAAATAAGAAAAAATGAGTGCCTAAGGCTTCTCGCTGCATGTTAGTGCGAAAATACAATGACACTCTTCATTGGTGATGGCTTATGTGGTTCGGCCAACGCACAGACTAGTGAACTCGTTTTTCTGCCAAATTTAAGGTGTCGAGATGGGGAAGTTAATTTATTTGAACCGACGTTTGTTGATGTCGCTTGTCATAATGGTACAGGCGTACCACACCGAAGCATAGCCACAGAAAAGCACTATGACAGTTTTATAACTTATTATACCTACTTTCATAAAACCCAAGTCTAATGTCATAGCCCTTCTCACAGATGGCTCATAATAGAACACGGCGGTATCATAAAATGCAAATAACAAACCAGATTAATATCTACAAATTTTATTTGCCATGAAATATTCACATTAATGCGTATTTCTTCAGACACCTAATAACAATTCTTCATTAACTGTCTACCCTGAATATTGGTTATTTGTTTAATAGAATTAATGTGTATAAACGAACGTACGAAATAAATCGTAATTCATGCCGTCGTCTCGACGTTGCTCTTACACAACTGCCACCATACCACACAGAATGTCTACTTTACCGTTTCCCTGGACACGGCAGCTGCACGGGATGTGCCGCTACATTCCAGCTGTTTAAGTGATAAAGTGGCCGCGCTCAAGGAAACGATAAAAGAAACACTCTGTATAACGACACCAGAAGCACAAGAAAGAGCTGCTAACACGCACAGTCCACTAAGGTGTGTGTGTGCGTGTGTGAGCACACACAAACATAAGACTATGGGTTTTATGTGTTAGGTTCTGGGTTTGTGCGAGTACGTATAATACAACGCTAAATTTCCTGCCATTCTTCAAGACGAAGTAACGAAGGATAAACACTTTCGGTTTCTGCAAACCACAGTTAGGCTTTGGGACTGCTAAGAAATTCCATTATACGTAACGATCTGATTTGGATATTCGGATGTTCAATCTATACAGCGTTTGTGTCTTCTGAAATCAGAAAGGCCTACACAGTTCTAAATTTGTGTTGATCGAGTTAAATCGCGTCACCATAGCATGCAATTAATAGTCACTTCATTATTTATGTAGCATTGCTACATCTGCTGTGGCTTGATTGCCCTTATGTAAGTCCCTTCAAAATCTCACCATTAAAAATCCCAGTCTTAAGGAAAGAGCTATAATTCACCATATACACACCTTCTGCACTATAATTAGACACAATAATATACAAATATATGGTAATCCTCCTACATGTTTCGGCCTTTTTCGGCCATCCTCAGGAAGGTACTCAACAAAAGAAAGATATAATAATGGCTATTTATGTCATCGATGTGCAGTCGTAGAGTTAAAATACAAATATTAAAATGGTTAAAACTATTAAAAAGCATAGTACAATGTGTACCATAACAGTTACTGATAGCAAACAAACATATATTGCAGAAAATCATATTCGTTTTCAGGGACATATTCCTGTGTCTCCTGTGGCTGTTATCGCCATGGATGAATGCGCATTCATGAATAATCTTAAATTAACTATAATTCAGTTTTTCAAGAGATCCGCTGAAGGCTGGAGAAAATGATAAAGTACATGGTAAAGTTGCTTACCGAGATCAGGCGGACGTGTCCTGAAGCAGCAGCAAAACAGATGCTTATCACAGCGATGGCTCAACACAACTGATGCTACGACGAAATCAACCGCTGAATAAACCCCTAGAACAAGCAGAAGAACGCATGTATTCTCCCTGTTGCCATGGTTCCGGGACATGACAACCAAACCAACCCCTGCCTTCCCCACCTCCAATTATCAAACACCTCCCCCCACGTTGTGAAGTATCACAAGCTATGCCACCGCCCTTAGGCCTTCCATATACCAAGAGCTGTAAATGTGCGTCCGATAAACAACGGTATCAGTACACTTTATAAGCCTGCTTCGGCCTAGCCGAAACACTATAACGAATCTTCAGACAGGATGCCATTTGCTTTACACATCTCTACGCTGCTCTACAGGTAGCTTTAGCACTCCGTGCTTCTACTAATAGTTTGTTCTTCAGTTTATTACATGGCGATGTTTCAACTGCACAGCTCCAGTATATGTAATGTCTAATGACAGGCTAGTTGTAAATGATATATTGGGCAGGATGTACAACGAAGAGATCGTGGTCCCTTTTTGCGTTTAATCCAACATTTGGTCGAAGGGGCTAAGGAAAACCAACCATTGCTTCAGTATATATATATATATATATATATATATATATATATATAATATATACAACAATATGCTTTCTTAGTCTATAAACATCTGATATACTGTCATATTGTTTTTCCATTTTTCTCACTTATCTGAAGAATGCAGACTCTCTGATCAGTAATTGATTTGTTACGTCAAACTCGTCAATGATTAGCCCAAGTAATTCTGTCTCTCTCTCTCTCTCTCTCTCTCTACACACACACACACACACACACACACACACACACAGAGTATTACTGGGGATATATACAGAGGGACAGAGAGGAGAGACAGAATTACTGGGGCTAAACATTATCGATTTCGACGTAAAAAATCAATTACTGATCAGACAGTCTGCACTCATCAGATAGTTGAGAAAAATAGAAATACAAAGTGACTGTACATCAGATGTTTATGGAACAAGAAAGCCTATGATACAGTTAGAAAGGGAGTTGTATAGAGTATAATGTACTCAGTAAGGTGGTATATCCATTAAATCAGTTAAGATACTTAAAATGCGTTGAAATAAAACTTACAGGAAGGCCTGGACAGGTAAACATTTGTCTGACACGTTTCCCACTTGCAATAGCCTCAAACAAGATGCTTTATCGTCATTCTTTTTCAACTATACTTTAGAATATGCCATTATGGAGGTTCAGGTAAACCAGGAGGGATTAAAACTGAATGGGAGACTTCAGCTTCTTGTCTACGCTGTTGATGTTATTTATTAGGCGAAAACACAAAGAATATAAAGAAAACACAGATCTAAGAAAAACAGAAGTGACTTGAAAATGAATTGTGACATCGGCTTCTGGTCTACGCTGATGATGTTGATTTACGGGCATAAACAAATACACTAGAAAAAGGATAAAATATTCATGTATCATCATACTGCAGGACAAAATCAAATCATATCGGCAGATAATAAATTCTCAAATATACGGGAGCGGCTCTAACAAATCAAAACCATGATACAAGTACAAATATTTAGAAACGAAACTAAGTAATGGAAATTGCATTCAGTCACCAAGAAACGAATATCATAAACAATTCGGGGAATTCCCATTTGATATTTGAAAACACAAACACTAAAATCATACCAACACAAATCTATAATTTTGCCCTTTGTTTTATACGCGTGTAAATCTTGGCCTATGACACTAAGGATGTTCGAGAACAGCATGCTGAGGAAGATATTTGGACCTAAGAGGACGTAACAGTGGGCTGGAGAAATCGTGTGAAGTGCGTCATATTTGCACTTCTCATCACGTGTCATGAAGTCTGAACAACCCAGAGGATAAGATGGGCGGAGCATGTGGTTCGTATGGGAGAGAAGATAAATGAATACACTACTTTGGTGGAAAACCCTGAAGGCAAGAGACAGTACGGAAAACCCAGACGTAGATGGTAGAATACTATTAAAATGTATATTAAAGAAATGGACTAGAAGGCTGCACATTGGACTTATCTGGCACAGCAGTGAACCTTCCGCTTCCAAAAAAAGTGGGGAACTTCTTGACTGAAGAAGTCTTAGGGGTTTTTTTTTTAAAGGCTCTGCTCCGTGGAAGGCCGAAGGATCAGTGAGTCGGGCAATGAAAATGTGTTCATTTCTTATTGCAGGTACTGCTTTGAGCTGTGTCACCTTCTTGTGATGGTTCGTAGTATGATCAACCGGAATACTGCAGAGCGCCGGCTGACACAGGACGCGTAAAGCCACGCAAATGAATCTGTACTTAACACTGCAATACTTACGAACTTATGTGTTTAATGTATCTGTCTAAAACGGAACGATGCCTTTGATGGAATACAAAACAAAAAAAGCAACACGAAATTATTGTAATAAACGTAGATAACATAAAAGAGGAAATAATATAGCGGACAGTAATCAGCTTTATTATGTTTAGACACGCCTGTAAGAGGCGAAAAACCATCACACTGTTGGTTAATAATAATAATAATAATAATAATAAATTGCACACACTGTGCATAAAATCAACAGACAGTACACTATGTTCAAAGTTAGTCATGTTCTTTGCAGTAGTCTATGACAAAATCATTATTTATATTGGCTATCTGTAAGCTTGCTTTGCTGCCGGAATGTCAGTGATCACCGTGAATTCATGATACTTGTCGAAACATCGCATGAGTACACTTTTAACGAATAACTCATTATTTATAGTTTTTAAGTTAATAACTCACTGCAATCAGTGTTTATGTTGCAAACATACATCACTTTCCGACAATTGATGTTTAGAAAGGACAATAACGTGTTGCACCGCGCATAGCTGAAAATGGTACGGGGGGGGGGGGGGGGGGTCGGGGGCCCAACCGTAAACAATGCTTTCAGTCATTTCAGCAGTGCAAACCGACTTGTAACACTATGAGCTGGCAGGCCTGAGCAATGACGTATTTTTCCCCTACGCATTTATTTCATGTTTGTTTGTCAAAGGTACTGTACACAGCAACCGCGTCCTCATTAGGACGTATTTACGTTCCTTCTTGTGGGCGGAAATTTCCCGCCTTAAGTGGCACATATAAACTCCCAACTGGTCACAGATAACGACAATGCCCTGCATATAATGCTGATCTGTACTATGATCTTGAATTTAGAACATCTGAACAGAAACACTCCTGACACAAATTGAATATAATTAAGCCTAATCTGCCACAAAACATATTCTAACGTTGATTTTCAGGCTCCCGCCGCGATGTTGATGAAATCTGCGGTCTTCTGGGGTATTACGCGGCGTTGTGTGGTAATTGTTTACCGACGTTTCGGGACAACGTATCCGTCCCATCTTCACGGATCAAGAGTCCGACTCTTGACCTGTGAAGATGGGACCGATACGTTGTCCTGAAACGTCGGTAAACAATTATCACACGACGCCACGTAATACCCCAGAAGACCGCAGATTTTATATTCTAACGGTCTACTACAAAATTAAGCAATAAAATAAAAGAATTAAAGGGGTGAAGGAACTGAACACGTGCGTAGCTACGACCAGTAACGGGGCACTGTAGTGTAAACGTAAAGCAAATCTACCCCTCTGCACGTCACGAAGGCATATGTGGGAATGGGCATGTAGCTCCATTCATTCCGAACTGGGCATCAGATGGGGTGAGTAGTCACCTTCACGCCTTAGTCGCTTTACCCGCGCGGAACAGTCCTCGTGCCAATTGAATCGGAGACTGTGTGGGCCCCAGAACCGGTCTGCGCACTTTAGAGCAGAGTTAAATCCCTTGTCCCCGCCCGGAATCGAACCACCATTCCTTGGACGTCCAATCCTTAGCCTTGTCACCATACCAACTACACAATCCCGGCTTCCAGCGCTGTGGCTCTGTTTATGTATATACAGGGCATACACAAAAGAATGGGGCGGTTGTAATAGTGTTCACTATTAAAACCGCACCATTCTTTTGTGTATGCCCTGTACAGATTTAGGTTACCATACGTACAGGTTTGGAGTCTTTGTCCCGACCGGTCCATGGTTTCGTCTCGGTTTTTCCGTTTTCTTTCACTGCAGTAAAACTGCTTTACATATACGCATAGGCATTTCCGCTTCGCAGGTCCATGCTGCCAATTGCGACCGTGCGCGTGAACTATCGTAATTTGCGTGCGGCACTGGGTGCCCACTGTCACTTGGAGTGCAGGTTACTTTCGCTTCGGTTATTACATGATCTGTTCGTGGAGGGGGATGGCCTTGAACATGGAGCAACGTACGGAAGCACTTACCAGACATTTGGGTTGTTCGTTACTGAAGTCGTGCCAGGCATTTCGTTTTCGACTTTTTTGTTCAAGATGCCAAAACTTTGTTCAAGTTTACGGACGAATTGCAGAGGGACTGTGCCCACAGGCGTAACTTGCCTAATAGCACTGGGGAGGGGAGGGGAAGGTGGGGCAAAATCAACCATGGGTATTAGGATCTTTAATTGACAAAGGAGCCATGTCAGAAAGATTCGTTTGAAATAGTCCTTAATACAGACACATCCCTTTCCGCCACTCCCACCCAAAATGCACACATTCTTGAAACGACTGAATTATTCTTAGGCAGAAACAAGACAGGGAATGGTACGTCGAAACGTAATATTGAGGCGCGTTCGCAAAACCATTGTTGCCGTGGAAAAGCAGTAAGTGTCTCTGCAGCCTTAGTTATCCAGCACGCAACGCGCATGCGCCGTATTATATTGTCATCTGCGGTCTGTCTGGCTCTACCATATTCTTCCACCTTAACTCATAAACGCCACGATTTTTGGAGAAACTTATTGAACAAAAATGTGAGTTTTAATTTTCTCTACAACATCTGTGTGAAACATTTCTCGTTCTAAGAAGAATTCCACGGGATATCACAAAATATGCATAGGTCTTCATGTAAAGAAGCCGTTATTCTTGTCAGATTTTGATGAAAATTTAATTTTCTCGACATATTTTCGAAAGATACTCAAATATCAAATTTCATGAAAATCCGTCCACAGAGAGCCGAGTTGTTCCATGCGGACGGATAGACGGAAGACAGACATGACGAAGCTAATAGTCGCGTTTGGCAATTTTGCGAAAGCGCCTAAAAATACTGGAAAGGCATTTGCACCCCCCTGCCCCCCCCCTCCAAGTTACGCCTATGACTGCTACCCGCCAACAAAAGAACCGTGCACCGAGTTGGACACAGCATCTCCATAGCTCCTCGACGTTCTGACAGTCGGTAATCACATAAACTGTACCGTACACAACGCCAGTACCTCAGCCGCAGCGACTTCAGCAACTCTTACAGTACATCATTTTTCAAGAGAGCAACTCTGACATCTTACTGCATCCAAGAATCAAACTTAGCATTCCACACAACCGCACACGATTTCAGTTCCAGAACAGTGGACTGTAGTTCGAAAGTGATTTTACAGTTACTGATGGGAAGTTCAGTTTTGTCAGGACGAAATATGAAGAAGTGATTTTAAACGTTTTGGAACACATAAACTGAGGCACTTCAGGAGGATATAAATACTTGCCAATTTCGTGTCACTGGATGCCTCTAATAAGGACACAAAATTAATTCCCGCAGTAGTGAGGTATTTACTGCCCATGAAAGGGGTGAAAGTGAAACTTTTAGACCTTAAGTCAGTTCCAGCAAAGACGCTGGGAATATTACGCAATAATTTAGTGCTGGCGATAAAAAAAAACTACGTGATAATAACCGCAATACAAGACAGGTGAAAAAAAAAAGAGTTTCACAGGAAGACTGAGAGTGTACGCAAGTTGTGATGAGCATACAAAGCGCGGATATCTACAAACAGCAGCTGATATCCTGCCCACTGCCTGTAGCGAAAATGTATAAATAATGCCACATACATATAATACGTGTTGAAAAGGTGAAGTTATTTTGTGATTTTGTCAGTGTGGAGCACAAGCAGCTTTGAAGCATGGACAGGCTAGATTTCTTTCCCTTTTTCTTGTCACAGACGTTTCAAGGACCGAAGTCTTACTTCTGCTCACAGCAGCAGTGCTCAAGTCACAAAGAAGCTTTCTGAGAATCCATGCGAGGAAATGTACTTGCAATTTGTTTGTGGCCATTTCTATTTATTTAATCACTCTCAGAATTCAGAAAACCACTACTGCCGCCAGAGAAGTGACCTGGGGAATCAAGAAATTTAAGCAAAGCTTCGTAGACAGAAGAGACAAATTTATAACATAGTAAGCTGAAATGTTATTCCAAGAAAGGACGAAACCAGACACACTAAAGCCAGAGATTCACTGGAGAAGCTGCTGCTTTTTATGTAACATATATGTGTGACAATAAAATTTGGGAAGGGAAATTTCAAGAAGCTGAATCCTTCAGCTGAATAAATCAAAATTATGTGTGAAGTCATATTAAGTTAACTAATGTTAAACTAGTGAATATTAAACTGGGGTGGTCTTCAATTACTGATGATCAAGTATTTGCTTGGGTATTTTCGCTAAGCAAGCACATTACCCAACAAGCTAGCGACTAGGGAAAGGAAACCACCAGCTATAAAGGGTAATAAGTCAAAGTACTTACATATTTCAAACAACAGAAAATTCCTCACCCATTTTCTGTAAAGTTTACTAAGTTTGTCTTCTCTTTGCCTAGAACATCAGTACCTGTGAAAAGTGTGTTCAAAGTTATGGAACAAGGTCTCATCACTTGACAAAAATCCAATGGTTCCAGGCACAGCTTGAGCCTTACTCTACTGCAATGTGAACGTTCACATGCATGGAGCTGTATGACAAACGTCAACACGACAGCCGCGCAAAAAAAAAAAAAAAAAAAAAAAAAAAAAAAAAAAAAAAAAAAAAAAAAAAAAAAAAAAAAAAAAAAAAAAAAAAAAAAGAGTGAAAAATATGCAAGGTAGGTCCAGTAGTGGAAAAAGTAATAAAAGATATCAATAACATGGCAACTAAGTGATTATCAGATATCAGACCATCTGGTATTTAATGTACTGATTGAACAACTATGCAACAATATGTACATAAAGAAAAAGCATGGATTGGGAGGAAACTTAATCGTATGTTAAGACAGTGTCCGCTCTGCCTTCTTGTGTAAGAAAGTATCTGTAACACAACGTCGTAACGCTACTCAAACATATATAAACACATTCCGAGCATGTACCCGTGTTAAGCTGCTTTCTGATACCGATATAGGAAGGCTTCTCTACCATAACAAGTCACTCATTAACGAGCTCTTTCAATCAAAGGCGTAACTTAGGGGGGGGGGGGGGCAAATGCCGCCCCCAATATTTTTCTACCTAAGAATCTTTTTTGGCTACTTAGTTGAAGAGTGGAAAAATTTGGGGTAAGAATAGGGGAAACGGGCATCTGTATATTAAGGACTGGTTCAAACCAATCTTACTCCTCATCCTAACTTCACGCCGTAAATTAAAGTTCCTAGTACCACTGGTCGATTTTGCAACCCCCCCCCCCTGTTACTAGCCAAATTACGCCTATGATTTTAATAGTATGCAAAGGCTCTTCTGAATGTCTATGTGCATACTATGTCACAAAATATGAAGTATGAAGGCTTTGTGCGATTCCCTATTGGTAGTTTGTTATAATGTATTTTTTCTCCAGTTTTTAAACATGCCCCTACACACTGGCCACCACAGCAAACCGCAATATATTCCACGTACTTTTCCTTACTGACGTTCCGCTGATTTCTCACAAGTAGTGAAGACAATTTTCAATTCAGTGGAGGGTCACCAGGACTTAAAAATAAGTATCGGGTGCATAGGCAACTGCAAACTGATACAAGCGTTATCAGTTTTTCACTTTGTAACTTTCGCATAAAGTATAAAACAGCCTACAGTAATCTTAGAACAAAACTGATAATGTACGTATAACGTTACATTGGGGCGCATGCGCGTAACCATTGTTGCAGTGGAAACCGAACGACGCACTTTGTGTTTTACCCACATTATGTCACAAAGGCACGATTTTCGGAAAAAAATGTATTGAAGATAAAATGTGGGTTCTGATTTTCTCTACAACATTTGTCTAAAACGTTTCTCATTCTAAGAAGAATCCAGAGAGAGATAAATGTACAGAGATTTTCCTGTGAAGTACCAGTCATTCTCGTCAGACTTCAATCAAAAGTGAATTTTCTCGACAGATTTTCGAATAATCTTCAAATATCAAATTTCGTGAAAATCCGTCCAGTGGCAGCCGAGTTGTTCCATACGGTCGGACAGAGATGACGAAGCTAACAGTCGCTTTTCGCCATGCTGCGAACGTACCTAAAAAGGAACTTCAGCTTTTAACAGGTTCAATTTAGATATTAATTAGTTAATAATTTATTTATTTACTTGTAGTTTTTAATGAGCCTTTAAGTCAAGCGTTAAACATTGACAACATTCATGTGGAAATATGGCTTAATTTCAGGCATCATCACGGCATGTTTGGAACGAAAGCAATTAAACAAGTCAGTACTGTTGAGGGTCCCGTCACTAAAATGGACGTATAAATGTAAAAAGTACAACAAAACACGAATGGTTAATAATTAAGATCAGATACTAAAACAATGTAAAGCCAGAATTTAAATTATCACTATACATAAAAGTACAAACAATATTAAAAACTGAAGGTGTATAAACATGGGTCACGTTGTACAAGTACCAGTCACTCAAGAGGCAAAACACTCCACCTATAATGACTTCGTGAGAACACTATTAACAAAATATACAACTGATCTCACAATGGACTTGTCGTCCGGCAGAAAGTCATGTAGGGTGCGGAGGGAAGCTGGATTTGGAAAGCGCGATGATCGGCGTCATAAAATTAACATCCGTTTAAAATGTGCCGCTGTGAGCAGACGAATTCGATGGACGAGTCACCCTCCGGACGAAGAAGACGGAAGAGGGCCACATCCGTGTCGCAGCGTCTACTCTCTGGATGGGGGTACGCACAACGTCGGTTATGAAGCCCGGTCACACAACTTGGCCCCGTCAGTATTTCGTCCTTTGGCAGCCGCATCGGTTGCGTCGTTCACGGGGAGGCCGGCCACCTGACTTTAGATGCTTCGAATCCGCAGTGCAGTCACATATAAATTAGCTTCATTGTATTTTTAATCTTTAATTAACATGTGAATCAAATGTCGTGCCTTTCTTCTAATAATGGCATAAAAATAACTGAATTTGAAAAATCCTGTCACTCTCTTGGAGAAAAGCAATTCTGATGACCCAGGTAAAAATCACATATAACTTGGGTATTTTTTGTCAGATGTTCTATTCCTAAGGCCTAAACTTTGCGTTCTAATACATGGTCCTAACATGGGCTACAGATAAGGGAAAATCTGGCAATCTGAGACTTCAAAACATGAGGCTTTATACCGTAAGTAGCTGTTGTATGACTATAAATACTTGAATACCCTGAAGTTACACAACAATATGATTATTAGCACACAAAACTTTTTAGTAGTAGTAGTACACATATATGTGTGGGAACTAGCATACAATGATGAGAGTACCACATTCCTCTAGCCTTCGCAGTACGTTACATGGATACTAAGCAAGAGCCCGTCTGATGATAGGCAATAATCCTAACCACAAGGCACATCCAGAATACGATATTATTACATCAACATGGTGTTCATGCCGAGTTTAAATGGAGGCCAATGATATTCTGCTTCATGTGAAAAAATCCTATGCATTACATGAATTTGTTCAAATTACACGAATAACACGAACTTCATATCTGAATTCTGGTTTCATTTTTATGACTACAGCTCATGAAATATTGATGCTTGAAGATGTAGATGATGTAATAACAAATTCGTAACGCATCTGAATTAGCAAACGTACCAACGTGACTACTGTTAACAAATTCAGAGATGCTATGTAAATGCAAGCCAGTCTCTAGCCTCGGCACTGTCTGATATATTGTAAAAATGACGGACAGTCCGAGTAAAATCATTAGAACATGAAGTTTATTCCATCCCAAACTGTACATATGCGACTAAGCTCTAATCTGTTGTCCCCAAATACAGGATATGAGTTATTAGTACATTCCTTTCCTTCTGTTATGTTACGGTTGGCATAACTTTCCTCAATATTACTTCACTATCAACTTAATTTGTAGCGACACTGTTTTGCTGTGCTCCTGTCCCCAATATTGCTTTACTTACAAATTAATCTGCAATGAGTTGAGTTCTGATAACACTCAGCTGTTCGTGCCCCACGCATGTCTCTCTCAGGCTTCTACCTTCAAAGTAAAATCATTGTATCTCACGATTTCCTTCACAGCAAATTGTTACAAAAGTGGAATGGCATATTGGTCATTTCTGTAATACACGTGCTTCTCAAATGCGTTATTTTTCCCACGCTTGTGTGACTGATCCTGGCCTTCACTTATTGCAGACACGTGTCCAATTATGGGAAGTTAATCACACTGCGTAAGTCAGAAATTGTTGCCTTCAATTTTCCCTAAATAGTCTCCATATTGAAGAATGTGAGATGATCTTCTCACGACGATGACTATGAGGGTTACTGTCTTCTCTCATGTGATGCTGTGTACTTCTCATATAGAAAAATGTTTGAGATAAACACTGATGTTACAGAGATCTGTGCAACTCACCGAACGATTCCACCATACATCGTACACGAGAAAACAAAGTTGGAAAGGAGCTCCACCTAAACTGGGGACTGTTACTACAGCACAAGTAAAGTATATTAAAGACGTCCCTGTGTCATTGGAATTTTTCATTGACATAATCCTTTCGGTCGCACTATGGCCCTGGGGTCGACTCAGCCTCTGATAGAAATGAGTACCAGGAATATTTCCTGGGGGGTTGAGGCGGCCGGTGTGTAGGGCTGACAACTTTACCACCTTCATTTGCCTGTCTAGAAATCTGGGAGCCTCAACCTCCTGGAACCCTAAGGGCCTGTCCAGGCCTGTAATGGGATTGCTTTACCTTTACCTGTGCATGCCATGAAGGTATATGGGGTTTGGAGGTATAGTTCCTCATACTTAACCGCGGCAAGAGATGCAATGGTCAGCTTCACGGCCCGGCCGTCTTACCCCGGGGAAGAGCTGGTGGACTTTTCCACTGAGAAGACTGTGGCATTGTTTCCTTCACATCTCCAAGGTTTCTGCCGGTTTGCCTAATATGAAGTGTAACTTGATGCACGCGCGCTGTAATTTAAAGTGTGCCATTTACTGAGGAACACTGCACAAGGCGTTACTTCACAATGGCGCATGCTAAAACTTTGAAATCAACGTCAAAATGTACCGCACATACTATTCCACCTCGACCTAGCGGATAAATTATGTACTAACTGCATTGGTATAACCCTGCAGTCAGTCCGGAAACTTCCTGATCACATCTCGTATACTAAACATATAAAAAGAAAAACGTGTTACATATGAACAGTTTCTTCAGTAAAGAATAAAGTAAGTTTCAAAAAACAAAGTAACAAACTCTGAAGCCGAGAACTTTATTCTAACTTCGAGGTAGGCCTAGATATACACATGGGTAGCAGAAGGTACACATCATACTTCCACGTAAGCATTTAAGCATTTGTCCCACAATGACATAAAGGCGTAGGAGACGGTGTCAAGTGCCTTTAACAAGGAGGTGACAGCGTGCTTCAAGTCTGCGTTTGTTGTAAATCGCTTGCCAGCAACGTATTTCTTAAGAGACCCAAAGAGATGAAAATCACTGGGCACGAGGCAGGGACAGTAGCAAGTGTGGGCCATAACCTCCCAGCCGTAGCGCCGTAACCAGTCACAAGTCCTGGGGCCTACTGTTATCGTACAAAATAATGAGGCCTTGGCGCAAAAATCCAGACCTTTTGCGACAAATGGCCTGCCGCAACTTGCCTGTGTACTGCAATAATGCTCAACACTTATAGTGTCACGACGATCAAGGAGAAAAAAAAAAAAAAAAAAAAAAAAAAAAAAAAAAAAAAAAAAAAAAAAAAAAAAAAAAAAAAAAAAAACACCAACAACAACAACAACAACACCGTTATGGTCCCAAAAGACAGTCGCCACGTTTACGGTACTCTCTCGTGGCTGTACGACAGCAAATATGATCTACACTTGCCTGTTATATGGTGAAATCCGCAGTCGGATAATGCTATTTCATGTGAGATATGCCATTACCTTATGTTTTAAACTTCCTTTTACCGTCACATTTTGTTTCGCAGTGAATATGTAGCTTACATTTATGGCAGGTGGACCCATAGTTTTTTTCTCGACTCATCATCTGAGTCCAGGGACGCTGCCCTGCTAGACAGTTTCGACGTTTCAGCATATCAATGCTATCAGTCCCTCGCACAGTTCACACCACGTGTTTTGATGCTGGTGTCGAAGATGTTTTCGCTTTAGCTAATGAGCTTCCCCTTCGTAAAATACGAAACAGCATAACTTATGGGCGCTGTAGAAAGCGGTCCTTGTGTGTCTTGGAATACAGTACAACTGAATCGGCTGAGTGCATTTTCAACGACAGTTTTGGGTACAATAACTTCACTTCGGCTGTTCTGAAGTCTTAAGTACATAATCATGATAATCAAACGTGAGATCTTGACATTTTGGCTGGACTCCTCAATTTGACCGAAACATATTAAACTTACTTTCTTTTTTAAAAGAACAGTACTTTGTTTGTCAGTGTAACAGATGACATACCGCAGCCCCAATGCAAGAGCACCACATTTCAATAAAAGCCAGTTTTACTACGCTACTGATAAAACTGCTGTAGAGATTTCTTGAAGTTAGAATACCCTTAAACGCGAATGTTCGATTTTATTAGAATAATATGAAAAATACGAAAAGTATGGAAACACCGTCACTGATCTAGATACAAATTACATACCCAACCATAGCACTGAAAAGGTGATTTGATCCAAAGTTTCGAATCCTCCCTCACTTCACCATGGAAACGCTGAGAAGGCACAATTAAACAGGCCAATATCGCTTCCTTCCAATTCATCCCCATTTTCCGCAGGTGATTAAACTCACAGCTCATATCCGAGTCATTAACAACATCCTAAGCAATCACTAACGGCGATAGTGGGGATACCAGCAATCGAATCTAACAATTCTAATATTTAAGCGACTTGGATTCCAAAGTGAAGATGATACATTTTAAGGGAAAATAAATTAAACTGTTACGAATAGCACTGAGATGGACGAACAGTGAATCAATCCACTATCCGGCTTCTGTTGCAGCGTAATGCAAGTCGACGTTCCGCAGTGCAGGGGTGAAGAAGTCACAGTGACCGAACCGTGTTTGCCCCGGATCCGCCTGATTGATGGCCATGACAGGAAGAGTGAGCAGGTGGCCCTTGAACTCTGTTTCAAACTCTTCCCAACATTCGACAGAACACACAAAAGAAATTTCCACGCAAAAGCTGGGAAATAAACGTACATGACCTCATACTTACAAGCAACATTCTAAGTCATTGTGGTCTGTGTCGAGAATTACTGCAGCAGAAAGTGTCTTTAGAAGACTTTGACAAATTTTCATTTTTAAGTATTTAACACTCATCCTTGCGGGTTTCTAAAGCACAGACGACAAAGAAAGAGGGATATTCAATGGATGTTAGACACCCTGTACTGAAAAGACGCTTATGCATGGGAGTCGTGAGGTTGTGCCTCAAAACATAAGAAGAAGCATACCATGTATTTCTTTTAGAGCTTCTAATGGAACCCACAACGGCCATAAACACTTCCAAGGAATTGTTGTAACATTTCCATCTGATTGTAAGTTTGTTGCTTGTGTGATGAACTTGTATTTTTTAATCTGTGTATTCAAGACAAGTATGCTTAAAGGGGCCTAGCCTCAAAGAAAGTCGTGTCTGCCACGAAGGAGAGGGGACAGGAGGTTGGCCGCACACTGTGTCCTCTATCTCTAGCAGTGGAATTCTACGCTTCCGAATGGATGCAAAGTGCGCAGTAGCATTAGGCCTACGTCTGAAGGTATTGTGTTTACACGTAGCCTTAGTTTTCACGAAGCGTCCGGGTCGAATATCGAATTTCCGCCGAACTATAGGACACAAATTTATCGCGGTCTTTCTTATTGAGAAAAATATGCCATGACTGCTCCCGTTCGACATTGCATACCTTGTGGTGCTGACGCTGCACCCTTTACCTATTCGCATTTAAGGGTCTCTGTGGACTCCAAACATTGTGACATTTTCCTACGTCTTTGTCATGTTCTGCCCGTCTTTCTACAAGCGAATGTATTACAAAATCTCTGTTTTATACAAGCATGGCCGTATTTTCTCTAACCGTAGTACAGAATTAACTTTGTAAACATGGTGTTCATAACCCAAGCTTTTGTTCCTAGCTTACGGAGAAGATGTAAGATGATGGGCGGATAATTGAATCTGAATCCAGTGGGATTTTACAAGTGCCCGTGGCTGAAAGGATTTTAGAGCCATTAGCGTTCAACAACTAGAGAAAATCAAAAGCATAATAATTTCATAACACATACCTCTTTTCTTCTCTGTTCACCTTTAATACAATTTTCGTATATATGTGTGTGTACATTTATATATGCATATTCTTTTCGCTGACGAAACAAAACATACTGTGCGAAAGTATGTGACATTATTCTGTATCATTCACCGCCGTGGTATCGCGTAACGAACACTTCACGCTTTTAAATGTTTGGCAAATAATGAGACGCCTATCGCATTTCTTTACGCACAATAAAGCGGCTGCGCTGCCTACCACAGGCTGAGAAAACTGCCGTAAAGTTTTAAGAGTTTGTGTGAATGGAAGAAAATAGCCATGCGAGCTGTAGTGTGCACTTCAGAACCTACGAGGTCTGTCAATTCCACAATCCGATCGAATTGCGTAGGCCAGTAAAGAGATTTAACAATTATTTTCGCTTACGTTTATAAGATACATCGATTTGCCGCACTGCAATGAAACCGTGTTCGAAAACGTCACAAATTTCACCTCTAATGACTGCCTCACTGAATCCTGCTAGTGTAGTGTGGGGCTTTATGTTCTCGTATTCGACAGACCCATGTTAATTAAAAACGACAGCGGTCCATTATGAGAGAGCATATACATCTGTGACAGACACACATTTAACTGGAATTAAACATCACCACTTCTTTCTTCCCATCTACAAATGGCTGTCATGGCGACAGTTCTCCCACGGCAAAGAGAGCCGGAAAATGACGCCGCTCACTTCACGTCATTTCTTGCCTAGAGCTTGCCGTACATGCGACAGGTTTTATCTTAATGCCTGCATATCGCGAAATATGGTCACGTCAGATCCTTGGGTGGGCCAAACTGACAACCAATCATAACAAAGGAAGGAACTTCATGACAGGCTTGCGGGGTCTACATCGGTTGACACATTCGGTATCTTTTAGGGAACTCAAACGTTTACCACGGCGTCCGCCCCCCAAAACCAAACCGCCGCTAACCATATTCATACGGAATTTAGTACACGCATATTGTCCTCAAAAACTGTGCCATGTACGTAAGAACATACGTGACATTTAACACCTCCTTTCTTATGCGAAAGATTCCTAAATCAATCTCCCTGAAAGTAGTTTGCCATTGTACGCTGTGCTTGTACAGCAGCAATGTCAGTGGTTTAGTACGTCGGACGCAAGACCATACTGCTGTCATATTTAGTAGTTATAAATTACGTATGTAGCGAGTATTATTGCTAGCAACACATTCCACGCACAGGATGGGCTATTTGCTTCTTGAGGACTGAAGGTGCTTCGTGCACGTCACAGCCAGACCATCATTCAATTCAGTGTGTGGACGTCTCCCTGTGTTATGTCTGCAAGACATTAGCTCCACAGTGCTAAAGAGTTCTTGAAATTATATTATTTTAGAACGTACCCCTGGTATTACTTGAAGCAAATGGGCTGAATGCATTCCATTTAATTATCACCTCTCCATCTGCGGTCCTTCTTTTTCTTTTTTCGTCTGACAACTGTAGTTAATGGAGTTGGGAAAAACTCAGCCCATTTATAATAACGCAGTCACAACTCGTGTGTTTGACACTGTCCATGACTTCAGGTAGTTGTGCTGTCGCTTTTGATTCTGCGGATTTCGAAACCTGAACACTGAAGTATGCAAAATGGTTTGGCGTGAAATTGGCCGCTACGTTTATGAGGAAAATCATTGGGCCAAGCTCCTCCAAAATTAAGTAGACAAAACTGAACGGGCATGACAAATGAGCTGGAGCATAGACAAAATAACACAAACAAGAGCCTTTTCATCTAGTGTTATTTGGGCGACTAAACTATGAAGCTTCCGAGTAGTATATGAATTAGGCCTACATACGCGGAAGATGGAAAGTTCATAAAAGATTTTGGTTGGAAAACCTGAAAGGACAAGAGCACATGGAAGACATGCGAGCATGAAACAATGAAATTCAAATGGATATTAGGAAAACAGTGTTTACAGCTGTAAACTTAAGTGGTTCAGGACACAGTATGAAGGCGAGCTTTCGTGACCACCGTAAAGAAGCTTCGAGTTCCAAGAGGGAAATTATTTGGAGGTAGGAATATGATTAACAAAACCGAACGAAAACACAAAGGATAAATACGGATGGAATATATAGAGTGCTGCAATTCTACAGGGAGCGGACTACTACGTTACACTGGTGAGTGAAACAATAATTACCGGAAAACATTCGAAATGTGATCACAAATTTCTCAAACCAACAAAATGCACACTTCTTATTTATTATACAATATAACTTATTTTTAGAGTAAAATCAGTCCAACGTGTTTCGGTCTTTTAGTAACAGCCTTAACCAGGGATGGGTGAACTACTTGAATCAGTGACATTACGAGCACGATTATCGAGCTGTTTAAACACAATTCGCGGAAAGATTCGTTGTGACTCAGGCGAGTTCCGAACACCAGCCAGATGCTGGTCACAACACTGTGAACGTATAAACACTACAGGCATATTCCGCAAAGGAATGAATCTCTCAACAAAGCACAATTACAAAGTTTCTTCCGACTAAGGGACGTATGTATGGAATCCCCAACGTGGCCCTGCTTCCTCACACTGCATGCTGAATGTTTTCATTCAGGTCTTCAGTGACGGGCTTATTATTCGTACTATACATTTAATTCTGTAACATTCCCCACAGGCAAAAAACGATCGTACGGGGTTCAGACCTGGCGAACAAGGAGGCCACAATCCCGTGCTTATTATCATCACCACCAAAATCGATTTCTAAACAACGCACATGTCTGCACTGTCATGCTGAAAACAGGTACACGTTCCCTTGTAATCGGCCATGTTAAAAATGGTGTCAGAGTGTATAACATATAGGTGTTAATCTACTGTCTCAGAAAACAGTGAATGCCCATATATAAGTTTACTTATACCACCTACTGCACACCAATTCTATATATTTATTCTATATGCTCCTACATGTTTCGGCTGACATTCTCAGCCATCATCAGGGAGTCATCTTCTTATAGACTTACGCAGCGTGCATACAGAATGAATATACAGAATTGGTGTGCAGTAGTTGGTATAAATAAACTTATATATGTAAAACACCTGCACGGAATATGTATAATATTAGGTGCAAGTCCAATAATCCTAGCTGTATTCACAGCACACCTCACGCCAATCTTAACATCACGTAATGGTACTTCATGGATTAAGGCGGAATTTTCGGCAGACCAGAACATAATGTAATTGAAGGCTTCCGCCGTGGTCGTAATGTTGCTTAAAATTTTTTGGGTTGTTGCCCGGCGTCAATTTTTGATGTATGACCAACGTTTCGGGATCACTTGTTTGTCCCATCTTCATGGTCTTAGGTAAAAAGGTAAAAACCCAAAAAATTTTAAGCAGACCAGTACATTTTATTCTGAGAGCTGAAGGTACCCACTGACATGCAACGCAGCTTGACCGCAAAACAAAACATGTCCTATTTCTAAAGCATACGTCTCGTGGAGGTACCAGTTCATAAAATTCATTTCTTACACGAACTGTATTTAGCACATGCATCATACCGAAACACGTAATGCTCCAATAAAATCCCCCTTGAGTCTGATAACCGTTTAAGCCTACGTACCTAGAAAGTTCTCTTCTATAAGGGGCATGTAGGCGGGCGGCTAAGTGGGCTACGTTTTGTGAAATAAGCGAGCCGACAGGAAGTGACAAATGATATGGGTAAAAAAATAAGGACCCTGTATAATACCACATCCTTTGGATGTCAGGGTACTCTGAATACAACGAGTTCCTCCACAGCAAATCAAACAACCTCCCCATGCCAAAACACAGTAGCGACGATTTTATTCGCAAGGAACGCGCATCCCTGCTCGTGCCATTCCAGGTTAAAGCACCACGGAGAACACCAGCATGACAACACTGTGCCGACCTGTTTTCCGTAAACGCACGGTTTGGCATTCGGTGGCTTTTCCCAGTCCGTCCAGGCGAATGTAATTCTAGTGACTTTAGTGTTCTCAACACTCATTCATAATCGTCGTTTCATTTTATTCCGCGTTACAAGACCTTTCCACGGGTGACCATTCCGAAGTGTATCACGCAAGTACCCTTTAGCCAGCGTCAAACAGACGACCCACTAACCCACACTTGCATCTACGTACATTTCCAGTATAACAGGCTGCAGAGTGATTATGGATCATCTTACGGAGCCAAGAAGTCATTTACGTTGCCACCATGTGATGCCTCGCTGCTAATTCTACGAGCGCTACAGCGCCTGATGGTAGTCGGGATGTGTCATCGTCCTGGCTTCAAGCACTCCATGACGGGCCAAAGCCTGATGTTAGTACTTTGCTTATAAATTTACGTTCATTACTGTTACCTGTAAAGTTCACAGCAAGAATGTTTAAGAAATTAATATATTACGGGACTCATGTACCTCTAACCCACCTCAAAACAAATTCATGACTTATTTAAGCCGGCTGGACCTGGATTCTTAAAAATCAGATGCTTCCCACAGGGGCTAAGCTAGCTGTCGAGAACTACTTGCCAAGATATCAATACTGCATAGTCAATTATAAGACTTCAAATCAAGTAACAACACCAACAAATAATGTTATTGACATAGATAAGAATCTACTAACAAGTGCACCTCGTCTTTATAACACGACTTGCAGCGAGATTCAAACACTTGGACCTAGTTTTATCATTCAGGGCGAGTTGAACTCAGCCAATATTCTAGCCTGCGCAACGAAAGTCCTGTACCACTATGCACACTCGGGTTAAACGACTGACCACAGGCGCTGGCTGAGTCTCAACAAATCGCAGCACGTAATGCATTCCTAGGGCCTAATTCGTAGAGGGCATTTGTCGCGGTAATAAAAAATAGGCCTATAGTCATTCCGTCAATTTTATTAGTCCAAATCCTTACCGGTTTCATCATTATTATTAAACTATTTTGTTTAGCATATCAACAGATCACACCCAGTGCCCAACGTTGACGATATTTCCGAGTTACCAACAACAGAGAAAAACTGTCTCAGTACAGCAGTATGCATGTTCGCAAATACTCTGTCGAGAATAAACAAAGACGGTTATACTAAGAAATTGATTGCATAGTTTTGATGGACAGTAGATACGCGCAGAGTTAAATTACATGTTAGGGGCAATTATGTCTAAGTCAAAAGATACGCGTTAGAAAAACAGGGTTTGGAAATGGACGTCATTAGCCCCAACGTCATCAAATTTATCTATCTGCAAGTCATCTTTACGTGTGTTACTACACAGACTGACTGCAACGGGACCAGTAACATACGTAAAGCATTGAGGAGAACATATATTAAAATTATTACTTTCTAAATGAGTCCCGTGCATTCCTTCTTCTTAGTGTACTTACCGACGCTTTCGTACGAGATTGGCGTTACGGACAGATAACTGAGTTAATGAACTAGGAAGTAGAGAAGAGGCGAACACCACGCACCCCACCCGCAGCAACGACTTAACTGGTTCCTGGACGGTTGCAAAGCTAGCCATCTTAAAGTCGAACTCTTTATTTCCGACACAGGGAATACACTTAATACAAAAGCAAACCATATACACCTAAACACACATCACCCAAGTGGGCCGGAATAGCGTAGTCGGTATAGTGACTCGCTACGGGGTGGACGGGCCGGGGATCGAATTCCGGTGGGGGCGAGATTTTCCGCACCCGTCCAGATCGGGTCGCAAGTCTAGCCGTCAAAGTCGGGAATCTACAGTATATAAGACTCGATGCTTTCACGGAAACTAAAGTGAAGATATACTTTCGGGTGGCCAGTCGCGTAATTCGAAGCAAATACACCCCACAATACTTTATTACAATAAATAACGATGCTAAACTAATTTCACAGGGAACACTCCTCTTTGAAACAGTGACAGTCGTTCACCTCTTTCACGAAATTCCCATGTTTTATGAAAAGCGTTAGTTCAGTACCGTGCCCACAGCAGCTCGTCGCTGGAACTTACTCAGGCCACACAAGTCCAGTCCACACACTCACACACTGCCTATTTATATCCGGTTTTACATTGTCCTCCTATCTACTGTACGTCTTCGTCTCCAAAGGTTGCTAAGGCCAATTTGAAGACAATCCTCCACTCTGCCCATTAAGGATGGCGAGAAGCATTAGACACCACAGTGAGGACTAACGGTCTCAGGACCTGGAAAATGACCCTAACCACGGGACTGCCAAATACAAAACACCAGTGCTAACGGCCGATATCCGACTTTCTTACTTTTCTCAATTCAACTAAATATGAATTACTACACTACTGACATGAATTATCAGCTAACAACTAGTTTCTTTAACAGATACGTAAAAAAAGGCCATCAGCATGAGACATAAAGTGTATTTCTCTTTTTGTTGCGGGCCTTAAGATAAGCCCCTGTACTAAAGGGCCCGAGGCGAGACTACCGGTCCACTTTCAAAGATATGACACTGCTTTACCCAATTCCCCAAACTTATATAAGGTATACGACGCCGCGTCACTGGGTAATTGGTTCCCGATGTTTCGAGATAACGTAGTAATCCCATCTTCAAGACATTTTTCTTCTGTTTTTCTTACAGTTTGTTACTGGTCTTGTGACTCTGTATTGGAATGACAGTACTGTTACTGAAATTAATTCCACAAATCTGTAGTTAGTATTCATCACTAACGGGATAAGATACAAAGGTCTCCGTCGCGTCCACCTGATACTTAAGTTTCCAATTCACTGGTGGTGTTAGAAACCTCCACATAATTAAACGCAAATATATTTGCTGAAAACGAATATTGTAAATCCGTAACGTGTTAATATCGCATTTACTTGTGACAAAAAAGGGGGCAGCGAAGGGGTTGGAATCTGTTGCACATTAAGGACTATGTGAAATCAGGAGTCATGCTGTTACTGACAACTCGGCCGAAATATGGGGCTGCTACCTAATTAAGACAATAATCGTGATAGAATACATTCTAATACCGCATCTACGTAGCTTAATACAGAGCATATAAACACGCACACACATTGCTTAAAACTTATGACCTTTAAACGCTTAGTACGGCTCCTTGGACGGAGATCGGCCCCATTCTAAGGCTTTTATTTATATTCTTGCACCGAGGGGGTTCCAGCCCGTGCTCCCAATGTTTGAGCGCTTCAAGACTGTACAGCATTACACATTGTGACCAGTTTCCAAAAAAAATTACTTTTAAAAATATCACATCAGTACTCTTTTACCTAGCAAAAGCAAGGCTCATACTTCGTGCACCAATTTTGACATATAAGAGTGCGTCTACATGAAGAAATGCCATTCAAGTTCACGCACAAAAATATTTTTTTACAGAAGCTCAGAAAATGGTGTATATAATACCCCAGCTTTGTGTGAAAGTAACACACTGGTGACGTCAAAGCTACCAGTTTCCATGGCTACCGGGTTTCCACCAACAGATGGCAGCAGCCCGATATATGGAATTAACTCTTACTTCGTTTCCATGGTTACCGGGTTTGCGTGGGTACGACAGAATTTGGTTAACGGATATTTACGAAAACTGTGGTAATAAACGAGTTATTGAACAAATGAAGGCACGTGTGATTTTTTTTTGTTTCTTGAGATGTGTTGTTATCCACAATTATTATTATCATTATTATTATTATTATTATTTACTGCCTTTATGCAGGGTACAGAGTGTTGCAGCTATTCTATAGTTACAATTTACGGTACATGTAATGTTATTTCTCATGTTGAATGCTTTGTACTTTTACAATAGCACTTTCCGCAGTAAGTGTGCAGTGCCCAGTACGGCTGTTTTCTGTAGTTCCATGATGTCGTGCTTTCGAGGTATTTTCTGAATGATTCTGAGATGGTTCCAGTTGCCCCTGTTATTACTGGTATATCACTTTTGTTTTTACATTCAACATGCGCTGTATTTCTATTGTAAGTTCCTTATATTTTAAATCTTTTCGGTTTCTTTCTTGATCACATTTCTGTCTCCTGAAATTGCAACATCTATTAACATACATGTTTCTTATTCATTATCACGGATTATTATGTCCTGCTGTCGGTTTGAACTTGTTGATTCCGTTATATGGTTACCTTACCTTCATGACTTGTTTCTACTGATTTTGGTGCATGCTCATACCAGTGTTCATTGTCTAATTTTACCCCTACTTCCTTGCATGTGTTAAAGTGTAGCTGTGCACACACTCAATTATGTCTCTTTATGTATTGTTCTTTTCCCAGTATTGGGCATGCTGATATAACATGTTCTACTGTCTCTTTAAATGGCTGACAGAGTTGCATTTGCTAGCTGTTTATGTTCGCAATATTTTTGTTGCATGATATTTTGTTGGTAATGCCTGATATTGTGCTATTATTTCAACTTCAGCTTCTGCTTTCAGATCTCCCCTCGACATCCAGAGGAACGTGTCTTCTTCACTAATAAGCTGCTTATCTATACTTATAATATACTGGCCATGCGTTACTTTGCTTTCCAATTCTTCTGTAAGGACACTCCTAATCTTGCTTTTGTGTGTTGTATGTCTTCTTCTTTTGTGTCACTGTTTTCACTTGATTAGTTTAATTCTTCTACAACCTTGACTGCCGTTTTAATTGTTGAATTCATATTTGGTTGTTTTCGTAGCTTTTAACAATGTTTACAAACTGGTCTTCTTTGTATTTCGTATTCATATATTCTGCTATACTGATTATCTATGTATTGTCTGTCGCTTCAGTTTGTAACAAGCCTCTTCCTCCTCCTTTCCTTTTTCTCGTTGCTCTGCTATCAACATACGAATCATTTTACATATAATAATGTAACACCCTCACAATGGCTACCTTACTTCGTCGCGAGTCACCGCGACTCCTCGCAACCATAAATTTATTTATATAACATCGGCCATTATTCTCATAATCGACAAAGTACTGGTAAATGGGCCTAGTGTTATTGAAACTACGTGCTAAGAGAAGGGTTCGTCTTGGGAAAGTCTGTTTTTGAAAACATCTTTAATTCCGCTTGCAAAGCATGGATCTCTGTTACTTCTACTGCAAAAGCATTCCAAAGAACAGGTAATTACGCCTCCACGTTATAGTCATCAATAACGTCAACCCCCACAACATATCCGATGAGCGTTCCATTTCTCGGCAGAAATGTATCGGTACTGACATGTGGGGGAGGGAGGGGGGGGGGAGCGATAATTTTAAATCTCTGTGACCGGAAAATACAACCCTGAACTCGTGTGTGGAAACCAGGCGACATCGCCTTTACAACCGAGTTCTTCATTTGTATTCCGTTACTCCCCCGTTCGAACAGATTTTTATGTCATTCTTATACAGACATGGGATGGAATGTACCATGTAACGCTGAATACCTACGGGGAGGAAGGGGGCGGGAGAGAAACCACCTACCTCCACACTTTTGGAAGTCCAAACTTCTCACATTCCCGGGGAAACCTATTACACTCTCGTACCACAAATGCTGCTGCAAAGATAAAGCCAAGTAATATCCGATATATGATGGAATACGAGTACTGAATTTCAACGCTGATGTTTAGAACTGAACAACTGAACACACTCACAGCACTCTGGTATACTCAGGCGGAATTAATGCCGTACAGAACGTTTCGTAGAATGTATACTTTCCCTTCACAGCAAAATTCGTTTCCTTGCAAGGGCAGGAACAGAATAAGGCATGTGTGTGTGTGCGTGCGTGTAAATTTGATCATTATTAATAAAACCTTACATATCTACCATCAAACTTATCACTAGTGATGGTAACCAAACATTTCCTTTGCTGTTTCCCCACTCTTACGAAATGATCAGTGACACTGGAAACAAAGAGATCGGGACAACTGAACGTTAAAGCTAGGGTCAGGCTGGCTCGGTGTACAGTCCAATTGTCGTCCTGCAGTGCAGCCAACGAGGGTGAAAAAAATTACATCTTAGAACAGAAAAGTGGTCAAATTGTATCCGCATAGTTCTGCCAAATACGGAAGGGGAACAATAAAATAAAACTACGATAAGATGACAACATATTTTCTATGCCTGTTGTTTTGTGTGGGTGTGAAACTTCAGTCTGTTAGTCCATCCGTCTGTACGTCTGTCCGCAAGCATCAGTGCGGCTCCCACTGGACGGATTTAGGTCAAATTTTATATTCGGGACGTTTATAAAAATCTGTCAAGAAATACCAAATTTGGTTAAAATCGAGCAAAAATATCGGGCAATTTATATCAATACCTAAGCATGTTTTGTTGTTTCCAGCGACATTAAACCCCTATAAAAGCCCTACCTTCAAGTTATGGTATCAGGCTGTTACGATAGCCGAGGAAGTATTCAACATTACGCGAATGCGCAACAATGTTACGTTATACGTACATTGCCTATCTTGTTAGCGGACTACTTACAACCCGGCATCAATAATTACCTCTAAACAAGTTACTGAATTTCACACAAAAATACTATTACTAAGTTTAAATGACAAATTTTGAAAATATTTGACGGAATGAAAAATACTTACTGGACAGTGCCGCGTGCTAATATTTACTCCAGGATACGGGGAAAGTATAAATTAGGCCAACAAACCAGCTCCCACAATATTACAGTGAGGAGGGTAAGGGGTAAGAGCGAATTCTATGAACATTTACCAACAGTCACATTTTTGTAGCATGAAAATAAATAAAGAAAACAGTAAACTCGATGTGTGACATCCCGGTGCGTTTCGTACATCAGCAATTAACAGGCACACTATAACGCAACAGGTTTACTGACAAACAACATATTCTGTTTGGCAGTAGAAGCACTAGCATCGAAACATGTATCTACTTTACTGCAAAACAAGATATATTGCTTTCCAACAAAACTAGTTGTGTTAGACTGAGTCTCTGAATTGCTGAAAGGAGAAAACAGTATTTGCACTTATAGGAACAAGGCGTTACTACTCGTAACGTTGTAATTTGAAAACATTATTGGCAAAAAATTGTTCTAGCCGATCCCAGTGGCCGCGCGGTAAAGGAACACCTTAGACCCACAGGTCTACGGACACTCGCTTGCTGGGATTGCGGGTTCAAATCCCGCCGGGGGCATAGATGTCAGTCTCTTGTGAGTGTTGTGTGTTGTGAGGTAGAGGTCTCTGCGACGGGCCGATCACTCTTCTAGAGAAGTCCTACCGAGTGTGATCGAGGAACCTCCTACAGGACGCCTAGGCTCATTAGAGCTGTTGAGTTATGAAAAAAAAAGTTCTTAGTGATCAATAGTAGGTAACGTTAGAACAATTCCTGTGTATTCAGTCTCTACTTGCGATACGTCTTCTACACTGGTTCAATCAAAGCAATAATTCTTATCCTTTTACAGAAGTAACATCACACCCTATAATGTGGCTGGTTCCTTTGTGGAATATTTCGCATAGCTTATTACAATACTATGAACCACAGATGTCAGAGGAACATCAGACTGTCAATTTACACGTGCCCCGTGTGCGACTATCATGCCACACTTCACCCAGTCAATGACTATCACAGGGAAAATGTAACCAAATAAATTACTCAAACATGAATAATAAGTAACTGTGGTATCTGCTGTTTTATCAGTATGTGTAACTTTGTTCAATTCAAACATATGAGTCGACAAAGATATTCCATCAACGATGGGTTACAAAACGGCAGCACTCCTCTTACAAACGAGGCTACCAATACACAACCTTTTCTCAGAAGAGAGGGAATCCATAATTCTCACCCTAGCATCAGCGTAGCAGCACACAACTTACACACATGGCGTAATAACGAATGAGGTTCTGTTTACAGCCACTAGGTACCATGAAGTAACTTTTAAGAGGTAACAGCAAAGTCTGATTACACTTATCCTGAGTTCAAACATGCCCCACATCACCTTTATTGGTTCCTCGCCAAGGCCACACGAGCCTTCTCCATTCCTCCTGTATTTCCACGGGCGTGGAAATGAAGCTCGTGTGGGGCTACCCCAGAGGTCAGCAACATTCAAGTGACACGATCCGCTGTTTGTAATATACTGTGTGCGTGGGGGGGTTTGGGACAACGGATAAAACCCTTTTTCAGGGAGCCGCTTTATAACCTTCACATATTACTTTTCGAATTAAAGAGGGAGACAGTAATTTTGCAACGCTCTCGTCTAACGGTCAATGTATTATTTTGTTTCGTTTAATGAAATTATTACATATTACAGAAATATCAACTAAGTGTTACTAAGTTCATATACAAGACACAAAAATCATCTAATTAAATAATTATAAATTAGATACAATTAAATAATTTGCTGATTAATTATATATAGCGCCCCCTTTAATGTGACCTCTGTCCTTGCATTTCTTTGCAAACATGCGCAAATTTATGCGGATACGTTGTAATTTTCACTTTTGGGAACGACCTTTGTTTCTAACCTCTGCTTTTGACTGGCAAGTGTTTTGCCGGAAAATATAACACACACTACCAGTAATGATTTCTCATTAGTCGTCATTCTGAATCATAATGACTGCACATTTCCCTTCACCTCCTATATACATCCTTCAATTACAATGTTGACGTTGAAGTATGGTCTTTCGGTTTTGGGGGTCTTCTTAAATTGTAAGAAAGCTTAGCTGGTTTTTTGTATTAGCGTATTCCAGCAGACTGATGGTGTTCTAGGAACAGGAGACGACGCAACAATCCTCACCATGACTTGCTTGTCCTAACCGTGACCAATCGTGTTACACCAATCTTCTTGCTCCGTCACCAAACATAAAAGTGTCCCCCTACTGGGCGATCTAAATCTTCCACCAAACGAAAAAGACTTAATTGTGCAAGTCTTCGTTAATGTGATGACCAGGACTCCGTATTCAGTAGGCCCACTGGGAACTTCACTTAGTCACGACACAAATGTCACGTCGCATACAGTATTTAGAAGTCCAAGTCCAAGTACCTCTCAGCTCCTGGTGTGTTGTGACCACCTCAGAAGTCGAAGGGTTCTTCGTCTTTGTCAACAAGATATCCCATTCTGTGTTGGTAAGTTCCAACAGACTGAAAAAGTGTACACTGACACAATTCCAAATGCCTACGACTATGAAAACACATTTCTGTATATAAAACACCATCTATGCAAGGTCAGCCCAACCCGTAGCTCGCGGGCAACATGTTGAGCGTGATACAGTGCTGTGTTGTCCGTGGAAACATTTGAAATGACAAAATTCTTTTGTCCCTTTCCCTGGCAAAGCTGAGATACAACGCCGAAGCAATTTTGAAAACTTACGAGCTGTTTTTATAGTGACATACATTATATTACTAACTCATTTGGTAAAAATGCGATAAAAATAACGACACCCTAGCTAAGGTTGCGAACTGTAGTTCTTAAAATAAATCTTTCCTATCATCAGTATAGTTTCAACGCGCCTAAAGTACATAAAAATAAACAGGTAAATTATATGTACCAGTTGCATCCGTGCGAATAATTCGCACGTAGAAAAAATACAATATTTAATCAACAAATATTTATATTTTTAAAACTTTAAAGCACTTCTCCATTACAACTTTCGATAATATCGTCCGAGAGTAGCGAAAACTTGAAAGGAAGACCTACATGCCTTTCTGGGTGCATCTCGATTGTAACGCGTTAAACATTTATCATAATGAGAAATTTAACAAAAATTACAGACAAAAATGAGATATACACTTTATGCCTAATATACGTTGTCCGTCATACCGTTTTGCGACATAGGCCAAATTAAACCTTAATAGAGCAAACTAGCCAGAATCCTTGCGCTATTCACACATGTCTCAAATTCTGTTACTTCGCAAAATATACTCATGCAAGCTGAACCTCCAAGTTTAAACAGAGTTGCATTTCTCTGCTATTTTTCGGTGACAAGTGACAGAGGATACCAAGCTTGGCAATGAACGATTCATTACTTCCTTACACTGCTTTAACTACATCACTAGCCGACACTCCTAATCTCTGATTAGCACAGCGCCTCACTATTAACTTGCCATTAACTTCACGGTTACTCCCAAACCACGGCTGCACCACAGCATGAAACACCACGTAAATAATTTCTAAAGTAGTCTTTTGTCATCTCGTAGGAGTGAAGACAAAGAATCGAAATCTCGTTTCGCAGTAATTTTGTAAGTTCGGTCGAGTGCCCCCCCAAAAAAGAAGACTTACCGGTGAGGTCATAACATAAGGTTACTTGAGGTAGTTGACTCGTCGTTTATCAGTGAAATTTTGCTTTTCGAGTTCTAGACAAAACTCACCTCCAGCAATATAATTCTTTCGGACAAATAAAAACCCGTAATTCCTTATAAATTACCAAGCAAGACAGTATAATATTTCCTCACAGAAGAACATTGTTCTCTTTGTATGAAGATAATACGTAATCCTTTCAGAAGAACACCATTAAAAAAGTAGAAGAAAGAAAAGGCGCTTACAGACCACGTATAATCATACACAAAACGGGCTATCGATTGAATGGATCAAAAGATGGCATTATATGGCAGATGTCATTCAAACAATTACCAGAATTCTGTGGCATGGAATTATCGACACGGGGAAACCACGTGACACAAAACAATAGGGGCAACGTTCTTCAAGAAATTGCGAAAATCCCTGCCAAATGCAATGCCACAAAATGACAATAAACAACAATGGGCTATTTAGACGAATGATGGCCCTACAGCAAGCATCCCAAAATTTACAATTTTTTTTTAGTGTACCGGGAACCTGGCTTGCGTTTGCGAATCAATGAGTATCTGACGAAACTAGCTGTGCACATATAGTGTGTAAAAGGAACACAGACTGGAAAGGCAAGTTAGTGTCATCACATCCAGCCCAACTTTCGTTTCTTGTATATTCTGAAGTCTGTTTATATGAGTCAGTCCTTTCACAAACACAAGTAAGTAGATATTTAATAAACATGGCTTCTGTCTTGGATATTATCCTTCGTCTGGTTTTTCCCAAACACATTATTCGTAAACTGGACCTGTTAACGTCATAAGGCACCAATACGTACTTTGCCAGTTGGGCAAATCTAGGTTGCCTCTGTGTTTAACCGCCATGTCATAAGGGGGGGGGGTGATGGAGACGACCTTCACGCTCCGGCCGCATAACCCATGGCACTCATTGCGTAGCAGGTTGTGTGGGCTTCGGACCTGGTCTAGTCGCCACGTCAGACAACTATGTAGGTCAATTGTATTATTTACTGTATATACAATTCTTTCCTTCTGTGGTCTCCATTCCTCCTTTCGTACACCGTGTCTTCCTTCATTTAAGTTCATCGTCTGAATGTCGCGAAGTATTTGAAAACGATCTGAGAGTTAATATATCCTGAATGTATCGAGACAATTACGTTACAAAATATTTAATAAGTAGTTCAATTCTAATCCAGACGCTTTAAAGTGGCAGTAAAATGCATTGAAGACGTAATGCCATTTCCAAAACACTAAGGCTTTTCGTATTTAAAAATTCAACGTGACATTTAAAGCTGATAACATTTAAGTACTCAGTGTGATGTTTCTCTGTGTAAAATGTCACTTCACCACAACTGATACCAGCGTTAAAAATAAAAATAAAACAGACTCTTTAAACATCCAGTTTTCAATCAAAAGTACTGAACTATACGACACCCTGGAGAACACTTTTAAGTGCGAGATTATTCGCACTGTCGTCCATTAAACATGTCTAAAGTTCACTAATTGCTGAACGGTTTATTACTTTAAAAATCTGACAATTTTGACACTGTTTTAGAAATCCAGGACTTGAAGTTATTGTTCATTTTCTAAAGGAGCTGTGCTTCGACCTAGATCAATGTTTTTCAATCCTTCCGGTATCGTGGACCCCTTTCAAAGTCTCAATAATTCTGAAGGTCCCTTCTCAAAAATTATATCAAATCGTGGATCGCCAGAGGCACAACTCGTGGTAATATCTAAAGTTCGAATAATTACAAAACAAGAAACACACTTAGTATAGAGTGTCAATGTTGTGTGTGTGTGTGTGTGTGTGTGTATTTTAAATCCATGGAATGCCTGTGTTTATCGCATTTAGTCCTAATGTCACTCGCATCGTTATCTTCTAAACCAGAATGGATGCAATAATTTAAGCCAAGAAATTTCCATTCGTCCGAACAAGTCAGCTTATCAGTCGTTCTCTTGGTAAGTCTGTAATAACAAACAGAAGCAAAACGAAATTCCAATAACTTCCACCCCTTAAACACTAGACGTCTGAAAGGGTTGATGACGGAAGTCGCTAATAAATGGCCCCGGGATACGCATTCCGGAAATCCTGACGGTAAGGCAGGCTATCTCTTGATAGCATTCTGGTGAAGGGCCGTTCGTAACATCATTCCACTTTATAGACAACATCAGCTCATTCATGTTCATGCGATGGTGTGTTACTTTTCGTTTTGTTCAAACATAATGCATCAAATCTTGCTGTTTATGTTCGTGATGAGCTTCGTCACCCCATGCGACGCGGCGTCTAAGGGTGAGACGGTGTGTAATTTTGTAGTAGGGTACAGAAGTTTCGTAAGAATCCGCTACCTAGATCTTTAGGTCAGAAGAGTATCTTGAAAGTGGAGGCAGCAGGTTTCTCCGAAATGTCTGTACGCACCTGCCAAACAACACGGCGTCATATCTCAGAAGACTATTACCATGATACAACCATATGAATCTCAAATCTCGTATGGATTTAGGGTGTTCGGGCAACAAAGTGTTCAGGGGAATATGTGGTTCTGAAAGGGAGCAAGCAACAGAATAATAAACAAAATTACAAGTTGACGAGCTTCATGACTTGTACCATGCATATATATCATTTGGGTGATGAAATCAGGATGACAGCAGCGGGATATGCAACATGCATCCAATTCATAGAAATACGTAGGCTTCGTAGCACATTGTTGTCAGAAAACTTGAAGGGAGGACATCATTGGGGGGGGGGGGGGGGGTGACAGACGAAAACATAAGGATAATATTAAAGTAGAAATAAATATAAACACATTTTAATTTTATATTATCTTCACCGTGCATTTTTTTTATCAATTCACAAATTACACACCAACGAAATGCACTGCATTTCGTTGGTGTGTAATTTGTGAGACATTTTACTTTATACACGCAGCTACTTGAAGCAATCAACTAAATATATTTATAAAATGACTGAATTATAAGTTGATATTCGACAGTATTAATTGAAGTAACACGTTTGAGATCTCAACTTGAATATTAACAATTACACTTTTAAATAAAAATTGCACCTTTTTAGGCGCGTTCGCAAAATTGCGAAAAGTGACTATTAGCTTCGTGATGTCTGTCCGTCCGCATGGAACAGCTAGGCTCCCACTGGACGGATTTTTATGAATTGATATTTGAGTATTTTTCGAAATTCTGTCGACAAAATTCAAGTTTCATTAAAATGTGATAAGAATAACGGGTACATTACATGACGACGTATGTACATTTATGATAAAATCTCGCTGAATTCTTCTTAGGACGAGAAATGTTTTAAACACAAGTTGTAGAGAAAATAAAACACACATTTTTTGTTCAACTTTTTCCTGAAAATCGTGCCGCTTACGAGATAATGTGGACAAATACGGTACAGCCGGACAGGCCACAAATCACAATAATAACACGGTGCATGGGAGTTGCATGCTGGATAACTAAGCCTAAGAACACACACTTACTGCTTTTCCACGGCAACATGATTTCGGGAACGCGCCTCAACGTTACGTGTATACGTACACTGTCTGTCTTAATTATTTATGTACACAGCCTGACGATGACAACCATACGCCGAAACACGTAGCTGATTTCTTGACTTAAATATACAGCTGTGTTTGACGGATAAATACTGGTTTTAAAATTCTCTGTACACTAAAAACCCACAGAATTCTTCTCATTTTAAGTTCCTCTCCCGTTTCATGCATATTTAATGAATTCTACTAAATATCCGTGATACTTTATTTTTCGAACGAACTATGAAATTCAATTAAGCTGTGTCACATGTATCACGGTTGATGTGGCAAAGTTCCGAATAATTACTTCATTTCTGGGTCCACTCGCGTGCTTTCTTTAATGTACAGTGAAATAAATGCATTTATGTCAGTTCTACTCACAGTCTCATTAGTTATGACTGCAAAATAAACTTCTGAAATTTCGCAAGACATTTAGAAAATTTAATTCGAATATTTCTCCGTCACCTGCCTACGACAACTGATTTAAAAAAAAAGGAAAGTAATGAATGATAAACTGAGTTTAACATTCACACTGAACCGCAAACGCCTAAAGAGAACATGAATATATTTGCATTTTGGGATAGAATAAGACCTTCAGAACTAGTCGAATTTTTGGCGTAAGTCTGACTGGGTGCACGTCTTGACAGTCATGGCCAAGGTGCATGCTAGCTTATCCAAGGCTGTCACGAACTTCACGGCAGGCGTAAATTAAAACAGTCCTAAACAGCCTACAGATAACTGTGACACTTTAACGAAATATGAGATAAATCAGCATTTTGTATGCTTCCACCAATTCTCTTCTACAGTTCCATTTAACGGGGTAGGAAATGACATTATATATATACATTCTATGACGTTACAGCCCCTAGCCGGCCCAGGCTTCCTCATTATTGAGGCTTCACGATCACACTCAGACACACCACACTCAGTAGGACTCCTCTGGAAGAAGGGTGGGCCGACGCAGAGACCTCTACTGACAACACACAACACTCACAATAGACAGACATCCATGCCCCCGGCGGGATTCGAACCCGCAATCCCAGTAGGCGAGCGGCCGCAGACCCACGCCTTAAAACGCGTGGCCACTGGGATCGTCCATGACATTGTACATTCAAACTAATCGAGATCACGAAGGAATTCTTGGAGAGTAGATCAGCTTATCACAATGGCTGTACCTGCACAGGCAAAGGTAAAGAAATACGATGTCGTTCGCAATGTATGTGGCAATGGCACAGTCTTGTACACTGTCAACAGTCCGGATGCAGACGACACGCAACGTTTCGATGGCTGTTTCCGCTGTCAGAGTAAGGAAAATGTACTTAATTTATGACTAAAGATAGATGTTTAATTTGAATGGTTGCTACGAGTTTGGAGGTAGGAGCCTGATTCCAGTCACAGACGGTGTTTCCACTTACCACCAAGTCCTGACCGGCTATGACCCAATTCAGCCTCCAATCCAATAATCACTAGGGTCAAACGGCCGGAAGGTGAAACTGACCACCCGACTCAATCAAAGGTTAAGAATGTGTGATCTCTACAACCACTTTCACGTCTTCATGGCGTTACTTCAGACATGTACATTTTTACCTTCTAGCCCACTCTGTGTGGCTTGACACGTAAAGATAATTCTTTGTCCTATCATTAGACATGCTGAAAATAATTTAACAAGCTAACCCGGAGCCATAAGACTCGTAGCAAAAGTACGTGAAGGTAAACAAAAGAAACAGGCATGACAAGCGGAAACCGAACAGAGATTCGTGATTCACTGAACTCACTCAAGACAGGACGAGCTATAGATCCTGTGAAAACTCTGGATGGGGTGATGACTGGCACCTAATTTCGATTAAGACGTTAATGGCATGCATATCCAAACACTTGTGCAGATGAAGACAGACCACACAGAAGCATAAAAAAAAATACTGATACGCCCATTGCCTCGCTTCCTATGCGGCCAATGAGTCAATAACTTTCTCTACAAAAACACTATAACGTACCACACAGGAATGGTATTTTTAACCAACTACGCTTACCTTTATAATGGAACTACTGTTTAGCTTTCGGCATAACTGACAGATCTGAACGAAACTTGATACTAATAAGTACCTCAAACGCTGAATGCAACAAAGCAATTTTATGACTGTCTAAAATCGTGAGGATGCTATAGCAGTGTTCTTCTAGATAACGATGGGAATTCTAACGAGCTAGGCAATGTACGTATAACGCAACAGTGACGCGCATGCGCGTAACCATTGTTGCCTTGCAAAAGCAATAAGTATTACATATTCTGAGTGTGTGTTTGTAGCCTTAGTTATTAGTTATCCAGCATGCAAAGCGCATGTGCCGTATGATTTGACATCTGTGGCCTGCCCGGCTATACCATATCTTTCCACATTACCTCATAAACTGCACGATTTTCGGAAAAAAAAAAAAGTTACTTAAAATAAAACGTGTTTTGATTTTTTCTACAACTTTTGTCTCAAACATTTCTCATTCTAAGAAGAATTCTGCGGGATATTATCACAAATGTACATACGCCTTCATGTAAAGTACCCGTTATTCTTATCAGGTTTTAATAAAACTTAAATTTTCTCGACAGATTTTCCAAAAATTCATTAATATCAAGTTTCATGAAAATCCGTCCAGTGGGAGCCTACTTGTTCCATGCGGGCGGGCTGGTGGGCTGGCGGGCTGGCCGACGGACGGACAGACACGTGACGAAGCTAATACTCGCCTTTCGCAATTTTGCGAACGCGCCTAAAAACGGACAGGGCAGTCAGTGTGCATCAGGAGCAACCCTTTATTTACAACAGGTGTTGTCGATAAACCCAAAGAACTTTCTAATCACGTGTCCAGTTGCAACCTTTGATATTCTAGCCGCTTGCGGTAATACACCGATGTCACGAGTAATGAAGTAAACAGGTTTCAAACAGCGAGTGGCCTCAGGATTCAGTCCAAATAGCGTGGCTTTGACAGACGGTATTTGGACACGGAGTTCTGCTACAGGAGACTTCGTTCATTAATTGGGTGCTTACTCAAGACCATGTTAATTTTGCGGCTCACTCCACAATGCAATTCAGGCACTCTCAAACGTTACCTCGATAGTGGATTCGTTTACTTTTCAATTTGGATATAGCGATCATGAGATTTGTAGCGTTGTTGAAATACTGGCGCACACAAACAGCAAGTCATACGATTTCTTAAATATTTCACAAAACAACTCATACAAAACCCATCCCCTTTCGATCATCAGACACAGATTTTTCATCTTCTCCCTGTAAAATAGTGACATCTTCTATGTTCACTGTGAATAAACGAAACCTACAACAACCTCTTAGTACAGCGAGTACAATAATCTTCTCCTGTGATAAACCAGTCATCTGACACAATGGCGAATTCAAGTATGGGTTAATAATCGGAAGGTATCACCTGGTATGGAGTGTCATACCGACATACTACGGAGTAAGACAACTTTCATAATAATTAGTAAAGAATATAATCATATAAACCTTTCATAAAAACTTAGTCATTGGAAGAAGTGCGGGAAGAATGTTTTGTGGTAACAGCAGCATCTGATAACGCTCTTGCACGATTGGGGCCAGCACAAGGGTGTGAACAGGCACCACTGTTATCTGGTTCCTAGTAAACAGACTAATTATGAACTTCACGAAACGTCACAGCCATCAAGGAACAACAATCTTACTGCATTTCCTCAACGCACTAACTTCACGCAACAGAGACATTCCGTAAACAACAGACTCCCCGCCAGGTCAAGAAATTCCTCGTCGTTCATGGAATCCGAAATTTCTAAACGGTTTTCAGAAGATATACAGCTGTTCCTATACCAGCGCAGAAGAAACCATTCTTAACCCTTACGTGCTACTTCATTAAGATCCATTTCCATTTTCTCTTCTGGTCTAGGCCACAATTTCCAAAATGTTCGTTTTCCTTCCGCGCTTCGCCGTTGAATTTCAGTACGCATTCCTTATTTCTTCCATGAGTGTTACGATCCCCACCAATTTCATCCTTGATTTGTTCACTCTAATATCTCATTATGAAGCGACACAAACGTTACAGATGCAAGTTTCAAGAATCTCACAAATTCGGTATATTCGAGACAATACATTTGCCTTAATTGAAATCACACGTATATACGTTTTTTTGGTATATTTTATTAAATACTAAATAGTATGAATAATGCATTATGGCCGTCAAACACATGCATTGTAGGGGTCCACAAACTTTCCAAAAGTCCAGGAGCCACCCCAAAATTCTAGGCGCCATAAATACTACTACTAGGTGCCACCTTACAAAATTCAGTCACCAGAGAGACCTGACACCAGGGATTTGTGTACCCCTGCGTGTTACATATAGCGACAGCAGGCAGGTTAGAAGGCGACAACAAACACAACGTTAATTCAGAAGTTCCGGTTCCCAGCTATTTTTTTCAGGAATATAACATAAACAGCCAATAAGGCGAACAGGAACATTTTCAAATTAACTATGAACATTAATTTAAAAACCGAAATTTAGCATTCGTGCCTCACGAATACAGAGTAAATATTCGGCCAAGGATTCAATTGAGCACTATCCCAAAAATATTCTAACCGAAAAAAAACATACATTGCATTTAAAATTAACCCATGTTACGGTGATCTGGTCCGCTTGTTTTCCGCTGTGTAACGATCACTGTCACATTACAGAATCCATAAATTACCATAATCTACTTACATATCTTTCAAAATCTCATAGGATAAATGAGGAAGACGGAGAATCGACAGGAAACTGATACTGTAATCCGTCGTCTTACAGAAGTGGTGAATGTTGTCTGCACATCCTTTGCGAATTGTCACAGTACACGACTACTCTCTTCCGGGAACTGACCTGGGACAACTTCACTTTACCTTCCTTTACGTTACCTTACCCTTTGTTATTTTTGGTACAGTACATTTTGGATAGTTCTTAAGCTTCACAACGAAAAAGTTTGATACCATTATTCGGCAGTGGTAAATACTATAACAACGAAACAACGAATGTAAATCTTTGCTGCAGACTTCTACATCCATATGTAACTAAGGTTACTTTTTCATTTGGTTTCCATGGAAACCACATAACGACAGACCCCAACAACACCACACACACAACCCTGCTTACACTAAGTATATAATGATTACACATTTCTAAAATACATACAATCTTCTCAAGCTGGTGATTGGTACGTTGCTGTATTTTAAGCACGCCTACACCGTGTGAAAGTGTCTAGATTTCAGTCCGCTGAAAAAATTAATGGCACAATTTCCACGTACTGCATTTTCCACATGCTTGTTAGGAGCGTTAAATGTGATATCAACTGACACAGTTCCTGTTACGTTTTCACTCAACAGTAATCTTATGTCTTCTCTGCTTGCTTACAATTGCGGTGTCAAATTTGTTACTAACCAAACCAACCACCTCTATGCTGCAGGGTCATTCTTTGTAAGCTAAGAGGTCCTCTGTTAGTCAAGAAACTCCCAGCATTTTATGGAACCCGAAAGTTCATTACCGTGTTCACTACAGCCTGCCACTTTTCCTTATCCTGAACAACAAACTCAGTGCACGTCCCTCCACCCTACTTTAGAAGATCCACATTTACATCATCTTCCCATCTGAGCCTAGGTACTCAAAGCGGTCTTTCCTTCCGGTTTCTGCACCAAAAACCTTTCTCTCTCATACATGCCATATGCCCCACCAACAGATTTCTTACTTGGAACTGTTTCTTCCCCACTGACACCGAATTCCCAGCAGTCTGTATAATTTATATTGACAGAACGTTTGCGAAAAAATATCTGTAGCAATGCAGGTAGTCCTGTATTAATTCTGCACCTTCAGCAAATTTATGGCGTACCGTACTGCTCCGCTTTCGCCCGTGTATCATGCCTATGTACAAATTCGGTCCCTAAAAGAACAGATCCACCAGTAGAAAGGTGGTCAATGTTTCTCACGAACTTCTTTCTTCTTTTTTAAAATTGAATACGTGTTATTATTACGATCGTAATTATTACTGTTATCAAGTTCAGGGCAAAACGGCAAGTTTTTAACTGGAACGAATATTCCATACGATTGACAGTTATTCGTATCGGGAGACAACATATTCAAATCTCGGTTAGGCGACCTGCTAACCTGACTGTGGATTTTCGTGGCTTTTCTCAGTTACATAAATAAATGCTAATTCTATGTCAATTTAGGTCAAGATTGCTCCCCCACATATTTTCCAATTTATCATTCACTGATCATCCAATCATTCGACCCTATACTGTATACGTACTCAAAGCGTAAAACCATAAATACATAAACACATAAAAAATAAATAATCATATCTGAGATTCTCTGTAAAAATTAATAAAGCAGAAGACAAGGTGCTGCAGTGCCACTTGTCTAATTGTCGATAGCCTTTGTCCAAAATGTGTAAAACTACCAACGCTCTCAGTCCGGTCCTGAACGCTGCAGAGAATACAGCCACATTCTCCAAGGTATACGTCATGTAAAGAGACACTGTCCCGTGCAATGCACACAACATTCATGAACCATACATAGTCTTCCTCGGAAACACAGCAACACGATTCGAATGGAATCACCCAAACGTGCAATTTTGGCGTGCCGCAGTCGCACTTAGAAGTACAAATTTAATGTTTTCATAAGGCAGAATTTAAAACAAGCGATTTGTGAGACACGATATAGACGAAACTGAGATACCTCCTTAGGGTATGCGACTTCTGAGGTTTCCACATCAGTGTTGCTCAGGATTCCATTCTTCTGGGATATGATGCTTCGTCACTGGGTAATCAGTTCCCGACGTTTCGACGGAATGTAGCAGGATCATATACAGCCTTCATCTTCACGAGTCTACAGTTCCGAGAACTCGGTACTCTTGACCGATTAGCCAGTGACGCAGTGTCATCTCCAAGAAGCAGTGATAGGAATTAATGAATTATGAAAGGCCTGAACTTTGGTTGTCACAAGTGCCTTCAATTAGTAGTACTAGATGTAGGCCTAATTTGCAATTCAGTTTTAAGAACTCATAAATCGTCGCCTCATTTGCGCAACAGCAAACCACGTCAATATAACAAACAAGATAAGGGATTACAACTAATGACGTAGCGTATAGACGGAAAACCCACTCACGTGTTCCACCAACAATGTGTTGAAGAATATAAAAATGCGACATTTCATAAAAATACACATGTTAATACTTGTGTGTTAATTGATCTACCCACTAATTTATTTAATATGCCGAAACAAAGAAAATAAAAAATCTACTCAAAGTACACTCCATAAATCAACATTAAACGTATCTCTAATTGAGGGAACGGATTTTATTCACAGGTCTGAGGTTCCTAACAGCGGTGTTTCTGATAATTAACATTTCTTGGGCTGCTTGACCCTGAAGATGGAAACATTACGTTCCTTCGAAACGTCGGTAACTATTCACCAATATACACGACGTAACATCCAAGAAAACGTGAAGTCGGCCTTCATTCATATTGAAAGGTTCGTGGCCTATACCTGAGCCGCGGAAACTCAGACTAGTGACGGGCGCGGGGCTGCATAACAAGGGTTCGACTTCCTGCTGAAGTACAACGTATCGAACAGTCCCGGGTTCCACCCAACTTCTTACCCAGCGGGTACTCTTATCCCAAGCGCACAACGCCCACAGCATATTTCTTGACCACTGGCGTAACTTGGGGGGGGGGCATGGAGGCAAATCCCCCCCTATAATATTTTTTTTAACCAAGAATAATTTTTTTGGCTACTGAGTTGAAGAGGGGCAAATAAAAAATTGGGGTGAGAGTGGAAGAAAATTGTGTATGTACTCGTATATTAAGGACCGGTGCAAACCAATCTTCTCTCTCTTTATAACTTGACCCCTAAGGCCCATACTCGATTTTGCCCCCCCCCCTCCCAGTTAGTGTGGACGTTAAGAATAGGTCCACTCCCCCACGCGCACGTGGCGTGGTGCTGAAGCACAAAAAATTTACCTTGCTCGAGCGCTTAAATTACATTTTTTTGGGGGGGGGGGTGTTGCGTCATCCCGTTGGGTTTACCAATCCAATACTTAAGTATAGTATAATATTTTTTTATGTTTCGATCAATCTATGTGGCCACACAGATTGGCCGAAACAGGTAGTAGCATGAATATAATGAGTATGCGACTTTATTCTACTAACTGTTGTTATTCAGACCTTATACTTAATTACTGGAAACTTTAAAGTTACTGGATTTCGCGATATTTGAGGTAACCGCGGTGGATGTATTGAGGATTCAGGTCTTCCGGATTTTACCTGTTTCTAATGACCTTAATACGTGGGTCTCTCTTTCCCGGATTCTGGGGAATGTAGCCTTTTAATGATATTGCAGTGAATCACAACTTGTTTTGTTAACAGCACAAGTGTATGTATCATAAGTTGGCCCGCAGAGTTATTAGGGCCCATACATCAAAACAATTATTCAAATGCCACATACAATTTTTATTTCAGTTCAACTTGCCCTTGGGTTGTACGTGTTTACCCTATTTCCGTTTTCGCTTGTGAACCGTTATTCCATCAATACGCCACACCCATCATCATTCCACCACTCCACACGTACATGCAATCTACCAATGATCCACAAGTTTGTCATTATTCCACCAACACTACACACGTCATAATTCCACCACTCCACACACATATGTCATCATTCCACAAACACCATACGCACGTCACCACTCCACCAATACTCCACACGTCATCATCTTATCAATATTCTATACGTATCTGTCATCATTCCAAAGTTCCACACACGTCATCACTCCACCAGTACTCAACACGTGTCATCATTCCATCAATACTCCACACGTGTCATCATTCCATCAATACTCCACACGTGTGTGTCATCACTATCATCAGCAGGTGCTGTTATAATAACGCCCTCTGAGGACGCAATTCAAACAGTTCTCACTTATCTTCGTCATCAGCAGCGAAGCAACTACAGTTTGGAACGGGAAACCGATAGAACAATGCCGACAAACAAATCACAATTACTAGAAACTTTATTTGTGCCAATTGCACGTTAATTTCTCGCCTTTTAACATAATACAAGCTTAGCAGGACTAGGTACTTAACTATTCTGGTACCTTACACCTTATCTAACAATTCCTTTGTCCGCGGTATAAATTATTACATTTCACACCTCAGAGAACAAGTCCTGTAACGGACAAGTTTGTATGCCTCTCCAGAAACCACATTCAACAAAGATAAAGCATTTAACGCTGGGTGATCAGATTCCGGTTCCGGTAGACTGACTTGCGAAAATGTCATCGCTTGCCTTCGCTTCGGACCACCGACATAGATGGCACACAGAAGATTCAAGCTGTTGATTTACAGCTTATTTACTTTTTTTTTCTGTGGGAATTCGTCCGGTAAATAAAGAACCCGACTCCGCTTCGGAAATTATCTGAAACGAATCTGGAAACGTATTCATACAATATAATTTTCTTGGTGTTACATCAATTCTCACAACGAAATATTGCAACAGACCCTTGACCTTACATTCTTCCCATTCATAATAATACTGTCACCTCAAACATCTCAGTAAACTGCAGAATGTCCTTTTCAAATTCTGTCGCCGTCAGATAATGCACAGTCTACATGTGACGTAGTGTCGAGCATGTAATCCAATACATTTCAATGTCATAACTGGAGACTACAGAAAATAATCATTTAATGTTTTACGATCTGCCGACTATCAATTAAATTAACGCAGCCTGAACCTTTGTTTACCTTCAAAGTAGAAAGGTGAAAGAACACAGAATTCGACTCTCGATGACTGAAAATACTACATTACCAAACACACACACACACACACACAAAATTCTCAATTTCCATACTAACCAATACTGCTACAGCAGAACCCAAAAAAGTTTAATATGAAACAAAATGAATGAAAGAAAATGATACAAAGAAACAAAAAGTCAACGTCAACAGATAATTCGTGATGAATCTTAAAGGACAAAACCATATCTCCCCGACCAAGTGGCCCCAATTTACATACCAACTAACTCCATGGAGCAGAATTCTTCCTAAGAAGCTAACAGGTCCTCAGCTAGTCACGAAATTCCCCGCATTTTATGGAACCCGAAGGTTCATTACCGCATTCACAAACGCCCGCCACCTGTCCCATCCTCAGCCAGATACAGGCATACCAACCGCACACTAAATATCGAGCAAAGAGCAAAACACATAATGACAATTCTTTTGTTGACATATGTATGTCAGGAACGTTTTGGTTATATACTGTGATAGATAACGACTGCTATCGACAGCTCAAAACAGAGGGCCATTACTTTACTGGCAACAATAGCCAGTCACTTTCCATTGGGTCGCTTATCTTGTACAACCACGCCCACCCGCCAGCTAGCACCCACGTTGCTTGTAAATTCGAACCAAAGATTCCTGACAACCTGCTCAAGACACGACAATTTACAAACGCGTGAAAGGTTTTCGAGCAACAGGCGCCATGCTACAGTACAAGAACACGCAGAAGACACGTCCTAACCAAAGAAAAACTGGACGAATTTTCTACCACATTGGAAACTTCCAAGAAAAGCACTGGTACGATCAGGAAAGCAACGGACGTGTCTGCGTCATCAGCTGCTGCGCCTGCATGCATATAACACACCTGCAGTTCGTAAATTCTACAACACATCGTGACACACGACTGAATTTGTGCACTGGTACACTCATGAGCTCTATTTAGCGATGAAGCTTGGTTTCATCTCAGTGGATACGTGAACTCTCAGAATAACAAGTACTGGCCTGCAGAAAATCCCATCTTAATCCACGAAGTGCCCTTACATGAAGTTAAAGTTCGTGTATGGTGCACTATAAGTTCAACTAGGATTATTAGGCCCACTTTCGTCACGATACTACACATCCACACCGACATGCTACATACATTATGACACCATTTTTGATCACCTGCCAGATTACGAGAGAAGGTATGCCTTTCTCAGCAAGACGGTGCAAACACCCACATCGTAAACAATCCTATGCGTTTTAACGTATTCATTATTTACGGCGTGATAAACTTTTAACTTAATTAAAAGCCATACAATTACGGCAGACCTGATCACTTAATTACAAATCATAACATCAAGGCTCATCGTCTCATTCTAAATGCTTTCTTTCAGATCGTCTTCTGTGCTACAATTATTACTACACACTATCCTTCAACATGGCTCGCAAAAATATCGGATTAGGATTGCTGGACTCTTTTTCTGAGAACATACATTCACACAGATAAGCTGCACACATTCTGGCAGAATTTCTGCAACAATTTTCATGAAACTGTATGTGATGTTTACGGAGTACTGTGGTGACAGAATAATACAGGTAGGACCCGTTTTAGGACAGGGTTAGGTTCCAGCAAAACAGGGTCGTAAAATGAAAAGTCGTAAAACGAGACCAAAATAGGACCCGTTTTACGACAGGGTTAGGTTCCAGCAAAATAGGGTCGTAAAATTAAAAGTAGTAAAACGAGACCAAAATATAATGTAATTGAATGAGATACGTTCAAAAATTCCTAAAATGTTTCCAAGTATGTACTAATATTTTGAAACAGTCGTTAATGTGAAAAGTCGTAAAATGAACCGTCGTAAAACGGGACCTACCTGTATAAGCAGTGGATTGTGGCCTCCTCGTTCGCCAGATTCGAACCTACGCAACGGTTACTGTGCGGCAAGTTAGAGGATAAAGTATACCTACAGTAACAATGCTATCTTGTCTTTTTAGGCAAACTGCTGAACCCACACTGAATTCCCTTTATTCCTGTGCTATGAACCTTACATAAGGGATTCTACGAAACTGTACAGACGTAGATAAAACCTCACACTAACAATGACCCTACATGCAGGGGTTATCAGGCATGACAATCCCTAGTACGCAGTGCATAAACTGAGGGGGGGGGGGGGAGAAACGAACGGATGCCATCCCAATTCTTTAGAAATTGCAAAACCATCCCACCTCCTTGAGACAAACATAAAACCATCTCGGAATTTTCTAAAATAGACAACAGATAAAATTATATATCAGTCTACTTCTTCGCCTGTTACAATAATAATGTCTTATTTGCAATGACGTTAGGTGGACAATTTACAATGCAGGATTTTGGCATTCTAAGCTAAGTACTTCCTAAAAATGGTAATAACACATGCCCATCGATTAAGTCTTGTTAAAAGGCATGTAAAATTCACTGAAAATAAGTGTAACTATAGTGTCCTTCAAATACACTTTACATAACGTTTTGAGTTTTCTGACATGCGGTGAACTAGCTATGTTCTTTCCTTTATCCGAAAACGAGTACGTCAGTGTTACAGGCCCAAAGACACATTATTTCGAACTTATACTAAGTTATTACTATGGCACCTGAAATGGACCGTATCAATTTTCTGATTAAAATGTAACACTACAATCAGACAGGTTCGAAGACTGACTCTGAATCCGTCATCGTGAGGGGGGGGGGGGGTGCGGAGACCTTAATCCATTGAGCCCATTAGAAAGGCAAGATAACCGTCAGCAGACAAAGAGACGTTCCAAAGCAACCTACTGTAAACGTGTATGTGCACAAGTACTGCCACCTGCACTACTGGGGAGGCAAGTATTCACTCTGCCACAACACTGTGTCAAGTCAAAACACGCTAATAAATAGCATAGTGCGGATGACAGAATTTCGCAGCCAACCAAGGAAAACAAAAAAAAAATTAAATATGCAATTCGAATGCCAATTTTGTAGAAAATACAGAGAAGACGAAAACAAAAGTCGTGTGGTTACACGTGCGCTCCAGATGGTTCGGACTGCAAGTGGTCTTACTTCCGTCTTCATGTTCGATAAGATCATCGAGGAAAGCGGATGAAGACGAAAGGACAAAGACGCTGAACAGGCACTGTCGGCCCTCAAGGCGGCTGAGGCTGAAAGGTAAGCTTCTTTCTTCACAATCAACGAACACGTCAAAAACATCGGACGAAGCAGGAAACATGAGGCGCCGAAACATGTAGATGACGTGTAGTTACACATGCGCTAAAGGCTGCGGGGACTGCAAGTAGTGTAATTCATTCTTAACGTATCGAAAGGCATCACACTTGCTTGGCTGATAGGAATGTCTCCTACTGTTGTGTGTGCCGCTTCGTTATACTTCCTATATTCTAATGTTTCGCTTAATCTACAGTATAATTGCGTCACGCCAGTGTATTCTGACATACAGGCTGCTGGGTGATCTTCGACTTTTCCACTAGCTCTTCTCTTAAGCCAGGGGCCTTCAACCGGCGGCCCGCCAGGTTGTTTATGCGGCCCCCGACCACATCTGTAAATTGTGAATATACTATAAAATTTTCTAAATAATTTAGGTAGTTATGTATACCACTTAGTTATTTTTCCACGCGCGGACCGCGAACTAGCCCACAATAAACGGTATGGCCCTTTGCCATAAAAGTATCGGAGATTCAAGTCTTAAGCTATGTTTCATAGTTCTGACTCGTAGCACACGCCACTTTCGCCTACATAATAGATCCCACGTTCGTATCCAATGCTACGAATACACTGTTTGTGGAAAGGATCGGCCTTTCTGGCTCGGTTTTCAAGATAATTCTGGTACATCAGAATACCAGAACTGTCTTCAAATTAGACGGCAGATACCGCAAATTACTCTCCAAAACCAATCGACCCTTACCACAGGACAGTGTGTGAATGTGGGAGTTTTCATACACGAGAAGCTGACGGACCAATAGGGAATTACAATTAAGATACATAAAACAAAATTAAAGCGAAGGTTGTGGAGAAGGCCAAAATCGTGCTAACGTGTAATGGAATAATATAAAAGAAAATAAACCGGCTATACTACATACGTACTGAACCAAACATAAAAGACAGCAAATATCAAGCGGTACACATGGCCGTTGCGGAATATTCCGTCAGCCAACACTGTGGACTTACCTCCGAAGTCGTTACCAGCCATAACAGAAGAGCCATAGCCGTTTAGAACGCCTGTGCAACTACACGTGTCACCTGATTCGTTCGACGTCTCTTGTTTCCTTCTTCCTCTTTCTCCGACATCAATCGATCGTCAACAAGGAAGTTAATTTTGCGACCCCCAGCAGTTCAGAGAGCATATATACAGCTACACGCACCACCTACTGCATTCAGCGTCTCTTGCTCTTTTTCAGCGAGTTCGCATGCGAAAAGAGACTGTAAGTCTCGTCAAGTCTGTCCGTCCGTCCGCCTGTACCAAGTGCACTCCCACCAGACGAATTTTTGTGGAATTTCGTATTTGGGATTTCCACTAAAGTATGTCCACATTTGGATTTCTGTTAAAATCTAACAAATATAACACATTTTACACGAAGACCTACGAGTAGTTATGATCTACGACGACTGGCCTTCCCAGCTAAGGCGACCTGTGCTTATTGTGTGGCACACGCTGAGCCCAAAATCTGCTGCTCAGATATGGAAAACAAGACAGGCAATATACACATAAACGTAGCATTGAGGCGCGTTCGCCTAACCATTGTTGCCGTGGAAAATCAATAAGTATTACATATTCTGAGTGTGTGTTTGTAGCCTCAGCTATTAATTATCCAGCATGCAAAGCAAATGCGCCGTATGATATTGTCATCTGTGGCGTGTCCGGCTATACCATATTTTTCCACATTACATCATAAACGGCACGATTTTCGAGAAAAAAAAAGTTACTGAACATAAAATGTGTGTTTTAATTTTTTCTACAACTTTTGTCCGAAACATTTCTCATTCTAAGAGGAATTCAGCGGGATAATATCATAAATGTACGTACGCCTTCACGTAAAGTACCCGTTATTCTTGTCAGATGTTAATGAAACTTACATTTTCTCGACGGATTTTCGAAAATTACTCAAATATAAAATTTTATGAAAATCCGTTCAGTGGAAGCCGAGTTGTTCTATGCGGATGGATGGACGGACGGACAGACAGACATAACGAAGCCAATAGTCGCTTTTCGCAATTTTATGAACCCGCCTACAAACATAACCCACGCGAAGAGCAGAAGAAAGTCACGACTGACTGAAAATCTGTTGCTAAGGTACGGAGAAATCTTACAGTGCTGCATAAAATGTGGAAAAGCACTCTCATTTTCACTGTTTTCCTTGAAATTAATCAGGAACTTACGTCAGACACAAAGAGCGCGAACGTGCCGGAAGTGTTGCGTTCCGCCAACATTTTCCACGATGTTTCTTCCTCCACTTCCCTCGATTGAATTACACTCTCAGAACTGTCCGAGAATATCACACCCAGATAATTAAACGCCTTATGCATTCTTGTTTTCTTCGAATTATTGTTACTACGTCTAAAACGTTCACAGTGACAAGCGACCTGACCTCTCTGAATTCTCCCTCAGCAGTGGAAAGGCTTACGGACTGGCACAGCAAAATATGTCGGTTTCAAAGGAAATTACGGCAGAAAAAATTCCTAACCGACACTATAAAACTGTGTTTGTACGCGTGGCACGTCTTCCTCATCAATACTCTTCATGCAATTCCTGAAAGTATACATATCCAAAAACATATTTCCGGCTCAGAATCGTTCTCTAAAAACACAACGGCTAATTTCAATCGCAAACCTCGTTTATATTATTATTTACTATTATTATTATTATTGCTCCCACACGTTTAAATTTCAAGTGACTTTATAAAATAATGTATTTCTTAATATTTAGGCCCAGATTTTGGATTCGCTGAAAGTACATACGTTATACAGGTAGTCAGTTTTACCTTCATTTCCTTTCTGGCCAGGGGTGCACACATTCTGGACGCCAGGTCGCCCAGGCGACTAAAATTTGTATGGTGGCACCTAATATCCCGGGTCCTCGGTATGAAACGTGTTTCGTGTCACCCGTATGGCGCCTGTAATTATGAGGCGGCTCCAAGATTTTTTGTAAAATCAGTACACCCCCCTTCTAGGCCAATTTAATTCCCCAGTAGAGTAATGAATTTACATAAGCATACGCAACTACCTACTTCAACCATCCAGATTCTTTTCGATCACGCCGATGACATACTACAAGGAAAATTAGAAGGCTGTGTTTCTTTGCAACTTCCGTCGCTTTAGTCCAATGACAACTAGGAGTTCACCGGAAAAAAACTTTACTCGCACAAATCCTATCACACATCTCATGTAAATACACTGTAATTAATCCAAAAAGTGGACCCCAACAGCATAATGCTCGAGTCAAATTTCGTCAAAATCGGTCAAATGGCTCTCCCAAACTTCAAAGTGGACACTCACACAGGGTATCGATCCGTTCCTGAAGAAAGACAGTATGAAGACAACCAATGTGAGTACGACTATTACTCTGGATACTTTAGATCGTCTTAGGACTTTCAGACACGTTTCCTGGAAGCTATTCTATCCACCCCACTCAGCTCCTATCAGTCCGATGATAAAAGAGCACGTTGGTGTAGTAGTACCATTGCAACCTTGTATTCTGGTGATATCTGGTTGGAATCTTAGCGGGGCTACGGGTTACCCAACGAGATATTTCGCGTGTTTCTTCAGTCTCTCCGGACAAATACTGAAATAGGCCTTCACACGGGCCAAACACACTCCTCCCTCTAAACCCTAGCCTATTCGTCATTAAGGATCGTATTTGTATTTGATGCGACTATAGGCCTATAACCTGCACAGATGAAACAGCGTAGTAAAACAACCAAAGAAGAGAGCATACAGTACACGATATTCTTCTTTTACCATTGTTACAAATCCGCAGACCAAAGTCCTTAAGAAGCCTAATACTCGGTCACCTAGTCAACAAATTCCGGGGCTTGTATGGAACCCACAGTTTCATTACCGTGCTCACAACAGCCAGCTACTGGCCCAAATCCTGAGCCACATAAACCAAAACCACCCCCTTCGAACCGACGCGCAGTTCGTTGATATCCATTTAATATTATTCACCACCAACACATTGGTTAACCAAAGGTCTTTTGCCTTCATATTTTCCAACCGTAATTTTGTATACATTTATCGTCTTTCCTCTGAATGCTACACTCTACCCATCGAACCCTTCTTAATTTGACCGCCTTAATAATATTTGGTAAATGTACACTACATAAACTGATAACTGCTGGCCACGTCCAGGGTTCTGGCACTGTCTCTCTGCTGTACAGTAACACTGAACATAACAATAAATGAGGAAAACTGGCGTGATGTTAGACCGTCTCGGGGGCCGAGGCCTCAGAAATATTTTAATCCCATACGTATAAATATACTGCTTCGTGCAAATAACCTCGATTTCACTGCTGCAGTTGTCAAGGTCGCGCTACGTACATGCTTTCAAAGCACTGAACTACCTCTCAAAAGCAATTACAATAACCTGTCTGTATGTGAACCCTGGATACGACACGCGTCAAGCTCCACCCGTCCGGTAGGCATCTATCTCATTTACTACCGCGCCCTGTTTGTTCTCCGTTCCATCCACCCAGATAACGAGCCTACAGACGGACAACGCAGTTGCCAGTATCAATATAAACATCAGGGAGGTTAAAAGGTTTACGTAAGTATGATACAATACACGTACAATTTTATAGGATTCTGACGATGGCATGTCACATATGCAATCACTCACTGTGTTTTTGAATCAAATTTAAAACATTAACTACGTTTCGAAGACAGGGCCAGTCAATTTTCTCTGGTCAAAGAGCAGCTGAACACCTACTCTCTTGGGCTCGATAATCCGCCTAGAGGTTTGGTATAACCTTGCCCAAAATAATTACATTTTCAGCACGTTTTCAGCATCCCGATGCCGGTTATCTAAAGGATCAAGCCGTCCTGGATTGCTTGACCCTGGATAAAAAGGCACTACGTTCCTACGTTGGTAACTATTCACCAGTATACGAGGGCTGTCCAAAAAGTATCCGACTATATTTTTCCCCGCGGTAAGTACTGGCGAAAGGGTGGGGAAACTGAGCGTAGTGGTAGAAGGGACTTTCAGAGGTTCCGCAAACACGATTTTAACTGAGGATGTGGGCATGCGAAGAGTGGCGGCAAAATTTGTGCCCAAGCTGCTTTCGCCGGAGCAGCAACAACTCCGCCTTGAGGTCGCGCAGGACATGCTGGAGTGCGCCAACAGGGATCCTGAGTTCCTGAAGACTGTGATCACTGGTGACGAGTCGTGGGTGTACGGATATGACCCGGAAACCAAGGTCCAGTCGTCACAATGGAAGCATCCTACATCCCCGAGGCCCAAAAAAGCACGACACGTTCGGAGCAATGTGAAGGTGATACTGACTGTTTTCTTCGATTACCGGGGTGTTGTGCATCATGAGTACGCACCACTAGGCCAAACTGTTAATAAGGAGTACTACCAAGAAGTCCTCCGTCATCTTCGTGATGCAGTTCGGCGCAAGAGACCGGAGCTGTGGGACGCACGCAACTGGCAGCTGCATCATGACAATGCCCCAGCTCATTCATCACACCTGATCCAGGGTTTTCTGGCTAAGCACGGCATTCCGCAGGTTCGCCAGGCTCCCTACTCTCCTGACATGGCTCCTTGTGATTTCTGGCTGTTCCCGAGATTGAAGACACCGCTAAAAGGCGCCCGTTTTGACAGCCGCGAGGACATCATACAGAACGCGACGGCGCAGCTGCACACCATTCCAAAACAAGCCTTTCAGAATTGCTTCCAGTGATGGAAGGACCGCTGGGCTAAGTGTGTGGAGTCACAAGGGGCCTACTTTGAAGGGGATTAGGTATTGTAACCACGAAGATACAAAACTTTTCTTTCCCGGCCCAAGGTCGGATACTTTTTGGACAGACCTCGTACATGGCGTAACAACCCAGAAGACTTGAATATTCAATGTCACGCTTTTCTCATTTCTTTCGTACCAATTAATCACAACAAACATTTGTTCATGATTTATCGATTTTAATGATGTCTGTATTGCCCTGCCTTTCTCACCACTAGCAAAATACTTCGTACCTCTACCACTCATTATTATGGACTTATTGTACAGTCCAATAAAGAAACATGCCAAAAATACACAAGATTATTAGTTAGCGAGTAAAGACACCCGATGGTAACAATGAAACACTACACTGCGGACCGCGGGTGCTCAACCGTTTGAAACCTTGATTTCAGGCTTCCACCGCGATGTTGATGAGATCTGCGCTCTTCCAGGATATTACGCAGCGTCGTGTAGTAATTGTTAACCGATGTTTCGGGACAACGTATCGGTTTCATAGTCACGGGCGAAGTGCGCGGGTTAGCAATCAGTAGGCGTGATGACAGCCAACAGGGTTAAACCAGGATGAGAGACGCGTGGATAGAGACAACGTAAAGGAGCTAGGGGTACCGATAATGCAATCAGCTTTATCTTTATATTTTCCTCCCTTACTCTTACTCTATTCCACATATGTTTTTTCCATCTGTCTTAGCTGATTAGCACAATAGAATTAAGAACTTTATTTCCCTTCCAAAATATTTCGTCCTTTTTATAAGACCATCCTCGGGGAGATTTGTTTAGCAAACGTAGATAAACAGGCAACGGATGCTGAGAAGAAGACAGGCGACAGACGTTATGGACCAATAAATTTCCTCTCATTCAACCAACAGCATTTGACGGCCGCTGAATGGTGACACGTCTTGGAACAGTTTAGTTGTTTGAAAACAGATGTTGCGCCTATACAGAATTCTTGCAATAGATGTGACATTAATTCGAAGAATTTTTAATAATTTTAAGTAGTTCCAGATATTTAAGCCAAGTAAATCAGGATGACGAGGCATTTATATATCTCAAAGAGACAAAGAAGTCTCTCAAAGTAAGTGGCAGCGTTTTACACATTTCTACAAATTAGTTTTCGAATTATGTTTACAGAAACTGTACTCAATATTCAAAAGCAAAATGCTGTGTCATGCATACTTAAGAACCCCATACTGTTCTATACTGTTTGAACACCACTCACATACTCATATGACCAATCTTTGACTCAAGTCCGTATATACTTTGATTTCAACCAAACGCCAAGACGAACATTTAGGAAAAATACTGCCTGGGAACAGACATTACGTGGTGCGCGCACACACGCACACACACACAAAGACTTCAATGGATATTATTTAAATACCCAAGAAACAAAAAGTTCTTTTCACTATGATCGCTTCGTGGACGCCAGGCCGTTCCAGTTCTAAGAATGTGCATGCCTTCATCAACACCTTCAGGTTAATTTTTCCTGGCAAGGAAAATAAAACCACCGCCCACCTCCCAGAGCCCTACCACCAAAAAAACTATTACTAAATACTGTGTGTCGGGTTAAAATACAGGAACTGTATTTACACAATAGCACGGTCGAGTGGTTTACACTTCTGCTTTCTATGCTTTCCGGGTTCGAGTTACCTTAGATTAACTCATCGTAGATTAACTCTACAGGCTGGATTTTTATGCCCTTTTCTCGGACCCGGCAGGATAACAGTACCTACAAATACTAATTACCTCCGTCTAAATTACCACTCGTGTGTACAAATTAAAAATCAAGTATGAAATTCGCACGCTGCATACAATTCACAGGCACTGTAGAGGATAAAATCCAACTTCTACCTTGGGCAGAGGTGGGACGTAAACACTGTCCTTTATGTGCCCCCAGAAGAAGACTCAAATGGTGTAAGGTCAAGGAAATGAGGTGGCCATGTGATATGACTGTCTTTTCGAAACCATATCCGCGATTGAAGGAAAGTTAGAAGGAAGGATACAAATGACGGGAAGACGAGGGAGAAACGTAAGCAGCTACTGGATGACCTTAAGGAAAAGAGAAGATACTGGAAACTGAAAGAGGAAGCACAAGATGGAGAACTCGCTTTGGAAGAGGATACCGACCTGTCGTAAGACAGACTACAGAATGAATGAATCCGTGTAAACTACATACATTAAGTCCCGCTCGAACTGCAGTGTGACAATGCAGAGGCGCTCGGTCTTGCTGCAACTGCATGTCATTAGGACCCTCTACTTCCGCAGTCGTCATGAGGAGTTTCTCCAACGTTCTACGTATTCTGCACATGTCACAGTGCGTTCGACGAAATACAAAGGCCCGAACATTATTTCTTTGGATACAGCACAACAGACATTGAAAACGGAACTGCTCCCGTGTACCTACTGAAAGCGCACTGTTGCTCAACCAAACTCTAACGCTATGTCAGTTAACATGCCTTGGCGGACGAAAAGTGACTTCGTCGGGGGAGAGAGAGAGAGAGAGAGAAGAGAGAGAGAGAGGAGAGAGAGAGAGAGAGAGAGAGAGAGAGAAAATTTAGCGGGAAGAAATTCGTCATGAAAGAACGACACAGAAAACGTACAGCCAACATCCTTGTCTCGGACTGTTACACATTGCAACAATTGGTACTTGTAAGTCAAGACGATAATGGAACCCAGATAAGGAGTCCAAACCATGTCATAACACAGACGCGTCATCAACATATCAAAACCATACCAAAGGGTTGTCTTCCCGCCGATTTATCGCCAATGTCAATAGCAACCGGAGAAATGTTGAATCTCCCGCTCCCCCTCGCATTTTGTTTATACATGTCCTCTGGAAATAGCCGTTTCAAACATAACCCATATCTTAAGAGCTCTATGATCGGGTCTGAGCTCAGTACGTGAAGACGGACTGATATCAGAGATGAATTCAGCTTTGGTAATGAAGAGAGCTTCCGTGACCAGAACATTCGTAACCGAACTGAAAGCACCGAAACTCGCTCGTATGCCACAATCACTGATTTCAATATGATTAAGGCAATGGATGAGCAGCGCTATTAACAGTATACTCCGAACCGTCGCCTAGGGAAGGAAGGATGAAGCGTGACACGTACTGCAGGTCTCGGTGACATGTACTGCTTATGGATATGACAACAGACCATACAAATACGTCAGCTTAATATGATGAGGAATCGGCTTTCTTTTGGTGTCCTCAAGCATATGATTTGCATATTTTAGGACTTTCTTAATCTTCTGTTAAATACTCGCGATATAAGTTTTCGACTGCTGTGGAAAGATCATATTACAGCATTTTTTCAAAAAGAGGACATAACACACAAACGATCTCTCTGAACGACTGTAAGTACATCAAACCATCAGTCCATATCTCAACAAAACACTGTCCTCAATCTACGTTATTATACCATGACTGCGGCACGGGAGTCCGTCCTCAATAGAGGTCACAATTAAGCTGTATTCAAACGACAGCATAATCTGGATATCTGCTACGTGGAAGAATCTGCCATCTCCAAGCTTCCCCACACAGACGGCCTAGAATTCAGACAGAAAATTAGACCTACTTCTGAGAATCGAAATTTACCCAAGATAAACCTAAAAAACAGAACCAACAGGTATAAAAGTCTTGAAGTAAACAATATAAAGATTCTTCCCGCGGATATAGGAATAAATATACTGCACGGTTGTTTTAAGTCCTCAGAATATAAGGAAAATATAAAATTCCTCTTCCTATAGGGCACTTACACACTGTTGCCTACAGGCCCCAAAAGCAGTACTAACAGGAGAATTTAGAAACTCGTAAACAATATGAAAATGAGATCCCTTTGTGCACGAGAAGAAAAGTTATACATCAAACTATGCTGTCGCATTTGTATACATCGAAAGTCCAGAAGCATGGCACATCACTGACACCTACAGCAGGTTACACTGGTTCACCCCTCCGCCATTTGGCGAGATGCACACTAAAAATTACATCCCAGTGGCGAACAGGTCGAAATCCGCTGTCGAGAAGTGTAAACTTTCCTTCCAGTCCCTGAATCGCACTCATAAGGCACTCAGTTTGTTAAAGAATGTTCCTGTCGACAAGGCCCGCTCTGTTATCAAAGCTGAATTAAGCATAGACACCAGCTTGTCACAATATAATAATGTGAACTCAGGCGCGATAGTGGAGCTCTTACATAACTGCACATAATTAAGGACGACATATTTCCAAACAGGGGACAGGTTTCTTCAATGAATTTGGGGAAAGCTATGGGATTTTTGTATCTCCCATAAAATGCCGTTTATTTCGTAATATTATGTTTTTCTGTTCAAGTACTATTCACGTGTTACAGTAATCAAGTGCTAAGATTTAAATACCCACGCCGTAGGATATATGTTAATGAAAGTTACACGATAAACTTTTAAAAACTTGCGACAATATGGTCGGAAATAAACCTTTGGTTTGACTTCCATGCGTCCATGACACGTTTGTGAGGTCACACAGTTTACACTCTTCGCCAGAGTTTCATCATTTAACACCGCACGTTACGGCCAGCAGCACAATACAGAAGGGACAGTAAATGCAACGACAAACTTCCTTTACTGGACGTACTGCTTAAACTAAATCGTTCCACATTAGAAACTACTACTTACAGGAACCTTACACGCACTAGAAAGTATCTGCATTATGAATCGAACCGCTCTCTCCATATCAAACAATGTTGCGTCAAAAACTCCATATCTGCTACAACATATTTATAACTAAAATCTGCCAATTTATTTCCGGTTATCTACTTCAAAGACTGTAACATGTAAAACCAATAATGCGTACATAACCCCAGCTTCCTGCTAAGTATGTAAGTTTCCCTACACTTCTGTTTTTGTATTTTAATCCTTCCTTTATATACCATCACACGATATAATTTGTTCCTCTTTAATTTTTTTATTTTCCAGAATCATCATCCAATCAGTATTTCACCTAAACACCACACCTCTTATCTAAAAACTGCTTGCAATCAAGAACCCTCAACTTAGCTCCGTTCAAAGATATAAAACCTAAGCCTCCTCCAATACACTCTTCGTCTATCAGCAATTACCTCGATTGCAACTGTTCAAAATCAACAGATTGCTCAGAGAGAGAAAAATTCTGTCTACTTTCCATAAAGTCTACAATATAACCGACATTTATATACGCCCTAATTACCCTTAAATATAAAATGGTCAATTTTAAATACAAGATCTCATTTAAATTCAAACAACTCATAGTGCAGTAATTCTTCTTAGTATATTTTGATATACCAGGCCATTTCAGAAGTTTTGTGTATGATTTTATTGTAATAACAAAATAATAGATAAAAATACTATTGATATTCCTGAATTTATATACACATGTCCTCTACTCAATGGAATCACCAGCACTGTCCACACACTTTTCCCATCTACGTGGTAAACGATCAATTGCAGCTCTGTTTTTGTCCGCGGACGGACGCTTTAAAGAGGCAGTGACAGCAGTGCTGATATCGTCTTACGACTGAAATCGTTTTCCCCGAACATGCTCTTTCACACGTGAAAACAACCAATAATCACATGGGGTGAAATCTGGAGAGTAGGGAGGATGTGCCAACACTTCTCAGCCCCAACGTTGCACCAGATTTTGCACATCACGATGGCGATGAGGTGTTGCGTTGCCCTGGAGCAAAATGGCACCACGCTCCAGCAGTTCTGGTTGTTTACGGCGAAGAGTCGGCCTCACCCTATCAGAAGTCGGAATCTCGCCAGCAAGTGTTTACCATATCCTCACCAACAGCTTGGGGAAAAGAAAAGTTTGTGCAAAGTGGATTCCACACGTGCTCAACGATGACCAAAGAGCCATGCGTGTTCTTCTCGCCACCACCCATCTGCAGCATTGGAGAAATGAAGGCAGTGCATTCCTCGATCGCATTTTAACGGTTGACGAGTCATGGATGCATTCATTTGACCCCCAGCTGAAACAACAGAATGCTGAATGGCGCGCCCCAATGTCACCGAGGAAGAAAATTGCATGGCGCAGTCTCGGTGCTCTGTCATGTTCTTCAGCCAAAATGGGCTTGTGCTTGACCATCCCGTGCCAGTTGGCACCACGGTCAATTGCCCATATTATTGCTCACTCTTGCAGGATAAGGTGAGGCAGGCTCTTCGCCGTAAACAACCAGAACTGCTGGAGCGTGGTGCCATTTTTCTCCAGGACAACGCAACACCTCATCGCCATCGTGATGTGCAAAATCTGATGCAACGTTGGGGCTGAGAAGTGTTGGCACATCCTCCCTACTCTCCAGATTTCACCCCATGTGATTATTGGTTGTTTTCACGTGTGAAAGAACATGTTCGGGGAAAACGATTTCAGTCGTAAGACGATATCAACACTGCTGTCACTGCCTCTTTAAAGCGTCCGTCCGCGGACAAAAACAGAGCTGCAATTGATCGTTTACCACGTAGATGGGAAAAGTGTGTGGACAGTGCTGGTGATTCCATTGAGTAGAGGACATGTGTATATACATTCAGGAATATCAATAGTATTTTTATCTATTATTTTGTTATTACAATAAAATCATACACAAAACTTCTGAAATGGCCTAGTATGTATTACCTTTCGATGGCCCATTTCGGCCGAAACATGTTCTAAACAAATTTTCTATATATACAATAAACAGCAATAGTTGTGATCGACGGTGCCTTTTTATTATTGTAATTATCTCAACGGTATGAATCAATTTAAGATTTTGTTAGAACTCTCTGTCATATTACATTACCATCTGCCAGAAACCAGATGATCTGTGGGCCGAAGTGCACGCAATACAAAGCAGTCTTGTGGGCAATGCATATTGACAGCACAGACTACGACTGCCTCAGACACTCCTACACGCTCTATGTATAAGGAAATTTAACGGAGCATTTTAGAAGATGTCTTCTAACACGCCTGCCATCCCATTCGCTGACGGTTCTTCTGGAACGTTCAGATATATTTGGAAAAGTTATAAATAAGAAACTAAAATCGGGCAATACGCTCCTACAATTACTCCCCAAAACCAAGACACAAAAACCTACCCTTTTAAGTCAAGGGTGTGGGGGTTCTTTTACATTTAATGTGAATTGGAAGCTGATATACAAGAGAAACTGGAAAAGTTGTGGGATTAAGAAGTAAGCACACAAACACTATTTACACCAACAGTTAGCAGTGACGTCAAAGATCACTGCGCCTGTTTCACTACAAACTGCGTCAACATCACTATATCACATACGCAGCAAAACATAAGATATAAGAAATATGCTTAAGCTGCAGATATGAAGATTGCTGAGAATCCCGTGAATCAAGTAGACAAGCACACTTCTCACGATGTGCTTATCGATCATGAGTGTGGCAGCATACAACTTTTACTGTCCCAGTCAAACGGAGCACCTGTCAGGAACTACACGTCATCTGCTTCGTTTGGAGACTTGTCTGGAGCGCCTGAATGGCTGCAACACCTCGTGCAGCGTCTCTTGTCCTTTCTTTCTTTCTTTTTTTTTTTTATTTTTTTATACTGTTCTTCGTGAAGGAAGTAATAATACTACTGGAATTGGAGCCGTCCAGAGCGACTAACTGCACGCCTGTTAAAACTTTTATTTCCGCCTTCTCATTGTTTACTAACTAGCAACAGGGTTAAAGGCTTCGTTTTTTATTGGCCTTGGTTTGCTGCAGCGTAATTCTACCATCCACTCTGCTCTCTTGATTAAAATGTTTGACCCGCCACGATGTTGTCGTAGATTGTTGAAATACTTATCTCCCAATCACTAATGATGGTGGTTCTTACATAACTTCATTTGGATTGCTTCTATGCCTACTGATGAAAATTAGCTTTACTTAATGGGCTTTACAGAGTAGGTTTCCCCTTTTATTTATGCGAGGTTCAGGCAGTCTCCGGAATATGCCGTTTTTACAATGTTATATATTTCAATGAGGCAATGGACAAAGTCCAATTGGAATGTGGTGGTGGTGTGGTAGTAGTAGTAGTAGTAGTAGTAGTAGTAGTAGTAGTAGTAGTAGTACAGCACCGTCATTAAATTTCAGAATAAAATTAAAAATTGTCTACCAATATGGGAGAGTGAGCCGTGTCGCCATTCCTAAGGTAACACTCCCAACAAACTAGAAACTTGTATACAAAATCAACAAACGGGCAGTCCATCACCACTTTGTTTTAATCTAATACATTCAATAAGGCTACACAGTATTGAAGTCAGACAAGTTTATGTTCTTCTTCCTCTTCGCTTTTAAAGTACACGCTTTAGGCTTTCGTCTGTTCCGGCCTTCCGTATTTTATGACTCAATCCAAGCTAGTTTTACGCAACGCCCGTTATGACGATATGGTGGAAAAAATGTTAGCCCAGAAATAAATACTCGAACCACGTTTATGCTTTGGAAGTCAAATACGGGTTAAGAGGACTGCTAAAAGAACACAAACTGCACGTGTAATTTCATATACCGCTATTGAAGTTAAGGTTCTATCAATAATTATGAAATTAATAAATGGAAAACGGATGTCCAACAACGTATCTGATATAAATAATATAAGTTAAACTAGAGAAAATCTGTGTACAAAGTACACAGATTTCTAAAATGCCATTCACACAATCTCTCTGAGGAAACAAAGGAGATCCGGAAGAATCAGTAGAAGACAAACGAAATGTTACTGAACCTCGACACAAGTTTCAAAACAGCCATTCCTTCCGGACACAGGAGGATGATAATGACGGACAAGAAAACAAGGTCACGTGCACAGAGATCATAGTTCAGTGCTGGCATTAAGTTCCTTTTCGTATACATGAATGTGGATATCTTATTCAAAATCACACCTTTACGAGATAAACTAGATCCCCGTATCTGGCTTCGATGTCATAGGATTTCTTGGAAGCAGCACTGGTTCAGAGATCGTGACTTTACAAAATTGACACTGAAACGACCTTGGGCACTGCATGAGCAAATCTGATCCACGTGACGCACGAATTTCGCTGGGTGAATTATGCACTGAAACACAGATGCCTCTGTATCCAAGTTCATACATGTTAACTGAGGCATGAGTTCAGAAATTGAGACCATTTTAATGAAGATCATCGCCAGTCAACCATTTGCTGAAACGTTACGAAGGAATTCCACCTGAAATTCCCGGCTTGTTTCATTAGGTAGGGGCAGTCGTAAGCATCGATGCGAAGACGGGGCCCAGTCTGTGAACGACTGCCCATCGTGTAGCCAGTAACGTAATCCAACACCTTCATGTGTACAACAGTCGAAAACTTGACACGCTACGTGGAAATTACTTTAAAAAAAGCTACACTACATACCATTTTTTTGTGGAATTCATCCCATTGTGGTACATCATATTAAAACTGACATACGTGCTGCCGCTGTGGTTGACGGCAGCACGTATGTCAGTTTTAATACACATAATTTGTTTTTATTTCACTTAACATTTTCTTTGCTTACTGCAGATTTTTATAATACGCGTACTGGTGTTATGACTTACATGATCCATGTTCTAATGAGACAATAGACAACTTTATCTGCAAAACATACGCGCTTTGTAAAGCGCGTATGTTTTACAGATTACAACTGCGTCACAGTTTTCTCTCCAGTGATCACAGCGCACGTAACGGCAACTGGTGCAACCAACGAAGCGCAAATTTAAAACGTTCGATGATGTTCTTGCTGCTATACAAATTTTGTTACTGCACAGGTACTGCTTCCTTTTTAAATGAATTTCTAAATGTCGAAAAATAATGTACGATCATCCCGTATATTTCACATTTCATCTCTGCCGTCAGAAACACAAGTAGTCACTCATCGCAAAACTAAATCCCTGACTACGAAGAAACGATCCGGACCAGCTGCTAGCACACTACGCTGAGCCACCTATAAACAAGTCCCTAAATTCTAGGCATTCACCAACGTCCCTAAATGTCCACAGTGAAACGGTGCCCAGCTGAGACATATACATTGCACCATAATCTAAGTGACATAGACACATGGTTACATTAATTGTTAAAACTCGTGATCTTGACCGAAAATAAACGAAGAAGCTCTCCTGTATCGTTTCTTACAAACGTCGTAAACTTTATCATAAACTTGGACATGAATGTGGCAGTTAACCTGACCAGTGCCTCTCATAATTAGTATCAGATCGGATCACATCGGCCTAAATATGATTATCGTATTTCTCGACAGGAATATAATTCAGCGTCTAGACCTGATAAACGGATAAACAACGAGAGAACACTTCCGACACCATTTCAGTTGTGGTCAGTAACAACTGATGCTAGTGAGAATGTGTAGAGAGATGTTCAGAGATTGTGAAACGTGTGTAACCGAGAACACTGCATTTCGCCTTAACCACTGCCGTCAAAGTAGTAATGCATGTCTAATGCTGATTTCATACGTACATACAAACCTTTTTCTGGCGGAGGGGGGGGGGGGGGTGGCCTTTAACATGAAACAAATGTTAAACTGTAAAACATACAGATACAAGGCCACCTGCGTGCCGTTTTGGCTTGCAGGAAACAAGCCTGCCGCCATCAAGACGACATTGGTACCCCTTACGAAATATCGATTCAGTAAACTTGCTACAACGCCCACTGTTTTGCTGCATTTGTTACAAGGAACAGGATGGTGGAGGTCAGTTGACTTTGTCACGACTTTACGATTGCAACAGGAAATCAGAATTCACATATTCCAACTAAAAATCCCATCCTGTACTTCCAAAAGAAATGCCAAAATACTAACCAACTAACTAACTACATGAAGCAGAGCCCTTCTTGCGAAGCTAGGAGTTCCTCAGCTAGTAAACAAAAATTCCCCGCATTTTAAGGAACCATAAAGTTCGTTACCGTGTCCGCAAAAGCTCACCACTTGAACTTATTCTCAGCCAGATGAATCCAGTTCACATCGAATCCTATTTCTTTAAGGTCCATTTTAGTATTATCCTCCCATTTACGCCTAGGTGTTCAAAGTGGTCTCTCTCCTTCACGCTTTCTCAAAGAAATCCTGTACCTACAATAGTCATGCCAATATCTGGTGACGAGTACAAATCATGAAGCTCCTCATTACACTATATTCTCCAGCGCACCACACCCCCCCCCCCCGTTCCTTCCACCCTCACAGGACCAAATGCAGACCCACCCCTCGCATCCTATTCCCGAACATCTTGAGCCTTTGTTCTCATCTTAATGTGACACGCAGTTCCACAAACATACAAAACAGGTAAAATTATACAATATAGTCTTCTCGGGCGCACAGCCGCGTCAATTCGTTTGAATACAACGTAAAGGTAAAATTATAGTTTTGCACATTTTACCCTTTTAGGTTTTTTAGATAGCAAACGAAAAGACAAAAGATTCTGGGCAAAATGGCAGAACGCATTCCCCGAACTTAATCTACTGTTTCATTTTCTCGTGCGTGCAATTTTGATTTGTTAGTGCCGTCACCAAATACTCTAATTTGGCAACATTCTCAAAGCATCTGCTAGCTACCTCCATGCAGCGACTTTGTCCTGCATTTTTTTTTCAAGATGTAAACACACACTTAGATTTCTCAGCACATACTAGTCAAAATACCGCGTCAATCCAACTGCGCGTTATTTGCGATACTGAAAAAAACGAAACACTCATCCGCAATACGGGCCAGATAGTAAGACCGCGCTTCTACTTACGAATTACACCTCTATGTACTAGTAAATAAAACGTGTCAGTAATTCGCAAATATTGGCCTAATTTACACTCGAGCGGTCCAATATTCAGTTAGTCAGTGGCTCGTAATCACACTGCCTTTCACGTGGATCTAAGACTCACATCGTTCCTAAAGGTAAAAATGTCTAGTGGTCCGGGGATAGAGACTAGCAACGGGCCAATCACAGCAGGTTCTTCCCCTCTCCTGTCCCCTGAATACGAAGACAGAGGGTGACCTGTCCGAGGTTCGAACCGGAGACCTTGACCTGACACACCACTGCGCCATGCCCCAGGACTTGAGGCAACCTCTGATCTTACTGTGGTCCGAAGTGGCCTTGACCTTCCTGTCAAGCTTTACGTAAACCGGTCCTGGAACTCCGAAATCTGATCTTTGTGTGTAGGCAAATGTTACTGGTCACGTAACGAAATTCTGTCTCGGTACGAAGATTTACTACACGGCGTATAGTTCGATATACGAGTATCTGTCCCCTGTCGGTGGCAAGGCTGTATTATCGTCCCAATTCACCGGTCGTGCAAAAGTACCTTAAGATGCTTTTCCACTTACCGTTATAGTCAGATCCGAGGCCGCTCACTTGATGTTGATACTCTGCATAGCGGATGAGTTTCTTACACTACTTGGTACTTGTAGTGCAGGCTGCTTACCACCCAAACTTCAGGGGCACCCACTCAACATTTCTCCCCAGTCTAAAAAGAAAGGAAAAATTTAATGTTTTCAATCCACTGTCTTTCCTAAATCAAACTGGAAACGTGTGTAACAAAACAGGGTGCGTTTCACACTTGGCATATTTAGTTTTCGTAACGGCTAACCGTACATATTAAATAGGTCTATGCTGTAGCATTTGTCAAAGCTTCGAATACACAGCACTACACTTGGAGTTCGGTAATGTTTCATGTTTACTTCCGATTCCCACAGTTTAAATATTTTTGACGATACGGGCAAATCACGGTTCGTTAAATGTTGGAATGAAGTCTTCTTATCGGCATCTCGTTTCTTCAGTATCGATTTACATCCAAACATGTAACTCCGATGGGGCACTGCGAACTATTACATTCCCTTACGAACTAGGACAATCACTTAAAACGACAGAAAACTACCAGGACGCAGACCGAACAACACACGCAAAGTACCAGCTTCAGTTCCGCTTACAACGTCGAGTCAGAGCGGGAACCTGTATCTCGCAAACAGCGTGTAGGCCGTGCCATGGTTCAGGCGGTTAGTCGCCGGCCTCTCACCGCGGAGGCCTGGGTTCGATTCCGGGTCAGTCCATGTGGGATTTTGGTGAATAAAGTGGCACTGGGACAGGTTCCCCTCCCCCCGAGTACTTCGGTTTTCCCCTGTCAATTTCATTCCACCGGTGCTCCATTACACGGAAAAACGAAAAAAAATGATGATCCCCTTCATCACAGGGTTTCACAAGGCTGCGGTGTGTAAGTAGCACCGGGGCCCTTCAAACAAAACCTCCCGTACCGAGATTTAAAAAGTAAGTATTCATTTTTAGCCTATTACATTTTGTTAAGAACTAATTTCTAAATTGAATTCCTCGATTACAATAAGATGCACTGTTTAAAATTAGGTAAGAAATGAATCTTTAAATAAAATTCAGATCGAATTTCAGGCCTCAAAGTGTTAGTGGAATTGTACTCCTTGATAAAACTATGATGACTGCACGCGACTGGTATCGCATCACGCAAAAAATAAAATTCAGAACTTAAAACCCAAAAGTTACATGTGTCCTCATTTTTAGTAACATTTCCCCCACATACAGGCTACGTAAAAGTACACGACTTAGTCATGGACACCTCATTTGTTGTAACAGGGGTATATTCCTACAACACAGGTTCGAAGTTAAGGTCTATCAAATTTATTGGAAGTGACTCGCATAAACCGCAGGCAACATGCCTACATGAAGCCAAATGGAATTCACGAAAACCAGAGAATGACCCATTGTACACAACGCAAAACTGAAAACACTAAGACACAAACCACACATGCAATATTTGAGGTTCTCGCTGCGGTGATGATAACTAAGGTCTTCTGGGACACGAGGCCGTGTATACAGTTAGTTATCGAGCTTTAAGAAAGTACCCTAAAGATGGAAACAGGCCTCCGAAGCTGGTAACTAGTTACCAATCGACATGGCGTCATAACCTACCACACTTGAATCTTCAGATAACAGATTTCTTATGCCGGCTATCTACTTTCGGAAAATGACACGCACTTGACATAATTTTACGGAAAAATAGTAATTACACATCACGGCCCGTTACAATCAAATGGAAATTAAGAATGATTAATACAGAAACCATATATGTCATAGGACGTAATTCCAAAGCAAGCCATTCTTCCATTCTAAAAATAAGAACGCAACTCAGAACGATGAGACGACAAAGTTAAGTTTTCGTGTTTGTTACAAAAAAAACACAGATTTAACTCACACACATGTAGAAAATACAGTTCACAATACAGAAAAATTCATAAGACCGTCTTCCCTATGAAGGAAATGTGTGGAGGGTCTGTGACTAGTTCTACACATTAAATTAGTACATCGAAATTATGCCCAAGAAGTCATGATATCGATCATATTTGTGAAGCTATTAAAAGTCCATACTGGCAGTTTGAAACTGCAGACTGTGTGCAAAACACATTTACCAATGAAGTTCGAAGTCATATCTAAGAAACATACATTCGTGTTCACTTCCTACTACTGTCAAAGTGCCTAACAGCATTTTGTTGCCAGACAGGCTTGAAATTAACAGAAGGCAGAAATGGATACTTTTTACTCAGATACGATTGGCGATCTTCACGGAGATGGTGAAGCCAAGCAGCCTTATGTACTGTTGCTTAAAAGTTTTTGGGTTGTAGCCCGGCGTCAATTTTTGGTGTAAAACCAACGTTTCGGGAACACATGTTTGTCCCATCTTCTTGGTCTTAGGTCGTGTTCCCGAAACGTTAGTTTTACACCAAAAATTGACGCCGGGCTACAACCCAAAAACTTTTAAGCAACATTACGACCACGGCGGAAGCCTTCAATTACATAGCCTTATGTACTGTCTTCGTAATACTTACATATGAAGCGTCCAGTCGGATTGGTCTGCTGGTTTCAATCTAGACAATAACCTTCATAAGCTTATAGGACCACTTTAGATGTTTCTAGAAGACTCCTTTTCTGATTGTGCTTATGCTGCCTAGCCGCTAGGCAGTCACGGACACAACGGACCGTCTGTTGTAGATTCCTTTCCGGTCTGGTTGTGATGAGCGAAATCTTCAGAGTATGTTTCGTTTAATGTTAGAGTTTCACATAGTTCGAGCTTCTCAGAAATGTCCTTCGAGTGGAGCAAGAACTTCCATTTTCTGGACGACTTCTTCCCAAAAGAGCTAATTCGATTTTAAATCCGAAGATCAAAAGCTATAAAATAGCTTACATTAGAAACTTCGTCTCTAATTCAACGCGAAGAACAAAGCAGAAAGCGTGTGAGAACAAAGCAGTAATAATTTTCATTTTAAAGAAACACAAGTAACATGAGGTTGGTGATATAAATTCATAAACGAGAAATTTCATACTTCGTGAAATTCACACAATAGGGTGATCAGGACAAACGAAAAGGACGGGGCCACGCATCCTCTATGAAAGAACTTATAAATTCAAACATTTCATTCGCAAAACCCCAAAGAAAGAGACCGCTTAGGACACGTAGTGCTATATGGGAGGTTAATATATTATAATGGATAAGTACAAAAACAGGTTGCGAGACTTTAGACTGGGATCAAATGGCTCCGGGTAGGTCCAGCTGCGGTACTTTGTAATCACGGCAATAAACCTTCGAGCTCTAAAAAGCTGCGATATCCTTCACCAATAATTGTTACGTTTCCTGCACCATGGAGTCAAATGGCCAACACAGAACGCCTACTCTAACGCAGCCCGACATATGCAAATAATGTGGAGTACTGGCATTATTTAATTTACAAGCAAGTACTGACAACACATGCCGCACCTGAATTCAGTTCACACTAATGCTAAAAAAGGCAGAGTTCACCCTAGAACAGGCCATGAAGGCCCAAAGGAGGAGTACAGGTTTGGCTCTTAATCTGTCTTTAACCTCGACGCTGGATAGGGGTGGGCAGTAACGCCACGCCGCGGCCGCTTGGCCCCCCGGAAAAGAGACCCGGTACCAATTGTACAGGAGGTTCGGAGGGCCCCAGGGCCGATCCGGACGGGTGCAGAAAATCTCACCCCTCCCGGTCCAGCCCGTAGCGGGTCGCTATACCGACTGCGCTATCCCGGCTCACACACATTAAAGTTAAGAAACGAAAATTGCTGAGGTTGTGCACTTAGTTACACGGGCCTACTACTGTTCCTTGTCCTACACGGGGGAACAGATGAATTACGCTGCACCCATTCTACTATCAGAAGACCCGTGAAAACGCTCCTGATACACGTAATAAGTTTCGATGCCAGAACCCTTTGTAGCCCAACACACATCCGTGCGGTACAGTAACCTCTCGCCAAACGCTTTTGAGTATACCAGCTGGCAGCATCAGCTACCCAAGCACTGTGTAATGTTTATGTCCACAAATGCATTACTGCAGTAGGGAAGTCCATAAGCGTTCGCGTTCGCGTTCACGTACCGCCATTTTTTCCATAAGAATATGTGCAACACGATTTTGCCTAACCCCCCCCCCTAACCCCCGCATTGGACGAGGGATCACTGAAGTCCGTTTCTTCCAAAGTACGACGAAGCATGTCCGGAGTGACCGTCGCGAGAGTAGTATCAAGACTTGGTTTTCAAGAACCCAGCATCCGTGAATACGCGAAGCGCGATTGTGTGATTGTGCTTGCGGCACGGCGATGCCTTACCTGTGCGCCAAATCGTCATTTTCATTACAATGTGTGTAAGTAGCCAAAGAATCCTCGACAGGCCTAGTTCGAGTCAAGGCTTGTGAAATGAGCAAAAAAGCTGACAAAAGCCGTGTGTGTGTGGGGCATGTGGTTCAGGTTCTCACCTCATCAGTAAAGCTGGCAAAGGTTCGACTACCTCAAACCACATTCCCGCGGTTTCTTCCATATCAACTTTAATGGCCCAACGCAGCAGGATGCATTCCTACTAAATCAATTAAAAATTTCAGCCAAAATGGCATTAAAGGACTTATAATTCACTGCTCAAAATCAATGTTTACGCCAACGGTGCCGCGTGGTAGGCGAAAGTCAACTGAAGGCAAGTTAGACGCAACACGGATTAGTGATAACGTAAGCGTGATCACGTGAAAATCATGGGCGTGGTTTTAACAAACCACAACCACACAGCACCCGTCAGTCAACTTTTGCGCGATCACGGAATAACGCATCACGCATTCACAGATACGTAGTTCTTAAACATCAAGGCTTTAGGTCTCTTTTGCAGATGACACAAATCACGGACTTGCTCTGCGTGAACAATTTGTTGCCATATGTCCACATGTAAATACCCGAACAGGCTGCTAGTGCACTTCTTCAATCCACTGATTAGGAAACAGCATTCAGGGCACGTCTGACAACTGAAATAGGATGTTGCCACGACTCTCGGAAAACAACTGGAGTCTTTTTACCTTAAATGCCTTCAGTTTGTGGAAAATCAATTTTAACATGTCCAGATAAATGGCTTTCTTAGTCGTGTTTTCTGCAAAAGAAGATGTAGGGGGGGGGGCTCCATATAGTAATAATCTACGCCATGCCCTTATTTAAAAACTTCATTTGTCTCTTCTGTTCCCCAGATGACAGCTGCGACGATAAGCATGATCATTAATACAAAACGAAGTTATTTCCATGTAAGGTAATCAATCACCTTAGAAAACCTCCACCTTTATAAATTTAATTTGACACTAAATGTGTACGTTCGACAGTTTTCGGAGGATCAGTAAATTGATTTCAGGTCTCAGCTCAATGTTGTAAGCATGTACATCCACTCTCTTATGTAACGCAGTCTGAATAGTGGCTTTGTGGGTAGGAAGTTCCATATTCCTAGGAGCAAACGTTATCTCTGGACTCAGTACAACACAAGACACTCATTCAGACGTCCGCGATCTCCATGGTTCTGTCTTCACACACTTCTGTTTCCTTAAATTCAGTAAACCAATAAGAAATCGATATGGCACGTGGGGGCTTCTTTCCCGTACATACGTGCAAAACTGCGTTGAACGGTTACAATGGATTTCAACTCTGCAAATTATACGACGCACTGAGCTTTCTCCTAAACAGAAGCAATCTAAACGACAGCGTTAGGAACACAATGACACTACCGCAGCAGGCAAGGAAAGGAAATTCTGTGTGGGGGAGCATTTGACAAAAACCCCGCATGATATGTCTGAAAATAAGATATTAAACATTAAAACTAGGGAATTATGTAAAAATAATAGCCATATACAGTTGTCTCTCTTCTTTCTTCGTTTAATCTCCACAAGTGGGATAAGGTATGCTAGCAAACTCATGCTGAGTAATGTGTGTTCACAGATAACTTCATACTTTCTGCAGTATACACAACACAGACGGTGTTTTGTTAACCACGCATTTAACTCATCCTGCTATGCACTTGCTCCGTGTTTATTTACATGTATTTTACATGTATTCCGTAGACATTCCGAATGAAATGTGTTATACTATGGTCTTAAACACCGAATTCTAATTCACAAATTATCGTATATAAATTCACGCTGCAGTGTAAATCTTCTACACAAATTAAACATTTCTCTTTAGATATCACAGAACATCCGGTGATGTCGAGTGATCGGATACCTACGTTCTTCCTCCTATATCGCTGAAACAGAATATACATACATACATATATACATACATGTATAGTGTCTTTCTTTTAATGTGGGTTAGAATTGTATTCTTCATGCTTATACGTAATAAAAGTAACATGACACCAAGAAATGAAGTGACATCGATAGACTAATGAATATCAATATACACTTTTTCTGCAAAATCGCATCGTTTCGATGTATCGATATCACACGACATCCTTCGTGTACATGTTCTGGCTTCTCTTTCACCATAGCAAAGTTACTGTAGCGGTAACACTGGGGCATGCGTACGTAGCAGCCAACTGTTCTGACCGTTCATAGTAGGCCAGTATGTATTCACGAAACAACTTATAACAGTTCTCTCTCCACTCCAAGATCAAGATCAGTTTGCCATACACAATGAATTTCATGAAATTCCGGAACACAGACATGCATTCATGGACCGGCTGTCGACATCTCAACCCCAGTTCTTTCAGCGAATTCCGTCTATTCCATCTCAACCACCGCTAAACTCAGGGATGCACAAATTTGCCAAAAATCTAGCAGCATTTCAAAATTATAGGCGCAACAGGGGCGACATGAAGCATGGTCCATACTGAAAACCCACAAATATCAGGAGCCACCGCACAAAATTTAGTCGCCCGAGTGAACCGACCGCCGGGATTTGTGCACCCCTGACTACATCGAAGTTAATTTACGTTTCGAGTTCGAAGAACGTCCACGCACCTCGAGATTCCTAGCGCTACTGTCGGGAACATATCTTTAAATCGTGATTCCGTTGAAGATATCCTCAGGCAGTACGCGACTTTATGGAAACCATCCCACAATAAATTCTTCTTACAATTAAAGGCCTGCAAACCTTCTCTCAAACATATCTGTCGTCCAAGCATACCAGAGATCATGCACGACCTGCACCGCGCAGTCCTAAGTCAGCCAAGAACCTCAGCCACAAAGCTACATTATCGATCATGCATATCGCAAGAGGTCTGTGCAATTCATATTGAGTCCTCTAGTTTTGCTTGTAAATATTAAAGCAACACTGTTACCACACTCAGACGGTTGACAATGCTCTTTGTTACACTACAGCCTTTATCTTGTATGACGCGAAAGAGAAACCCCTAAATAGTTTTCAACATGATTCAAGCCTTCTGAGATACGAAGACGTGTGGCTTCCTAGACTTACTACGTTTCGGAGGGGATTATTGCCTTGGTAACTGTTTACAAGCCGACACCGCGTCACATCTCACGCCCCCCGTAAGAACATCAAATCTCGGAGTTTTCGATATTTATTTTCTTAAATACCGTACAACAACGACTGTGGCAGTTTATGTCCTTGGTTACACCAAAAGTTTTCGTCAACAAAGATTTATACCATCACGAAGAACAAGGGAAACGCTGAAAATGGCGAGCACCTTACGAAAGTTATTTGTTTCATCCAAATTTCAATTCCTTTTTTTTTTTAACAAAGCATTCTTCACATTTCAACAGGTATTCCATCAATACCTGGGGTTTCAATATGCCTATTTTCATTACGCTCCTCCTAATTTCCTCTACACAAAATATCTATCTAGTTATTCTAAATAAAGAAAACCCATTATTTGATTTCTACAATTAGGCTTCCCTCATTGTCTCTATAAAATAATATCTGTAATTGTTTCACCAAATCTCGTGCGTTCATCACGTACCTTGAACATCTTTTCTTTGCTATATTTCTAATGGCTTCCAACGCCTTCTTAACTTCGTTTTGTCTCACTAGATTTTCTGCCCTCTCCTCCTTTTATCTTCTCATTCGGCCTTCTTACTCTCAACCGGCCTTTCGTATCTCTTCCTACCACCTCAATGCTTCATTCTGCTGTCTTGATCACTTCTGCTTTTAAAAATTCTCAGTCTCATAAACTTTTTTCCTTCCTACGCCCCTCATCAATCCACACCGCTCTACATAACGTTTTCTCCCATAGTTCCTCATATTGGTTCCGGTTCCCTCAATCAGGAAATCCAACATCTTCACCGCCTTACCAAACTCAGCACTCGGCATCATTATTTTTATTCCATGAAAACACACATCAATACGCGCATCGCTCAATTTAAGCAAAAGATTGGCATTCATGCCGCCCTTCCATTGATTCTGTAACGTGCATAATCAATTTGACGTAATCATTATTCTATTCAAAGCCTCGCGGCATAGTTGCACATCGGCTGAGAACCACCGCGCCACAACGACACGTTATTGTGCTTTTCCGCAATCCCTTAAGTAAAATCAAGTAATCTTCATTACATACGGCGAGAATTCCAGAATCCTTCCATAATCGTCATTCACAACATTCTTCATTTCGCCAATTTCCCTACTTGTCATTCAAGATCTCCTGCGTCTGCCGGCGATATAACTTGTGTCATTCCACAAGCTACGAGGCAGTCAGAACGTCATTTTGAGAAGCAAGCGCCACAGAGACACACACATAAACCTACAAAGTTTACTGCATATGTACACGATATTACAGGGCTTCCCTGTCACGAGAAGACCGAAGTATTCAAATTCTAAATTTAAACAAAAGATTCTTAGATATGTAACTGACTGATCTTTTAACCCTTTAAAGACGAAGCGTAAACTGTTTCATTTAAAGACCAAGTTCGTACCGCGCAGTAGACACTTTTCATCTCGATTAAAAAAACAAATAAATTTATTTTATGTAAGGCAAAGTCGGAGTTTGTTGTAATATAAATACAATACACATAAATATAGTGTGGGCAGAATGTAGAATTTTTTATTGTTACAACTGTTGAGGCATACAGTAACCATTAGGCTTTAAAAGGTTAAAACTTTTTAATCGTCAAATTTATGGCTGCTACTTCCTATCCAGGAACCGCATTTTCCTAGCCGCTCAGAAACTCAGTGCCAGAGGCATGGAAATCTCAGTTGTTTTATGGCTAATTCCGTGTCAATCGATCTTTCGGGAAAAAGAGGCAGTCACGGAACACAGTTGTTCCAGTTGTAAAAGCAGTGGCTGCCCATCATGCTATCACATTCACCTACACATTTAATTTCGCAAATAAAATAAGAACATATTTTTCATGTGATGATAGCGGCGAAGGGGTGGGGGCGAGAGAGTACATTCCACGAAACCTGTTCCACTGTTTTGTTCTAGGAGCAGCCGATAAGTATGGACTTCCTGGAAAGGAAGGACCCGGGATTGCGGTTCGAGCAACCGGTCAAAGCATAGCTTGGAAACGAGATGAAGTGAGAACACAGGCACGAGATGACCCTGGCAATGTCGCGAGCAATACACTCATGATACCTCAGCAAAGCTGTTGTGCATTACACCCTCCGTTTCCTTCGTCCGCGGAAAATCATAAACCAAGATTCAACCAGACCAAAATGGTTATAAATACACATGCAGCATTAAAAAATACCGCACAGCTCTACCTACACGTCCACTAAAACAACCTGCCAACATTACCTACTCGAAAACTGAGGCAGTGTGCTACCAGCTACAACAAATCACACGACGTAAGAACACAGCGTCACTTGAGGCTTTCTTTATTAAACATGGCAGGAATATGATGATCATAAAACGAAACCAACAATCACTTTAATTCTACCTGATTTGGAGAATGGCCGAAAATAGTTATTTAAAAACGTGGTACAACTTCCAGCAGTATCGGAACTGACTGACGCAGCCAATGCTGTTTCACGTTAGCACCGGGGATTTATACGCACTGGAAATACCATACGAACTTTGTCGAGCGTATTCAACGGCAACAAGAATATTTTTCGGAATAAATTGCGATCACTCCATACAAGATAATCAATTATGGATATCATCCCTTAAAATACAAAATCCTGTGTCGACAATATCCAGTATCGGCTCAAGTGGGGGACACTCAGATTACTACTGCCAAAATTCCAGTATTTCATGTATCACATTTGCTCTAATAGCGATTTTGGGAACTTTTCTTTACACATTTCAGCAACCTTTCTAAAATAACAACGAAGCGGGCTGATGTAGCTTACACCAATTTTATTCAGGCGTTCCTTGGTAAAACGGAAATGTATAATACGGAGAAAACTTTGCACTATATAAAATCTTTCCAGTTACAAGAAGAGGAAAGTAACGCGCCAAAAGACTACATACATCTACAGATCGAGACTCTGAAACCGAACATGAAAGAAAACTCTGATACCACTCTAAATCTTGGCATTTGTTACCGTATTTCCAGATGCACTGCTCAGTCGGTAACGTTATCAAAACTTCAGGAAAAAAAAGTGTCACTAATTACTCGAATACGTTGAATTAATTTTCAGTTTCGGTTGTACAGCGTGGTGCATAGCAATGTTGTAAGAATAAAAACATGGACAAGACGTACACTTCCAGCTTTAGTTCTGTCATCTTCATTCACTCATTCATTCTATCTTTCTTTCTTTCACGAGCCAATACGCCTACCTGAACACTGAAACAAGATATTATCTACAACAGTCTGCAGCTGTGTTCAAAAAGTGTGCATGAATATTGTTTTTGCTTTGTACAGCACCTGAACGAACACCTAAGGAACATAATGAAAACTCCAACAGTTTCATCAGAAGTCTGAAATGTTGAAGGAGGTGGTAGTTTAATAGCAGGAACAGCAGCACAGTACTAGCAGTGGTAGTAGCATCAGTAATAGTAGCACCCTAACGGTAGGGTGGACTTTGTGCAAATTCAATTTCTTCCCCCTTCCTTCCTGCCCTCACTGCCTACCGCCCCAAGAATGCAGGTACAGTGTTAACACGTATATGCAGGGGATCATGTGTCCGGAATATGGAAGGTAATCATATCTGAATTTTGGGAAGTTTTTTTTTTTTAAATTTCGGCAATGATGTGCGTTTCAACAATTTAACATGGTGCCAATGTTTCGGCTTGTGTTGAGGGTGACGGAGGAATACGTTTTACACTCAAGTACGACAGGACGCTGCAATCTAAATTCCGATGAAGGGCATTAAGGACTACAAGGCAGCTTATATAGTACACGAGTAACAGTGAACTTCCACGGAAAGCTGCAAGCTCAAAGGAAATTAAAACCCTTTTCATCAGAATGCTCACAAACGAGACAAGACATACATTCCATCTGAGATGTCGAAGTCTGACCATTAGGCCGATGTGACATAATATCAGGATAGGCTATATAATTCAGGCTATTTTAAAACCCCCTGACACCAATATAGGCATGAGCATAATTCACCGATTCTACTGATAACGTGTGCGACCTTAAAATTACAGAAACAAATACACAGGAATAACACAGGGTCTGTAAACAGCACACTGACGATAAACAGCTCATTTACTACATCTGCCGACCTGAAGTACCTCCAACAGGTAAAGATAACGACAGTAGGCCTCCCCAGTGCGAAGTCTATTGCCTGGCTGTTACGTCAACTTTGCTTACTCGCTTGATCGAACGGCAAGTCGTTTTCACGCTCTATCGAACCGGAGTAAATTCACAATCTACACTTCATTAAGCATCGTTAGAACTACAGCCACACTGAACCCCACATACCCACAGACAATTCAGCCTTACCCTAACTTTTGGTTGAATTTGGCGTTTTCTGTAACCATAAAGTGTTTTAGAACCTAATTACAACTTCGACTATTCGTTGGAAGCCTAAGGGGACGACCAGTTATTTTTGTTAATTCATACAATTCGTACTTCTCCTGCTACTTCGCCATTATACTACAATTAATTACCTATTACAATACTCTTACCGTCCAATGACGACGCTATCCCGTTTCTGACAAATGTACAATTCTTTCCTACCATTCATGGGACTACAGCCTCATACCGAACACCACTTTCGATTTAGCGCGGTGGCATGTTATAGAACAGCAGCACAACAGACGCAGATATTCAGACCAGTGGTTTCTAAAACACATTCCCGCGTTAACACTGATGTTCCGCGAGCTGACCGACGTGTTCCAGCACCGAAATCGAGTATAGGCGGTGCCTTCCTAATTCACAGAAAAAACAAAGTTAATGAATAACATCTGCTAAATGTTTATATTTATCTCGCAATCCCATGTATGAAAGCCTTCCGTCTGACAGCGTCCACAATATGATATTCCGTCATACTTTCGGTTAGAAATATTGTTCCTAGTTTGGATAACAGCACAAAAAATAAAATTTTCACGAGCGTTACGCAGATAACACTTGGGGCGCACGGTGAAAAAGTTTGGGAACCACAGATGTAGAGGAAAATAATAAACACGTATTTTCATCAAGGAGTAAGTCTTCGGAGTGGAGGGTGAGGGTATACGTTCCTGAACTGTGTGTCAGATTCACACACAATACAATGAAATAATCTCATGTCTTCGTGATCTGTTGAGTGCAGTCTTAACCTGGGTAAGAAATGACCCGTTACCTTTCATGACCCCAGAAACACCACTCGACAATCAATCCGAAAATAACAAATGGAAAATCCTAACAAACTTTTTTTTTTTTTAAAGTAGACCAGAGGTGTCGCAATCCAGCACACCCCACGTACGGTCCAGGACTCACCTATGCGATTTTGCATAGAATGCGAGCCAGACTTGCTAAATCACACTTCCCCTACATTTCCCCAGCTTCTATGGTCGCAGTGCTGAGTCCCGAACTATAATAAATCTCTGGTAACGCATTTAAAGCGTCATTCGACCGGATGCTCGGGCTACGAACGGTGATGTTTCAGCGCTACTGCGAAATTTTCCACCATCCCAGCAACTTAATGCGTGAATAAACATAGATACAAGCTATGTTCCCTCTACCATGAACGTCGATTATTGTATGGTACGTAACTCAGCAGCTGGAGTGTCTCTACCAACTCCTGCCAATGTCCTACACAAATAACGCAGACTACGAAATTCTCTCGTGGGGCAGTCGACGTGAGCTGCGTAGTATGCGACACACAAGTAATTTTTAACAATTTCGAAATATTTTTGTCTCAAGTGAGGAAAACACGCCTCGGACGAGCAGTTTCTTAACAGTCGTATCAAGTAAGTTCAGTTCAGTAACAATCAGTTTCCTCGAAACATATTCAGTATTTTAAAATCTTGGTGGTACCAAATATTTTACAAAAGATATTCTGAAAAGACAGAATACCGGAATTCCGGTCAGAACATGGAGAATTTTTCTAATCAGGGGTACACAAATTTTCCAGTAATCTAGGAGCAACCTCAAATTTCTAGGTGCCAGAAGCAAGTTCCATATCGACGACACACAAACAAAATTTAGTCGCCCGAGATTTGATTCTAAAGGGTTGTGATAACTGCTAATTCGTACCATCAATATAATATTGCTCAGTGACCATTCTGTGGGATACATTTCGTTCTTCTCTCGTCTTCAGGTGGTTATCACTGTCCTCATGTCTAGTACACAAATCACTCGTAACTGTGCTCCTTTTCTTCATTTAACACAGGGTCACATTTCGGGTAGCAAACGTACATGAACAGCACCGACATGTAATTTTCCTTTACTTGTCCTTATGTAGTGGTACTAAAAGCAACTAATAAACTTAAATGCAATAAACTGTACTCGTTCAGACAACGGTATATTGTATAAGACACCGAATAACTACATGCTTGAAAGGAACAAAAACAAATATTTTGGTTGAAATGGTTCCGATGAGTGCACAAATTTCGAACACCTGGACTGCTTGCCTGCCTCGGCTCTTTATGTAGGCTATCTTAAACAAATACAATATTTTAATTTTGTTTTACGATATGTCGTCCCATCTTCATAAACAGACTATGACGAAAGGTCATAATAATTAAACCGAGTTCTCTAATTTTAACGTACTGGCTTAACGGAAGAGGGAGCCAATTACAGAGACCGTACAAAGAAACAAACAAACAAACAAACAAACAAAGGACTTCCAAGCGTCTTACGTAAAAAGGTCAAGTTCTGTCTGTGTGTAATACTCAAACTGAACTCTACACTACAGTTTCCGTAGTCAGGACACAACACTGTTTTCCCTCCCAATGTTTACCCCACTAATTCCCTGTTAAATTACCCAGTCATCATCATCATCATCATCAGCAGCAATAGGGTATAACCCAACCAGACTTGTTCCTGAATGGTGTCTCCACGTTATCGCGGTGAGGAGGTTTGCATATGCTAATGACCCTGTGAGCTGTACCAGCGGTAGCGAAGCTAGTGAAAGGGCCTCTCTTGGCGGGCAGGTCAAAGGGCAGGCGTCAGACGAAGAGACACCCTGCCGGGCTAGGAGCAGTGAGGTGGCAACCCCAATGGTAAAAGTGTGTTGATGACCTGCTCTAACGAAGAATTCTATCTAAGATGATATCAACAAAATACTTCATGAAGAACTATCAGCATACACACCATGGAATTCTATGGAAACCTATCCTATGAGATATCAACCGAATATTCAAATTAAGGAATATCCACACGTACAGTTACAAGTTTTATTGAACAACACCATTTACGTCACCCAACATTCATAAATAAGCAACACACTTTACCGGTGAAGCAAGAAAATCAACAAGACACTACATGTATAACAAAAACATAATTTGTAACAAATATGAATGTTCGAAAATGTTTAAAGAATAAAGGAACTTAATACAAAAATAAGATTAGAAAGCCAATTAAAATTACATAAATCTATAATGTAAATATTTTTGTAACGAAATTAGATCCCATTCCAAAACTAACACGTGATATTTTATATTTCATGCAATTTTAGAATTGTTTACAGTTCTATAGTTTGCCACATTAGACTGAGGATGACTATGCCGAAACATGTTGCTGGAACTAATGTGGCAAGCTGTTCACTAATAAAAAGTTGTGTTTGGCAGTGTATAATTACCAGTTATTAATACAGATAGCACAAGGGGATGTCAGATATCAAAGTTAAATATGAAGTATTCATAAAGAATGAAATTAGGGGTAGTTATTTTTTTATTATACTGACATAGAAACGAAAGTAAGAAATTTCTGTAACAGATGACACTCACTCACTGACATTTTTCCAATTACAATTTACTTTACACTGTACCAAATCAAAAAATAGTGTATAACTGAACAGTACTTACTGTAACCAAAAATAACATCACACAGCCTGGTATCCATTGCTGTAGTCTAGCTACACTGCATATCATCACTGTTGTTGAACCTGAATGGAACTAGGCCCTCTTCACTTCTAAATTTCTACATCAATCATATGTCAAGCATAATACGGCAGAAGCGTAAAATGATATCAATGACTGTCTAACATTAAAGAATGAACCTGACAAGGAATTCTTTTGAAAATCCTTAAGTCCCTAGCCAGGGGTGCACGAATTTTCCAAAAATCTAGGAGCAACCTCAAAATTCTAGGTGCCAGAAGGGTGACAGGAAGCATCTTCCACATTCAGGGCCCACATATATTACGCACACTGTACCGAATTGAGTTGCCTGTGCAACCTGGTTCCCAGGATTTGTGTGCCCCTGCCTTAACTTTCTTTTATTTGTTGAAAGAATTATTTCTTAAGTACTTTATGAGAAAACTGGGCAAATCATCAATCATCCTATATTTTTCCCAGATAATTCGGATATTGAACGCACATATGACTATTCATCACTATTTTACATGAACAACCCTGTAAAAATTAATTCCACGCAACATATTCATCAGCTTTCCCTAAAATACAAGCTTTTTCATACAGCAATCATACAAAAAAACAATGGTAAATCAGTTATGTTCCTTTTATACTGAATACTGTTCTATCCGTCCTTAAAATATTGCTAGGCAAAGCTATACATCCACTTCCCCAACGCCCTCATGGTATACACAAGGACCACTCTACCTTTACCTTTTTACCTAGATTTCACAACCTTTAGTTTTAAATGACACCATCAGAACAGTCATTAATGATATTTATACATGCACTATTTTAAAAAATGTCCATACCAGTAGAATATTAATAAACACTTTATATAACTCCTTACAATCATCCATTAACAAATGGTTGTCATTATACTCACATGCCTAAACAATGGACTGGAGAGACTACAATATAAAAGTTCTTCCAAGTACTGGCTCATAACCTTTTAAAGTCATGTCAAACTACACTGAAAATTCCATGAATGATGTTTCTGCCAACCTAAAAAAGTAGTTCAAAGCCAACAAACTGATATTAAATTTTGATAAAACACACTGTATGAAATTCTATACTCAGAACAAGACATGTATTAGTTCAGGTATAGGTTATGACAATAAATTAACTAAGGATATACAATCAAATAATTTCCTCAGCATATGGGTTGACTAGCAATTCACACTGGAAGAAACATGTAACACATTACTCCCAAATTAAGCTCCGCATGCTTTGCCATGAGGACAACTGCATGACTCATGAAAATGCTTTAGAACTGGTTTACTTCCCTTACTTCCACTCCACAATGTTGTAAAAAACTAATCTTCAGGAAAAATTCAACAGAAAGATATAAACTATTTAACATCACAAAGAAATCATCAAAATAATGGCATGGGTTAAAAGACATCTCTTGTAGAAAACTGTCAGGATAGCATAGTCGATACAGAGACAAGGCTAACACTGGACAATCCAGGTTTCCACTTCCAGTGAAGGCAAGAGATTTTCCTGTTTGTATTGTATTTTATTAAGTCCTAGAAATCATTACAGAATGATATTGGACAAGTCCTGTTCTCCAAAACATCCAGACCAGTTCTGGGGCCTACCTAGCATCCTATTCAAAGGGTACTGGGGGTTTTTTCTCCGGATATATATCAGCTGGGGCGCAAAACTGACCCCTCATCTCCATCTAGTGCTAAGGTTAAGCATACATGGAACTATGAGTATACCTATACTACCCCTATATACCTTCAAAGTCTTTTATCTTTACCCCGTAGAAAATTGTTTGTGTGGTTTAATATACTCCCACTTGCAAGTGACTTCACACTCCAGTTACTACCACATGTTGCAGAAGACTGAAAAATTTCAGACAAATTCTGATGTACACAATTTAAACACAAGATGTAAATATGACCCTCATACAACTAACTAACTAACTCCATGGAGCAGAGTCATTCTTGGGAAGCTAACAGGTCGTCAGATAGTCAAGAAATTCCCCGCGTTTTATGGAACCCAAAGGTTCATTACCGCACTCACAAGAGCCCACCACCTGACCCTATCCTGAGCCATATCAATCCAGTCCATGCCCCCCCAACCCACTTCTTGAAGATTCATATTAATATTATCCTCCCATCTACACCTGGGTCTTCCAAGTGGTCTCCTTCCCTCAGGTCTCCCCACCAAAACCCTGTATGCACCTCTCCCCTCACCCATACGTGCTACATGCCCGGCCCACCTCATTCTTCTCGATTTGATCACCCGCATAATATTTGGTGATGAGTACAGATCATTAAGTTCCTCATTATGTAGTCTTCTCCACTCCCCTGTTACCCCGTCCCTCTTAGGGCCAAATATCCTCCTCAGCACCCTATTCTTGAACACCCTCAGCCTATGTTCCTTCCTCAGTGTGAGAGACCAAGTCTCACACCCATACAAAACAACAGGCAAAATTATAGTTCTGTATATCTTAATCTTTGTATTTTTAGATAGCAAACTGGAAGACAGAAGATCCTGCACTGAATGATAACAAGCACTCACTGACTTCAATCTGCTCTTAATTTCTTCCTGAATGGAATTTTGATTTGTTAGGGTTGTTCCCAAATATTTGAACTGTTCCACCCTTTCAAAGGATTTATGTTGTGATTTTGTCCTGCATTCTGATTGCGAGACATGACCATGTACTTAGTTTTCTCAGCATTTACTTCTAGACCAATCTCCTTACTAGCGACTACCAAAGCTTCTGTGTTTTTCTTTATAGCATGTACGCTTCCACCCAGTATATTAACATCATCAGCATAAATTAGAAGCTGATGTGTACCATTCAATTTTAAGCCCTCCTGGTTTGCCTGAACCCTCCTAATGGCATATTCCAAAGCAAAGTTGAAAAGCGATGGTGATAAAGCATCTCCTTGTTTCAAACCATTCTTAATAGGAAATGTGTCAGACAAATGTTTGCCTACCCGGACTCTGCTATAGGTTTCATTTAGACACATTTTTACGAGCCTTACTAGTTTCATAGGGATACCAAATTCAATGATAATATTATACAAGACCTCCCTCCTAACTGAATCATAGGCTTTCTTGAAGTCTATAAATAGCTGATGCACTGCCTCATTGTATTCCCATTTTTTCTCAAGTATTTGACGAATGCAGAATATATGATCAGTAGTCGACCTGTTACGTCTAAATCCACACTGATGCTCCCCAATAATTTCCTCTGCATATGGAGTTAACCTTGACAGAAGGATGTTGGACAACAAATTCAAATATCAATGAATATTAAAAAGAAGTCTACTGTAAACACATCAAGTTTTCAATAACGTTCCATCTAAAATTTAAAGTTCAAGTCATGGTATACAAATATTGATCTGCATTAAAAGAATATCTCTTATGTTACCTCTATTACTATATTCAGGTATTTACCTAAACTGAAAATTAAGCTTCATAAGGACATTTGTAAAATATTTTTTGGACTGTTATGTACATAATAATGTATGGCCATTCTTAACGGTGTCTGCAACTGTTTTTAGAATTAGTAATATGCATGTTATGCATCGATACATGCATTTTGTATATGGAATAACTTTTATAGTTTACAAGGAAGTAATGTTAGCACTTGTATTACGACATGTTCCACGTCCTTTGGTTCAGCCCACAGAGGGATCTACGGTATGTAAATAGAGTCTATTCTAGTCCATATGACATCAATCTGTTTATGAGGTTACTATGTACTAAACTGCAAAAGCTGTGGTATTAAACAGTTTAATGCTTGGAAACAATATGCTCCACTGGTTTCTTATTCAGAATTCGTCTAACAATCTTCAATGTACATTAAATGAAAATGAAAATAATTATGCCTTCAAATGGCGGTCAAAAATCTGTTTTACGTGTAAGACCAATCACTAAAATAAGCATACTTATAACATAACTTACGAAGGTAAGACGGAGAGATATGTTCTGAATTATAAATGTGACCTTATATTATAAACGTGTCAATAAGCTGATTAATGAAAAGAGAAACTCAATTCTGACTTGAATTAAAATAACTAAAGTTCGAAATTATAGCGCGCAATTCTTACATACTTAATTCAATTGTCTTACAAGTGGTAATTATCATACACTTATAACATTACAATGTGAAAATCATTTTCATGGTTCAAGGGAATATAATATAAAACAGCTCCCTTATTAATCTACTTACCAGAAAACTGAAGTATATTTTGGCACAACGTAGGTTTGACAAACTGCACAAACTATGTAACACGTTCGAAACTTTACACCTTTCACATGAACTTATCTACGAAACCAATACGATCGAAAATATATAACATTAACGGAAATTTCCAATATTGAAACGCTCTTTCAACACCTATTGTTACTAATGTTTATGGCTTAAACTTTATGAAGCTTCAATACCCTCCCTAATGTCACATACGAACACCACATCGGCCAATCCTCTGAACAGTGATTCCAAGAAATCAAGTCCGGAATAAAAGTCAAAGTCACACATCCAAGATTACGATTTTCAGCTTAGGAATTGCTGCTAAATGAGTAAACATACAAAATGTTTTAACATCTCCCAAGCATTTTCGATTTTATCAACAAATGTTAACAAAACAACATAAAACAGCAACACTTACTAGCACACATCCACTCCATTCGGGTGTTCAGATTTCAGGCGAATCGCAATTTTGTATCCAGCAGATGGCATCACTGCATGTGGCATGCCAATAAGTAATCCGTGATATAAGCATGGATTAATGAGTTCCGTGAGCTCATCCATGGCCGGTTGTATTTAACCACGGTTCATCTATACATATACATACATATACACATACATTCAAGGATCCAATATCCACAAAAGTAGGATTGGATATGGAATTCGTCAAGAACAGTCGTCAGTTGTGATCCGTGATAAGAGAACCTGGTTATTAGAAACCGGAAAATGTTGGAAGCATAAAAGAAAAAGTTAATAGTTTCCAATTCTAGCACGTGCATACTTGGAAAATGCTACGATCTTTTCCTCCAGCGTCCGTTTGAGTTCAGTTTACAACCACTGTCATTTCACTTTACAAGCTGTATTAAACATATTTCAAATAAATCAATAGTTGATAGCACACAGAGCAAAGTATTCTATGAATCGTCATTCCAACACACTGTGAACTATTTTGTGGGTTACTTACGAAGTAAAATAGAACACCACGTGTGGACCATGTCCGCCTTTCCGTCTGTGACCTAGTATAAGGAACTAACGCAGATATATTTTCATGAAATTGGGTATGTGAGTTATTTACAAAGTTATCAAGCAAGCATGAATTTCGTGAAAACCGACCGCGACCATGAGTAAATTTCATGGAAATGGATTCGGTGACAATCACATTTCACTAAAGGTCATAAATGATTTTCCACCCCTGCTTTCCGTATTTATTGTCCCATACCGGTGTAATAAGCCAATAAGCAGTCTCATTTTAAATCTGTGCACTGCAAACCATACTTTACTTATGTGTATAAATGACAAATTTCCCTCCTTTCTACATTTTTCTTCCAGTTGCGGAAAAAATACACAAGATGTCGAGAGAAATTTGTTCCATGAAAACTGGCGCAGTAAAAGCCATACTTTACTTAGGGACGAACATGACTTTATATCGACATTTCCCTCATTCCTTAGCCTGATTTTGGGTGAAATTCGGTAGCTAAGTTCTGCATATGTCTGTTTAAGATGTCAGAACAGTGACAGTAAGAGACAGAGTGAAAAGGGGGTTTGGGTGTGGTGGAGGCGTTTCATTTTGAGATGGTGTCAATCACTAAAATTACATACCAACAGTAATAGAAACATGCAATATGAGTAGTATGGAGCATTGGTGGAATGACACTGGCAGAGTAAGCCAAATTGCTTGGAGAAAAGCCTGTCCCAGAGCAACTTTGTCCATCACAAATCCCACATGGACTGGACTAAGATTGATCCCAGGCCTCAAAGCTAAGAGGCTGGCAACTTACTGCCTGAGCCATGGCACAGCTTCTCAATGGAGACAACTGCATGCCTGCACGACTATAGAAAATACCAAGTAACAAGAGTCTTGAGGACTCCATTACTCTAAGATATGATGCCATATCACTAGGTAATCAGTTCCCAACATTTGGACAGAACACAGTGCCTTCATCTTCAAAGGTCTATAGGTCTAACAAGAATTCAACTCAGGCCTCTAATAATACTAATGAATTATGTTCAGCAATATCAAGCACAGTGACATATAGATCAATAAAAATTCTAGAGGTTTCACTAGTAATTTATATACGTATTAACATTTTAACAGTAACAAACTGAAATAATAATAATAATAATAATAATGTTGTCAATTTTAAATCTCCAAGATAAATAATAACAGGCAAAAACAAATCTCATTTTTGGAATATGGTTCTAGGTATACACTCTATACTTTCATGGAAATTATACTGTACATTACCCTGTTGTGACTATGTATCATACAGTGCAAGCCTTGGCAATTTCACCTGTTGATCTGTAAATGTCTCCCTGATGAATATCTATACTGATTGCAACCTGCAGATACATTACGTGATAATAAAACTAGTATGTGTACAATGACTGTGTCTTTTTATGTGTATTACAGAGTTGCATGTGTTATGCTTAGCAAATTCAGCACACAAAAATAAAAATACGTGAAAACTTACTTAGCTTGGTAAATAATTCCAGAGATGAGAAGTGAATACCCTAAAATGTATTAAATTGTAAAGAGTGCATCAATATGTGATAAAACTATATGGATTAAAATTTGTAGCAAATGCTTTTTAATGTTATATGTTTGTAACTAGAAAGATATAACCTATGATTTATGTGAAATAAATTAAAATTTTCTTCTATACTTTTCTCATTACATTGTAAAATTTTTCAGGGTTATAAGAAAAACAAATTTTCCCTTCCTCAAACACATTTTAAATAAAAACTGTCCCTCATAAAAGGGGGAGCAAAACACTAGTACATAAACTGAAGATGTTCAATATGAATTAATTTTAAATTCTGGCATACATTTAAGACTAAAACTGTAACATGTAAGTTCTATATTATGAATCCAGTATCAAGTATGCAATTTTTAGGGCAAAAGGGCAACATACTGAATACACTTTATTCCTTATGGAAGAAATCTGTAAAACCGTACTGAATCTTCTGAGATTTGGTGCAGGCATCAGAGTATCTGTAAGTGGTGAAATTAAACCAAGTGAAATCCTTAACAAATATGCTACATTATTTTTTGTGGCCCAAAATTACAGCAATGGAAGTGTAAAAAATTATGTCAAGTTTTTCATCAAGCCTCAATTCTATGTGAATGGCAACTTTTATTGTAAACAATGGAAGTGAAAGAACTGAAGTGGTTCAGCAAAACAGGTACATAATTATGACCTTAATATAATGTTCACATGCACAGTAAATCTGTATCAACTTGATAAAAATATAATTCATTACATACATAAGACTACTTTTAAAACAGACCAAGCTACTTAAATGTTCAAACAAATGAATCATCATTATTTTGGAATGAAAGAAAATATATTACATACTTATATATACCGTATATTCTCGAATCTAAACCGCACCCGAATCTAATCCGCACCCAGTTTTTGGCGACTTCTTAAACGAAAAAAAGTTAGTTCGCGATTCTAATCTGCACCTTTCCTTCAACCACCCCTTGCCCACGGGGCGACTGATTGAATAATATTGGATGTTACCAATGCGTTAAAATCCGACGCTATGCCTGTGGCCGATGAGTCATACCGATAGAGGCGGGGCCTTTCTCAACAGACGTGCGCAATCTCGTCTGAAGCCAGCTGATCTTTAGTTGTTGAAACGTGGGAGGTGCTTGTTCCAATTTGTCGTGTACCGTAGTTATGGAAGAGGGACACCTGAAATCTAAACGACTCTCATATACGGCAAAGTTCAAACGTGAAGTTATTCGGTGCGCAGAGGAGAATGGAAACCGCAAAGCCGCTGCAATTTTTGGAGTTGATGAAAGCAACGTTCGACTATGGCGGAAACACAAGGCAGCGATCAGCGGGTGTGAGGCGTCACGAAGGAAATTCACTGGACCCAAGAAAGGACGATTTCCTGAAATTGATGATGCAGTCTTCACGTTTTTTCAAGAGAGACGCAAGACTGGACTGTTTGTGAGTTATGATCTACTCGCGAGGAGGCGATAAAGAAGGCCAGATCTTTGAACATTCCTCGAATTATGAGTGATGACGGCGAGTCTGATGAATAATAAATTATAATAATAAATAATAAAATAATAGATTATTGTATTGTATTGTTCTTACGTTGTTTATTAATTACGTTAATTACGTTATTGTTATATTGTACAGCAGCTCAATCATTTTTCCAAAATCCAGCTCTAGACCGCGAATCTAATCCGCATCTGATTTTTTAGCCCTCTAAAACTGTAAAAAAAGTGCGGATTAGATTCGAGAATATACGGTATATACACATGTACACATTTGCATCACACATAAAGCTTCTATAATAAAATGTAATTTGAAGCACATTACACGCAAAATATTATTACACACATGATTCAGAATTAACCACATATGAACTCTCACAGCACAGGACAAGAACATTCTTAGGTCACCAAACCAACTACTGAGTGCATTTTATTTGGGTAACTTTTGTGGAATCTTTACACTGTTCCACATATATTTATCACACTTATACATTTCCACTATTTTCATCAACAGAGCAGCTATTCAGATTTGAACCTTAACAGAACCCACAACATGCAATTTGGTTTCAAAGAAGCAGAAAAATAATGACACTACAAATTTAATTAAGAATCAGTAGGAAAATGAGGTAGAGGTATGGTGGTGTGATAATGGAATGATTTAAGACAGTCTAAAGTCAGAGTAATCATTCATTAACTACACACATTTTCATGCATGACACAGGCATGGTGCTTACATAATGCTTTCACATCCCAGGTTCATCACATGCTTCCACACTCAGATATAAAACCTGATTCACACAAATGCAACAAATGCAACAAATGCAGTTTAAATTCATAAGGAACAAGTGGAAGTCAGCTAAGACTTAAGGAACACTACGCAAAATTGTGCAAATTTCCGTCAACCTTTTCATCCACTTTTCTCTTCCAGTGTATATTTGTGTACATTAATGATCAGCCTTAAGAAAGGTTCAAGTTGAAATGTCTAGGAGTATGCTTTTCACATTCACGTTAAGGGACTGGGGTTCTGTGATGATTCCTTTGGCTCCGAAACTTCAACTACTTCAGATGTGGTGTGGGACTCTGTGCATGGCACTGAATCACATGAGTCCTGCAGCATCTGATTTCTTACAGTTGATAAACAAGAAATATCATTACTATAATGGGAAGATAAATTATCACCTGATGAAGTATTCTCTGTAACTGATACACTACTCACCTGACCTGGCATAAGGGCACTTATTTTCTCACCATTGTTTGTGGCAGTGTCACTGTTGTATGATGGATTGTCAGAGATAGAGGCACTGTCAACCGAACTATCATGTAATGAACCTCTCTTGACAGCAGTTTCTTTATCTAAGACCCTACCCTCAGATTTTCCAGTAGCTACTGGAGATGTCCTTAGTGACAACTTTCCAAATAATTCACTAGTTTCACATGAAGTTTCATAAATCCCACGGATAGCTTCATATTCCTGTTTCCACTCCATGTATTCTTCCTTATATGGTGCTAGTGGAATAACAAACACAGAAATGTCATCAACCGTAGCAGCCTGGCCATCAGTAGTTTTCCATTTCTTTTCAAACAACTTCCCACGTGAATGCATGACAAGATCTTGAGCAGCAGATGTATACCTTAGAAAGGCACCACACAAACAATAAACATCTTCGCTAGCCAGAACACAATTAAAAATATGTATAAATATATCAGAAGTATAAAGGTATGAACACGTGTTTCAGAACTGGATAGGAACAAGACTTGGGTGCTTGTAAAACAACCAGCCTTAAAGGTTAAAATATTGATAATTATTTTACCACAATATAAAACCTGTGGTGTCACATGAGCTTAGAAAAGCAGAATGAATGACTATGAAATGTATGTCACAAATGTGCAAAAATGGAATGAAATGCTGTGCATAAGGATAGTAACAAGACTCAAATTGTGTCCAAAAACATCATTTCACTGACTGTCCAAAAAAGCTTATGTCTCTCAAAGCATCCATTCTTACCCACAAAAATTCTTCAACATGCTTTTATAGTTACAACATTTACCCAAAAACCAATTTTCTTCTTCTTCTAATTCTAATACTTCTAAATCTGGCAACTGCAAGGGTGTCTCATATTTGGGTAAATATGGGAGCTTCTCAGATATATTGACAGTACACTTCACCTGCAGCTTGGTTTTATGACAGATGAAGTGTATTTTCACTCAGTGCTTACATACACTCATGGAAAACATACCACTGGGATACTGAAAATAAACATGTTCTGCACCAGTTCAGTTGCTGAATGATGTGCTGTAAACACCAGAGGTAAATGAAGATTCAAGACTTCAACCTTCAGCAATACAGCTGTGACAACCTCACACCTCATACTAAAAGTAAATGCTGTAAACAAAATTTTGTAAACAGAAGAAAATAGTGATACATTTTGAGTAAGAAAATGCACCAGCTCACTGGTAGATAATTCGCTGCACCATGGGCTGTATTTGAAGACTACGTCTGAAATTTTGCCTTGATCTGAATGTGTGTGATTTCTATCTGTGCAGATCCTTGAAACAGAAAGTTTACAGAAACAACCCACATACTTTGCCGACCTTAGAAATTTAAATCTGGACTTTTATTCTATAAAAAATGGAAGCTGACATTTGCAACATGCATGATAGGATTAGTTATGTTTGTGTGGAATATGTATCAATATTGGACAACTATATTTTCAGCATCTGTTACAGAACGAGGTAAGTATAGAGGTTTTACTGATAACAGCTCTTGAGTGTTGATGAAACCTCCAATTAAAACTTGTGGTAGTGATCGATTCTCTTATCTGAGAGAAGCAAAACACTGGCCATTGTCTATTATGGTTGCAACAAAGACCTTCTCCTTACATACAAACTGTGGTTTTCTGGGGTTTCAGTCTCTACATGTCACTGTCAGATGATGATGATGATGATGATGATGATGACGACGACGACGAAGAAGCTGGCAACAGTGATAATAATGAGACACTTTCCAAGATGAATTAGACCAAAAATAAGATACATTGTGTTCGCATTATGTTGTAATCTCACTCAGCCTAGGTCATTCATAATGCATTTCGTATAGTACACTTCATGTAACTTACCTATAACTTCAAACGGGACTTGTCATTAGCTGGGAAATGATCTAAACTTCTTTGCACAATCCACACAGCTTTTTCATTGCTGGTCACATCCCATAGTCCATCAGTGCCCATTATGAGAACATCAGAATCTTTTATTTGCTCTTCTTGAATGTCAACAATTTTGACCTGAAATACAATAACAATTCAGCACATTTTTCCAGCATTCAAAGTCGGCATAATGTGTATTCAAGCTTTCCAGTTCTGTGATCCAAGTTCAACAGTTTTTCACCATTTGGAGCACGGATGGTAATGTGTGGCACAGACTGATTTCATAAGGGTTTGCAGTTTCTATATGCAAGTGCAAACACTGTAACAAGTTCTTCTGAAGTGAAATTCAGACAAGAAAGGTTTATTAATGAATTGATCCCTCAGTTTAAAGTTAAATTCATTTTAAAATTATATTTATTAATTGTTACAAATTTAACGTGACTCAAATTCCACCACAAGTCTTTGAAACTTGTCTTTAACTTCCATTTAATGACACAACATTATAGTGGACTGGTTTGCTGGGTGAAGGGATAAACAGTCAATCAGGTTTATACAGAACAGGCGCAGTAGGTGTTACCAGTGCTCTTTTATAGTTGTGATTCACTGAGTGTACTTAATTCAAAGTTATTTTTTTTACTCTAATTGTGGCAGATGCAGTTTCAAATGTGATCAGATGGTAACTGTGTGATGATGATTATGGTTTTAGAGCAACCAATTTCAAAATACTATCAATGCATTTACAAGGGAGTACTGAGGAAATCACAAGAAGTTGATGTAGGTTACGATTGATATTTGGCTTGACAAAGTCAGCAGAAAACCATAGTGAGGTCTGCAGTAATACAAACATATAATTCATTGTTATATGCATTTGCAAATTTGCAAGAAGTTCCTACTGTGTTTGTCACATCCATCCAATCGTCCACCAGTCTCTCTGACTGTGTGTATCAATTTGGCTCCAAAACAGGACAGATTTGCATGAAATTTCATATTGGAGGCTCTTATTAAAACCTGTCAACAAAATCGAAGTTAGGTTAAAATTATACAAAAATACTGGGCACTTTACATGAAGACCTAAGTATGTTTCATACTGTTGACAGTGACACATGTAGCTCTGCAATATGACAGAAAAACTCACTCCTGCATTTCCATGGCAACACTTTCGATATATTATATTCTTCTTCTTCTTCTTTCTATGGGCCCGTCGGCATTCGCTCCGGATGCACCGCAGCCTTAGGCTTATTGTGCTCACCCTTAGTCTCTTTTCAGCATTGGTTCATTAGTCCTGTGCTACTAATATAGAGACACAGGTCTTTTAGTGAAGCCAAGCTTATATCTCTTGGTTCAGTGAACATCTTCCCAAAGAACTTATAACGTTGTCGAGCCAGTGCCTCGCAACCACAAACAATATGGTGCACAGTTTCAGTCTCCGACCCACAAAATCTGCAGGTCGGATCTCCTTCGAAGATGCCCATAATGTTTAAGTGCTTCCTCACAGGTGCATGTCCTGTGAGGAATGCTACTACTGATCTAAGTTGATTCCTGCTCAATTTGATCAGGCCGTCAGCTTTCTTCTTGCATGGTCCATTGACAAAAAGTTTGCCATGTTTGTGACCTGGTATACTTTTCCAGGTGGTTAAATGTTGACACTCAGTCCAGTTCTTGATTGCTTCTCTTGCTGTACACTTTGGTATTCCAAGAGCCGGCTCTGGGCCAAGTAATGGCTTAGCTGCACCTTGCCTTGCAAGTTCATCAGCTTTTTCATTGCCAAGGATGCCACTGTGCCCAGGCACCCACATGAGGGTTACCTCATTGCATTCTGCCAGCTCAGAGAGAGCATCCATGCATTCTACAACTAGTCTCGACGTTGCTTTTGGGCTGTTGAGTGCCTTAAGTGCCGCCTGGCTGTCAGAGAAAATAAGGATCCGCTTATTACTATAAGCCCTTCTTATATTCACACATGCACATTGAAGAATGGTATGTATTTCGGTTTGAAAAACTGTGGCAAATTTACCCAGAGAGAAACTAATGCCTTTCTCTGGTCTTATGCCTTGAATCCCAGATCCTGTCCCTGAGCCATCCCTTGATCCGTCTGTGAACCAGATTAGGGCGTCTCTGGGAAGCCTTGGGTCTTTTTTCCTCCAAAACTCATGGTCAATATTGACCATGTAATTTTTGGTGTAGTAGTATACTGGTGTAATGTGGTCTGACCGCATGTCAAGTACAGGGTCACCCACCTTGCTCCAGATATTCAGCAACCCTGCTTCCGTTTTGGGAATATTTGGTTGCTCAGTTATATTCAGTCTATAGAGTGCCATCCTCGCCTCCGCTATAATCAATAGATCTAGCGGAGTCAGATTCAGAAGCACCTCCATTGCTGCAGTAGGGGTCGATTTCATAGCCCCAGTAATAGCTAGGCAGGCCATTCTTTGAATCCTGCCTAGTTGGTTTTTGGTACTCTTTTGCTTAACCTTTGGCCACCAGACCAAGGCAGCGTAGAGAATAGATGGTCTGATTACCCTAGTGTAGAGCCAATGCAACATACTAGGTCTAAGTCCCCATCTCTTACCATACATTCGTCTGACCACTGTAAAGGTGGTCATTGATTTCCTGATTACTTTCTGTAGATGTTGGTTCCAGTTAAGTTTGGAATCTAGAGTCACTCCCAAGTACTTAACCTCCCCCATCATCACAAGTTCTTTACCTAGAAGTGTGATCGGTCTTGAATCCCTCACTATCCTTCTATTGGTAAAAGAAACTATGGTTGCTTTGTGAGGGTTTATATTCAGGCCCTCTTTGACAACCCAATTTACCACTGCATCCAGGGCACTTTGCATGAGTTCCCTGACAGTGTGTTCAAATTTACCTTGCACTATGATGACAATGTCGTCAGCATATCCGAAGGTTCTGAATCCTAGGTCATTGGTTATTACCAGAAGCCTATCTACTACTAGATTCCACAAAAGGGGAGACAAAACTCCCCCCTGTGGACACCCCCCTACTACTTGGGCAGTAAGATTGCTGCCCATGAGGGAAGTATGTACCAGTCTGCCTTCAAGCATGGACCTGATCCATCTACAACATGTTTCCTCAAGTCCATGTTCTCTGGCAGCTGTAGTAATTGCATTAAAGGAGGTATTGTCGAATGCCCCCTCAATGTCCAAGAAGGCACCCAGCGCAACCTCCCTATTTGTCAAAGATCTTTCCAGTCTGCTTACCACCTGGAGAAGTACAGTTTCTGTGGACACACCTGCCCTATAGGCATACTGGTATTGGTGAAGTGGTTTTTCAACCAAAACACCATCCCTGATGTGTGCATAGATCACTTTCTCAAGTATTTTGAGTATGAAAGACATGAGGCTGATAGGTCTCAGGGACTTTGCCTGGGTCAAAGGTTTCCCAGGTTTTGGAATAAACACCACCCTGATATGCCTCCAGCTCATCGGGATATATCCTAAGGCCAGACTAGCTCTTAGTAATTTTAATAATTTTCCCCCTAGCAGTTCAAAACCCTGCTGTAGCATGATGGGCATAATTCCATCCATACCTGGGGATTTATATGGTTGAAATGAGTGAATATATATATTATATTGCTGACAGCAACATATGCCACGCACCGGCATAAGAGAGAAGTGACTGTTACATTTCCATGGCAACATTTATAATATTCATTCGTGTTCCTTATTGTTGATAACAAGAAAGATCTAATCTGCGGTCTTCTGGGATATTACGTGGCGTCGTGAGGTAATTATTTACCAACGTTTCGGGACAACGTATCCCACTAGCCACTTTACGTGTCTCTTCTGCCCCACCCCTCCCTCATGCTGTTTTGATTTTTTCTTCTTCTACTTTATTTATTTTTACTGTTTACTGTTGGTTTATTTGTATTTTATTTATTTATTTAGTTTTGTCTTTATATTTTCCTCCCTTACCATTACTCTATTCCATTATGTTTTTTCCAGCTGCCTTAGCCGATTGCATTCTCGGTATCCCCAGCTCCTTTACGTTGTCTCCATCCACCCCTCTCTCACCCTGGTTACACTCTATTGGCTGTCATCACGCCTACCGATTGCTACCCCGTGTGCACTTTCCATGAACCTACGTTATAGCATGCTGGCTTTCTTTCTTTCCTACTCGGACTCTTGACCCGTGAAGATGGGACCAATACATTGTTCCGAAATGTCTGTAAACAACTACCACATGAAGCCGCGTAATATCCCAGAAGAGCGCAGATCTCATCAACATCGCGACGGAAGCCTGAAATCAAGAAAGATCCGAACATGCCACTATGTTACATTACACATAGACAGCCTATCTGGCTCACAGCATGGTACAAGACAGACAAACTCTCAGACAACACAGTAGCTGGCTTCTCCTGGAGATAATCTGAATAATGTACCTCACTCTTTCCTTTTTCACACACAATAGGCATTTACTGTAGCAAGAGGATTAGCAGTGTATAAGTTAGACAGGACATCAGCAGAACCAGGATGGCATAGTTGGTATGGTGGGTAGGTCATCAAGAAATCGTGATTTGATTCCAGGCATGCACAAGAAATTTTTCTCTTCTCCATATGGTGAAATGGTCACAGCCACAGCATATCAGCACAAAAGAATGATTGAGAATTTGTATCCAAAACGAGTACATACGGACATCTTCAGTAACATCTGGTTTCAGCAGGAAGGAACAACTTCCCATGTGACAAGAACAAGTACTGAGCTTCTCTGGCAATTATTTCCAGGACAGATTATCTCCCACTTTGGAGACATGCCATGGCCATCTCATTCCCCAGACGTAATGGCATAAGACTACTTGTTATATACCTAAAAAGCCAGGTGTACTGTATTTGGACCCATACCACAGATGATATGAAATCTTTTGAAGAACTCACAGAGTTTTTTTTGAATAAATAATGCATGATGTCATGAAAGATATTACAAGACACCTATAGAAATGAACTGAAACTGAAGGTTATGTAAATTTTGTTTTCAAAGACAGAAGTAAACGGAACTTCCCTGATGTGTAGAACATAACCTTAAGCTGCTTTCTGTTCAGTGACTTTTTATTCCTGAACAAAAACCTTTCAGTTGTTTTTGATGGACACTATACAAACAAACAGCAAAATTCTTGTGAATGCTTATTGGCTACATGTATTAGGATTACTTACTTCTGGCTGGGAAAGCAGGAATGGTTTGATATCAATATTTGAGTTTGGAGCTTTCAATTCATGATCACCAAATCCACGGGTTACCCCTATGGTGGCAAGGACTCTACTCTGAAATAAACCAGTCAATGGAAAAATATGAAGATTAAAAAAGTTAAAACCTGCCAATGAATTTCACTAAGAGAATCTTGCTTTTTAGTCCGTAACTTAACAATAACACTTCATTTCTGATGGTAAACACAATGCTAAATGCTTTGGATAATAGTGTAAAAGTCAGACTATCTTTACCTCTAATAACTACCATGACATCCACCTGAAAGAAGAGAAACTACCTCCAAAACAAAATCCAGGTGGGTTATAAAAACCTCATTTACATACATATTTAAATTATGACTACCAAGTTTCATCTGTTATTTTACACAATGTTCCATATTTGCCAGTTACATCTTCAGGCAGTTACAATGTTGGAAAGATTGTGAATTTCATAAAGCCACCCTCTTCACAGTCAATGGTAATATGTATGAACATTTAACGCTGTGCAGAAAATACCCACACAAGAAATATCACAGAGCAGAAAAGTCACCATACTAAAGTGAAGTTTTTACATCAGAGGTATGGGAGTAGAAAACCATAATCAATCTACTTATATTATGAAGATTACTACCTTCAGGAACACAATGTCATATAGTTTGGTAGGGAACCTAAAATCTCACATGAATTTATATTAATTTTTGATTAGTGATGTTCATACATCTCTAACTACTTGTATTACATACAATGACCATCCTTACCCTCTTCCCTTCACCATATACAACAGGAATTTTCAGATCATCAGGAGTAACAGTCTTGTAAGCCCAACCTGTCATGTGGGCATCTCGATACAAAATTCTCTTCCCCAAATCTCTTTGGTGTGGCCTTCTGTTGTAATCCATATGGGTGTATTCCCCACCAAGGAGTTCTGGTTGCAGTGCAGCCTGAGAAGAATTGCAGTTATGTGTAATTCCAAACAATGAAGTACAGATCCTGAATTCTTTGCACATTTACATACCATATTTTTCCATAACGTCTGTATTTTACCTGCATACAGATCACCTTCCATACAGGCTGCACCTGTTTTATGATCCAAAATTTGGAATTTTAACTGTCAACAAAAATTTATATGTCTTTGCTACATCACTAATTGGCAATTAATTTTCAATTCTGCATGTTTTTAATTGTTACAATATATGGCTTGTGTAAATGTGATAAGTGTGTGTTTTGAAAGTGTATCTTCAATTTTCACTGTAGTCCCACTTGCAACCACAACTCTCTCACATACAGCAATGTAAGTTAAGAGGTTCCAGTCAGTGTCAGTAAATTCACATCTGTTCAAAGTAACTCAGTATGCTTAGCAGATGGAACAGGCCAACAAAAATAAAGGTACAGCTGTCCCTGCCCATGCCATGAAGGTATACAGGGGGAGTAGATGTATAGCTCCATTCAATCTTAACCCTTGCACTAGATGGAGGTAAGTGGTTAACTTGACACTCCAGCCACTTTACCACCACAAAAGAACCCGGATACCAAATGAATAGGTGGGTCAGAGAGCTGGCCTGGACATTTTGGAGATGTGAAAAATCTCTTGCCTCTACAAGAATTCAAACCCTGGACTATCCAGCCTGCAGCATAGTCACTATACCAACCACGTCACCCTGACTCTAGGAACACGCCAATATGAAGTTGAGTTTTAAACTAGAGACATGTTCCCTGAAACACTAGATGTAATGTAATTAACAGTTTTATTTTAAATATTGTGGAATTCCCCAATTGCAGAAATTCCTGACACAAACTTCAAAACTGTGAAGACATGACCTACAATAAGAACATGTAAGTTATTTTTGTGTTTTTCACATATGTTAATATAATTCTCCGCTATGAATTTCTGTTAAAATCAATGTTCATGTACTGCAATAAAGTTTGTACTGTACAATGCACGTGCAGTTTGAAAGTCAATTTTTTAAACAAATAGAAGTTCAAAACCAGAGAGCATGTCATACATTTAACTGAGCACAAAGGCTGAAGACAGTGAAAACAAAAGTGAGTTTGGGATATATTCTATTAGCTTCTCTCCTAACTCACTTTGTTGACACCACACAAAACTATGAAAAAATATATAAAGAAAGTAATTTATCCAAATATAAGACAATGTTTCTTTCATATCTGGGCATCTGAATGAACAAACATCATCTGACACTTGTATAATTAGGAAGTAATATGCTGGTGTCAATGTTTTCACATCACTAGTAGTATTCTATATATGTAACTATTTTGGTAAGGGTTATGCTTATGTGAGGTTAATGTAGTTTAAAGTTCAGCAAGAAATTCTGCTTACTGATTAATTCTGACCAGGGTGGTTTCAGTAAATGACAGAGGAAGACTTACCAACTGTCGAACTCTCTGCCTTTCAGTTTCTGGTGTAAAATCATTTGATAATGGAATGGGACATCTGTTTTTGCAAAGCACTGCTCGTGAGTCTCCAGCATTAGCAATGTACAGTTTGCCGAGGATGAACAATGCCACTAATGCGGTGCATCCACCTGTAACCTTATACTTCTGTTTGTCTTCTCCAATTAATTGATCCTGTAAGGTTCAAATAGGACTACTATTTTTCTGTAACAGTCACATATTAATCCTTAGTTAAGGCTACCCTACAATTCCATTTCCATGTTTCTGAAGGTAACAATTACTGTAAGGACAGTTAAAAATATTGCCATCATAAAATTATGTTCAGAAGAAAAACAGGATCCATATGGTTACATGGTCTGAAACATAATTTCTGGAAGAATCAGTCACAAGTGGTTGGTTTATGACAAAACTTAAAATCACTTTCCTAAATTAAGAAGACATAAGTAAACATAACATAACATACATATTCATTTCACAAATCCAATCTCCGCATCAATTGCGTCAGAATATGAAACATGTCAATAAGCATCAGACAACACAAAAGGTAAAACAAAGACAAAAACATAAAAACACACGCACATTCATTCACAGGAGTAAGCCAAAGTATTACTCCTGGTCATCACATACAATAGATAATCTCATACTAGGGCCATTTCAGAAGTTTTGTGTATAATTTTATTGTAATAATAAAATACTAGATAAAAATACTATTGATATTCCTGAATGTATACACATATGTCCTCTACTCAATGTAATAACCAGCACTGTCCACACACTTTTCCATCTACGTGGTAAATGATCAATTGCAGCTCTGTATTTGTCCACGGTCAGGCACTTTAAGAAGGCAGTGACAGCGGTGTTGTTATCAACTTCCGACTCAAATCGTTTTCCCCGAAGATGTTCTTTCACACGTGAATACAACCAATAATCACATGGGGTGAAATCTGGAGAGTAGGGAGGATGTGCCAACACCTCCCAGCCCCAACGTTGCACCAGATTTTGCACACCATGATGGCGATGAGGTGTTGCATTGTCCTGGAGCAAAATGGCACCATGCTCCAGCAGTTCCGGTTGTTTATGGCAAAGAGCCGGCCTCACCCTATCAGAAGTCAGAATCTCGCCAGCAAGTGTTTACCCTATCCTCAACAACTGCTTGGGGAAAAGAAATGTTTGTGCAAAGCGGATTCCACACGTGCTCAACGATAACCGAAGAGCCATGCGTGTTCTCCTCGCCACCACCCATCTGCAGCATTGGAGAAATGAAGGCAATACATTCATCGATCGCATTTTAATGGTTGATGAGTCATGGATGCATTCATTTGACCCTCAGCTGAAACGACAGAATGCTGAATGGCGCGCCCCGTCACCGAGGAAGAAAATTGCACGGCGCAGTCTGGGTGCTCTGTCATGTTCTTCAGCCAAAATGGGCTTGTGCTTGACCATCCCGTGCCAGCTGGTACCATGGCCAATGTCCCATATTACTGCTCACTCTTGCAGCATAAGGTGAGGAAGGCTCTTTGCTATAAACAACCAGAACTGCTGGAGCGTGGTGCCATTTTGCTCCAGGACAATGCAACACCTCATCGCCATCGTGATGTGCAAAATCTGGAGCAATGTTGGGGCTGGGAGGTGTTGGCACATCCTCCCTACTCTCCGGATCTCGCCCCATGTGATTATTGGTTGTTTTCACATGTGAAAGAACATCTTCGGGGAAAAGGATTTGACTCGGAAGACGATATCAACACTGCTGTCACTGCCTCTTTAAAGCGTCCGACCGCAGACGAATACAGAGCTGCAATTGATCGTTTACCACGAAGATGGGAAAAGTGGGTGAACAGTGCTGGTTATTACATTGAGTAGAGGACATATGTGTATACATTCAGGAACATCAACAGTATTTTTATCTAGTATTTTGTTATTACAATAAAATCATACACAAAACTTCTGAAATGGCCTACGTACATGAGGTATAATTTTCTAATAACATTTAAAATGTTCCAAAACTCTTATTTTAAGAGAAACATGTATTCAATATACAAGCATTATGGGTAAAAATAGTCGGTCTTAGAACAGTTAATACTTTATATATCCTTCATGTCTGTCTTGCATTCTAAAAATTCTGTGATTGAATAAAAAGAATGGGTAATAAGATACCCATATAATTTGGTTTTAAATTTTTTCCTGTCATTTCTGTGGATTTGTATATAGCTTGAAAGATTATTAAAGATTTTAATGCCACAGTACGCAACTCCCTTTTGAACACAAGATAAATTTACCATAGGTAAATGTAACAAAATTGATAAGATTGCAAAATAACATAAAATAACAAATACAATTTTATTTTTCTGGAACCTGCATTTATTTTAAAGTCCACTATCAAAATACTGGTGTCACTCCCTTGATTCAGTTATGGCCAAAAGTATGATCACATACCAACTGGCAGATTCATGAAACTCGATGGGAATGTCCCAGTAAAAACTCAATTAGCACAGTGAAAACTCAAAATCCATTACCACAAGTTATTACCAGTGAATCTACAAACTCCTAAGCACAGCATACAGTAGTGATACTTCAAGTAAAAACTAATTCTTACCACATCTCCGTTAGTTTGTAGTAGTTCTCAATGCTTTTTGCTAATATAGAGAATGGTCATGTATTTAATGTTCAGATTTTATTTAGCCTTTTGGTGCAGGATATGCAGCAAAATTATTATGAATAAAGATAATTAATTTTCTGTTTGTTACTACTTTTTTCAAAATTTTACAGAAAGTGCTACAAAAGTAAAATCTTCCTAAAAGGAAACACAAATTGGTATTATAAAACTGTTGTCATAATGAACTCATCATAATAAACTATACTCATAAATAATGGACTTCCACTGTAACTTTATGAAAGGAAGTTCTGTACATTGCAGTGATTATTACAGTAATAAACATAAAGTTCACTATTGGACTTACAATACATTTACAGAATATTAACAAAGATAAGAAATGATCCCTCCTTTCTTCATTCTAATTTTCCCCAGTCAATTAACACAGTGAGCTCAAAACATTCAATAACGACAAGCAATTCTAACACAGTATCAAGGAAAACAATAAAATTAAGCTGTATGAAAACATGTTTATGCAATTTTTCTAATACAGTTTTCCAGTATGTTTTGAAATTACCATATCCCAAAATGCTGATTCCAAAGCACCTATTATAAGTTCCTCAATAGTCACTTCTCTCTCGGGAATGAAGTATGCAGCTCCATGCTTTTTTGATGCTTCAAGGTGCATGTAACCCTCTAGTGGTGGCAGCAAATGATCAATCACATCCACCAACTTCTCCTGCGTATCCAAATGAAGTTATTTTACATGTTTATGAACTATGTATTCTACAACAACCAAACATTACACATAATACAATAGTATTTACTTTCACACAACATGTAATACTCACATGCCAGAAATAGGCAAAAATGATCTTATAGCATTGCATATCATTCAGAATTTCTTATTTCTAGCTGAGTAAGGCAAAAATTAATTTTACCCCATCACCTGAGATACCCATTTATATTAAATTCTTGTTCTGCTTAAGTGGAAATTTGTAGCCCAAATAGATTTTGTACCTTCATACCAACATATTTAGGATTCAGAATCTGACATGTGTACACAAATCTGATGCTGGTATTTAATCTTCCTTTTTTAATTCATTATTGTATGAGTCATTATAAAGTGTAAAAATATAACAAAATTATATGAGCAACATATGCAGTATACTTTCTTTACCCTACCTAGTGATTGAAAAAACTTAATGCAATTACATACTTCACTTGAATATTCTGTGTTTTTAATGCAAACATCCAGTATATCTACATTTAAATTTTCAAAAAGGGCACACCAAACAATGTGAAAGCTTCATTCTTGATGTCCATCCTAACAACAATTTGAAAATGAGAAATTGTTAAAGTAGAATTAGTTCCAGCCAACAGGTACACCACATTTTACAAACCATTCTTTCACACACACTGGACAAAGGAAAATGCTGTACTGAACTCACTGATTTGACCTTAAACTAAACCAAATTCTCCAATGATGTGGCACCAGAACTTACAGGGCAAATTGCAGAGTTTCTTGGAAACTTAAAGCTAGGCATTAGTATGAAATCATTCAATTCAATTTTAAAAGAAGAAAACAATTTACAGTCACCATGCCACAATTAATTTACAAATAGAATTGCAGCATTTCAAACCAAAAATTATATATTAAATTATGTTTTAATGTAAATGAATCACAGATTGTTCTTCACTTTTCAGTTCAGTCTGTATTTCTCCACCTGATTATACTGGTTGTAAGTGTATGGCTCAACTGTTTCAATAATCTGACCCTCATAAACATTCACAGAGTGCAATGTTATCCAGTTACTACCTGGCATAAAGAAAATGAGTTTGCAGCAAATATGTCTCAGTTGAGACATGTAGTTTCAAGACACTTCTGTAATTCTGCAAAAGCCAAGTAATGCTGCTGTTGTGTTTTAAAAACTCACAATTTCTTCTGCTGTTATTTAAAAGTATAATTTGTTGCTGACAGCCCTAAAGACTGGTTATACACAAGCTTGTTCAGTAAAATGTACTTACATGAAGAATATGATGCAGTTGATTGACAGCAGCTACTGCTGCACCTTTTCCGGCATGGCCATCAAACAATGCAAAGTAAACATAAGGTAAGCATGTTACAGGATTCATATGCTCTCGGGATGATGCAGGTTTTCCAAAGTCTTGTCTGATATCTCTCATGCTCCGGTCTCTTGATTCAGGACGCTCCAGCGTAGCCCTCCTTAAACAGGCTTGATCTTCATTCCAGATAGACTTCCCAGCATTCACTGCTCTGCAAATTGGGGGAATGGGGCAGTTATTACGTTCAAAATCCAGGTTTGTATAATTTTGCAGTTAAGCTTATGAAATACCAAAGTATAAGTTAACAGTAAAATTAAATACTGAAAGTCAATATATTATCATCATCCTGAATGACTTGTGCCCTTTTTTTTGAATACAAAATTTTAATACGTAAACAGCAACAAGTCACATGTTTATGACTATTCTACCACTCGTATGGTGTCTGGGTCATACTTCTTCAGCATTTAAATGCTGCAGTGCTCCATCAGCCCAGACATACTAAACCAAAGACAAAATTATTAATGATGACACCATAAAACAGAGGTGCATAAACCCTGGGTGCCAGGTCATCCTGGCGAATATATTTTATATGGTGGTGCCTAATATTTGTGGGTCCTCAGTATGGAACTTGCTTTATGTTACCTACTGGTGCCCAGAATTTTGAGGTGGCTCCTAAAACTTTTGGAAAAATCTGTGCACCCCTGCCACAAAATATTATCTAAAATAAAACTAACAATTATCACTCAATGTCATGTCAGCGTTAATGTTCCAGTCACTTTAAGTTATCCGTGTAACAAAAAAGTGGCATCGACTGGGGTGAGCATGCTACAGATGGTCATGTTTACAGTTCTTCCTCCTTCCTTCATAAGCAGTGATGCACAAAATTCCTTTACACTCAATACATTGGTCCTATGATATAACATTGAAAACATACCAATATTTAATAAATATCAATCCACTGATGTATCACTGACAAAATATCGGTCATAAAATGTTGATATTCTTGTGGTATGAAATGCTAATAGTCCATACCTAAAAAGCTAAGTACTACTTTCAGGAAAATCATCTCAGTGTGCTTTGTACCGCACAATGAGAATGGTTACCCATTTACACAGTTCTTTATTGTAATCTACAGGGATGAAACTAGGTTGGAAAGAAAACCATGGGATTCAAAACATTGGCATCGAAGACTCTCAAGGCAATATAATAATAAATCAGAGACGAGTATTGCAAATTTGGGAGAATTATATCACAGAGCTCTACGATCGAGCTAATCGACCAGAACATCTAGACGTCGAACCTGAAGATGAAGTAGATGAAGACGAGAAAGGCCCTTATATTTTGCAAAGTGAAGTGGAAAAAGCTATCAAGGAGATGAGGGATAAGAAGGCTACAGGAGATGATGATATACCTGGGGATGTACTCAAATTGTTGGGAGAAGGTGGTCTAAGGCTAATGACACAGATGATCAACAGCATGTATGTAACTGGAGAATGGCCCAGAGATTTTATTGAAGTTACAATGATTGCCTTAAAGAAGAAGCCCAAAGCTACAAAATGCAGCGACCATCGCACAATCAGCATCATCGCTCATGCAGCAAAGATAGTAGCGAGGATACTTACAAGAAGGATTGAGAGGAAAATTGAAGATGCACTTGGAAAAGATCAGTTTGGATTTAGAAGAGGAAAAGGAACTAGGGATGCAATTGGGATGCTGAGAATAATATCAGAACGAACCTTGGTCATAGATGAGGAATTGTGTGCTTGCTTCATAGACTGGCTGAAGGCATTTGACCGTGTCAACTGGACCAAATTAATGCAAATCCTAAAAGGAATTGGGATAGACTGGCGCGAAAGAAGCTTGATCAGCAAATTGTACATGGAACAGTGTCAAAATACGACTGGACCAAGGGGAGACGAAAAGTTTGAAGATTGGAAGAGGAGTTAGACAAGGTTGCTGCTTGTCACCGATTCTGTTCAACTTATACAGCGAGTACCTTACCAAGGAAGCTCTTGAAGGGTTTGGAGACTTCAAAATAGGAGGACAAGTAATTCGCACTGTGAAATATGCAGATGACCTTGTGCTACTGGCTAGAGAAGAAAAGGTGCTACAGGGCATGATTGATAGACTAATTGAAATTGGAAGACGCTATGGAATGGAAATGAATGTGGGAAAAACTAAAGTAATGAAAATCTCAAGGCAACCATCCCCAATGAAAATTATGATAGATCAAAAACAATTGGAGAATGTTGAATATTTCAATTATTTGGGTAGCATGATAACAAGTGATGCAAGGTGTACACGTGAAATTAAATCCAGAATTGCCATGGCAAAAACAGCATTCAACAAGAAGAAAAATCTTTTCACCAGCAAACTGGAATTAAATTTAAGGAAGAAACTAGTAAAGTGCTACATTTGGAGCATAGCTTTGTATGGTGCTGAAACGTGGACACTTCGGAAAGTAGATCAGAAGTATCTGGAAAGTTTTGAAATGTGGTGCTGGAGAAGAATGGAGAAGATCAGTTGGACCGATCGTGTGAGAAATGAAGAAGTATTACACAGAGTCAAGGAGGAGAGGAATATACTACATACAATAAAAAGAAGAAAGGCTAACTGGATTGGTCACATCTTGCGTAGAAACTGCCTTCTGAAACATGTGATTGAAGGAAAGTTAGAAGGAAGGATAGAAATGACGGGACGACGAGGGAGAAGACGTAAGCAGCTACTGGATGACCTTAAGGAAAAGAAAAGATACTGGAAATTGAAAGAGGAAGCACTAGATCGCACCCTGTGGAGAACTCGATTTGGAAGAGGCTACGGACCTGTCGTAAGACAGACTACAGAATGAATGACTGAACAGGGATGACATGTTTCAGTAAAAAAGCCATTAGGTCTCATAATTACATATAGAATAGGCTCAAGTGGTGTTGCTTGCCATTAGTATGTAATGAGATCTCACTTCCTTTATGACTATTATTTATCAGGGATGTATGTTAAAAAGTTCTCCAAAGCTGCAAACCTGTCTCAGATTTTAACCTGATACTACTCTCTTTCACGTCACTTGGCTCCACATCAAACTTCTGTGTTTTCTGTGTACTTACTGACAGTCTCTCCCTAAATTTGCAACAACCAAATAGTGATCAGTACCACAGTCAGAGCTTCTGAAAAAGTGAAAATCAAGCATACTTGAATGCCATCTCCTGCATACCAAGTGCCATCAATCTGACTGTGGATCTCCCCATCAGGAAAGGTCCAAGTGTACTAAAGATGTTTTGATGTGGAAATATTGTGTTCCTGACAATTAGATTTTTGCATGTGGTGAAATTTATTACTCTAACACCATTATATTTTCAGGTAAACTCTCTTTTCCACTTGCGGGTTTAAAATATATTTTCTCCAGAAATTGTTATTGAAATCTCCCAACAGAATTTGCATGTGGTATTTAGGGAATTGATCAAGTTCCTGCTCTAATTCCTCACAGAAACTGGCTTTGAGTCACCACTTTAATCCTCAGTTTGGGTATGTACATTCAGAACAATATCACACCAACAATCTCTTTGCACTTTTGCACTATACATGACATTCTATCACTAACATACTCCACTCCTTTAACTGCTGACATGATACTTTGCTCTTCTCTTGTAGCTGTTTTGTTGACCCTGACCTATAGAGACTCCTCACATTCCAAGTTCCAAATCTCATGTCAATTTTCATTCCTCAAGACTGTTCCAAAGAATCTGTCCAAGGCCTTGTGTAATATTTCATATGCCGACGTTTTTAGTGCGTTGTTAGCTTTTACAGTGAGTTCCTAGCCCCTCATCCAATCTCCAGAATGCAGGACCACCCTTTGAGAGCCATCCACAACTGCTCATTCAATATATTCACAGCTACCCTCCAAACATGAAAACCATTACCTCCATTTACAACCTGAGGGTGTGCCATGCTGTGGTGACAGGGACCTAGTTAATGTGGGTGGAGATATTTCCCTTTATTAATTTCATCAATCAGAAGTACAAAATACGGTACTGTAAACTACATAACACAATTCAGTGAACTGTTAAAGGTTTATCCAACAACTGAAACGAACATAAACTGTGTTTCACAAGAACATGCTGATGACAAATGAGTGCATTTACATCAACTAACACACAAAATTACTGATGTGCGGCTAACACAGAAAAGGTGAAACATATACAGAAGTAAGCATGATCGCAATGCAGTGGATAAGATACGAGACAGACACGTTACCAAGTTAATATGGTTGGCCATATTTGAGAAACGCACATCAGCTGTTGAAGTGGTGAAAAAACATACGAAACAAAATAACCTACGAAAAATCAATTACCTTACGCACACGATTATAGTTTATTTATTAGCCCGTGGACAAAAAGACAGCCCATCACAATATAGAATCAATTTCTGTCACATCTCGATCTGGGAATGCTTTTCTGGGGCCAAGCTGTCAAAAGTTAGCTTACTCAGCCTCTTCCACTCAGACGCTCAATAAATAAATACTTACTCAGCATAACCACTGTTCCACGGTAGCTTGGAAATGTCTCGTGGTACTATAATCGGGCGAATATGATGGTCTGCCGAAACTAAAATTTCTTCATCTGTATGGAACTGCAAAAATTGTGGTCTGCTGTACGGAAATTTTGGGCTCAAAGACCTGTCATCCGGGCTGCTTTCAGAATCCTTCAAAACTGGCAACGGTTCGATTCCTCCAACTACATTAAATATTGCATTCTTAAACCGGCTGAACATGGCAAGTTGTAAATAATACAATTCTGTTAATAAATTTAATACAAGCCGCGGAAAATCCACTGCAGTCACTTCCATACCACTAAACACCTTTCCCGGAACTTCTCCATGCTCCAGGCTGTCGTGGCACTAGTCAAATTACAGTAACAGTACGAAGTGCATAACATTAATAAAATAACAAAACAAGCAAAACATATACACCAATATGTTTCAGGAAATACAAAATGGCTGCACAAGTTTGCATAATGCAAGTTAAACTTAAAACAATAATAATAACTACGTAATTTGAATCAATTTCTAGTGACGTGTCGGTATTGGCCACATAGTTCGCGCACAAATTACGAAACCCATTTCGTACAGTCCATATACACATTACATTTATTTTCGCCTGTTATGGAAGACGAAGTATATCAACGCTGTCACGAATCTAATGAACTGGAAGTATATCATTCATCGGAATATTGCATGATTTCAGATTTTCAATGCAGTGAATATAAACATACGGTCTTCTCGGATGTGTGGCCGCGCAGGTTGGTAGATAGGTACCATAATCTGCATCTTAATATTATGTGCCTGTCTTATGAATCTCTAAGAGGATGGTGAGGAGGAGGATATTTGGGCCTAAGATGGACGAGATAACAGGGGAGTGGAGAAGACTACATAAGGAGGAACCTAACGATCTGTACTCATCACCATTCGGGTGATCAAATCAAGAATGAAGTGGGCGGGGCATGTAGCACGTATGGGTGAGGGGAGAGGTGCATACAGGATTTTGGTGGGGAGACCCGAGGGAAGGAGACCACTTGGAAGACCCCAGCGTAGATGGGAGCACAATATTAAAATGGATCTTCAAGAAGTGGGATGGGGGCATGGACTGGGTTGATATGGCTCAGGATAGGGACAGGTGGCGAGCTCTTGTGAGTGCGGTAATGAATCTTCGGGTTCCACAAAACGCGGGGAATTTCTTGACTAGCTGACAACCTGCTAGATTCTCAATAAGGAATCTGCTCCATGGAGTTAGTCTTATGAATCTTTCAGACAAAATCTGTCCGTGAGGTTTTGCAACCAGAACTTTCAATTGCAGATGGGCGATTCACTGATTTCTTAATCACTGTGTTTCCAGTGACCGTTGCTTGTGGGTAACGGATTTTAATTAGCGGTGGTGATCACTTGGGTTACCAGCTACCTCTGCAGCACTAGAAAACAGGGAAATTCTGGTGGTGTGAAAGGAAGGGTACAGCATTATTCATGGACGGGAGAGGGGGAAATAGATTTTGATGCGTGTTGGGTGGAAATGAATTAATGCTTTTATTGAGATCTGCGCTGTTATGGGATATTACGCGGCGTCGTGTGGTAATTGTTTACCGACGTTTCGGGACAACGTTTCGGTCCCATCTTCACGGGTCAAGAGTCCGAGTAGGAAAGAAAGAAAGCCAGCAACCTATAACGCAGATTCATTGAAAGGCGCGAAGGGTAAATTTTATTTCGTTTATGATTATTATTCTTACATTTTTATATTTATTCCTCAATTGTTCTAGTTCCACTTTTATTTATTTCATTAGTTATTTATAATTCACTGTTTGTAATTAATACATTCGTTTATTTGATTTATTCCCTTCCTTGTTATTGATGCATTCCATACATTTTCTCCCATTATTCACACCCTGCTTCACCGGCAGCGACTGGCCACCCTGAGACCGGTTCTCGCCCAGGTATCCCACAAGCCACTATACGTGTCTCTCTTACCCTCCCACCCGCGCGCTGTTTTGATTTTTCGTCTTCTAATTTATTTTTATTTTTTTGCTGTTGGTTTATTTGTATTTTGTATTGAGCTTACCTTTATATTTTCCTCCCTTACTATTACTCTATTCCATACACATTTTTTCCAGCTGTCTTAGCTCCCTTACGTTGTTTCTATCCACCCCTCTCTCACCCTGGTTCTACCCTATTGTCTTTCATCACGCCTACTGATTGCTATCCCGCGCGCCTTTCCATGAATCTACGTTATAGGTTGCTGGCTTTCTTTCTTTCCTACTCGGACTCTTGACCCATGAAGATGGGACAGATACGTTGTCCCGAAACGCCACGTAATATCCCAGAAGAGCACAGATCTCATCAACATCGCGGCAGAAGCCTGAAATCAAGGTTAATGCTTTCATTGCACTTCACAGCTATATCCCCTACATAATTTTGAATATTCTGTTTATTGCTTAAAAATGATAAGTGTCAAAGATCCATAACTGATTAGGTTTCTGACTTCCCAACTGCTGATTTCTGTTCAGAAAGTCAAAACTCACATTATTTACCATGGAAGTTGTAATCAGAATTAATGTAAATTTAGCATACCAACATAACAAAATTTGTCAATGTGAAAGTACTGGGTATGGAAATGCACTGTAGCTTACATGTAGCTGAAATGTAAAAATCTAACAAAGGAAAAAGAAACATACAGAAAAGTAATACCAATATTTTCAGAACATTCAAATTATAAAAATATGTGGGAGAGGAAATAGACCTGAGATAAGATGTTAATGCCTTCCATTACAGTGCCTAACCAGTTACAGGCTATCAAGTGAAATGTGATTCAACTCAACACATACAGTTCCAATGATCACAGCAGCACCTGGTCAGTTAGAGGCTAGTAAGTGAAACATAAACAGCCAATCCAATCTTAGTTTCATGGCAGAATTCTTAATTATCGGCTTCTCTGTCTACAGATGTAAACAGTAAAATAAACAAAACAGAACTATAATTTCACCCATTGTTGTACCTGGGTGTGAAACTTGGTGTCTCGTGTTAAGGGAAGAATGTTTGAGAATAGGAGGCTGAGCAAGATATTTGGGCCGATGAGGGAGGAAGTAACAGGATGGAGAAAACTGCATAATGAGGAGCTTCATGATTTGTATTCCCCATCAAATATTATTAGGGTGACCAAATGAAGGATTATGAATAAGTGGGGGCATGTAGCATGCATAGGGGATAAGAGAAATGCATACAGGTTTGTGGTAGGGAAACCTGAAGGAAGGAACCACTGGTAAGACACATGCATAGCTAGGAGGATATTAAACTGATCTGAAAGAAATGAGGTGGTATGGCATGGGCTGGATTAAAATGGATCAATGAGAGAACTTTTCTGAACATAATAATGAACCTTCAAGTTCCATAAAATGTGGGGAATTCCTTGATGAGCTATGGTACTACTGTATAAGCTTCTCAAGAAGCATCCTGCTCCATGGAGTTAAAGAGTCAGTTACGCCGAAAATTCCATTCTTCAGGGAGGACGCTGCGTCACTGGGTACTTGGTTCCCAACATTTTAAAGGAATGTAGTTCCTTCATCTTCAAGGATCTAAGAGTTCTGAGAACTAACAGAAGTTCTATGCAGGAAAGATTAAGGGTACGTTGCATACATGCCTGTCTACCCTATCATATCCCGTGTCATTTCATAGCCACCTGGAATCTGCTATGCCACAAAAATGCTTATTGCAGAACCCTTTATAGTCTTGGGCTCTGCATGCCTACCTCATCAGCTACCCTTAATCTATCCTTGTTACTGCATTTATCAACTATTGTTAGAATTCACAGTAACTAGCAATGTAAGTTAAATAAAGTAGTTAAGTGCCATGTTATTACCTTCTTTGTTATTATTAAGCTTCCATGGTACACATATTTTTAACCTTTAAGAGGCCATAAACTTTCTGGCATGACAATAATACAATTTCAGTGTACATATGCCTTCCAAATTCAGCTGACTCTTACTGCAAGTCTGGCCACTCCACAAACACAATAGCAAAGCACACGTGGAACAAAACTAAAATGGTATTTTAATTCCCATGTGTGAGGTAAAAAGTCTCATCAAAATAGCTGGAAGAAGAATTTCCATAATTGCCTTGCAGGAAACAATAACCCAGTATGGCAACCAATACTGACACTGACTTCCATACATTGTAAAATTAATGCTTCACTTCATAAAGAATGTGAAGGAAATCTGCCCTTACTTTTGGTTGAATGCAAAAACACATCCACTTGTAAAATACACGTTGAAACTACAGAGTATTTACCATACTTTCTTTAGCAGAGAACATACCAAAATATGTGCTGTAATGGTGCCATTAGAAGTGAATTTAAGTATAAAATTGTAACACTGTAAGATAATTTTATACTAAATTAATATTATACTCTCACATTCTGAACTGCCCTTTTTTTTACACATAACTTAGCACAAAATTCCAAGAGTAGAATACTTATAATAAACAAGAGCAAATGAAAACAGCTATACTGCAGTAAAAGAGTAAATTGTTTTTATTTAAAAAGTATATAAAAATCTGATTCAGTAGTCCCAAATGTTTCTTCATTGATAATATAACAATTTTACCACATCTGTTCGTGAACACAGAAAAGTCACTTTATTGTAAGGTATTATTGAAATATATGTTGCATATTACAGAGCACTCAAACTTGAAATGAAGTAGATTGTGTCTAAGCCTGGGAATTAATCCACTAGCACTCTTATGAAACTGGCTTGTTGCTTGCATTATGTGTCAGCATTCAAATTCTAACAGTTCCATACTTACACAACTGGTGCTCACAGCTGCTTAGAGATGGCACATTTAATTCTGGAACCTTCATGGTCACAGACAATATAATATTTCATGTGATTCTCTCAATGAACTGAAAAACAAGGAGAGAAAATCTTTGGCTGTAACAATGGAAAGGAAATCTACACAATAATTAAAAAGTGTGTGGCAATGATTATATGACAAACAGTTTATAGCGACCCACATCACTAACTAAAAGCACAAATTACATACATTTCTGTGACATGAAACTAAATTTGAATGAAAGTTCCCCTTTAACAGTGCAATACATGGAAAAATGATTACAAATGGTGAATTGGTAAAGATTTCAGAGGTGGTCACGACCATTTCAAGCATATAACTGGACAAACCACACACACTCAGCCAGGATAGCTTCTACCCTAGCCAAGATTTGAACCAGGTATCTTCTGCATTACAAGCACGAGTGCAATTGGTAACTGCATGTCAAGATGAGTCAGCATCCTTACATTTGGACATCCTTCCTGACTCATAGTGTGGCCTTCTGAAGCATAACACTGTGTCCTAACTCAGAAGACAACAACATGAATCTTAACTACTGCAAAAACCTTAAAATTATACCCTTGAAGATGCATACACACAAGAATGCCAGAATTCTGTAGATTCCTCAGTAACACGTCTGCCCTGTCCTAAAGTTGTTTGAATCTTTTCACAATAATTACGAAATATGTGACACTCCATAATTTGTATTTCCAATACTGACCAAGAACCTCAAGAACCTCAGAAATTTTATGTTAAAACGAATACATATTCTACATAAATTTACAAGCCTGCCAGTATATTACACATTACTGCAAGGAAATAAATGAATGAAAAATCAAGTATTAGTTTACAAAGTACAGCGTTGAAAAATGCTAACAATGTTAACATAGAGCTGAATGAAAAAACTCCCTACCAAAATTTAAAAAAAGAGTGTAACCAGATTACTACAAATACAACACAAATAAACATGTACAAAACAAATTTATATAATTTTTATCAAACATTACAATCAACATAAACATCACAATTTATGTTAAACAGGCATAAACAATAAAAACATGTAAACTTGGCATCTGAGAATATTTCATGTCTTACATATCTGTCCTTCAATCCTTACCATTCACACTCATTCCAGACTGTTGTCCCAAAAGACACAATTTGTCACACAATCTTGATTTGGAAAATGCTTTAGATCAAATTACATTTTGGGGAGGGGGGAGTTAACATAATACTTTTGCAGGAGCATACAATCAGGCTGCTAACCATCTAGAAGCCAATGCATTCAAACAACCTAACTGTACCTTTGAGAGGTAAATGCCACAAACTGTCTGAAAGCATGGCTATGATGTTGCAGCTTTAGATACGTTCATCACACATGTCCATCCAATGCCTCACATAACATAAACCCACTGATTTACTACTCATGTGAAAACTTAATTTTGAGGGAATAATCTGTAAAGTCCACTTGAAAACATTTCTTATCAACAAGTAGCACTGGTATAAACGTTAAACAGCTGCAATTCTGAGTACGGGTCACTACTTGCTGCCCAATTCGTTGTAACATGAGTCACAGACTCGGACGGGCTTTTTGTTGCTTGCAATGGGAGCCATCTTAGATGAACACTCATTACAGAAGATCTGTCCACAGTTGCGGCAGTGATGCTTTCTCACAATAATTGAGAACTCCTTCTGGCAAAGACTGCAGCTAATAACATCAGAGTCCTCAGTCCATTTGCGACCCAACAATTTTTCCAGTTCAAGCTGAGTTTTAAATAAAAAGTACAATGCATTAGTAATTTTATTTTCAAGAACATAAAGAAAATGATCACAGCCAGGATACAAACACAGTACAGCATCATTAAAATAAATCCACCACCCAAATTACTTCATTTTCACAACAAATTACATGAATTCTGTACTGAATTTACAAACAACCTTACCCCTATTTACGTACTATTTACTGACATACACATTTTGATACTAACTTCTTCTTCATCATCATCATCATCATCATCGTCGTCGTCGTTGTTGTATGCATAACATAAAATTACACAAAGTGTTTAAGGACACACAAAGAAGTGGATAGTGTATCAAAGGCTGGAAGTTGTATCAGCTACTGATAATAAAAAGCATCAATGACAGATTGACTGACAATATCTCACCATGTGACAATCTTCTGTATTGCAAAAGTAACAGTAATTCACCTCCTGTTTGAATCCTTGAATAAGGGGGAAGTAGTGAGGTACCCTACCCTGTGTACAGCTATGGAATGACTCATGCAAAGGATGTTCACATCTTAATATATTAACATCACAATTACTGTCTGTTCCAAAGTACTGCTCCCAGCTTAACATGCAACATACATACACTGTAATTAATTCACCTAACATAGAGATGTGAAATCCATATAAACACACATGTAAGCCTTGGTATTATTATCAAAGAACCTTCAATGCAGAAACTTGAAGAATGTATCTTAAAATACCTACCTGAAGAGTCTGATTTTCACGTCCAAGCTCATGCAAAGCTGCTTGACTTTCTTCCAATTGCCGGCGGAGATCAGTAATTGTTTTACGTAGATTTTCACTCTCTGCAGAGCTTGCATAGCAACGTTCTAATAATGCCTGTTGCTCGGACTGGCTGGCTGCAAGCTGTGCTTCAAGGGCTGACCAAAGACAGAAGCCATCACACACAGTTAAAATACAAAATTTACAATGAAAGAAGCTGAGGCCCTGTGCAATAAAATAACAATACATAACCCCCTGCATGAAGCTGGTGGCTTGCTAACTTTTTCACATCAAATCCATAAGGAATTCAATAATTTCAAATCAGCTATGCAGAATAGGGGTTTACATGGATTATCACACTTCTTATAAGAATAATGGTACTGTGCCTCAAAGTGGATCTTGATACTTATTACTCATTTTTCCAATTCACAATTTTAACTTCTACATCATCCAATACTCATCTCTCATCTACATGCTTCATTTCAACATCTTAGGATTAGAGCTTATGTTTGCTGACATAAATTTTGTCTACAGAATATAATACTCAACACCTACTGCAAGGTATTCCACTCCACTCATTACATAATACACTCTCGGTGGACTAGTGGTTAGCGTGCTCGCCACTGGACCCAAGGTTCGCGGGTTCGATCCCGACCGAGGTCGATGGATTTTTAAGGGTGATAAAAATCCGGAGCACCACTTCCTTCGGAGGGGAAGTAAAGCCGTCGGTCCCATATCATAGATTTACGGCATGTAAAAGAACCTTACGGCATGAATAGAACTAGTAATGCTCGTAAGCAAAATTCAGCGGCCATTTCTCACCCATGTCTCCTGACTGACTGCCAGAGCCATCTGGCCAGATGGTTTCGGCAGTCACATCAGGATTGAGTTGAACAGCGCTGCCAGTGGGCTGGTCATCCACTGCCACAAATGCACAAGACCGAGTAACCTCGGAAAGAGGAGGCCCAAGCCCATATAGGGCTGTCGAGCCATGGTTATATTATTATTATTATTATTACACAAGCAATTACAAGCAAACATACTATAATCTGCAGCAACCTTGGTGTTACATACCTACAATATGGAAATAGCTAAGCAAGTAGTTGTTACAACTTCACTACAAGTTATTCCTCTAAACACAGAGAGTTAAAGAGAGACCATAATAAATATGGACTTCCCTTAGTTCAAGGAACACGACTTAATGTATGTCACACCTGAAACTCCCCAAAAATGTATTTACATTAATTTCCTTACCTAACTTTTCTCCAGCTATATCATCGAGAGAGGCACACATATCCTTCAATTCCTTATTTTTCTTTTCAATTTCTTCTTCAGATGATTCCTTCAAAACTTCATTCTTTTTCTTCAGCTCTATAAACTTACATTTCTCTGCAGCCTGTATGTAAGATGATAAAAGGAAAATCAATACAACATAGTCATTATAATTTTGATTACTATGACTGCTTTGCTTTATGGAAGTTGCTTGTCTTTGATTTTGGAAGGAACTTAAGAATGAGCTCGTCCTTCATGTAAGACAGGACAGAAACACAATTTTAAATTCTGTATTGTTAATATAGTGACTGTAATTATACGCATTCCTAATGATAAGAATTAAAGAGGCTGTTAATATACAAATATATTTCGTCGTATGAATAACATGTTTATTGGGAAAATTTAGCATCAGCAGCACTGGAAATATTTGAATAGCAATGATACATGGGATGTAATTGAAGTCATATGACATAAAGACCCCTGAGGAAACTTGCACTAAATTTCATATCAGGAATTAACTATGTCCATGAGATGGGAAAACAGTACATGTGCCCCTGTGGGAATCTGCCTGCAATTATATACTCTGAGTACTCCCATATTATCACCACTTTTACATAAATGCTAACAACGATAAACACTCATGAACTGCATTTTGATTAGAAATCATTCGCATGTTTCATTATCAGCAAACTTACCAATTCTTCTTCAGTTGTCTCTTTGGCAGCAGCCACAGCTGACAACTCATTCTGCAGGGCTGTCTGTTTTTCATGTGCATTCTTTTTGGCTTCCCACTAAATCCCTTCCAGTGTTGCTATTTGCTGCTTCGTTTCTGCTTTTTGATCTAGCAGCAGTTTGTTACACTCTTCAAGTTCTGAAACCACCTAAAAGGAACAGAAAATATTTACTTTGTAAGAACTGCTGTTGTTGTAATCTAATTACGTATTACCAGAATGGGCTTCGGATGCACATGATCTCACACACTATTCCTTCAAATGTTAAGAGCAAGTGCAATATCATGAGTTACAACACTTCAACCCACAGTCCAGCAAATATTATATCCATAACAGGGTAAACATAAACATCCTTATTTCACTAAACAAAACTTGCCTTTACACAGAATTTAATGTGCATGGCCCTTCCTTTGTACCTAAAGTTTAGAAAGTGTTTTGTGCATTCCACCATAAGCATACTAAAGTATGACCTGTCCTGATGATGCAGCTTAATTTTCCATACTTTTTCCTTCCTCCATAAAGAGACTTAGGCTTTGGTACTCATTGATTTTTATAACATGCAGTATACATTGAAAGTTCCCAAACAATATATGTGATATTAATGAAAGCAATTTCCCTACAGATGCATAATGAGGCTAAAGCAAAAGCAGACAACAGTAAACTTGAAGGTTCAACACTAGTCATACCAAACTGCATTGCAGGACATGATCCTGAGACAATTCCACCTACTTCTGGCTCTCACAACCTGCTTCCCTGAAACCCATCTTAATATTAAGTCCATTTTTGCTTCTGTGGCCATGTCAAACAGAACAGAAGTCACAGAAGATCTCCACAGAATCATGGAGACACAATTAGTCACAGAACTGTAAAATGTCATATGCTTCAAGAAGGGTTGCATACTAGACCTCTTCTACAAAACCACATCATGAACCCTGTTATTTGTACATCACTGAAGAACATGTGAGGGGATCTGAATAAAACATTCTTTCAACACGATTGCAGTGGACTATGTACAATTAACACAATTTTGCACATCCTCAGTAACACATTCATGGTTTTGTTCTCTCAAATCAATTTACTGGATGTTAAGGTTACAGGTGATCTTTTCTCCCTATGTAATCTGGCACATTCACAATTTATGGGGATATCCTATTACATTATATGTGGCTCAGCCAGAAGTTTCTGGACTGGCCGCATGAAGTGATAACCAGATATGATGCAGCTGTGCTCTGCTACATACTGCAGAGTTAATTTATTGTGAATTAGTGTGGTGAGTGTCACTGTTGCAGAACTTTGCATTTCTGTGCAACTGATGTTTAACTGTGTTTGTGTCAAGTGCATTCTGCAATAACTGTAGCCCACTGAAATGGCAGACCTTCAGGAACAGAGAATTTTTGAGTTTTATTTCAGTTTTTGAGAGAATGGCTTTGGAGGCTTGTGAAATGCTAAAAAAGCCTTTCGTGATGATGCCATGAGCAGAACACAAACCTCTGAATGGTACTGAAGTCAATCCTCGTACCCAATAACCAATATGCTCCAAGCAGGGCCAACCTAAAAAGGTGAAAGAATGGAACAACAGGCCACTGCTCTGTGAAAGGCCCACTCTCCAAGAGCAGCTATATGTATAAATATAATGGGCAGCTTTATCACCCATCACATCAATCCACGATGTGGACATGGTCCCCAAAACGGTGGACACCAGCTTCATTTTCACTTGACTGATCACCAAAGAAGACTTCATTGCAGTCATGGTGAAGGTTCAAATCACATAAAGAGGTAATTTTTGACTGTTTGTAAAACACAATATGGGTAACAGGGGTTAATTATATGCACAGAAGTATGTATTTACACTGTGCAACATAAGCCCACTTACCACTTGGCTGTGTTCAAACAATGATTTGATATCCTCCACTTCTTTCTTCCATTTGTCTTCAATCTGCTTTTTGTCCTCTTCTACTCCTGCTGTAAGCTCAAACAGACTAGTTTCCAAGGCTGTTCTTTGTACACCCAACACCTGGAGCTGTTCCTCCAAATCCTTTAAGTTTTCTTTTAACAAACTGTTTTCAGCAGCGAATTTAGCATTTTCCTTTAGAAGAGGATAAGGTAAATGTAATGCAATACACCCATGAGATATATATATATATATATATATATATGAACATAATGTATACATGTATAATGTGCAAAAAGTGCAAACAGCTTACACAAAAATAAAACATATCATGGGAGCTACAGACATTCACTGATCATGGGAACTTTCCAACTGACAGAGAGATGTTACATATTATATGACACATGTTATTTACTTGTTTACATTACAAAGGCTATTAGCCCAATAATGGCTGTATATAATAGAAACACATAGTGCAAAACATGTATGACCTCACAACTAAATGTATATGTTGTGTTGATGGTATAATTCATAATTTGTGGTATGAGTATATATACTTTAATTCCAGTTAACAGCACAATGGAACACACCAATTCATGGCTTATACAGAACTTTTAAAATAGCACTTCTCCACATTAACAGATGGTTAGATCTCACTGACTGCAGGTGTACAAGTTCTAGTTCTTGATAGAGAAGCAAAATTTTAAAAATCATCAGAAAAATTGAAGCACCCAGTCAGTAAGCCATGACTAAATTAACTGTGAAGAAACTATGAAATCCACAAAGAGCAAAATTATATGTACTTGATTAGCAACACAGAAGAAAATGTAATGCAGCATTCTAAAGTACTTGGTGGCACACTGACTTGTGAATAGCTAATACATGTTCTTGCAGAATGCCACCTCACCTTCATCTGCTGTGTTTTTGTCAACCCCCCCCCCCCCTCTCCCAAAGGAAAAAATTCATTGCACAATTTGAGGCTTCTATTCACTATGTAAATGCTGTAATAGGAAGAACAGATTTCAGTTACACATTGTCAAGACAGATCACAAACTCCTTCTTGCTGCATATATTGTGTGGGTTGAGTTGAAACCCAGGGAATGACAAGCTTTCTTTGGAACAGCAGCCAGGTGAGCCATACAGGATTGCAAGGCCCTGAGTGAGATAGATTAGTGCAACCCTTTGGTGAGAAATGAACATGTAAGGTATTTTTAAGTGACTTTAATTGCTGTAACTTTAATGATTTTAGCAAGTGGGCATCAGTTATTAAATCTTCCCATCAAAACAAGTGTGTGGTTTTCAGTTCTAGAATTTAATGCCAGTATGCCAACTAAGCCGATTCCAGTGGCCGTGTGGTCGAAGGCATGGGTCTGTGGCTGCTCGCTTACTGGGACTGTGGGTTTGAATCCCATCGAGGGCATGGATGTCTGTCTCTTGTGAGTGTTGTGTGTTGTCAGGTAGAGGTCTCTGTGACGAGCTGGTCCCTCGTCCAGAGGAGTCCTACCGAGTGTGGTGTGTCTCAAAGTGTGATCATGAAGCCTCGAAGAATGAGGCGGCCTAGGCCCCCAAGGGGCTGTCGAGCCATTGAAGGAGAGAGAGAAAGCCCACTAAATATTTTGTAAAACAGGCTGTCTACCATGACTAGAACATTAGCTTATGTAGCAGTAAGCAATCATGCACAATTAATGAAGACTTTTAGACAAAAAAGCCAAACCTCAGTCCAAGACTATAGTTCACAGGTGTGACAACAAAGCTGTCAGATAAGCTATTAATAATAAGTCCTTTAGGACCCTTACAACTTTTCACTGTCAGGGTATGTCAGTAGCCCATCTGGATTTGTCTCCACTTTCTAATCAGCATACAAACCAAACGTTACGTGACACAGGACTACGTCTGCAAATGACAGCTAACAAAGCATTGGTGTTCTGATTGCTTGCTACTTGAGATGAGCAGTTCTATGATGCAATAATTGTTGAGCTGGGATTTGAAAAACAGCAGAACAAACATCAACTAAGAGTAATTACTTTGGAAAATACTTGTGCCATGACAACTTTGCAACATGGTTTTGTGAACATCCATGTCAACTAACTGCATGGTGATTTTTTCACTATATACACATTCATACACATATTTTTTAGTCATGTCATATGCAGATCTGAACTGGCAGAATGAAGCACATTAATAACACCATTCTCACCTTCAGTAACCCAACAATATTCAAATAATGTTTAATTCTAAATAAAATAATACTCTGGTATGGTGGTAAAGAAGTTTCATAATTAAAATCCATCCTATAAATTTCATGCTTAAGTACTTGGTTAATAAATTACAAATACCAAACACTACAAAACTGTTCTAATATATTACTATTAGTGGCAATGTGAAGAACACACTTACCGCCTTCAGCTCTAAGCCCTTTGCAGTCTTCTCCTCAACTTCTGCACACAAATCTGATACCTTAGAAATCGAGTCCCTTAGTTTTAGTTCTGTTGCAGTAAGATCTGTTTGCAGATGATCTACCACAGTTGTCTTCTCCCTGAATTTTCCTTCTAAAGACTTATTTTCAATTTCCAGTTCACCTAATCTTTTTTTGTTTCTTTGCAAATTATCTGTCATAGCTGCAATGTTTTCACTGTACTGAGTCAATTTTGAAGACTTTTCATCCAAGAAATACCTCAGATCTGTAATTTTGTGCTCACACGCATCCTTCTCACTTTGAAGTTGATCCTTTGCAGAATGAAGGGCTTGTAGAGCACTTTCCTGGTAAGAATAAGGAGGCAAAAAAAAAAATATGTGTAGTTTACTGAATAGACATACCACCCCTTAAGTTTCCAAAATTGAACTGAAATGAGGAAATATATGTGGCTTGAAATCAGTACTCCACTCTTCACCCTTTTAAGATGGAGGTTTGTTTTGGTTAACAGACCTGTGAATCCATACGCACTAATTCTGTGGGCACACACAACAAGATACAAGACTATGACCATTGTCATAATGAGGGCATAAGACCACAGGTGTAACTTGGCAGGGGCGCATGGGGAGACAAATGCCCCTCCAATATGTTTTCTACCTAAGAATAGTTTTTTTTGGCTACTGAGTTTAAGAGGGGCAAATAAAAAAATTGGGGCAAGAGTGGGGGGGAAAGGGGTGTATGTATATAAAGGACTGGTTCAAACCAATCTTCCCCCTCTTTCTAACTTCCTTCGTAAATTAATGTTCCTAATACCCACGGCTGATTTTGTATATGTCATTTTTGTGTATTATAATTTTATTATATCCATTTTCCACACAGTGATTCAATTTATTTATTATTTATTTCCCTCTTGTGCTGACAGACCACAACATAATACTTCAGGATTCCACACACACGCCAGAGTTCCTATGCACTTTCAGAGGGTTGGACATGCAACACAGTAAGTTTTGTTCCTTCCAAGTATACACAATGAAGACTAGCATTTTCAGAACCATTTTAGCAAAAACCTTCTTCAATATTAAGTTGTTCATACAATTCATCACACCATTTCCTTTCACAACTCCCCCATCCCTATGAGGCCTCCTGCAACATCTTTCATATTTCGGTACAAGTTTGTGCAAGTCACAAATAAAATATGAAATTAACTCTTGCCTCTAAAAGTATGCCACCCATTTTGATGACATCATACAAAGGGGACTTGACAAAAGCGACCAGCATATAAAATAAGATTGCATGTAGACCTGTAATTCATGTGTGACCAATGATAAGTCAGAATAATCAGCAAAATGAAGAAAAGAAGAAAGATAGAATAAAGGAAGTAAAGAAAGAAAGATAAAAAGAAAGAATGAATCTGTGTAACACATTTTATGTTCCACAGCCTTTTATTTCCTGAGGCTGTAATATTTTCTCTTCATACAAGACATTTCAGTTATATTTTAAATTTATGGTATTGCTCAAGTGATAACCTCACCTTCTTACTCAGATCATCTGTTAATTTGTTAACCTCTTTCTGGGACTCTTGAACTTCAGTACGCAGATTGCGTATCCTGTTTTCATAATCAGTGACTTTTAACAGAATGTCTTCATTCTTCTTTTCTAAGTCATGGACTTCAGTTGTTGCATTTTCCAATTTTGCTGACATTTCTTTCTCATATGTTGTACGGTACTCCTTTTGCTTCTTCAACTCATTGCTCAGTAGTGTCTATGAAGAAACATCCACAGTTCCATACATAACAGAATACATAAAATTATGCCACAAAAACTTTTCATTACACAGTGTTTAAAACTGTTTCACAGCCATCCTATTAGGTATGTGTGTTAAGAAACAGTTCTACAACTGTCATACCTTTTTATGCTGTGGATATACCGAAGCAGACCAGACTGATCTGACTGTTAGGAACTCTGGTAACAGGATTAAATGCCAACAACCCAACTGTGTAAGTCATGGCCAAACACATCAAGTCCCATCTTGTTTTGTCTGGTGCATGATGAGCCATGTGCCATTCTTGGCCAGTTAGGGGAGCACTTGAACAGGAAACATGGATAGGATGGTGAACAGGCCCCAGAAGTGGTCTGGACATTAAGACAAAGGACAATCTTGCCCCCACTTAGAATAAAACCTATCAACCACTCTGTACCTGTAGCGTTGTTGTCTAAACTTTTCTACTTAATATCTTATGTCTTTATTCAAGCTCCATTTAATGAAACTCAGTAGCTCAGACTATATTAGTCAAAGCCGGTCATGACGACATCAGTTTATACAACAACTTGTCTATAGCATCAGATATTCTGTGGTATCAATTAATTCCTCACTCTTAACCATAATGTTACAATACTCGGTTATAACAACACTCGTTTATGACACAAAATATTCAGTCCCCTTCACGATATTATAACCGAGTTCGACTGTAGTACTCCACGATAAGTTGTTTAGTGAATCATGAATTGGAATGAATATGGAAGGAAGTGGTCATGACCTAATTTGAGGTACTTATATTCATATCTCTTTACCCAAAAATGTTTGCCTGAATGTTGGAGGCAAAAACATGGAATTTCATTCAGTCTCCCAAAATTTCTTGTCTTAACATCAGAATGCATAAATAGTGCATATATACATATTCATTAAGGGACTACATATAGTATCATGAATGCCTATTTATTAGATAACTAATGATAAAGCAAACAAGGCTGTCACTGTGCATGCCATGAAGGCATATGGGGTGAGCAGAGGTCTAAATTTACTCCACGTCATCACTGGATAGACAACCTCACAGCCCAGCCACTTTACCCTGACGAGAGATCCCCCGATACCTACTGCATAATCAGATACTGGGTGGGCCACAGACCTGGCCTGGACATTTCAGAGAAGGGAACAATCTCTTGCCCCTGCTGGGAGGGTTGTTAAGCCTGTAGCTGAATCACTGTACTGCCTATGCCATTCTGACTTCAACTACATATGCATACATAAAATAAGTTCCATGTATACATAGCATAATGAGAAATACACCTGTAAAGGATATACAACTTATATTATACAGTTATGACAGTACCCAAAACTATTGTACTCAAGTGGAACAAGTGGATCAGGAGGAGGAATATTAGCAGAATACAGACAGCAGACATGAGGCTTTTACAAACAGTTTTGGGAAGTGACAGAGGGTTAAAATGATAATTCATATTAAAAGAGAGTTACATGTAATAGAATCAGTTAAAGAAAAAATTGATTATTCTGGAAAGTATTAACACACAAACTGAAAGAAAAAAGAGAAGTTCTCTCAAGTCATACAATATTGTCAGCCAATTGGCTATGTCAGCTCAGAGCAAAAGTCAAATGTTTCAGGGTCTGCCTCTGAACTGACATGGCTGATTATGGAAAAATTATTACTATGTTTAGTCACCATTAGAATTTCATATTTTGCATACACTTTCTCAAAGAAGCTTGAACAGCATGCTGAAACAGATACTGACAGATCAAGAGACTCTGTTCATGATGTTACCTTTTCTTGTGACAGCTGCTGGATAGCAGTATTGGCTCCTTCACCTGCTTCAATTTTAACCAGAAGCTCTGTGCGTTCCGATTCCAGTCTTGAAAGTTCTTCTTTCTGGTTCAACAATGATTTTTCTGCCTCTTTTATCTTCTCATTCCTTCAAATTTGGTAGAACTGTATTAGAATACTACATTAATTTAATGGATATCATGCACAAGGGCAACCACCCTATATTCAGAAAATAAAAAATACACCAGAGAGATCTGACTTTGTTTTTGTCTTGACCAAACATACCCACATGTACGATAATTATTTGTTATGATAAGCTTTCAACTAATAAATGTTTCCCACATAAACACTTTTATGGCCACGTCTTCATGATGACAGTTACATAACATTAAAAAGAGAAAACTGCACCACATTAATCTTAATGAAATGTAAAAGGCAAAGGAACACTCTACCACCAAAATTTAAATCCAATACAATGTCTGCAATAAAAATGTTTAATTAAGTCTGAAGGAAGTATGGTGCCAAAACTAACATCACTGCATGAAATTAAAACCTGTAAGAAACTGCAGACTGTAGGGTCAGCACATAGAGCTACCGATCACTAAAGAGTGAGGAAAATATCTTTCCAACTGAAGAAGGCAATCCTTATTTGCTGGCAGTAAGCTTGTGTAGAAAGGGATCAAAAAATGAAACAGGAATTTGGAACAGGGTGACAATACATACAGTCTAGTGCAAACCATTGTTAAGTACACTGATACATATTACTGAAACAGATGTACTGGGTGACATCTGAATAATTATGGGAAGCTATAATCAACAAACAAGGGTTTACAAAAGTTCTGCAGTTCATCTGAAAGTCGATAATCGAGACACAACTGTATCTCCAGTTTGTGTAACAGAATTTAATCCCATTTTGATGTCAAAATCCAAACTACAGCAAAATTTTGGTGTAACTGCACATGTTTTGTGTTCAAACTGGCTTGAGAGAAATATTCACGAGATCTAACACGACTCCACCTAGAAGAAATCCTAGATGAACAGGCAAAATAACTGGCAACAAAAACCTTCTCTTTCAAGTTTCAGTTTAAATGGAAAAAACAGTCAATGAAGATGATGTCATACACATGCAATAGGCTTCAGGTACTCCTGGGATAAACCTTTGGTTTTTGTGACATCAGAGTATGATCATTCGGAATTCTGCCACAATATCTGTATTAAAAGGCAATATGATATTATATGAATTATAAAACATCCTACTAGTTTATATGATTACATGATAAACTTACAGAGATGTATTTAATTTCTCATAATCTTCACAGACTTTTGATTTATGTGTCAATTCACTCTTCAATATATCTTTTTGTTTGTTTACAGATTCAATACATGACTGTGCTGATTTAAGAGCTTCTTCTCTTTCTTCTACGTCATGAAGGGTCGCCTCATGCTTCACTTTCATCTCTTCAGCTTGCTGAATCAGTAATTCATTTCATTGGCTACATTCTGCTGCAATTTCTGTAGTTGATCGCGCTCCCTCTTCACCTAGAAAAAGAAGCAAATAAACATTTTGCAAACTATATTTATTTTTGTACACAGTATAAAGCAGTGTTTGTCATCCTATGCATCACAACCAGAGAAGCTATTCTGTGTGGGTCACAAAACAATGATTTGAACAATGATTTTGCAACATTTATGTTTATCTTCATTTCACTAAATCATTAAAATGTCACATTCGTTATACAAATTCACGTTTTTTATTTTACATCTACAGTAGGCCTTCAATTTAACGGACTTCAGATTTAAAGGACAAAAAATTTCTGTCCTAAAGGAAAAATTTATTCAATAAAATTCTATTCAATGGAGTTTCAGAATTGTAAAGTATTTTTCCCCTCTAAAATGGATTTAAATAAAAAAAACTAATGTTCACACTGAAAACAAATTTGTGTGAGCTTTAAGAAAAATAAAAAAGTGGTGGAAACACTACATTAGTTACATTGTATAGTTTTTGACGTGTTTGATTAAAATAAAGTTTGGTTCCTGTTGTAAATTTATTTTTATATTTTTAACAATGTTTTATTGGCATGTATAAATTACTCAATGTACATTATAATAACATTTTATTCATACTTACACATTATAAAACATTTTAATACATCCTGTACATTGTAAGTTCATTATTAATATGTTTTTAAAATACATTCAATTTAACAGACTTTCGGCAATAGCAGACACCCCTTCCCCCAATTAGTCCGTTAAATTGAGGGCTACTGTATCTTTATTTCTAACTCCTCGGGTCACAAGACCTACTGTGGGTCACAGGTCAAAAAGGTTGAGAAACACTGGTATGAAGTAACATCAAACAGTTGCAAATTTACTTCTAAAATTAACCCTTCTGTGCCATGAATAAGAGACATACTGTATGACAGTATCAGTGACACAATACCTGACTTACTATCTCCTGACACTTTTAAGTCTTTATTTATGTCCCAAGAGTAGTGGTGTGGGGTTCAGTATATATTCAGGCATTTAATAGCTTCATGCAAGCTTTCACAATAACATTAACATCTATGGAACCACAACACCAAAATGAACAAAATAAAAACATCTGCCTGTAAACTAAACAAAGAAAACCAGCAAATGGGCCAGAGTCCGCAGAATTAGTATCACACATATAAAAATTAAATGAAATTATGACTTATAATTGAAGAGGATAAAATCCCTTCTTATTACTTGTGTCTGTTTCTAAAAATAATTACATAAGGCCTATGTATCCTTGTTGTTCGTGCAATACAAATACACAAAGTAGTTACAAACTATTCATTCTTTCATGAAACCATTCTTAAAGTGGACCTGAAAGTACAAATCACTATGTTACCACCACCTCAGGCCTAACTGATCATTTGAATAACCAACAGTCTTCCTACCAGCACTTTAGCAGATTCTTTGATGAAATATATGTTTCAGTTGTATACGAGCCATTATCAGCATACATATACTGTCATACTACATGCACGTTTACATCTAAGTTACTGTAACTAAAATTACTAGAATCTTCAAACTTCTAATGTGCAGCATGAAATGTACTGTCATCAGAATTAGTGCGACACTTGTAATAAATTATCCATGTATATATCTTATAATCAACCCTTCACATGTGAGACTTGGAAGTTCTCATGGTAGTGACCATGAGGATTAGTGTCATCAGGAATGTTATGTCATTGTTTCCATCATCAAGGCAGATGATTCGAGACTGGAGGTTCCTCTGAAATGCTGGTACATCTACCAGACTGTGGCATCACATCCCAGATGACAGTAATCTTCAATACCCCACATCTCTAACATATGTAGATACCTTCAACTGATGAACAATTTTATAACCAATCTATCATCATTACCATGTATATAATGTCTCTCATTCATAAATGCTTTAACCATTCGGTGCCTAATGACAACTACAGTTGTCACACAGTGTGATGCTCAGAAAACTGAAGGATGACTAAAATTGTTACCCAGAATGTGTCAATTAATGACATGTTCTTGTACAGCCTTAAGCTGATACAAAGTGCTTTGATATATGTAGCTGTCTCCAGTTGACTGTGAAGGAAAATCTGTTTATCAGAATGTTCCCTCTCCATCCCCTTAAATCCACTGATTTAATTCTGGTGCCAAAGCGTTAATAATGATTTTTGGAGGTGGTAGGTACCAAGTTTTCATCAATAGGAACCCATGACCATCATGGACAGGACTGGCAAAGGACAGTTTGGATTGCCAAGTAGACATTAACCCCTTGGCACCAGAACTGATATGCAGAAAACTGGAAATTAAATGGGGGATACATGAGAGTAGATATATGACTTTGGTGTTTTGACCATCACACTGGCGGGTGTGTGTGTGTGTGTGTTGTGTGTGTGTGTGCACGCGCGCATGTGGGTGGGTGGGTGTGTGTGTATCACATTTGGCACCAAAAGGCTAAGACTACAGTGGTTTCTCTTCTTTCCTGCTTACACTACATGTACAAATGAAGGTTGCCATAACAGCAACAGTAACCTACATATGACAAAATAAGGCAACGTTTTCTGATACATCTAATGTGTCTGCAGATGTGTACATACCTCAACACATTCGTTTTGATAACGCAAAAAATCATCTGTTTTTTGTTGAGATTCTTCTAACACTTCAGTCACTTTGTTTCTCAGTATTTGCAACTCTTGTTCTAAAGTCTGAGTTCTGGATACTTCTTGCTGCAGTTTTATTTCAGCCTCATTTAGTTCTTTTCTGTAGATATCTATATTATTTTGTAACTCTGTGATGAAACTGTCTCTGGTCCTCAACATAATTTCCAATTCATCCAGCCTCCTATAGATACATATAATTTTAGTCTTACATAATAAAGGTGCATTAAAATAAGAGAAAATACAAAAGCTTACAAAGTTTATTATGCAAATGCATATTTTAGGGTTCTGGCTCTGCTATGTACAGGACAGATTCACAGCCAACACACAAGAGCAACGATCATATGCCAAAAATGGAAACACCTGTTCCATGAAACTGAGAGGCTTAGATATGATCTTTAGCTCAGTGGATGGGAATCCCCAGCAGTTCATAAATTCAGTTCTTAATGATTCCATGGGAGGCAGCAATCCAAAAAATGAAGTAAGGCAGGGTGGTTTAGAATTTATAGCCCATGTGAAATTCAAATAAACTGGGAACTGTTACATTAACACAGTCTTGAAAACAAAATACACCCTTCAGAGTTTGTTCTTAAACATAAGAATTCTAGATTTTGAAAGCTTTACCTCTGGGTTTCAGCATTATGTGTCTCTTCATTACTATTATTTGTGACTTCTCTAGCAGCATACAGGTCCTGGAGTTCTTTAAGGTCTGTTTTTAGTTGATCTCTTTCCCTTTCTTTCTCACGAGTCAGCTCATCCATCACTCGCTGTACTTGAACAAGTTCTTGACGAAGCACAGCAGCATCATCTATGCTCTCCCTTCAAAATGGAATTAAAACACAGACATTATTGTTAAAATCAAGATGACAGTAGCATGTTTCTCTGAAAAAATAAAACAAGCTTATCATCTTATACAGTGTGATGACCCAGAAGACTGTCACTTGAGCAACACCACGTTTGAAAGCCTGAGAACTTAAATTAATTGTGCGAGCAAGTGGTTGAAAGCTGCCACCCCAGACCATACTTCATTGGTTATAAATGAAGATGTGCAGTCTGAATTTTCAATGTTGTTACCTAAGATTTTAGTGTCAGTTTACTTTTGAGCAATTGCCGATCTGTACATATGAAAACAACTTCAAGTTAGGTGATAAAATGTTCATCAGTTTAACACTAGCAATCCTTGCAAAACCTCACTACAGAAACTGGATTATGGCCCACAGTCCACATGGACCACCACTATAAATTAAATTTGAAATTATAACTATATTCACTTTATATTAACCAGTTCATATTAAAACAAATAAGGGGCTCTTAATCTTATTGCCCATAAACTGCAAGTAACTTTAGTGCACAAAACAGTATCTGAGATAGAGAACTACACGTTTTACAAACTGAACTAAATTTGAACAGCAAAATTTTCAAAAAAAACTACGTAAGACAAAAAGCATGCCTTCTACTTTCTAACCCTTTGCAACCCAAACTCCACTGTGCAACACAAAGTTTATGAAAAACCTACCACACTAGCTACGATTTTACACTAATCTTGGAAGTTAAGTATGTTTAATTTGGATAAACAGTTGTTTTGCTGACTTCTGAATGCAAGATTTCAAATGTTTCAGTGCTAATCCAGTACTTCACTCTCTAATTACATACAAATTAAATTACATGAACTACAAATCTGACACAATTTAAAAATGTGAGAACACCAATTACCTGTGGGCCAGCTGCGCTTCTACAAGCTTGAGGCGTTCTCTGAGTGTGACCTGAGTTCCTTCCCCTTCATCAGATGCAGCTTTCAAGGTAGCATTATCTTGTGCCAACTGGGCTGCACGCTGTTCTAGTCGTTCCTTTTCCTTTTGCAACAGAACTCCATTGTCTAGTGCCACTATCAGTCTTCTCTTCAATTCAGTTGGGTCTGTTATAGCTGCAACAATAAAAGCAACAAACTATATATTACCTCAAAATGAAGCATTGATCTTAGAAAGCCACTAATCATTCAGTTGGTCACCAAACTTCCCTCCTTTTACTATGACCTTATTTACAAGAATCCCCTGTATCACTCAACCAGTGAATTAAATATAAATAGCTTCTTGAACTAAACCTCTATACTTACAACCAAATTCTGAGGAGTTATGAAAACTAACAGTAAACTAACCACAGGGGTCCATCACTATTTCAGGGCCAAGAAGAAATTCCTAGCCAAAAGGATCTTCTAACACTGAATTAAAGTCATGGGTAAAATGTTTGGAACAAGCAAATAGTATATAATTAAATTTTTTTTCCCCATGTGACAACCTGCACACATCTAAAGTGTTTTGTTTGTTTGTTTTTGTGTTTCTTACAGTACTTCTAAGCACATAAGTAAAATTTCTGAATTCAGTACTGTATACACAGAAAAACTGAAGATATGCCACACAAAATTCTGAGAACTAGTTTGAACAAGGAAAAACCTTTAATCACTTGTACGGCCACAAAAAACATGGCAAATCTAATGAGTTTTTAAACCTGATGTGATGCCTCAGTACGTTTTTCTCAGGGCCTGAATAACATTCCAATACTTACAGCAATGTTTCACCACTGTCATTATGCACTCATGTTTCAGTCAACATACCCATGAACACAACCAAAAGACAAATTGATAGGCATCCTATCAATTATACTAAACTCAGAACTCAGTGCCATTAGAAAAAAAGAACACATTTAATAACAAATGCCATCATTAACTGTGCGTTTTAGCAAATGGTTTAGTATTACAGTGACAATTTCCAACCCATTAACTTGAATAAACAATGATACAGAAATGCATATTTAGAAGAAATTATCTGTATACCTTGTACATCAGTAACTGAAGGGTTTTCCATACAATTTTCTTCCTAAAAGGAAACAAGAAAATAAAAATTACTCCAGACATGATATCACACAGCTGCTGTTTCATGATTACTTATAACAATATTTTCTTCATAATACATGCAAACACTTGATACAACACCTAAGATCATTTATTCCTTGCAGATTACTTCACTAAATGTCATGTAAGTCACAAATGGAAAATGATTCCATAGATCGTCTGTTACAATATCAGTAAATGATAAGCATTATAAATGTCGTTTTACAATAAAAGGAAAGTCATACAACTATGACACATGATGAACTCAGGATGCACCAAACACCAAATCTGACATTAGGGAGTGGAATTTCATGTACAAGATGTGGACTTGTTTTGCTGACAGCATCTACTGTCTTAAGTGTACACATAAAGGTAAACGTACAGTTCACCCTAGAATAGGCCATGAAGGCCCAGAAGAGGAGCTGACATAAACCTTTACCACCCCAAAGCCAGGAGTACCTCACCTGAGCCACAACCATGTTCTTCCAATCCAAATTCTTTACAAGTCATCATTCACCAGTCATCCTATTATTCATGCTGCATACTCTGTGACATCTACCAGATACATTGCCTTTATGAAGGCCCATGTAGGACTGGGTGGGTGGGGGGGGATAGCATGCTTCAAGGAAGCTGGGGGCTATGCTGGTGGTACTGTAGCTAGCAGCAGAGTCACCCAAGCTGGGCAGGCCACAGCAAAGGAGCCAAACAAAGCATGTCAGCATGTTACACAACATAAAATAGGGGGGTCTTTAGGCATGGACCAACACCTCTAGAGTAAAATCCTGGTCCTCCAAGTTGGGGGTTGGGCATAGTAGTAACAACCCCACCCCATACAACACAATTGTTTTGAAACCCCAGTTAGGGGAGGCCATGGCCAGAAAATGGGCTGAAGAGCCATATGAAGAAGGAATATATTCTGCAATACTGACAGTGCTGTAAAATAAATTATTTTGTTAACAAGATCCTGAATAGTGTTTCAGTGGGGAACTTGCAACCACGGTGAATTTTCTTCTGAATTTTATCTGGCACTTCCTAGCAGACTTTTGACTCAGCCTCTAACAGAAATGAGTACCAAGGGTATCTCCTGGGAAGTACAGCCAGCCAGTGCACAGGGCTGACAACCTTGCCACCTTTATGTGCTGACTGTATAGAAATTCTGGGAGCCTCAACCTCCTGGAGCCCTGAGGGCCTGTCGAGGGATTTATTTACCTTTACCTTTTGCTTCCTAGCAGACTTGCATGTCATATTAGAGCCACACAAAAATATCTGCTCCTCTAACAATATATATATATATATATATAACAATGTCCAATAGAAAAGAGAATTTTGCACAACACTCAGCCATATGAATATTCAAGGAAGCAAAATATCACTTCCTCTTATCACCACAGCTGTCTGACCAGGAAAGCCAGCAAACAATACAGTGAACATGCATAGCCACCAACCAGTCCCCTTTGTATAATTACCCTCAAACTAAGAAGTATGTATTGATTAAAAGAGTGAACTCTGAAATATAATCATTCCTGTACAAATATATTTTAAAATAGGTTGGTCTGCTATAACACATCTTCAAGTTTGTAGTAACTAATGCTTTAATAAAGCAGTATGCAGCTAGACTCTGAAAACTTTTCACGTTTCTATCATATAATGCCCAAGAAGGCAAAATCTCGTTTTAATGTTGCAACAATACTGATCATAATGGACATAAACTGGCATGGTAAAACAATATCAAAACATCTGAATAATGAAACAGTAATTTCCCACAGAATACTCAAGATAAATTGCTTGAGAAGTGAGCTTACAATACATAAGACGTCAATGAGGTCATTAAAATATAACCTCTTAGGAGAATAGTGCTAATGTGTTACCTACAAGTGACATTTGGCTTAATTTGGGCTAGTGGTACACACACACAAGTGGTTAATCAATTTAAATACTTTACACTCTGCTATAATAATGCACTTCTTAACATAACCATAATAGTGTTGAGACTAAATGAATTTAGTCTTCATCATCTTGATCATCTACTGCATGTTGCTGGGAACATGCTAATCTTGTCTCAGGTACTGTTTCTTGTCACTAGTTGTGACCAGTAATGTGCTAGCTGTGACACAGCATATGACAGTCACAGTAGCATGCATATTTTAATTTCATAGAAGAACTGCATAATGAATCAGCTTTCAGCAGGGATTACTGTAACTTAAACTGCTTCAGGCTTCATGTTCATGATTCTCGTACCTGGCGTCTGTACCGTTCACCCACTTCTTGATGTAATGAGAGAAAACCCAGAGCATTACTTGTAGCAGGAAGATCCAGTACGGCTCCTTCTCCATCTGCCAAAATCAAATGCAAGAGTAACATATTTATTTTCTTAAGTATGACACTTAGATCCAAAAACAAGCTCCTGGAAAGTCCAGGTATTAGAAATAGATACAATTATTGTTTCTAGAGTCAAGTTTTGTTTTTATATCTTACAGCATGCATAAAAAAAACTTGATTTTATGAAACTGAAACTCTTTAGTATTACTGAGTTTCCAAATTTTGTTTATCATCTTATTATTCTGAATAGAACACACCAGTTTGAAATCTGAATCCATTTCTGTCCTGAGGCAAAGTCTGGCAATTACCTGCTTTGTTTCATTAGACTGAAATAATCCCAGTCACTGGACAGTCACAGTCAATGAACTAAAACTGGTCACAATGATCATGTTTTGTCAATGGAATCTAATAACATAAAGGTGAAAAAAGGTAAAGTTGTCCCATAAAGATCAAAAAAGGTAAAACTGTTCCATGCATGTCATGAATGAATGGGGGGGGGGGCAGAGGTATAGCTCCACTCAGTCTGAACCTCAGCGCTAGATGGAGTTGAGTGGTCAATCTCATGCTCTGGCAGCTCCACCCACAGGAAAGAACACTGGTCACTGGCACCCACAGAAGTGCAAGCTGGGTGGGCCCCAGAGCCAGTCTGGATGTGTCTGGAGATGAGAAAACCTCCTCCAAATGGGATTCGAACTCCAGCTGCCCAGCCCGCAGCCCAGTCCTGATAGGAACTATGCTAAAAAATTTACAACATAAATTGTGCAAACACCCACAAAGACCTGAAATTATGACAGCACAAGGAATAAAAATTAACCCACTGGCAACTAATATTATCTCCTTTGAATGACTAGTTGCTCTGTCCAAGCACTTATACGACACCTCTGATATAGTTTGAAGCTCATGCTGAGACTGTGCTACTGTCATCAACAGATGGCAGCCTTATGCCATTCTGTGCTCTTCTTAGACATATAATGACTTTTATTCATTATCTGGTCACCAGAGAAGACATAAAAATCAGCAAACACTGCAACAGTAGAAATACATTGCTATTTACACGTACATGTGCCTGCTAAGAGCAGGCAAGGCACCACCAAACAAACTCTTTGGAAGTCTTTTAATCCAAGATTCTGCATGGTTTCTATATCAAATACACAAAACTATACATTCACCAACTTTGCCCTTTATCACATTTGTCTTACACTTGTGACAGTAGCACTTTTGTTCCATGAAACCACTATTAGAGTCACCACATGCTATTTATTGGAATTACCTGCCAATATCACCTATGTGTTACTAAACATTTAAAAGGTATAATTAACATAAGAAATACTTAAAAATGATTACATACAAATATATATACATGCATGCTTACTTGAATCCAAGTGGTTGTCTTGTTCTCATATTGTGTCTGTAACTCTCATTAAAGCTTTGTTTTCTGGTTCGACTACAGTCTCTCTTTTCCCTCACCTCTTGTTTATTAATAATCTCAATGGTTTTATTTTGTTCCCAGTTAAAATGCTGTATTTCCAAATATAAAAACCTCTACTCTTTTAGAAGAGAATAATGCATGAAAATGTGCACAAGTTTGCTCTATGCTGTACTACAACAGTCACTTTGTATATCTAATATTGAACAGGGGCACCATATATTTCCCTAGTAACATGCAAGTGTTTAAAATTATACTTGCACCAATAATGTGATAGACTGTTATCTATCAAAAGCAAAATTTGTAACTTAAAATTTTAATATAATGTACCTTAATTTTATGGTCTTCATGTCACCCTGGCAAATTAAATGTTTTTTCATGCATGTTGGATAGCTGTCACTAAAATGAAACTTCACAGCCTAACCTTACCAGAATTAGCATTTTTGTAGTTTCTGTCAGGAAGTGGGAATGGCATAAACAGTATAGTGACTAGGCTATGGACTGGAAATCTGACCAATCATGGTTAAATTCCTGGATGGGGCAAGGGATTTATTTCTTCTTGTAAGTGTCCAGACCAGTTCTGGAGCCCACCCAATTTCCCATTCAATGGGTACCAAAGGTACTCTCCCCAGAGGTAAAGCAGCTGGGTTTTGATGCTAAACACTCACTCCATCTAGTGATGAGTTGAAGAATGTGTGCAGCTATACTTCATTTCCCTGTATGCCTTCATGGTGTGCAATGGGACAAGTTTACCTTTAGTTTCTGTCAACAAAATGAAATCTCACCTTCTTGGTATTATAAAAGGCCAACCTTGCCAGAGTGCAGTTTCTATTTTAAACATATGCATATCCATAAATTCAGCATCAATCAATAAAATGAAACCTTGAAGCCTAACAGTGTAGCATTCAGTGCAACATCAGTTAATGAAACGGTTTTGGGATATGCATGTATCTTGGGTACCATTACATTAGTTGTGACTGTTGTTGTGCTGGCAGCTATCATGTAATGTGGTCACAAATGTGTAAGATGAAAGCAGTAATGAAGATAGTCATGAAGGTACACATTATACTTACATTACCATTTCCATTAAAATATATTACTTTGAATAAAAGAATAATAGTATCCTGAGGTGTCAATCAATGAACATTGTTAAATGTTACATCTCAGAAGATAACCATGTGGGACTAACTCTGTGTTAGTGTGGACTTTTCGTTATTTTTGCAATTGGCTCTTTCACATGTCCACATCACTCCACCGTGTATCCTGTACATCATAACATTCACATGACAAGTCCTCTAAATTCCACCTCATTATGCCAATCATATTTCTCTCCTAAACCATAGCCTGTATTTCACTTCTACTGGGGACCTTTGACAGTGGAAACACTGTGACATTTACATTTACATATACATAAATACATTTCAGAAATCCAGACTTCGTCCATCAACGATTGAATACGAAGCAAGTCACTAGTAAATTTAACATAATGTAATTTGACATATGCTTGGATGTGCACAGTATGTCTACAAGACACTAAGCCTCAAACAAAAGAAAGGACACTGCTATTGCCACCATTTAATACGTAGGAGGTTGATTAAAGACGAAATAAAAAACTGTAAATGTTATTTCATGTAACTAATGCAATGTAACATTCAAACACTCAAACAACAATGCTCCACCCACCTCCATCATGGGATGACATATAGTGAGACTGAAGTTGCTCGGGGGATGGAAATTCCTTCATGCATTTCGGGCACAGAAATCCCTCTGCTGCTTGCTTGCTCAATATATCTTCCCCATCACCGCGTCCTGGTGAGTTGGTTGGGAATCCCTTCCCTAAGAGAAAACGAGGTATCTTTTACCTGGACAGCCAGTTTAACTCAACACATGAAAAAGGTTCAAAAACACAAATTCTCACCCTATCTGTGATTTTGTTAACTATGTTCTTTATGTTAAACATGTCAAATTACATCAAGGAAAAACACGATCATTTGCTAGCATTAATTCACACCAACTACGACTAGTTATATATCACTCCAACTTCGAAGCACACTAACTAAAAGCTTGCTGATTCCGGTGACATCAATCATACGGCCACACGGTTTCGAGTCACATAACTACTGTGACTGCGGTGTGCAGCTTCAAACGCCGCATTAAGGTTATTTCAACACATACTTATACTTATCACTCTCAGTGTACACATTACTTGTGCGCCGAGTTATGTCATCGCATGGAAAAACGGACAACCCCTGACCTGAGTTTACTGCCATCTATACTTATGTCTTGCGTTACTTGCGTCGAACAGCGCTCGTTATGGTCATGTGGCAATCACGTACTTCCAGCGTAATCTGTGCTCAAGCTGCATTTCAGCGAAATTTTAGACTACCGTCATGTGTAGTTGAGCACTTTACCCTTCAGGGATGTTACGTGTCGTAGGTTGGTAGTAGGTTACCGACGTTGCTGGACAGCCTTTCGGTCCAATGTTCAAGTTTAGGTTGTCCCGAAACGTCAGTAACCAACTTCCAACACACACCGCGTAAAATCCCAGAAGAGCAATTGTCTCAATATGTAATCCCACTATTCCAAACACCACCGCCTCACTGAACGTTTGGCAGAATCTACAGTCATAAATTTATTTACATTGTAGCCTTCAGGATTTCAACATTAACGTTTCCATGAATGCCCTTTAAAGCAGAAATTTTAAATTTATGCAACATGTTTTTTAAACTAGATTACTTGATATGTTTTTCTGCACTTTGTTGAAATAGAGTTAGAGACTTCTAAGTTACATGGGTGGCAGAAAACTACACTGCATGTCTAAAACCAGCATTAAAAACTTATTAAACACAGCAAAAACAAATAGAAACAAAACTGTTATTGATCAGTGTAATAATGGCAGTTGGATAATTTCCTGAGCTCTTAAGCCTATAAATGTGCAAGAAAAACATGTACTTTCCCATAATACATTAAATGGAGTATGCATCCTATTACTCAGTAATGGAGGAAACTATGAAGCCACACCTACAACTGTATGTAAATAACTGATTGTGCCTTGCTTTGAACCCATGCCTTGAAATGTTTTGGGTATTTACTATATAAGTGAATCTCCAACCCTTAAGCAGAAAATACTTTCTGAATCCTGATTGATAAAAAATGGCCAATCAAACAATCTTACTATAATTACTGCATTGTGTGAAATATACTGTAGTTATTAAGCCAAGGAAATGTAACAAACTCTTAGAACAGTGAAATCAGATTTTATTATAACATTCATTTGAATTTATAAACACATTAAACACTTTATTATAGTCGCTGGTAACAGTATATCTCAACATTAAAAATTCTAGAATTAAACAACATTTACCCTATTTTTCATTAAATTTCAGTATAATTTTAAATGTGGTTGCTAAATTACAATTTTATTCATAAGTCATTAATGCAACAAAAACTTTGTTTGTTTGTTTGTTTTCCTGTCCAGGACTGAGAGGAAATTTTTGGGATTCTGTTTGTTGGTATTTCTAAAATGATTATGTCAGTACGGAAACAAGTTTTGTAATAATTTTGCTATTCTGAAATAGTCCCACAAAAGTGTTCTTATTCAGTAACATACAATTTATTTTTTTTTATAATGTACAGCATTTAATGAAACATACTTGAAATTTATATGATCTTGTTTCAGCCTTGAAGAGAATTAGATAAATACAATGAATTGTCTAACATTAAGCAAATTTAATTACACAGTGCACTGTGGTATGCAGTATCTCTCAGTCAGTAATGAAAATGAATGGGTATTTGAAATTAAATAAAATGAAGCTTTCTGCTGTGTCTGTGTCTGTACCTGACAAGAAATGTTCATTTAATTTAATTTAATTTTTTATGACAGATTATGCAGTTAAAATATACTAACTTGAGTAGTAATAGAATTGGATATGGCTTGACAAAATGCAAGAGTGGTGGTATCATAGGTGCGGCCTGAAATTATTCTCCTTATGCCTCAATTACATCTTAAAACATGTCTGAAATATTTGTCTGAGGACATGACTCACCACATATTATTAGTCAAAACACACACACACACATATATATGAAAGAATGTGTGCACTTGCATGCAGGAGTACATATATACTTTGAACTGTTGAAATCAGAGAATGACTGGAAAAATGACAAGTGGTGATAAAATCAAAGTTGTGGCCTGAAGCTATTCTTGTAGTTACTTTTGTCAAAATGTCTAGTACTAATGATTAAGGTGACAATATGCCTGTGTGAAATGTGCATGTTTAAACAGCAGATTTAAATCTGATTAAATAACAAGATCTTCACATTGAAATTTTGAGACACAAAACTAATTACTGTTTCTCTTTACAAACACTCAGACACAGTACCTGTCAGGTGTTTAACTCTTATTCTGAAATGCCTGGCTTTGGGGGTTAATTATTTCATCTTTGACACTGTCTGGTAAATATCTAGTGTCTGCAAAGATTTAAACACAAGGTTTTTCTCTACAAAGCGGCATGAATTACACTTCTTGCTTCAAGGGGAAAAGTTGCATCTTCAGATCTATGGATGAACAACAGTTAACAAAGGTTGTTATGCAAGATCATGGAAAGCAAAATATTTAACTTCTTTAACATAGGAACATTTGCTTTATACATAGATTGGAAGAGGAGAATTTTCACTGTCACGTATTTTGATCTTTTCCCTTCTTCAGAAAGTGAAATTTTCTGGGTAAAAGCCCGTTTTCAGAGTCAGTGATGCAAAATTACATACAATATATGACAAATCCAAAATTATTTACAGCACTGAAGCCAATGGTAGGAACTTTTTTTTTTTAATAATTTCTGGGCAAGTCTATCAAGATTACACAAAAGTGGTAAGATGTGCAGCCTGCACAATTTCTGTTGTGCCATAACCTACACTTATGGAAAGAAATTTCTAAAATACACCACTGAAACAAAATTTTGGTTTATACTAAAGGCAGTATCATACATATGGGATCTATCTTTCTAAGAGTTTTGGGAGACTCCATGATAGGTACAAAAATTAACATTCTGCTACAAAATGCCAGATTTGCTCCAGAAAAATTCTTAAAATTGAATTTCTTTAGCAGTTTGTGGTCTTTGTAAATATTGTCATATTATATTTTGAATTGTTATTCTTATCTTCATCTCTGATTTATATGTTTTCTGTTTTTTTGAAACCAAAACTGTTTCTACAGTATTATGACTTTGTGGATACCATGATGCAGTATTTAGATTTGTAATATTAATGTGTAGAAACCAGAATTCATGCTAATTTCTATGCACTTCTGAGGCAAGAAACAACCATATATAAGTATTTTTATAAACTGTATTTTTGCCAGCAAAAAAATAGCATGTCATGGTAATCTAATCATTTCCCTTCTGAGGGTTTAGTATCGGCTGTACCTCCAGATGAAGACATGCGTGAAACCCGCCTTACAGCATTTATCAGTTTCCGAGTCTTTGTGGAGGAAATTGATGATGATGATGATGATGATCCTGTGCTGATATTAGTTTTAGTGTTGCTTGGTGTGTGAACAGTTGTACCACTAGAAGGTGTACCAACAAGGTTTTTGGGATTCCTTGCTATTCTGGAAGATACAAACTTATGTTTTGACTGAGGAGATGATTCTTTCCTTGGTTTTGATAGAACCTCAGACAGTTTACTAATATGAGGAACAGAAATTCAGTTCTTGCTGATGTTGAAGGTACAGCAGTGTTCAAGCGTGTCTGAATTGCAGACTTTTTCTTCATGTCTCCTGGAGTTCCAGTTAATTTCCTTATGGTTCCTGTAGAGCCAGGTGTTTTCTTTGTGTGTCCTGTAGTGCCCGAAATTTTCTGTGTGGACCCTGGAGTACCGGGCACTGTATTTATTCTTCTTGGAGTTCCATAAGTTTTCTTCACAGCTCCTGGAGTTCCAGGTGTTTTCTTTAGACTTACATTTTTCTTTGCTTCAGAAGTTGGAGTTGAAGTGTTTTCTAGTCTCGCCTGTTAGATGTGAAACAATACAACAAAATTATTGTACCAATAAACTGATGAATAAAAAATGGAATATAAATTATTCCAAATACAGATGCACCCTTTTAATGACTACAACATGTGCAGCATATAGTGAATCAAGTTCATCTTAGTATTTCTACTCGTATGTATACTGACTGTTAGTTCTAGCTTCCATTTGGTACTGGAAATACAAAAATTTTTAGTCTAATCAAATGATTTCCTTAAGTACTGGACAGTAGTCCTACTCTTTATGTATACTGCTCACCTGTAACTGTAAGGTTAAACTTATATACAAAATATGTATTGATCATTATAAACTTAATAATGAATGACCAACAAAGGAATCCTCATATTCACTGTTAGTAAGGAGTAAAATAGCAAATGTCTCTAGGGTAGACACTAAATAAAAACACTGTTCTTCTAAACAGTAATCTCTACGCAAATTATACCTTATTTAATGAGTTGTGTAATGTATGATGCTATTAAATTAGCACAAGGATTAACACACCTGCAGGTAAATTTAAAGAAAGAGAGGAGGGAATATGTCGACAAGTTTAAAGATATTATTCCATCATTTACCTGCAAGTAATTAAAAGTAAACTAGGTAATTTTCCTCTGACTGGGATTTGCAGTTACTTCCTCCTGCCACAAGTTAGAAGCATTATCATGGGGATAACTAATCTTTCCTAGTTGCAGTGGTTCATTTCTGTGCCTGAAGGTTAGTGGCAAGGAACTTTATGCCTGAAGAGCTACTTATGCTATGCAAAGAAGAGAAGTTGATATTATTTGATTAGACATGACACAGCATTTGAAGGATTTTCACTAGCTTTTCCAATCACAGTGGCAATTATATGTATAATGTTAAAAACTTCAGGAATATTAATATTTCCCAAAACAGATTTCATGTGTCACATGCACACACACACATAAATTTAGTCTTTACCTTCTTGCAGGTAGTATTTATGGACAATGGCTGCACCTCTAACATGCACATGGCCTCGCTAATACTGCGCTTTGCAAATTCCAAACGAGTAATGATCCCATGTCTGTCAGTCAACGTCATTCTCTCTAGGGATGCAGACAGGTTAATTGAGGGCTGGAAGACTGCCTTGAAGTTGTCATGCTGTCCAATTTTTCATTGTCTTTAATTAAATCTCCTGTGCTGCCACTTTTAGACAGAGCACTTGCACAACTTGTTGATAATTCCTAGAAGGTATTATTTAGAAATGAAACATAAATATGTCTTACAAAATAAAACACATGATGCAGAATGACAAATCCCTTATTAAATATCTGTAATGATATTATGTCATGCAGGCATGGCAAATAGTTATAACTTAGCATTAAAAATTAGCTATTTCTCATAAAAAAATAAACATGATTTTGATTAATCAGTTATTTTCTGCAAATCTCCTGATTCTTGTGTCTTTTGATTGTTACTATAATGTTCAGTATACTACCATACTTCGCATTTACTGAACAAAAACTGCACAATTCTACTTGGTATTTATTATTTTTTATCCTAACACACATGTTATACTGTATATAGTGGACCAATTCTACATCCTATGGGTTGTTTTAACCCTCGTAAGGATCTACTGAGTGAAAATAAATAAATGTAAATGTAAAATGTAAATGTAAACATGTCTATTAGTGAGATAACTCCAGCACACATGCACCATAACATCTCAGTTTATGGACAATGCCAGTTTCTACTTTGTTTCATTTCCCACTTAATGAGGATTTAGGGCAGAATATAAAGCTTTTCTGACAATTTTGTCAAACATTTTAACAATATTTGTGAGGGTGCAAGCATATATAAAAATGGATCCTTTGTCACTCCCCTTATTATTTTATGTACTGAGAAAATGTATTTTAGTATCACAGCATACAACATGGTACAAGTTGGCATTCTACCAACCTTAAATAGCAATGGTTTTGAAGAGGAGGACTAGTGTATTTTTCAGCATAAACTTGATCATGTTTAGTATACCTGTTCCCCATTTATGGACTTAAATATATCCTAGTCTCATCAATTAAATTTTAAAAATAATGTTTATAATATATGAATTATACACACCACATTTGATAATGTCCGAGAAAGAAACTTCTTGTTGTCTTGCTCAGTAATTTCTACCATATCAGTTTTAGATCCAAATCGCTTTGTGGATGAGTGTGTCAGTGGAAGTGTGTCAAGAGATCGATGATGTGAAAGATTTGTATGGCTGTTTCCAGCCAAAGAATGTCTTGAAGTGTTCAATTCTCCAAAATCAGGGTCACATATGATCTGCAGCACTCTGACCATAATGTCCCTGACAACTGCCGATACTGCTGGAGGTAATGGAGGTATAAGAGAGCTGCCAGCTTCCTGTACACTATTTATGGATTCCTGTAAAGTAAGCCCAAATGGAAGCTTCTATATTCTAAATAGATGAAGATGAAGATGCTGTTGATGATGATGATGATGATGATATATATATATATATATATGTATATATATCAGTAACATGTTCACACTTTCAAACAACAAACAATTGAATTGATTAGGATTGAACTGCAGTATGATGACTGCACAGATTTTCAGGAAGCTAATCCATCAGCTAGTTTGCATTTCTTCTGGATTAGAAATTTATGTAATGTAAGGCATTAACAAGAAACAGTTTTTATGTATGAAATTCAGCAGTAATTAAGTAGGCTTCATAAATTTTACCTATTTTTCTTCCTTTTATTTCACTTGGAAATTTGTTACAAGAATAACTGCTAATATTCTCAACTCATGATCTTAATTTGTTTATTTAATGACTGTGAGCAAAGTTGATTTTCATGCTCATAAAAATACCAGTAAAACATTTCTTGTTCTGATGCTTTAATAATAAACGAATAATTAAGCAATAACAATATTAATACAGTCAGGTCATGTATTCATATGTGATAACTTTATGTTTATACTCAGTCTTTTGTGTAATGGATCCAGCAGACATGTTGATCTGGTTTCTTTCTGAACTGAGAGGTAAAACAATAAATAAACTTTCAAAATTGCTGCTCTTCTCATATGTTTCTACTTACATGATCACTACATACACACATGTACTATCTCAGACAATTTATATAGACTTAACAACTCTTTGTAGCTGTCCAACTTTCTGTTCACTTACCTGACTTCCCTTAGCAACTGGAGCACTGCCACTAATTTGCCAGAATTCTGCCTGTGTAGCGCTTTCCATAGTTGGACAAGAGCACTCACCAACCACAGACTCGAGAATTGCTCGCAATCCTGAATGACCACAAGTAACTTCCACTCTGCACTCTGCATTTCTCAAGCCATCAGCAACTGAATTCAAACTAGTTAAGGATGTAGACATGGAATACTCCATCTTGTGTTCACATCTATCAAACTGTCTAAGTTTGAAGCCCAGTGAACGCAATACATTCACAAGATCTCCCACATCTGGAGGGTTTGGTGACTTCGTCTAAAAGGCAAGGAAATACTTAGTACTTTGACATATTCCCTTTTATACACTCTATGAATTTTGATTTCAGGCTTCCGCCGCGATGTTGATGGAATCTGCGGTCTTCTGCGGTATTACGCGGCGTCATGTGCTAATTGTTTACCGACGTTTCGGACAACGTATCGGTCCCATCCTCACGGGTCAAGAGTCCGGTGATAATTGTTTACCGACGTTTCGGGACAACGTATCGGTGCCATCCTCACGGGTCAGAAGTCCGACTCATGCACAACAACCTTTTCAATTTACAAAGCTTCCTAATAATTTGGGTAATTATTTTCTTGTTTAGCCAATATCCTTACCTTCCACCCACCCCCCCCCCCAACCAGCATTAACCGACTGCCAGTCACAGGAGAATTACTGTTTGATTTATTGGCGCTAGAATTAAAACCATGTGAATGAGGTGAGATAAGATCTTTAAATTATTAATAAGCGACACAAATCAATCGCTTAACTTAGTTACATATGATTCACTTCTTCTGCTACTTGAGGGTAGCAACGTGGCGCAAATGAATCGTTTATTTTATAACTCTTCTCTGCTACGTTGGGCTATATTTTACAACGATGTGAGTATCCCAGAATATATATTCAGTGATAGGGTGGTAAATAATGACTTGGGAAGGATTTCGAAGAAACATCTGAGATACTATCTCGACATTTGCCTGGAGGAAATAGAAAAACACTAAAGCCCTTAGTGCAGGGGTGCACAAATTTTCCAAAAATCCAGCAGCCTCCTCAAAATTCTAGGGGCCAGATGGGTGGCATGAAGCAAGTTCCGTAACGAGAACCCACAAATATGGGGTGCCACCGTATAAAATTTAGTCGCCCTGGATTTGTGCACCCCTGCATTAATGGCTGTAGCCAGTGTCCCGGATGGTATTTGAAGCGGACGCCTCCGACATAACAAGTCAAAAGCCTTACTGCTTGGAACAAGCTGCTCAGCACACCCGCATATGGAAACATTGCCACAGGCTTCTGAACCTAGCACGGATTTAAGGAATGTATAAATATAAATAAATAATTGTGCTTTGACATCATGTAGGTTAGGCACGTTTAATTGGTTCAGAGGAGGCTAGTGTTCAGACAAAATATGTAGCAGTTTCACACGCAACTTGTCATTTCTCAGGACATATGAGTTACGTTTTTAAATGAAAAATGTCGAATGAAATATTATAAGCTTTCTGAAAGACATGACGTCTAAAGACGTAGGTCATACGTACTATAATTTTTGTGGTAGCAGCAACACTTTTCGAAATGCAACACTTGCTTCTAATTTGTAATTACATACCATGCCCGGAAAATCATTTTCAGCTCTAATGGATTTTAATTTGGCTGTTAAAATAAGACATCCGGTTGAAATAGCCTCTAATGATGTGATTAATTTTACGCACTTCTTCACCCACTAAAATAAACTGCTTAAATTTAGCCGACGTCTCGCATTGCAAGGCGGAGCATTTGTGTGCCTTTGAATTGACATGTAAATTTATTTATTTACGCATGTGTATACTCGAGCCTGCTACCTTCATTACGGACGTGTTTCAAATTCTCGTACGCTTTATCAGTGTTTAATACTCTGCTTCGAAACGACTTCTATCCAGAATATAGGCCTACTTACGTTATGGTTATCAGAAGTTATGACTTGTGTTCATGCCAGGAAACTTAAAATAAAATTCAAATACAATGACAGCTTCACGAGAGTTGGTAGGTTATAATTGTCTTATTGCGTCCAGTGCTTTTCTAGTGTCTAAATTTCAGCTACAAATTTATCCTTTAACCGTATTATAACGTGCTTCAGAAGCAGAAATCATATATTTTGTCGCACCATGCCTTCTGAGGGCGACACTTTTATTCACTGTCCTTACGAAAGTGCCTGTAGACTACGCGACAACTTCATACGTATAGGACGTTTCAAAATTGTAGGTACAAACTTAACGGATAAATAGAACTCACTGAAGCAAAAACAAAGCCTTAATAAATATAGATACGGAAACGAACCGTTTCAGAGATATTTGACTTTGTTTTTGTTGCGGCCTGTGTCGAGAGTTCTGTGTATGAGCCCATCCTTAGATCGTGCAACAGCGTTTTGTAGAACGATCAGATATTTCAGTTTCTTCCTTTCTTCTCGACATTAGCTTTATTTGAGAGGAATTTTTTCTTCGTTTTTCCTTAAGAAGTACTCAAAGTGATGCCGCAAAAACAAAGCCAAATATCTCTGAAGCAGTGGGATTCAGGACCTATATTTATTCAGACATTATTGTTTGTACCTATAATTTTAAAACACTCCATATCTATTAGTCTGTCGTGTACAGTATTTTACGTAACTTCGACAACCGGTAAAATATCTGATAGCACAAGATGTGATATAAAGAGTTCGTAAACATAAAAGGTTCTAAGTTTTCAATGAGGACAGTCAACACGATATTCCAGCTAAAAACCATGTCGCAGCTGGTTGCCCCAGAAGAACTTAATGATTTGTAAATGTGTTCTAATAAAGGTTAAACACGTTTTCTTTTACTAATTTCATGGTTCTAGCTTATGAATATTAAAAACAGGAATATTAAATATTTACGAGAAACGCAAAGAGGGAGATTTCACTCAGGTGTAGATCTTGAGCCTACAAGGTACCATTTTATTAATGATCCCAGAGCACAATGCAGTTTTGTACGAGTTAAAAACATTAATTCGGAAGCGTTGTTACTTTGGCTTGTGACATTCGTGGCAAAAGTTTACTGTGTTTACAATGCAAATTTACGTATAAAACACGAAAAATATATGAGTGTGCATCACACATACCTCTTCGTTGACAGAATCATTTGCGGACCATCTGAAAATCGATTGACAGAACTTACGTCGCACTGTTTTATATGCAGTTGAGAGTTTTTCTTGTGGAGCCTCCATCTGATAGGAGAGCACAATTCCGTGCACAGGCAAGAGCTGGTTGCGGTGTTTTCACCGGTCCTACTGCAGTGCCAACGTGAGCTTCACTGAAGTCCATTTGAACTCCGGAAGTAAGGTATGATCATGTAGCCTACGAGTACCGCTTCTCTGACACCACCTTCAGTGAGACATGAATTTGTCGACTCACAAATATGCTTCCGCAATTTAAATAACAAATATCCAAGAAATTTTGGCCAGTATCAACAGTTCAATTGAACTACTGATCTATACGGTAGTCAAAGGGGTATTTTGAATCTTAGGGCAGAGCATAACTGCAAAGTTTATGTGTGTGCCAACGAACGTACAGAAGGGTTGTAGGTGTAAAGGCATATACAGTGCATATATTTCAAACACCAGTAAGCAGCTGTTATCTGCATTATTTGCTCAAATACCATGTTGGCGCAGTCGTAATAATTACCGACAGACGCTTCCGATTTATTACCAAATTTTCTGACAGTATTTCCACATTTCTAAAAAAAAACTGAATTCTAAACTTGCTGCCTTATAGGATGAGAAATAATTTAGTTTGATAGAAACACGGCACCGTTACAGAGGAATGTACCGCTTACATTATCAGAGTACACTTCTACCACCCCTAGAAAAAAAGAGCAGCACATTTTTCCGAAACTTTGACACCTATTTACCACAGCACGCAGCGCCATATCCCAGACATCTTTATACGTATTTTCATCTCCACTAAAACCTCAAATCCAAATTCACTGACAGAATCGATTAGGTCGTCACAGAAGCCAGGAAATCGTACCTGCTTACAGACTGGACGATCTAGAAGTCGTAGTTCAATCCCCGGCATAGGCAAGGGCATTTTTTCTCCAAACTCCAGACCGATACCGAGGCCCACCCAGGCTCCTACTCAGTGGGTACCCGGCACTCTATTCCTCGGGATAAAGCGGACGGAGCGTGAATCTCACCACTCAACCCCATCTGTGGCCGAGGTTAAGAATGAGTATAGCTGTGCCTCCACTTCCCCCTACGCCTTCATATTGTGCACAGGGACGTTGATTTAAATTGCCGTTTAATTACGTTAATTTTGTGTTACCTTTAGGCCCACTGAGCATATTATTCATCACATGAACTGTATCTGGATACTTGAAAGATATCTCCTAGGTGCAAATACATATACGTACTTCGTTAAATGCACCACACGGAAACATGTTTCGTCTAAAAGTTGTGGGTATGAAGGTTTAATGTATAACATTTTATGCTATTAGCAGGTCCTATTTTTGTATATCAACCACTTTTAATAAATTTTGCATAAGGCAGGAATTGCATTACACCGGAACAGATCGGATTTCCTTTTTTTGACCTTAGACACAAACCCCGTTATTGATTTACGTGTTACTTCACGACGTTGTTAATTGCTCAGATTATGTAGGATCGGTGATATATCAATGAAATATGAGTACAGAGCAATGGTGACAATCGCAACATGTATAATAAAACAATGTACAAGCATACAGACACTGGAAGACTTAAGGTGAAAAACTTCATCAGCAAAAGAGGTTCTTTGTAATTTTTAAATACATCATACAAATCGTTAATAAAATAATGAAATTCAGAGGCCCAAAACTAGCCTTTAAGAGAGGGGCACACAGATTTTCCAAAAGTCGAGAAGCCACATCAATATTGTAGGTGCCAGAAGGGTGACACGAAACTAGTTCCATACTGAGGACCAACAAATATTTGGTACCACCGTACAAAATGTATTCACCATGGCGTCCTGGCGCCCAGAATTTGTGCACCCCGCCTTAGGAAATGCCACACAACACAATAAATGTGACTACCGGACACCAAATAAACATACATATGAGAGTCTGTGATTTAAAGAGCTGTGGAGACAACTTAAATATTCCGATGAAAACCTGTAATTTTTAAGCTTATGAAGAACAAAATCAAAACCTGAGGATTCTGATCTGGGATGCAATGCTGTGTCATTGGGTGAGTGGGTCCAGCATTTCAAAGTAATGTGGTGCCTTTATCTTCAACAATCGATTAGTCTAAGGTTGCTCACTGCTCTGTCACCCAACGACATAGCATCACATCCCAGAAGACCAATATTGGTGTGACAACCTCAGATTGGGCAAGGGCAAAAGTACTGCTAAGATCAAAGTAGAAATAATGAGCTTGACCTCGTGAACACTTGCAAGGGGTAAAAAAAATCAAGGGGAATGACTAAATTGTAAGTCATACTTTCAGATCTGTAAGTCCACACTGAGAAAGATTTAACCGAAATTTTAAAAAAGTGAGGAAATTGGTTATGTACAATGAATACAAAAATTTGACACATATTTAAGATGATTATTGTATGTCTTTTTTAAAAGGTACAGGAATGATACCTGTCTGCTTCCATAAATTAGGAACAATCTGCTGAAATAAACTTAAAAACCAGTAACAAGACTCAACAACAACCGTTTAAAGAATACAATTTGGTACGCCATCAACTACAAGAGATTTCAAAGGCTACAATAATTTAACAGTATTTCAGACAAGAAGAGCCTGAAATGGAAGGTATAGATAAAACTTCCATACATGTAATCATGGACAGGAAAACCCCTGGGAAGAAACTACTATCAACAAATTGAAAGTATGTAGAAAAACATCAATTTTACATGTTGCAGTCTCTTCTACTTCAAGATATAATCCAGCTGACATAAAATTTGTACTGATATTCACATGCAATGACGGCCAGGATAGTGCAGACAGTATAGCGACTTGCTATGAGCCACACAGACCGAGGATCGAATCCCAGTGGGGATTTTCTGAGCCTGCGCAGACCAGCCCCGAGGCCCACCCAGCCTCCTGTACAATGGGTACCGGGTATTTCCCGCAGATAAAGCGGCCGGGGCGTGGTATTGACAACCCGTCCCTTCTAGTGCTGAGGTTGCGATTGGTTTGGAGCTATATCTCTGCCTCCCCACTGTGCCTGCATAGGCATGTCATTGGGTAACTTTTACCTTTATTCACATGCAATACCTCCTTCCCAGCAGAAAGCTCTGGAACTCCTGCACAAATTTAGCACAAAATTTGCTGATTTACCAACTTTTAATGTGCAGTTAAACTCACTGTATACTAACTTGTGGCAGTTTCTTTAGTGCAATATTATTTGTTTACAGTGGGGACTGTTCAATTTTTGTATCTATATAATGAATTACTTGGCACAAATAGTAATGCCTTATGCTTTATATATATATATATATATATACATATATATAACATACATATATGAGACAAATATAGATACAATCCACATTTAACACTTGTCTGTGGGAGAGCTTTTCATACAGCCTTCACTTTTCTGGAATGTTACACAGTGTAGGTTGGTAGTTGGTTACTGACATTTTGGAAAAACTTACCGGTCCCAAAACATCAGTAACCAAATACTGACCTATGCTGCGCAACATCCCAGAAGAGCCTTAACTACACCACAGTAGCAGCCTGAAATCCCGCAAAGTTTTCTGTACCATATTTTCAGAAAAATCTTAAATGGGGGTTGTGCAAAAATCAAACAGAAAATTACTACTGTGGTGACAAAAATATTACATTCAGTCTCATTAAAGGTAAAGATGCTTTTCTTCAATTGATTTTATACTAATATTTTTATATTTATTTTATGGGACACAAAAGAAAGAAACTTCAAAAACACTTAAATTAGGGTTTAACTGCACAAGACATTCCGAGTCCATTCTTCTGTTAGCAGAACGTGTTGCAAAACATGACTCCATTTGGAACAATCAAACACAACAAAGTAAGTTGCATGCATGCATGTTATTTCTTAAAATAATTGAGTAGTGATGTCTGGTTTGTTAATTGGGTGTGGTGTATGATGTAGAACAAACAGTAGCTTCTCTCTCTCTCTAAATCTTCAATTCTTCTCAAACTGGCATGTTGATCTTGTATGAGCACAAGCATCTCCTGACAACCTCAAGACCTGAGACACCTCACCAAACGCAGAAACTGGAGGCTCCTCATCTGCCTCTGTCACTACCACCACATTCTTCACCATTTCCAACTTTCTATGACTGAGTTCCTCTATGTTCAGAGAGTCCATTGCCATGATGCATTCACAGAATCTGAGAACTCAATTGCTAGGTATGAAATCAGCTTCCTCCAGTCTTCCACCTCCTCGTTATCTTCCTCAGAGTCTTCGTGACTCGAGAATCAACAGTACATTTCTGTGATACTTTGCAATTCATTCAGACATTGCTTGCATCTACTGCACACAATCATGGCATTATTTACACAACCCAACCTCCAAAGTTGTAAATATGAACCCTAAACTGAGGCTGCTAAATGGTGCAGGGACTTAGATGCAGGAGAAACCTAAAATTAAGGTACTTTAAACCGAGAAAAATTATACATTATTTACATGGAATTTTGGCTGGGAGCACAAAAAATGAACGTAAATACTTAGAAATCTTAAAATGAGAAACCTTAAATCAGGATTCTATGGTATTTCCCATTTATTTTAAGTTTTGTACCACTTCATTTACAGCAAACAGATCTTGTACATCAATTACAGCAACAACATACGTTGCCATTCATAATTCATACATGGGAACAATACAAGGCAAAAATATAGGTGTAACTGTCATGTGTTCACAGTCTGAAACAATAAGAAGTGAAGTCTGTATTCAGTTATCACTGATGTCCAAACTGTTGATGGTACAGGTTACAAAATTATAGCTAAATAATATAATGGTAACAGACTTTGTTTTGTGTAATCCCAGTATGAAAGCTGTGAAATACTGTGAAGTTTACAAAACAGCATAAGAAATTATCTTCTTTCTGAAGAATTTGCAAGTGTTCATGGAAACTATTCACAATTTCTACAAGCGTAATATGGTGAACACTACAAATGCATTTGTTGTACAGGGCACATGAACTGAATACATAAAGGAGAGAACATATCTGTATGTGCATCCACATGTTTCAACTTAAAAACTGATCTGTTGCTTTGATTAAATTTGATACTCAGTCTCTACAGAAAGTTGCAGCCATTGCAATTTTCGTAAAGACTGACATCACAGAAATACACTCTCATTATAGGGTACATGTTTTAGCATAACATTACATCCCTTCAAAAATGTGTGAGGAAAGCATATGAAAACTCTGCATTACAACAAAGACTCTGGACAGCATACTATAAACATCGATACAGATCCTTCATTAGAAAAATTACAAAGTTGGCAGGAAATCATTTAGCATTTGTGCTGCCACATACATATAGTATTTCAATAGTTTATAAAACACTATGGCTTTCGTCATTTTTGTGACATCTTATAAAAAGGTGAAAGTATGTGTAAATTTCTTTCTAGCAACCTGAAATGCCTGTACAATAAACGAGATTAGAATGCTGATCGGTCAGGTACACACTGTATGCTACACTTCTTGGTCTGTTTATACTATATAAGCACGTCATATATTTTATACATATTTCTGTTCAGGCGTTCACGGGAGAGGTGACAGTGTATGTCCTCTCAGCTTCTTGCGAAGAACTCTAATGCGTGAATAAGCCAGGTCCCAGTCCAAATAACTCCCTACTAGATGCCTGGTATTGTCTGGCTTGTCATCATAACCCTTGCGTCCATGCACAAGTCGTACATTATCAAATACAAGAATCTCACCTGCAGCACAGAAACAAATAGACATGCTGAGACTGTATTGTACCCTTTACGATTTGTGTTTTTGTCAGTAATGTTCTTCAGAATGCTACCAAATCAGTAAGATACACAGTAACATTATGCAGGCGTGGTGCATTACAATACTGAATATGTTAATAAAACCTGCCTGTACTGCTGGCATGTGAAAAATGACATTCCCAATTCTGACATACCTTCTTTGAGTTTGAAGTACACTGTGTTCTCAGGGCTGTAAATTTCTTCAGTGAATGCTGCATATGCTTCATACCAGGGAATGACCTGATTAAGAGGCACAGAAAAGTGTGTGTGTCGCTGTGGCTGGCTGTAGTTAACACGTAGAAAGACTCCATCTGAGTCATTCCTGTAATATACAATTACTACTTGCATAACTCTAAATCTTTACCATACTTTCAAACAGACCATGTTTTATACACTCGCAAAACAAATGGCAAAACTATTGTTTTGTACACCCTGATCTTTAGCATTTTGAGGCAGACAGGGAAACAGCAGGTTCTGAAGGAATAATAACAAGAATTTTCATTATTTATTCTATTATGAGCAATTTGATCATAAATCCCAATGTTTGTTAGTGATTCTCTCACATACTGAATTCTGAAAATGCTTAATTATGTACTATACTATTTGCCGGTTCTGGTCTTGTCATGTACATATAATGCATGTATATATGTATATACATCCATGTCAGGGGAAGAATAAATGCAGGTGGTGAGGTTCAAGCCATATGCTTGCTCTCCCACCACACCTAACATTTCTACCATTAACAGACCAGTCTCACCCCTCCACCTTTGTAAAAGGAAACATTTTCTTCATTACTATTAATTATTGTAAACATTATTATGATTTTAATAAATATAATAAATAACATAGTCAACATAATTTAACAAAATTAATGTTCTATTTTAGTGACTGTGTCACAACTGGTGGAAGTGAGGGTAGGCACATAAAGGCAAAGATGCTGCTGGGCAGATAGGTTGGGCAGACTCTGCGACCATTCTTTCCCTGACCTGACTGCAGACCAATTTCCTTACTGCCCTGTATGAGAATTTGTTTTATTCTTTACGGTATTTATATACTCCCCCAGCAGATAAACTTCATCAGCATAAACAGATGCACTTCAGTAACATCACATAGTATTGTTATCAAACTTAAAATCTCTCCAAATTTCTGCGGGAGAAGCACAATTTCCAAATACAACTGCACCAACGTAAGTTCTGTTTCAAACATTTCAGTAAATTTAAGCAATACACAGTATGTTTTAAGATAGCTTTTGAAGACTGTACAAACAACCATTCAAAAAAGACGGAAATGTAATAACCTAGTTCAGATGCTTCTTACATTAGTGTCACAGTTCATACATTAACTGCGCAGTCGCATGCCAAATGTGATTTTTATGTCACATCGGCAATGACCGCAAAATCCTAATTAAATATTCATTTATCAGTCTTGACATAACAATTTCATTCACACATAACACAGTATGTTCACTACATATCAAAATGTGTCTAAGAGTATAATTTTGTTAAATACATGAAGGTTCATGTCAGTTTCAAAAGCCGTAACTCTCATAACAACCACACGAGACAGAGCAGGAGTGGACCACTTTATTAAAAATTATTAATGCTTTGTTTTCCCTAACTGTTGGAAATAAATGAACAGACTTTGAGTAACATTTAAGTCTTTTGGGATGTTACACCATGTGAAGTGATAAATAGTTACCGACTCCATTCCAGAATCTTAGCAGTCCAATGAAAGTCTGAAGATGGAGGTAGCATGCTTCTCCAAAATGCCTGTAATTATTTAACAAATAACACAGCGTAACATCCCAGAACATTTGAACCTTCATCCACACCACTCTGAAAACCACAAACCTCACAACTCTGGGGTGGACATTTGCTGCTTGTATAGCAAGCAAAGGTCCATTGCATACATAGTGGTAGTTGTGTTGGTTTGGGTAGCTGGCAATGATACTTACATTATAACGGGTGACCTGTATAGGCTGTAAAATGAATATCCAGCTTCTTGCCCTATATCAGACCAGTCAACTGGAGTTTCTGTTAGCACCTTGTATATTTCAGGCTTCTCCCTCTTTAATTTTCTACCTACATGCAGGGCATCTGTGATTTGGCTATCACCACCAATAGCTTCTGTCTGCACAAGACAGTGCAGCATGTTGATCTGCCAACACAGATTACATAGATTTCTGTTGGCATTCCAACCTCAAAAGTCACTTACTTAACCCTTTCTGCTTGACTGCAGGGGGAGCCCAGACATTTCAAATATGGTCAAATAGCAAGTATGTCAGGCAGAACTGCCCCCCTTCCCACCAACTGTACCTCTCACAGCTTGCATGTTGGGGCTGACAATGTCATTTTGTATGTTTCTGATAGCTTCTGCCATCTGTTAGTAACTGTTAGTAACTAGATGACAGTCTGGCCATAATTTTTATGAAGGCCATGCCCAAAAACAAATAAGGAAAATATGAGTGCTAAATGAGTAGAAGTGGAAATTAAGCTGACAGATAAAAAAAACCACAGTATACAGTTTAACTTTAAAACATAAAATAAGTCTGTATCTACTTTTCAGTATAAATATTAACTAACAGCCAGTTCACTCCAGTCCTGAATGTTTAAATTAAAGTAGTGATAAAGGGTAATCTATTTAGGTAGGGATAAAAGTAAAACAGATGGGGGCTCCCTCATGCACACAACAGAGTTGCAAAAAAGTAAAACGTGCTTCACGGTCCCATTTATGTAAGGCTTGAACTCACTACATCTGATGTGGCAACATTTTTTAGTATCACTGGCACCTACAGGGACAGTCACCTCAGACTCTTCCTGGCAGTCCTAGTCATAGCAGCACAAACAAATGCATCTGTCTTCAACCGATGTATACTCATACATTAGCAGCATGTTGTTTAGCAGTGTATCCCACTGCTTCAAACATACAATGTCACTTTATTATGGAACTATATGCTCAGAACTACTCATACACCACGGACATGGCAGAACTCATGCTGCACTGCTGCCATGCCCCCATAAACCTCCTGCAAACCTGAGGACTACAGGTACAGGTGGCTGACAGTGTCTACTGTCAGTCCTCTGTGTGTTGTCTGTGTCAGTAATGTCATCTTTGTCACTGTACAGGTCAGTGCCACTCTCAGAAAAGTCTACATCTTCAGATGAATGTGTGTCACAGTAGATCCTAATAACAGCACTGCCATGTCTTGTTCAGGCAGATTTTGATTGTAGCCACTCTGATGTCACACTTGGAAGTATCAGAACTATGCATGGAGCAATGATAACCGGGTATAAACTCTGCAGTGTGTCTAAACCAGCCATAAACACACGACTGCTCTGCTAGGAAACAAACTGAATTGTTCAGAAGAAGATGGACATAAACATGAAACTATAATACACAAACATCACACACAAATCCTTCCAGCTGAATAAAGGAAATTTGCATTTGGTCCCATTATGCACTAATCAATTCAAGAAACTACTGTTTCTCTCCTTCCCTAACACTGCATTCAAAGAAGGAATGTGAATTCATTCATCTGACCACCTAGATAAATCAGTCATTCAAGGAACAGAAATATGAAGAAACACGGCAACATACCCATGTACAGTCTGCCACAAATTTAGTAGCACAGTATACACCACACATAATAGCAGATTTCTGACATGAACTATTTCAGGAACTAAACTATAAAGTGAAAATAAGAATCATCAACTAAGCTGCGTAAAATAAGTACATGTCTCTCATGCATTTAATCTCTGTGTAAAATATACTATCAGTACTGCTCTCTTTAAACACAGCACTGATGGTTTTACTCACACCCGGCTTATGATGATAGTATGGCAAGTCTGTGTGCATCTGGAGGTTTCCTGATGTGTATGCCATGTTGCTGGTGCCTGGCTGGTGCTTTACCATGAATTCCTCTCTGTGAATAATACAACATGCCTGCTTAACTGCAGCTGCTATTTCATGGTTTCTAACCTTTAAACAACCTGCATTTGCATACATGAACGCATGTAAAAAAACACCCACAGAAATTCATTTTATATATTCAAGCAACAAGGCATTTTACTGCATTTTTAAGACACGCTGCATAATCTCCATTTTATTTTCCACAAAATGCCATTTACTTCATAATTTTATCATTTTCTGTTCAAATGATATGTTTTTTTTAAACCATTTAAATACCAACCCAGTAGTTTATAGGTTAAATTGGTCACCTGTGATTGCACAGTGAGATTGTTAATCAGTAGAAAACTGATGCCAGGCACAATGAATTGTGATACTGTACAAAGTGCACATAATATACATATGCACTGAATTGTGTTAATGTGATGACTTCTGGTTTCATCATCTCTCCAGCTGAGTGATCAGTGCTGTTCTTAATGTGCAAAGTTTAAAACACATATTACATGAAGGTTTGATAAACCAACACATCTGATACCTGAGTAAAATTGCAAAAGAAATTATTTAAAGATATTCCTGCTAAATGTAACTGATAATTGCAACATATAACACTTTAATCTTTAGGTGAAACATCCCTGTTGTGCTCCAGTCATATTTACACATATATCATATAACACACTCACAAACTTTTACCTCAGCTGAAGTTAAAATGTAACACTAAATTACATTCAAACACAGAAGAACTACAGCAGTATACAAGTGTTCCATTATTTTTTGTATGTTCCAGTTTATTTAACATTTCTCAACAGCATAAGTGATACAGCATTTATAGGGGGATACCAAAGCAGCCATGACCTACATTCATGTTCCAAAATTTGCCTAGTTAGATTGAGGATGTCCATAAAAAAAACTGTCAGTACAGCTGAGTTTCTAGCTGAGAATCAAACCAAGGACATCCAAAATATAAAGTAGAGATGCTAAAAATTCAACCACAATAATGTTTTTGTTGTTAACGTTATGTGTTCACTACCTACATGCAACCCACATTGTAAGTCACATTTTTTCCCCACTATAATGATACGTACACATCTCCTGCAATGATTAGTTCTTTGTCACATATGTACATTAATAACAATTGGTTTGGTACATTTCAAATAAATTTATGTAATGTCAGATGCCAAAATTATAAGAAACCAATAAATTTTCTTCTGACAAACCAGAAAAAACATCAATGTGAGTACCACGGACAAATGCTCACATTTATGAGAGCAGATATATCTACATTCATCTTGGTAGTAGTACTTCAGAGTGGGATACTCATATGATAGTGAGCAATTACATCAACAGATTTCATTCTTCATGGTTGAGAACGGACTTTTACAGAAGTATGCCTTCCAGAACATAAAAGAAACACATCTTACACCAAAGTCTATTAAGTTTGCAGAAGACTCTTTGGGTAAAAGTCTGAAGCAGACCATGCCAGTTACAGTGCCTGTGTTCAGAAATGCATCTGGCTCTAGTTTATGCAGCTGTTATTGGGCTAATTTTGCAAAGTTTCTTGACGACTTTCATGGTTTTTCAACTAATAGATTCCTGCCCAGCATATATACCTTACACTCCTTTTATTCACTTAAGGTTCACCTGTTATGTGGGATAAAGTTTTCCTATACATCAGATGTAAGTTCCACATGTTACAAGTTTCTCACCCATAAGTAGTTCGTCTGATGAAGGCTACTCTGTTAGCAACTCTTCTCAGTTGATCTTCTTGTGGTGGTGTGTTGTGAATAAGAGCAATTCCATATGTGGAAACATTTTCCAGCCAATCTAGTAACAATGCATCACTGAAACATATCATGGTATCACCTCAGACAATTTTCTATGAAGTTATTTGGTTGAAAAAGGTTATTAGAACCAAAAGAGTGATTAAGTAAATAGATTATTTAACGAAGCCTTACCAACGGCAAAAATGACACAGTACTGTATGAGATTTGCGTATGAAAGTGTGTCTAATGAAAGACTTACAAGTAGTTGTGATCAGTTTCCAGCATCTGACACACACAATGAAAAGAAACAATGAATAGTCCCAACCTGAATACTCAGGTCCCAGGCCAAGACACAGACTCAACCTGTTGAACACAAGCTATACACATCACTGCACAGCTAAGCCTGCTCAGTAATTGAAACAAGGGTCATACTGACAGAATAAATATTACAATAAGTAAGGGAAATATTCCAGGACAATACTGTATGTTTCCTATTAAAATTCATTAATAGGCAGCATACATTACCATGTGATCACCAAAAACAAAATACAGTTACTTTTAAACCATCTGCATGCTCACTACATATCTTACTTAACACCACTGATTCTTTTGGGATGCATTTCTTGTTCAGAAAGATCAGTGAAATAAATTTCTCCCACTCTCTCTCTAATGACAATGCTAACTATTTTTGTCTCACTAACAACAGAAACTATTCATTAGCCTGAAAATAAAACAAAGAAGTTGTCATTACATAGAATTAACCATGTAAAGGGTTACATAAGCATATTCTCAGATGCATGAAGCCTTACCACAGTTCAGACAGTCACTGACTTCTTACTGTCGAGGTCTTAGATTCTCAGGACAGTCTTATTCACTTATTTTAGAGTAGGGTTTTCTCCATGCACTTCAGTTTCCTCATCCTACCATCACTCTCAGTCTAATATAATTTATACTGACTATCAGTATCACTAATGTTCATGACGAGTCAAACCACCTTGTGTAATATTGCATCCTCAGTTCTCAAAGGCTTCAGCTCAGACTCGGCACTTATGGGAAGTGCAGAGTAATTATTTCTTAAAAAAAAAAATGAATGGGAGTTTGGGTGGGTCCCACAGCTTGTCTAGATGCTGTGGAGAAGAGAAAAATCTCTTGCCTCTGCCAGGAATGAAACCACAATTCCTCAGACGTCCAGCCTGCAGCCTAGTCTCTGTACTTACTACGTTATCCTTACGCCACTTTATCCTGATATTGTAGCATGATTGTTAAGGCTCTTCACTGCATATTGTAAGCAGTTCCAGTAATGAACATTACAGACAGAGTCTTGTCCATGTAGGTTTCTTATGTGTGATAGTGATAAAAGCAAACTACAATGAAATAAAAATTGATTCATTATGTGAAGACGGCCTTTCCCAGGGGTAAATTGGGCAGGGTGTGGTGTTGATCCCCCCTCCCTCTAGCACCGAGGTTAAAGAAGAAGTAGAGCTATACCGCTACTCCCCTTCTGGGCCTTCATGGTCTGTTATAGGGTGAAATCTATCCTCTTTATCTATTTATGTGAAGAAAGGAAATAACTAGTTCCTCAAATGCAAATTAGATTGACATGTCTGTAGACTCACCTGCTGAGAATATCATGGAAGTCATACTTCTTGAGAATTTTGTTAAATTCAACAGTGCCCCAAGGAATTCTTGCCATAGGATAGTGCTGCTTCAGCCACTCCTTACGCACATTTTCCGCAAAACTTCGTTCCAGAAGCCAGTTCAGGTCATACTCACTCTCATGGCCATCACTCCACACAAGTTTCAGCTGGTTGCTTTCTGCCTACATATAAAGGTACATTATGATTCGTACTGTTACCTGAGAGCTATTATTTATTCTTAAATAAAAACAAACTGTTGGATATTAAGCATTCCAAGAATAATTGTGAGAGGGCAGCACAATGTGTTAAATGAGCAGACACTGAGGTGAAGATCAAGGTCAAAGTGTAATATGAAGTAACAGAACCCTGAATAAGAGTCAGCTACTGGATAGTTGTATAATGAAGAATTTCCCAATCCACTGGACCACAGGGAACTGATTCACTTCCCTAATGATGAGGATGGAGATGCTTCTCAAAACGTTGGTTTGTTCATAGTCTAACCACCAAACACAGCTAGTAGTCTGAGATAGTTTTATTGCAATGATACTGCTGCTGCTGATGACTATACTAAGAATAGCAGCAGCAGCAGAAAAGTACAATTCTATTTGATTCTGACACTGGTACATCACATTTGGCTGTCCTGCATCCCATGTTTTAAAAAAAAGTAAAATATGTTTCGGGGACAGAATCAGTCCTTGTCCTCAGACAAAAGAGTAAGGGAAACAGCTACTCAGTTGAGCACCCCCCCCCCCCCCCCACCAGAAAATACCACAGGTTTGGAATACCTCTTCCTATTGGGCCTAACTAAGTAAAAGTGTCCCTTGCTGTCCCTTACCCTTTTGCCGGAGGACAGGTTCCAATCCTGTTCATATAAGAATTTATCTTAATTTTTATTATAAGTACAGGACAACAGAAAAAGTCAAAAGATTGAATGATTCCAAAATGGCAGCAGTATACCGTATATTCTCGAATCTAATCCGCACCCAGTTTTTGGCGACATCTTAAACGAAAAAAAGTTAGTTCGCGATTCTAATCCGCACCTTTCCTTCAACCACCCCTTGCCCACGGGGCGACTGATTGAATAATATTGGATGTTACCAATGCGTTAAAATCCGACGCTACGCCTGTGGCCGATGAGTCATACCGATAGAGGCGGGGCCTTTCTCAACAGACGTGTGCAATCTCGTCTGAAGCCAGCTGAGCCTTAGTTGTTGAAACGTGGGAGGTGCTTGTTCCAATTTGTCGTGTACCGTAGTTATGGAAGAGGGACACCTGAAATCTAAACGACTCTCATATACGGCAAAGTTCAAACGTGAAGTTATTCGGTGCGCAGAGGAGAATGGAAACCGCAAAGCCGCTGCAATTTTTGGAGTTGATGAAAGCAACGTTCGACTATGGCGGAAACACAAGGCAGCGATCAGCGGGTGTGAGGCGTCACGAAGGAAATTCACTGGACCCAATTATTATATTATTATAATAATAAATAATAAAATAATAGATTATTGTATTGTATTGTTCTTACGGCACGTACAGCAGCTCAATCATTTTTCCAAAATCCAGCTCTATACCGCGAATCTAATCCGCACGCGAATCTAATCCGCATCTGATTTTTTAGCCCTCTAAAACTGTAAAAAGGGTGCGGATTAGATTCGAGAATATACGGTATTTTCAATGTATGAAAATACTGTCACTAGCAGAGGTTAGCAATGTCAAATGAAATACTGTGGCAAAAATATGGTGAGTCAGGAGAAATGTGGAAGTACCAAGGCCATTTTCAGAATGCCATCTAAGCAACTGCTTGCAAAATCTGTAAGAAACAGCCAAGGAAGTTGGTGTCCAGGTCAAGACTCGAATCACTTACCCACACAATTTGAGACAATTTCTGACCCCGGCTGAAAAGGATACATTGGAATCCATCTACATAGAAGTAAACTTTACTTGTTCAGTTTAAAGTTTACCATACTTAGGGTACATTATTTTATACCATGTTATTTAGTTATACAAAGCAGAGGAACTGAAAGATCATGTGTGTTATTTGAAGAATTTGACATTCATGCATGGAAAGCAACTTGTGAAACCTCACTGTGTATGTTTATGTGAAAGTATTCAGTACTCTTTCTAATTATGTAATTACAGGTAGGCAGCTAATGTAAAAATCATACATTTAATAATACACAGGTATCTGAAGCAATAATCATGATAACAGTCTGGAAGTCAGACTACTTTGATTCAAGTGGTACACGGTGTCCACAGGAATGTCCTCTAAGCCAGGTTATCCCTAGACAAGTGTAAGGTCCTCCCCTCCCTTTCCCTTCTAATTAAAAGGCTCATATAACAGGATCACTTGTTATAACATTTAAATGCATTGTTTCTTAATCCTGTCAGACTGTATGATTTAAATTTCCAATGTGAGATGAATTGCAGCTCTCAGTACACTCAAGACTATGAATATGTTCTGGTTTCAAAATTTCAGTAGAAAATGAATTTAAGTAGTATGAAGTCCACTGCATCATTGTGGCAACCAGAAGTCCAGTCTAACTTCCTAAATCAGAACAATTAGTAATTTGACATGCTACTGAAATCTGTGGAGTTATATGCACAGACATGTTTCACTACATCAAAACATGTCTTCTCTTGCTGACTCAGTAGCATGACAGATTGTGCTGGACAACAGGTTTGGATCTTGGCAGAGGAAGAATTTTTCTCTCTGCTGCCACATCCAGACCAGCTTTGGGATTCATCCAGCATCCTACTGAGTGACAACCAGGAGTACTTTCCTCCGCAGTAAATCAACTGGACAATGCAGTTGACCACTCAGCTTCATCTAGTGCCAAGATTTACCTCTATGCCCCCTATATACCTTCATGGCACAGACACAGTGACAACTTTATATACCTTACTACACATTACTACATATTAAATCCAAGTTCACTGGAACATTCAAAGTAAAATGTTTCATGCTGCAATGTCAATGCATAAAACTTGCAACATGAACCAGCGGTGGTAACATCTATAGCCCATGTCTTAGTCATTATCCAGCTATAATTACATTCAGCATGAAGTAAATTTTTTTCTAATACCATCTAGCATTAATAAATGGAACAGGAAGTTCTTCTTTTATGTAACAATACACATTTACATACAATCTTTTGTGTTTAAATTCATGCAGCTTTTCAATTTTGCCATTCTTAAGACCCTATCTGATTCATACACAGAATGACTAAAACTAATGAACTACGGAATGACATACATTACTTATTTTTTACTACCAAACAGCTTCAACTAATAACATTTCTTATTAAAATATGGATTATGTTTCTTAATAGACAGATACACCATATTATTTATTTCACCACAGGATTCCTAACATGAGAAAGTGGAATTGCTGACTAAAAATTAAAATGCCTGCATAAGTCCCTACAGCAGTGTATTTTGTTTATGACACACACGATCATCAATGTCTCTATTTATAAACAGTTAAATGCTGACTCTAAGCTATCTGACCTTGTAAGGAAGGAAAAAGAATCACTGACCTGGTATTCTGACCCTGAACTATCACTCAGAATTCATTAACAAAAGGGGGAATGTAAGTAAATAAATACGTACTATAATGTGGGTAGGCTTGATATTGATATCGAAGTGTGTCCATACTATTGTTCGTGACTGCATGGTCATGTTGAAGCATTTGGGGCACTGACAGTTGTCTCGCAGCCAAACACTGGGATATTGATGTTGTTCTCCAGTGGATGTTCCAATAGTTATCATGCTGCCATCAATGTCTCGTATTGCATTTACCAGAACCACCTGCTGTTAAGTCAATTTTTAACATCAATTTATACCATGTATTATTTCCTCTTTATGTAGTTAGCAGTATAGTAGTGCAAACATAAAAATGTTTAATTTGTGGTGGGCAAACTGGCACACAGTCATAAATTCTCTGAGACTTTCAGACTTCTCATGGCAATCATCATTCCATAATTACTCTGTTTTCATCTCTTACCAACCCTGCAGTATGCAATAAGCTGGAACAGTCAGCACTTGCCCAGGAAATTTATTTTTATTTTATACTTCATCAATCATGAAGGTAAAATGCACTTAATATAATTTAAATCTCTATTTGCTGTATGTATTTCACTTATTTGTATTTTACATACGGAGGATCCATCCAGTTTACTTGAGATCTATTGGTTCAGATAAATTTAAATTGAAGTCAAAGCAGTACCTTCCTGCAAACCACATAAACATTCTGTTACACAGATATTTGTATACCTTTTCCTCTTCCTTGGGTTTAGCAACCAGACCTTGGTGATTAACTCTGGAGCTATGAACAGCTCTGAAACCTGAAGCTGGAGAGGAGGTGGATGAGAGACATAGCTGCCTGCTTCCTTTAAGTCTCTGAACCTTACTTCCAAATCTGGCAGTAGCAACAACAAGAGTACGTAGGCTCTGCATGATTACTCTGAGAACATATTACAGTTAAATTCTTACTAATAACATCTCTGTGAGAATGTATATATAGTCAGTGTTCAATTTATAAAAGGAACAGTTCGTAAGTTTTAACCTTAAGCCGACAAGTTTAAATGCCAAGCGTATATTGTGATGGTCAGTTTCTCTGGCTTAGCATGGACATTTAAATTTCTGAAATACAGCACACAGAGACCAGCATATGGTCACTTAGGACAATATAGGTTAAACAGAACAGTCAGTTTGGTAAGATTTGGTACATAAAGGTTATAACTCTACCAGCATTTTAAAAATATTATTATTTTAACAGCACTGCTTTGCTCTGAAGAAACCACATTTCACAGTAATGACCCTTGTTCTGGCTATCTTTGTCCAAGATAGAGATTCATTTTTGTTAAGGACTAATTTTGTAGAGTCCTTCTTCATGAGCTCACAAATGACACACTGGGCATGACATTTCTTGCCTTTTTTCAAAGGTTCATTACCATGCTCACAAGATCCCGTCTCCTGATGCTATCCTATGCTAGACCAATCCAGTCCAAACTCTCACACCCTACTTGTTTAACAGCCATTTTAATCTAATCATCTCACCCACAAATGGGTGTCACAAGTGGTCCCTTTTCTTCACGTTTTGCAACTAAAATTTATGTTTTCCAAATCTCCCACATGCATGTTGTGTCCCGACCATATCATTCTCCTTGATTTAAATCACCATAATACTGTATGTTTAAGGGTAAAAACTTAAAATTTGAATTAAAATTTAAAATGATTGTTATTTTTATGTAAATATTGCTACTGTATTCTGGATCTGAAAATATATCACAGTTATACTGCAGTATTGTATTTATTGTGGCTGTGGGAATAATCATACATATACTACTGGACAACTTTATGTTAACTGCATAAAACTGCATAAAATTGAAGTCTCTGTAATAATTATGGAAGTGTACAGGAGACTAAGAGTTGTGAAATGTTTAGACAGCAGGCCTGTATAGCAGTTTCTGACAAAATAATTAAGGTTTGTATATGAGCATCATGGAAAGAATTACTGGACCTGAACTTCTTCTACAGAAAAATTTTTGTCAAATTAATTCTTATGCTCTGTTAGAACACCTTCTACAGGCCAATGCCTTATCTGTCTACAAAGTAAAGGGTGAAGATCGTCAGTCACAACTAAGTTTTATGTTATATTATTATATAAGTTTAATGCGCAACATGTTTCAGCTTAAGTACAATAAGCCACCATCAGGAGGAATTTGGGTACCAAATAAAAGTCATCATGTTAACTACATTGATTCACATCTCATGTTGGTATATATAGTTGAGATCTCAACTTTACAATCTTCTGAAGATAAAATAAGTCGCAATTATTAAACGTATTTAAACAGAGACAAACGGATGCCTATCCTAAAGATATTATATGTCTTGTTTTACAGTACAAATAATGGTACAATTCTTACAAGCACATCTGAACTTATGTTTGTACTTCCATGATAAAGATTGAAGTGGTATCCAAATCAAAGTAATGTCAAAATCACCTACAGCTAACATTAATAACTAAACCTACAAAGAGTATATTACATAGTAAAATTTATCCTAAATGTTCTACATTTTCAGGTCACTATTTGTGGGAAAGGCAAGCCTACTAAGACCTCCATATAAAAGAGTATATAAATGACCTTCATGGACTTTCGCTCCTTAAATGAAACACCAGAAGTCAATAATTTTAAACATAAGCATGTGAAGCACAATCCATTAGGATGTGCACCCAGGAATTTTATTTTTCATTTTTTTAACACACCATACAGGACATTATTTTCACTCACCAAAGAAACTAAAACCTAAGTATCTGTACTTATTGTATAACAATGCATACTTTAAAACTAAAAAAGCATACCACACAATTAAATTAAAATGACAAGCCACGTTTTTTCAGATATTAGGGTACGCCTGGGCACACCCTATATGCACGCCTATGATTTTAAAATAATTTTTTACCATCAGAGTTAAAATATTTATTATTAACACCAACTCAAATTTATGGACCATGTGCATCTGCAGTCCACTTGTCTGAAAGATGAAGAACACAATTTCCAACAGCTGTCATAAAATACAGTTACTTATTTAAAAAAAATAAATTCATTGATAAAATTAGATATTCAGTGTTACACACACACATAGTGGCCAAATAATCGAAGCTAATAAATGCTCTCTGACCCTGATGCAGGGCATGCTCAGGTTCCTCATTTTGGAGGATTCATGATTTATTCTTTATGACACTGTTATTTGTTTCTCAATTGATGTAATGATTTTAAGCCAGCTGCAGAGGCTATATATAATGTTCAATAACAAATGACAGGGTGGTTGAGTGGTAAGTTGAGAAAAATGTGGAAGCATTTGTGGCCAGTTTTAAAGGAATTACCCCAGTAACAACCAGGGTAGATTGGAGAAAACTACGTAAACCCTTCACATAGCCTATCTGTTGCCTGAATTTAAAGGAGTTTCATAATATAAAATAAGTTCATATTACTGCTACAGTGCAAAATCTTTACAAATTAAGGGAATATAGCCATGACCATGTCATCCTTAACCATTCACAATCTTTTCACTACACTAGCTGTTTTACGTATATACTAATCACTCTCTGTATCGTTGTAGTAGACAGTCTCAATGTGGTGCAGTGCATCTGTGACTTTATTAACATAATGTGTCTCATTCCACCACTGTCTCCACATTTCCTCATAAGCAACATTCTAACAGTTACATATTCATACATATCTATTATGAATGAAGGACTTACAGATCCTTTGTGAATGAGATCCCAAGCTGCATTTTGCAAAATATACATCACAGGTCCAACGTTTAAGAAGGGAAGATACTTTTAACTGTTGGTTAGGTTATGTTAATTAGCAAGAATATTCAAGACACCATTACAAATATCCAGTGCAGTAGCAATGCCACTTTGAGAACATGTCAATGTTGTCTAATCATGGTGTCTATTAACTACCCACGAGTGCAGATAAGTAATGTTCTTTGACCTTAGGTTATAAACAAGACTGGCAGTTTGACTACCAGGATAAATAACCAATAAATTAAATAACATTTGTGGTATTGTGGGACTTGAAGGGTCATCACATAATTACAGAAACCTACTTTATTTTTTGTTCACCGTGCATTATGGTAATGAAAACACTTATCAACCAACAACTGCACTATTGAAGTAAATTATCACTTAAAATTACCCTACATTACCCTACCTTGTTTTACAGAAACCTACTTTGAAGCTTATTCTAAGCCAGTTCAAATTCCCAACATAGTAACCTTTTTATATGATCCATTTTATATGATGCTCCCTTTAATGTCGTAGTCCTAAAAAGTGGTCCCTTCTCATAAGATTGTTCCATAAAAATGTTGCATGCACCACAGCTTTTTAATTAGCACACAGACAAATCCTCTGTATCTCTCTAAATTCATTATTCACAATCATAGCTTCTCATAATACATAGCCCATGCAGCTGATGTCGTATAACCTACAAGATAAAAATTTGGGCCCTTCACCTCAAAACAAATGATCCAATATAACTGAATTATGCTATATTAAAATATACTTCACACATACTCACAGACACTGTTCTTATGTCTTCACTTGTAAGAGATGTGTTGTGTTCCAGTGACGTTACTTTTATGACAGCAACACTTGTAATTATGTGATTTTATAACAGGCTGATACTCATTAAGACACTGCTCAATACTGACGTGGCACATTTTGAGTAGCTCCAACGTTGCAGGTTCTGGTACATTATCTCAAACAGTATGTTTTTAGAACAAAGGTCAATCAAATATATCACTGAAATGTTAAGAAGTGAAACAAGAAACATATTAATTGATGCAACTAAAATATTCACAGCCTCAGTAGAACATCAATAGATTTCAAAATTCTGTAACACTCATATTAATACAAATATAATGCAAAGCAGATTAAAACCAGTTACTTGTTTTGTGTTTTATACTCAGGCTTCACCTCTCCTGGCAATTGGTCAATGTTTAATTTGTTTCTATAATCTATCAAACATCATATTTGTCTAATTTGTGGAGTCCACTTGAGATTACAAATTTGGGACTAGCAGAACAGGAGAAGAAGCAGTCAACCTTCTCTAGATACACCAGTTTCTGTCAGTTACTGATGATCAGTCATCTGTGAGTTAAAAACCCACTCCAAGATACTTTCTTCAGAACTGACCACTGCATTTCATTGCTGCGTGACATGCAAAGCCTCAAACATGCTGTAATATCTGTCCATCCAATTGAATCCTCCAAATTTTCTATATGGTAGCACACCTAACAGTCCGCGTGTATGTTTTCATACATTTTAACACATGCATTTCTTAAAACCTAGGCACTGTAATTCTTTATTGTAACATACAACACTCACCCATCAGCAACAGCAAAGCTAAACTCTATTTTTGCTTCAATGAGACAACATTTTTTTGGTGGTGGGGGAGGGGGGGGGTTAGCTATTAAAAAAAAAGTAATCTATGTTTATCCCGAACATCGTATTATACTCGGGATGTGGTCTTTCAGGTTGCGACACCAGGGTCATTCCATGATAAACCTATGCAGCTCACAACCCAAACTTCACCAACTTGTATTTACTAGGAATCATGAATATCTATATCCATATAAATTTTTGCAAAAATTAGTCAATGGCCATAATTTTGAATGCACTCATCCCATACAGCTAAACCAAGTGTTGTGGGAAGTTCACTGCATGTGCTTGCCAGTGATAAGAATCATAAGGTTACTACTACTGAGGAGAAAACTGTAAAGTCAAACCAACTTAAATTTGACCTTGAATTGATAACAATGTGGGGACTTATTTTTAATGTCAGGAAAAATACATACTTCAGGCAACATTTTATATCCTAGCAATGCTCCAAATTTCAATCTGTGACTGTCTGTGATCAGGACTTATGCATTATTATAATAAACAGGCTTGCTACAAATTAGCAGATGAATTACAGATCCTGTAATCATGTACTGAAAACACGACAAATTCTTTTACTGCAAAGCAGTCTCCCAACATTGAAGTTTTCTTCCCGCATATGTGTACGTTCATACTTTTTTCCACTACTGGTGTGGCAAATTGACGTTCTATTGAGAACATATATGAAAAATTCTTTAATATACAAGAGTCTCAGAATGTTCAAGTTTTTTACATTGGTCAGGGGTGATCAATGTAGCAGCCCCTGGTAAAACTACACATGTCCCACCTACAGACAATTTCATCCTACGCTCATCCTAACATCCTGGTTGACTGTCACTACAGCACTCCAGATTCTTTGAATTCCTCTATGGACAATTGCATTGGGGTAACTTAAGTTACAACCTTGATGCAGCCCCATAAATGGAGGTCAAGGAGTGTCATAGAGTGAACGAGGCGGCCAACTGATACCAGGCACACCTTAGCCGTCCCACTGGGGGAAAAGTGTCATAGAGAAATGATCTCACCTCCAGGTAGTAAGGAGGAGTGCTGTCCTGTCAGAACATGAGTTATGGTAGATTGTCATTGGCCTACTCAAGCTGTAGAAAAAAGAAATGTGGCTAGCCCATACATGACGTACCAGTCACCGTTGTTTCGGTGCAAAAGCACGAGCCATAAACTTTGGAACCCACAGCGCAAAACCCGTTAACCTTTGAGGGGTCGCGTTGATACTTAACAACAGCTCATGCGCGTTCTGTTCGCCAGATATGGACGGTATGTCCACTTTGCCACTTTTGTGAAATGTGGCTAGGTCCAGAAAGTTGTCATCTTAGTCCCATAAATGTACCATTTCAACATCGAATTCGTACCTTTCTTTTTGTCACCATCTTCGACAGCTTGGAATAACTGTATGCCATACGACTTAAACTTCAGTAGTCACCTTCTTGGTACTATTCGAAGACGTCTTTCTTCGCGTGAAAACATTCGGCAACCTTCCACCACGTGTTCACAACGCGCCGGTCGACTTGGCCTGGATTCCTATGGGTAACACGTCCCTTCCCAACAGCCTGCGAAGGCTATATGACCACTGACGATGTGTTGACAGGGTTCTTTGGAAACTTCGAAAACGACGCTGCCCACATGTAGCATAACGCGTTTCTTCATACCTGAAACAGCGGCAATCACTTGCACTTCTGCTGCGTTCCGCCATTACTTTTCGTCCGATCGTCTCGCCACTAGTGGAAAAGTCATGAACACATACGCGTCGAAGCGCCCGGAGGGGGATTTGAATGTTAGGAGGGTGGTTAACAGACAAAAAATTCTGCGTTGTGTGTTCTCAGTAGCAAATCACAGGCCCTCAAAATCGACGGCTAATTTGTAGCCATTCTGTAGAATTATATACTGTACTACCACTCTTCATAAGTGAAAAGGAATATTAATGGGAGCCAGTATGACAAGTTACAAATCCTAGTTGCAGCTGTGGAACCGAACAGAGCTTAATTACCTCTTGAACTGTTCAAAGGCCAACTTGGTCTTACCATAAGTTAATGCACTTGAATGCGCGTTGCAATATTTCTGTAAATTTTCATTAGAACTCGTATGTGAGGAATATTTAGTACAAACTACAATCAACTAAATGCACAATGTCAATGTGTAATTTTATAATTAAAGCGGTACATCTCCAACGTATTTCGATCTTTCATAGATCATTATCAGGAAGACCATAAGTTTCAGTTCCAACTGGCCTTACAAGTCACAAAGTCTTTTTACGTGACATCACTCTGCTGACCTCATAACACTCTTTTATTCCTGGAGGTAAAATCCTTCTGAATATAAGAATACATCTTAAAAAAGGTACCTACACTTTCAAATCTTTTCGCCTCTCTGAATCATGTAGACAAAACTGGTCCCTAAGACCGGATTTTTTTTTCCAAAGATACTGGAGTCATTAAGAAAGATATAAAGACCGAGGTTGAAGCTTCCAGCCCTGACACTATGGGTGAACACAATGCCAGTGGTGTTCAGAAATTCCGGTCTCAGTGGAACATATAGTTTGTTACATGTACACCTTCCCACACTTGCATGGTATTCTATACATTCCTGGTGTTTTCATGCCACGGTCTTTCTTAATCGGCCAAAGAAAGCGCACAAGACCCAAAGATTTAAAAGTATAATAATACCTATGCACCATTGTAAAACTTTCTGAGCTTCCGGTCATTGTCCTACCATGTAGCTCACATTCACCACTTTACTGTAGATTACATGTACCTACACCGCAGACAGAAACAATTTGTAACAGAATGGACTATTTAATGCCACCTCATGATTAGATTTACCTACCCCTTTTTCCATTTCTGACCATAAGCTGCATAAGCAATCAGTTGATACGTGGTCATAAAATAACTATGGAAACGGCAACTGTATTACTTCCTGCCTAATAGTATAATCAAAGAAAGGAGTATAAATGCTGCAGGTATTAGTGAGACTAATGCATAGTGCTACATGTGCCCCTTATGCAGTCCACTGGTGTGGTGAAGACATAGTCGTAAGAACAGTGGTCTGATGGTCGTGTAAATTCAGTCATTGGTCAAAAGCCTCTGGTGATATAGGGTTATTTCGTCTGACACTCTGAACACATACTGATGAGTTATTTCTCTCTTTTATACTTATTTTTTATTTTGGTCAAGGGTTAAATAAGCCGTCTTAATTATCCAGGCGCATGCCTCCTTCCTCAATGCATTTGTATAGTGAACACAATTCTTTTAACGCACACACTATGTTTTTTTTTATGTGATCAAGGGTCAGTATCTATTCACGTCATAAAACTTCCGATAATTTGTATTCCCGCTACTCGCCTCACGTGCATGAAGAACGCTATTTTAACGACATATAGACTGATACATGCCCCTTTTTTTTTTGTATAGCATAACTTATTTTTAGAGTGGGCACAATAAAATTAAAATTTTGAAATAATAAGATTGTAGCAAACGATTAAAACATTCGAAAACCTATAAAGTACTCCAATCATTCGTTATTTTTACATATAATATATACAGGTCTACCTTGCAGGAGAAAACAAAATTATAATACCTCCTTTATTATTCACTAACGTCGGATCCTTCCGCTACAGTTTTGACCCCCTAGGTTATGTGTCAACTAGAGTTCAATAATCTTCAAATGGGCCATACATTTGTGTTTTGAACGAATCAAATAAGGCAAATGACCATCAGTCACTGTAATATTGAGATATCAATCCCTATTTGAACCAGTACCGTTAACTTTTAGAATTATAAATGTTTTCCTCTCATACCTACTGTATTTACCAGTACCTGATGATGGCTTACTAAAATATTGTCGAAACATGTATCACACCTTAGAAATATAAATAACTGTCTAAAACAGCTGTGCTTGAGCGTCATTCACCTTATTTGTTGACAATTTAGTAAACTGCAAACTACGCGACACGTGAGCGACCGTTGAAGATTTCTCGTTAACTGCCGCGGTACAAGTTTTGGCCACGGCATCGTTAAGCATATTTATCTCATGTATTTATCCAGGACTGGAATCCAATCTGCAATACGGATTTAAGACAGAGGAACAAGGAGAGAGAGAGTTGCAGATTACTATTTATAAACTTTCATTATTCAAGTTGGGCGCAGTCACAGCTCCTGTAAGAAAATCACAGTAAGTGATGTGGATCTTCATCCGGCAGTCTGGAGTACAAGAACTTGAAGCTCATTAACATGCATTATTAGGTCGAAAATTAGCGTTACGTGAAAAGTTTTTTCTCATTAATGTCGACAAATTGCTTGTCTGCATTCAATGAAAAATTAGTATGTTAAACAATGAAAAGAGTACTCCACAGAAAGGACTCATCGCATGAAACAAATTGCTGATGATTCGTTAGCCTCAACATATCTACAATTCTTATTTAAACACTTCCATGTGTTCTGGACAGTTAATATTAACATCTTACACACAAAATTAAATGTTATCATTACAAGAAAATGGACCCCCGTGACTGGTCTAGTCAAACTATACCATTTTAGTCTTGTAATTGATGAACAGACTCCAGTATAATTACAATGTAAGTTTCTGACGATGATATATCAGAATTAGAGTAATTTTATTGACTTTTTCCACAATGTAATGTATTCAAATTAATGTAATAAATATAACAATACGTTTCGGGGGGCAGGATCACCCCCCCCCCCTTCACGTTTACATCTAAAACATAATAGTATCACATAAAAACTGTTCCATAGCACAAAGTGAAGTCAAACCATTGCAGAAATGACGTTCCAAAGGAAGTTTAGAAACTGTCGCGCGTGATGAAGATGTGCCGTGAGATGTGCGGTGACATAAATTTAAAGCTGTCTTTGGAACGTTTTTGTTCACCGATTTGACTTTAGTTTGCGCTATAGTATTTACAACATGGGGCTGTGCCATGGCTCAGGCGGTTAGTCACCGGCCTCTCACCGCGCAGGCCCGGGTTCGATTCCGGGTCAGTCCATGTGGGATTTGTGTTGGACAAAGTGGCACTGGGACAGGTCTGTCTTCGAGTACTACGATTTCCCCTGTCAATTTCATTCCACGGTGCTCTATTAAAATGGAAAAGCAGAAAAATCTCATCTTCATCACAGGGTTGCACAATTAGCCTTCCAGGCTGCGGTGCGTCCGTAGCGATTGCTACGGGGCCCTTCAATAAAAAGAAGTGGTAATATGGTTGAGAAGCAAGTCTGAAGATGAGGTGCGATCGTGCCCCTGGAACGTAGTGTTGTACTTATCACATTCACGTGAATACATTAGACGATGGAAGTTCACAAAATTAGTGAGTATAACTCCAATATAATGTTTTGTCAACGTCGGTATAGCCATTATTAACCCCAATACTAGATCAGAGAGACGGACACGACCACCTCGTAGGCCTACCTCCTGCCGAATTTCATTTCGCGAAAAAAAAGCACAAAATACGGTTGAAAAATTCAGGGCATTGTTAGAATAATGTTTCTGGTATAACATTTAACAGTAATCATAACTGTACTAGTACAGAGCCCGTTAAAATTTCAACGACAAATTTTAACTTATCCCGTCTCTAACTATGATTTCCATAGATTAAATATAAATTGATCCGTTCATATATGTTATAGCCCAAGAGGGATACTGTGAAATACACGTTCACTGAATACTCACGCCATGAATTTGAGAAGTTCTTCAGAGACAGCCTGATACATGTTATTGGCAAAGTACGGCGCTGTAATGTCTACCGAAGCATAGGGACCTCTTGACTGTATCGTAACTTAATAAAGTCTCATTTAAACGTTCACGCAATGAATTTAACGTATTCTTAAGGGACAGCTTGATAAATGTGTTCGACAAAGTAAAATGCTGCAATGCCGACCGAAGCATTGGTACCTCCTGACTGCTTCACGACGACACTTTTTTTTTCGGGAATCACAACCATCTGACGTGTCATCAACAATAAGAGTAGCCAGGGTGTGACCGACAAACCACGCTTATAATATACTGGACTGCATATTTATTAACGCCTTTCAATATTGTAAACATTTTGTATAAGTGATGCACTCAACACAAATTAGAAATTTGTAAACAATTATGATCTTCGTTAAACCACAACAATCCGATTAAACACAATGAAAGAATGTAGAACTCAGTTTACTGTCTATGTACAACACCAATTATCAATCACATCAAAGGCTTCCAACTTATCACCAATATAATGTTAGAGATATTCATTACACAAATAACATACTGAAAACGAATTTGGAAGCAGTCGAATAAAATGTTTAATTAACTACTACAGTCCGACCAAATAGAATAAAAGGATACAGAATTGAAATTATCAATATAAAACGTATTTCAATAATAAATAATAATAATAATAATAATACATATATACCTGCAAGATTAAGGTTTGTTTTGATGAAGTGTTACATACTGGCAAACAAGCTGGCATATGACTCAGACACAATCACGCTCTTCAACTACTATAATTGCCGAAATTTCTTACAATTGTGATGTCACCAGCAATACAAAATGTTTGCCTGTTGCTCATGGCTGGTGTGTCAAACCAAACAGGTTGTGGGCCAAATCCAAAACCCAATTTGTCATCTGGGGTCATATCATGTCACATTGCCTCCTTATTCTTCATTTGTAAATTTTTCAATACAGAAAAACACAAGGACATAAAACACTCCTTGTATTTGATATTGCAGACTTCTTGGGTGTACTATGAAACAAAAGAAGTTCATATCTTTGAAAAGTTATTCAAATACTGACTGGGCAAAAAACATACAGTGTTTAAGAAAAGCTTTTTTAATTTCTTCGGCTGCAACATGTACAGTCCCTTAAAATGTTAAAACTAAACATTTTCACAATTACCTTAACTTCCACCCCTTCTTGCTCTGTGCTGATGGAAGCTGTGAGTGAGGATCAAAACGACCTTCAGGTTGGTAAATACACATACATACAAAGCTTAAATACAGAACAGAATGCAAATGGCGGGCAAGTTGTTTGCTCTTGTGTTCTGAAAGCGCAGGAAAACTTCATAGACATCAAAATGTGAGCAGGCAACAACATTAAGCTCTGTGGGTCGTGTGTTTGACAGGCCTGGCTTACGATCTGTACCAGGGCTTCCCAAACTAGGTGGCATACACCAGAGTGGTGCATGAAAACTGGAAATTGATAATGTAAAGTTAAGCTTGTGCTTAATTAAGCACCATACCATGAAGTCAAATCAACCTCACACTAAATGGAGGTGTTGTTAGCATCATGCTCTGGCCGCTTTATCTACGAGTAAACAGCCCCTGCTACCCATTGAATACATGGCTAAGTGGAGTCCAGTGTCAGCATGGAGGCTTTGGATAAGAGCCCCTGCTAGGAATCAAACCACAGTTCCTCAGTCATCCAGCATGTAGCCTGTTCCTATACCTGTGGACTACCCTTACGTGACTTGCCCATGCAAAAAAAATATGCACTCAACTGTTTGTGTTTTCCCTTAACCTTGCTATCAAGCTACCATCAAGTACTGGCCTTTCCAAGTTGGATAAGAAGTGTCTATATGGGTTTTCCATGAATCCAAGCAAAGGTAGTTCTTTAGGTACTCCCCAAGAGAAATATCAAACCCTACTTTCTACTTCACAAAATAGATGCAGCCACCATGTTGTTACAACTGAGTGTTGGAAAATAAGAAGTACAATGTTGGGGCTGATGGTATAATGCTGAAACCAAGTTTCGTGAAAACTGGCCAAATGGTTCACAAGCTGAAACAGGGGCACATACAGACACACACCACATGGAGCTCTCATATGCCCATTTTCCTTCCTAAAAAGGGGGGAAAAAATGTAGGCTTTGAGATTACTGTGCTGTATCCCCCTCTACCTCAACGTTTGAACCAGTCCACTACTTTTCACAAAGCTCGACACGAACACTGCACCACTGGAGAACACCCCAAACTGAAAATGTAATTTACCACAACCAGTGACAAAACTGCAGATGTGCAAAACCGTGAGGTGGGAGGAACAACAGCACCATACACCACATACTTTTAGGTTCTGATATGATGTATGGTCACAGACCGTTGATAAATATGTAACTTCTGTTACAGTCATCTTTTCATAGAATGTAAGTAACAAGGCACTCACGCAAAATTCTTCTTCAGCTTTAGGTTTGGGCGTGACAACTAACAGACTACTGGAGCTAGGAATGTGAAATCTGGTATGGCGATGATCTACTCACTATACAATTACAAACATGACAATGATACAAAACTCTGAGTTTATATCCAATAAATTTAACATATACAGAACCTGTACCTAATAATGAGTTCTTCACAAGAATAAAATAAAACAAAAATAGTGCCAATATGTGTGTAAAACCCAAAAATATGCAACAGAAACACAGCTTTGAGTCACTGCCACTACAACAAATAACTTAACCCCTACTGTCAAACCCATAGCAAATCACTTTAAATGAATGAGCTATGCCAGCTCTCTACAAGCCATTTGCCACTTATCAGAGTTCATATTTGTTAGAAAGAATTTCTCTTGTGCAAAACATCAGATATAAGGAAATTTTTTATTGCAATGGAGACATTACTCACATATATTATACAATTCTTATCCGGTAACATTACATAAATATTACAGAATGTCAGATTATATTAGACACTGGGCTTGCTCAAGAATTTCAAGAATATATTTTTTCCTCTCTTCTTTCATGGTCTGCTTTTGCAATGTCAGTAAGAAAGTTATATTCATAATTTTTTTAAAAACTGCATACACCATTAAAATTCGGCGCGTGTTCCAGCATAATTTTTGCTACTTTCAAATGACACACCACACATTAACATACATTCCAATTTTTTTTGTAGTTATGAAAGTATGTTAACATGTAAGTTACCCAAATCAACAAATAATTTGATTATATTTTGTCCCTTTTTTGGGGGTAAAAAATGTTATGCAATCAAAAGTCTGTGACCAATGCTTCCAAATACAGAGCATTTATACTTGTGCTAAATAATGTGTTACTTACGAAGCCTGAAAAATAGAACATTAAAAAACTGCAGACCTAACTACTCATACATTATACTGATGACGTCTGCAACAAGTAGGCGGCATTTTACTAACTCACAATTTACTTGAAAACATATACATTTTATATTACAAGGTAGGAACATTACACTTGCACAGTAACTAGACTTCATTTTACTCAGTGTGTACTAATAAGGAGTGTGACATGTGGACATACAGAAAGGCCAAAATGCTATCTCAGGGGTCTGAATGGACCTCTTTTCCAGGCAGTTACACCTTTCTCAGCATTTAAATAGGATTCCAAGGCCATGTCAAAAAAGGTTTCAAGGGATTAACACAACAGTAACACGTAAATGTTACACAGAAAACAAGAATTCAGTCATATCAAGGTTACACATCTCACTAAAAATGCATATAACAATCTGCCTGGACACAGTATTTGTGTGCTGGTAAGACATGCAGTTGAAAGAATTTCACCTTTGTGCTAATACATAATCTTACCAAAAACTTTAAACTACAAAAATTGGATGCCCCCACATAGTACATACATGCATATACATATCCAATTTTCATATTTTTACCTCCCAGGTTTACACTCATTCATGATTTGTAACAGACAAATGTCCATAGTGTAAAACCGGAGGCCTTTGTACAAAAAAATGTCAATTCTGTATAAAGGAAGTGCATATTATCACTTTAACTTCAAAACGTACGATTTTAAAACAGGATTAAGCAGTGCTCATGATGGTATGTGGCTACTAAACTGCACTGTAAGGCAGAGCACAACAAAAACTCTAGGTTACTTGAACATTATGTGTATTCCTGTTACACCTGTAACAGAGTACATGCATTTTAAAGTAGATAATGTGTTATATCAATGGCCTAACTTGAAGGTTCCATCTGGTAACATCTGGTACTCTGATAAGCTCACAGTTTACTTTCAGACGAAACTTCTGCTGACAGAATAATCTGATTTGTTTGATCTTCACTTACTTTTGCCAGTGCCATGTCATGTTAATGACAACTGACAATTGTGAAACATCTTGTGCATCCTAAGAGTAACTGTAAATATCATACAGTCAGTTATTTTATATAATTCTCCATTAATAATGTGTAATGCTTGTCAGGTGGGCTGTGTATCTGTAAATTCACTTTCATGGGTCCTGGACAGAGGCACAGATAAGGCCCCAACAGACCCTGTGGTGCACGAGGGCATTTAATCATCTAACATCGTCATTAATCACTATATCAAATGAAGTTCCCAAACAAGGGCAAATAAGTCATTAACCTTTAAGAGCCGGCGATTTAAATGCCCTGTACTGTCAGCGGACCGGAGTTTTCTCTGGGGATTTAAACGTTTGTTGCAATGGTTAGGAAAATTTTGAATATCTTGAAGAATATTAACGCTGGATCTGTGAAATAAATCGTAATTACTCAAGTGAAGCATGGAGAACACGGTAATGTACATCATAGTTTATTATAAAATATTTTGATGCAAAATAAGAATGAACCACTTCCCTAAGAGACAGAAATTTTAGTCTTCTTTTGTTTCTTTATCGTGTCTGGACCATTAATGGAATTTTAGTAATATGTTATGTTTCGTTCTCTTTAGCCTTAAATTCTGGCTCCTTTCTCCTTAATTCGTCCCCACTTTCAAGGGAAAATATTTCTGTGAGGTTATTTTAACAACAGCGAAATGCTTTTCGTTGGTGTGATTTCTGTAAGGGTGTACTTACAAAGAGGTTTACAGTTTTACAACCATGAGGAATCTGACCTGCGAAAGGAAAAGTACGTTTCTCGGTATTCCTACCAGTGGCCACACTCTTTCCGTGTTTGTCGCACAGTGCAGTGACCCTGTCGCTTGTGAAAATTATTTCTTGTGACAACATAATCAGCATCATGGCTTGTAGAAGGCATATTCGTGATGAAGATAATGAATCACAGCTGATCTGTGATATTCATTCGGATGAGAACATCTAATAATAAGGTATGTAATAATTTCTGTAACAAGTAACTTCCTTCTGACGACGCATCATATACTGCCTTTCTCGGGTGAGCTATGTTTCATTCTTCCATCAAGTACGTAAGGGTAAATACAGCCGGAACCTTTTAATTTCTTCGTATATTTGGACAAATATATTGTGAAAATGTATTGAAAATTTTTCTGTGAGTACAAGCACGGGCTAGAACAGTGAATAAGTTATACGATCACCAGAAAGGAGATCAGGGTTCGGTTCCCGGAAAGTACATAAATATATCTATAGACTCGTATAAATCTTAACTCGATTCTACCGGCTTTTTAATCGATGGGTATCTGGGGAACATGAATGTACAGATGCTGGAGCAAGAAGCTGAATACGCTCTAAACAGTGTTAAATACATCATTTTATGGTATATTACCTCCGCGCCCCAATACGCCCCCTTGATATGAGGCACAACTCTAAAATTACCTTCAAGTCTGCTGTATGTATACATAATATTTACGCACGCTTATTGCCCCGCCAATATCGTATTTAATGCGAAAAGTTTACATATATCTTTTTGGACAAAAATGTCCGTTTCGGCATTCATACCTACACAAAACGATGGACAAATTTGTCCGTTTCGGCTCTGAAAGGTTAATGACAGGGCAACTTCATTTTTGGGCGATTTGCAAAACAACTGTGAAAAGGAAACATTAGTTTTATATTGTCTGTCTGTGGGACTAGACAAAATAGACCAACACCACACTTAAGTTGAAATATAATAAACTGAAATTTATTTACAAGAACAATACACTATATGTCCACCTCAGAGAGCATCTAGTTCATGACTGATCAATACTGTTCCTACTCTTCTGTCTCCGGCCTAGAGAAACTTAGGTCCTCAGATAACTCCGGTATCCAGCTGGCCAAACAACATTCCAATCTCCAACAGTAGTGGATTTTGCTTGACAGTGGAATTTGCCACACCAACCCCCTGGCTGAGACCATTGCACTGCATGTAACAACTCGTCAAAGGATGTTCATGAAAATTTATATTGGGGATTTTTATGAAAATCTGTCAAGTTGGTCAAAATTGGACAAAAATAACAGGCTGTGTACACAAAGTCCTACAAACAATTACAATATTATCTCGCTAAATTCTCCTTGGCTTGAGGAAAGTTTCAGATAAAAGTTGCAGAGAAAATCAAAACACAATTCATGTAAAATACATTTCTCCAAAAATCGTGCTGTTTACAGATTAATTAAAAGAAATACACCAGAGCCAGAGACACCACAGATGATCTGAACATAATAAGGTACCACACAGATGTGATTTGCATGTTGGGTAATTAAGGCAAACATGCAAATATACAATATTTTAACCTGGAAAACCTTTGAGGTAATGGCCAATAAATTTAACACAGGCAAAATCAATGCAGAAACATAAATAATACATTCTTCAAAGAAATATAACAACACATAATAAAACTTGTATTTAATACATGCCACTTTATACTTGATTTAAAAAAATAACAACACCCTAAAATAATAATAGCAACCTGTAACACATCTACAACTGCAAACAATAACAAAAAGTGTGATCCCCCCCCCCCCCCCCCCCCCCACAGATTAAGTGCTAAGACTATTTGATAAGAGTCCATGATGCAATCTACACCTCAATGTTATTTTACATGTAAGTTACCCATCTTGTTATTTAATAAAATGAGAGCACTGTAATAACTCCTGTGACCAGAGTCCAAGCTAAGAGTTGTTAAGTTTGTCAAGGAATTCCACATGCTTTATGAAACTCAAAGCTTAACTACCATGTACACAAAAACTTGCCCCTGGTTCTGTGTCCTGAGCTGGATGAATTAAATCTACAACTGCCCACAGTACTTCTTTAAAATCCACTTATAATTACGTTGCCAACTATGCCCAGGTCTTCCAAGCGGTGTGTTCCATTCAAGCTTTCTAACCAGGACTCCTACACACTTTAACACGTAAACAATTTCAGTTTGGAAGCTCAGCAAGTATGGTATCAAACTCACTTAAATTTATCATTCTTTGAATGATATAGAAGGTCTACTACAAGGTAACACACCATATTTACGTGAAGACAAGGTGAGAATTCTTTCCTAATTCATCATTTGAAAATTGGAGGAGAGGGGGTTGTTTTCTAACTGCACACAAAATTAAACATGTTCTGTATAGGTATTTTTTCCAAAAATTACAGACTGTGAAAGAGGATCTTTTATATGCAGAGTCATTTTATGCTCAGGCAAATACAGTACTTGGTTCATCACTACCTTCCTTTGATCTCATACCAATAAATTCTGACCACAAAGTATCTAAATTATCAGTAACAGGTTTATGGACTCTAATCAGGAAGTATAAACAATATAAATGATTGCCACATAAAAAAGTTTTCTTCCAAAGAAATCAAGTGGGCATAACGTAACTCACGCCTAACATTAGTGAATTTGAAACTATTAATTACTGACAGGTACACTAGACAAATGGTACTCAGCCTCACAAAGGTTTTAAACATTTCCAGTAATGACAGAGTGCTAACTACCAAAAAAAGCAATAACAGCCTTATATTGCATGATTATCCACTGTGAGCTAGCATGTTATCACTAGATGCTGGATACCTGAGCGGAACATAGTCACCTGCATTAGGTAATGAGTAACTGTCCACCCAGAAAGAAAACTGCCAACAGAGAGGCCACATATGTAGTCCCGGAAGTTTCAACAACTGTATCTACTGAGAACTATCTTACATTCTAGGACAATTCCCTCATGAACACGCATTATTGTCAGGTCCCTTGCTAAGCCTAACCACTTCCAGTGAGAGTTGTTCAAGGTTACTTTGTAAATGCATATTCTTGGTCAACACCTCTTCTAGTATTCGCTGCATCCTTCGGTTTGATTCATGTACATGTTCAGGTCCTTTCAACATTTCAACAAATTTCTTCATTGACAGCCTCTCACTTGAAGGTGGTGGTGGTGGTGATGATGATGATGATGTGGCTGCTTGATCTGAAAGATGTTGGTATTTATTTCTACACAGTGAACATCATACCTTAATACAAATGCTCCAACACAACACAAATAGGGGTCCTGTCTCCACAGGCCAGGGGCGCCATACCAAAACAGAGGAACACAAACTGGAAATTTTGGCAACTAATCCAGATATGAAAATTAGGAGGAAGGTGCAATTAGGGCATCTGATTAGGACACATGTCTCTTCATTAGTCTAATATCAACCAACAAATGCACAAGATTATTGACATGTATAAAATATATTTGAGACCCCTACATATGTTTCAGCAAATGAGTTGCCATCTTCAGGGGGTTTTTAGCAGAGAACTACAAGAACTTTTTACATCCAAGCCTACAGTATGGTTACACATTAATAATTCCTAAAGAACGTACATATATCATGGTCATGATTCACAGATGTAAATGAACAAAATTTTAAGTTAAAAATGATAAAACGCCATACCTCTGGTGCAAGTAGTAGTTATAAATAAATATATTATATAATACATATATAAAATAAATATAAATATATATTATATTGTATTATATTATATATGTATTATACAATATTTATTTATAACTACTGCTTGCACCAGACGTATAGTGTCTTTATCATTTTTGACTTAAAATCTTGTACATTTACATCTGTGAATCATGACCATGACATATGTATGTTCTGTAGAAATTATTAATGTGCAACCATACTGTAGGCTTGCATGTAAAAAGTTCTTGTAGTTCTCTGCTAAAATAACCGCCTGAAGATGGCAACTCGTTTGCTGAAACATATGTAGGGTCTCAAATATATTTTATACATGTCACTACTCTTGTGCATTTGTTGGTTGATATTAAGACTATGAAAAAATGCATGGTATATACAATATAAAAGTCCCTTCATTAGTTTAAATCAGTCAACATTATACACTGTTTCAGACCAAGAATTGCGCAGGAAGCTGGAAATTCAAGCCTTCTAGGCATTTGTGTGGGGAGACAGATGCACGACTGGAACAAAATAAATAAAGCAGTACCAAATGTTTGATTTGAATTCAGTACATGTTCAGGAATGAGAAGATGTAACATATGGACAGACATTGCATGGTATACTCACCATGAGTTCCATACCTTTCACAGATGGCAAAAAAGACACAAACTCAGTTCTCTTTCATGATTTCAGATGTTTGAATCAGCAATCTACACTGAACCAAATAACTAAAGGCTTCAAAACTGTACCAGTAAAATAATACACAACAGTATCCATTACATAAGTTTTTGACTACTTAAGTACATGATGCAGAGTCCTTGAGAAGCTAACAGACTCTCAGCTGGTCAAGAAATTCCCACACTATAAGACTGAATATCATGCTCACCACAAGCCTGCCACTTGACCCTATCCTGAGCCAGATGAATCCAGTTCACACCCTCACATCCTGTTCCTTCAAGATCCACGTTAAAATTACCTCCCATCTAGGCCTAGGTCCTCCCAGCAGTCTATTTCCTTCAGTTTTCCAATCAAAACCTTGAAAGCATTCACTTCCCCCTTGCATGTCACATGCCCTACTCATACCATTAAGTTTTGACACAATTTTAAAATATGAACACACACGGAAAAATTGCACCATAATGTAATTATGTTAGGGAAATAAAACATAAAATGCAAAGGAATAAGATCAATGTGTTATTAATTACAGTACTTACGAAACAAACCTGATCTTCCCTCAGTAAAATAATACTGGATGAGAGCTGTTTTGCACATTAGGTCCTCGGCCATAGCAGCACTGCTTTGCTCCAGATGATTAATTTTTTCTTCCAGAACCCACTTCTCCTGTTGCAGTGCAGTAATCCTTGACAGTAACCTGTAGTTCTCTTGCTCCAAATCCTGGTCTTCAGGTGGTGGAGATATCTTCAAACAACACAAGTTGCAACAAACACTGCAAATTCTACTCTCAGTTGATTGAATAAACTTTGGGTTATTTACTGGGTTTTAAGTCACAGGTTACACAACAAACAAAACTGAAAGTGATAACAGGTGCATACTATGTGTATGGTAACAACACTTTACTACACTGTAAAAAACACAGAACAATCATCATTTGACCATCCTAATTTTCTTCTTCTAACAAGAATAAAATACCATTAAAATCTCCAATTACATTACAATTCCTAGACAAAGTCACATTTATTTGAGCATTACTCTCAAATCAGCATGACAGATAAAAATGGAGTATTTTTCAACCTATGCCTACCCAAGGAATCCAGAAATTATACAAAAAGCTTCCAATATCCTCCTAGAGTGAAGCATCTGTCAAAATTCATACCTTCCGATGGCATAGTGCCACAAAAATAAACATGACACACAGCAGTATAGAATAATGAAGTATTGCCTCAGAAACAGTATGGATTCTTAACCCTTCAGTGTCAGCCTCAGTGAACTGCATGCATCTTTTAATTCTTTGCATGTTGCCAGTTTTCATTAAACAAATGGTCATGAATGCATTTAAGGATACTATGAATTTAAAACCCTTTCATCCTGGGCAGTAGTTGGAATTTAAACTACAGCACCTTTGAAGGTTTAAGTTCCCACATAATATTGAACTGAAAACATCCATAAGATTTTGTAACTTATCAGTGCACACATTTAACATACCAAGTTTATCAAACTTGAGACATACTTATTGCTTTCCTGCAAGACTTGTGTATCATGCAACTAATTCAAAACCCAGGAACATGCAGCCACAAGAGTATGAACACACAGAGAAAATACTGACAAGACTGCATGTCATCTTACATTGCCATTGACGTTGCTAATGGAACCTGCAACAATACTGTTCTCACGAGTACCAGTACTTGATTCCCGTGGTTCATAGTTACCACTCATTAGGCTCCATGACGAAACAGAACTGGTTTCAGGATCATGACTTTTGGTTATGTCTGTAATAAAAATTTCTCAGTTCAATCTAAAAAAGTACAACCCTACACACAGTGTGTTATATTAAACATTTGAACTCAATTTTATCACGTCTTCAAAAATTTTGGGACACTTCTTTTGTTACCTAGTGATTCGTCTATTTAAAGCCTGGTAGAGCCATCTGTCAAGTTCCATAGGCTTCAAAGGTGAATTCTTGGATCTGGGACATGGGGGAGGAGGGGTTAAAAATGAAAAAGAAAACAGAAAAAGAAAAAAGGAGAGGGGCAGCAATTTTAACTGCAAAACATGATTTCAGATGGAAACATCTTCCTGCACACAGATCTTGCAATATAAATTAAGCTGACTGATATCCAAAAATGAATAACTGATTAACAGTACATGCTGGCAGGGAAACTGGATTTACTCCCATGTTCTGCCAAAACAGAAAGTTAGCCAGAACAGTGCAACTGTAATTGGATCACACAAAATGACTGCATTAAAGTTAATTACAAATATCTAATAAAATCTGGTAACTGCTGTTGACACTAAACCATTTTGTAATGTATAAATTCACATTTGGAATGAGAGGATTATTTGGCTTCATGAACACAACATCCCATATTCTGATGAAATGCTGGGACTACAGTTGTTCACACTTATTTTAAATCATAAATCATTTTACAAGAACTTCACCACTGACCAGATATGTTCAAGTTATGGACACACCGTTCTTCACTTATCTCCTTACACCTGACCTGAATACCATGGAAATGATGTGAGCACAATAGGTAAGAGTGTTTCACAAAGAAATGTTACATTCAAAAAAAGACTTGAAAGCATGAATAAAGACAAGTTTCTGGCAGTGGGAATAAATGTGTGGCATCCTACTGGCAAACATGTTAAGAATCTTAAAATAGCATATGTGGAAAATGAAGCATTGGTGTACCTATGGGCAAAGGAACTGATAATTCAATTAGGTCACTGTAAGGCGGATCCAATCCGAGAAGCAGAAGTGGATGCTGCTGTTGAACTTTCAGGCACTGAAAATTTACTTCTAAAGTTTGTCATATACTGTAGCACAAATGGGAGTCCATAAGACATATACAGCATGTATAATTCAGGAATAAACTAACAGATTATCTCCCTTTCTCAAAACTTCCCCTACGTTTGACACCACCCACTGGCATAGCAACAATGAACATACTACACTTTAGCATTAAAAATAAAAAACCAACATGAATACAATGTTAATACCAACAAATGCACAATAATATTTAGATAGTTTTATTTACACGGTATCCTGAAACATGTTTTGGCCACTTATGTGGCCATCTACCAGAAAGTATACCTCCCTGAAGATGGCCACATAAGTGGCCGAAACACATTGGAGGATACTTTGTACTAAAACTACATCTGAATATTATTGTACATTTGTTGGTATTAACATTGTATTCATTTGATTAATGCACGGAATATGGAACATATAAAAATGGAACCAACAGTTTCATGTCACACTGATGGTAAGGTAAAGGTAAAGCAACCCCATTACAGGCCTAGACAGGCCCTGAGGGGTCCAGGAGGTTGAGGTTCCCAGATTTGTAGACAATCGGCACATGAAGGTGGTAAGGTTGTCAGCCCTACGCACCGGCCGCCTTTACCCCCCAGGAAATATTCCTGGTACTCATTTCTGTTAGAGGCTGAGTCGACCCCAGGGCCATAGTGCGACCGAAACGATTATATCAAGGAATTAATTCCAATGACACCATCGGGAATCGAATCCGCGACGTTCCGGTTTGTAGAGCAGTGCCTCAACCAACTACGCCACCGCGCGCCCCTGTCACACTGATGGTATCCATGCCAAACACGTACAATAAATATTACATAATTCTAATGCCATATTACATATTTGTATTTCTTAATACATTTGCTAGCAAGTCACACATCTTATCTCCTACAGAAATGGAAAACTTTTCAGCCCATTAGTGAAGTGATACATTTATTTAACTCTTACAGAAAATTTCCCCCATTTCTGTTGTAAACTGAATACATAGGGAAACTACCTGTATTGACACGTGTTCCCTCATTCAGAATATCTCGAATGCGATCCTGTAATTTTTCTGCTCGTTTACGCTCAGCTGCTAGCTGTCGCTGTAAATCTTTCATCACAGCGGCCCCTTTCTTTCCTGCCAACTGTTTCTCTTCTTCAGCATCATGCAACTGCTGTTCTAGCCTGTTCAGTGCTTCATCTTTTTTCTCTCCTTCTCTCTGTACTGACTCCAATTCTTCCTGTAATGCCTGAATGCAAAGAGAATACAAATTTATAGCGTGTAACTAACCTGAGACATAGAACCACAAAGGACTAATAACGAACATAAGTAAATAACCCTCAGTGATCTTGCATATGAAATCATCAAGCATAAAATCATTACCTTTTCATGGTTTTCACATGAATGTTTCAGCTGATGAACTTCTTCACTGTGTTCAGTTTTTAAACATTCAATCACACTTTCATAATATGTTCGAGTTGCTTCAGTGTTGTTTTCTGCTTCTTTCTGGCGATGTTCCAAAAGTCCTCTTGTTGTTTCTAGTGATTTCACTTGAACTAGAGCATCATCTAACTGACCATGTAATGGGGCCAGCTTCTCTATTTCTTCCTGGACAAGGAATAAAAACTAATGCATGGAAGAGAAATTGATCTCCTAAATTTAATGCCTCACAACCAAAATAACTTTCCTTGAATGATTGAATATACTGCATACAACTAGTGCAAAATTACCTGGAATGCTTTTATTTGCTTTTTAAGTTCTTCTTCTCTGCTATTAAATTCATCTGTGAGATTTGACAATTGTTGTTTATATTCATCACTTTTTTGTTGCATTCGTATAGACATTTCATCCACAAGCTTCTTTCTCTTCTGTGCTAGCTGTAAATATATTCAAGTGTATTTCCACACTTAACAACAACGAATTATTTTAAAACTGTCTAACGAAGTATGCTAAGGTGAAGTGTAGCCACAATTTTTGACAGGATAAATTCTTTGAACTCCAACTTTATGCTTTATTGACACAGACTAATAAGAATTTTTACATGCAACTGTTCTGTGCCTGTACAAACACAGCAATACTTCTTATGCACCTTGAGACACAACACTTGGTTTTATTGTTTTTGTCAGAGTGGTATCAGCAAATGAGGTCAGAAGAAGTGCCCAGTAATGGACCTGCCTCATGAGAGAAGACCAGCAAAATTGTACTGAAACTTAAACTGGGCATTTTAAAGCCTCAAGTGGCTGGCTGCACAGATTTAAACTGAGGCATGATGTAGGATACAAAGCATGTCTGGTGAAAGTGGTTATGTCAGCAAAAAGTGTCAGTCACTGGATTGATAAATGGTGCCTGTTCTTATGCATGGATATGAAGGAAACAAAATTTGTATTGCAGATGAAACTGTACTTTACCACTCCATACCAGACAAGGGTCTGATTAACAAGCATGAAGTCTGCAAAAGAAGGGAAAAATTGAAAGCACAGCTAACAGTCCTGCTGTGATGCAACACAAACAGTAGGCCCACTGCAAATTTATGCCAACACCAGTTGAATTTATACTTCACTGTAATCATAATTCTTACTGATTGGTGCCTGGGTATGTGAATTTAACACTCTTTCTGTTCCTGTTGCTTCCCCCTTGCTAAACATACTGACGTCAATGAGGAATGTATCTTTCACACAAGTTTGTGTTCAACTCATTAGCACATGTGTCAAGGTCCTAGTGGGAAATGATTTACAATCCTCTTGTGAGGAGACACTGCATTAACCTTTAGCCACTGAGTTCAAATGCTTTAGCAACATTGTTACAGCTGGAGTTTTTCATGGTGAGCATGGTCATTTACATTTCTGGAATGCAGCGAATCAGAATATGAACTGCATAAATTACAGTTTTAAATTGATAAGGTACATACAAAAACTGCATTTTAAGAAGCAATCTGCTTATCTGTACATCAATTTGTGCATAATAATTATGTATCAGTCTAACATACTAAATCTGTTTACATTTACTTACAACAATTTTGTACTGTTTGCCTTCATACTTTAAAAGAAAATTATTTATACCAATGTTTTAAGCTGCCAGCAAATGTTTACTGTCACTGTACATTCCTGTCAAGCCCTGTCAAATTTACATTTTACAATATCTACTTCCTGCCTGCAGCTTGTATGTTTACAAACAGAACACTGTTGTTTTCCTGAAGCTAGCTAGACTGTGTAAAGAAAGGAAACTTTTCCCTCAAAGCTATCAAACAGGCACTTAACTGTTTTATTAAACATGTCCACACAATTTACAAATGGAAGAACAGGATATGTCTTCTAATCCCAAAAGACAAGCCACAAGGAAGACCATATTTCTTAGCTTATACTTGACCCAGTATCTCAGAAGGAAATTGAAGGGACTGAATAACAAGTTACACCCCATCAAAGGGCATACAAACAGGGTCAACTGACAGACCAGACAGGGGTGTACGAGGGTACAACACGAAATGAAAGTAAACCGTCACTGAGGGAAAAACTGATTGGTGAAACAAATATCAAGAGTTCATCAATTCACTTGTGGAATCAGAAAACATCTCATAAAATAGGCACATAACAAAAAAGATTTATTTTGTTATGTTTCCTGCAGTGAGCTACAGATTAAACCCATGCAGACCAGCATGTGGCTCACTAGGCGAAACAGCACTACAATTTAAAGCCAGCTTACAGTCTCTTAGGCCATGGTTAACTATATGTCACATTTGCTTACTTCTGTTCAGAGCTACACAAAATTTGAGTTTAATATTGTGGGCACAAGAAAATACCACATCAGAAAAGATAAACCAGAATTTCAGAGGCAAGAAGTGATGCTGAATCTAGGTTAAACTGTTATGTGAAACAGTAAATATGTGAAATGGATGTACTAAAGATAAGGCCAAACACCCCCTTTCAATACAAACCTGTCCATTCTTATTAACACTTTTACATCCACTTACCAAGCTGACTTCATCGAGTGTGCTTGTAAGCTGAGCCTTCTCTTCTTCTAAAGCACTTGATATGACCTGATTCTGATTTAACTTCTCCATTGTATCTGCTAAACGAGATTCAAGTTCAGAGTTTTGCTGCTGGACAAGACCAAGTTTTTCTCTTGTTTCACCCAACACACATTCTAACTCAATCACTTTAGCTCGAAGTTCCAAAAGACGTTCTTCAGACACGCTTTCATTCTGGTAAAAAAAAAACAGGGAGGGTGGAACAATTAATGTTATGCATTTTTAATATAACAAATTAAGAGAAAGGAACTTAACCCCATGCAGCAGTCCTTCATGAGAAGCTAATAGGTGCTCAGCTAGTCAAGAAATTCTCTACGTTTTACGGAACAGGAGGTTCATTACCTTGTCTGCTCATCCTATTTCTTAAAGGTCCATTTTAATATTGTCCTGAAGTAAAACTGAATTTTGTGAAAGGGCACCTTCAAGGGGTGTATCCTGGAGAAATCAACCCCGCACTCATTCTGTTTAGCCATGAAGCTTGTCTTCATCTCAACGGATATGTGAAGTCTCAGAATAAGGGTACTGGTGTGCAGAAAATCCAATGGTAATCCACACAGTGTCATTATATGATGTTAAAGGTTGTGTGTGGTGTGTTGTGAGTGCAACTAGGATTATTGGGCTAACTTTTTCTTAGACTGGAAATTCATACAAATATGTAAAACACATTCTAACACCACATCTTAAACACCTGTCCAATTAAAAGAGAACATATGCCTTCTTTTCAGCAAGATAATTCAACACCAAACACCGCAAACCATTTCCAAGCCCCATGTTTAAATATGGTGAATAAAAATCTAATATGAACTGCAATACATTAAACTAAAATGCATGAACCCCCACTCACTGGAAACTGGAACAGTGGCAATTGCTGCCCTGTCTACTATCATACAAAATGGTCCGAGTATAGAGGGATACATGAGGGCATTTAAAAAAATTTCCCAGTATATGTACATATACATGTAACATGACTCTGCCTAAAAATGTTTAAATCTTTCCAGAAAATATTACGAGTAACGTGATAAGGAAATCTAAAATTGCTAATACAATACACTAAGCCGACATAGGTATGCAATCATGACTCATGATTATTTTATCAATACATGTACACTATATTTATGACGTAACAGACCGTCTTACATAACTGCTACATAGAATCACCTATTTATAAGCCACTAAAAGTAATCATAATTACCTTTCTTGACAGTAAAGAAATATGAGATTCAAGTTCTTGAACATGTTGAGATGATTTTCTTTTTAAATCTTGCAGAGAAAGCTGAGAGTTGTTCAATTGTACCTGCAGCCTCTGATTTTGTTCCTTTAACATTCCCACCTCCTGTTCTTTCTCTAGTTGTAGTTTCTCATAAGCTTTCCTAAAGAAAGCATAAACAAGACAAGGATGGTAACATGCCATAATTCATCACATCTTATCACACAACATTCCAGGAGATACAACTTACTTTGAATTTAACAGACTCAGTTGGACAACGGGACATAAAATATAATTTTCCAAATGTCACAAATCTGACAGAAGATCATTTGCCAATGTCTATTTGGACAAACTAATTTACAATTTCACGTCTTTGATGTTAAAACTGTCGAGTTTGTCAAACAGTCTGATATAGGACAGGAACATAATTTCCATGAATATCAGATGTAATTCAACAGAGGACCAGACCACGTACATTTGCGTGTTCTGAACAGACATGTAAGTGTCCACATGGGAGGTACAGGAAGTTCCTGAAACTCGTACTAAAAAAGAACACCTATAAAAACCTAACCATTACCCCACTGCATACTCATATAAACACTTGTTCCAGCAGTCCTGCCATTGCTCGAAGCACCTCTGGAAGTTCTCTTTTGGTATGCCTGTGAGACTTGCTGTCACAATCTGCTGACTTCCTTCTATAGACATAAAATGATGCCCTATCACCCCAATCTTGAGTCTCAGAAAGAGTGGGAAGTCACACAGATGAAATGTGGAAAATATTGTGGCTGGCCGATGGTTGGACTTTGGCCAAAAATTACCATATAATAACTTGTGTTATGAAACTGCTGATACTATCACATGTAAGTTGGCCAACACATACACTGACTTCAATCATCTGCAGTTCCTTTCTCTTCTCAGTTGCTAAGTATGGCCAGTACACAAACAGCATTCCTGATTCAGCATTTAATTTACTAAAGAAGTTTTGCTATGAGTACTCTAAATCTCTGCAACTACAAACGAAATTGACTGTCACATACTGTTCAGTCTATGCCTCAATGATTGGGACACAGAATTTAGTTAAAATATAAATATAAGCACAAGTTATTTCTGGATTTGTTCTCACTCATTTATCCCTGTGAAAAGGGCTGTGTGGTTGAGCCAGCCAACTGCCTGAGACATCAGCTTTGTGAGTGGTGCCACCGTGTCAATTAATATTTTCTAATAGAGATTTTGAAGGGCACTAAAAATACCCAAACTTTGTACATTATTTGTTCCCATGAGGAATTATTACAATTATTATAATGATAAGCGGCAGCATTATCCCTACACGAGGTGCTATGCTTTTGGTCGAAAGGCACTTACATATATATAATACATGTGTTGTTCTTGAAAGAACCAGCATAACACTTCAAAGAATAAAATATTTTGATATACTGGTGTCATAGGTAGTGGTTTTACTGTACAAATTAACAATAATGGATTCATGATTTACTCTGTCTACCTGTTTTCTGTATATAACTTCTCTTTCTCTTCCTGCAGCTGCAAAAATGACTCTTGTTTTCTGTGCAATTTTTCTTGCAGTTGCTTCACTTCAGAATGAACTCGCTTTCTTTCCTCCTGCTCAGCTTCAAATTGCATCAAAACATCTGAGAAAGAAAAACCTGTACTAAATGCTGGGAACACTTCAATTGGCTTTCACTGTGAGCAATGTGTGTTTTCATTTCACATGTGCTGAAGCACTACAACTGCTACAGCGCCTTACTAGAGCTGTCATTGCTACCATATCAGCTTTGAAAAGAAAACACATGATAGAGCTTAGAGAATGTATCTGAAAATCCCTGTCACAGCAGAATATTTGAACCATGAACTTCAGAGCACATACAAATTCTCTACCCACATCTGCTACTGTGACCCTTGTAGCTAATGGATAACCTTAAGGAAAAGAAAAGATACTGAAACTTGAAAGAGGAAGCACTAGATTGCACTCACAGAGAACTCGCTTTCAAAGAGGCTATAGACCTGTCGCAACACAGACTACATAATGAATGAATCTGCTTAGAAACATGTATCACATTTACTTAAATTTCCTGTTGCATATCTTGTGGTTTCAAACCCTTGAAACCAAGAAGCAACATATTCAGAAATATGAGCTGTATGAAAGTGACATTCAGGAAATATCTTGTTACAAGATAGTTCTTTGAGCAGATGTGACAGCCTTCAAAAAGTTCTACACTGAATCTTGTCAGGAACCAAGATGACACTGGTGTCATAAATTCAAGCAGAAACATCAAAGATTTCTGTTGAGTCGAACTTTCTTTTCTGCCATATCATGAAATGGTTTGCTGCTAATAAGTTAGTCCTAAATGTAGATAAAACAAATGTAATGAAATTTGTAACAAATAATTAATCACATTGTATTGGTTATAAAAAAGTATACAGAAGAGACGGTAAATACAAAATTTCTTGGTTTACAAATTGATAACCACCTCGACTGGAAGAACCATACTGAACAAATGATTCGTAAGTTAAGTGGAGCATGTTATGCTGTTAGGTTAGCATTAACACTCTCAAATCAATTTACTATGGATAATTTCATTCTATTATAAGATATGGAATAATTTGTTGGGGTAACTCTTCCAACAGTGGGAAGATATTCACCTCAAAAAAAATTGTCAGAATCATAGCTGGTACACAACCCAGAGTCTGTTTAAACAATCAGGGATTCTTCTACCTGTTCCATGCCAATATATATTTTCATTAATCAACTTCACTGTCAATAATCAAGACAATTTTCAAACCAATTCATCTACACATAATATTAATACAAGGAATAAGCACCATCATCATACACCAAATGCGAATCTATCTTGTTTTCAAAAAAGTACATTCTATGCTGGCATCACAATTTGCAACAGTTTACCATGTAGTCTGACAATCCTTAACAAGAAAAAGCAAAATTTAATGTAGGATTAAGAAAATACTAAATACACCCTCCTTTTACACTGTAGATGAATTTTTTATGTGTAAAGATAATATACAATACTGTTTTATAAAAGTTTATAGTATTTTACACTGTAAAAACTTTGTATATTTATGTATTTATGACTTGTTCCAAATCCTATTGTCTTTATGGCACACTTATGGATCTATGGAATATCTGTGTGTGTGTGTGTATTGTGTATGTGTGCATGCATGCATGTATGTATGTATTCATTACACTGCAGTTTTTGCTACAGATAGCCTCATTACACTGAAGTTTATAGAGCATCCAGTATCCTGTAGCATCAGTATAAATTCAAATGACAAATTTTACATAAAAAATTGGATGATCTACACACAAAAACCTGAGAATTTAATATATGCAAATGCAAGGACTTTACCCAGGAGTAGAAAGCTCATATCTGAATCATACGTCAATACTATTTGTAAGGTTAATAAACAAACATGCATGGTCACAAGTGGCAAACAACAAATTTTGACTGGCACCTATTTCCTGCTTGGCATTCTGGGGTTCTTGCAAACTCACTTAGTCACTTTTAAAATGGAGGAAACTGTACATCGCATCCACTGAAGTTGAGATCAACATAATTATAATTAGTAACACATAACAATGTCACGTACGAATTTCACTTTTTGCTATTACCTTATGCCTACTCTTTGGGTGTTCAGAAACAAAGTACAATGGAAGAAATTAGTTTCAGGAAGCAGTGCAAAAGTTACATCAAGATAGCAGAACATAATGTTCCCCATTTTCTGGAGACCACACAATTTCCTTGGCTACCGAACTTTCAAACATTTTTACCTCTCATTACTTATACATATGATGCACCTCAAAAGGAAAAAAACTCATGACCTGAGAGCAAGTACATTACAGAAGTACACAATGAAGTACTATTACTACATCTTCCATCCTAAGGAACTAGAAACAAAATATGATTCTGAGATGGGACAGGAGGTCTTTGGCCAAGAATTCAGTTATACAAGGTAATTTAAACTAATGTAACACAGACTTCATTAAAGATAAATTTGTATACCATTTTCAGAAAGGAACTGAAATGAAGCAGAAAAGTTGGCTTTTTTAAATACTGTTCATCAGAGAAAGCAGAAAACTTCTACACTTCATCAACATTTCTGCTTCCTGAAGCAATTATGATTACAAAATTCACTGCAAGTTTCTATGTAATCCATATTTGGGCAGAATGTACTAAAGATCAAATCCATCACCACACATGACTTGTGAACTTACCTGTCAAGTTCCTTTGGTATGCTTCCAAACCTTGAAGTTGCTGCTCAGACTGTTTTAAGAAATCTGTCTGTGATGTTCCTTGCTTCTGGTTCTTGCCCATTTCATCCACTTGAACAAAATCACCTTCAGTACTTGGTATGCTACAAGCATGTAAATAACTAAGATGACAAATTTATCAGTTTCATTTAAAAATATACTACCTTTCCATTTACTTTATGTTAAATGAATAATATAAGAAGAAGACTTGATGCAGACCAAATAAATACAACAAAAATAACTGACAGACAGCACCACAGAACAGGAAAATGCCACTTCATGCAAAGCAGGGGTCTACAAACCTTCCAAAAACCTAGGAGCCACCTCCAAATTCCAGGTACCAGGAATGTGATATGAAGCACGCTCAGAAGACGCACATTTCTGGAGTAACTTGTGAAACAATTAATGGTAATGGATATTTACCTGTCATCCTGGCCAGCAACTGTTTCATTTTTCTGGATGTCTGCAGTACTGAATGACTGGATAGTTTCTTTCTGTTCCCCCACTTTTTGTTTTGCCTTCATATGTTCATCACTGAGACATTTTGTATCGACTGTTTTTTCTGCTTGTAAGGGATGCCCCTGTGTTCAATACAAATCACAATTTTGTATACAAGAATGCTGCCTCAAGCTGTCACTCCCGTAATGCCACAAACTAACAACCAAAAGTAAAGTGCAGCACTTTGCCTATGATTTACAGTTATTCATACAGTTCAACTTCTAAAAACTGTTCAAACTAGAATAACAAAATCAAACTGAAACATATATTTCCCACTTCCAAAAACTACTGCCTGCCCACTTGTCTGTGCAGAAATGTGAATCAATGCAAAGCATTATCTTACTCTCTCGCTTTTAAACTAATGAAATACAAGATTCATATGCATAGCACAGCTTGCAAAGCAAAACCTCTCTTTCTTCTGAACATTTTAAACAATTACTTTTTAAAAGAAGATGGTGGGAACAGTGGAAGGAAAAACAAACGATCATTTTACATGTAACATTATAAATCACATGTCACAACCGGTCACTGCTGTTGTCATGAACAATAAATGAGCCACAAAATTAAACAAAAATTCTTAGCCTACCTTCCATAGGATAGACAGGCATATAATAACTTGTCCACATCTAATCCATTTCCACAAAATTCTGTATGAACATCACACCAAAGAAGAACACCCCCTCCTGTGCACTTTAATTTCCCTGACTTAAGTGATACCAGCAATTTAGCCTTACAAACTTCTGAAGTGGGAATGACAATAGTGCACTTAATTGATGCAGAGTCGTGATAATTTCTGTGGTATCAGATCTTTTAAAAATACAAAATAAGACATATTTTGTAGAAACTGAAATAATACTGCAAATGTGCTATATATTACTCTTCGTTTGATGGCAAGATGTAATGAACCATTCCAAGCAAGCATGCAAAATGATGAAGCAAGACTGTAAACACAGCAACAAATTATGTACAAAAAATCCTTTTTGTATGTAACAAATACAAACACGGCAACAGCAAAAAACTGAGGTCATAAGCTGCACTTATTGATGACCCTAATTTAGTTAACATCTGTCCTACTGAAATAATGCAAAAAACATATCACTAAACTGTATAATTACAAATGTATAGTTCTTCCAAATGTCACCTATACAGAAAGACAGAGAAGTGTTTTATTTCAAGACACTGTCAACTGCTAAGAGTATAAAGTGTCAGTGGTAGAACAAGGACATGTGAGAATGAAACATTGGTTGAATGATACTGACAGGGTAAAACGGAAGCATTCAGAGACAAACCTGTCCCAGTGCCACTTTGTCTGCCATAAATGCCATATGGACTAGGCAGGAATCAAAACCACGGAAGAACAGGGAGAACGTGGCAAAATACCACCTACACCATACCACATAGAACGAAAAATCATTAGAAGGAAACAGGCACTGGAAGTTCTTTTCATAACTGGTTTGAATATAAACATACTTTTTTCTCTTTTTCCACGAAATTTCCTGTGGTACTAACTGCATCTTCTACAGTTCTCAATACAGCTAACTCTTGTTGAAGTTTTTCATTTTCTGCAATTACCTGTAATGAAACAAATGTTCTCACATTAATTTGCACAGACTGCAAAATATTCTCACATGATTTATAAGCCTGTAAAAAATCATCATAGTACTACAATTCAACATGCACACACCACATCCAAAAAAAGCCTTCTTTTCTCCAATCAAATGCATCAAAAATGCCGGTGCACTGATGACAGTGGTGATCAAACAGTATAGAAAATCCACGTTTCAATCTGCATATACAATTAATTATTAAGACTGCAGGTTCAGCCCTATATATTCCAAACAAATTATGACACTTACAAGCACAAATATATAAAACCCTGATATAAATCACATTACTGAAGCAGTAACACTTCTGAGTTGCATCTGGAAGGCAGCCAGTTTGAATCTCAGCATGGACACTGACCAAACTGACTGAAACTTCCTTTCATTTGTCTCGGTTCCTCCAAGCCAACAACAGAATAGTGTCTCCAATTAGACCATGGCCACTTCCTTCCATATCTTTTCCAACTGACCATCCTATGACTGAATGCTACAAAGTCTGAATTACTGACAGCATCATAACATACAACATAAACCTACAAACAACCAGACAGCAAGGTCCCTGAAATGAAATAATATAAATGGGACACAACTTACAGGACTGTGCAGGGCTACTAGTCAATTCTAGAACAATATGATGCATCTTTCCTTACGCAACACTACAAGATGAGTGAAGCGAAAGGGCCTGGCCATAAAATGTACATGGAAAACTTTTTCTCGTTATTGAGATGTATAATAATCTACAAACAATGAAAATACCATATTAGAACTTCATATTTATACTTACATATTTCAACTGTGAATTGTTAAAGGCCATTTCAAAACATTTACAGAAAAATAGCAAGGATCCATTACAAGGAAGCTTAGCTTGGGTTCAATAATTTTATTTTCTTCTGATAGAAAATAATATAACTGTCACAGGGCCATGTTACATGCTGCATCTCTAGCTGCACAGCAGGCCGACTAGGATTACCACTGCCATGGCTTAAAGACCACAGTAGCCTTTCAGAGGTTAAATGCAGTTTGATAAAGGTTAAGGTAAGACTATTACTCACCAGACGTCTGCAAACTGAGAATGCCAATATAATACAAACATTGTCAACAGGTGTCAAAATAAGATCTGCAAGAAACTGACTCACTTACAGTGGAAAGTTCTAGAAGCAAGGTCTGATTCTGCAGACGGAAGTCATCTTCTTGTGCTTCCAATTTTGCTTGAAGGGTTTCATTTTCACTCGCCAGAAGATCTATGTCTTTTGCCTTCCTACTTCTGCTGATTGATTTCTGCACTTTCTGGTACTCTCTCTGTAGTGCTTCAAGTTTTGTAGAGAGAGCCTGATTATCTATTTTGAAAAATCAACACCACTAGACCAATTTAATTATTAATTATAAAACTAATCAATAATGACAATGAAGATGATCATGGTGATGATGATGATGATGAAAAGAAGAAGAATAAGAACACCACCACCACTACACATACAAATGAACTTCGTGCAATGTTAGCCTGGTCTGCAATGGATTTGTTGTCCAGAGAATTATATTTGCTTTACAGTAATGCCAGACAATGAATCTGAAAATGACATCCACTTTTGTACATCATGCACTGATATTTGGAAATGGCCATATGCTACTTTTATGACAATGATTACTGTTTAGTTAGTGATGCTGCCTGGCAATGTCCAGACTGTATCAATTTCACCATTTACCTTGGTTGATATCACTATAGGCCTGAAAAATAATCAAATTCTGCTGTGGTCCCACTTGCAGTTTTGTCTGCCTTTACTCTATTACCCTGAAGTGGACAAGGCAGACTAAATTATGCATCTGAACCATATGTACTGACCACCTGTATGGAGGGAACTTGGTGCTTTTTTTGGTGCTTTGCTTGGTATTTTATCCTTTAAGGAGGCAATTATTCTTTTAGGTAGCTGTCACCATCTGCATAAAACTTGCCCTCTACCAACATCCTCCAGGCCAGTGGTTCTCAAAGTGTGATCCATGGACCTCTATGGGTCTGCAAGATTATTTTTATTCCTTCATATTTTTCATAATCTTAGTCATACAGTCACTACCACTATAAAATGCATAGTTTTGCTAATGATTTTTTGCACTGATTCATAAAGTATGGAGTTTAAGGTAAGTTTATTGTTGTTAACTATTTCAACTTCAACCTTTAAACGACTGAGTTGGTAAGTCAATTTTGGTGTATGGTGTACGAAAAACTATTATTTGAATATAAAAAGACAAAATTATGAAATAAACGGCATTTTATGGAAAATAAAACACAGATTAAGCAGCAAGTCTTAAGACTGCTGTAGATTTCCTTGTTGCCTAAACAGATAAAATGAAATTCTAGGGAAGTGATTTTAACATGCATTTGCATATGTGAATGTGGATCATTTGAAGGTTAAATGTGACTGTGCATTATGCCTTAGAGGTCCATGAGTTGAGACAGCCTTGGGTAGCTGGCCTGAAGAATTGATGAGACTTTGTAAAGGGTCCTTGGTACCAGAAAGGATGAGAAACACTGCTCTAGGCAAATCCATATGGGTAAAGTTAATCTGCTGGTTACCTTACAGCCTCCAACACAAAGTGTGAGAATACAGAAATTTCTCATTGGTTGTCATAATCATTAATGATTCCTCTGCATCCCCCCCCACCCAAACACATCATGTTTCAATTACAATGTGGCACGTTTATATACACCGTAATTAGTCACAGTAGCTTCAGGTTACAAAACTGTCCCTATCCATGGCCCAAGCTTGCAATTTAATAAATATTTTTAGCATGTAAAGTGTACCAAACAATACGTGACTGCATTAACAGTCTCTAAGCACCTTCCAACTTACCATTTCTACATTTCTTGCACTGTTCCTCTAACCCATAATTTTCAGTTCTCAGCTCAATCAGTTGTGTCTACAAAAGAAATGAAGAACAACCATAATTAATTAACCTATTCACGGCTGTAAAATCACCAAGTGAAAATGCTCCAAATATTAAAAAGTCAATCACTATACTGTAATCCCTCAGTGTAGAAGTAATCAGTTTAAAAGCTTTTGCTTAAATGAGATGCACAAATTACTACCCATTTTTCAATTGCTCAACCAAATTTTGCTTATACAAGCTCAAACTACAAATGGGTTTCAATCGTACAAGCCTCATACGTTCATTCTTACCTTAAATTGCAGAAGTTGTTCAAATCACATCCCTCTGCTTGCATGAAAGCTTTAGATTTTGTCATCATATTTCAAAACACTCAATAAAGCATTAACTGCTTAAATGCAGTCATGCTTCATCAATAAATAATAAGACTTCTGGGTTAACACATCCATCACGCATGGATTGCAATAACCGATTGTGGAAATGAATCCTACAGCCACAGTCAGCATTAGTAAGTCTCTGAGCAACAGTTACCTTATATAGTTACAATTTCAGACATCCCATTGCTCAGCATACAGATCTCACTGACATGCCAGACTGTGCAACTAAATGCGTCAAAAACCTCATTGGACTCCTTTCTAGGAAAAACCCAATTTCACTAAATACTTCTTCTGTCAATTTACATTACTGTGAAGGTAAATTTCATGAAAACTAATGATATTCAAAATCAACTACAGCAGAGTCTTGAAATTCTTGCATGTGATGTTTGTGATTTCATCCTTTCATGACCACCCATTTTAATACCACTGCTTTGACCATTTGTAGCTGGTTCTGAGGAATCAGGATAAGGCAACGAGGCTGGTGAGACAGCTTCTCCACTCTCCTACTATTGCACAGATCACTCTCAGCTCAGTCAAGCTTTGTCTTTCATTAAGTGATGTTCACTGCTGTCATGCTCCATAACTCTGGCACACAAGTACTGTTTTTTGTATGACTGTGCTGTACTTGGCTGTTATTTCTGTGTTAAATCTGGGCAAAAGTCCCATGGTACCCATGACAGCATCAGTCTGTCAGTCTTTTATGCTTCAAAAAAGCATTCATAGTATTAAAAATAAACTTGAATGCTTTTAGCCTTTTTATAGTTTTAATTATGGAGTTGGAAAAGTTTTCATTTTAAAATCTTTTAATTCATTTTTAATACGCTCATCCCGTGTTACAACCCATAGACAAGACCTAATCTAGGGCATATATCAGGGCCAGCTGAAATGACTACGGTGTCCAGTGACTTAGATTAGCTCTTTCTGAAGTGGTTCACCACACAGGTTTGCACCTGAGGAAGGAAACAGAGCCAGCTTCCGAAATGTAGTGCTTTAATTACACAACAGATGATGGAAAAAGTCAAAAGTAACAAGCACTTAGGAATATCATACACCATCATCAAAACCACACAGCAGGGGTGGCCAGCTGGACAAGCTTTGAGAGCCACTCATTAATCAAATATAGCGTGCTTTCCTTGTTTCATGACATCATGTTCTGTTCATTCAACTACAATAGGTTAGTTTAATAGGTAAGTCTCTTTCTTTAGAAAATCCTTTACAATCCTGTTTGCAGTCAGCCTTGTGTGCATGTGAACTACTGTATTGTGTATTTTACAAGCAATGTCACGAGCCACAACTGTGAACAGTATATGGCTCACAAGCCACATTGTGGTCACCCCTGTCATAAGGAATTGAATTACAAGTTTTGTATACATTTCTTCATATAGGTCACATTTTGTTACTACTATGTCATCATCATAACTCAACTGTCAACATATTTAACTCAGACGGTATCCACATATAAGCATGTCCTTTAGGTCTTATATTTACAGACATTGAAAAATGTAGAATCTGTGGACAGCATTATCCAATTACATAACAGTGCCTGTAGTGAAGCTATTTGTCAGACAAGATAAAAATATAAGATACAAGTGAAATAAAATAATAAAATGGAATCAAAGTTATTTTTACAACTGGATGGTAAATACTGGCCATACACTTAGTGTAAGATGGGTTGCTTCATCTTATCAAACTGTGAAAGCAATATGCCGGTCTTACAAAGCTCTGTGGGAACATTCTTTCACAGCAAGTGCTGATGATTCTAGATCCATTGCAGAAAAAGTAAAGTATGAGGAACTAAAAAGAAATGATAATCTTCAACACACACTGACCATTTGGAATTACTGCTAGACACTGCTGGTGTTGTCAGACCTTTCACTTGAGTTGAAGAATTGCAAATGTACACTTTATAAAATGTAAACAAAAATATATGACTCTCAAAGTAATAATGCATCTGACAGAAAAGCCAGGAATGTTTTATTCTGGTGCTTAGAAGGTAAATACTGAGAAGACATTTTTTTGGAATAATTGTGAAGGTCAGTAACATACATGTCTGAAACAGAAGATGATATTTTAGGAGACAGATATAAAGTCCACGTTACTAGCAGTCTACACTTTCAAAAGATCCTCTTCATGACATTAACACTGATGTCTGGTGTGCAATTGCTTCCAAGATAATAATCATGTAACTTATTTTTAATGAAAACATAAATTCTGGGCACTATGTACAATAATACTTAGGCCATTTTCCCAAGAACTGACAGATGAAGAAAAGACCTAATACTTCATGCACAGCAGTGCTACAGCTCTCAGTGGTACTCGGTCAGTGCTGATGATTCTAGGGAAGCATTTGGTGACCAAATTATCAATCAGTGTCATCCATGTTCCATACACTCAAACCCACGTGGTTTTTACTAATGAAGAATGCTGAAAGGTAAAGTTTATGTCAACAGTATGCACACAGCAGAAGAGGCAAAAGAAATTCGGACGATTTTAAACACTTCCCAACAGCTTTGTGGAGTACTCTAAAATGTGTTAACGAGGTGGAAAGTTCGCTACAAGCACAGGAACGCCAATTTGAACATCCTTTGTGACTTGTGATAAGTACAATCAATGTAATGTCGAGTAGTGACAGGAAATGAAACTATAGTTTGGGAACCAGCTTTACGATTGTCTATGGAATGTGAGCCAGATATATCTAACTCACACTTCCCCTGCATTTCCTCATCTTCTGCAATCACATAGCTGACACCGGCACTATAGATCGCTGATGTTAACGCGAAAAACGGCTTGTAATTTCTCGGTTACAAAGGTAGGCTCCTCGCGAAAACATCTATGGACGTCAGCTGCGTCACGTAATGAAAGTCCTGTACGCCTTTAAACGACAACAACGTACTACATACACGTCACTGTACTCTGAACGCTGTCATCATCAGTAAATGTCACTACCTACAACACCTTAACGTATACAGGCTACATTGTCAGCCTTAACCTAATACCCAATCTACCTCGCTACTACTTAATGAAACCGCGCATGTATTCAAAAGTACATTGTGCGCAAATTCAAAATAATGTAAGTCCATTCTGACTTCATACTGATCAACAACTATTATCTACGTACCTGCAGCCTTTGAAATTCTTCGTCTGACAGCTGGGAAGCCATATTTATGTAGTACTGCGGACTTCTTCCCCTTCTCTCGCAAGCACGGATACTGTGGGTCACAGATTATCGGTGGGCTGTCACTAAGGCAGCAAAATTGGACTGCCCATCCCTGAAGATGGAGGCACTACGCTCCTCCAAAACGTCGGTAACGTTTACCAACAGACGCCGTAATATCCCAGGATACTTCAATCTCCATCAACACTGCCGTAAGCACGCCAAGCCTTTAACACCAAATGCATATTTACAACTCTAGCCATAAAAAATAGCAAGCTCATCTACTGTACGAGACCACCGATTAAAACCTTCAGCAAACCGGAAACTTCGTGGATACGTAAACCTACACCGCCACGTACGGCACTTGCGTGCGTTTCTGTAGTGGGCGGGGCTCACTGACAGTTGGTAAAGCATGCTCGTGGTGGTAACTCATGGAACTATGCAGCATGCCAGCGGCAAAGCTGCCTCGTTCTTTGCCATATCCCCCTTTACCCCCGGCCGATTAATAATGGCACTGAAAAAATGGTGAACTTCGAAATTATTACAAACCAACTAAATACACTTATTAGGAAATATTATTTTACATTATACTTTCTCCGACATATTTCTGCTCATATCAAAATATAATGTAAAATAATAAGGCATATGCATTGCCTAATACATGTATTCAGTGGTTTTGTAATAGTGATCAAATGCACAGAAAATGCAGAACATTAAGATTCAAAATTATAGGCTTCCGAGTTATGGGACTGTGTAGTCTGACTGGTTGCTACCAAGGTTTCGGTCAGGACATACTGCCTCCATATTCTGAACGCCTGAGAAGACAGACCCAGAATGCTCCTCCAAAACATTCACAACCATGTACCAGACTAACCGGCGTCCTAATGCAGTCCGCATTATAAATCTTCACCACTGTGAGCACCTCAAATCCAGTACCAAAGAATATAAAGAACAAGTGAAACGTTGATGGAAATATCACGTTGGGAAAACTGAATTACAGACAGTGCAGCATTTTTTTTAAAGACACAGTATTTAATGCCACATACATTTTCCACCAAGTGTACACTTTTCTCATATTCTGCCTCTCGAACAAACTGAGGAAATGAGATCTGGAACACTTCCTGGTTACAAACATTATCAGTATAAATGCACATTTTAGGGTCAGTACCACATACGATGAATTTCAGACTTCTACTAAAATGATATCACAAGGACAATCACACACCCAAAAGTACTTACAATGTGGAACATTCTCAAAGCAGAAACAACTGCCTCCATTGTACACAACAGTCACCATATGAAATAAATTAAATACATACACCATAACTATGATTACATGAATAAAAAACTTAATTCCTGATGGTCATATTTTCTTCACAGTACACACAACACTAATACACTAAAGCTGCAGCATTGCCCAGTGTTGCACAACAGTCAACACACAAAAGAACAACAACACAAAGTGTAATACAAAATACGAGTTCAATCTGAAGTCATTGAGGTTCCAGACGACAGTGTGCACAGATGATGACCACATGGTCATTCTTCATCACTTTGAACAGCATTTTGTCACTCTTGCCTGTGAACAAGTACACTATTTTAAATGGTAATCCATCTCCTACTGTTCACACAACCGTTTGTGCTCTGAACACAACTGATTAACATGACAACATTTCATATAAGGTAAAGCTGTCTCCATGTTTCATTAAGCACCACACAGTGAGGGTATAGAGGGGTGTGGAGGTACAGCACATACAGCTCCACACATTCTTCCTCAGGCACTAGACAGAAATAAGTGGTTTCCTTCCTGGCCCAACCACTTTACCCTCAGCACGGACTGAACAGGAGGCTGGGCTGGCCTCAGAGGTTATCTGGATGCTTTCAAGATGAGAGAAAACTTTTCCCCTGCCTGAAATTGATGGATGATTCCGTTGTCATCCATCTCAGAGCATTGCCTTCTTTCTTCTAAAGCAAGCAACAAATACCCAACAAATACAGATGGTGAGAACCAATTGTCTTCTGGACTTTGTCCATTGTCCGGATAAAATATTAAAATATAATATGAAAATCATGACGTTTCAGAAGCTGGTTCTTCTCCTGTCTTCAGGTGATGGGAGGGGAGACACCTACTCAGTTGGGTCCTTTAGACCGTGCTAATATCAATCACTCAATCAGACGTTTCCCACATCCCACAGAGCAGGGACATTCATTCAGGGTTTACACACACCCTGAACCAGATCAATCCCACCAGGAACCTCACACCTTATACAAGATGACGTTAATATCTTCCATCTATGTCTAGACCTCCCAACTAATCTCTTCCATGTTCACCATGACAGCAAAGATTTCCTTCTCTTTTTTAATGCCAGTGATCTCTCCTTCTCCTGTGGTGACTTTTCCTACAAAGAAATATAATACAGAGCACAATATCATATACTTAAAAAGACATACAAAAAAATTCTGTGCTAAGACTGGAATACAGTCACATCTGTCAAACACAAAGTACAACAGACACTGACTAGATTTGGCCATTTTGGTCATTAGGTTTACTTTTAGGTTTAGGTTTGGGTTTAGGTTTAAGTTACTTACTTAATTACTTACTTACTTACTTACTCACTCACTCTCACTCACTCACTTGCTTACTCACTCATTTACTAGCTCGCTCACTCACTCACTCTCTCACTCACTCACTTATTAGCAAAAAGTAATGTTCTCCAGCCAAACATTACGTCCAGAATGTCCTCATTCATAACTGTAAATAAAAAAAGGCAAACAAATGGGTAATTGTTGTGTGTAGAAGAGCCATGGCTTGAATTTAACCCCTCACCTCCCCAATTATATCTGTTTGGATGCAAATATAATTTTATTCCAAACCTTAACTCTTGAAATGTGGCTGGTAGTAGGCTGTAATCCGTAGCAAGGTGGTTGAGCATGACTACCCAGTTTAGACCACGTCTGCAATAGTTCCTTTTTGTCAGTACTTACAAATGCCATTTCAAAATCTTGATTCTCAGTTCTTTTATGTAAATGGAGCATGAGACCAACTCAAACCACCTCATATGCCACTTATATTTGCCCTGTAATGAAAAGCAGATATATCACTGATATGCATGTCATTATATTAATTCACTATTATATTTGGTCATATTTGTCATTAGTTATGTTATGTTATTTGTCTATTTACAGCTTCCATAAAGTACAATAACTTGCTGTGCAACACCTAGCTTCTCATGAGGGACTGTGCTCCATAAGTTTTTGGTCTCTATGTTAGGCGATAGAAATGAATGTTTTTGCAATGCTGAACACAAATATTGAACAGTCGCAGAAAGTGGCAACAAACTGTCTCCAACAGTGCTGCCAACATCATGCCCTTTCCATGATATCCTATGACATTTATTAATATAATTCCAACTAGGTGCACCTGCATTTAGTTGGTATTATATGAATAACATGCTTAATGCACGGTTATGAATATTATTCAGAACCTATGAGCTATTCCTCGTGTCTGTGTGTGATCGTGAAGCCGTGATAAAGAGGAGGCCCTGGCCCACTAGGGGCTTTTGCGCCATGGGGGGGGGGACATTATACCTTACACTCCAACAGACACACCTAACACACTGTCAATGTCACATTCACCGGCCCACTGATGGAGGCACCTTCATCCCTCAAACTGTTGCACAACCCAATTAAACCTTAAATATGAGGTGCACTTTATCACATCAAACAGGACAGCTCCAAGGTAATGGTGTGAAGATTATGATGTGTTACATGCCTTAAGTACATCATCATCATCATCATCATTTATTTACAATCCATAGATCAAATATACAGTCACAAAGGCAACAGGATGTGGATTTGGTCATCATATGAATTAATAAGTTATATAATATATACATTGTCAAATAAATACAAACAATTTGTAAAAACAGACATGATATATAAAACACAATAATAAAACAATTCAAGCTTAGAATAACAAATCATGCTAACATCTGGATAATAATCTTTAATATAATATAGACCTAGCAAAATGAAGTAATAGGCACACATTAATTACAACTATTATGCTTTGGGATGGTAATAAAAAAAATTCAGTTTTTGTCAGAATCAAATCATAATCAAATCATAAGCAAAGTACTCCTCCAAGGAGTAGAATGAGTTTAGTAGAAGACATTTTTTTAATGTAACTTTAAATTTATTTGCATCGCCTGATAATTTCTTTATAATTTGGGGCAAAAAGTTGTAAATCTTGATAGCAGAGAAATACACACCTTTCTGAGCTTTAGTTAAGTGTAATAGTGGAGGGTGTAAATTGGCACTATGTCTTGTGCAGATAGAATGAATGTCAGAATTAGCTAAGAATATTTCGTTATTTTTAATAACAAATAATAATATTGAGAATATGTATTGACAATAAAACGGCAAGATTCTTAATTCCTTGAAAATTTCGCGACATGAGTCACGTTTCCCAATACCCGTAATTAACCTAATTACCTTTTTTGAAGTTTAAAAACAGAATGACTGTGTGTTGAATTTCCCCCAAAAATTATCCCATATGACATTATCGAGTGAAAGTAGGAGAAGTAAATATTTGTGAAGGTTGCCAGTGGCATGAGGGGTTTTAGTATTCTAATAGTATAACTCGCTGAACCTAATTTGGTATGTAAATAGTCAATATGGTTCCTCCTAAGTAATATTAGTATCCAGTATTAATCCCAGAAATTTTATACTTTGTGTATTTGAGATATAATTATTATTGCAATTTATTGATAGATTGATATTATTATTAGGTTTACATGAGAATTGCATAAAACGAGTTTTATTATAGTTTAATTTAAGCATATTATTTGCAAACCAGATATTTAGAACAGTAAATGATGAATTAAGTTCTTTTATAAATTTATTTGAATTGGACTATGAATAAACTATACTTGTGTCATCAGCAAATAAAGTAGGAGTGCCAGTATCCTTTAATATGAAAGGCAAATCATTTATATAAATGAGGAAAAGCAAAGGGTCCAATATAGAGCCTTGAGGTACACCTGTACAAACCATTTCCCACTCAGAAAAGTATGTAGTCGAGCTATTATTTCCTATTAAAACTCTCTGGTGTCTATCACTTAAGTATGATTTAATCAATTTATATGTTTTTCCTGTTATACCATAAAATTCCAATTTAGACATTAATACTCGTATTATATGGTTGACACTATCAAAAGCCTTTCTTATATCACAGAAAATACCACCCACTATTGATCTATTATTAAGAGATGTTAGGACAGCATCTAGTAATTTATAAGAGGCCAATTCTGTTGATAGTTTATTTCTAAATCCATATTGTTCAGGAGCAAATACTTTATTTTTGACAAAATATGTATACAATCTTTTATCAATTACTTTCTCAAAAATTTTAGAAAATGATGTCAATAGAGAAATTGGTCTATAATTAGTTATATCAGTCGTATCACCTTCTTTGAATATAGGATGAATTTGGGCATATTTTAGTCTTACAGGAAATGTATCTGTGGCTAATGTCTTGTTTATTATATAAGTTAATGGAGATATTATGTAAGGAGTACTCATTTTTAATATTTTCATAGAAATCTCATCATATCCAGATGAGATACTCCTCATGTCCTCTGTCACTAACAAACACAAACGCAATTGCTTAATGCTATCCACCTTCCTACTTGGAAGTCTGCGATACTGTTGCAGAGCCCTGGTTGTTAATCATCATGTGATCTAACATTGCCGTACAAGTGCCTTTCTATGCCATCTATGTTCTACTAAGCAGAACTACTGAACGCCGGTTATAGTAACACACGTATGCGCCGTTTGTGGTGCCACTAACCCTTGGTTCCAAGGTTTCATTGAATTTTGACCGGGTGAACGAGACAGTGTTAAAAGAGATAGATAATCCGTCGCAGAGAGTAAAACTGCAACCATGGATCATCTATCCGGCTTCCACCTATTTTCCGTTACACATGTCGCAGTTGCGTTGTGCCGTTTGTCTGTCTGTGACATTTGTTCTTTATTCAACCAGCATTAATTTGTCTATTCTACTGCTTTCCTCAATAGTAATAAAAAGTAAAACGCTGCATACTGCCCTGTAATCATGGCATTTTGTTTCCCCCGGGTGCCTTTTTAAAACTCTCCTCTAGGGATGTCCTGCTATTATATCCGGGACTAGTGTGAGATCGAACCCGGGACATCGCCTTACCCCTGAGCCACGAGACATCCGACTGTACTACCACTTCAACCGCTTTATTGTATTTCCGCATTATATAAGACGCTACAGGTGATAAGAGGCGCTCTACAAGTAATACGGTACTTCTGCAAGTTTTAATAGCCTACTTACGTAATATTAATCATCCGATGTTAAGAAGCACGGTAATTTGTGGGGACTTTATCAGGAAAAATGCGTTCTATGAGGCGAGAAATATGGTACCTGCGGATTATTTGAATTCCAGTTTTCTGTAAAAGGTAAAGTTCTTCCTAGAACAGGCCGTGAAGGCCCAGAGGGGAGTAGAGGTTTAGCCCTACTGTTTCTTTAACCCTGGCATTAGATGAGGGTGGATGGTCAACTCCAGGCCCCGGCCGCTTTACACCCGGGAAAGAGACCCGGTACCCATTGTATAGGAGGTTGGGTGTACTTTTCTTAATTATATTACATATTCATCTATTCTGTTTCATGGAGAAAAATATTTTAGTAATAAATTAATTCTGACTACAATATTTTCACACATAATTTATTGGTGGTTAATTTTTATAATAGTAGGATATTTTGAAGGCAATACTTACTTGTTACACGAAAAGAGAAGCATATGAGAACCAACAATATCAAAACGGTAGTAAAGTAGAACTTTACTTATGGTACAATCCTTTCTTTCAACTTGCATTTACCTGCCATATCGTATAACCCTGTGGACCATGCACAGAAATAAATATGTTTGTGAATGTAATTTGCAGATCATCTACCAACTCCAGAGAAATTAGTTGTAGTCCATGCCTTGAAGGAAAATTTAGTAGATCTACGTTGTCTTCCTGCCTGCTATACGATATTTTGTTTTTCAAAGTTATTGTTTATTTACAATGGAAGTATTTGTTTACATGTATCATTCATTATATGTCAATCCTGGGCTTGTTACATAATGAGTAGTACAGATGCGCCTTCTAATGTACCGGTGGCGTTTAACGACCAAGTGAAACCGGCTAAAACTACGAACTGGCACGAGAAAGTAGCTGTTAACGAAGATGCCGGCCCTTACGGCAGACCACTTGACGTTGGAAAGCATTATGTTGTAAGGCGTCTGGATGGATCTTTGCGTGAGTCTTTTTCGTGAGTTTGGTATATTTTGGATTCCGACGGCACGGTGAGATTAGCGGAATAGCGTAGTCAATATAATGACTGGGCTACGGGCTGGAGATGTAGAGTTCGAATCCCGGCAGGGACAACAGTTTTTTTTTTCTTTTCCAAAACGTCCACACCGGCTCGGGGCCCATCCAGCCTCCTGTTTAATTGGTACCAGGGTATATTTTTCCGAGGGTAAAGCGACTGGGGCGGGAGGCTGACCAACTCCACCTAGTGCCAAGGTTAGGAATGAGTGGCGCTACACCTCCACCCTCCATGTATGCTTCCATGGCGTGTACAGGGCAAACTTTGCATTTAGCGACATAATAAGACCTGAAGTGCATTTAAGTTCATAGTTCATTGTGTGCCATACTGAAAATAATTTAATGTAACTTCAATTTTCAGTATTAAATTATAGGCCTATGCATGGCAACGTTCGTAAGTTCATCTTAAACTGCAGTTGCATCGTGATTTGGCAAGAAGAATGATGGGCGATAGCAGTTGAAAACCAGTGACAGTTCTTCCAGAAATGATTGGAGGGACTGAGGAAAACATGAAAACCTGTCAGGCATAGCTCATGACCTGACTGAGAACAAACAGGCATCTCTCAGATACAAGTTTAGAGTGTTATCTCTGCACCAACCTGTTCAGTGAGAATGAATGTCATGCATGCCATGTGTCATCTGCTCCAAGTGTGGACATTTTGGATGCAAGCAGTAACATTGCATATAGCAAGAATCCTGATGAGGAGTTTTTGAGCACAAGAACAGCAGGATGTCCAGATCAGGAGTGACATCCTTGAGGGACAATGGGCAATGTGGCTCTTTTAACTGTTGAAACAATATACTATAATCTAAGAATAAGGTTGTGAGAGGTCAGGGAGGTGAGAACAGCTTGAAGGGAAGGTCCTGGGGTCCAGAAGGAGAGAACAAATTCTAACTAGGACAAGAGTAATTTGTAGGGCTTATGCTTTGTTCCAAAAAGGGAGTTGATAATGTAGTGAGAAATGCAGGTAAGCAAGGTGGGAAGTAATATTTTTATATGTGACTGTTAAGGGATTAGCTGTTTTGAAGTTATTAAAGAGACTGTGTTTAGATGCTTGTTGGCTGAGTTTTTCAAACTGGGTTTTATGGATTTTGTATTTATAAAAAAGAAGCTAGAGTACTAAATTAGTAATTTATTACTGAAGAAATGAAAATTTAGCAGTTGTTTTAATACATTTTAGGATATCAGATAGCAATATCAAAGGATGAGGATAGGGTTTTCCAAACAGGGATTAAAGGAGTTTAGCAAAGAGGAAGTATAGATTAATCATACAGGGATTGGAATGGATGTTGATGTTTGTAATTTGTAGGTTGATGTCTGGAGAGATTATAAACAGTTTTAACCTACACCTTTCAGTTCTGTCAATATCCCCAAGCAGTCCTTATTTTTTAAATGTATTTGCATTTTTAATTTTCTGTATGAACTAAGGTTGTTTGAATTGTTAATTAGTAAGGTAAATAATTAGTGATTTTAATTGAAAAGAATTTTGATTACAAGGGACTGTTTTGAGAGCAAACTGGGTGATGGCAACTACATTAACCCTTTGGTGGAGGGGCTGGACATTTAAATTTTAGCGTACCCTTTATGTAAAACGTGAATATTTTATGGACAAAAAAAGACAGCATTATGAAATACACAGCATTCTGTGGTGGAAAAAATGGGGATTGTGCAGCATGTCCCAAAAGATGTAGTATGTTGGTTGACTAAATATATGAACTACGGTCATTGGGTGGTAGTGGTACTTGTGTCTTCTATATGGGCCAAGTGCTGTCCAAAGGTTAAGTCTGTTCCTATAGACAGGTAATGCATTATATTCATACAATATTAAACAGCACTCAGAACACGATTTAAATGTTCTGCTGTTATAAAGTGGATAAACAGTTCTTATTTTTGAGATCTGCGCTCTTCTGGGATATCATGCAGCGTTGTGTGGTAATTGTTTACCGACATTTCAGGACAATGTATCGGTCCCATCTTCATGGGTCAAGAGTCTGAGTAGGAGATGGGACCTATACGTTGTCCCTAAACGTTGGTAAACAATTACCACACGATGCCACGTAATATCCCAGAAGAGCACAGATCTCATCAACATCATGGCAGAAGCCTGAAATCAAGTTCCTATTTTTTATTTTTGTTGGCTTTGTAAGGAAGGTATTTTTTGAACTTACAGCATAATTTACTGGGTAATGTGCAACTGATAAAAGAAAAGTGCCCTAACCACCAAACAGCCTGGAGATACAGTAGAGGGATCTAATATAAGTTCACTCACTGTGGTGTTTACATTCAGATATTCCAGTTTAAGCAGGTAATGAGGGGCTTAGGACTTTGTGATTGGGACATGCTTGGCTTACTTGTGCAGTTGGGCTTGTCTTGGGATATGTTGAGTTTGTGACATGATGCAGTTCTATTAAGAGCAAGAAATAATTGAGGCACCTTGTTGACCTACAACTGAAACATTTTACCAGAACACTGATCTAATTTCTGGTAATGCAGAAGGTGCTCCTTCAGAATTCCAGTGCCATTTTTTTTGTTACATTTTGATACAAGTCACTGTTTTCAGATCCAGCCATCATTATTCAGTCACGACATAATCATGCTGAAGGATACTTTGATTATTATGTCCATTATGAAGGATATGACAGACGTTTGGATGAGTGGGTTCAAAGAGAAAGGTGGGTTTTTATATGGCATTGTGTTTATATTATTTGCTTAATGATGAAAGAGAAGAGAAATATGAAATGCATTACAAATTCAGCAGCAATACTGTATTTTCTGTATGCAGGGTGATGATGACACAGCTGTCTGATCAGGACTGGAAAGAAGGTAAAGAGTGTAGGGCAGTGAATTTACTGTTGGATCAGACAGACAGAAAAATAACACGCAACCAGAAGCGGAAACATTGTGAAATTCATCACCTTCAGAAGGCAAGTTATTACCTAACTTAAAGACCGGGAAATATGATCTGGCTTGAATGTGAAGTAATTCTGTAATTAGATTATGTTGGGTAACAATCCATTAGTGATGTATTAAGGTATTTTGGGCTATGATACTTTGTGATTGGGTGAGTGGTTCCATGTTCTGAAGACTCATTGTGTCTCCGTCTTTAAGGGGCAGGCAGTCAGTCGATCACTCACTCAGTCAATTGATCTATCTATCTATTGATCCATCAATCAGTCGATCAGTTTATCCTTTGTGCCAAGTTGCTGGCATAGGACACGTCAATAAAGTACTTGGTTTCATGTTTACATGTGTGATAACATTTGTTTAAAAGTACATACATTTACATGTTAATTATTGTGTGATTTACTGTCATGCAGACTTGATTTTCAGGCACAGAGATTCATGAATGGTAATAAAATTTCAAGCCTTAAAATGTGTGTGGTCTTCATTGAGTTTCACAGCACATAAATGCTTCATATAAAGTGTGAGAATGTTCATGATGTTTGTAATGTAAAACTGGTTAACCAGAAGGCAAACCAGTGTTTTATTGAAAATGTTTATTGTTTTATTTATGGTAAAAATGACCTTAATAAAATTCCCGTAAGTTTGAACAGCTTTCATTGTGTGAAATTTCATTCCACGAAGAGAATGTGGGTTCTTCTTGTTACCTTAACCTTTTCCATTCTTAAAAGAAGAAAGAAAAGAAAAGAAAAAATAACACTTTATGATAACACGAGTTTTTCTTGTTACTTTAACCCTTTCCATTTTGAAAAAAAATGATAATTTTTGGGTCCTATTCATTTATTCAGCCACAATTTAAGCATTTGAGGTTCTGTTGTTCACTCATCAGTCCAGTACATTAAAAGAGCCACTACTGCTGTATAGGATAATTTGCAGGAACTACAATAAGAGCACTGTATGAATGAAGGTAGATTGTGGAATATATCGTACTACATGGGGAGGCAGGAAAGTGTTTATAGAGTATATTCAAATGAAATGAAAGTGAAAATGTAAAGTGTAGAGTATATCATATATGAAGCAGGAAGGATTAAACTTTGCACTCTTGTCAGGTTTGTAAATTCATAAAGTTTGCTCTTCTGGTTCAGAAGTTGTCAGTGCAAAACATGATGTCATACCTAATTCATGTTTTTCATACATTGTGTTTGAACCTGTCTGTAGTGAGGTTTCAGTTCAATGAAAACCCTTGACATTTTTCTTTCCAGAGAATCAGTGAAGAAGACATGGACCCAACATCTGTTGCTCTTGAAGAGGAGCATGAAGCCTTAACAAAAGTAAAATACATAGATCGCATCCAAATTGGACGATATGAGATTGATACATGGTATTTTAGTCCATATCCAGAAGAGTATGGCAAGCAGTCTAAGCTGTGGATTTGTGAGTACTGTCTCAAGTACATGCGACTTGAGAAGACTTTCAGGTATCACATGAGTGAGTGCATTTTTAGGCAACCTCCAGGTAAAGAAATCTATCGGAAAAGTTCAATTGCATTATGGGAAGTTGATGGAAAAGATCATAAGATATACTGTCAGAACTTGTGTCTTCTGGCGAAACTGTTCCTTGATCATAAGACACTTTTCTTTGATGTGGAACCATTTCTTTTTTACATACTATGTGAAGTAGATAAACATGGTTCCCATCTTGTTGGTTATTTCTCAAAAGAGAAAGAATCTCCAGATGGGTATAATGTAGCATGTATTTTGACGCTTCCTCCATATCAGCGGCAGGGTTATGGAAAATTGCTCATTGCATTCAGCTATGAGCTTTCCAAATTAGAAGAGGCTGTTGGAAGTCCTGAAAAGCCACTGTCAGATCTTGGACGCTTGAGTTACCACTCATACTGGTCATGGGTTATTCTTGAGATATTACGGGACTTCACAGGAATCATCTCAATTAAGAAAATAAGTCAGATGACAAGCATCACGGAAGATGATATTACTGCTACACTGAACTCCATGGGAATGGTTAAGTACTGGAGAGGACAACATGTGATCTGTACCACTCCACAGTTGGTTAGTCTCCTTATCAATTCAAGTCACTTCAAAAAACCAAGGCTTGTTGTGGACAGAGGTTCATTGCAGTGGTTGCCACCAAAGAAAGCTCAGGTGAAGGCAGTAAGGAAATAAAATGAAGCCATTCTTACAAAATTGAGCGATACCATTGCACAAATATGGGTGTCCATTGCTTTACTGTAGAACTATCATCCATTACTGGTGACTAGAGACTTGGAAGGTATGCAATGAATGTGGAGTGGGGTTGGATTTCTGCCTGCTGACACAGTGTGTCAATGACAGTCGTCTGCTAATATCCATGCAAAAGCATTATGAGTTATGTTACATTGGCTGTGCAAGCTGCAGTTTCATATCGTCATCTAATGCGGAACTATGTGTATAGTGACAGTTATTGTCATTCTCAGTATTATTCCTTTCATATTCAATATCACTGTCAGGGTTGACCTGTATGACACCTGGAATTACCTGTTTTCTTGCCCAGTATTATTTCTGTTGTATTTTCAGAATCCTCAACAGTTATTCATTGCTACAAGTGACCCTGAGTCTTTGGCCACCTGTAATAATTTCTGGAGGTTCATATCTACTGTGATGATGTTTTTATGCACAAGTCTTATACTGTTTGCCTGTTTGAGCAGTACAGGCTTTAGGTCCTGGTTATAGGGGCCATCAGACCATAATTTGCCAGCATGTGATCAGTTTTGCAAATCTTTTTGGGCTACAGGGGAAGAATTAACCAACATAGGTCATTATTGCACATGGTCTCATCACACACCACACTCTTCTAATGCAAGCATGAAATCATATCTACCTTTATTGCATAAGGAGATGGTGGTGTGTCAGCTTGGAAACAGTGATACAGCGCAGTATCAAAACAGTTACTGACTAAGGTGGAAGGCTGGGAATAAGTTTCTCAAGTATCCACTTCTCTGAATTTGTTACATTCATTTGTCATGGTAGGCCCCTGTTGCACTTCTAGCCTTGGAAATGAATTGCCCATTAGGAAGAAATACATTAATTCACCCAATGTGCAGCATAATGTCTCTTTCGCATGTTCACACTGGTTTGGATGCCCATGATTTGATCATTTTGCCAGTATGTGGGAAAAGTTAAGTTGCCATCTCATCAGTGTAATATTTGAGCATCTGTTATCCTGATATCCTTTTATTTCAGCCTCAGGTAACAATATTGTCTTCTATACCAGACATTTTCTTTTGGATTGTCATTTCCTCCACTTAAATTCTAACTTCTTACAGTCCTCTCGAGTCATTTCCCCAAGTAAAGTGTATGTCCTTCAAAGTTGTTCAGAAAGTTGGTGAATATGTTGGAAGGGCTTGGAAATGCTGATAATGAAAACCCTGAAGAATGGGTGCAAAGTGATGTGTGGCTTCCAATACATGGCTGATGCAGATATTATTAGAGCATTGCCTTGAAAGAAAGGGATATGGAACATAATGGGTAGGGTGACAGTGAAGAAAGTAGTTGATTGCATTATTCACAGCATGGTAATACAGTTTGTCGATGCTTTCAGTGCAGTGATGTAATGACAAGGGAAATTTGAACTGTCATGAGAAGTCAGAGCCACTTACAAGGGAAACAAACATTATGAACTGTTTGTCAAAATAAAAGTAACTTGTAGACTTACTATGTAAAAAGAGGCTGTGTATTTTGTTATGTGTTGTAAGAATGCAAAACAAAATATACTGCATTATCTGTGGTTTTCAGTTATTTGTGCATCTTATCCCAGATAACTGTGAGTTTATTGTGTGTGTGTGTGTGTGTGTGTGTGTGTGTGTGTGGTCACATAAAATGAGTTTATCCTGAGTGTCCTAGTACTGATTCTAAGAGCCTCTTCCATGCAGTTCTAAGCATGGCCGTCACGTCGTGTGGTAGGGAGTCATGGTATCTGCCAAAGTAAGGTAACATTGCCTCTATAATGAGCACTGTGACATGGATATGCATGATGAGAGTAAAGTTAAAGCTCCTTGCATTTTGAAAAATCGCATAAGCTGGAAGTATGTTCACATTCTGGCTGCTTGACCCCAAGTGAATGAACCACCAGTACTAATTAAATAGGAGGATGGGGGAACAAGTCCATGGTAGGAGTGGTAGTAGCAGTTCTCCATAGCAGAAATATACAGGAAGCATTGGATGATTGTCCCATGCTATATCAAGCAGTTGAAAGGTGGGTAGAGGCAGTCAAAAGAGGAATAGTGTCAACTATTGACATCCTATGTCTTTTCACACAGATATGCCATTGGCCATAATGAAATAAATAAATAATATAAAAATATATAAAAATAAATAAATATATAAAAATAATATATAAATAAATAATTAGCTGTACCCACAGGTTTAAACCTTTAGATGTTTCATTTTTTGGACTATTAGACACATTTTGTAACAGAGAAGTGACTATGTTGCCAAAAAGTCATCCAGGAAGCCAAAGCTTCAATCATTCTTCACCTGGACACTAGATCAAGATTACTGGTCATCTTCATGTTCCAGTTGCTTTACCTCTGGGGTAAAATGTATTTTTATCTACTAGTCAGACTGAAAGCTCAAATTAGCTGTTCATGTACCACCGCACATAATCACTGAATTTGTAACACAAAAGTGGGGTAAAATGTACAAATTAGAACCTCAAGAATACAGGCCATAGGATATGTATATGTTTAAACAATGATCAATTACTGCAACAGTGAAAACAGCAAGAAAAATACCTTTACCAGAAGAAACACATACAGCTGAAGGACTGACCTTGAAATGTCAGTGTACCTTAGAAGTGGAATAATCTTTGATACCCTTGTAGGTACATATTCAAGACCAGTGTTTCCCAATTTAATTTGGCCACAGGACCCTTTACACTCAAAATTTTTGTGGAACCCCTAATAAAATTATTATATATAAAGCTAAAAACTAGACCACCAATAAGTAAGTAATGTTAAACAAGGATATGCGATCAACATGATATTTAATTGCACATATTTAGAAAGAAAAATCACATATCACATATACGAAAAATGAAACATAAAAACCGATATGAAGTTTCATAACAAAAGAAACTCACTAACAAAATATGGGCATTGTATTTATTCTAGTATTGCAACATTTCAGAAATATTTGAATGAATAAATGACTGTCAAATAAAAATGAAAATATTTTAAGTGAAATTTTTAATAATAGTACTTAAAGGATGTTCTATTTTAAGGGATTTTCACTTGGAACTCTTATTTTCACTTCATGGAACCCTGGGGTTCCACAGAACATTTGAGAAACACTGTGCTAGACTAATACAATCCAAAATGAAAGAGTAACTTATTCTGTTCTTTAAAACATTAATGTGAGATGAGGCATCAAGATGCTACTCCTGTAGTAACATCAACAATATTAATAATACTATTCATGGTTCTATGTATTATTCTAGGTACCGGCACATAAATGAATGTGTTACTAAAATGACAGAGCACTGGAATTGGCAATAGGGACTAACCTTTTAATTAATTTAATTTGCCCCCCCCCCCCCCCCCCCCCCCCAGATTTTCTGTTGAGTAGGAACACTTTTTTTCTGGAAATGACACAAACTGATGGTGAAAAGTGTGAATGTTCTTGCCTACATGTCATTTGTTTTCAAATTAGTGTAACTACTACTACCACCACCACCGCCGCCGCAACCAACAACAACACCAACATCAATTTTTCATGATGAAGTCTCTCTACATGACATTAATTTTCGAATCATTATACAAATTAATTCTGAAAAAGAAGCGCAAGCAACAACGACTGCACCTGCTACTGCTTCTGGGTAGGTATCGGAATTTAACTCAGTCCGTATGCCATTTTGAGTGTTCATTTCGTACCCACCTGATAAGTTCATTACGATCGGCCAATAGTAGTGCTTTGCTTCTATTTGAGGAGGGGCACGTGGGCAATTAAATTTGTACGCACTGGAGACGTAGCGAGAGTAGAAAGGCGCTACGATCGGAGGAGTTGTGGTAGTGTCTTCCCTCAGCACTCGCCGGCACGCGCTTCCAGTCATGATTCTAACACGTTTTATCTTCCTTCTTGCCGTGATCTCTGGTTCTGGCATTGCAGATACTGTACAAACACGCTACCGTCACCAGCATCTTCTACGAGCATGGAGGACTTTATCTGATCTCTCTCCAGAATCCCATAGGAGTAGCTGTCAAGGATGTGGGGCTAGGCGTGTTTTACAAGAATCAAATTACGAAAAATCTGAAATTACCGCTTTAAGAATAGAACTAGTTAAGCAACAGATTTTGAAGAAACTAAGACTCAAAGAACCACCTTCAGTATCGATGCCATTATCTACATTACCGAAACCATTATCCAACGGGACTATCTTACATAAAACTAATAATTTGGAATCCAATACAGATGCGGACGATTTCTACGGGACAACGGATCAAGTCATCCTTTTCCCTCACGAAGGTGAGTGAAATATAACAATATTACAGGATGGTAAATTAACTATCACAAATATAATTACTGCTGCATTTGGAATAGTTTAAAAATACGCGATTATTTATTCACAACGCCAGAAAACGTATTTAGTGACATCCTGAAAAAATTAGCTACGGGTCGTACCGCAGATATTTTCGGTTCGTAATACCAGTTACTTAAGGCGGTCAAGGCTGGAAAACAGCTGTCGAACCAATGATGATGAATACCAGTTACTAATCGACCTTTAAATAAAGATCTTTAATGATGATGATGATGGTAATACAATGGCCTTCATCTTTTTCGATTCTTTTGGTGTTAATAGTTAAATTCTCTCGGCCTTCCCTACTACATATGAATGAGGCATATCGTACAAACTACTTACCGAGGTGTCCAAAATCAAAAGGCATACGCTAACGTATGGAGTCGCTCCTGGGTGGCTTTGGCTCCATACTTTTGCTCGAAATATTGCTGAATTACTTATAATTATCAGGCAACGTATTTTAAAGGAAAACCAAGACTTATAAAGAGGCGTAAGAAAGGTCGCGCAAAAATACCTTTTCTGTTTTATGTTTCTGTCACGAAGCTCACCGGTAGGTAGGCGTAGTAAGCAGAATTACTAAAGCCTTTCCACATTCCGTCAAAACCATTAACATGCCCAGGAAACTTGTGGAGGAATAAGAATGACATACGAGGCCAGTTGACTTCGGAATTGCACCCCGCTGTCTGAAATAAAACCCGGGGACGCCCTTATTTGCTGCTAAGATTGATAAGAACCCATTTCACTGAAGAGTTCATTCCAGTATCTATGGCCATTATAATGCACCAGTATTCGCAAAGTGCTATTGAGGTAAATCGACAACGAAAATAAGCTTACCAACCTCGGCAGCGAAAATTTGAGCACATGCCTTCCAACTAAAATCTTTCTTCTTTGTTTCATCATATTACATTTCACCGCCAGATTTACAGAAAAAATTAGGTCAGGCTCATTATTTTCAGGGCTCCAAACTGTAACCAATAATACGGTCTGGAAGCATTTATTACGAAGCACATAAAAGTTTCTGTTACTGAAAACGATGGAATAATGGGGTGTATTAAGGATAAACTTTTAAATTTAAATAAGCTTATTGCTTCTTTTTTAAAAGAGGAACATTCATACTTGTCCTTTTATATCTCAGTACGGCTAATTTTTTCTACAAAAAATTACGTGTGTATATTCTGAAAGGTAAATTTAAGGAAAAGGGGAGGAAGACAGTTTTCAAAGTAGATTACTGCGCCATTATCCACGTAGGGGAAGACAACAGCTATCATTACCTAGTCAAGGTAACAGAACAGAATGAAATTGAAATCTGACTTACTACAGGATTTTCATTATATGATGCTGCATAAGCCCAGCTTTATGAGCTGAACTAGTCTACATCTGCTCGCTTTTACAATCACGTTCTCTGTATCATAATTAGGAAACCCCTTATTATACTAGCTACCTAAATCGGACACAAATAAGATGTCGGTACACTGTGTAACAGAGTGTAATAAAACATTTACAGGTTAATTCACTTATGTTCGGAACGTCCATGAATAAAATTCCAGTAGACCTACAAACTATCCTGGTAAGGGCCTACCTTTACTTTTCCCACGCGAGTGCTCGGAAAAATCCGTAAGAAATTTACCACACTGCTTCCATATTCTTCCCAAGTGACATATCTAGAATCAAGTGCGCTTTGATGGGACTGTCCCATCTCAAAACCCAGCACGAACAAAGTCAAGAATAACAGAAAGAAAAGTAAGATACCATACATTCAGAAACAACGACGAAGATCGCACAAATCAAATCATCCATAAAAGAACTCGAAGAAGCTATAGCTCAAGTGAACGTTACACTACAGTTTTATTAAACATTTTACTAAATTTTGTATTAAGGCTATTAATAAACTATAATAATTGCAAACAATTTAACTGCACCATCGTACGTCAACAAGTAGTGTAGCAAGGACCACCTGAAATAACTAGCTACTAGCTGAAACGCGCTGTTTCCTAGATGTAATAATCAGTGACATATTGAAAATGACATAATATTACGACGAGGGTCAACAGTGCCACATTTGCTTTGTGATGGACATAAATTAGTTTTGCGTAAATAGGCCTGTCACATTTCAACAAGACTTGTCGAATTCCAATATGAATTTCCATTTATATAATTATTATGGTCTTCTGGAGTCGTTAACATGCACAGTTCTGTATCTGATTTTCATTAAGAAGTATGTTATCAAAATTCATCAAGGAATAATAAATACTTTGAGTCCAAATTTGTATTTGTGTGTCTGATTGTGTGTGATCTAGAAACCTCAACAATGAGGTGGCCTAGGTCCGAGTCGGACTGTTGCGCCACAATATTAAATAGCAGTCTAAATTGTCTAATAAGGAACGAAAGTTTTCGATATTGAAACTAATGGCTACTGACTTTAAGGAAGATACACACAGACCGAATGGCCTTTATTCCAATTGTACAGACCGGCAGTGCCAGTAAACACATTACTTTGAACTTTAAACTCGACCCAAATAAAAGAATCGCTAACCGTTCTAAACGCCAGCTATTAGCATATTCTTACTGAAAATGACAAATCATGAAATTATATTTCAATATTCTGGGCAAGCACATTTGCAAATGCATTTCAGCTTCATTTATTTGGAAAGCAGTGACACTGCTGAGTAAAGGGATTTATTTCATACAACTTCTATACGTCTGCCGCTCAGTAGGGGAGAGGGGGGCTAGTTGGCTACAGGGGTAAGTTGGCAAAATGGCCATAACTCCCAAAGATGGCGCAGGATAGCAACACCTGTCAATTTGTACTGTTCAATGACTTCTCCTGAGAGCGGTCAGCAAGCGTCAGCGCTTTGTGAGCTATGACTGAAGTGTGGTGTAGTGTCTTATTTTGTACACCGCAGGAAGTAATTTTTTATCGCTTTATAAAATGTTTTGTGTTTGAAGTTTGGTTACAGCTACATGTGACATTGTGCCACCCATGAATGTTACCTCCTTTTGGCTAACATTAGAGCTAGAGAGAATTGTAGCTTTCCATTTTGTTTGAGGATGATACACTCTAAAACATATGAAGGTGGCGACGGGGCAGGTCGGCACACTCAACGTGGGGCATGTTGGTCACTGTGTCAACTTGCCCCGCTGTCGATCAGAATCTCATTGGTTAATTGTTTAGCAGTGTGATTTTTTTCTGTCCGGTTTAAGAAGCTAAATAATGCGTACTTGCAAGAAGAGGTCATATAGGAGCAACCCACATCTGGATTATTGCTACAAGCTGTGAGAGCTCTGCGAAAACGTGGAGGTCAACAAGAAAAGCGGCGAAGGATTTCAGATTTGTTTTCGTATTTTGGCAAGATACTGCAAAAGTGTAAGGCAGGGTGAGGTAAAAGCACCTCACCAACAATGTCATTGAACATACCGTCCATCCCTCTGGGTAGATGACGGAGGAGCATTTTGTAAGTTATGTAAAACGTTTCGTGGCACACGCTAAGCCTTCTAAAGAGAGATCAGTAGTTCTGTTGCTAGACAACCATGATTCGCATTTGGCCACACGGGCAATAGACTACTGCAAGCAGAATGGCGTGACTGTCCTCAACTTCCCTCCACACTGCAGCCGTAACTCCAGCCTCTTGACAGGTCTGTCAACGGATCGCTTACGACGTATGTGAACCGAGCTTATGATGCCTGCATAACTAACCATACAGGCACAACAGTGACAATATATGACCATCCTTGTGTCGTCAACAACACACCTTCGCACCTGACTTCTTTTTACTGCAAATACCAAAGCAGGTTTCCAGTTTTCTGGAATTTACCTGTTCAGTGGCGATATCTTTCAAAATGAGGAATTTATGGAAGATTACGTTGCAGATATAGCTGCCCCTCCTATGGAGGCAGCAGCTTCCAGTAGCAACAGTGAACTTCCTGCGATTTTGATGATTCTCCCAAATGATCATCTTCTGCTTCAAAAGTTGCACACATCCTGCTACTCCAGAAGACGTTCGAAACCTTCCTAAACCGTACGCAAAAAGAGCAAGAATGTAAACAAGAAGAATGAAAATAACTAATTTTGGCTGATACCTCTGTCAAAAATGCTTTGACACCAGTACAACAGAAGGCTCGGAGCAAATGAGAGAAGAACTGGGCCTAAAATATAAGAAAGAGGAGCGTGCCACGTATCTAAAGAGAGATTTACAAGAGCAGAACGCAAGAATACAAAAAAAAAAAATCCAAAAATGCAGGCGACATAGACGAAGAAGACTCCGAGGATACTTCCTACCTCTACTGTCTTGGCGCATCCAGAGAAATGTGGATTCAGTGCACAGAAAGCAAGTTGAGGTCACTTGAATAATGGACTGATGGCTCTCCCAACTGTGTTTGCCTAAATTGCCAGTCTCATAGGATTGGGATACTTTATTTAGAATGAAAACGTGTGTTGCTGGTGGTAGGCTAGTGCCATACTAAGTTACCTTTCCTTTTGTTTTTCTTTTTCAATTTAAGTAAATGTATTGAATTTTGGGCCGAAATTCTATTGTGTCTCAACTGTTTTATTACCATAATAACACCTCGTTGTTGCGCACAACCTGTATCTGACACCAGGTGCGCAACCAGAATTTTTCATTGGGGGGGGGGGGAGGCTGACCCTGAGGCTGAATATAATTTGTGTTTGATTTTAAAAATTGTGTTATGAAAATCTTGTCATAAGTATAACATAACACTATCAGCAACTGCATTTATATACATACAAATATAACTACATGTTCCATGACTCAATCACAGTGTTCTTATTGTTTTTTAATTTTGTTAATGTATTATTCAAAATTCTAATGTACTAGTCATCAGCTGATTTCAGTGGCTGAATTTGGCTGCAGGGTAAATCACGTAAAACCCTTGATATCATCGTATTCACAAAACCTGTGTTTTTTAAATTTCAGTTTTGGGGTGTTTGGGGGGCTGCAGCCTGGTAGCCCCCGTTTGGTGCGCCCCTATCTGACACGTTTGTTCCATAAAACATTATATTAATCACTGTCTGTTATGTCTTGGCCTTGAAAAGTTGGCATCTTGATTTTCCACGTATTTTACCATATGCCAACTTACCCCGTGCGTGGGGCAGGTTGGCACACGTGCAGAGGTTAGGGCAAAAGCCTCTCCCTCCTATTCCTTACGAATAGCGTCAAATTTGTGTAGGTCAGATTGTAGCCCAAGAGTGTTGCCAACCATACGTGGCGTTACTTTCAACTTAACATGTACAGGGAAAATGTGAAAAATTATAACGTGAAAAGTGTGCCAACTATCCCCTCTCTCCCCTACCTTAGTATTACATACTACGCAGTGACTCAACCACTTCAACCACCAGTATTCTGAAGGATTTTCTTAAAGTTTCATATTTGGGATTTTGACTAAAATTTTTCGACGTATTCAGATTTTGGCTAAAATCGGAAGAAAGTAGCAGACACTTTACATGAAGACCCACGTACCTTTATGTGTTTAATCTTTAAAATGGAGACAGATTGTTTTCTGTGAGGTACAAGCGAAAGCCGAGAAAATGGTTGATCTAAAAATAACAAGGGAGACAGACTCTTCTCTGTGAGGTATGAGGTGAGGCAGAAGAAACAATTAACGATCTTAACTAATATCTGAGACAGGCTCTGTTCCCGTCAGTTAAGAGCTGAGGCCGAAAAAACAATTGGCCATGTAAATATAACAAATCAGCACGATCGACTCTAAATCTGTCGTTACGATAAGGAGAAAACTTGTAGAGAAAATATCAGAAGGAAGGCGCCAGAAGCGTTTAGGGCTACTCCCTGCCAATATTTCCTAATTTACGACATTATCCTCCCATTTACATCTATATCGTCCAAGTCGTCTATTTCCTTCAGTTTTCCTGACAACACCCTGTACGCATTTCTCTTCTCCCCCGTACGTGCCACATGTCCCGCCCATCGCATAGTCCATGAATTCATCGCCGTAATAATAATATTTGGTGAGCAGTACAAATCATGAAGCTCCTCATTATGTAACTTTCACTAACTTCCTGTTACTTCCTCCCTTTCTTCCTGAGCACCCTGTTCTCGAACACCCTCAGCCTACGTTCTTCCCTTAATGTGAAGGACTAAGTTTCAGACCCATACAAAACAGAAAAACGGGAAAAATTATAGTTACGTATATTTTAATCCTCATGTTCTTAGAGAGCACACGGGAAAACAAAATGTTTTGGACTGAATGGTAGCAGGCATTCTCAGAATTCGGTCTGCTCTTAATTTCTTCATGCATGCAATTTTAATTTCATAATGTTTTCCCCAAACATTTGAAATATACCACATCTTCAAAGGATGTATTAACTACATATATGTTACTTATTCTGCATCCTGTGTATATACTTAGTTTTTTCAGTATTCTCTATAACCGTTTTTCGCTTACAGCCGGTAGATCATGCTCTAGATTTCAGGGAATCTACGTGGTTCGTGGGAGGCGCAGGAACACTTGCATAAATAATTAACGCTGTTATTTTTAAGTTTAACCAACTGTTTTGGCCCTTCACTTTTTTACAGTATTATAAGCACTGTCTATAATGGTTCTACAGTTAATTGTATTTTGATTTATGAACGTGGCACCGAATGCGTTTTGTTATCTATTGAACCAATTTCACTGTCGAAGTCACTAAAATCCTTTACAAGTAATGCACTTATAAATCATTAGTTATAAACTTTTAACTGTAACCGCTTAAATCGGCGTGACCAAAATCACGTATTCACCCAGTAAAGTCAAAATTCGAACTGCCCCCTTGGCGTCGCTAGTATCCCGGCCAAATTCTTCCCACTCTCGAATTTTTACCACTGTCTCCAATTGGCTTTTAAACTTACTATTTTCTAATAGGTCCTAAAAATTAAAATTTTGAATACTTTCTTTTCATTGGCTACTAATGACTTAACTATGTTTCCCGTGCCGGAACTCGTATGATCCCCTACACGCGTCCTACCAGTTTTTCTTAATGTGCAAGCTTGACTAACACGGTATCCGCCCTCGCTTGATTTAAGACGTCCAAAAGCTGTCAAAGTATAGAATTTCGTGTGCACCAGAAAGTTCCCAAAACCATTAATTTTGACACTGACAAACGGCGAATATGGTAGCTTGCTATCCCCGACCTAAACGGTCTATCTGTTGTACCCTCTAAGATGTTATACCGATGAATTACAATTTCCTTTACACCCTTAAATTAAAGCACTAATTCTAAACAAATCTGTCCTGTCTGCCAAATATAAATATTGATACGTACTAAAACACGCATACCACATATAATAGTTATATTACTTCTCGAAAAACCTCCATACTAGCCATTAATAAAGGCTGTGTGTTTTTCTTTATGATATGAAATTAAATGTAGGCTAACTTACTTATTTGAATAGGCAACCTGTAAAATAGTCATGACGAAAGGATGTCTTAAAGTGTAACAAGCACATAGAGTTTCAACAAGTCTGCATATTAAATTATGCCAGGGTGTCTTTTGCGAAATGAGCAAGTTGCATTAAAGATGCAGACGTATTTATAAATTACGAGTATGCGATAATGAGATGATAAAAACTTTGCGGAAATTCTTGGAATTCAAGATTTGTTGTGTAAACAGCTCCTGCAACAAATTATTGATACTCGTACACGCCGTAGCAATTTCTTCCATTCTGAGGAAGGGGAACAGATTTAAAGTGATGTAATTTTACTAAAAATGTTGTGATGTTCCTCTTCCAGTTGTCATTCTGTGATAACGTACTTTGTTCCCCTTACTACCTCATCTGGCACAGCATACCAGACTAGTGTGAAGCGTCCTTGTGACTCAGACATGGAGGATATAATGGTTCCGAACATAAAATGAATATAGGCCTATAGGCTGATATGTATGGCATTCTTTTATGCCTTCTTACAAAGTAAAAAAGAAATTATGTGGAGACCACATTCGTCAGTCGGTCTGTGACCTAGTATCAGCGATTTAACTGTTTGTCTGATTTTCACTAAATTCGGTATAGGCGTTCTTTACAAAGTATTGTCGAGAAAGCGCGAGTTTCGTGAAAATCGGCTCAGGTAACAACCATAATTTACTTAAATATGTAAATGAATTTCTATCATACTCTCTCCATATTTCTTAACCGATTTGGGTGAAATTCGGTATAGATTTTCACGTAATGCTGCTGATCACTCGTGAGTTTCGTAAGAATGACTGCAGTGGAGGCTATACTTTACTTAAGGGCACAAATAAAATTTTGCCCCTATCTTCTACAGTTTGTGGCATATTTGGATAGATTTCAGTGCAAGAGATATCTACAGAACTGCACTGAGTTTTGAGTTTCGTGAAAATCAGCGCAGTGAAAACGATATTTTACTTAGGGGCGTAAATAAATTTCTATCCGCATTTTCCACGTCTATTTTCCGACTTGAGTAAAATTCGGTACACGAGATCTGCACAGAGCACTGTTGAGTAACTGTGAGTTTCCTGAAAATCGGCGCAAGGAAGACTGTACGTACTTTGTTTATGGGCGTAAGTGAAATTACATTCACGCTTGTGTCGTCCAAACCTACGGCACTTTAAAAGTAAACTATGTACTGCACCACAGGGTACACCATCTGCAATCGTTTAAACACCCTATCCAGGTCTGTGGGTTGGTTACATCATTCTCCACATTTCATAGCTATTCGAACCCTCTTACTCATGTTCAGTAACATTATGTCCGACAGACTATCGTTAAGTCGTGCCGTCGAATTCTGTTTGTGGTAACATGGCCAAATACTGGATGTGAGATTTAAAATGTGTGTTTGTTATGTATCGTGAAAGGACGGGTGTCACTTCCAACGTGGTCTATGTTCGTTGTCTATGACAAGAGATGAGCATCACTTCCAGCCCCTCTGTTTGTTTGTTGTGTGCTAATAGAGGATGGTTATCACTTCTAACTCGGCTAGTTTGTTGTGAATGAAGACAGGCTGAGTAGCACTTCTAGCCCAGTTTGCTTGTGTATGAAAAAGGATGTGCATCACACCCAGCCCGGTCTGTGTCTTGTGTACGAACAGATGGATGTGCATCACACCAGCCGGTCTGTGTCTCGTGTACAAACAGAGGATGTGCATCACACCCAGCCCGGTCTGTGTCTTGTGTACGAACAGAGGATGTGCATCACACCCAGCCCGGTCTGTGTCTCGTGTACGAACAGAGGATGTGCATCACACCCAGCCCGGTCTGTGTCTGTGTACGAACAGAGGATGTGCATCACACCCAGCCCGGTCTGTGTCTCGTGTACGAACAGAGGATGTGCATCACACCCAGCCCGGTCTGTGTCTGTGTACGAACAGAGGATGTGCATCACACCCAGCCCGGTCTGTGTCTTGTGTACGAACAGAGGATGTGCATCACACCCAGCCCGGTCTGTGTCTCGTGTACGAACAGAGGATGTGCATCACACCCAGCCCGGTCTGTGTCTTGTGTACGAACAGAGGATGTGCATCACACCCAGCCCGGTCTGTGTCTCGTGTACGAACAGAGGATGTGCATCACACCCAGCCCGGTCTGTGTCTCGTGTACGAACAGAGGATGTGCATCACACCCAGCCCGGTCTGTGTCTTGTGTAAGAACAGAGGATGTGCATCACACCCAGCCCGTCTGTGTCTTGTGTAAGAACAGAGGATGTGCATCACACCCAGCCCGGTCTGTTGCGTGCGAAATGAGGATGGACGTGACTTTCAACCCGCTTTGTCCTGCGGAAGCCGAGATTTTGAGTGCCTTTTTTTTGGCGTGACACTTAGGCACCTTGCCTCAATTTATCCCCTTGTAAACAAATTAAAATCAACAGCTTTTACGGGTCCTGACCACGTCTTATCAGAGGGCAAGCTGATACTTTGTTTTAATAGTAACCTTCCCGTTGTGACACTGTTACGTTACTTGTGTCTGTATCTACAGTCATTTGCTATTTCAAACCTACAAAATGCCTGTTTTAGATCTACAGTAGATACGTTACACCACAGCCTGAAAACAGGTACAAGTCTATGACGCATCGTGAAATCTAGCCACAAAATTGTACAGAATTGCAAGTTTTATTGAGAATGCATTATTGAATTGGCAGTGGTTTTAATATAATCAGTTGCGTAGCTACGTTTGTTGGCGCCGGGGGCGAGTAATTACAACGGCTCCCTAAACAGAAATTATGAACTTTAAAAATCGCAATTATTTATTGAGTTTCCTTGACTTGGGCTCAATAATTTAAAAATTTTCGAGCGTAGAAGATCAGACACCTTCATTTATAACATTCATTTTTGCCCACTTTGCCGCCCCTTGGACTCTGCCGCCCGGGGCGGCAGTACAACTCGCACCCCTCTAGCTACGCCCCCTGAATATAATGACAATAAGAATATACAAAGGCATCTATACTTAATCATATTCATTAACATTTTATAACGAGGAGCAAAATAATGAAATCGTAAGTTGCGAGCAACCTGCTTGGTCAGCACGACGGTCCACGTCACACCGTGTTCGCAGTCATTACTGGATAAAACTGATTGCCAAATAAATTGCTCTAGGCATGTCCGGTTGATTTTCCGAGCTTAGTGGTGACTACAAGCCGATCCCAATGGCCGCGCGGTCTACGGCGTAGGTCTGTAGTCGCTTGATTGCTGGGTTTGCGGGTTTGAATCAAGCTGAGGGCATGGATGTTCGCTTTTTGTGTTTGTTGTGTGTTGTGTAGGTAGAGGCCTCTGCGACGAGCTGATCATTCGTTCAGAGGAGTCCTACCGGGTGTGTGTGAGCTAGGAATCTCAGCAATGAGGCGGCCTAGGCCCTATTTGGGCCACAAAAAAAAAGTGATGACTATATACACAATCTGATGTAACACTACGAAATTCCGCATTCTGCCCACGCAGTTTATTTATATGTTTCTTATGGTTGTCACAATAAACATCAATTATGCCCATAATCAGCGTTAACTGATTGGCCTTTGTAACGGAAACAGACTGTGTTCTTCGTAATGCAGGAACTGATTTTTATATATGTAATTAGATAAACGCCAGTTTTCAAAGGGTTAATACTAGCCGACTGATAACATCATTATTCATACATGATCATTAATCACGGTTAAACAAACGGACAATGGCACGTGTTGAAGAGAGATCGTCCTTGCACGCTTCTGTACACTTGCATGCAGCTAAGATGAGATATGATTACTAGAAAAGTCCAGTGAGAATTCTTTAATACGCCTATTTGAGAAGTTGCTGCATAAATAAGAGTAACTGGCAGTTTGGGCCCATGGCTAAGCTGTATGCAGAGATCATAGGTCAGGTTTTTTTAATGGAAGCTTTCTAATTACCGGGAGTATATTCCTTACAAACATATAACCTACAAAGTTGTACCTCATTCCATACCTCGTTCCCCGCTAGAACTGGTATATCAGTGGCGTAGACAAGGCCCCCGCAAAACCCACGGCGCTGGGGGTTCCGTGGGTCAGGAGACCCATCCACACGTACTGACTACTAACATTTGTTATGTGTTATTTCACGCCGGATTCTGTTCTTCTGAGGAAAGGCAGAATTGTGAGAAATCTGGGTGTAACGTCGCTAATAATGATGGGGGGGGGGGCGATTATCGAGTAATGGGGAGGGGGGGAGAACTGTTATCTAGGCAACTGCGGTATCTGCTACATTTAACGGCGTTATTCATTGATCTCTCTTTGTTAATTGATTGTATTTCTGCAGTAAGACTAAGTCACTGAATGGTGCTTTACCAGATGACTATGAATGAAGAACCAGTAGAGAGATCAAATGTTGTGATGCGGTCATTATTAACTGTGATTTGCATGAAACTATCCGATTCATTTGCTGACTGAGATCGCCTTTCCTGGTAGAGACTTTTTACCCCCTTCAGCAGTCGAAAAGAGAAATGAGATTAAACCGGAAAGTGACAAAACTTTCCTTCTCCCCCTCCTCCACCCCCTTCTGATTGTGAAAATTGAATGAAATAGCATTTAAGTCCCTCCCCGAACTCCTGGTTTTTACCTGCCTTTTCACTGCTAATAAGTATCGTGTATAAATGTATAGTACTCTGCGTGGTGTAGTGTCAGCATTCAGAGCTTCTGAGATATCTCGAGCAGAGTACTCGCTAGTTTACAGTGTAACAGTTGAAGCTTACACAACGAAAACCACTCAAATCGTCTCCGGATTCAGCCGCGTCAAAGCTGAGTTAAGAACCAATATTTTAGATGTATGTTCTGTCTCCATCGGCAGGGTATAACCTGAGCATGTCTCGCGCCGAAGAATCGAATGCACGATCTGCCGAAGTGCCAACCAAGCCATCGCAAAGATCTGCCGTCGTTCTGCCACAGAAAATTTCAGGGAGGATATCTTGAGCAAAGACAAGAAGAAATAGCCCAGAAACTAAGAAATATGAATCAAGTAAAAGAGAAGAAGCAGAAGTAGTGAATGAGTTTACGTGAGTCCCATGCTAGCGTAAAGAATGACCAGTCTTGGACAAGGCCCAGTGGAGACGAGTTACTGCAGCCGAACATCGGATTTAAGCCCGAAGCAAGCTAGAGCTTAGTGTACGCCATTAAGGAAATGTTCTAAAAATTTAAGTTTGACAAAATTAGAAGCGCATATATTCATTCTGCGCTCCTGCGTCTTTATTATAATTGGAAAAGACCACCATAACTTCCCAAGCCTCACTGGTTTCCGTCCAGTTCTGTCATTTATGTTAGCCGTGCCATGAAAACAGACCATTTTGACGATAGGCTTAGGCGAAACCAAAATTCGCTTTTGATGGTTTTATGGACTCTAAATTTAGAGTTGGTTGGGCTACTAACTTTCAATCCGCAGCCTGCGTAACATTTTAGTTTTTCTGGCCGTGGGTGTTTTGTTTCCAGATAAATTTCAGTTAAACGTAACCAAGGATGTTACATAATATCCCCTAATGACAGAAGACCCTCTTTCGCTGCCTGACCTATCACAGAAGTCGAAGAAACATTTTTCAGAAAGTCTCTACTTGGAACACGAAATAGGCGATGTGACGACAGACGGGAGGTACTAGGTGACAGAGTTCTGGTCAGCAGGTCCGAGAGCGGGGTTCGCTAACCTGTATCGGGCAAACTAAAGTTCTCCTATGTTTGCAGTTAACCCTAATTTTGCCACTGTTTAGCAAAGTGTTCACCATGACCATGCCAAAATGGAGGACAACATTTGTGAATATATAAGAATGTAATAAGAAACCTATAATCGGAACGAATACTAATTCCACATGTGCTGCTGAGTGCTGTGTTCCTTTCTTCAGCACCCCCATCCAAACTGCCGGGACGCATCCAAATAAGACCCTGAAAAGAGACCTTTTACCTACAACATAATTGAGCTGCGCCATGCATCTCGACCTCTAGCCCACTCCTCCCGTCCATCCCTGTTGTAGAAAATGTCGGGTTAGAAGGACAAGTAGAAGTTGCGTCGACAGCACTGGGTCTCGAACATGGGCCCATTGAGGACGGCGGCACTGCCTTAGAGTCCATAAAGTACCATCTTAACTAAAGTAAAATGCTTTAATTCGCAGGACTTCGGTGTTTCGATTTTAATAAGGCTAGTTTGAAAAAAGTTCAAGCAATCGGTAAGCTAATGATAAATTCAACGCAATACGGCAATCGAAATATTCAATAAGTGCTGAGTAACGTAAGTTGGATAAACCCATTTGCTCAAGGACGTGAGTGACATTATCAATGCGATTTACTGGGCCGTGTGAACGTAAACAAGAGAAAGCTTTTACAACTTACAGAAAAATAAGGAAATGGAAGATGTCTGCGCATGTAGTATGAAATATTTTATTGTAATCTGTAGTGGTGAAGAAAGTTTGCCTCTAGTCTTAAAATGGCATTCATTTGCTCTGAATTCGTAGAATCTACATCGAAAATGGTGTTCAATCAGCATCTAAATAATGATATCGTTAGTGGTCATGTATCGTGTACTATACTCTTTGAACCTATTTTTATCTTTTCCTGAGAAAAGCCTGATGCAACGTAAAGCAGTCAATTATTTGATAACCGTTCCGCACCAGGCACCATGCCATCATTGCCATTCAACTGGAAGGGCATCTGAGTAAGTTACTTTTATAGCTATCAAAATACTAATTAGTTGGTGTGATGAAAAAGCAATATGAGGGGGGGAGGCAGAATTAAAAGACCACATATTAAGTCAATGACATATTTTACTTTCCACAGTTTCGTACTGAGAAAGTCTCCAGAGTTATATGTTTGAATCAGAAATATATATGTTATGAATGCAATATACAGTTGCAGATTCTCAATGTACTGAAGGACGCCTTGAAAAAGAAAAATAAGAACAAAGAACTGCAAAATATGTGGAAGGAAGCGGTCGTGATATAAAATAGTTTAAAGTATCCCTACCATGCCCACACTTAGGCTACCTGGATAGAATGGCGAAAACTCGAGGCTGAAAATCGACTTTAGAGCATCCCAAACACAAGGCAGTGCAATTTTAGAATATGAGCCGTCCGTGTGGGACTCACAGACTAGGACTACCTGAAAACTAGATACGAATATCACTTTTACTGACATGAAACTGCGCTCTTCTAGGATATTATGCAGCGTCGAGCGATAAGGATTAACATTCGACGCCGCGTAATAGCCTAGAACAGCGCAGATCTCATCAACAACGCGGCGGAAGCCTGAAATCACGGATTTTACTGATATGTTAATATTTAAATGAGAGTCTGTTACTTACGTGTCATGTATATGCATATGCATAGGCCCAGTGACCCAAACGTGTGGTTCTCTTTTCTACAGACAAGCGTAACAAATGTGTTTAATTTTTTGCAGTTCTTTCTGTGGTGTTCGTTTCCCGGCTATGTTGTGATCGGTCGAGCAAACAGAAGGAGGAAGTGTAAAGCTTTTCTGATCATAACATTTGTAGTCAAAATATCTGATATAAAACTTACAATACGTATTCTGTCACTAAAAGTCTCTAAAATTTATAGTTTATATTTTGTCGCTATTGCCACTCACACACATTAGTCTAACTTGTAATCAGGATGTACCCGGTTCGAATCCTACAGAACATGTCCGGTTATCCCAAATGAAGTGTCTCATGATTGTGTTCAGGAAACAGATTTGAGATGCTAAAGTGGTAATATTGAACGTTTTCATGAGAAATTTATAAATATTACCCTAAGCCACGTCAGGATCGTCTCCTCCCAACCATTTCCTATTATTCGTAAACAGAGATCATCTCATTTCTCTCGAAGCTATATAACTTCCAAGTTGATACAGCATCGTTATAGCCTTAAACGTACGGACAAAAATATTCAATAGTATACGCCTTACTACAGTTACGCTAAATGTAAAAACTCACACATATTATTATTATTATTATTATTATTATTTCTATCTTTTGCGACAAGAGTGGTCGTTATGTATTTACGGCCTTTCTCAATTGTACATTGCCGTACAAAATTGCAGAATATAATGTTAAATGATCCATAAGAAATACTCGCACGGTATGATCCGTATGTTGATACTGCTGACAAAGGACAGTCAGACGGTCTCATACGTCTTATTAAGGATCGACAAAGTATCATTACGTTAATGTAATGTTATTATGTCTGAGCCTGATGTACGTTAATTGATGTTAAAACTTCACCATCTGGCAAAAGCCGGTTTATTTGGCGAGTTTTTAGGTTGTCGCAGCCGTTTAACTGACGATTCCTTTCTGAGATATGACGCTACGTCTCTGGGCAATTGGATCCCGACGTTTCGAGGCAACGTAGTGTCCCGATTTTCAAGGGTCGAGATTTACAAGAAAAATTGGATATTTCGACTCTAGAAAATGAGGAAAATACGTTGCCCCGAAACGTTGGGATCCGATTGCCTAGCGGCGCAGCATCACGTCCCAGAAGAACGGTATCATTGTTCTATCTCAATTTTGTCGTTGCCGCCAAATACACATTCTGATATTGCGTATAAAATAACATTATCCAAAATTCCACACTAATCTGTTATTTGTCATAATTAATTGAAAACATGTACGTAGCGCGTCCACAAAGTAAGATCCGGTTGGATGTAAAAAGCGTTTAAGATTTTGAAAAAAAAAATCTTTATTGCAATATGTTGGTACCACATTAAACTACTTCTCCACATAGTCGCCATGTAGATTAAGGCACATGTCATATCGTGGGACCAGCTTTTGTATGCCTTCGTCGAGAAAGGTCGCCGCCAAGGCGTCCAGCCATTCCTGCACAGCGTCGTTTGTCTCTTGGTCACTCCTCAGACTCTGGGCGGCCAAAAATTTCTTAAGTGGTGAAACAAGTGATAATCACTTGGTGCCAGGTCGGGAGTGTACGGAGGATGTTCGAAAATTTCCCACCTGAACTGTTCGAGTAATGAGCCTGTACGGGCGGCGGTGAGTGACTGCGCATTGCCGTGACTTGTCGTCGGTTATGAATTGTCGCCGTAGCTTCTTTACTCTTTCACAGTACAACTCAGCATTGATGGGTGTCCTTTGTGGCAGGAATTCCACGAGACGGACGCCTTTGCGGTCCCAGAAGACTAGCCATTATTTTTTGCGCCGTCAGCATCTGCTTGAAATTTTTCGGATTTGGGAACCCAGTATGCCGCCACTGTAAGGACTACTGCTTGCTTTCTGGTGTGATGTAGGCAATCCAGGTTTCATCGCCCGTGACAATGCAGTCGAGAAACTCATCGCCTTCTTTGTGATTCATTCATTCTGTAGTCTGTCTTACGACAGGTCCGTAGCCTCTTCCAAAGCGAGTTATCCACAGGGTGGATCTTTGTGATAACGCTCCAAAAATGTCATTTCAGCTTCCATGCGTTTCTTTTTGTAGTCGTTCGTCAACTTTTTGGCACCCGTCATATGACGCAAAGTTTCTTGTAATGAAGGTACTCCGAAACAACTTCGTGGGCCAGAAATCGAAACACATCTGGAAAATGTTCGTACAATTCATAAATTGTTAATTCCCATTTCTCCCGAATTTTTGCATTGACTTTTGCTTTCAAATCATCCGTGACCAAAGACAGGCGCCCATTTCGTTCTTCGTCATGCACATTAGCCCTGTTTTCTTTGAACAACCGACACCGTTTCCTCACATTCCTTCGTTTATTGCACTTTTGCCGTACACTTCAACTGTCTATGACTTTCCGCCGCACGAAAATATTTAGCGTTTAAAAATCTTATCACCGACCGCACTTCACACGTAGCCATCTTTAACGGCTACAGCAAATTGGAAGGGGGTGGGGGCATGATGACAGTGTACTACGCAGTACACGTGTTCCCCTTGACATACAGAAGAGGACTGCCCTTCACAGGAAGGGCGCGCGTCACCTGCGCAGCCGCGGTCTTACTTTCTGGACACGCTTATATTGAGTGAAAGTAGTGTAGCGTTCATGCCAGGTGTTTGTACGGATTGTAACTGACGGTCAAAGCTAAAAGGTAAAGTTCACCTCTAATATGCCATGAAGGCACAGAAGGGGATAAAACCTGTAGTTCTACTCTTTCTTTAACCTCAGCGCTAGATGGGGTGGGTGGTCAACGCCACACCCCGGCCGCTTTAACCCCGGGAAAGGCCATGTACCCATTGTACAGGAGGTTGGGTGCGCCCCAGGGCCGGTCTGGACGGGTGGGGAAAATCTCGTTCCCACCGGGATTCGATCCCCGGACCGTCTATCCCGTAACGAGTAGCTATACCAACTACGCTATTCCGGCCTCGGCTTCTATCTGAATAACGTTTCTGTCTAGATTCATAAAGTCGGGTATTTCATTAAGAAACTGTTAAAGGGATACAGATACACGACAGCATATATGTTCTATAGAGTAATTCGGCAACGGGCTTAAAAATAAAAACCGAGGAGTGCATGTTTTATCTGTCTCAATACTGATAACGGTCCCAGGCGCACAACCAGCAGGGTTTCTCTTGGTAGGAAGGGGAGGGTAGCTTAAGATCAAAGCCGCTAGATAAACTGTTGGGAGGCAGCGTAAAAAGCATTGCTTGCCAGCAGCCATATAATTTTAATGTTAACAATTGCAAAATTATCATAAAAGTAACAAAAATGAAACAAAAAAAGACACTATATATTTTTTTTAGTTTTCGTAGCGATTGGAAAGTTCTGAAACCTGGCAGCCCCTCTTGGTGCACGCCTGCACATTACTACAGTGTATGTTACCTACCTAAATTAATGAGCACATATAAACAGCGAATAAGGGCACAATCGAGGTATTAACTTGAATTTCCTTTCCTTTAAACTGTTCACATTACGTCTGCTTCTAGGTTATTCTACACGAGGCCGGCGAAAACTGTACAATGAGGATCATCACAATTTAAAATCTTCATCACACATAATTAGGATGATGAAATAAGGGAAGATTAGGAAGTATGGGGCATGCAGTACGCATGACAGTTAAGAAGTGCATACAAATTTAACCGGCAAAGACCCAGACCTAGATAAAAGAACAACATTAAAATAGATATTAAAAGAGATATGGTAGGAGGATACGGACTGGATTATTATGGCTAAGGATGCAAACCAACGTCGGGATTTGTGAAAACGGAATGAATCATCGAGGCCTTTAAAAAGTAGGGATTTTCTGCACTGCCAAAGGGACTTTTTATCTTCCTCAGCAGGACCCTGCTTGGTAGAGTTACTGGGTCATTGTATCTTGTGTCTGAAACGGATTTTACAGTGTGATTAACTCTAAAGTTTTCTAGTCGACAAACGTATGCACCATAAAATGACGTCACAGTTCTCAGCGTCCTTAAAACCTTGCCGAAAAATAAACCTTGTAAATTTTCGGCATTAGAAAATACGTTATGATAAAATCATTAATGATGTTCTCAAACCGATGAAAGTTATTTTTATGTGATTGTAATTTAATCTGATATGATGAAAAACATGAAGTACAAAGTTTTGTTTATTGGACTTCGTACCTTCTGATTTGAGTGCAAAGCATTCATAACGATGTGCATATGTGCGTTATGTATGTACGCCTACATATGCATATATAAACGTTGCCCTTAAAAGTGCAAGAACCATCATTTCACGGAATACGTAAGTACTACATACAATAACTGAAAGTAATATGAGAAACATTCACATAACCAAAGATCTCTATTGACTTCAACGAGGTAACCGATAAATGACAGTAGGTAGAGTGAAAGAGTTATCTCACGTTCTATTACCTGGTTAGTTCTATAAAATAACCATTTACAGTAGCAAATTTACTTCTCATTACGTACCTTAACTGAAACGTACTGCACGGAATACCTAAGTATTCTGTGAAATAATGTTTTTGTTGTAGGCCTACACGCATGGCCTAGCCAATGTGCATACATACACACTCCAATATACACGTACACGTTATTTTACAGCAGGGGTGCAGAAATCCCGGGCGCCAGGTCGCGCAGGGGACTAAACGTTGCCCGGTGGCGCTTCATGTCACCTTTCTGGCGCTTAAAACTTTGAGATAACTCCTAGGTTTTTGGAAAATTTGCGAACCCCTGTTTTATAGCATCTTAGTGTTATTACACGCAAAGAATTGAAAGACAATTACCAAGCGTTTATGATCGCTGCTTTTCCATAAATCAGTGAAAGAGTGATGAGACATCAAGTATCGGTATAATACATACATATACATTCCATGGATCCATTAATAATTAATAAATAAATATTAATATAAACCCTTTTTACTTCTTCGGAAGTGAATGTGATTGACTGGATGTTTCGTTTTAATCCTAGACAGGCCATCAGGCATACGAACAATACCAGGAAATGTACATTTGTGTGTATTCCGTCACTGCGCAATATAGGAACAGGACGATATCACGAGTATTTTCGTTCTCACTTCAAACGGTGCCCGTGCCAGGCGCGTGACATTCTCTCGCTGAATCTTACGAGATATTGTGCTTCGTGGGTCTTTTCCACTTCAGGCTGCTCAGAAAAGATCTACACTAATCAACCCTATGATCTCTACGATATATTTCTATTTTCATCGATTGCGGTATTTCAATGCATTACTTCTTCCTTATAAATGGAATACCTGTGTTACCATACGTAAGTACGTGTAACAATGAAATTACAAACACCCGGCATAAAATCGATTACTTCTGCGGGTTTCCGTACATTACAGCTTAATACGTTGCAATTACCGAGAAAGTTGGTGTAACAATAAAGCTTTAATTTCGGGACTAACCACTTTGAATCTCGGCAGGGAATACCTGGTATTCTGGCTGAAGGATCTCTTGGTTTTGTCACTCTTTCTAGGCCAATGCTGGGTGTGATTTCAGAATACAGCCTACTCCTTCTAAACCGTCTCACCACACATGGCCATCTTTCCAAATTACACGCAGTAGGTCATAACCTATGTCGTTTGAAAATTTCGTTGCATACGAAGAATCAAAGCAGTGTAATTAATCCATTTGCAGATAGAGGGCGGTAATTAATTCTTTGGAGGCTAGCGACGGAATTTAATGAATATTTTCCCAGTTTCTTGAAGTCTGTTACATGATGAAAGCAATAACTCTCTAAATGATTATTCTGTGCATTATACTTCAGGGCCTATCCAACAGCCATCCTTACGTCCAGCATTCCGCTCCCTCCATCCATCACTGTCAGTCTGCGGCAGCACGTGTTTTCACGCGAAAAACACGTGATACTTGCATGCGAGGGCAATCCGCCCCCAACCAGTAACAACATTGTTGCCAATTTAGGAATAGTGCAAGCATCGAACAACATATTTAAATATGGGGCCTACATTTTTATACTTACTTTCATCATTTATCAAATTTTTGTAGCAAATTGCTGTTAAACAACACTTAACGTTCGATGGAGGCAGAAAATTGCTCAGTGAAATATGTCCCTAAATTTTATATTAAACTATATATAATTTTGCTATACATGTTTACAGCTAAGGTATCCTACAGCATAGGAATCTCCAAACTACGGCCTGCTACACGTTTCAACCCATCCCGCAGATACTTCAGTCGTAGGTAACAAATTACATTAGGGCTTTCCAAACTACTTGTTATGCCAAAGTTATGTCATCTGGTCTGCTGTCATTTTTCATAAAATACAGGCAAATTTCTACAATATTAACCCTTTTAGGGACGAAGTGAAAATACTCTTCCATACAATGCTCCCCGATTTCCGAAAGAGAACTGCTTTTTGGAAGGTTTCAAGGCTTCGCTCGTTTCTCCTTCTCGTCAAGCAACATGTAGATGAAAATGAGTATTGAGCATTGGTGGAATGGTACTGACACGGAAAAACCGAAATACTTGGAGAAAACCCTGTCCCAGTGCCACCTTGTCCACCACAAATCTCACATAGACTGACCTGCGAATGAACCTGCGCTTCCGTAGTGAGAGGCCGGGGCTAACCGCCTGAGCCATGGCACGGGCACGGCCAATAGAGACGCAATTAACCTGAATTGTATTTAAACATTCAGTTCGTACCGCGTAGTGAACACTTCCTGTCTCGGTCATAAAAACTAATAAGTCACTTGCATAAGTAAATACACGCAGCCCTTGTTTTACGCCCTAGTTGCATTCCTGAAAAAGTGGGCGTAAATCAAAACTGATATTCAAATCACAAATAACGGGTTAGCGTAACAGAACGCAGCCACCCAAAGGGCGTTAAACTGAAAATGAGAGACCGCATGTTATGAAGTGGTGTAAATTTGCAAGGGGCGTTAAAACAAAAATGCGTAAAACAAACGGGCGTAAAAGAGAGATGGGTGTAATCTCTGTTTGTTCTGAGATTAATACAAAACACATAAATGCGCTGTTAGTAGAATGCAGAATTTCTGAAAGGTTACACCTGGTGGTACATACAGCAAACATTAGGTTTTAAATGATCAAATATTAATATACTAAAAATATCTGAATGATTATAGTTACTACAGTTTTAACGTACATTCATGTGTGGGGGTTTGTCAAGTATCAAGTGTACACATACAAAATCACAACTGTCACACAACTTATGAAGCACTTGAGAAGATTACTCCAGACATGCTACATAAAAGGCAGACAGAACTTGAATAGCACCTGCATGTGTGCAAGGCCCTAAATTACTTTAAAATGTAAACACTGAGTTCCACAGAAATTGGAAATTCTGTGTTACAGAGGTTATTAAATGAGTTATCAAATTTTGTATCCCATTTTGAGACACAATGTACTGTGAAAAAATGACAAAGAAATTTCAACAAGGCGCTATCCTGATGATCCTTCCTGTAAAATAAATATCACATTCTCTCATTTTCACAGTTTCAGAACAGACAAGCTCATCAATAAAATATGTAACATCTAAAACATTTTTGTCATATCTTATGAAGTTGGTAGTAATTACCAGCTGTTATGGGATATGATATTCACAGAAGTGAGGGAAGTATTTATTGTCTGCATGGCCTGAAGACAGGCAATGAAAATCTGTCAAATAATTTATTTCAATTAAATTTAAGAGAAATTTGTTTCGTATTGCAAGGACTAAGCTCTGTGCAACTTTATAACACAGTCAAAAAGGGAAAGGATTTAATCAGTGTAATTTTGCTTCTAAACTGGTTTCACTGTGACACTGCCACCGCCGCTGCTGCCACCGCCACCACCACCACCACAACAACAACGACGACAATGCTGCTACTGATGATGATGATAACTGCTGCCGCTACCACCACCACCACCACCACCACCACCACCACCACCACAACAACAACAACAACAACAACAACAACAACAACAATGCTGCTGCTGTTGCTGATGATGATGATATAACTGCAGCCGCTACCACCACTACCACTACCACCACCACCACCACCACCACCACCACCACCACTACCACCACCACCACCACCACCAACCACCACCACAATGCAGCATATTATGATTAACATGAGTCTGAACTTTGTAAGATTTGGCCTGAAGAATTTCATGCAGCCAAGTGGTCATGCTATGCTCAGAATCTGATGTGTGCTTATGTATATGGCATTTACACTTACTTCAACCCATAAAGCAATGAAAGTCTGATGATAATATTTCAGATGGAGTGAAATGTACTGTAGCTTCTGTCAGTCCAGCTGCTTGTTTCACCTTTAAACTGCCAGCAGAACTGCAAGCAGATGATGTTATTACAGTAGAATTTTGGGTCTATAAAGAAAGTGATCAAAGAGACAGCCAAAACCAAACTTTTATTGTATCTGAAGTTGCTCAATGGAACTTGAATCAGAGCATGGAGAAACACAAACAAATAGCCATTCATGAAACAGACATCAAAGGTATGTAATGCATAAAACCAGTAACAACTCTGTATGGATTGTAGCCTTCTGGGTTGTGGAAATGTGTAGTCTTGTGGTAACCATTCACAAGTCAAATATGCATTTTGCATATCACAAAATGCATATAATCCTAAGCCTAACTGAAACATGGAATTGCCTGTAGGCTGCCAATTAAGGCAGCTAAGCAACTTTATGCATTTTGCATATTGCAAAATGCCTACTCATCAGAATATTAATGCTGTAATGGTGTTGAAGATATGGCGAATTTCACCTTCTAGCATAGCATAGCAGCACTTCGTTGGTTGACAAATGTGGACCAGTAATATGATACCCTTATTTTCTGATCAAATGGTGCCTGGAGTTTTTCAAACTAAGGTCAGCATACACTCCTTCACATATTTTCTGTGTGATCAAAGGACCGACCCTTCCAAGGGAGCATTAACATCTACATCTGCATATTCCTGTGGTCTTCTATTTTGCTTTGCATGTAACACAACTGCTTGGCATATTCACCAGCCACCACATCCAAACATCATCAAAACAAATATTTTATTTTCCTTACTCATGACAAATCTTTTAGAATGGACGATTTAATTTGGCCACAGATCCCTTTCACACTCAAAAAAACTTTTGCAGAACCCATAATAAACTTCTTGTATACAAAGGTAAACATCATCATCATCATCATCACCACCACCACCGCCGCCACCGCCGACGATGACGACGACAACAATAACAACAACAATCTGTGTGATGGAACATGCTTGCAAAACCCTTATTTTCACTTCCACTTTGCAGAAGCCCAGGATTCCATGGAACACCATTTGGGAAACACTGCTTGACACATTAGCTATGGTTAATGTTGCTTCCTGGCAAACCGAATTCTTGTAGAATTATTCAGATATTTCTGCCCACATAAGGATTTTGGCCTTGTATTTTTGACTTGCAGGTCTAAATTTCATGACATGAATGCTTATATTCAGTTTACTATCTCTGCAATCTTCTTAAATGCCATCGCTTCCTATTTAAGGATTCTATCAGACACAAACAATGACAGCTGAGCTAAAACTAGGGAATAATTACCCAATTTACAGACTAATTCAGGTTTACCTAGGATGAAGCTGTGTACATATATATTCATAACATACATAATCTTGATATAACACTGAGTTACTGCATGTCATGTAACACAAAAAGAAAACACTTTATGGTATTACAAACACAACTATAGAGTATTTTCTGTTGCTACCTGATCGCATGAATGACCCCAAAATTTTATGGCCACTTAATTTTTGTAACACTTAAACTATGATGTATTAATAACTGGCTATTAAAATAAAGTTTAATAAAAATATTATAGACATCCAACACAGAAATTAACAAATCAAAGAACTTACAAAGTTTATTGCTTATTGTGGCACACATATAATCAATGTTACAATACATAAATGGGGATAATAGTTATTTCACATTATAAATAAGATTGTAGAAATAATAATACTTTACATCTAGGAGTAATTTTTTAATACAGAATAGAGATTTATTCTCTGTGTTGTTGTTTGTCCAGTGCCTCCAGATATGGTTTGTGCTGACCTTTCTGGCCTCTGACCCACTAGGTAAGGGCAGAGAATCAATTTCTGAGGTTGGGGCACTCACAGGGCAGATTCTGTTATCCCCAGTGACAGGGAGATCATGGAAGAGTGAACCTACCATGTAACACAGGGACTGGTATTCTTAACGTTCCAAAAGTGTTAAATTTTGTACAGGTGAAGCATTCAGTTTACAAGCAGAAAAATCTGTGCATAAATATGACTGGGTACTGACCACAGAACCCTCTCAGTAGGAGTCCAGTGGCTTTGCCCAAAACCATCATGTCCTCAGAGAATATTTTGTCCTCTGCCTTGGCTCCAACATTACCCCAGCATATGAAGCATCATTTCACTTCTGACAATGTGTTATAAACGCTCTTGTGGTGGGTTTTAGGTCTAAGCGAAGTTCCTTCCTTTTTCTCGCATCTCTGTTTACACTGTCTCTTTTATTTCCTTCTTAAAATATGTAAAAAACTAAACAAATAACAATTAATTTTATGTTCTCTTTAACAGCTGGCTGGATGAGAATCAATTTAATTTGGACAGTAAAAAGTTGGTTGGAATACCAGGAACTGACACATGTGATCCACATAGCATGCAAAACATGTGCAATGATGATTACTAAGTCACCTGTATCTCTAGAGTCTGAACATAAACCATTCATCATTATTACCACAAAGACCACACAACAGGTAAAGTAGGATTTGAAACACTGAAAATCTAAGTGTGTATTTTTACTTATTTATTAAGGAGGTGTTGCTCAATACAGAGTATTTTCAGTTTTAAATTAGAAATGTAAAATGACACAAATTTACATACTTATGTTACATACACTCAAATTATTCAGTGATCTTATTAAAGCAACTGTAGGATAGTTACTTTTTAGCCTAAATAGTGATGAGTTTTGTTTATATAGATGATGCTACCATCAGGGTGGGGAAAGAACGGACTTATTGGTAGGGGTTCTAGCTATCTTTCTGGTCTGTAACCCCATCTACATTGGACAACTTTCTTTTCACCTCCTGTTCTAGGGTGACGGGCATTGTTCACTTCATTTGCACTTCATTGTTTGAACATTAATGTCACTGAGTTTAGCAAAATGTAACAAGTAATATGCAAAACATAATTACGGGTAATTTCATTTAATAAAATAATACTGCATGACTGCAATACAAGCAGGAGCAGAAACATGTGGTGATGGCAGCTACAAATGTGTGATTGTTCCTCATTCTTACGTATCATTTAAAACTTAACATAACACACAGCAGAGAGATAAACTAACAAACAATTTTCTTACTAATACTGACAATATATTTATTATATTATACTCCACTAAATTACTGACATCAACTGACATCCCTAAAAAAACTAATTTAAATTTTCACCTTTACTCTTCTTTAACTGCTTGAGACTTGACTGCAGTATTAAGAGAATTATTTTTACTTAATAAGCCATTCAGAATTCCCAACAGAGGAAACAAGTCATCAGGTACTTGTACAATATCTGCCACATGCCAATCCATAGATCCAAAAATTTTGAAACGAATATTCAACCTATTCAGACCTTGAAGTAATTAACAACAATGGTTTCTGAGCTGCACTCACAAAACCCATTTTTCTATTGCATATATTTACATTTCCACATACATATCTGTATTACATCATATAGCTTTAAGAGTTCAATAGTTACTACCAGTAATCTAAAAAACTAAAGAAATTTTTCACATGTCTCAAAATGTGCATATTTTTCCAAGATCTAGCACCACATTTATCATACATCTCATGACACTAACGTAAGTGGTATTTCTGTAGCTCCTACTATATTGTTATTATGATTGCAGGAAACTGAGCAGTATGGCATTGGGGGTGTCCTTCAATTCAATTCAATTTATTTAGCATCCATAACTGTTACATAAGCAACAATTGGACAAGTCCAGTTAAACAATAGCCAAAATACTACACATCATATAACAATTTAAATATATGCAAATACATTTTCGGATAAAAAACAGTCACTTTTACCACTTATGCCACTTATACACGATTAAAATAATCTATAAATAATAAAATCTTGTAAAATTATTAGGTATGAAAGTGTTGAATAAATTTCAATTTCTATAAGTTTTACATACAACTTTATAAAATATAGAATAATTTTGTAACCAAACCAAAAAACATATACATAGAAAACCACTGCATCTTAGTGTAGAAAATCACACTCGAAAAGGACCTTATATATATATTACTATGTCTTACAAATAAAAAGCTCTTGTAAAGAATAAAAGCAGTTTCGTAATAAAAAAATTTTTAATTCATTTTTGAGATCCTTAATATTCTCCATTCTTTTTATTTCTGTGGGTAGATTGTTGTGTAGTTTTATCCCCATATTTATTAGACTCTTTTTACAACGTGAAGTGCTGCATAACTTGACGTACAAATCCTGTTTCCCTCTTGTATTATAATTATGAATATCTAAATATTGGATCATATAAATCTGGTTCTTTTTTATATAACACAAAATCTCAAATATATATAATGAGGTTACAGTTAAAATCTTAAGATCACCAAATAAATTCCTACAAGACACCCTGTTATTTACTCCTTTTATAGCTTTAAGAATTTTTTTTTGTATAATGAATACTGCATTACTATCATTTACTCCACCCCAGAATATTATACCATATCTGAGTATTGATTCAAATTTTGTAAAATATATATTTCTTAAAATAGGTTTACTTACTGAATCGCGCAATGATTTGATCAAATAGAGAACTTTATTCAATTTTTGACATAGGTATTGTATATGAGTAGACCAACTTAAATTGTCTGTAATGTGAATACCTAAATTCAGGTTTGATGTATAGGTTATTTCTTTGTTATTAAAATACAAACCAGGCCTATGAATTGAACTAATTTCCCTGAAATAATATTGCTTTAGTCTTTCCAGTATTTATTATAAGGTTATTAAACAAAAACCAATTTTCTAGTTGTTTCATAACATTTACTGTTTTTTCTTGTAGAGATGTGAGATTTTTCTCAATAAGTAGAATATTTGTATCATCAGCGAATAACACTACCTTTGCTTCTTGCACAGCTTGTGGCAAGTCATTGATATAATGTTATGTTATGTGATGTTCATACCACGTTTTCTGAATATAAATGAATTGGTTCAAAAGTTTAAATGTGGAGATACATGTGCAACAGGCAGACAGCATGATTATCTCACAGGCCTACCTTTCCTGTTCTAACAAAGAAAGTATGCCAAATATTGGGAACTTAAAATAAAAATCAAATCCTTACCCAATATTCAACCACAAACAGGCCATTGTTTTTATAGATATTTAATGTTTTTACCTCACTTTTTACTCAAAAAGATACCTGTATAACATTCTAATATATACAAGAAGAGCAAGATGCCCAAGTAACATAATGCTGTACACCAACAGAAAAGGGCGAGCATATACCATTGCATGTCAACAGAAAAGACGTCCTAATACAAAATATATTTGATTCGTTGCTGGACTGAACATATTATACATCTGTCTGTAAAATCTTCCATTTCATGTTTGGCCAAATTTCTGTCCCTTTTGTGAATTGACTTTTGCTCTTGCCCATTTCATGAACGTCACCGAAACGTGTTCATCTTACTGCCTGTTCCCTGAATCGTGCATCAAAAATTTACATGTAGTACAATAAAAAGTTCTATAGTCACATAACGGATAGTGCCTTCACTAACGATAACGATTATTGGTGAAAGTAAGTTGAAAATAACGTATAAACTTACAGTAAAAGAATGTTCCTTGTGTACCAGTAGTGGTATAATTTCTACTGCTTAAGACTTCATGACAAAATAGTACACTACTAGTGAATTCATGTACACCCTCTCCTGTTTATTCGTAGTGACGTTTTTAAACTGACGATGACACCCAAAATCGTATATTCAGCAAATTGTTAAATAATTGACTGTTGCTTCGCACTTTTTAACATTTTTACATGGGCTACCTAAGGCGCATAAAGAGTTACCCTTTCTAACACGACACTTTTTGGACATGTAATATGAAAATGAAGAAGCCGGGTCTCCTACCACGGAAGCTGAAAGACGAGGAACAACGCGAGTACTGTATCCGTAAGATTATGCGTGTCCAATACCCAGTGATGGAATAATTGTTTTCAAATGTATTTATTAGACCTAAATCGTATAACTACGTCTCATTAAAACAGACGACATCAACATGACAGCAACATAACCTCAAACGTTAGTCTGTACATACACATGAACAGCAAACTTGCACTACGAGAAAAGCTGTAAAACTCTACTCACCACCACAGGAGATGTTTTCTTGTTTTTGTAGCAATAAAAATAAATATTTTATACACAGTATCACCTTAAATCGGATGGTAATAACACAAAACTTAAAACTGTAGTTTGCATCACGCAATCATGAGAATCAAACTTCACACAGAAATAAAACTTAAAGTATCGCACAGAAATCGATTAATTTCATCTCACCATTCACCAGTCACATCATGAAACCTTCTCACTAAATGGAGGAGATGGTCAACTTACCATGCTGGCTACTTTTAACTCCAGTGATAGCATCCTGATACCCACTGGATATTAGGCTGGGTGAGCTCCAGAGCCAGTGCAAATGCTGTGCGGATGAGAAAAGTCTGTACCCATGCTAGGAGCCAAACCTGTATTCCCCTGGTCATACTCTCTGCAGCCTAGACAGTCATGACTGGGCTATACTTACTCTATTTGCTGAAAGCGGGTTTTTTACATTGTCTTTATCTTGAAGTTTACACCAGGAATGTATAAATATGAATAAATAAATAAAGGAAACCGAACTTGCAAAATTTTATCCCAAGATCAATTCCTTTTCATGTGGCAATATAAGTACTAACTTTTCACAACTATTTTACACCATGGAAGTTCTCCTTTAATGTATATCAAAGATATTGTGTTAAAATGTGTGATCCACCATTATGAATAAATGTTTACAATTTTAATCTCCGCCAAGCAGAAGCTGAGGAAATCGCTCTAAGTACCAAGCTTGAGAGAAAATCAAACTTCTCAGTACATTCTGGGATATGGACTGTCATGGTTCTCATTATTTCATCTCACATTTACCTGTTCACACATCTTGTCTGACATTACATATCCTTCTCCCAGTCCTCATTTGCACCTTCAGAATTTTCTTTCTTTCTTGGTCTATGGAAATTAAAGAATTTCATGTGCTGTGTGAAGGCCCAATTTTCAATCTCTGTAACACTTCAAAATTTAAGATGTTTCCATTGTTATGTGATACAACTGCATCATACATTCGAAATTGTAATGTTTTGACTCCTACAAATGCAATCGTTGAATTGCAAATCCAAATTACATTAAACACACTCCCACATGATTTTGTGTCTGACCACAGACATTCCACTCTTCTCCCATTCAGTATTCATCAAATAACCTACAATTTTATTTATGCAGTCAGGGCTACTGAAAATAAACCATAACAAATGAACTTACTTGGAACTATGTTTGCAGAAGTTGTCGGTCTGTTAGATCCTGAAAAATTATTGTTGCTTCTAACACAGTACATGGGCAGCTGTGGCAATGGTCACACAACTTTCCTTACAAGTCATGATATCTCACCAGCTATCTGGTCCTGGAGGATATAGGTCATGTTGTGGATTTTAATTTGTTAGGATAGAATGGAAAAATAATTTCTGCATGGCACTCGTGATTTGTTCAATATTGCTTGTACTTTGATATTATGACCATAGCTGTTTTGTAATCTGTCAACCCTTCTCACTCCCCCTCCCCCCTAAAGGTTTCCCCACCATTTGCTCTTCATGGAAAGCTTCAGTTGACAAGCACTTGTGATTATACACATACACGTGACCTGCACATTTAAATTTACTGCTTGTGACATAATTAACTGACCGCTTCAATTGTTCTACAGCATTAAATAAATGCCCTTGAATCAATGTCCTTCAAGAAGTTGATGTACCAATGGGAGGAGCTCTGAAAAAATATTTTTCATATCATCAACTTGCATGCTTATACACTTAATCTAAAAACATTGCAAATGGTTTATTTCACATATTTCCATTCTATTGTTGCATATATCTGTTATATTACGGATGTTCCTTACATTATATATATATATTATAGTAACTGAGGCAACGACATTGCATTGATGCAGTACCTTCTGTACTTTGTCCATATCATCGGACCTTATCACTTGCTAATTAGTACTTTCTCATCATACGCCTCTGTGTATTTGCTTTGCCCCAATGTTTGTAACTGCTTATTTGTTATTCTTCCTGGAATTATGGAGCCCACCCACCGTGTGACTCCTTGCAGACGCACAGTCACATGTGGAGGAGTAACGAATACTCCTACGCACAGATCACACACAAGCCTGTCTGATAAAACCTCTGACGCCTGAAAGGGTGCATTCCCGATCCTGCCGTTGATCCAGACAGTCTGTATAAGTTACTGCGAGGCCTTCCCGGCCTGTTTTCTGTAAATATGGCCTATTGTAATTAAAGTGCCTGGAACCTGGTACAACGAGTTTGATTCAAGCATCGCTCACAACCTATACGAACCCTATTCCGGTGGAGCAACATCCACGATACGCCCCACCGGCCTTCTCCGAAATTTCGGGGATACAACACTATAGTCAATTATGGAATTATTTTTGGGGTTCTTCAGCATCAATGCGAAATGTATTCTTGATTCAAAAAAGGGTTGTAAGGATTATGCTGGGACTAGGACATAGGAGCTCCTGTAGGGAGGCTTTCACGAAGTTAGACATACTCACTGTACCTAGTATGTATATTTATGCCATAGTGATGTTTGTAGTAGGAAACCCAGATATCTATCAGACTAATTACATACTTCATGGTATAAACACGAGGTAGAAAAATAAACTTCATATACCATCCATAGAACTTTCTGCTATTCAGAAAGGCATACTTTATTCGTCAATAAAAGTATTTAATGCACTTGCTAATATAGCTGATCTCCAAAATAATACATCCAGGTTTCGGAATGATTTACGAAGGTACCTTGCAATGAATGTTTTTTATTCTGTTGATGAATTCTTGTCTACCTCACGCATTGTTAACTAATAATGTATTTAATTATGTATAAATTTTATGATGTATGAACTAATGTTCGATGTATTGTTACTACACCTAACTACAGACAATGGATTGGTATTCTTTGTATTATTGGACGTCTACTGTGTGGATATATAATGTGGGTGTGTTATTTATAATTATTACTATTCCATTTCTCATTTGTTACATTGTTTGTACTGTGTTTCTTTGTAATTTGTCCTGTTACTATTGGACATAGATGCTATTTGCATCCGTATCTTAATTATGACCAATTTCATATTCAATCCGTGTATGGCAGAAGATGGATCTAAGAAATAGGAATGTAAATATAAATATATATAAACATGCCACCACTTGACAGGCTGTCATTTGCCTCACATGTGTCTAGATTTATTGGGACATACGAGATGTTTAAAAAACACAGCCACATCTACAACTTTAGCAATGTCACCACCAGTGAGTGTAAGAACTCTACTGTGATCTGTGTCCCCTTGCTTTGCCAGAACCATACAGACCACAGAAAAGACATGCTGATTGTTCTTTCATAACAACTTTCAAACTTCTGCGAGCTACATCTTCTGCAGAGAAGCAAATGTCTCTGTTGTACTTCCCAAATTTTGCTAATGGATTTTGTAGTCTGATTAATCCACATAACATCTAACACTTCACTAACAGCAGAACATTTACACACTGCACATAGGCATATAATAGTCTAATATTTATAATGTACAGCTTACATTTCTTTTCACTGTTATCCAACTGATCTGAATTTTAATTAAGATGTAATACATTGTACTCATAATGTTTATGATGTACATTAAACTTCCTTTACTCCAGCACTGACAGGACTGGAAAGGTGATGGATTGTCAAATATTTTGGGTTATCAACAATCCCAATACTGACCTAAATTCTTACATGTAATTTTTTGTTATTTCACAGCCAGCCAGCAATCAGATAATGTGCACTTGACAGTTATTTTCATTTTATCATAAAAGACTTAGACTTTTCAACTATCATAGGCCCATTCATGGGGCTTCCATTATAATGCATTACTGTAAACCACTCATATAACACCTGGTCCAATTCACGAAGCATCAGGATTTCCAGAGTAACAGCATCTGGATTAAAGGAATTCTACTGTATTTACATTTGACTGCAGGTGCCAAGTGTCACTTTATTTTCTCCAATATACCTATTTCTTACATTACACACTGCCCTGTAGCACATCTGATAATGAAACATCTATTATGTCATCCACTTAACAGTGTCATGCAATCTGTTGTATTTGCCTTCACTGCCTTGCAGTTTCATGGATGATCAGTCAGTTTGGAAGTTTGCACTTCTAGACCCACTTCACCACGTGACTCAAATGACTTTGAGCAACAAGCATCGACTCTGTCTGCTATAAATATTCTCTTTTGTCTCACACTTTTCCATTTCTGAGAAACCTCATAGTGCACCTGGGCATTTTGGTAAGATCACCCAGGTAACAAAAAAATAAAGCTTACCAAACAACACACACTTGCCAGGTGGCTTCACATGGCAAACATTCCCATCTTCAGCCACAGCTGTAACAGCTGTTCCATTGGCCAGTCAATATCTTAGACTAATGAGTGTCCTACTGGAAACTGTCAACTTTAGAAGAATGACTCCAAAGTATGTATCTGTGATAATTAGTGTCAGAACTATGAACTGCTATGCTTAAAAAACAATAATGACATAACACATAAAAATATTTTATATTATTTATATATATATACATATTAAATAGATTTTAAATATCAAAATCCATAGCTGTTATTACACAGAAAAATAAGAATTTTATTGGGTTGCGGTCCACTTTAGGGGCCAACAATATAACTAAAATATTTTTATTCATAAAGTATGCAAGATACATGTTTTTGTTGCTTCACTTGTGATCTAACACAGTGTTATGTTTATCTCACTTTATTTATCTTTATTAGAATATAATGCAGAGCAAAACCTGTAATGCTTTAGCTATATAAAACCATTTTTCGCTTGTATGTTTCGAGTGTAACATATAAAGATCCTAACATTCAAGAGTCAAATAACCAGCAAACACTGTGGGTCTTATTATGAAAATGTTTAATTTACCGTTACTCTTTCTTATGCAGAATAATCGGCAAAAGCGCAATATAAACTGTCACCCAGGTGTGTCTGAATGCTGTAGGGAGAACCTGTATATATCTTTTGCTGATATTGGATGGGATGAATGGATTTTGCAGCCAACGGGTTATCATGCTTACTTCTGCCGTGGATCATGTAATAATGCTGCTTCCATCACACAGAGTGGAGCCCATCACAGTTCACTAATTCAAGTCAGTATAAGTAAATATTATATTTGTGTGTACAGATTATCCACATTTTTTGTGTTTATCATATATCTTAATAAATGTGATTGTATGCATTTAGAATATTTTTACGTATTCAGTATATTCCATTTCTTTTCCCATTTTGCCAACAGTGATAGGCCAATTATTATTTTTTCAGCTGTCCCATTGACAATCAAATGACAGAGTTGTTGATGTTGTTGTTATTGAGCACTATGGATTGATAAAATTAAACTCAATAAAATAATTTGTTTAATCCACTGTGTATATGTCATAACATTATACCACCAGTCATTCACAACTAATGGTATTTCTACAGAGCTGGAATAGTTTGTAGACACCAAATATTATGAGGTAAGGGTAAGGTTTTTCCTGTGCTTAATTAACCTGTAGGAGACTGACTTAAATGCCAGTTGTATCTTTTGACAGCCTGAGTCTTTCTGGTTTAGCGTGGACGTTTATGTTGCTACCAAGTAAACACACAGAGACCAGCATATGGCATGCTAGGCCATTTGCTAGTGCGTTTTCTATACCAGCATACGGTCTCATAGGACAACAAAGGTTAAGCATGCCTGTAAAAGACATATTACTAGTTACTAGGTAGACTGGGCACTGCAGATGGGCAGCATCATCAGTTGCTATGCAGCAATGTTATTGCCTGCTCTGTAGCCAGCAGTCTATCAAAAATTTACTCTCTCAATGTGGACATTAAAAATAATATCTGTTGTCTTCTGATTTTGAATATTTTCTAGGATTTTGAACCTCCGAACTTTATTCTAATATGCAGGTTGTGTTATCTGAATATAATGTTACAAATAAAACTGATAATTAAATGTTAAACAACATGTATACACACATTTGTTTCATTACTGCTGAACACAAGAAAAGCATTGCCTCCAACACCTAACAAATTAACCCAGTCATTTACTGCTATTTACTACTACACACTACTGCGTTCTAAATTCATTATGTGGCTGACTGACATCTTTTAGTGACATTTAGTACTATTTAAAACCCAGAGACTGGCTTTTAGTAAGGTTGTGATTGCTGTTCATCAGAGTCTGTGAGTGGGTCAAAATATTGTGGAACATTCAAACCCCGATATATAGTTCCATTTTAACCTACCAATTTCTGCTTACAGAGGCTGCTGTATCTACACAGCTCAAGTGCCAGGCAACTAGAACTGGTACCATGCTGTGCACCTACAAAGCTGTCACCACTTCAAATGTTATATGTGGACAACAATCAAACCATTACCCATGTGACATTACCAAACATGGTAGTGGAAGCATGTGGCTGCATGTAAGTGGCAATTAAAGCTTTCATTAAACTAAAAGTACCAGAACAGTATTTTACTTGTACCTGTTAGAAATAGCAATGAGTTTGTTTCCTTTTCCATGATTCAAATTAAGATCTGGTGTTTCTGACAACAAAAATTCCATTAAATTTATTACATCAAGAGACAATGTTTGTTTCTTGGTTTATTCATGCCACTCTGTCAGCTGAGTAGCTTATATAGCACTGAATATATGAACAAAGTACAGTCTGTTAATAGTAAAAAACTTCCTGCAAAAAACATCAGTTTAATTCTGAAAATCTCCAACAGATTTCAAAATTATTTAATTGCCTTTCATGGATCAAATGGACTAAATGAATCTGCATTTGGTATCTGAGTCATAACCAATAAACAATTATTGTCAGGCATTAAAATAACTGGTTGCTATGTTGTAAATACTAAGGAGACATTCATACAAATATATATATGTATGTATTTCTGCCCTGATGTCTGAAAGCTGTGAACTTGCTAAATTACAAGCATTTATTCTTTTTTGAGAATGAGAAAATCATCATTAAACTTTACCTAAGATACAAAAATACTTAGATCCAACACTGGTCACAAGAATAACGAATCGAAAATTTTATTCAAAAGTTCAACTTTTTGTGAAAAATAATAAGAGCAATGGAAATCTTAAGCTTCTTGCAAGAATATTTCTCAAGAATTGCTGCATTAAGCCTTCAGTGAAAACAAGATGAATGGCTGCAATTGGGCAATAAGATACTGGTACTGTTATATTATTAATTATTTATTATTTTATTATTATTATTACTAAGACAAATTTATATTGCATACTTTCCTACAACTGTTGACATACAACCACAAATGTTCAAAATATTAAATATAAAGGAGATTCAAATGAAACATTTAATTTATATCTGTTCTCAATGTAATGATTACATAATGATAAGATATACTATTGCTATGCAATGTCATGATATGATAATTCATTGAAATTAATTTATTAAAATGCTTGATAAAGAGAGGAGAATCAGTTACAGGTAAGAACTGACATGGAGACACAATATGAAGAAGTTTAGATAGCAGAGTAAAATACATTACAAACTACAGACAACATGAGAACTATGTCAAGATAAACAAAGAAAGATAAAATGAATGTGGACGAAAGGAAAGTTACACAATGAATACTTATGTGTGCAGACAAACGCTTGAGCTGAGCTGAATGGAGTTTGACAGAGCAGACTGGCACCACAGCACTTTTTCCTTATATTCTATTTAAAACCAATTCTATGTGCTGGTTTGAGAAATTACTTCAGATTATTAAATGACTTCATATGTTTGAGACAATTCATCTGGATTTCTTAGCTGAAGGGCAGAGAGGTTGTTATTTTCTCAGATTAGTGGTTTTTATTTTGTTTTATCTGAAAACTTGTTTCAATACATTTCATGTCTTATCATTTTAACATTGTATTATTTAGTTTCATTACCTAAGTCTGAACCTAACATGACAAAATAAAATCTCATAGCTATTAAATTTTATCCCAATAAGTATTATCTCAAAGAATACGGATCTAAATACAAAGATACCAATTTCCTGTTAATCTTGAGTTCTCCTGTACAGCATGACTAGCACGGTTCAGCAGCCAGGTCACTTTGAGGGACCACTAATTTGCATCTTTGTAAATCATGTAATAATTTAAGCACTTAAATTCTTATGTGCACTACTGTTAATGATGAAAGTGAGTCTGAATTTGTAAGGAGTATTCTGAGCATTTCTTGTACTATTAAATACAGATGATCAGACTTGTGCAGAGGTTTCCTGTGCCTTAATTTGGTTTGAGGAATTTCTCTTGTAAGGAAAATAGTCATTTTTCTTTGCTTCAAAATGCACAAACTGACAAGAAGAGTTTTAGATATGAAAATTGTCAATGGCAAAGCAACTGAAATACATCAAATAACTGTACACTGCTTTAAGATCATAATACTGACGAAAATCAGACCTCTTTCATCATTACCTATTATTATAGCTGTTTTTTGTCTAAAACACATAGATGAAAGTTTCATTTGCACATTATAATGGACTTAAGTTTTTAAACCTCATGTAGCTTTAGCAGTAATTTATTTAAATTTCGTATTTATTTGTATATTTATTTATTTATGTTGGAATGTAATCATACAAATGGTAAGGGATATTTAGTGTAAAATAGATGATAAATAGTTTTATAGACAAGGATTCATCTTAGGGAAGAAAATGTGTTTTTCATTCTTCATATAACTGAATACGATGATACACATTATGAATGCAATAATCTACTTTCCTTGTGTTAATTCATGTGTTTAGTTACTCTTTCAGTTTTCCAGAAATTCATACGAGTAACTGAATTACATGACATACAAAACAATTGATCTTTCTTCTCTGATTTATACATTTTGACTACTTAATAAAAATGTAATTATGCAAGTATATTATTCATACAATTCTTTCATGTGAATATACCTTTACTTTTCCTGATATGCTTATAAATCATTACAACTTATTGTATGCATCAGTGCTGAAGCACAATCATGAAGTATGTCTTAAGAATGTACAAACTGCAGGCATTCATGTAATTTTGACAGAAGGTAGGTAGTTTTGCTGCAATTTGTGACTATCTTAGTAAACTACAAACAGCTATGTTTAAACCAGTTTCCTACCTTAGCCAGTATTTCGAGTGCAGTAACACAACATAGAATTATTTAAAAAATCCAGGAACTAGTATGTGTTGATGTCCAGGAAGCATATAACCAGCCACTGATGCTTGATGTTCATCTGTTTGTTTGTTGGCATTTCGAAACATACATTCCAAATTATATTACTACACACAGTAGCAACACATCCAGAAAAGTAAAAGCACAAATCTTTTGGAGTTGTTGGTTATTTCTGATACAGTATGTCTTGTTTCCTTCGAATGGCCCCCAATGGAAATGTTCATAAGCCACAGACAGAATAATCTCACAGGTTGTTAAACTGATACCTGTTCCTTTAGGACCATGTCACAGATAAGCTGAAAAAAGTGAACATTAGTGCCACTGCACCAGGCATGTCAGTGGTTGAGTACTATCACTGTATTCTGTATGAACAGTTAAAGCTTATAATTGTATTCTGGAGTCCTGATTCTTTTTTCCCTTTCAGACATTGTTCCATTTTGAACATGCATATCTAGATGTAGTTACTGTTGTTTTGAACATACACATCAGAAATTTCCTTTTGCCCCTACCTTCTTTCTTTTTTTTTTTTTTCACTTCATTTCATTCCATTTATTATAACATTCCATAAATCCATAGAATGTCATATGTTGGATACAGAACATGTCAACAGGAACACGTACACACTATCAACAAACATACTTAGAAAATAGCATAATAAGTAAAATTGTTAAAATGTAATAATAAACATATATGGAAAACAAAACAGTCATTCATTCCAAGTTAGGTACAAGATAGTGTTAACATATACAATAACAGAGCAATTTGGTCCAGAGTACAAAGACCTATAAGGTCCCTAAAATATAGCTATAGACAAGTACACTACATGCCAAAGGGAAAGAATTTACCTAGAAAATGATGTGGCTTGAGATAGTCAAATGTCCTCAACAATAAGGCTTGTGAGCAGTACAAAACAGTACAACAATTTAATAAAATAAGATATAACATAATATAAAATAATATAAGAAAATTGTATAAAATTTATAAAATTAGGGTGACTATAAAGACAAATTATTTGTTCAATGTATCTGACAGTTCCATCTCATTTTAATACAGAATAGGACAATAGTTAATGCCTTGAGAAGGATTTATAATGAAAATATTCTTGTAATGAATAAAAAGAATTTAGATATAAAAACTGTTTCAATTGTATTCTAAAAGGTTTTGATGATGGTATATAACATTGTGAACCACTTGTTTCTTGGACTTTGTCCATTGTCTTTAATGTGAATAAAATATAAAATGTAAAATATAAAAATATAATATTCACTACGTTTCGGAAGAAGAGCCATCTTCCAAAACGTAGTGAATTATAGATTTTTATATTTTACATTTTATATTTTATTCACATTAAAGATAATGGACAAAGTCCAAGAAACAAGTGGTTCACAATGTTTCAATCTGATTCAAATTTCATAAGGTCATCTGATGTATCCTTGATGTGTGGAGGAAGATTATTGTAAATCCTTTAATCCTGAATAGTAAATTCCCTTTTGATATTTTGTCAGATTTGATAAGGGTTGATGAAGGTTGTAATGTTGTCTGGTATTTATTCCATGAATCTCTGAATTTACTATAAATTCGTTCTTATTTTTGACCACGAAAAGCATGAGACCCTCCTTTTACAACCCAGCATAATTCTAATTGCATTCTTTTGCATTCTGAAGACTTTTACGAGTATGCTAGGAGGTGAGTTACCCTAAAATTTCCTTATCTCTTTCTGTCCAGAAATGCATTAATGTATTCTGCACATAATATGTTGATGGTATGGCATAATTTTTTCTGCTTGTGACAGGAATGTTCCTTCTCAGAGCAACATTGCATGGATGGCAATTACATGAACATAAACAACAAATATCATAGCAGATTATTTCATTTTCAGCTCCTGGTCTTCCATTCTCGCATTAAATGGTTTCTGATTTTTACAGATAATTTTACACTGGTTCACACTTTATATTCTTGGGACCAAATAAAGGGTGTGATGAACACTGGTTTTGTTGAACCCAGGCTTCTGTTCTAGAAGGGTTCAACTGTATAAAGTTTGAAAATTAACCATAAGATCTGCTATCCTAAATGGAGTTTTTTGATGACTGACCCCAATTTGTGTAGGTTAAATATAAGGATAGTCCTTATAATAGACAATCAACACTTCTGTTTGCCTTTCAGTGTATTATTTACAACAGGCCCATAGCCAGATCATGAACACAGTAGGTGCAGCAGCTTCCAGTGTGGGTACATACGTTTATGTACATATATAATGCTCTACTATACATATACTATGTATACAGTATATGTTACATATGCATAAGCAGAAAAAATGTATTTGTCAGGATCACAAAATCAACACTTTAATTATGTAATGTGCTCTATAACATTGCACATTTTTGAAAATGAACTATTTCCAACCACAGTGGTTCAACAGAGGCAACATCTGACTGCGGTAATGTGTTGCATGTCTTTTAGTGGGCTGATAAGCATGTTTGTCTTTGATATTTTGCGAATTCCAAGTGGGTGCACCCACTTGCACTCCCCTGATTTACAATTATCCTATTTTTGCCATTCAGCATTGCATAATAATCAAAGTTCATACAGCATCATTAAATAACCTAAAAAAAAACATCTTCGAACAAAGAAAGTATGTTACATGCATAAAAAATCCAGTAAAATACTCTCTGGCAAAATGTAGACATGTAATGGTATCATCCTCTGCAGTACATGCACCATGTTAAACTGACATATGAATCAAATACATTTGAATGGTCAGCATTCTAGCACTATATTCAAGATGTACTTTATTTAATTCTTGACCCAGAAGCCAGCTATACTGTCTATGGCTTCCTGTGCATTTCTTCAGTTCCTTCCAGCCAGTGATGGAATATCCCAAAATATACCACAACTGCTTCCTTCCACCTTCTTCTGAACTTCATTACCCACAATCACTCTGCCACTAACCTATGATGATGCTAAAGTATTGTTAAATAACTAAGTAACCTCTGCTCTTTCTTTTCTATATAAATGACTTACCAAGAATAATGCAGAATAAAGCAGAGCCTGTTCGCTTTGCTGATGATACCAGTATAATAATTACAAATTCCTGTCTTACAGCTTTCAATAATGAAATAGCCACTGTTTTCGTTCAGTTAAACGAATGGTTTAATAAAAACTCACTGTCACTAAATTATGAAAAAACTCATTGCATTCAGTTAATGACTAAAAATAGTACCTCTTTGGATACAAATATTGGACTCAACAATAAATTCATCACCAATGTCTCAAAGACAAAATTCCTTGGAATAGTTATTGAAAGTACATTGTCCTGGAAAGCTCATGTACAACAGCTCATACCCAAGTTATGTTCGGCTTGTTACGCAATTAGAGCCATTAAACCATTCATATCCCAAGATGCTGTGCGATTAGTTTACTTGTCTTATTTTCATTCACTAATGACTTATGGAATAATAATCTGGGGAAACTCCTCCGACAGTGTTCAAGTTTTCAGAATGCAAAAAAGGGTAGTAGAAATCTCACGGGATCCAGATGCAGACTCTTGCAGAGAATTATTCAAGATGCTGAAGATTTTACCACTACAATCTCAATATATATATGCACTTTCACTATTTGTAGTGAACAACAAGGATCAATATAGAGAGACTTCTGAGATTCATGACAAAAAAACAAGATCAAGATCAAACCTTCACCTACCACTAACAAACCTGTCAATTTATCAAAGAGGAATGTATTATAATGGTATTATGGTTTTCAATGACCTTCCTTCTGATATGAAAAAGCTGTCCCATAATGTTAAGCAATTTAGCTTGGCCTTAAAGAGATTTCTTGATACTACATCGTTTTATTCACTTGATGATTATTTTAATTCGACTAGAACTTGAGGTTTTTTTTTGGGATACCACACATTTTAACCAAGTAACTTTATATAAAATATAACGCTTAATTCAAAATATTGGTAATCAGTTTATATTTACTAGTCCTATTTATCTGGTTATAATAAGTTTTTTATTCATTATTGTTATTGTTATTATACCATTGTTGTTAGACATGACTGGTAAGGTCATACTAGGATTTTACTTTAACCCTGTTATTTGTATTAGGAATTGTAATAAGTTCCATTGTTGGCTTGACTATTAGGAATGCATTTTATTAAGTGATGTTGACGTATGCTCATAGTAGCATGCACATATTGTTTGTATGATAAATTCAACATCTGACAGGCTATGGAGCCTAGTATGGATTAATGGAAAGTATAAGATAGTGAATAAAGTGAATAAAGTACCTACATAAAAGCAACCACTCTTCCAAACAGACAAAAACATACCAAAAACACTAACAATCAGAATAAGAGAAAAACATGAGGGCTCTTAATTCAAATGGCACTGGCAGAAGGCCACTAACCCAAGTTAAAACTGGAAGCCAGGCCCAGCTGAGCTATTCACATTCCATAACAGCAAATGAACAACTGAAACACATTATTTACACCCTGGAAATCAAGTGTAAAACTGTTACAAGATTCATGTTGTGCAACACCAAACTTGTATAGCAAGACCAAACTGAAGGTAAAAATGGAATTGTACATGTTACATCCAACAACAGAACAGCAACAATGAATTCAATGTGCTTTAGTGTTTGCTGGAACAGAACCACTAGTTGAAGCAGTAATAAAATTCTATATCACAGTGAACAGAAGATTATCAGTGTAGTTCTTGACATCTTCCAGCTACGTGATGTACCACTAATGACCTAGGCTTGTAGGAATATCCCACCCTGTCAATGCCCATACCTATGATTTATACAAGAGGCATGTACAACTGAAATCTGTCTGGAGAAGATGTGAAGTTGTTGAACGTTAGAAAAAAATCACCACAGGCATTTATACAGGAGTCTCACTCACACACAAGCTGGCATATCCCATCTGCCAAGAATTCCTTGGGATGCTGCCCAAACCACGACACCACAGCCACATGCACATCATCGGACATGTATGTTCTGCCTTCGAGGGGTTTCATTAATGGTCCAAAGATGTGAAATATTACGGTGGTAAGACAGGGCCGTATGCAGGATGTTTGAGCACCTCCCATCACAGTTTGTCCAACTCTGCATGACATATTAGAACAGCCATCATTATTGCAGCAGGATGATGCCATGAGTTTACTTGGACATTTGTTGTTGGTCACTGTATAAAGCTTTTGAAGCATTTGACAGTTAACTGTTTGCATTCATTGTGTCATTATGTAGTTTAAAGTTCAGAAGCAGGGGTCCCACAATGCCCCTCTGGTCCTGTTTAGATAGATTCACCACCTCGCATGCCATCTGTAAGCTGCGCTGCAATGATTTTGTTGTGACATACTGACTTTATTGGACTTCTTCCAACTACTTCCTCCATATGTTACAGGGTTCAGGGTTTCATCAGTTCTTGCTGTTCACTTACATCCAACAAAACCTTTGACTTTAACTAACACAGAACCGGTTCTTTCAAATTTTCAAAACATAATCACTACCCAATTTTTAGAGAGCATCATGAACAATGAAATGCTGTCTGTAATTCAGTTACATTCGCATAACACTTTCACAACCAGTGCTCTGAAATAAATCTCTTACGATTTCTCTATGCAAATGTACCAGCATTAAAATAAATGGTTCAAAGAAAAAATTAAAACAGTCAGCCCTTTTGTGAAGAACTTCTGTATGCTGATAAAGATCATCTTGTATAATTAGACAGTCAATTTCTTATTTGACAAACTTATCCCAACATTAAAAATCCAACATTTTTCCACTCCAAAACTATTTTTAAAAGCCATAACATAATAACTTAGATAAGCCAGCAGTTATCACCAATGAGGTAGTGCATTTATGCTATTTATTTTTCTCAATGCAAAACAGATTGGTGGAACACTGATGAAAGTGTGAAAATGAAAGCACAGCATTTACATTCTTTTCCTTTAAATTTATTTTACTTATAATGTACAACTCAGTAAGACTTTGTTATATTTTCAGTGTTTAGGATACAATGATGAAGTGCTACAGTTTTGCTTCCTTGGAACTAACTAGCTACGCTATTATTTGTTCCAATACTTACATGGTGCCTAGAGTACAACAAATACACAATGTATACACGTGTGATCAGTGATTTGGTAGACAGAATATACCATCTGTTTAACATCATCAATGGGTCTGTTTCAGAACAAAGATCCTTCATTTTTCCTAAGAACATGTACAATAAAAAAGAGTCACTTTAAATTACTCTTTTTGTCATCATCATCATCATCATCATGTAAAGTGATAGAGCAAAGATTATTTTATAAAAGGGCACCAGTGCTGGTATTTATATATTATTATCCCTAATTTATTTCTTTTGAGGTAAAATAAATGGCATATGTTCTAAAAACTAAAGTGAAACAATTAATACAGAGTAAATTTCTCCAAATATCACAGTGTACTTCTTTCTGATTTGTATATTTTATGAACTAGTATCTTATTTGGCATGAGACCTAAAAACAACTTCCACCATGAAATGAACATGTAGAATATCTGTTTTATCCAGAATAAAGGTCGGGAAAAACTGCATTTTCATTGAATCTAGATTAGGTAAATGTCTCTGATTTGAACAAACAACCACAGTAACACCAAAATCTGGCAGCTACTAAATAACTACAGAATAAATACCACCTTTATAGCCCACACTCATTCCATCATTCATTCATTACAGCATGTAAATGGAATGAATAATCATAAAGCTGGAAAAGTAATAATAAACACAGTAACATTTTTCTGAAACGAATACTGATAGTTCAAAATAATAACAATGGTCAAACAAGAAGAATGAATGAAAGAAACACGAGTGTGTCAATGACATAATATAGATATATGTACATATTTATATATGCACTCTAAGTCTGGATGTACCTTGCTAACCACAGCCATAACTGTAAAATTGTAAAGATATGAGAACAGTCTCGAGTTCAAGAACAAAATATTCAATTTACCAACAAATTCACTATGTAAAGCCACAAGCAAATGTCAGATGTCTGTCTTACATTAGTTGAGAGAAGCATTTTTCAAAATAATCCAAACAATTGCAACTACCAGAAATTATACCAGAAGTTTGATTGCTGTATTACAAAGTATCATTTTTGCCTGAGATGAAGTCAAGAAAAAAGTTCACCGATTCAAAAACGAGGAAAGATCTTTTCACTCAGAAATAATTTACTTTTACTCATGCCACAATAATAAAAATTGGAATGTTTTTGACTTTGCAAGTAATTCTGATTTTCTGAGTGTTAGGTTTAACTCATGTTATCGGCACAAAGTAATTGTAAGATCAGCGTTGTTTGCAGTGAATGGAATATTTTATTGTGTTGTAAACTGCAAGGAATTTAATATGGTATCATTTTAAGAAAGGATCACAAGGTTAACTAATATGCAGTTACTGTGCAATAGCACTGAAGCACCTGCAGAATGCATAAACATTCTGATAAGGCATGACATCCAAACACAGTGAAGCAAATCAGAAATACTTGCAATCAAATTAGAGACGAGCAAGGTGAATCATATGGTATGAGCAGCTGCAGTATGAAACACAAACACTGCTACAATTTAATTTCAAATGCCTGTGTTCATTAGTGCAGCCAGTAGACAGTGTTGAATGTGTCCGAGCTATAATTGCTCTTCAGACCAGTCACTCTGCATCCTACATAGAAGGAAGTTATATTCTTGTGATATACATGTGGTTTCCATTCCGTGAGCAGTACATATTACTCACAATGAGGAATGAGGCTTGTGGAAAATGTATCATATAAATGTCACATGTCTGATGTGAAGATAAACAGATGCAGAAGAGCACACTCCAGTAATGATTGTTTTTGCACATTTTCTTTTTCAAAATGAACATGTTTTTGTGTGTCCTTCAGTTACTTTTTAACCAGGGCCCTAGTTTTACAAAACTCAATATCCTGGTATAAGTGTTATGCCAATGAGGACCTCAATGTTGTATTTTTAGTCTCCCACCATCAGTACTAAGAACATGACGGATGTATGAACTTGTGGTTTGAAATAAAATTAGTGCCACATAATTTTGGATCCTGCAATAATGTACAATAACAGATCTTCATAAAAAAACACAACTTTGTTAATGTAAAATAACAATAAGGTGGTCATCTAAACTCTTGTTAACATTTCAGTTAGATGGCAGTAACTACTTAACCAGTGTATGCAAGGACATGAACTTTGATAAAGGAACAGACTATGAGCACACCTACACATGATGCAGGAAATACTGTTTGTGGAAGTCAACAATCACGATCAGGGTGACCATGTGGATATTTAAGGTCATATTTAACAGATTTAACATTAGACATAATTTCAAATTAAAAAAATATTCTTGAAATGGAAAATAAAAAAAGTATTAGATCTGTAGGACTACAAATCTATGCAAGCGGAGTTGAGAAGATACTTTGTTTTAAACTTTGGTAATATCTTTACTCAAACTCCTTGTGCTTAGAGTCTTTCCCTATCATAGGGGAAACAAATCATCCCATCTCATTAGTACTCCTTTAAATGTTCAGTGCTTCTAGCTGCACAACATACCACTTCAGATTCCACACGATTGCTGTTGGAATGGCTATATTCTGCTGCAGCCGCTTAACCACCTCAGCCTACTGCGTCCAGCACTATAGCCAGTGCATGCAGCTGTTACATAATATTACAGAAGCCATATTAGCAGGTTATTCTAAGAAGTTAGTAGGCTGGGCTCTCAACATTACAGGCAACCACCACTTCCCCACCTCCCCCAGGTTACATAGGCCCTGACACATGTAAACTCGACTTTATGTATACTTTCTGTAACTATATGTATAAAAAATGTAAGGTGCGTAAATAGTGCATTATGTTTGGGACATTAACTTCTGTTACTTGGGATGTTTTTTTTTTAATTAATACACATCCAAACTGAAAGACTGCACTGCACAACCTAAGGAACCCTCCCATAAGAACTACAGAAACAAAAATAACTGGAATGTGGTTACAAATCCTCCATTTTTCCACTGACTTACTTACTGTACCCACAATTATTCTTAAGGTTTTAACATAACTACACTTTGCTTAGTGTCTCAGTAGACACTTACAGGATTAACAGTGTGTGCATGCATGCACGCACACATGTATAATACACGACTACATAAAACTATATATATTTCACGGACAGTAAGTTGACTACGTAAGAGTCAAATTACGTAATGGTTTGCGGAATGTAACCCTTACGTACGCCGGGAAGTGTCTGTACAACCAATACTGTAAACACAATGGTAAAAGACTGTCATCCATTTTCCGTAGTGGCAGATGAAGTGTTGAGACACAATATTTACACTACTGAAATCTAGAGTAAAATTGTTGAAACAACATTCACATTGTGCAATACCTAACTTATACCATCAGACCAAACAGAAGATAAAGGTGGAACTATATGCTACTTCCAGCAACACTGACAGTAAGAGTGAATTCAATGTGCCTAAATTATTATAGGAATAAACAACCACTAGCTGCAATTAGTAATACAAAATTATATACCTGCAATGAATGGACTGTCAGTGCAGTTTCTGACATTCTCCAGTAACTACACGAAGCCACTAAAGAGCTATGGTCAGAGGAATATTTTACCCCCTCATTTATAATAATGAAGAGAGGAGGGTAACATTAAGTACAATGTACTGAAGAAAACCAAACAAACTTCAATATTTTCCTGAAATATTTCACAAGTAACAACAACATGTTTTCCAGGATCTAACATTAACAAGGAAACTTACATGCAGTCATATTGGACCCATGCTTTGAAGATGTGTTTTGCCAGAGACAAAAATGTCTGGTCAAAAAACATGGTACAAGATCAAATTCAAGAAATGGCAGTAGAAAGATTTCAAGACAGTTTTCAGATAGATGCTGTTCCTTTATCAAGAAGAAGCACATTACTGTCTGAGGCCTCCAAAGAAGTTTCCAACAGAACAACCCCAAAGATCTTCAAAATTTTAAATTCTCAAAAAATACTTAATTCATGCCTTACGTGAACAATTAGTTTGAAGGAAACAAGTGGTACTCTAATGCAGAAGTGTGAAAACCAATGGGGGAAAATATTCCTTCATTTCTAAAGTTGCCCTCTTATTCTCTTCTCATTTCTTTCCTCACAAGTAGCTAGTGAATGGATGTTTGCTACTGCAGGGAATGTAGTGACCTTAAGAAGAGAAAACTTACTTCTCACCAATGTTGAAATGCTTGTGTTTTTAAATAAGAACATAAATATGCTAGATGTTATTATAACACAGCATTTTGCAGGTGTGTGTGTGTATGTGTGTGTGTGTGTGTGTGTGCGCGCATGCAATTAACAGTGCACCACTCACATTTCCTCATTTAATGTTGGTATTATGTTTCTGAAAACTGCAATGAAGAATTGAGCATTTTCTCCCAACAAGAATTAACTAAAACACCTAAGAGTATTGCTGTTGAAGAACCTGCCATCTGTTGACAAGACAAATGGTAATCTGACTCCAGGCAACATTCATCAAATCTTTGGTAACTGAAATTTGTCAAAGTTAAAGCAGAACAATGTTGTTCAAGGCAATGGTAAATGAGGAGTACCAATATCTGATGTTACTGCTAATTATAACAGGAATAATTTCTCAAGAAGCTGCTTTAACTTGTGGCAACAGTCATCAACTCATACAGACACTCACTCTGTTCATGAATTCAAAGTTGCGTGCCAAGTACCGAATGCACATGTGCATACATGCACACACTATTGAAGTCATACATAAGTAGTCAGCCTTATAGTATTCATTTATAATTTAAAGTGTCATAAATTAAAGAAGTGTAGAAAGTTCAAAATTGTATACACAGTCACGTCTGTGTTCACTCCAGATGAAAGAGTCATGTTCAGAAATTCCTAATAAAACTTAAGTCCACTAGACGTATGAAATAACTGCATAACAGAAATCACCAGCACTGTCCAGAACACCATACATACAACAACTACAATCAATAATCAGCATGAAGTTATAACTGAAGAACAGCTGGCTGCAACTGCCAAGGTATGGCCATACAATACAAATATGGTGCTACACAATGAAAGTGGGACAAAGCTAAGAAGGTAAGTGCATATGCAAAGGTGAGGAAAAATAGACTGATACTGGTTATAGTTATTAAGTTTCTTCTATTAGCTCCAACACTATTATTACTCTTGAGTTTCATCTATGAATTCGAATACGTATAGCACACATCAGAAGGTAAGTTTCTTCAACACATTATGTAACAAGAACCACACAAAATTCTTTTTCCAACCTCTAGTACAGCAATTACATACATTTTCTTGCTATTTCTTGATCACCCTCATGTCCCAGAATATGGAGTACTTGATTATATTAAAGATCATGCACACTTGTATACTGAGACAAATTCAGTTTCCATATCAAGGAAATAAAATTTATAACCTCCATTCCTGAAGGTAGATCATGAAAGGACATCATGCTGCCATTATTATGCAATATAAACATACACACTGAATAAATTCCCATCTCTCTTGCATGAATCTACCAACATATCCTGCCATCAATCCTGCATTTTACAAAATCACATTACTGCATTACTCAGTAAGTTATCAACATTTACTTTCATTTTTCCAATAAATGTTCTTAAACCTGTTTGGGAAGTTACCACCCTTCATACACTAACATAACCACCTTCCAGCACTTTCAATTTCATGAATATTGTACTTTGTTAATAGCAGCAATGTAATTCTTCATGCTAATACAAACTTAATTAAAAAGCAGAAACCTAACCACTTACAGAAGAAAATTATATTTGTGAAGTAAATGTGTGATCATTTGATCACATTCACCAACAAATCAAAGTTTCAGAGTTCTGAGATATTTTAGCTTTTCACATGCAAATTATTATTTCAAGTGAAGGGAAGTTCCTCATGCTAAAATTATCATTATTTGTATTTCTAACACATGATTTCAAACAACATAAAATAACTGTTAAAAGGGAACTACAGAAATATTTTGAAATAATTGCCCAATTACCCTTTCATAACGCAAATTTTGGCATGTACAGGTTTTTATTGCAACTGGTTATGTATCTAGGCAAGAGAGGATGCACACTGCACATAGCAAGTACATTTATTGAGTGTAACTGTCTCTCAACAAACATAAAACATTTCAGACTCATTTTACTTATATAACACAAATTAGAATTAGAAGAGTATGCCGACATGTCAGTAACAGTGAATGTTCTGTACAGCATGTACACGGCTGGATTCAAATTAGAATTAGAGCAGTGTGCTGACATGTCATAACTGTAGATGTTCTGTACTGTAATGTGTCCTGACAGAACTTCATGTGCACTGCTGGATTCAAAGTAGAATTACAGCAGTATGCTGCAATGTAACTGTAAATATTCTCTACTTTAACGTATCTGGACAGACTTCGCTGCTTCAAACTACATTCCAGTAATTTTCTTCATTTTTCCTCCAAGCACTCTTTACATATGGCAACCAGTGTGTAGTTTATTATTTATTACCTTGCAAGCTGATACTTTAGAGGCTAGAATCTGTAATAATTTTACTGACGTCCTGAAAATTATCACACACGGCTGAATCAAATGCATGCATAAATACAGATTAAACTGGTTTGCTTAAAATTATGATACAGATAAAATCCTTTTGAAATCTTAACATTCCACATATTTTACAGTATTCTTATTCCAAACGTATGTTTTAATATAAATTAGATTTCATTCCCTATTTAACACACACACACACACACACACACACATATATATTATGGAGAGAAGTAAGACATTTTAAGTACATTAGAAAACAAAAACTGTTAAAGCTTTTCATAAAGGAATATTTTCCCTTCACAATATCTATCAAACTCTGCTTGTGAGACGGACTATTTTGTTTGTAATAATATGTTCCTGCAACATGTTCCCAACCTGACTATCTTTCAGTGAAATTCTCTCTCCTTGTTACTGTTTGCATCGCCGATATTGCATCTGATGTTCTAAACCAACAACCACAAAAAAGAAAGATTTAAATCCATACTCTTGAAGATATCTATTCAAACTTCAGGAAACAGAAGCCTATCTTCAATCATTTCACACTGAACTGCAACTGCAACTGTGTAAGTATTCTGGACACACATGCACAAGTGCATACGATATGTAGAGTTACAGTACCCAGTAAACAAGAATAAACTAGAGCATCAAAACTACTTTGAAATAACAAAACACACAATTTTGCTTTGTTGTGTCAAGTTTTGTCTTTCTATGCACATTAAAAGTTAAAATTACAAATGCAACATTTGAGATTTTCATGGCATAAACTATGAAGCTTGTCTTGTGGGATGTGCTGCTACGTAGTCTGGTTAATAGGCACCAATGTAGAATTACATCCCAGAAGACAATAATCTTCAACTTAGAAGTGTGCAGAAATTTATTATGAACATTTCTGTCTAAACAGACATTCCGCAGCACACAATGTTCAGTTTCAGGCCATCAATGTATAACAGGACTGTTATTACTTAAAACTGATAAAAAAAAACAATGCCCTATTAAAGGAGGCAACTGTAACTTTAGCATGTCATGACCAGAATAAAAGAATTCAACCTGGGTTCAATACTTATAAGCAAATACTGCAGACACCTGCACTGATCACCTGGAGAGAAAATAAAACTATGCAGATTCTAGAATGTCACTGCAACGAAAACAATTTATATGCAACACTTTTATTAGGCAGCTGACATTATCAGCCAAGGTGCCACAGTATTAACAATGTTTATGAACAGTCAATTCAGAGTCAACAAGAACAGGGACTGTTCTTTAAACAGGAGTATCATTAATAAATTGAACCAGAAAACTTTTCTGCATTATTGTATTCAGGCAAAGAAGTTGCTGTGCACGATATGCTTACAAACATCTCATACAGGGATTCAGTATCTCTGCACTCACAACATCACAAGAACTAATTGTAAAACAAAAAACTATTGTAGATGATAGTATACTTTCCAAGATGCCATACTGAACGTGATCAATTTTGTTTCCAAATATCAAGACATATTCAAGGTCCAAGTATTATAACCACAATAAAAATTAATCAGGGTTGAAGGTTTGTATTTTGGTGTGAGGCAGGCTTGGAGCCAAGCAGTCATTCAACCTGTACAAAAAGAAAACAAAGATCACAAGATATAAATATGTCAGAAATGACAATATGAAAGCATTTCCTTAAAACTAAATCCTGCAGCTAGAAATATTAAATAAAATACTTCACACTGCCACTCAAGTAACACATGTAACACAGATAGCATGTAACTTGACTTTAAGGTAAACCAACAGAAACAATCCTCAGGACCCCCAAAACCAATATGTCACACTTCACAAACTGCCAGCAGATGGTGAGGATCAGCACTTTCTTTATGTAGTGCTGTGCTGATATTGTGTTCAATAATTGATGGCTCTGAAGGCCAAAACTATACACTCATAAGCAATTTGAACTGAACATAAACAGTATTCACGTTCTGCAAACAGAATAGTTAAAATTATTGAAATTAACAGTTATAGTCACAATGACCTCCATAAAACTCACGCTGATTCATGCTGCAAATTACACATGGAATATGATGTAATTTTCTGCCACACCTTCAAGAATAAGGTACCTACATACTGAAAAAAAACTGATCTTTTCATGAGAAGTTCATCATAAAACTTAAACAGGAAACTTCAAGGCCCAAAATCTCTGTTATTGTCACCACTTTTACTCCAGAGACCCAAGGAGTGTTTATTCCAAATACAAAGCTCATTTCTTTACTCCATATCCCCCCCCCCCCCTGAAAAACCCCCATTGCAAATTATATTCACAAACACTTCACTCTGTTAGGTATTTTTGCACACCACCACCACCAGATATGGCATTTACTGAAATCACTGTAGTCTTACTCATGTTTACAGTGTGGAAATAATGAGCTATATAATCCCAATCAGAACTTTTCCACCTATCTGTATACACTAAAATTTCTATCTGTACATTGACCAAACACAATGATGCTGTAGAAAATACTAAGAGTATAGGTATTTTAGAGAATGTTTATGAGAAATGAGTGGCTGTTGCATGGAAATCTTACAGTGATTCGAAATGGAAAGATTATAGAAATCTCTGTAATGGTTATGCAACGGGCTTTAAGTCTGGCAGATTCCTGGCAAATATGATGAATATGTTGAAATGCATGTAGCCAACAGTTCCAGCAAGAAACTGTTCTATGAAAAAAATAAATAAATAAATAACTCACAGTACAAACTACAAATTTTATAAAATTAACATATGAAAAAACTTCAATAGAAGAACTCCAAAAACATTTAATAATCTGATTATTACTCACTGTATTCAAAAAACTATTACATACATACTGTGCATCTGATGTGTACAATAAATTATATATTTTTTCCAGACCAGTGTTCAGAATTGGATGGCATATTCAGTTAAAGTGAAAACAGTACAGTGTATCAACCACAACTGAATTCAGTAATGAACCTTTTCCTTCTAAAACATATATATGTTGATTTTAAACATACTATGCAGAACATTTTCATTGTGAACAATGGTCAAAATTTATCCAAAAGAAGCGTTATTAGTTTTACATCATACATTAAGTGCAGCATGATACCACAGAATTCCAAGGGCATTATACATGGGGCACATACAGACACAACCATCACTACTGAAAAGCCATGTTTTCTCTACATTACCAGCCATGTGAGCTCATGAGGTACAGACAGAGACAGCATTGCCACACGTTGTTTACCTGTCCAGACCCAGAACTTCTGTTGGCACGTTCTGAAGATCCTGGCTCCTACCACTTGGCACTCTGCTGCTGGGATGTTGGCTGTGCCCCTACAGGATACGAGGGGGAACCTTTCTCTGTCATTCCTATCAACATTGGTATTCTCATATTGGGGACAAAACAAAACATCTCTGGCAGTCACGCTACCTTGGTCTCAAATTTGAAACAGAATTGCCAAGTTCATTTGACTGAACCTCAATAACACACTAAAAACTAGAGTGTGACGTACATCACACACTTATTGGTAATTGCATCTGACAGAGCAATTGTGGAATTCTAAATGACAGGAGAAAAACCTAACCTGCCCCACTCCATTTATCAAAAATTCTAAATTCAAAACCTTTGAGGTGATCTGGGAATCCAGGCTGAGAAGCTAGCATAAAAATAACATTAGATGTCTGCAAACTATGTGAACAGCATTAGCTGGTAAAAATACTGAGGTTAAAAATATTGAAATTAATTTTGTTACTTAAAATAAAAATATATGTGTATTCTGTTCACATGTCATCAAAGACAATAAGCTTTACCAGTCCTCAGTGTACATACAGTGATATCTGAACATCTAAACTCCAATTGTGCAACAGTTTTGACAACCAAAATTATTTTTAAAATTAAAGCTGACTTCTTAGAAGTCGCTTTAAAGCTGGTAATGTATAAATTATCAATTCCCATACCAACAGTAGACATCAGACTCGCTATTTTATAGAATTAAAGAAACAGAAAATAACATGAAAAACCATGTCATGTCTGCAGTAACTTGACATCTGAATGTAAGTTAACAGCAACTGGAGATCAAACTGTCATAACCAGACACATCAGTTTCAAACTAAAGCACATTTGAGTAAAGAATAGGACTTAAACTGCATTAAGACAAGGATACAGATAGAAATGCAGAGTTGAAAGAACATGTACCTAATTCACAGAGACTGTGGTATCAATGTTAACAAATGTCAGTAAGGTGGCAATGAAACAATGGCCTACTGCCTGCCAACCAGAGGATTCACAAGATGAATACTACATCCTGTGCAGCACAAGGCAGTTAGACAATACAGCAATGAAGCATATGCACATTGGTAAAGTGTGCTAAAACTGTGCCATAATTTTACTCTGTGTGTGTGTGTGTGTGTGTGTGTGCGTGTGCGTGTGTATGGTGGGGAGAGGGAAGGAACAGCTGGAATCATGCACAATACCTGCTCCCATAGTGTGGAAAAACTGATGGAAGAAATTCAGTATGATACATTTTCTCTCATGCTCATTTGCAATTTGCATCCTATATGTGCACAGTATGTTATAATCACCACATTCACTGTTAAAAATCAAATTTATATCCACTTACCCACTAACCAACTCTTTACAAACTAAACAGTAGGTACACAAACAGTCCTCTCTCACAACATCGTACCATGCTTCAAACTATTTAATTACCTGGTGTATATGTAACCTTATCCTGTGGATTCAGCGATGTGTTTTCTGTTGCATTACTGTCAGTTGGGAGTGACACTGCAAACACCGATGATGAAGCTGGTTGTGATGTTACAGCCGGACCACCAGACTCATCATCACTTGGGTCCTCCTGTAACAGAGCCAATCCAATACCATCACCACTGCTATCATGTATAACATACCAACTTCCATTAATGGTAGAAGATAATCAGTAATGCAAAATCATTGTTTAATGACTTATTTGTATTGTGCAAGACTTCAGGTTCTCACAGTGGTGTTCTTGAAGATTTAAGGCTTCTAGGATGTTATGCCATGTCAACTGGTAGTGACTGACACTTCACACAAGTGTAGTGCCTTAAAAACACTGGTAACTGTTGACTAGTCCACAACTGGACTGCTTGACCCTGAAGGTGATGGCACTACACTCCTTCAAAACAGTCTGTAACTATTCACCATGTAACATGACATAACATCCCAGAACACTTGAATCTTCGTCCACTTGTATTCTTGTAAGGCTGTTGTCGATGTTGATAAAAGGTATTACTATTATTATTATTATTATTATTATTATTATTCAACCCAATACTTGAATTATTTATGTACTGAACAAACAGCCTAATGGCTCCAACACAGTTCAGGTATTTTGTGTGAACACATTTTATAGACACAATATGCTGAACTTGGTACTGCACCACGCAGATCACAGGTAACAGTTAGTTGGAAACTAATCAATAAATGAGGGATTGTTATTCATGTTCAATTACAAGGGATCAGAAAAGAACTAGGAGAGGTCACCACCCAACTTGACTCTGCCTAATGGTTGACTAAGGTGACACTGAGGAAGACCAAGTGACTTGAAAAATTGGGACATCATCATCATCATCATCATCATCATCACAACTCTTCTGGAGCCATGGCCTCATCAAATTGGAATATGTGTGTCTGTGAATGGTGGTTACCTAATCAGCCCTGATGACAGGGATGGAGCTCTGAAATGCTAATTTTTGAGCCGGCTATAATACAGCTGACAATGCAAGAGCATTTTAGTAGATTACTATGTCTGAACACTCATTACATTAGTGAAATTCCTACATTCTCTTTCCTATATATTCACATACACAAATTCTGTTTTCTTGTTTCCAGTAACAAAAACCTTCTAGTAATTACATACAGAATAAAAACCTACGTTTGTACCTTTATGAATGTCTTAAATTAAAACAATGTTCAAGACATTTGTAGGAATTCAAGAAAAGAGTGGGCAAGGTGGGTGGGTCTGATGTGAAATGAACAATGAAGTGTCTGACAGTGCTGGTATCTGCAGTCCAAAATGACAAGCACCTTAGTTCTACAAAGCACCTACCCTGCACAACAAGCACACTCTGTATCACACCACGCTGTCTTCACACAGCAACTACAAGCACAACTTACTAAGTCTGTCTGTAATTTTTACAGCAAAGCACAAAATAATGTCACTCAGCAAAATAAATTACAGTGTACACTCGATTATCTGCGGTACTGGTGGGGAGGGGGTTGCATAGATAATCGAGAAACACAAATAATCTGAAACACGTACTTTATTGAGCCATAAACAAAAAATAAAACTGTAATTTATTTATTATATACATAATACATACATGGCTTACGAGTAGATGCCTACTGTTTATGTAAATAATCCGTGACTTTTGTTTGTATTGAGGATTTTGTTCGAGCACTCGGCGCTAAACCATGCTATTTCCCACATTTGTCATTAGTCATTAGCAACTTATGATCACGCACAGATAATCCGCAAGCAATTAATCAAGAGTACACAGTAGTTATAATTTAGTGAATTTAAAAAATGTCAACTGAATTTCACAAATACATTGTATGAATATACAATGTTAAAGACTATGCTGTAATAAATAATTTCTGCATCTGTACCATGATGTTTTCTTCTGATATCTTCAAATATATATTTGTACTTAATTTTCAACACATGACAGTTGTGTAATCTTGGACATGTGTTTATTAAAATGTGTTTTGTAACAGTCACAAGAGCAACATTAATCTCCATCTTATTCAAGTTTTGTTTACAATATATGCACCAAAAATCACCAAAATTCTTTACTCAGCAGACAGGCTCTCTTTGGTGAATACCCAAATAATTCATAAAGGAATCTCTTATGCATTCATTATCAGAAGCTTACCTATAAGATCCCTCCACATTCACAAAAAAAATCAAGTGTTCTTTTACAGTTCTTCAATGACTAACAAGACTTCTTTGCCTGCAGTATTTCCAGAAATATAAAGTTCTATTACAATGTTACTTGCTCAGGCAGTGTTTCCAACATATCAGTGGCCCACATGCCTATTATTTGCTACATGTATAATAGTAAACATTAAGTTACTGCATGTCCTAAAATATGCAATTAAAAATGACACACATGAGAGAATGACTCTAAAATAAACTAATGTGACAGTTTCATACACTTTAGTATTAACAGAATAAATGCACCACAGTGAACTAAATGTGGTAGCAGCAGAAGTTATCTTGTGGATTTGCTGTGATTACACACATGCACGTGTGAAGTTACCAGTCTGTCAGCATCCTTCTAACAACGTTCAAGTACTTAATACAGAAACACAAGACAAGGAATGAATGTTCTAAATATATACAGTGAAGTGAAAAGTTTTGCTTACCTCTTCTGCCACTATTACATTGTGTCTGGTGTAACAATTTCATGATTAGTATGTATTCAGTAAGCATAATTAAAGTGTTACACTTATTCATTTTGGTGATACCTACCTTCTCTTCCCCCAGTATTACTTTATAACAAAACATCCTTTCAGTTCAAGAATCAGTGCATCATTACCTAATGTCAAACATCATAAAGGACAGCTATCATGCTCAGCTGTCCTTGACACTACACAAGAATCTGAAGGAAGAAATTTTAGCAATGCCAAGAATGACAGTTTATCTAAGGGATGCAGACTCCACATTTATAAAAGACCATACATGTGCATATACTTCAACAACACACAAACAACAAAGAAAGAAGGATTCTCACAATACCTGGCAATGAAGAAAGAGGGCAGCAACTCACCATGTGCTGGAACTTGGCCCCCAAAATTGTCTATGTCTAAGTTGCAGACAGGACTGGGAAGGTGGTTGTGGAACATTGAACAGGTATTAGAAAATTATATAAAAACTTGGAGAGGGGGGGGGGGGGGTTCACAAACTGAACCTCGTGTGATCTTAAACAGAATACAAAATAAAAAACATCTGTCAATATCTGTGTAAGTTAATAGTGTGTATGTCTCCAGTGGCTCAAGTAGCTCTTACCAATAAAAATAAATGTCTCATCTACAACAATATTTCAAAACTTCTTCGGTGTAACAAAGGAGAATTACGAAGCACAACACCTCACTGCTCCAATTACCAGCACTTCTTTACTTTGAAGCTGAAACAACACCTGCTAATTTTCTAATTACAGTAATTTTATCAGACAAATAGTGCTATCACAAGGGAAAAATAAATTGATAAACTTCCCTGTAATTCTGTTTCACTGTTGATTTAATGATATTATGTACCATAATATGTCAAAAATGAAGGTGACAATTACTGGTGAATTAGAGGAAAATTGGAGAAAATATTACGTAGTTCAAGGACTATCCTTTAATCTACTGTGGAGCTTGAGGAAAACCACAATAAACCTCAGTAAAACGGCAAGCCCTTTGCAAAGGAACTAACATGAAAAATTACTTAATACAATGTTGAATAGCTAGCTAATATAATGCTGTGTTCAGTTTCCTTTATTTGCATATCTTCAAAATGCAGTAAATGTGTCCAATGAGGTTCACACGCCACTGAATGACACTTCTACCCTGAAGATGGAGAGAGCAGATTCCTCTTAAACATTGGTATCTATCTACCAAACGAAATAGCATCATCACATGCCAGAAGACTGTCATTAAATTTAATGTGGTTGAAATGATCAGCATAGTGTTCCATATCACACCATGTTCTGGAGTTAATTTAAACTCAACATTTGCCTGAGGTGACTGAAAAATCAACTGGCAACATACGTATACAGACTTATTTTACCACTTCCATAAAGCTCCACATGTGACATATTTATAGCTGAAGTCTTTGAAAGAACCGTCTACTTTGTGACAGGAAATGAAAAGCCATCAAATTAAATCTGTTGGAAACACCGCAAAATAAATAGGAATGTAGGACAGGATAAAAAACTAACAATGTATGCGCACCTTTGCAGAAGCCCGGGGCTGAGATGTTACCACTGGTCCATCAGTCCCTGATGCAGGGTTCCTCTATGAACAGACCAATAATGATAGCAAAACTCAACTCTGTCCCAACATAACACAAATGAACTAGAAAAAAGACTAATAAAACAAAATTAAACATACGTATTTGTAACCAAGACATAACACAAAACTGAACTACTGTATTTGTAAAGAAGACACATACACTCTAGAAACATCTAAGGAGGAGCATTTGCATTACGAACACAAAAATGAAATAAAAAAGCAAAATGAAATGGATTACACCTGTACAAAAAGTATTACCATCAGGGACCTAGTACATTAGAGTTGTGTTGTATGCACACCTTAATCTGTACTGGCATTTCTTTACTTCACTTCACTTCATGAAACATTTCTTCTGATTTCCTTGAAGACAAGTTAGTACTTTCAAAGCTGTTTTAAGTGTATGTATGCGCCATTGACAGAACAGATTAAATGAATGCCCACAACACCGAACCCCCACCATTTTATGTGAATCTCACCAGCATTCACAAAATATATTTGCTATGAACTGGTGATCTCAAGGTAAAATAATGAGCTATCAATTCAGAGGGTTCTGAGTTTGATCCATGGTCAGCTATGAGTGGAGTTCTTTTTTCAAGGAACATTCAGAATACTACGCTAGTCATTTAGATTTCACGTTACAATATATATCCCTCAGAAACTATCAATTTCACGACTGTCCTATCACTGAGATAATATAACTTGCCATGTGGGTGTCCCCACCTCAGAAATGGATTCTCTTCTCTTGTCTTAGGTGAACTGAGACCAACAATGACCATCTGAAGGTACTATAAATACATACACATCACACAATGTGATGCAAACTGAAGATTACAACAGCATAACACAATGTCATTCAGCAGGCTGAGCAAGACCACAATTTAAAATTCAAGTGCAACAAATGTAATGTTGTGTAACATGAGGTTTTTAAGTTTAGCCATATTGTATGATGTAGCTGTTCCAAAATTTTGGCATATACAGCATTTGCCTTTCACTCAGATTGAAGTTGCAATCTATGCTAAAATACTGGAACAGCTTCAATGCATGACATGAATAAACCTCCAGAAGCCAAAGTTACACACTGGACATAGACTGTGGAAAGCGAGGTACAACAATGTGATCTGTGCTCTTCTGGGATATTACGTGGCGTTGTGTGGTAATTACTACAATTACCACACGACACTGCGCAATATCCCAGAAGAGCGCAGTTCTCATCGACATCGCGGCAGAAGCCTAAAATCAAGGTAAGTACAACAATGTGATTTTGTTACAATTTCAACACACAAGGGAACCCCACTTTATTAGCTGTTCATATCTTTCAATCAGAACACCAGACAACAAAGATAAACTAGGGGTATAATCAGCTGAAAGACAGCACTACACATATTCAATAATGTAACACTTAATAATGTTAAGACTCCTTCCTTGGCTTCAATTTTGGGGGAAAAAATTTTGTTTTACAAACATATTAATGCCAGATAATGACAGAGTAGACATGACTGGGCAGATCACTGCATTTTCTTGTCATACAGTTCAGTACAGATAACTTTAATGATACCTTAAGTCTTCAATAATTAACAGGGTGTGTTCTTCTTGGCAGATAGCTACAATGTCACAAGCAGCCTGTGTTCAGTTTGCTGTCTGGAGGGATTGACTGCTTTCTGACAAATCAGGTGTAAATTCATTGTCAGTCATATGAGGGACACTGCTCTTCAGAATCAGTATCAACACTCAATATATAATCACATGTGCTCCAAAATCACGTGTATGTTTTGAATGTGCTAGCAGTGAAATTACTGATTTTGAGATGCACTAAACTCAAGCCATAATATCCAAAATCACTCTGCAACACTAAGCACAGGTTATCAGGGGTCACAGAATAACAAGTCCTGATTAATGCCCTACACTTGCTGTTACTAAAGAAACCACCAGTATGGAGAGGGTGAAAAAATGATGAAATGGAAGAGAAAAGAAACTGGGCAAGTATAAAAAAGTATGAACCTGCAAAAATCAGTTCACCTGTACCACCAAAGTGAGATAACAACTGAATCTGGACCTTTACGGTGGAAGATCAGTGCTGCAGGCAATAAGCATATACAGACTGACACTGTGTGCAGTTATATGAAAACTGATGAAACATTATGCTTTTGCTATCTGTACTCATTCAGTTTAACTTTAATGTACTGGATGATAGGGAGGTGCCAAGTGAAAGAATTAAAATCAACCACTCCAATACTCAACATTCAGTCAGGCAGGGCTTTGTGTTTGTTCCAGACGTACATGTAAGGTGTGGTAGTCTCCAGTCTCCTCTGGTTGTCGAGGTTTGCACTTGCCACAACAGAAGTTGCAGCAACAGCAGCAACAGCAACACAGGTAGCAGCCAGTGATGATGCCACAGAACAGGATAAGTGCCTGTGAACATTGCATTATGTCTCCAATTAAAACCAATATGGTTAAAAGTTTCATATATTATTCATTTTTCAGCACACTTCAGTTACTAGGTGACTGGTGATAGTAACAGTAAGATTCTTTCTCTTATCAAATGAAAATGAGATGCTAAATAAAGTAACAATTTCAATTCACTGACTCCTGTACCACATGTTGAAACTGACAATAATCCAAAACTCCTTGAACTATCCCTCAATCAATGTTGTGTGTTTCAGTCATAATTTGAGGTTGTGAGGCCGTGCCATGGTTAAGGTGGTTAGTTGCCAGCCTCTCACCACAAAGGCCCAGGTTCAATCCTAGGCCAGTCCATGTGGGATTTGTGGTAGATAAAGTGGTACTTGGATGGGTTTTTCTCCGAGTACACCGGTTTTTCCCCTGTCAGCATCATTCTACCAATCCCCTACACTCATTTTTTTATTTTGGCAACTGACAGCGTCATTCAATAACACACACTTAACACTTTGAAGTTTCCACTGTTGCAAAATTAAAAACAATTATTTTATAAATTCCAGTGAAGCAAGTATAGGTTTCTTTGCACTCAGAACAGAGCAGTATACTATCTGTAAATGAGACATTTCACTTCCAGCAAAATGACCATGACTAACAAGGAATTCCAAGTGCATGTACTATGACACATTTGCCTTTTACATAGACTTCCAATTATATGCATTTTATTATTAATGTTATATTTACTTAATGTAAGTTCATAATTCAATAACAAAATGCAATTTGGTTTATGGATTAGTATGCACAGCTCATGTGTAAACTGGGTGGTCTAACTAACTAACTCCATGGAGCAGAGTCCTTCTTGAGAAGCTAGCAGGTTGTCAGCTAGTCAAGAAATTCCCCACGTTTTGTGGAACCCGAAGGTTCATTACCACACTCACAAGAGCCCACCACCTGTCCCTATCCTGAGCCGTATCAATCCAGTTCATGCCCCCCATCCCACTTCTTGAAGATCCATATTAATATTATCCTCCCATCTATGCCTGGGTCTTCCAAGAGGTCTCCTTCACTCGGTCTCCCCACCAAAATCCTGTATGCACCTCTCCCCTCACCCGTACGAAACTGGGTGGTGACAAGATCTAATTCTATGACAGTCACTGGAAAGCTGGCTCAAGCAGTAACACTTCTGACTTGTATTCAGTCTGAATATGGTGCATATTCAGTCTGAATATGCACCATATAGACAATTCTCGTGGTTTTCCCAAGTTCTCCTGGAAAATGCTATGACAGTACTTAATATTCCTCTTGGTAAGATATCTTTGGAAAAATAAAATGTAACTGAAACTGTCCCTGCACATGCCATAAAGGCACACAGGGGAAGTGAAGGTATAGCTTCACTGATTTTTAACTTCTGCATTAGATGCAGGTGGTCAGTTTCACGCCCCAGCCACTTTACCCCTGAGGCAAGGGCCTCCAGTACCCACTGAATAGAAGGCTGGGTTCATCCCACAGCCAGTCTATACATTTTCACAAAGAGAAAAACCCTTGCCTCTGCCAGAAATCAAACCCTGGATCGTCCATCCTACGTACTATAACTTAGCCACTACAATGACTATGGTATCCCACTGTTTTCTATGCTTCATTGGTACCCAACTTCTTTACGTACAAAGACTACTTCTTAATTTTAAAAAACTCTAAATCCCCACATCCTAATAGCTGTATTATAGGTCCCACTAACTGCAGAAAATATTTAATGATGAAAAACTATTGTGAATGAATTCACACTTCATTCATCATAAAGTAATAATATGGGATAACAGAAGCTAAGTGCTGACTGGAGAAGTGAGACTTGCTGCAAAGCTAAGTGAATTCAGTGAGCCCTTGGAACAACTCCATGACTGCCACAGGGGTCTACGGCCCACAGGTTTGTAACCGCTGCTTTCCTTCACTCTCAAAGGCACAAGGTATAGAAAGAAACTAACATGACACATGCACACCAAATAGCCTATTCCTGTCATGGGACTAGTCATCTACCAGTCCAAGTGGACCAGAGGCTTATCATCTACCATATCAAGTGGATCATTAGGCTAAGTCCTGTACAGCTTGGGACTTGGGCCAAATTCCTGTTATACAGCTCCTCAACTACCAGTGGAAGTGGCCCAGGTGAGACTCAACTACCAATTTAAGTGGACCAGTGGGCCAATTTCTGTCAAATTATTGGGGGGGGGGGGGGTCCTTGCAGAATCAGAACCAGATCTAGACCTGAGGAACAAGTCCTTTCACTTGTGAATGGGGCTGTATTCCTGTTTCAGGTTTCCTCAAGCAGCAGTGCAATACATATGGACCATCATAAAAAAAAGAATTGTTCTTCAACCTGCAGTGCAAATTCATCTATAACAGCATGTAAGTTGAAATACAAATCACTGGGTTTAAAATTACATCTGATCAGTAAAACTGCTACAGTGCTCAATATTTAGTTTACTTAAGGAAGTAAGAAGTCATGATAAAAACATAATCACAAAAAGAATGGAAGTAATATGCATGCCTAATGTGTCTTTAGGTGAAGGTCTAGAAAACTCTGTTTTTCAAAATATAACCAAAAATACATGCACTTAAGCTGTAAGATGTCCCATGGCTTACTGATGTCTATCAGTCCAGTAATTTAAGGAAAAGGTAGTATATTATTATACAGTCTGAAATATTTTAAAAATTAAAAGTTGCTGCAAATTTACAAGAATTGGACTTCCTGTGACTAAATTAAATCTAATAAGAACTGTAGAAGCAGCTCACAGGAAACAGTAGACTGCATCCCAGTGTAACGCTACTCGGAGAACAATTTCATGATAAGATTACAAGTTATGATAAGCCATGCATTATCAGAGAAATTCTTTAAAAACATAAACTCCTCCCTCCTGAAATGCAGTCTGGTCATTGACTAACAGCTAGGACAACATAGCTAGTATAGTGACTAGGTTAAAGGCTGGATGTCCGAGGAACTGTGGTTTGATTCCCGACAGGTACAAGAGATATTCCTCTACTCCAAAGTGTCCAGATCAGCTCTGGGGTCCACCAAGCCTCCTATTCAGTGGGTACTGGAGAAACTTTCCCTGCAGAAATGCAGTCAGCACATGAAGCTCACCACTCGTCCCCATCTAATGCAGAGGTTAAGAATGATCATAGCTATACCTTCATTCCCCCATACACATCCATGGTGTGCAAGGCCAACTTTACCTTTACTTTCACCCTACCAAAATTTTACTAAAAGCGAAAGTGATCAGCATAATTCTAAAAACAACAGTTTTTAATTAAACTGCTGAAAAACCAAACACAGTTCAGAACATATTGGCTTCATGGGTGTTCATTTACTCCACCCAAGTGACACACTGATGAAAATAGCATTAAATTCCTGAAGTTCCCTTATCAGCACAGTTTACGTCCTTAACTGACAAAAGTAGTGATGAGATCACCATCCTGCAGGTGCAGGCATGAACTTGTCTGATAAGAGCAACCACTCATATCAAGATCCTGAAATGATGTATTGTGACATAACTTAAAAAAAACATGCAACTACATCATTACTGTAGACTATAAAAGAGCAAAATGGCAGCCATATTGGAGCTATGCATATGAAATCTATGTTTTATTTCCTTGCGCTTTCTTTAATGACACTGTGAGACTATGCAACTTCAAATGACATGATGACACTAAATATAAAATTGGGAAAGATATGGAAGAAAACAGTTATATCCCAATTTAAGGCACTACCAAGCAATTGTCTGGTGGGAATGACATAACAATGAAAAACTTCAGTCATCAAGACAGAGTGCCAGACAAGACTTAAATGGGCAGCTCCTGAATACAGGTCCGAAGAGAAACATTTTAGCCTCCTTGCTCACTGTATTTGATAAGGAAAGAGATCATAAATACACCAATACATCACATATGAAATACTGTTTGTACATCAGCACTAACAAGGATGACAATGGTATGAAACGTAGACCCTGTCTCATAAATGTAACGTATAAATTCTGTATTTACATAATGAGTCTTCACTAAAATAATGATAATAATAGTAACAGATCTGTACGACTACAAATGTTTGCAGTTGTAATGTAGGTTTTATAAGTTCTGTCCTGAATTCCTCTGGCTGCTTAAAAAACATTCCACTGTGATCATATAAACTGTAAAATCCTCAATGATTCTATTGTACGCATACTGTTTTTCAGCTATGAAGCAATGCATGTAACAAAAGTAGCACAAATTTCCCTATTTTTGAGAGAGTTTCACTTGCAAGAATGTAATCTATCAGAACTTATGCAGACACGACACTTGTCTTTATGTATATGTCATCTCATCCATACCATACAAAGATGGAAACATCAGGCCAGGATGGCTTTTCATGTACACAAAATATAAATGCTCTACCATATAGGCTACAGATGAATCTCACCTTGCACCAGCCAGATGTGACTAGGAAGTAAGCGTTGACATTTTCTTCTCCAAACTGCTCTGCAATATACAGACCCAGGGAACCATAGTTGTCATAGATGTTACGTTTTGTCAAATCACTCAGAATACTGTGGGCACGATTCACCTCCTTAAACTGCAAATAAATCATGGGGGGGGGACATAATTATTAATGCTGCTAACAATAACTAGCACAGAACAGATACGAGAAATAATCAATGATTATCTTAAGCACGTTTGACTGTAGAGTTATTTGGAAGTGTTCAAAAAAATTAGGTTCATATACAAAAACTACGCTGTGCAGATAGATTCCACTGAATGGAATGGTTGGTACCTATGCACCAATCTACATGGCACATATCCCGGGAGACTCAAGTCTTCGAAACTGGACATCAGAATTGTGAAATACATTGCACATCACACCCATCCACAAGTGACCAAAAACACAGTGGAGACAATAATAATGGGTAGAAACAAACTAACAGGTACTGGCACACAGCAGAAAGGAAAGGGAATAAAATGGCAGACATCCAAAATGTAATGCCAAGTAAAGCTTAAACCAGTATGTCACCAAAATGAAGTTAACAAAATAAGATAATAACATTAATAATGCCACTGACCACTTGGTCAAACAACTCAAATGGTCACCATGAATGGCCAGCAAAAATGGAGAAATAATGGCTACCGGTTACATTCTCCATTTTGAACACACAGATGTGGCTCTGAGGTGGCTTGTACTTATGAATGGACAGGGTAATGGCTTATTAGTAAAATCCTTAAAATCACAGAACAAACTTAAACCTGGCAATGAAAAGTAACACTCTGGATCGGATGAAATACATGTTCTTCAGTGGCATACGGTCTTTATAGTTTAACAACAGCCTCCTTCAGAATGATAGGCCATACAGATCTGTCTTCTGCTTTCTTCCTCCATCTCTTAACACCCATCGATTTCATATCATTTTCAATACAGTCTAACTACAGATCAAATACATACCAAAATCAAGATAAACAACTGTGCAGAGGTACAAAAACACAAGCCTATACATGCTGCCACAAAGACCAAAAACTGACAAGACAATGACCAGGAAAGTCTAGCACACAAGTTGAAGCTCAGAACAGTAGAGTACAGAGAGTAAGCAGTGGAAAGATAGGCGTGGCAGACAGCAGCCATGTTCAAAATTTCAAAGAACAACAGAAAATGAATAAAATTGGAAAACTAATTGATAGGGAAATGCAAAGTGTAAAGGTAAGGCTTCACTATAGTACAGTGAGTAGAAAATAAAATCAATTTAGGCTGAATAACTGAATTAATGTTTATTTTAACCATCCTTAACATTAAGTGAGGAAAACACAACTTAAAGGTACACTGTCTCTGTGTGTGTTGTTCCTGTGTGTCCACCTAGTCATTTAACTGGTGATGCCTATTTATCTCATTCTGTAATGTACACTACACTGCTAATTCTGCTTCATAAACTTGGGTGGGGGGGATTATAAAAGAGTTTGGACAGGTTTTTTATTACAGTTTATACTGTACCATTAAGTACACTTAAAATAATCATATCTTGCATATAACCAGCCTCACCTTTTCTGCTGCTTCAGGATTGTTTGGATTTTTGTCAGGATGATACTTAAGTGCCAATCTCCTGTAAGTCTTCTTCACATCATCTGCAGTAGCAGTTTTGGGAAGTTCCAGGATATGATAAAGTGAGTCACCAGCGGTACTGAAAAAAAAAACATATAATTTTTACAATTTCCTATCTCATGTCTTAAAAATCAAACAGAATTTTGAAGTTTCAAATATGACATAAAATAACTACCATACCCCAAGAACTTCTACAAATACTAATACAATTTCTTGGAACCACCTTACTCTTTACCCTAATATCATCCTAGAACCAAAGATGGTTGGAAGTATTAAGGATAGCAAAGAAAGGACATAGCTGTAACTTTCAGTGCTACATTTCTCATACCTTCAAGCAATAAGATTATAATAAGTACATTACCGCAATCTATGCTCTTCCCTTAACACTTTCACTGCCAAAGTCAACTGTGGTCGATTTATGAGTATTTACGTTTTAATTTGCCAGAGTCAACTTTAGTCGATCTAAAATTTACTCTGCTCTTTTGCCTTAAATAGGCCATGCACACAATAAGTTCTTTCAGGAAACATATTTTACATCTTTATTAAAACCTAGCTGACAACTAGAAGAAATATATGCATTTTATATATAATTTTATATATAATTATATTTTATAATTTGTAAGATGACACAATAGTTGTTGAACATTCAATAAATCCCTGGCAATTTAACACCCTCAGGTATTTAAATACCCGGCAGTGAAAGTGTTAATATGAAAGACCAGTTTCTCAGTCATACAAACATTAGGTGACACGACAGATTTATATATTTAAAATTTTACACATTTAGATAGCAGAAATTATTTTGAAGTGAATGGTAGCAAACATGCTCAAGAATCTAATCTGCTCTTCATTCCTTCATGACAGTAATTCTGATTCAATTTAATGTGTTATTATCTTCTTCATGAATGCAAGTTTGATTTGTAATTCTCATTCCCAAATGTTTTAACTGTCTCACATTTGCAAAGGATTTACTAGGCATTATAATTTTGTCTTGCATTCCAATGATAAGGTATCAACATATACTTCAAACTCTCTGTGTTCACTTCTTGACTAATCCCCTTACTAGTATGTATATAAAGCTTCTACGTTTCCTTTAAGGTTGTCATGTCTTTCCTCAACAAATTAATATCATAAACCCTTGTGCCCAATTTTGACTCACTCCCCTAGTCTTCTTGAACCTTCCCAATGAAGTATTCTAACGTAAAGTAAAAATAAATGGCAATAAAGTATATCCTTCTTTACAGACATTTTGAACATGAAATGAACAACAGAAACTTTGACCTTCACTTTGATTACTGCATTTCCTAAACACACTTTTCAATAGGAGTGTTTAACATTTCAATTGGCCTAACTAGTTTCATGAGTATACTGAACTCAATATCAATAAACTATGAATACTTCAATCCCAACTGAGTCATAGGCTTTCTTTACATCTATAAACAGCTGCAAAACTGTCCCATTGTCCTACAAATTTCTCTACACCAAATGACAAACAGAAAATATCAAATTTGAAATCAACTACTATGGCAGAACCTACAATGATAATCCCCATAATCCATATACAGTCTTCTCTCAACACATATTGGATAAAATTCTGTTTGTAGCTGATGACAAAGATGTGTCATGACAAATATGACAGTCAATTTTGTTACTCTTTTTATAGACAGATATAATAACAAATTCCTTCCACTGCTGTGGAAACTTTTGCATAATCCAAACAGAATTAAGAAGTTTGTGTATCTCAGAAAGTTATGTTTTACTTCAGGTGGAATTTAATCATTACCTGGTGATTTAAACTTCTAAACATTAATATCAAAAACAAAGGCACTAGCCTCTGGTACTATGCCCCAGATATGTGTATTTCAGTCTGCCTAACTTCATTAATGCCATGTACATTAACTACCTAACAAAAGTAGTTCTTCCACCACTCCTTCAACAACCAAATCATCATTCCTGTGCTTTACCAAGTTACTTCTATGTTTTAAAGCCTCATGAAATTAATGTATGCCCATTTTTAGTCTACAATATTCTTATTCTTACTATTTGTTTCAAGTTCACTAATTTTGTCTTTCCCATATGTACTTTTAATCATTATGCAAATAAAAATTACATATATTTCATACCTTGCAACATATGCGTAGGACTTCACAATACATCACAAATTTCTGTGTAACATTAGCAGTTACACAACAGCAAAAAGCATGAATACATTAGCCAAAACCACATGCATCTTAGGTAATCATCAATGCTCTTCATTATCAAATAGACTGAAGGCAGTTAATTACTAATAATTTTATGTTATTCATGTCTCACTAATAATTTGCTTAAAGATGTTGAGGTGAACTCATAATTCATCCTTTGGTTATACACTATACAACTTGTTCCCAGTTCCATGAAGTGTTCAGAGTGAATTAACAGTCAATGCAGTTCAAAAATGAAACCTGTTATGAAAGTGGTAAAAAGGGTGTAACCTTGCATGCTTTGAGATGAAAGCTGCAGGGTACACATGACATGGTAAGAGACCTGCAGCATAATCAGCATTCTCACCCATTTCCTAAATCACAACACCTCACACACTCCTTATCAAGTTGTATAAATCCGGTACACTAAAATTATTAATAAGCAAACTGTCAGATGTAAATACATAATTAAAAGAAAGTATACATCTTAATCAATGCAAGATGTAGGTCATCATCAAATTCACCGGGTATTAAAACCACCACGTTCCTGGCATAAAAACTGGATGATTGTGTTTTATTCCTCATTTATCTGAAAACTATTCATACAACTATTCAGAAGACATTAAGACCAGCCAGAAAGGGAGATCAGAAAACTAATGATGAACTGAGTTGAGTTACTGGAATACCACTACCACAGACAATGTAATTATCCTAATGGGCAAATAAGTGATAACCTGTCAGTGGTTGGAGGCCTCCTTTTACACAATACTTAGTCCCAATGTCACACAAGAGTTACAAACATTGCCACAGTCTTGCAGTATTTGACAGATAAAATAGTAAAGATGTCCCAGTACTTAATAAGCACCATGACATGAAGATATATGAGACAGTGTGGAGATACAGGTCCATGCATTCTTAACCTTGGCAGTGAATTGAGGTGAATGGTTAATTTTATGTCCTGGCCACTTGGCTCTAGGAAAAGAGACCTGAGTCACAGTTGTATGACAAAATCAAACATCTAAGACTGTGAATCTTTAAGGACATCAACATGAATATGATGTTTGCTTGTAGTAGCCCCCTCATGCAAGTCTTTAAGGCATTAAATTCTTTTAACCTTTAAACCCCTGGGATGGCATTTAAATTTTTGAAGACAGCTTATGAAAAACGTATTATTTGAACAGTAAAAGATAAAATTATGAGATTAGCTGCATTTTGTGGAAAACAAAACAGATTATGCAACATGTCTGAAATATACAGTAAATTTCCTTGTTACCCAATATAGAAAACAAATTTCTCGGGGTGTTTTTATGCATGTTCACATACACAAACGGCCATAAAAGTGACACTCAGCAGCCTAAAACTGTGGAAAACTGTTCTGAATGTATACAATTTTATGAAGAAGGCAGAAGGTGAAAGTGCAACTCTACAAACATTACAGAACACAAAGCATCTGATCAGCTTCAAGGTTGAGTCATGTAGAGAAACAAAAGCAATGTTGCAGTTGCCATCTTCAGGGTGAATGGAGTTACTGTGGTGGCCTCATAGATCTGGTAGCAGGCAGTGTGTGGGAGAGTAATAATTCAATTTGTCACCCTGCCACATGCACCCCACTGCAGGATCTATATAAGCAACCACCCAAAACTCATCCACCCTGAAAAAGGCAACTGCAATGTCTGTCAAAATGTCCATAAATCTCCAAATCCTCTATGCAGCAAAACCCCAAAAGCCAATCAAACACACTGAAAACTACAAGCAAATGCATAAGATTCAGAATTAAAGAAAACAGCTGCTGGACGTGAATAGGGTGGAATAGGCAACTAAAGTATAGGGACTCAATTCTCAAGTCAATCAGGCTTTGTGTATATGTAGACAAACTACAAAAACAGCATTGTTTATGGAAATGTATAACAGAATAGAGGTCTGAAAATATGACAAAAGAATAAGCAGCAGCAGAAGCAGTGATAATGAATCTGATGACTATAGGGCTGGAATGTCACAGGTATAAAATCAGAGGATAATCAATGTTATGTGTATGTGATCATTAATACCATCATCATCAAACACAAGACCTTATGTTTCACATACTGCTTGTATCACTACGTAGTACAAGAAGACCATATCAGATCCACTTTTCTTTGTACAGACCGCACTTCATGGAGGTATATGACCAATATTACACTATCCTTGTGCTAAGTGACCCATCCTAGCCACCCGCGTGAACATTTCATTGTCCAGAAAGTTTTGCGGCAACTGTATTAGATATTATGACCTACCACGCGTAACTAGGTCTGAATATATTCCAGTTCTTTGAAAGCAAAAACGGAGAGGAAATCATCGCTCTCACACACCACACACACCTTTCACAATTACGACCACTAAAATTTTAGCAGAAAACAGACCCTAGTATCAAGCCGCAGGTGGCCCATACAGTAATACTAACATATCATATACTTAATATTATACATGTTCTGTGCAGTTGCTTTACATATATAAGTTTTTTTTACCACCAACCGCTGCACAATAAATTTATTTTTACACTCCTACATGTTTCGGCTGATCATTTCAGCCATCATCAGGGAGTCAACGTACATAGACATTTTCAGTGTACATCGTATATCTGAATGGTAAATGTAGTAGTCAGTGATTTTGCAGTACAAAATACATACATTAAAATGCAGTATGTTACTACATAAAATCTATATAAAATCTGTCTCTCAACTAAGTCCAGGTTTTGATGGGTGGAGAACCCTGGCCGTAGTACCCGGTTGTTTACATAGCACCTAAGTAGTAAACAACCGGGTACTACGTGCAGGGGACTCCACCCTACAAAACCTGGACTTGGTTGAGAAACAGATGTTTGGAGACAGATTTTATATAACAACATACTGTATTTTAACACATGTATTTTATACTGTAATATCAGTGACTGCTACATTTATCATTCAGATACACGATGTACGCTGCAAATGTCTATGTAGGTTGACTCCCTGATCATAGATTACCTCGTCCCTGATTATGGCTGAAATGATCAGCCCATACATGTAGGAGTGTAAAAATAAATTTATTGTGCAGTGGTTGGCAGTAAAAAAAAAGTACATATATTAACATATCACTTACGACAATTTTCGTCTATCCATTGTGAATATGAGCACAAAACAACTTCAGGCGTAAACGAAGAATAACCTTTGACCCTTTTTCCCTATAACAAATCCATTTCTTTCCTCCTTTTTTAGATGATAAAAGCACAGAACCTCTAACACCAACGGACAGTTCTTTGACAATCCAGCTGATTCGATATTTCATGAAATCGACTCGAGAGTTCTCTCTCCGTCCTTATCGTATCCACAGCCTGCTGTACATTTGCAAAATTTCTTCACGACGTTACGAAACGCGGAAACAGTATGTCATAAAATATTCTTACACTGGGCAGTGTTAAAACTATTTTGATTTCAGGTCAGTAGTGATCAGAAGTACCTTGAAAGTTTTGGACTGTGGTGCTGGAGAAGAATGGAAGTCAGTTGAACCGATCCTCAGAAAAATTAGGTATTACATAGAGACAAGAAAGAAATGAACAACAAGGAAACGAAGAAAGGCTAACTGCATTGTCCACATCTTGCGTAGGAACTGCCTTTTAAAGCACGTTATTGAAGGAAAGATAGAAGGGACAAGAAGACGAGGAAGAGGACGTAAGCAGGGCAAGCACCAGACATGTGGGCGCCCCGGGCAGGCTAATAATTTGGCGCCCCCTAAAACCGAAATTTTTTTTAGTTCTTCGGCCAAGGACAGGGCTGGAGAGCTTTTTGAGGGCGCGTGCCCATATTGCGGATAATTTTCGGACAAATTCTTTTGCGTGTGGAAACCTGAGTTTACTAGCACCATATTTCCGATTATGCCACTGATGTCTTAGCGTCCTTAATAGGTTGGCTCCCCAGCTAGCTGCCCGGCTGGCCCGCCCCATAGTCCGGCCCTGGACGTAAGCATTTACTAGATCACCTTAACGAAACGAGAAAATACTGGAACTTGGAAGGATGAAGCACCAGATCGCACTTTGTGGAGAACGAGCTTTGGACCTGTCGTAAGACAAACTAGGCGTTGATGATAATCACTGCTAGCACTGTTGAAGGATAATTTTAATCAATGACAAACGGGCACTGCTTTGCTTTTTTGTTTCATTTGAGGAAGAGAAGCGGTAACACGCAAGTGGTTCAGAGCAGTGTGGCATGAAATAATGTGTTGATGAAACATATAACCCAGTATTTCTAATTCAGTTTTCGCAACCAGAACACATCAACACTTTGGTCATTTATATTTTTGGTTCTTTACTTCAAGTATTCAGATTGGTTAAGATAGTACACAATGTGGTCTGTATTGGGAGCATAATGCTAGTAATAGTAACAGACTGTTACCGGTTGTGATCCCGCAGTCTCATAGGCGAGAGTCCTCAACGGAGCACTATTTTACAAACCACGACTGTGTTGCGTCAAAAGATGGCAGCACAGTCGGATAGAGACATTACAATCACGGATTACAGTCACAACTATCCACGGATTAATTTTGCCTTGTCGTTACGATTGATCCACGGCCTTATGCCGGCCACACACGCTCCGGCGGCCTGTCAGTTCTGCCTGCACAGTTATGCCTGCGACAGGCCGCCGGAGCGTGTGTAGGGTCCGGCACACCTTTCAGTTATAACTGTACAGGCGGCCGGAGCAAATACGAAAACTCGTTCGACCAACCGGCAGGCCGGAGGACTGCGCAGGCGTACCGGAGCGTGTGTAGGTTCCGGCCGGCCGGAACGGCGTCAATTCAGGGCACGTGTTGAAGCCAGTCAGAACCTCCTCATCACTGTATTTTTCTTTTCAATTAATGGCGCCACTAATGAAAGGAGTTGTAAGTATGTTTCTTCATCCATTCGCAAATAATTATGCCAGTCTTTAGGGGCCAGCTTCAACTCAGTCAAGAAATTTACATGGGAATACGTGTTTCTTTTTTGTAACCACTCTTTACACCACATTTTACGCTTATTTTTGCGCTTACTTTTACTCTTCATAGCTATTAGCAAGCCAACAATAGCGAGCGTGTCGTCGTCTGTTGAGGCCATGATCAAGACTACCGGGATTCGCCTGAACGTGTGTGGGGACTTCAGTTTATCCGGCCGCCTCTCTTCAGGCGGCCTGCGCAGGCAAAACTGACAGGCCTACCTGAACGTGTGTGGGGACTTCAGTTTATCCGGCCGCCTCTCTTCAGGCGGCCTGCGCAGGCAAAACTGACAGGCCTACCTGAACGTGTGTGGCCGGCATAAGTAGCACCGTGATTAGAATCTTCCCTGTGGCGGGAATTAAAATCACGTTCAGTTGCGTTTATAAACTCGGGAATTGTCACAGTTAAACCCGCGACACCAAACGAGCCGTGTATATCCATTAGATCGGAAAAAATGTTACATGATAGTAAGATACTCATAGTAAGTGTGTTTTTAAATTGCAGAAAAGAGCTGTTCGATTAATAATGGGAGCTGGGAACAGAGATTCATGTAGAAAAATTTTTAAATTGTTGAAAATAATACCGTTGTCCTCTCAATATATATATTCTTTGGTGATGTTCGTAGTTAACAATAAGAATCTATTTGTAGAAAATTCAGAACTGTACGCAACAAAAACAAGGAATAGTTCGAACTTACATCTCCCTTTATCTAATTTGACAGTTTTTCAGAAGGGTCCGCAGTATTTTGGAATTAAGGTCTATAATAGTCTTCCAGGCAATATAAAACAGTTGTTTGGGAAAAAAATCAATTTAAGAAAGTATTACTACAGTTTCTTCATTCACATTCATTTTATGATATAGGTGAATTTTTTAATTACAGGGACAAAGAAATTCATGAACTGGATTTTATCAATAAATTTATTACTTAGTAAATATTTTTAGATCATTATAATTACATCTGATCAATCAATATGTATTGTGGGTCAATTGGGAATTGCTAAGGTACATTCTATTTCATTTTTTTTATATATCAATAGACTTCATATATATGTGATGATTATATAAGATTATATAGGTATGATGAATGATCAAAAGTAGCTACACATTTCTCATTCTAATTGTAAATGTATTTTTAAGACAATTTCATGTTAGGTATCTGAAAGTGACTTGTGATTATTATTTTTTATTATAATTTTTATTACTAAAGTTTTAATGTTGGTATTTTTAATTTTTGTAATGCTCAGTTCTACTTTGTTTGTATTCATATTTTATATTGTGACACTGGACTATTGTCTATATCCTGATGGGTTTTGTGACCTTGTAATGGATTTATGGCATGTAAATAAATGATGATGATCCGTCGTACGCATTGTATGGCGGGTCCTCACTTGCAAATAGAGGCGATGGCCACCAGATATGGATGGTAGCTGCAAACGCAACGAACAAGCTGCAGTATAGCGGACCGCAGACGACGGGTGTTTCTCTTGCCTGGGGGCTGGGCGAGGAGGTAACAACTCCTCGCTGTGATAAACAACTGGCATGTTTCAAAATGTTACAAGAAGTTGCAACAGAATTAGCAAAGCATAAGTTAGATTCGGTGGGAGGAAATGATGAAAGCAGATGATTTTACTTTTTCACATGGAGAAGGGAACGAGAATCATCAATCACGGACATCATTTTAAACAAATAAGGAAATCACACAAGCAGCTAAGAGAATAATGTATGTTACTGAGAGAATATCATATATGTATGTTCCTAAGAGGTCTCTGGTGTGACATTCTCCGGATGTGCATGCCCCAATCGATGATAAACTGACGATACAAAGGAGAGTGTCCATGAAAAAGTAAAGTTGGTATTAGAAAATTTGCTGGACATTTCACTGCAAAATTAGGAACAGGAGATATTTTCATACCAAAGATTGGAAATGAGAATTTCCATGGAAATAGTAATGAAATGAGGGCCGGGTTAGCGTAGTCGGTATAGCGACTCGCTACGGGCTGGGCGGTTCGGGGATCGAATCCCGGTGGGGGCGAGATTTTCAGTACCCGTCCAGACCGACCCTGGGGCCTACCCAGCCTCCTGTACAATGGGTACCGGGTCATTCCCGGGGGTAAAGCGACCAGGGCGTGGCGTTGACCACCCACCCCCATCTATCGCCGAGGTTAAAGAAAGAGTAGAGCTATACCTGTACTCCCCCTCTGGGCCTTCATGGCCTGTTCTAGGGTGAACTTTACCTTACAGTAATGAAATGGGATTAGTAAACTTTATCACATAAAAATCTGTCAGGGGCACAATTTTCTCACACCAAAACACTCATAAATATGCTTGGTCTTGTGACGGGAACACACACAATCCGATATATCACATCTTGATAGAGCGGAGATGGTATGCAACTACACAGGATGTCCTGTCTTTCGGAGAACTTGACAGTGATACTAATCACTAATTGGTGGTTGCAAGAGTTAGGGTGAGACTGTCAGAAAACACACAAATTATGTCAGAATTTGATATGGAGGGTTACAGCTTAGGAGAACTGGGATGATAGTGGAGATATCACCACGCTTGGGAGTTGAAGACAACGTATTAGTGCTGAGGTAGGCTATCACAAATTAAAGCAGAAAACGAGTAAACCATGACTTGACAAAGAACTTTCGAAATGAGGTTTTTGTTTTTCTGGGATGTTGTGCGGCGTAGGTTGATGAGTAAGTGCCAACGTTTCCGGACAACATATCGGTCCCATCTTCAAGGATCAAGTAGTTCTTGACTACTTGACCCTTCAAGATGGGACAGATATATTGTTCCGAAAAGTCGGTAACCAACTACCAACATACGTCGTGAAATATCCCACAAGAGCGAAGTCCTCAACTACACTGCGGTGGAAGCCTGAAATCTTGCAATTTTGAAAATCTTTAGCCCAAAGGAGCAAGCTAATCTGCACTGGTTTCAAGATTTCAGCCAAATGAATAGAGATAATGTAAACAACATTAGATGCGAAACTAGAAGATATTTCTGGAATACAGAAAGGGAATATCTGAAAGCTACAATTAATAAGCTTTCAAAAGTAAGAACAAAGAAAATAGAGATACGTATAATGGTGTAAAATGCATTAAATACCACTTATAATACAATTCAGCTGCCGAATTTGGCATTTAAATAGAGAAGTGCCCCACCTTTGCTAAGCGCATTAAATTTAAAAGCCTGTATAATAACGGTTAAATAATGAGGCTCAAGAATTGTATTTACCTTATATAGACGTATCACAGTACATCAGGCCCAAACGTTGCCTTCCTAACAAATTGATAATTAAGGCATTTAAACTCGTGAACATGCACACACGCGCGCATGCACGTGTTATTTTTAATATTTCTTTATAAGTCCTCTTTTAGAACTAAGGAAATGCGAATACGTGTAAACTATAGTATTGTGCACGTACGTAAGTATATGAAAGGTAAATTTTAAAAATTAATCCTGTATGTTGTCAGTTGCTTTTCGCAAAGTAAAAGGTGCAGTTGATATTCTTTAATATTGTCGTTATGCACTGGATAAATCCAGCACAAAGTCGGCCGGTACGCATTAGGCCTAATGCCACTGGTTTCGTAATAATGTGCGTAAATTTATATATGTTCATAAACTGAAATGATACTAGTAAGGTAAAGTGGCTTCTATTTATTTCGTCGAAAACAAACGATTTTCGATGTCGCATGTAAGATGTTAAAAGTGGGTGATGTGAACATCATTTAGCTGTATGAACATAAACATATACGATTGTCTGCTACTTGTGCTTTCCTGTTTTGGGCATTTCCATAAGTAACTGAATCCCAAGAAGTAAGGTCACGCAGGGCTAACTACTTTATATTATTGATTTTCTAGGGAAGAGGGCTAGGCTGAAGGAGCGTGTATGCCGAAGGGGTCGGTGGTCCGGACACACGAAGTGCAGGGTTCGATCCTTTCGTCAGTCCCCGGACTGGGTACGGGGGGCGGGGGGACAGATGATCGCATGGGTGCGACTGGAAGAGGTAAGCTCATACGGCCTGGTCTTTCCTATCGATCTTACAGCCCCAGTTCGCAACGAACTCACCACGAGGATGGATCGAGTTTCAATTCCTGCTGTTAAGTTTCTGAAAAATTTACCAAACTTAATAAGGTAGGCACGTTACCATTTGCTTAACGGGCCCATATAGCACTCCATTCGTGATTAAAAAAGTTCGACACCTGGTTTGAAACCGTGGGCTGAAACGACGGAGGAAATACGCCTACTGGACGTAGGTCCCTCTCCAACCCCTTCCTCTCGAGGTAAGTACCTTGTAAAATCTGAAACATGTAGACTAAGCAGACAGACATCGAGTTTGACTACGCGGTGTAATGCATTTGAAACTGAACGTATTATTTGCTATAATTTGTCAGTCCGTTTCGTTAACAAAAACCTGTCACTCTGGCTGAAGATCGAATTCATGACTTTCCCTGAGCAGCCTCCTCAGGTAAACTGGGGGCTGTACTGGTTGGGATGACAGTTGTAATGGCATATTACGGCGTCACGTCGCTGGCACCTATTTGTAGTGGCAGGCATCGGCGAAATAACACCGATGCCACCATTTGTAAAGGCCTGGCCTACGAAAGCGCACTGCTGCCTCACCATAATTAACTTCAGTGGACAGGGGATATTTTAATGCATTCACTGCCATCATATTGTAATGTCAAACTACTTTTTGTACCATTATTCATCAATCCCACTAGTTTCGAAATTCGCAGTGCGGAGTCTAACCACTATACTTGCACCTACCATTACTATAAATGTGTAAGTAAAATGGAACTGGAAGAGTTCCTGTGGTAGCTATCACAATGCTCCAAGCGGTTTAGCATATGCGTGGTATTTAGAAACTTGGCAGGTAATCATACTGCAGGGTTCTAATCGTATTATTCCTAAAAACGTCTCAGCTGATAGATCACAAATCGTGAGGAAATCTAGGAATGAAGGTAATATTCACGCCCAGCGACACGGTGAATCGACAACTTTTTTCTTTGATACGTATGGAAACTTTTTATATTCTATTTTTTTTTTTTTTTTTTTTTTTTTTTTTTTTTTTTTTATATATGGCTCGACAGCCCTATATAGGCCTGGGCCTCCTCGTTTCGTCGAGGTTTCATGGTCACACACATTTGAGACACACCACAGTCGGTAGGACTCCTCTGGACGAGGGACCAGCTCGTCGCAGAGACCTCTACCTGACAACACACAACACTCACAAGAGACAGACATCCATGCCCCTGGTGGGATTCGAACCCACGATCCTAGTAAGCGAGCGGCCGAAGACCCACGCCTTAGACCGCACGGCCACTGGGATCGGCACTTAACAATGTTTATGCATTCTGAACTATTACACCACCCACAAGAAATATAACTACAAATAAACTAATCAAATAAATGAAACAAAAAAGGCTGGACTATCTCCCAGTGTACGCGAATTGTTTGTACTTATGCCAAATTTCTGGGCGTAAATTAGGGAAAATATCACAGAAATTTTTTCTATAATTCCTGCACACCGCTTACCTGGAATGCACAGAAAGAGAAGGTTGATTAGGCACGTCTTGGTTAGATTGGTATCACTCAAAATTTTACACCTGGCCACGACGATGTCTCAGCAGTAAGTCCTCCTCTCTAGTCGGTCGTCTCCTACCGGTGGTACTAGCTTGTACTCGCGCTCACTTACAAACTCAGCGCTTTCTGTTCCTCGTAGTAACAGATTATGCAGTTAACAACGGCACGTTGCCGTTACTAAAGGGAAGAAACATGATACAGTCTTCCTGTCTAACAAATGCATTACTGTTAACGCAACTTGATTTGTAAAAACAAAATTGAATTGTGGAATATTAAGAATTTAACCAATATATGACTTGGAAAAAGAAAATCTAACATAAATGTGAACAAAATAAATTATACAGGGCACTACACAGTATTTTATTCCGGTTCTAGGGCCTGGTCGCATAATTATTCATAGTCGATTGGGGTTCATCGCGGTTGACATTGTGACAATACTGTACAGTGACAAACATATGTCTTATATTTGTAATTGGAAAATTTATATAGCATATACACAATTTACAGATGTGGCCGCGGGTTGGAGACCCATGAATTAAACGATTATAAGCACATAATCGACTTTCGGGCGCCCGTAAATTAAAAGATGGTTGCAATATTTTACATGCATTTCTGTCTAATATAAAAGTTGTCCCAACGCATGCAATTGAGGCGTACGAAGGGGGGAAGAGTTATAGCTCCACTTATTCTTAACCTGGGCACTAGATACAAGTCAATGGTTAGCAACATAGCCCGGCCGCTTTACCCACGGGAAAAGCAGACCCGATGCCCACTGCACAGCAGGTTGGGAGGGCCCCAGAGCCGGTGTGGACGTTTTGGGGAAAGAGAAAAATCTCTTCTCCCCGTCGGGAATCGAACGTCTCCTCGGTTATCTAGCCCGTGGCCTAATCACTATACAGTACTTATATACAGAGGTGGCCACAACACGGCTCACTCGCGTCACTGGTGCGGCTCGGGCAAGTTGCCTGTGAAAAATAATTTTCTGGTAGTTTACATGCGCACGAGGCTGACCGTGAATGGCGTTTTAAAAGATCTGCTATAGAAAGGGGCGTCACAAATTGCTGAAACAAACCAATTTACTAGGTTGAACATGAATACGAAAACATCAATAAGGAAAAACTGCTTCATTTTATTAATACATGGCTCTTGCGTAAGTCGCCTCCTACTCAAGCGTGGCTCCCGAAGTGAATCTAGTTGGACACCCCTCTTATACAACATAATCATATATATGTTATTACGTATTTAATCCTGTATGTATGTGCGTGAGTTCATACGTGCGCCTACTAACTTGTATGGCCATAGGCCTGTGGGAAAGGGGTGGCATGAGCCCACTACAAGAATGTTACACATCGGGCAAGTTACCACCCCCTCTAGAAACTTATTACATTACGCAAACAAGTAACATACCCATGACAGACCACATGAAATATGGAATCCTTTGGTCTTGTATTAAAACGCCCTTTCCAATCTGGAACCATAAGCCTATCATTTAATAAGAACAGAATCAATAAAACTGATGACAATTATGTCAAACACAAGTAAAGTGAGTACACACACATGAGGGCGGTTACCAGCATCTAGTAAGAGCACAGATCTGCCACAAGTATCTCAATATTTATACTTCATGAGGGGTGGCGGTTTTTGCTATTCTCTAATGTAGGGGTCTCAAACTCAAACACTCGTATGATGTGGGCCAAACAAATAATTTTGAAATGTAAGGCATGCAGCACATCATTTCATGCAATAAAGAGGGTAAGTATGTTATGTGAGATTTGAAGTTCTCACAGCAGGTTTGCTACCAAGAAGGGTGCCTAAATACAATAATATTTCTACATTATAGTGAAAAAAAATATCAAATCTATCTATTATCTGCATCAGCACTGAAAAAAAAGAAAGGAAGAACAAAATTCAGATGCATAAAATACAGGAGTTCTATTGAGTTTTAATGATGATATATCACATTCAGAACCATTCAATTTTTGGGCTTCATCCGTGTTTAAAAATACACGAAAACAATGCAATGTTTAAATACAGCCATTAGTATTGATATTAGATTTTTTAGGTTTCCATATCAACTTTCACAACTCCTCTGTAACCCTGTCAGCCAGCTGTATGTGTCTGGCCATCTATCCTATATTTACAATTTGTACACAAACAGTTCTCTTCTCATCTCTTCAGATTAGACTACCTAATGCCTGACCAGCTTCAAATTCTCTTTGGCATCTCTGGATCACTATAACCTTCCAAATACCACTGTACTCGTATGTCTGTAACTCTTTGAAACATCCATGTATCACCGTAACTATTTCCAACATACTTGTATTGCTATAACCCTTTCAAAAATCTCTGTATCACTATGTTTCCAGTATCTGTATTACCATAACTCCTTACCTATGTATCACCATACCTGTCCCAATGTATTCATATCATCAGCACTCTTTCCTGCATCTATGTATCACTATAATTCTCTCCAATATCCTTATATCACTATAACTCTTTCCAAAATTTTTGTAACACTGTAACTCTCTCCAACACATCCACATCTCTACAACTCTTCCCCAACTCTCTGTAACACAATACCTCTTTCCAGCATCTTTTTATCACCACAACTCCTTCACACATCGCTCTACCATTATATGTCTTCAGCCTGTAGCTTTGTAAATGTCATTTACATTCCTTTCCCTAGAAGACATCTGGTTGTCTGCCAACTGAGAATTGCAAGTACGTATTCAATATGGGAGATTACAAGTCTTCAGCAACCTAGACATGATGGGGTTACCATCATACAATTATTTATATCAGATGTATTTTTAAATATCCACTAAACTCCTGGTTTAATGATCATATACTTTACACTTGTTCAGTGTGAGCAGGCTCATGAAGAATGTGCATTCCTTTCAGTCTGACCATTTATGGACTTCAATAGGTATTACATGTACCATACTCCCAGGTTGCATTCATAACCATCAGATTTTATATACAGGTGTTTCAAAAAGACCTGACCAATTTCAAATGCTCGTATCTCTGAAAATAATTTATGAGTAACAAAACTGCAAAAATATGTTAGCAGGAACACATGTCAAGCTTTTATTCCAAGTGTTGTAAATTACAAATTACAAGTTACAGGATGCTTCAAAAAGACCTGACCAATTTCAAATGCTTGTAACTCTAAATAATGAATGAATAACAAAATTGCAAACACATGTCAGCAGGGACACATGACAAGTTTTTATTCCAAGTGTTTACATTTCTAATTACATGTACCACAAAAAATCAAGTGTCATATGTACATTACAGGAAACTTCACATAGATTTTCTGGAAAATCAGTGGTTCTCCTTCCCGCCACAGACTGGCGCTGCATCATGCGAGTTAAACAAAATGGCTATTCCAAAGAAAAATTAAATTTTGTTTCTGGTATGGTACCACAAAGTCTGTGATGATGTGCAGAGGCAATATTGAACAAATGCCCTCCATGATGCCATGTCCTTGTTTTTTTTTTGTACCCCATTGTTATGGAATGCTTTCATATCACAGGAGCTTAGCAGTATGAAGGTTTAACATAGTGCAAGCAGTTAAAAAATACATTTGTATAGAAATATAATCATGCAGACACATCAGTCTGAAGAATACTTTATCATTAAACTATATAAAAGAGTGGCAGCTTGTTCATCATTTTCCAGATGAAGGAAGTGAGATGGGGCCTCAAGATGAAAAGGAGCTTCCTTTTGCACTCACAGACATAGACGTGCTTCCTACCTCTGATGCAGATGATTCACCACTACCTAACATGGCAGTGAAGCACGCTCCTGCATCCAGTGCTGCACAGCATTGCACTGTTGAGTCTACCACACCTTCTGCTGAGACACACATAAGCATTGGTTGTCAAATTGTGGTGCCATTTTTTATTGCTGGGATGGGTATGGTTGGAGCAGGTTTCTACCTAGAACATGTTCAAGTAAGTCTTGTGAAGCAGTCATGGAAGTGATAACAAATCCTGTTATTTCTCTGACACTTTTACTTTTTAAACATTGTTAATCAGTACAAAGTTTGCAAATAAAAGAGCCTCCATCATAATAGTGACAATAATTACTACTCCAATCCAAACATTCCTTCACTCATTCTTGCATGAATTCACTGGTCCATTTGTCATCTGTCCATCCATCCAGTTATTGATGCACAAATATGCAGTGCAGTCAATCAACTATGGCAGATGTCTGAGTTTACAAATCATGTACTTCCTCTGATTTTAGAATTGGGAAGTGTTTATACAAGTGCCTGAAATCATCATCCTTGTACCATCCCTCCTAGGACTAAAGGGGAACTTAGAAATGACCCTTGCATCAAGGTTGTCTACAGAAGCCAATTTAGGACATATGGATGATGCAAAGGAAAAATGGAGCATGATCTTCGGAAATTTAACATTAGTGCAGGTATTTTATAATTAAATACAGTATTTCATCACTGACAAGTGCAAATTTATTTACATAAACTCTAAAAACCCAGTATGTGGACATTTAAAGGCCTGCTGCTACACGTGCAGTTGCCATTTCAATTTGCACTGTGTACTGTATTGTATTTTTTTACTCATCCTACTTCACAAAATTGTCTCCCTAACCTGCCATGTAATTGGAAAGGAAAGGACAAAAACACAAAGAAAGGACACATTGACAGAAAATAGTTGCTTCAAGCCTGCCAGAGAAATTAAAAACTTATGGGCTACAAACATTGCGGCCAAGCATGGACTGGATTTCCTGTCATGCTTTCCACCTGGTTTTAATTTTAATATTAGACATCCCCGTTGGTATGTACATGCAAAAGTGTATTTTTACTCTTATCAATAGTAGTCACAACCAACACATGCACTTGCAATACGTAATCAGGCTACCAGTTTTAGCTCAGAGCCATCATCAGGCCTATGACAGAAAAATATGAAAATCAAACTTCATACATTCTGGTAAGAGGAAATACTCCCCCCTTTTTTACAATTACATATATAAACTGTATATCAATATATAAATGTGCTGCCTAAGAGAAGTATATGTTACAACGTAAATGTAAAAGACGTAAAATATAAAAAAAACATGAGTATAAAAACGTGAACATAAAAAATGGCCTGCTGTCCCCCCAGCGCGGTGGCTTCCACCTTCACATGGCTTCCGCGCCACACGGTAGTACTTCGCGCCAGCAAGGTGGAACCCCGGGTGGTGTCGGCTAGCGCGCCTAAACTTCTTCAGATGTTACTGGTTGCCTGAGTTCCCTCCTAGTGCCTGGCAAGTAGAAGCCGCAAGTCAGGATCCATATGCCAGCGTTGTCAAATGCAGGCTCATGCAGGTCACGGAATAGCTAGGATAGGCTTCCGGCCCCCCTGTACAATCTTTCGGTCGTCATGATGGAAGAGCGACAGAGAACCGAGTAGTTGGGACTGACTGATCGTAGTCTCTGCATCGCGAGAGAAATACAACACCCTCGCGCCATAAGGTCGTGTCATTCTGCTGTGTGCAACTTGCGGAAATGACCTTGGAGGTTAAGCTATATGAACTGACCGCGCTATTTGAAAGCTGTATTTTGGAAACAGAACGAATGAAAGCTCGGAGAAGTTGTTTAAGATTTTGATAAAGAAAATGTATTAAACGGGAAAAAAATTGTTTCGTCGTCAACTTTTGTTACTTCGTAGGCGTGAAATTTTCTTATGCGGGGAAGTATTAAAAGTGCAATGTGTAATGTTAATCAAATGGGAGAATTTTGGTGCTTTTTTATCCTGACGTCTTAGGCGGGAAAACATCTTAACAGGGGACGTCTTAAGCGAGTTTTACTGTACATTGATATACAATTTATACACGTAACTGTAAAGAAAGGGGGAGTTGTTGCTTAAAATTTTTTGGGTTGTTGCCCGGCGTCAATTTTTGGTGTATGACCAACGTTTCGGGATCACTTGTTTGTCCCATCTTCATGGTCTTAAGATGAGACAAACAAGTGATCCCGAAACGTTGGTTGTACATCAAAAATTGACGCCGGGCAACAACCCAAAAAATTTCAAGCAACATTACGACCACGGCAGAAGCCTTCAATTACAAAGGGGGAGTTTTTCCTCTTACCAAAATGTATGGAGTTTGATTTTTATAGTTTTCTGTCATAGGCCTGATAATGGCTCTTTGAGCTGAAACCAGTAGCCTCATTACGTATTGCAAGTGTATGTGTTGGTTGTGACTGTACTATTGATAAGAGTAAAGATACACTTTTCCACCTGGTACTGCCCCACAGTGGGTAACAAAAGCAATTCCATTGAGCTGTGTTAGATGAGGGTGACTGGACAGTAAATACGTAATATTAAAAGGCTGTATCTCTAAATGGAATGTCATATCTCTACAGCTCTTGTGCCATTTTCAAACATAGGCCCCAGTCCATGAACCAGGAACATGGGTGTCATACCATACATGAACAGAAAATGCAAAATATGTTGGTTCTCCATCTTTCATGAAGTAGGCAGTTCTTCATAACTGTTGCACTGAGAAACAGAGGGCAACATGAAATTGTCAATCATATTCAAGTAGTTACGTTACAGTCACTCTGTGCATTACACATTGGAGCAAACAGATCTATTGGTTCTATAATTTTGTATTTGAGTTAAACTATTGACAAAGCACAGTTTCACTAGATTATCTAAGCAACTCAGTGGAACACAGGCAACTGAAATAGATGCAGGCCTCAATCCCTCACTACAGATTGATCTGCATGCACAATGATAGGATACTGAACTTGAAATCACCACCTCGCTGTGGTGCTTTCCTTTAGTCAACAAACACGACCGAGTAACTGACATATTGCCTAACTGACACAAGATACTGCCTAAGCAACCAATCAAATAACTAGTAAGTGTAAATAGTGGGTTCCACTGTATCTTCTGCATAACAGCTGCATTATATTGGCTAAATTTAATTTAATATGGAATGTCAACATTACAAGCACTTAAGTTATTTGACAGATTGTGGATATAATATTATTAGTCGCAGCAATGTATGTAGTTCAGTTATGAATTTCATGTACACAAAACAGTTTTCAAAATACCATTATAGGATTTGATGCTTTTTTCAGTGTCAGGCCATTGTGGTGGGACTCATGTCAGCTGTAGTTGCTGTAGTGATGGTGGGTGTGACACAGCAAGAATTCAGTCTCAGTCACACATTACTTTTATGTTCCTGCAGCCTCATTACCTCATCCATAGCCAGTCTTTTATTAGGTAATGTCACTTTATACCTAGGATTTATAATTTGTCATCCAGCACTTCAGACATTAAATTCATAAAGTAAACTGGATGTTTATACTGCATTACGGGGTGTAAACAGAATTTTGTACTAAAAAGAACCATTTTAAAGACCAATTAATCGATAACAGAATAATGATAAATTTGATTTAAGGAAATTAGTTTCCATGGTGTGGACTATAATCATCATAGAACATGGTTCAGTGTTAGCTTTATTTTTTGGAGGGATGAATGTTAGTCACTTTAAATTATGGTGTACATTCCCATCATATTTGAAATATACTGAAAAGCTGTACTTTCAAACAAAGATTTTTAACTGTGGTTATTGACATATTTTGTAGGAAAAAATAAGCCCCAAAACACTACATACACATTTTTCCTCAAATATCTGTGTAACTGCCTTAGAGAAAAATGTGACATTAGAATGAAAAGTCTGAGTTTCTGGGATGTCATACTGTGTTAACTGGTAAAGAGTTACTGGTATTTTGGAGGGTCTGGTAAGCCAAGTCTAAGATTGCTATAACCTGAAGATGGATGCAGCATGCTTCTCCAAAATGTCAGTAATTATTTACCAGTTAACATAGCGTAACATCCCAGAAGACTTGAATAATAATAATAATAATAATAATAATAAATAATAATATATAAACCACTGCTGTTAGAACCTCAAATTTCACAAATGTTATGTTTTATTTAAAAATTAAAATTTTGTAGTATAAAAAGGTAAAGTTCACCCTAGAACAGGCCATGAAGGCCCAGAGGGGGGTAGAGGTATAGCTCTACTCTTTCTTTGACCCTGGCACTAGATGGGGGTAGGTGGTCAACTCCACGCCCCAGCCGCTCCCCCGGTACCCATTGTATAGGAGGCTGGGTGGGTCCAGGGCCGTTCTGGATGGCTGTGAAAAATCTCGCCCCCACCGGGATTCGATCCCCGGACCGTCCAGCCCGTAGCGAGTCACTATACCGACTACGCTATCCTGGCCCACTGGAAGATCAATATTTAATAATAATAATAATAATAATAATAATAATTTGACAGTATTTTGTCTCCTCTGCTTCTACAGGTATTATTACAGCAATAGTCGTAATTGTTTCTCGCTGCTTTAATATCAATCCTGATAATGTTGCAACTCCTATTGCTGCAAGTTTAGGTGACATCACATCACTGGCTCTGCTGTCATGGATTGCTTCTATGTTGTATGCTGCAAAAGGTAAGAAGCATCAGAGTGTATTGTTAAATACTTGAGTCTGTAGATCTTTAAAAATATAAATATTGGTAATAGAAATTATAGTTCAGAATCTGATACACTCAAAATTTTTCTTTCATTCCTCATATTTTGCCTCAGTACCTTAATGATACATGCAAACTAATGCTGAAATGAAAACAAACATGACTGTAAGTCTTTGGTGCATAAGGTAAAGTTTTAAAATGATATTTAATTATGTAACTTTGATAAGTCAAAAGGTCTTAAGTCTTTCTTAGAATAGGGAAGTGGCTTCTTTTCCATGCTATGATCTCTTATTGAATATATCCTGGAAAAAAAGAAAATCTTCTGGCCTTCTCAAGTGTCAAATTATCACAATTTCCGAATTACTGGACGTCTGATTAAAGGAATTTTGCTGTTTTATTTCACACATTTGGAACGCTTTCTTTCTCAGAGTAACACTGTAGTAGCACTGACAGTAAAAGCTCCATTCATGCTATGTTTTAATTTTAGAAATGGTTTTTTTTGCTTTTTTTACTTTCTTTACTTTGGAGGACCTTTTTGCACTATCAATGTTTTCGTTGTACATGGAAGAACTCACAAATTACTGCAAAAGGACACATTTGAAGCACAAGTGATTTACTGGTTTTATAAAAGGAGGTGATTTCATTTTCAGATAACTTTTCCTGGATTCCGCCTATGATTATTGGGTGCTACATTCTGACAATCCCATTCTGGGTTTTCATTGCCAAGAAGAATAAATACACTCAATCCGTCCTCTATGCTGGTTGGACTCCAGTCATACTAGCAATGTTAATTAGCACGTGAGTACAAAAACCTAAATGAACATAAATATTTCATGTTGTAAAGGACATGTCCTTATGTGTTGCAATAAAAAAAAAAAAAAGAAATATAAAACAAGTATAAATGCAGTAAGCATTATGTACTTATTTATACTTCTTTTCATTAAAATGTTCATTTTAATATTACTAATCATGTTACTGCTATATATAAACTTATTTTTCATTTAACACTCCAATACCATCCATAAATAAATTCAGGTTGTTAAAGTCTTAATAAACAGGTAGAGGAAATGTCCATTGAAATTCAATGGGAAATCATATCTTTCACATCTTCATCCTTTATCTCTTTTCTGTCATTCCTTTATCTTGTTTCCTCCTTTCTCCCTTCAGACAGTCACTTCATTTACATCTTTACTCCTCAGGTGGCACAGTTTTGGACACAGAGGTTTTACCTGTATGAAAACTATTACCGGATAGAATAATGTAATATACATACATAATCACAAAGCTTGATAATTGCCAAACAGAGGCCTTTCAAGAAAAGCACAAATTGAACTATTCATCATTTGAAATATTTCTCTTTTTGACCTTTCCAGTTCTTGAATTTTTATTTCAAGCCCTTTGAACATGATGTGAAAGATTTGTTAGAAAAAGCCAATTGAAATAAGGTTAAACTTGAACTAATCCTTTTATGAACACGTTTTTGTTGTCCTTTTAGTCCTTGTCAGTAACCACTTTCCTGTTTGGCATGCTTTATTGTATTTGCTAGATTGAGACTTTTCAAAGGAGGCACATCTTGACCTGTTCTGCTTAACTTAAATTTGAACCCATCATTCTGTGTAATCTAAACCGTTTTGGCCTGATTCTGTTCTTGTGGACCTATTTTGATTACATATTTGCATGTCACATCCCATAATCATCCTCGAACTACCATCTAAAACGAGTCTGACTATAAATGACTAGGAAAGAATGTAATTTTAACATTTACTGATAAATTTTGTGTGATTTTTTTATGTTTAGATGGTACTATAACGAACATTCCAAAGTTGTGTGCCAATCTGACACGTAAAATAGCATAGCATGGCATGATGCAGCATAAAACTTTTTTCTGCACAACTACCACACACAGGATAGTCAATTTTTGTGTGTAACAGGGAAAGAAACATTGCTGTTGCAGCAATAAAGGAATGTCAATTGATGAGTAACTTTAACATAATATTTCTATCTTTACTTTCAAACTTGAATACCCAATATTTCAAATTTTAACCACGATGTTAAATTTTTCCACTAATAGCATTTAATTTCATTCTGATTTTGTACATTTTTTAAGAGAGACATATGTAATGTTAATGCACATCTGACATTGTAAAATTATAACCCAAAAATTGAGGGCAATAGAAGTTTTTGTCCACATTATTCTAAATTCAAGCACAGCCCCAAGCACAGCAACAAAATAATGACTTGGCATGACGAGAGTTAAATTTCATTTTTGTCACAGGCTTGCAGTATCAAACCGTTTAAATAAGTAGGTAAATAAATCTTTGTGATATTGTGGACATCCTTATGTTTATTATTGGCTTATGTTTATCCAATGATATAATATTTGAAATGTCAAAGCCTCCAGAACTTTTCATTGAAGCAATAGCTAGAACTGAATTTTGTTGACAATTCTGAGTTGTGTTCACACATTTTATTACTTGTGTCGATTACATTTTGACATACTCTTACAATTATAGTCCTAGTGATCATGAGTCATGGTCAAACATGAAACAATTAGTTCTTTACTTCTAATAGACACAATATCTTTGTTTCAGTGTTTTCTTAGCTACAGAACAATGTGTGTGTCATCTCATTTTATTATGCCTTATTATTATAAGACTATTTTATGTTACATTACATCTCATCTTATTTTCCTTCATTAAAATCACCTTTCTTGAAACTGGAATGTTGACAGGGAGTATTATTTTGTGTGATAAACTCGTAAGGGTGTGGGAAGAATTAACTGTGATCTCTGTTAAAGTACTTTCCCAGAATTTTCCTGGAGAGACAGAAACATCACAGAAAACCTCAGACATGCAGCATGATTCCAGATTGAGAATTAACCTGAACCTCTCACATGTTAAGATGGTTTACTAGCCATTCAACTGACAGTTAGTGGAGCAATCTTACAGTGCACAAATCTATCCTTATTTCTTTCTCAAACTCTTAAGCTCAAGTGTCATAAATCTGGCATTCATAGAGATCTTTAGGAACACAATGCATGCAATTTTCAAAGTCCTACTCTTCCATAGTGTAAGTGGTAGCTATCTGTTTAGTGACATGTATTAAGCATTATTTTCGTCATAAGAACCTTTATTGGATGTACTATCCATGATGTTACCATCCCTGTGCCATATATTTCAAGTACAGTGAATTGTATAGAATATCTGTTAAATAATACCTCTTCACTTTCTAGGTAACTTGGAAATACAAGATGCTGACATGATGCTCGGAGTTGGTTCAGCTAAAGCTTGGGCTCCATCCTTGCTGCAGGTTAGCTGGCCTGATCTTGGACATCCTGATGGCTAAGTATAAGGATATTGCTGTGTATCAACCAGTCATCAATGGTGTGGGTGGAAATCTAGTCTCTGTGCAAGCCAGTCGTCTCTCTACTGAACTACACAAAGATAATGAGTTGGGAACATTGCCTCCTGCTGCACGTATCTGTATAAGTCCATTGGATGCCTTCCTTTCAAAACGTAGTAAAACAGAAGAACATTCAGCCAAAACAATCAAGAAAATAAGGAGGTCCAAACCCAGTTTTCTGAGATGAGTAAAATTCAAACCAAATCCTAAAGAATCTATGATCAAATTTCAGTCATGTTGGTTACAAAACAGATAAATATCCTACTATTTTTTGACAAACATTTAACTCCTTTAATTGTAATATTTTATCAGGTATGCAAAGGTGAACACATAAATATACTCTGAATTATGATATTATTTCCATATGTAAAATTATCTTATGATTTCACATAACAATAAGCATCACTTTTACACAAGTACCAGGGTAATGTTTGGTTACTAACACTATGTGCTAAACAATGAAAAAAGTGTTACTGTTTGTTACCATCCTATCAGATACAGAAACATTTCAATTTAATGTGCCTTTGTGATAATGTACTTTACGTTGAAAAGCGTTAAATCAGATTTCAAATGTATTAATAATTCTAATAAATACTGCATTACAAAGAAATATCATCTTATTTTGGTTTTCATTCTACATTGTAACAGAATGCAGTATTAAATATACAAAAATTGCTTTAAAAACATATCACACGTGAAGGGCCGTAACCTGTTCAGCCCATCCAATTGATATCATGGCTTGGGTTGTTCATAATTCTGTTGGAAACTACAAGACACATGATAATTTATATCACTTGGCATGTCCTAAATGCAGATTTCTTTATAATAACACTGTTAGAAGTCCATATTTGTGATATTCATGTGTCTACATAATCATGACAGTCACATTTGTAATTCTATCATCTTGTGAATGATTTTATATAAACTCCATTTCTGGAGTTTATAAGCTTATTCAATGAAATAAAACTGATGACAATGCATGGCATTTGGTACACAAATATAAAAAAGTGATGTCACAAATCTGTTATCATACTACTGACAGGGCAAGAAAAACAACTGACTTTTTGAAGCCAGCAAAGAGGGGAGGGGGAAAGTGAAACTGTATCCGTTTTATTCTGATTTGTTTCAGAACATTATGCAGTGACTGCTAGGGTGCTGATGTTGATGGTTATACCAGGTCATATTGTATTTGTGTACACTATCAAATATTTCAAAGAAGGAACTGCATCTCCTACAAAGCTCTTTGTCTTTTCCTATGTCACAGCCGCTTTTGTCCAGGTAAGGAAAGCAGTGGCACAGCTAGGTTCTTGGTGTCCAGCGCGACTAGACCCTGTGGTCGCCACTTGCAGAAATCATGAACTTTAAAAATGACAAATATACACTGAATTTCAGCTTGGCTTAACAATTTAAAATATGTTGAGCGTAGAAATCAAATTTTCACGAAAGATAGAAAATTTCATCATCCAATGGACTGCGTCGCCCCTGGCCATCCATTACAGGCTTTTGATACCAGAAATGCCTAATGTGAGGGATGTTGCAATCTAGCAGCGTTGTATAGTACTTGAAATGTGAGGTCCGTAACAACAGCCTGCCATCTAGTGGCGCTCTGTGGTACCTGTGAATGCTAAAGAAGGTGAGTCTCCTTATGCCTCCTCGGCTTTCCTAACAGCCTAATACCACGTTCAGTTTTGTACGAACAATTTAATTTAATATGAATAAAAACAGTAGATCATGGACAGGATTTTAAACTGAATAACAAGTTGCTTTTGCTATTATCCATATATGCTCTCACTCTGATTAAGAACTCTTTAAGTTTCTCATGTATATAATTTTTGCCTCATGCTTCAGTTCCTGCAGCCACTTGTTTTAAGAGGAAGCTGACAATATCTATACACTGTTAGGTGTTGTATATACAGATGGCAATCAACTTACTGCTTTTTTGTTTAAATACAGATAATAAAGGAAAATGCAAAACATTTATAAAGTAATATTATAGTGCAAGCTGGAGCCTCTGTTGGACTGGCATTACAATCGGGACTTTCAGCAAAGTTAGGTATCATCACTTTTATGACACTATCCCAGAATTTGTCTGAAGACAGAAACACCACAGAAAACCTCAATCGACAGCACGATTACAGGAAGTAAATATCAATAGTGATTCACACTGCAGCCTAACTGTAAACAGGCCCTGCTCAGAGTGAATATTTCACAAGTTCCTCATGACACCTTGAGGCACTACTGATAACAAGATGTTATAAAGTTTGTTAACAGATGTCAGGTGCTGTATGAAATTTGATATTACAAATCAAATTTGTTACATCATGAAAAGCATTTCCTTAAAACCATAAAAACGTTCTTCTGCAAGTTTTATTGTAGTGTTGCTTTCCTTGAATTGTAATAAAACACATTTGCTGGAAGTGGAATGGAAAATGTGGCTGCAATGCACACGCGTAAGTTCTTGATCTTGTTGCAGGTTTCCATTCTCCTCTATGTGGCATACATACTAACATACTACTTCTGGTCGCGCAATGTAGATCCTGACAACTCAACAATCCCATACTTGACTGCACTGGGTGATTTACTGGGCATCATGATTTTGGGTCTTACATTTGAGTTCCTCTATTTGGTTGGAAATACACAACTGTCAGTGTGAACTGACAGAATGCAAGTTAACATCACCATTAAATACACATTTATTTTGGATATACAATTATGAACAGTTTCAATTAGCTGCTTAATGTTAATTTAATCATTGGCAAATTAGCCAGCTAATAAACATATTTTAACACATAGAATTGTGATTCTGTGAATGAGAAATACACGTATTAAATTTTGAGGCTGATACATGTATGCAAATTGTTTCGATCAAAAAAGTTATAATTTTGGCTTCTTTGGATCATTCTTTAACAGAAATTGTAGTTTTGTGTGTAAAAGAACCAATCCTGTAGGCTATCAAATCTACATGGGTTCATGATGCTGATTGGTGCATATTCTGTCTTGCAACATGTCCATAGCCCCTTCCACAGTGAGTTTTCCACAGGAGGCGATCTAGAGCTTCCTCTTTCAAATTCCCATATCTTCTCTTTTCCTTAAGGTCATCCAGCAGCTGCTTACATCTTCTTCCTCGTCTTATCGCACCTTCTCTCTGTCCTTCAATATTGCAACACTCTTCTCTGTGGGTTAACTGCATAGTTACGTGAAATTATTGTGAATCATCAAAGTGGATTTTGACATAACAGATAAATGACTGATCAGACATTCTGGGTTTATCAGATACCTGAGAAAATGGGAATACAATGTGGCACTACATTGGCTATTTGTAGATTTCAAGACAGCCAACAGTCTGGTTGAAAGAGAGGCTCTGTTTATATTCTCATTGAGTTTGGTGCACCCAAGAAACTGGTACAATGTGTTTCAACAAAAACTACAGCAAAGCTCACATATGTAAACATTTGTTTGATTCATTTCCCATTTAGAATGGTCTGAAAAGAGATGTTTTAGCACCATTATCTTTCAACTTTGCTTCAGAATATACCATTAGGAAGGTCCAAGAAAATCATGAAGGATTGAAATTGCATGCTGATGATGCTAATTTACCAGGTTAAAACATACATTTTTATACAGGAAAGGAGGGGAGAAGAAGCTTCATTACTTGCTAGTAAGGAGCTTGGTCTAGAAGAAAATGCTTAAAACTATGTATACATTTATGTTTCGTGACCAGAATGTATGATAAAATCACGACATAGAGGTGGGTGATAAATGATCTGGAAATGTGGCAAAGTTCAAATATTTGGGAACAATAACATATCAGAATAACATGTATGAAGAAATTAAGAGCAGATTGAATATGGGGAATGCCAGCTAGATTACAGTTCAGAATCTCTTGTCTGTTGTTTTATATGGGTGTGAAACTTGGTCCCTCACAATGAGGGACAAACATAGGCTGAAGGTGTTCGAGAATAGAAGGTTGAGAAAGATATATAGGCCTAAGAAGGAGGAAGTTACAGGAGGCTAGAAGAAACTCTATAATGACAAGCTTCATTAATTGTATTCCTCATCAGTTATTATTAGGGCGACAAAATCAAGGGGGCTGAGATGGGACATGTGGCATGTATGGAAGAAAAGAGAAATGCACACAGTTTTAGATGGAAAACCTGAAAAGAAGGAGACCACTTGGAAGACACAGGTGTAGGTAAGACAATATTAAAATAGATCTTTAAGAAATGGGATGGGCGAGCATAAAATAGATTCATCTGGGTCAAGATCGTGACAAGTGACAAGCTCTTGTGAGCTGGGACAGAGCACAGTTCATTTACCACACACTGTTAAAGTAAAATAGAACATGTGTACTCTGGCATGTTGCTTGTAGTTCTATTTAAAATATTTTGGCCACAGCAAATTGTTGTGTTCAGAAAGAGAACTATTTACTCACAACAGCATGCTGTTATGTGACCTCACCATTCTGTTTATTAGACATAAACTGCAACATTCTTACAGGTTAAATAACCATGTGCTATAATGTAAAATACAGGGTAATTGTGAATAGTAAACTGGGAAGGAGGTTGGAATTACCTATTTTAAACTGCTATCCCAACGTTTGTCTGGAGTGATCAAGGAAAACCATACATACCTCACCTTGATGTCTGATCTCAGTACTTGGAATCAAATTTGGGACCCATCGAATACAAAGTGGGAGTGGTAAGCAATCAGCTTTGATGTTTGGGAAACTGATGATGAGAAATGCAAGAATTCAGCAACATATGAATACAATTAAATATGGTCATAAAAAAAGGCATAAAGCAAAATAGACTTATGATACATACACATGGAACAAATTTTACTCAACAACTTCCTGCACTGTGGTAAACAATGTTGCTAATGAGAAAATCATTACATTAGTGTTGTCACAGCCAGTGCCATCACCACCATCACCACTGTGACTATACAGCACAACCACTGCCTTGAACAATAACAACAAACATTGTACTTGTACAAACTACAAATTCTTCTTCTGGTCAAATTCACATCTGATTTATTACACTCACATCCACAGTCTAAAAGAATTTATGTGTATAAACAAAAGCACTGAAAAGCAATAAGAATGTACTGTAACAAGACATGGAGTAAAATGTTAACAATCTCAGTTCACCTTTTAAAAACAAGACCTCAAACTGTATTAACCACCCAGTCTGGTAGTTTATATATATTTATATTGTGGAAGCTTTAGTTTATAGTCATAAGCAGAGCTGCAATATGAAAGAATTGCAAATCTTCATGCAAGCATTCTGGTTTGCCAGTCTTATCGAACTGGCAGGAAACTTCTAAAATAATAACAGTTAAAACAAAGACTGCTGTAACTCATATGTTTTATAAACAGCATTTATGCTTGGCACTAACTCTGTTGAATATAACAACCTTTATATTTTAACATAACTTGTATAATTCAACATAATTTTACTGTTTGAAAGGAAATCAACATTCTTGCTCCCTATGTGTAGGATAACACTTCACAACTTGGCAAGGAACTAATATTCCATTGTAGCCATACCATGCATTAATAACTGAAAAAATAGTTATTACATTACATTTACACACTTCTTTACATTACATGAGGATGCTTCAACTGACATGAGAACTGCATCACACCACGATGTTGAAATTAAAACAGAGCTCCACAGTGGTGTACTTCTATCATCACAATAAACACAGGAATGACCGCCCACAACTATATTTAATACTGTTCTACAGGATCTGTAATCTGTAACTATGTTCAGTCTCTAATGATGTTATTATCCAGAAAACAAACACTATTTCAAGATAGTAAGATACAATTTTCCTCACTCACATGCAATGTAATCATCCAACCACAATCATATATATAATATAAATCCATTGTAATTAAAAAGGGGCACAATGTATATGGACACAAACAAGCACTTAAAGAATGCTTCACTTATATGCAGAAATAATACAGTAACCACAATTTTGCAGACCCATAGAAGTATGGAAGGAATCTATTGTTTTTTTAGCCACTGTTACTAAGAAGCAATAAATTAGCATGACTCACAGATCATCTTCATTTGGAATGCATTATTAATCCCATAGTACAATAAACTGTATTCAAGAAGCATAATGACATAACAATATTGAGCAGAAGTGTTCAAAGAGGCATTAACGTAAAGAGAAATTATGTTCACTTCAAGGAAAACTACACTTACACAGTATTTTTTATGTGAAATAAAAATGTCAATAAAAACAACCAACATTTTGTTCAATTCATGGGCACACGTTAGACATGTGAGTTGATCTTAGATATAAAGTGACAGTATTAATGAATAACTTTTAAAATGGCCTACTACACTGAGCAATAAAATTTATGTCTACTACCCTCTACAAATTGCAAACGCACAGCACATGAACATGCCCATTATGCTAAGTCTCAGTCACATACCTGATTGACACAGAAGCTTAATGAACTGCACAAATATTATCAAAATAGTACAAGTTATATTGGGCATTGTCATACCATGGGGTTGGTTAAATTATGCCCTCTTGTATTAATGTGACTTCTGTCCCGTTTCACTGCTGTTTTGGGTACATTCCATGATGAAGTACACGATGCTCTTGAACTCTGCTGTCTATATCATGTCACCTTGAATTAGATACACAGATTTTGATGAATTTATATAATTTCTGGACAGTGATTTTTGAGAAAATGGTGTCTACTCTGTAACAGATTTCTGGATCCTTCTTGTGCAACTACAATAAAATACATTTCAATTGTGTGAGGTGACAAGTTACACCTGTTGCTCAAAGAGGCAGGCAATTACTCGGGAATAAATTTACAATGCATACTTCTAAAACAAAGTCTGTATTACTCTGGCCAGTCTTAACTAAATATCCTTTTGCATACCTCTGTAAAATCATCATCTTAATTACTCAGGTCAGACTTAATTAAATATCCTTTTACATATCTCTGTAAAAACTGCAGAAAGGCACAAAATTTCCAGCAATGCTCATATTACTTTCAGAGAGAAACAGAAGGAACTCTGCAACATTGTCCACTTTTTTTAAAATAAACATGTTTAAGTTGAAAATCACACGTTCCAATAACACAAGAACTTTTAAGAATGTATGGACAAAACCCGCCAAGCAACAGTACATACATTTTCTTAAGGTAAGGCATCCTAGGTGGGAGTAAAGGAAAAGAATTGAAATGTACATGGGACAACCAGAAAGAAATTCTTCCTACTTTTATCTCCTTATATTCCATCTTTATGAGAATAAACACATCAATCAAATTCTTGAACACTCAAATCACTTTCGTGTATCTGTAACTATTCCATTCAAAAGGTGGCAACAACACAGTTCACTGTAAAGTGGAAGAGACTGTTTGTGGTTGAAAACAACGAGGAATGATTGAGTTACTACTTGCCGAAGGCGAGAAGCTGCCTTGCATTCACAAATGTTTGCTCAAAGTGTATGGTGAAGCAATTCTGGATGTGAGTATTGTTCAGTGATGGCAAGATGGATTAAAGAACATGAAACAGGAGCAGCAGAACTTCATGACAAACTGTGAAGTGGTTATCCTTTCACTGCACAATGAGAGATGCACAGACAGGCAAGGAAAGTGACCTGTGAAATAATATTTCTATTGACACAACCTCTTATTAACTGCATTGTAACTATACAGGAAATGACATTTTTTGGCTTATAGTTCCATGCCATCTTTCACACATACATACATACATACTCAGATATTCAACTTATTACATGCCACTTAATCGGAAGGACTGAAATCTCAAACTTTACTTGTTAATATTTAACCGACAGATGTCAGAAAACCTCTAAATATTGTATAAGAACAGTAGAAGAATTGACACCTCAATGTCTCCAATTAAATGGTCCCTGTCACCACAGCATGGTGTGTCTTCTGGTTGTGGATGGCAGAAACAGCCTCTTGATATGGAGGATAGTTGCAAATATATTGAATAAGCAGTTGTGGACAGCCAGCAAGGAGTGGTCCTCCAACTTGGGAGTTGGGTGAGGGGCTGACAACTCCTAACCACAAGAACTTAACAAATTATGAAACGGAAAATAGAGCCTCAGATGGGAACAGATCCTTTGGCGCCCAGGATAGGGGCAGGTGGTGGGCACTTGTGACCATGATGATAAACCTTCAGAGACCATAAAATGTCGGGAATTTTTCGACTAGCTGAGAAACTGTCAGCTTCTCAAAAATGACTCTGCTCCATGTAGCTAGTTAATACTGACTGCTTCAGGATGTACACAAGGTGATTCAGGAGGAAACATTACTATTTTGGGACGTGACAATATCGGTCATTGTGAGAAAAAAGTTCATATGAACATGCACAGCGCATGCCATATTCAAACAGCTCTATCTTGGTAACCATTCAGAATTAGACACATGTTCATATGAACTTCTTTTCTCACAATGACCAATACTATCACCTCCCAAAATATTGATCTTTCCTGCTGAATCACACTGTGTATGAAAGACCTGATGGTGGCCTAACACAATAAGCTTAAAGAAGTCACTGATTGTATATTTTAACATAGTTAATAAAAGGCTGTGCCAAAGAAACCATTATTCCATTGAGTTTCCATGAAGTTAAATTGTTGCAATTATTCAATCTGTTTATCTACGCTTGCAAAGTGGTCCATACGTACTGTAGCCTATTTATTGGACATAACTGAAATCTTTTACTCAATAAAATGAAATGGTAATGTCCTACTCTTCATCTAATATTAAGATGTCAACCTGAAAGTGTGATGTAAATGACGCACATAACATGCACACATACATACATAGGTACATGTCATGCATTCCACAGATCCAAAATTTCATCCATTGGACCACAGGATGTGGAATACATCATGTGTTCATCTTCTAGTCACTGAAGAAAGCATGAAGTATCTGCTTCACATACCTTTCAGAATTATTTGTGTGCTCACAGGTAATCAGTCCAATTATTCTGTCTATTCCCATCACATCACACAACAATTTTAGAAATGTCTAGTGGAATCTTGTGTATGTCATTGGTTTGTGAACTCCAGTACCTGCTACAAGGAGTGTGAAGGATTTTGACCAATTTTTCCTCAGTGACCACTTGGACATTTCAATTCAGTTTTCATGTCCAATAGTGAATGACCTTGTATCTTCATTATTTAAAATTTACATGTCCCTCATCTGGGTACAGGTGACTGTGAATGTGTGCTACAGTTACAAGTAGTCTTCATTGCAGAAAGGAAACTTAACTCACATAAATGGTGGGCAGTAGCACAAAGAGTAGTATTTTCATATCTGAGATCAATTCTTCACACACAAAAATGAAGTTTTTATATTCAGTAATAGAAATTTATGATGGTCCTAGTACTTAGCCAATGAATCATACATGCAAGAATCTGCTGCTTTCACTCACCGTTCTTATACTTTTCTTTTACCAGTAAGAAAGATTCTTCTTCCTTCAATACTTCAAATTCATTCACTTGTGAAAAAGTTGCAGCATATGATTACCTGAGTAAACTAGTTACATTACAATTTAAGTAAGGAAATAAGTGAAAGTCAGAAGTCACATATTACCGACAAAAGAAATAATTTAGAAGCAAAATTTCTCAGCAGGAAATAATAGCAAAAATATTGCTGGTGACAGTATCAGATCAACACCATCGAATGTACATTGGGCATAGACAAGATTATATTTTCACAAAAAAATTTCCTGTGTTTCAGCTGAGCTCGGCCATCTTCAGGGAATAACCACACATGATATGAAAACAGTACTACTATTGGCATCATATCATAATGTCCATTTATGTATAAAGTGTCATTGTGTCATAAATACCAAAATTATGAAAAGAACATAATGCAAATTAATATAATTCAGAATACAAAACTGTAAAATTATGATACCAGAAGGAATTTTGTGACACTAATATTGCAAACTCGTCGTTGATCCACATACATCATCTATATGGCACAATCATTACATACTATTATCATACGCAGTATAATCCATGTATCAGTAAGGTCACTGCTGGAAAATGGACATAATTATGTCAGATGTAATTGGTCTTATTTCAACAGTGATGGCAATGATTACTTGCATTATACATGGTATGATAATAGTATCTAATGACTGTGCTATACAAATGGTGCATCTAAATCAGCTACAAGTCTGCCAGATTCATGACACACAATTCCTTCTGGTATTATAGTTTTACAGTTTTGTATTTTGTATCATATTAATTCACAAAATACATGTTTTTATATCTTATTATTTTCATATCATGCATGTGCATTCTCTGAAGATGGCTGGAGTGGGCCTGGCCAAAACATGTAGGAAATGTTTAAATGAAAATACGTATCACCTTGTCTATGTTCAGTGTACATTTCATGGTACTGACTTGATATGACTGACAATGTGTACATGGTATATGATGAATACACCTGAGACTGCTGGTGATGTTTAATGAGTGTGACTAGGGGGGTCTCTATTATAAAACAAATGCTCTTTCATTTCTCATCTAAATGCCACACAATAGCATTATACAGTTTCCCTTTTCAATGATAATTATGAACTAAATACTGTGAGGCACAGTGTGTTTTCTTGGTAGCTGGTATAGAGTAAAACAGAACAATGCAGAATGTGATACATACACAGATCATTTTGTTAACTGTGTATGTTCTTTGACACATTACACAGGTGTTCCTAAGCATGACAGCTTTATCATGCAGAATGCTGTCATCTGATGGGACATTTGGTGACAACCGCTGTGCTCAGAGCCATAATAAAAGGGACACCGTGTATTAGACAAAACTGCTATAAACAATTATATATTCTCTTTCTGAATTAAAATAAAACCATTACGTGAAAAACAGTACTGAGAAAGGAATGAAACTAATAATTTTGCTCCCACAGGAACTTCAATGTGTCTTAGAACTGAGTATATACACAGTTACATTAAAGTAAAACAACAGAATTCTCTGTCTGCTAAAATTCATATTTGTTTTCAATTCTGATAAGTACTGTAATTTCTTTCAGTCATCCAAAGGTCATGTTTTGCTTCATGTTAACAAGCATTTTTGCTCCGTTAAAAATTATAATCATTTCCAACCATGGCTGCAGGCAAACAAACTCATATTCCAGATCTGACACAACTAAAATTTTATGCTGAATACCAGACACCACAGCAAATGCCTTGCTTTGGCAATGACTGCATTATGTGCAGGAATGAATAACCACCTCTCAACCCATGGCAAAGAAGCACATGACAGGAAGGAGTATGCTAAAAAAGGAAACAATTTTCTTTCATGTGTAATAACAAATGAGCACATTAGTTCACAAATAAATGTTCTTAAGTTTGTTATGCCATTTGTAAAGAAGGTGTTTCACATTATAAGTGGATGATCCAGGCATTATTCATCGTTTAAGCATCTGAAGTATTTATAACCATAATTTCCATACCTGCAATTGAAAAAATAAAATAAAATGTAATAATTAAGTGAGCTGTGGATAATTTCATGAATATGTAAGGAACAACTCTGTTAAGTGAACAATCTTGAACCACATGATAGTTTTACATAAAACTGAATTGGTCCTTCAAAATAACCAAACCATTTAAAGGTCATATAGGTATTCAAAACAATGAAAAGCAGAGTCAAGCTATCAATTCTGTATCAATACAGATTTTGCATTGACAGTTCAGAAACACATACTAACTAACAGTCATATTATAAAATAACACATAAAAATGTTTTTAGCCATTAAATATACAAGATTTTTATGCATTACAAATTCTGAAAATTTTGTGGCCTGCCTGTTTCACTCTAATGTGATATACAAATATATCAATTACTTTTCCTTTGCACAGCCTTGGCATGGCAACCAGTCAGTTATATAATGCTGTATTCTCATCGCTATAAAGAGAGAGTCTACATGGACATCAATTCATTTCTGTGAAACTAATAGTTTAAAATCTACAACCAAAAACTTCCATCACCGCAAATATCTTACATGAATAACAACAGTTTACCACAAAATACCAGATTAAACATGATTAACTTTCAATGCCATACTGAATGCAAACAACGTGTCAGACAATTAAGCAAAATACACACATGACATAAATAAGGACTATCAAATAATACATCACTCTGTCCCACTCCCAATGGAGTGTGTACTTAATAATGAGACGTTTATCACTGAGAACTCCTTTTTACAAAATCTTAGTAAAAATTACAATATGTCAATAAAATAACTATATGAAAAATAATTTTTACAACATTTAAAAAACATTCACTTTAAAAACATTACCTGTTTAAACCACTATCATCAGCAAACAAATATAAATGACTGCTGTACATATGTTAAGATGCATCATATGCAGTTTAATACCTTAAGCTACAGAGCCCATTTTATAAAAAATCAATTACAAAGGAGCTGTTAAGTTCAAATAAAATCACTGGAGCTAATTCAAGAAGCATTAATAAATATTCCCAACTGTGTACACCTGGTGTTACCCCCATCCATTCTACTGGTGACACAGATACCCATCCACCCACATACTGAGAAGCCATGCTCTCGAGTTTGGGCATGTGTTCAAGAAACATCACTTAATGTGGTCCCTGTTTAATGATAAGACTTTGAGAGTCTAATAATGGCTGGGGCACAGTGCAGCAATTGACAGTGGAACAGCTGCAGTGAAGCTCTGCACGCACCTTGATCTGTGACAAGACATTTTTTTGGTTCACTCTCAGGCTGCGATCCATACATTGTGTGCTAACTCACCCACAGAGTGCCAGCTTACCATGGTGTTCAGAGAAGATCTCTCCCTGCCTGGCTGATGATGGTTGGAAGGTTCATCTCCAATGGATTCCCAGACATGTTCGAATACTCAATCAAAAAGAAGGCGGACACTCAGACAAAGATGGGAATAAACCAGTCAACAACCAGAAGTCAACATGACACTTCCACAAAAAGCAACATTGATGCCATGGTAAAGAACAGCCTACAACCCCACTACAAGCAAGTACAAGCAGGCAAATTATGGAATGCCTCACCACGCCACCCAACCTGCTAAGGTAAGTTGCTGTGGCCACTTTTAGGATAGCCACACGCCACATTACCAAAAAGCACATCCACAGGACTGGTGCCAAAACAGACCAATGCTCTTTATGTAAGAATGGCAGGATGGATACAAGGCATCTTCACATGTGTGCAACCCTCACACACAACAGAGTGTACAAAACCTGGAAAAGCATTAGCAGCAAGCAACCATCTTCTGGACAGCATGGAGTATGATGGCAGAACTGCCAGCAGAGGGCACCAGATGATGATGATGATGATGATGACGATGATGGTGGTGGTGGTGATAAGATGTCTGCCCTGCAGTCAGGCACATTCCATTCAATTGAATCATACTACACCCCAAGAATCAATGCTTGTGAATGGTAAAAGAATACTTTTGTATTTGTCAATGAACTAGTTTGAGGGAGGAACAAGAAATGAACTGAAGATCTGCCAAAATTATGACTGTCTAGATCAAAGTGCAAGATTTTCATACCTTAATTTCCCCAGAGTTCTTGCAAGAGCAAGGGACAAGCAGTTATCCATTAGTGAAGTGGATGGGATGTATACACAGCTGTAGAAAGTTTTCCAATATCTCTTTTATAATGCAACCCATATGTAACAGATTAATTAAAAGTCTGACAATTTTATATCCAAACACTATTTACAAATTTGAATATTTACAATATCTGCATGCTATTAGAAGCACCATATTGGCATTAGCATTCAAACTTCTGAATAAACATCTACACAACTTGCATTAACAACAAGTATGAACAATTCTCTTTAAATACAAGTTAATCCTTCTTTGAACCCAACTGATGCAACTCCCTCTTCTCCTGAGCAGAACTTTTTCCTGTATCTGAATGAGCATTGCTTACCTGGTCAACAGCCTTGGGCTTAACATTTTTTTCAGGAATAGCTGATTTAGTGTTTTTACCTTCTGTTTTGTTACGTGAAAAATCGCTACTCTCCTTTCGGTGCATTTTTGCATCAGACTTGGTGCTTGGCATGGATTTCTCTTCAGTAGCTTTACTTGGTTTGCAATCGCTAGTTTTTCCTTTCTGTGTCTGAAGGTCACATTTACTCTCAATCCTGCTCTTTCTCAAGCTACCTTCCATCTTTTTAACTGAACTAAAGTTAATACTGTTGCTTTCCTGGTCTTTTACTACCAATGTGTCAGAATTTAATGGTGCTTCTTTAACAAGAGGTATCATCGGTATGGCTTCCTCCTTTGAACCTGTAGGAGAGTCTTTTTCCTCAGCAATGCGAGGAAGATGTTGAGAGGTCCTATCACATGGCACTATCACACTAACGTTCACTGATGCTAAAGGTAATGGGTTCCTATGTTCTAATTTAATAAATTCACTGTTATTTGTATGTTGGTCCCCATCTGGTGAACTTTGAAACACAGATACAGAACGAGGCTCTGCAATTGCTTTCTTATCCCTACAATCTGAACGCTGATGGATATCCATGTAGTTAAGTGACTTTTCCACTGGCACATCCCGGGTAGGTCGAGCCAACAGAGGATGTTCGGGTGGTTTTGAAGTAACCACCTGAGTACTTGGACTGCCATATTCAATCACTGTAGGTCTTGAGGGTAATGGAGGGGACTGGGATGTAATTGTGACCCTGGGTGCAGTTGAAATGGTCACTTTAAGAGCAGGACTGCACAATGGGGAAATAGAAGATGGTGCTGGTTTACTTTTGCTCTCAGCACTGCGAGGATGGAGTCGGTCAGGTGAGAGAGCACGTCGCAGTAGTGGAGAACCTGGCTCAGCACTTTTGGGTCTTCCAAAACCCTTTTTGTTGCTAGAGCCTGGTGTTGATAATGATGTACCTGGACTATATGACTGTGTGGTATTAGAGCTACCAGGATGGTGACCTGCTGGGAATGCCAGTGGACTGGGGGATCGTGTTGGAGATGATGATGATGGAAGTGGTGATGGAGAAGGAGTTCTTGCTAATGGTGACAATGGTATATGTCCCACAGATTTCCGGCGGTTTGGAGAATGAATGCTTTTAGCTGCTGTGTGAAGTTTATGTTTGAGACCATGTAATGTGGAAGGTCTCTGATAATGTACTGTTGTACCAGATGGCACTCCTGCTGGACTATTGGGTGCTGAGGAGCTAGGGGAGCTGGACTGGGAGGAGTTGGCTGGAGAATGAGATGATTCTGGGGAGGAAAATGTAATACGATTTGTTGGAGGTGATCGCAAAGATTTACTGTGTGTTGGAGATGCAGGGAGATCCTGAGAGGACAGTGTTCTTGGTAGGGTCTGAAAACTTCTTGTGGGAGTTACTAGTGGTGGGGAAGATGTGCTGGCTGCTATCTGAAATAAATTAAAAGTAAACACATTAAAAAACACAGGCAACTGATTTTTCATAATCTCGAAATAAAGATCAAATGCAACCAGAAAAACACCACTTAAAGAAAGTCTCCCTTAAGCAGTGAACTGCCACCCAAATGAAAGAATGTAATTATAGGTTAATCAGCACAGGGTTGGTGCATATAGTAATTTTTATAAAGCAACAATAATTAAATGTGTTTGTGAAAAATGCATCAATGCTCAGGTCTGCCAGTTTCATTTCACTGCATGGCTAAATCTTTGAAATGACTTAACAAAATTGTTTCTCTTTGCGTTTGCCCCCCTTCCAGCCATTAGTGCATAAAACACATCACAGCCCTTTCTGAACATCAGCATGTCAGACAGTGATGTACTATTGCAACATAAATGTTTACTACTGTATATTATTAATTTAAAAATTACAAACAGTGAATTATTTGTCAAAAATGTACTGTTTACTGGTGATGTTTCAACAGTTGGCCAGAATTTATGTGTGATCACTGACATGCCAGCAGCAATGCAAGCTTATGAACAGCCAACATAATACCGATCTGAACGTAACTAACTTAGCACAGAGTGCACTATTTATTTATTTTATGCATGCTGTGCACAATTATGTTGTTCTTGTTCTGTTTATTATTATTGTTGCTGTCATCACAACTGCAGTCATAGTCACCACCACCACCACCATCATAATGGATGTTACTGCCCAATCATTAATGGCTCTGAAATCTTGCCATGGTATCTTCAAAGATGCAATGACTTCCGATGCCTTCATTTGTATTATCTCTCTGGTAATTGGAAGGCCATTGTTATATTCTTCTAGCAAGCACTCCAGTCCTTTTCTGTCAATGGCATTGAAATTCTCCTACTTGCACCCACAAAATGCTTTTCAGGTTGACTATTCTCCTTTATTAATATTTCTTTTTATTTTCTCCAGTGTTGTACATTTTGTTCCACAACACGGGATTTCTGTGCTGCAGCACAGTTGTTGATTTCTTCTGCAGGTTTATTATCATTAATTTAAAAATAGCACTGTACTGATTATATTATCACCAAAGAGTTTTACAGAATACTCGAACAACTTCTCACTTCAATAATCTGCCTTGAAATAAGCCGTTGGCATATCAATAACAAAATAAGAAGTATGAAATAATATGCATAATTAATGTAGCAGCCATAAATTTTCTTTACTCAGCTAGCCACAGCAGATACAAAATATTTGCCCTATTCAAAAACATGTTTAACTTTGTGCACAATTATAAAGCAAGCCCACATTTTTTAGGTGACAAATTAGTAGAAATTCTCATCTTATATTCAAGTACATACAGCAATTGTGTCATGCAGTATTCGCTATCATTACTAAGAAGCAGGGTCTTGGTTAGGTAAAAATATGCCACACTCTTACACCAGGTATGAGTGACCCATTGAGTTAAGACAGGTATAAAAACCGTAAGACACAAACGAAATGGAGAAGCATTAATTTCCATCCACAGAATGCACTACATTAGTTAAGCACACAAAATAATTTACTTTCTCATGTTTTTTAATATTTTTCACTTGAAGATAATGCTGTTATTTCTAAATAGAATTAAAGGAATGAGGTGAAACTAAAACTGTCAGCTGCTAATACTTGATGAATGGGAATAAAACAGTTATTATGTGACATACATAAATATCTTGCTGTAGTTGTCACCTAATCGGCTTGATAAAGTTTAACACATTATTTTGGAAAGTTATGCACAGATATACAAATGTCACTAGATAATGTAATGATTAACATTTTTGACCACCACTGATAAACTTACTCCAAGCATATGCAAAAATAAAGACAAACTGCCTCAATTCTTTCATATAATTTCACTCTCCTTTCTAATATATCATTACCAAGAGAAAAGCAGTGACCTGACACTATCTGCAGAGCAGAACTCAGGCATCACAATAAACACTGCTTAAATATCAAGAAGTTGTTAAGTCTCATTACAGAAGGGATATGACGATATTCCCGAAAAGTAAGAGCTATCTATAAACCATAGACAGAATAATTTGATACATCACCATTGAAGATGTACAGAGAAAACACAGTAAGCATTAAAAAAATAAAAATAATAAATAGAAAAAAATATGAAAACTGCATGCATACCATGAACTGGGGCATTAAATCAGCTGGAACAACAGGAGCTGAAAGTGGGCACGTAATTTTCATAGGCTGCAACGGAAAAAGACATGAAAATAAACATATAATCAGACCACTTAAACAGAAGCATGAGAAACTGCAAAACAAATCTTACAAGTTACTGTAAAGCTGTAAGTGATAGCCTGGTGGGTGAATTTCTTCTTTTTCACTAGTGACACCTAGGTCTCAGGACTTCTTCATTCCTTTATTGATCATATGCAGAGAATATGGACATTCTTACAAATATATGACCTCCCAAAGGAATCACAACTTTTAATTTTCTGTTTGGTTCAATGACGAACGACAAAAGGCTTGTTCACAAGGCCTCTGCTTTGAGCAAAATTTGGATTACAGAGAACTTCTGGCATGAAAGGTGGTTGTTTCTAAGTTTTATTACATTCCATTTCACATTGTCCACAGTTGTTACTGAATTACAGGCAGTATGTAATTAATCACAGCCAGTCCAAATACATATGTTCAGACTCTGTGAAATTTTCATAATGTTTCACCAGTCAAATTATATTAAGTGGTTGCATAAAAGTTTGTATTCATATATATACATACATGAAAACAGTGTAAGTTTAACTAACATGTCTCCTAGGAAATTTTACAAATGATCAAATGATACGTTCTATTCTTGCGTTCCACAAAATACCATATTTACCCAAATATAGAGCTACAATTTCGTCCCAATTAATCACCTAAAAAATGGGAAGTTACCTTATAATCTGCAAACATTCAACATGTTCTGTATAGGTATTTTCCTGAAAACTAATTATATGCAGGATTATCTTATATTTGGGTAAATATGGTATGCACATTATGTTCTTTAATTTCAAGCCCTAGTTTTGGTTGCCTGATTGGTGTGTTGCTATCCACCATACTCAGATTCTCCATTTCTCGTGGTGACCTCATGATGTTACAATGGTGGCATAATAGGGTTTCTTGAACAACTTCTACAACTGCATCATTTCAGCTTTCAAGGAAGTTGCAGATCAATACCTCTCTTTCCATTTTCTTAGTAACTTTTTATGATTCCACTTCCTTTTTACCCCTAAACTTTCTTTTGCTGTTTGTTTAAATATCTTCTCTTTTTTTAATTCTTCCTCAATGTTGTTATTTTGCTCAATTTGAGTCCATTTATTTGCTTCTCTCTCAAACAATCACATTAACTTTAACACTGTAACAGCTGTACCCTGAAATATATTTTCATTTTTTTACTTGATGTTCGTTTCTAATCCATCTTGGGGGCATCTAAATTGGTGAAATAACAGAATCATAAATGTCTGGTTCCGTTTTGGGTTCATGGTAAAATGCTGTACCAAATACCATGTCAGATACCTTTTAGAACATACTACATAATCAATGATTGACTTTTGCAAGTCACAGGTATTTACTGTTTCAATAATTTGTACAGAAGATGGCAAAAGGACTGACAATGACTATTTAATTGGTCTAAATATGTTGCATGTGTTTAAATTAATACACATATTCTTCGCATGAATTCATTGCAATACACTATCCAGGAGTGTGCAACTGATAAAGAAAATACTTATAATACACTACAGTCATAATCTCACAGCCTAGATGCCTGATAATGGCCACACTAATACTGCACATTATCACAATTCTGGAAATGATGATGCACTTACTTGTTGCATCTCCACACTGGCCCGCTTGCTGCTAATCCGACGAAACAGTGAAGATTTCCGCCTCTTTTCATTATGTTCCCGTTTCTGACGCCGCTGTCTATGCATGCTTCGTCTTGCTAGTTTGCTCTGCCACAGCTCCCGCTTACGTCCACCTGTCCTGATGGAAGTGTTTTCAAGTGCAGTGGAACGAAGAGTTACATGATCTCCTCCGGACAATAACAGCTGCAGAACCTGAGTGTGGTATAGGCCTTGTACAGCTTCACCATTGATATGTGTGATGAGATCCCCTGGTCGAACACCAGACTCAAATGCTGGACTTCCATCATCCACTGCCTGTAATATAAAGGTAATCCCAAAATATTACTGGAAAGTTGATGTACATTAACAACCTGTCAAGGACTTTAGACAAGATGACATATTCTTATGCCACAACTGATAAAACTCAGGAAACCCATGAAACATATTTCAGCATACGTTAACAAACTGCAGACCTAACAGGTTACACAACCACTTCCAGTTATTACGATATGACACACAACAATAAAAGAAGAAAGGAAACAAGAAAAAATAAAGATTAGAATTTATCTACTTTAACTCATCCACATTTCACTGTGTGAGCCATGCTAATTCCTAATTAATTATTTAATTAATTAATTTTTATAAAGACCAATGACAATCATGAAAAGTTCAAGGTCCTACAAACACTTGTAATGGCAACTTCCTTTCTTTGCTCAGTCACTGCTGTTGAAAATTTTATGTATCTATTACACAGGCCTCAGAGTAAAAGTGGTAATAGCATCTATCACCTACCACACAACAGAACAGTACCCACCATAACCAGATGGTGCATTGTATAGAAGTCAGTATCGCCATAATAAACTCGAATGGTGTGAACAGTAAAGCCAAATCCACGTGGTCCCCGTCGGATGATAATTGGAGGCTTAAGGCTAGTAACAAGAGGAGACAACTCCCGACAGGGTGAAGTATCTCTGGAGCTTGCAGTACTGGATCCTCCAGGTGACTGGACTGGTTGGGGAGGAGAGTCATCTGAAATTACAGCCCAGTATGCAAAAGCCTGATTACTGAAGTTTACAAAGTTCAGTAACTTTATAATGTTACAATCCTATATTTGTACATACCTAAAATTCACACACATTGTGCATAGGTTCCTAAAGTTTATGTTTATGTGCCATCCACTGCAAGCAAATTAGTCAGAAAGTCATGGTGACTGAGGCATGAGCAGCATATATGACTTAGGCATAAGCAGCTAAGTTCCAGGTTCATTAAGCGTCACAACTCATACTTCAGATGTAGAGATACAATTCTTAAAACAAAATACTGTCTCTTATGTCTGTATATATGTAATGTCTGTTACTAAAACACATACAGAAAAATCAGCCAAGCCATAAAACACAGAACAGTATACACATAATAAAAACATAATACACAGAACATGGCATCTTGTATATCTAACACAAGGCAACAGACAACACAAGTAAAATGGAGGAAAGCCTTAATAGAGCAAATTCCACCAACCAAGGTTTTTGATTTTGTTGCATGCCAACACTTGACCAATGGGTTGTGTCCACCAGAACATCCAGTTCACCATTAAGACAGAAAGAGATAGCAACAATAAGTTACAGCAGACCTCCTTGCTCCCTGGGTCATGATATATACTGCAAACCAAACTACACTATCCTCTGCCTTACCTACAAACCCACTACCACCCATCCAAAAAAGAAGCCATGCCTTCCATATTCATGCAGTATCAGAAAGAGCTCACTGCGACCAGGATAATCTCTGTGATGAGTTAGAATTTCTTAAGTTTCCATTTAGGCAGAGGATCTACAGTGATTGGCAGATTCATCAGGCCTGTCCTCCTGGGATGGTCACTCTGCCCAGTGAAAATCTGACCCTGGTCACTTTTCTAACCTATGTCAGTGTGGTGCGTAACTGTGTTAGTGGTCTGCTGTCTAGACAGTTCAAGTCACATAAACTCCCATAAAAAATTTCAGCTTTTTTCATTCAGTGAATGATGAAATAGGTAACCCTGGCAAGTGTGGACTGGTCATTCAAATGGGATCAGAGTCAAGAAGCAGTACTGGCATATCCATCTCCATCACCAGCATAAGCCATCAACAGCACAGCATAGCATCAACCAGGAGATCACATCCAAATACAGACAGCCATTATCCACTCTACAAGTGCAGATACTTGAACACCTCCTGGAAGGCAGTACAGTTACAGACCCATCCCAACATGAACAGGGAGGAAAACTGTGCTTTTCAGGGGCAGTGACAACTGCCATATTCAGCCCCCCCCCCCCCCCCCACACACACACGTGTACGCATGCAAACATACACATTCTCCACCTCCTTCTGCTTCATTACATTTTCCCCACTATTTTTTGTCTTCCCTTTCTTTCCATGTCCTTATTTTTCTTCCCACTGTTCAATGGCCATTTGAAGGAGTACTATTTCCTTAGTTTGTTCCACTTTCCAGCCCATCCTATATTACACGGTTTTATTTCTTTTTGTAATCTTTCAATTCTTGTAACTAGCTCTGATTCATTTTCATCTTTGGTCTTCTCCATTCCATAATCCAATGCTTCTTCACTCAGTCCACTTAGACATCTGCCCTCTGTACACAGTCCCCTTTACCAGCGTATTGTTCATTACTGTACTTTTTCCCCTGGAGTGGATTCTTCACGTGTCATTCTCCTCACTCTTTCACCCAACAACTCCGTATTTTTTTTGACCGACAGTCCTTTTTAAGACTACAGTAATTCATCACTACTTTCTCCTTCTCCCTACAGCCTTGCCTTTCAGTTCCTTTCAGTCTTTATTATTTTATTATATTTTACTTTATTTTAACCCTTTAAAGACAAAATGTGTCTGTTTTATATAAGGACTCAGTGTGTGCCACGTAGTAAACACTCTCCACCATGGTTATACAAAACCAATCTGACAATGTTGTATAAGGCAAAAGTTGCTGTTTGTTCTGAGATCTATACAAAACACATAAATGCAATGCGAGCACCACATAGAATTTTTTAATGTTAAACCTCGGTGGTATGTAAAGTAACTGCTAGGCTTTAAAAGGTTAACAAGATGATTTATTACCCCACATAAATTCATTTGGTATTACTTTTATTCATTTCTTATTTCTGTACATTTTCTCTCACCCACTTACCTTCTCTCACTTTAAGAAAAAATGAACTAAAATCACAGTTTGACAAACGTGAATTATTGTTTGCTGGCTTGCATTTTGATGTAAATTATATTGTTACATAGTAGGATTTTCAAAAATAAATACAAGACGGGGATCTTCTAATTAGCCAGTTAAGTAAAGAATCATAGCTTGCAATATTACACGAGCAAGTCAACCAACCACACAACATATGAGTGTGCATTTATAAGACTGGCTAATTCAAAGCTACACAATTCAAAGCCCGATTTTTCGGGCCCAAGCATTTGAAATTAACAAGCTTTTACTGTATAACTGTATGTACATCTTGATGTAGTGTTCATTATTTTTTCTAATTTCAACAAAAAGTTTTGTTAAGAATGCCCAATATAAATCTCATGGCTGTTGGATGTCAACTGTGCCATGCAGACAGACGGGCATGGTGAGGGTAAGCATTGCTTTCCACAGTTTCTTTACAAACATACCTAAAAGTGTTAAAATTGGATAGTTAACACTGGAAAAAAGCCAAAATTTCATGAACAATCAACATCAGAGTAGAATTTCTTTTGTAAATTAGTTAACACACAACTTCCAAAGCAGTCCCCATTAAAACACTCTTGTCAGCATTTAAAGTATGTTGCTGGTACAATTTGAAAAATATCACACCTGAAGGAATCATCAAGGAGAGACCTGATGCAGATGCACTTTTGATGACAGCTCTAGACCGATGTTTGCACGGCAAAGACATCCTCTGTGTATTTGAAGCCTCCGCACCGCATCGATTTCTTTCTTCTACTGAGACAAGTTCCTGAAGGTGCTCCAAATCCATGCTAGATAAACAAAAACAACTCAACTTCAAACACGACAGTTATCCATAAAATTAGTGTGTTTTGCCATAATTTCTTTCCTGAAGGTGCATCTACACACTGACATGATCTAGCAATGATGCCCGACTCTTGTGTCGCACATGCAAAATATGCAGAGTTATACAGTACCCAATTTACATTGCTCTTGATTTAATTACAGCCACTATATCCACTTTGCTGGAATAACTGTGTATAAATTTACTGTAAACTGGAAACTAAAAATTGTCAAAGGTTTTTAATGAAACCTTAACATTATTACAAATAAAATTCACTTGAATGTTTAAGAAATTCTGCATGTTTGTTTGTCTGTTTCCTTAATGAATAAAAGCATAAAATTGAATTCACTAGTTTAAACCCAGAATAATGTGCTTCATTCGAGAAACCGAAACACCACAGGCTGTCTAAAAAATATCACTATATTTTGGGAAGTTTACAGAAGACTCCTTTTTGATATATATCCAGACCACTGGTGGTGACACAAAGACCATACTCACTCATTTGAAAATGTAATACATACCGTATATTCTCGAATCTAATCCGCACTTTTTTTACAGTTTTAGAGGGCTAAAAAATCAGATGCGGATTAGATTCGCGGTCTAGAGCTGGATTTTGGAAAAATGATTGAGCTGCTGTACAATATAACAATAACGTAATTAACGTAATTAATAAACAATGTAAGAACAATACAATACAATAATCTATTATTTTATTATTTATTATTATAATTTATTATTCATCAGACTCGCCGTCATCACTCATAATTCGAGGAATGTTCAAAGATCTGGCCTTCTTTATCGCCTCCTCGCGAGTAGATCATATCTCACAAACAGTCCAGTCTTGCGTCTCTCTTGAAAAAACGTGAAGACTGCATCATCAATTTCAGGAAATCGTCCTTTCTTGGGTCCAGTGAATTTCCTTCGTGACGCCTCACACCCGCTGATCGCTGCCTTGTGTTTCCGCCATAGTCGAACGTTGCTTTCATCAACTCCAAAAATTGCAGCGGCTTTGCGGTTTCCATTCTCCTCTGCGCACCGAATAACTTCACGTTTGAACTTTGCCGTATATGAGAGTCGTTTAGATTTCAGGTGTCCCTCTTCCATAACTACGGTACACGACAAATTGGAACAAGCACCTCTCACGTTTCAACAACTAAAGATCAGCTGGCTTCAGATGAGATTGCGCACGTCTGTTGAGAAAGGCCCCGCCTCTATCGGTATGACTCATCGGCCACAGGCGTAGCGTCGGATTTTAACGCATTGGTAACATCCAATATTATTCAATCAGTCGCCCCGTGGGCAAGGGGTGGTTGAAGGAAAGGTGCGGATTAGAATCGCGAACTAACTTTTTTTTTTCGTTTAAGAAGTCACCAAAAACTGGGTGCGGATTAGATTCGGGTGCGGTTTAGATTCGAGAATATACGGTAATTAACATACAATTAAAATGCATCACCATCATCACAAAGGCCTGCCACTGGCCCATATCCTGTTTCAGAACTAACTGGCGTCTAACTTATGACTCATTTTCCTACAAGACATTTTAATATTATCCTCACCATTAATACATAGACTTTCCAAGTAAAATTTTTTCCACAGAGCTTCCCATCTAAAAGTTTATGTACATTTTGTCATCTTTTTAATATCTGCCAAATACAAAAAATGATCAGGTGATATACTAGACAAAAATGCATATTGATCAGCCTCAATAATTTCATCAACACACAATGTTGTAAATGGTGGGTACGTTTTGTATATGGTAAAATTACTACCCTTGGTTCCATCTCATTATTATACACACATACAATAATAAAATTTCTTCTGTTGCTTCTGAGAGCCCTAACTTTTGGAAACAGAATGTATTAAAACTCTGGATCTCAGAATGTCATATTTTTCCTACTTGGATCAATTCTGTCAGAATCTCATTTATAGTTTTGATATATAAGCTATATTTCACTTTCATCAAAGAAGCAAGATCCAGTATGAATGGATAAGTCATTTGTCAAACATCTGCCAGTGTTTCAGACTTGCACTTTATGTGTGTTTTCTGTCTGCCACAATTAAAGGGATTGGCCTGCAGTAAATACTACAGTTCTGCAACAATATCTACTACTGTAGAACTCAAAGATAATTAATGAATGCTGATACATGGTTTAAATTTAGGTTGAGTAACAAAAACAACATGACATTTCAAAATTAACAGACCTGGAACGATTATCCTCAATGGAAATTGAAAACCGCGGTAGAGAGTCTTTGCTGTGAAGGCGCCGCTTCCTCTGAATTTGAGGTGAAACATCATCACTTTCTGTTTGTGAAGATTCTGGTGTAGTTGGATTTGCTATTTTCTTCTGATGTCCTTGTTCTGTAAATTCGGCCAATTCCCGTACACCATCCGTTTCAGGTGTATCAACAGTGCTACCCAAATTGGATGGGGAAGATTCGGAATGATCCGACTGACCAGAATCACCACGTGAAAATGACTTCCTTGCTGTGCTATCCTCCAACTCCTCATATATTCCAAGCCGTGTCTGTACTTTACGATACTGTGGAGAGCATGATGAGAAAGAGCCAAACAATGGAGATTCATCTGTGTCATCTGTATCTTCTCCTATGTCATGACTGTATCTGTCCATTCGAGCTGGAAAAAAGCATAATACAATTGGTTATATGTAGCAGTAGTAGTAGCAGTAGCAGCAGCAGCAGCAGCAGTAGTAGTAGTAGTAGTAGTAGTAGTACACATTTATCATGCTGTTACATGGAAATCTGAGATAATATTTTATTTAAAATGAGGAAATAAGAAAATATATGAAATAATCATGTGATATTAAAGCAGAATACCTGTGGAGTAAAGTAGTAAGAAATGTCCCTACTACTTATAGCCAGGTGTAATTCACCCCAGTACACTTAAAAACATTCACTTCAAGTAAAACAGGATTACTAACTGTCAAAATAACTTGTGTCCTCTTCATGGGCGATCTGAGGAACAAATTCTGCTTTTTGTCTTAAAAGTGAATTCCAATCTACTCCAAAGAAATATGGATGTTCTTTCACTTCTTGAGGCCCTCCAGTTCCCAAACGATCTCTAGCATTCTGCTGTAATAATGCTGTAATTATATCCTTTGCTTCAGGTTGAACAGGCCAGTCATCTTCATCAGGCCATTCAATATCATCTGGGGATAAAATAAAGTGTTACTCACTGAATGCTGTTCAAAGGAAAGCTTCAAAATGTATAGCACAGACTTACTCAAATTATTAGGAATAGCAGAATGAACTTCTTACCATTGACAGTGTGAGCAAATAATTCTTCTGGTGTTTCTCCAAAAAATGGCACACATCCAATTAAAAATTCGTACAGTATTACACCCATTGACCACCAATCCACTGGTTTGCCATACCCCTGCCTGTAAAGACACAAATACACATACATAAAAAAAGGTGAACACTGCTTTGAAATTTCAGTTAATCATCTGTTATTTAATGTTTGGCAGAAATCAATATATGCCATATCACTGCAGTGCAAAAAATTTTCTTTTATGCTTATGTGTGATGATTCATGTTGTGTGAGCTTTGGATCATTCAATGTTTGACTTTTGTTGTGAAGGTTATATGATTCAGGATGTCAGTTACTGTGCAACATTTGAGGTTGCCATAGTGCTGACATTGAGGATTCTGGTCTTCTTGGTTGTTATGTTGAGCAGCAAAGTTATTCATTCCCAATGTTTTAAAGGAATGTACTGCCTCCATCTTCAAGGGTCGGGGAGTCTGTAAAAAATGCCAAACATGGAAGAAAAGAGGGAAATATGTTCATCCAGTGGGTTAGTTGGTTGAAACAGGAAAGATTAACAAGCCAATGGTGGAGAGGCAGTGCCTGGCATGATTGTGTGGGCCCTGGAAAGGGCCATAATTGGATGTGCAGTTAGGAACTTCAGCAGTAACCACCGGCAAGCAGATGGGAGTGATAAGGGCTGTGGAAAGGGCCTGGACTAGAACTGGGTAAAAGAAAGATGTTTACTTGGAAGGAAAGCAAGAAAATGCGGACTCTTAAAGCAGCTGGGACAAGCAATGGGTTCTGGGAAGGTGGGGATGATCAGAGAGGGCCTGTGTCCCCACTAGGGGTACCTACCTCAATATTACTTCTGGTGCTATATATTCTGGTGTGCCAAACACTTGTTTGTCAGAAAACTGTCTTGTTTCCCTGTCTATATAACCTTCATACAAGTTGGTAGCCACTGAAATCAAGACACAAAAACTAGGTATGTAATTCACTCATAAACAAAGGTCACAGGGACATCAATCTGCATTTATTTCATCACCACAACCATACATACAACCACAAATATACTGCACAAAGCATAATGCATTCAGTGTCAGGGGTTGAAAATAAAGCAACTAGTCACCAACTCTGACTGATTTCCAAATCAGCATTCAAGAGTTCAGTTTCATTGTTCTGGCAATCTCAAACTGTCACTTTTGGAGAAGAGAAAAAATCAAACCACATCAAAATAAATTAATGACAACATAATTAGTAAGTTATACCAATTAAACTATTTTTAAATTTTGTTCCTTGACACTATCTTCTGCCTGGCTTGTAGGTGTTCAGTATAAACTATACATCAAAAACAAACGAGTCTTGCATGATGATCAGAGCCCAAAGGCACAATGAAGCTTCAGAAAATAATGATACACCTTTCTGTGCGAACAAAACATTTGTCTGGCTACAAAATTTACAAAAAAAATTGATCCCTACCCATTATAATGTTTTTTGATGACCAAAAAACTTGTAACCAGTTTCATTAATATGTGTAACTTCAAGACACATTTTACAATTCTCCCTACAAAACTTGTACAATATGATACTGTTTATCAATAATAGAAGGTACACATCATACAAAAACCCTAGCATGTCTCAAAGAGCCCCTAGTGGAATGAAAAGTTTATTTTGCCCCATATTATTCTCCTCTAAATATGCTCTCCTGGATCAACTCTTGACTGAACATTGTGACTGAGGGGTTAGAATTCCTGCTTCTCATTCAGGAAATGCCAAGTCCAAATCTCACCCACAAGATTTGCTACCCTGACTACAAAGTTGTATGGTTTTTCTTCAACCAGTCCTAACAAATACCACAACAATACTTCAACTTAGGCCAATCCACTTCCTTTCACAAATTTTTACAATTCTTTATTTGCTAACCATCAAATCATTCAATGTTACAATCTGAGATCCTGAAAGTAAAATATAAATAAATGAGTGAATCACCCTTCCCTCAACAATCGCACACAGCACTAAAAATTTTGAACCCAAATGTATGAATGTTTCAATTTCACACTTTGTAACAAAAGAAAAAACTTCCAGTTATGTCCAGTAATCTACCCTAGGACTAAAACCATCAAATCCCTCAAGAACACAGCTGGTTATAAACTCCACTGCTTCTTTTTGTGTACCCCCAACACTCTAACAGCAGAGTAAAAGCATTATCCCTGTGTAAGATATGGTCCTTCAATCTTCTGTTACAGCCACTGCAGTACCATGCATTACCACAGAATACCTCCTGCTGCACTTTAACATTCAATGACTGAAGAGAATTTACATTAGTTAGCATGAGGGCATCAGAACAAAAAAAAAAGTGTCCCCATTTCTTAATTCTCATACAGTGGTCATCCACAGTTCCTACACATTGCATAGGAAAAGAAGGGTTTTTATGAATGCACAAAAAGATCAAGCTTTTAGTAATGTGAAGATGTATGAATGAGAGACTTCAAACTGCCCAAGTTTCTTACACAAATGTGCATCCACATGCACACACAACACACACTTTCTGCAATATGACTAAATTTCAGATACTTCCTGCACATGTAGCAATAATCTACATCTACAATCTACTCTTAATGTCCATACATACCATACATACATACATACAACACTATACATACCTATTCCCTTGGAGAATTTTTGGCTTTATGTGATAGTTTCTCATATTTCAGTAATTTTACCTCTGCTCTACACAACATGCAATAAAATTCTGAGAAAGCATATTGGATAGTCGTTGTAATACAGAAAGTATAAGAAGTTACAATATTCATTCATATAAAACATCACATACAAGATATTAATGAAGAGGCTGTCTTCAAACCCTACTGTACAAGTACAAAACTACTTACATGACATAAGACCCATCTTGCTTAATCCAAAATCGGTAAGTTTGATGTGGCCCAAGACAGTGATAAGCAAGCTGAAATATGACAAACATTGAAGTTTTAGCCTGTCAATTAGTTATTACATTATTTAACCTCTCAAACATGTGTGACATCATAGGCTACTCAAACCAAGCACTTCAGGAACAGCAGAGTAAGAAACAATGTCACCATGTGGAGTAAGTGCCTAGTAAGGATGCCACATGTGATTGTTCAGTTCTACAAAGGTTACTTAGGAGAGTTCACATGCCATCGAGTTGTAACAGAAGGATAGGAAGTGTCTTGGCCCACCTCGTGGTATTAACCCAGTATTCACCAAGTGTAACCGCCGAAAAGCACTGCAACCTGTTAGCATAATCAGTTTACCCATCAATGTTTAACCCAAGGACCTATCAAACACAAATCAGGCATATTACAGACGTCTTAAACCTGCTGGCAGTTGCAAACTGTGAAACAAGGTTCCCAGAGACACATCTTCTGCTTCTTATTCTTTATCATCTCCAATGTGTTCTAGCATATTTCCATTTTAAACAGGCAGATGTATGGAAAGTCTGCAATATCTTCTATATCCTCACAAACTTCCCCACTGATTTCTTGCCAACACCTTCCTCCTGAAGTCTTCCAGCATCTGGCTGAAACATCCGGTTCCGGATTGTCCCATACATCTCTTTTCTATAAATCTGCATTGAATGATCTTCTCGTCTTCCCTGTTCCATCCATCCTTTTAATAGGGAGGTAATATCAAGGCAAATGAGATCAAGGGACATGTAACATGCATGGCAGAGATGAGAAATGCAGAGTTTTGCTTTGAAAACCTGAAAGGAGGAGATAACTTCCAACATCTATGCATAGGACAATAATAAGGTAGATATTAAAGAAGTAGGGTGGAAGAGTGTGGATTTGCTTCATTTGGCTAAGGACAGTAATCAATGGCGAAATCTTTGAATAAAGTAACACTGTTTGGGTTCTATAAAATACGTGGAACTACTTGCAAAGCTGTGTGATTATTAGCTTACAGGTTTTCAAGGCTTTCACAGTAGGAAGTCAAAATATTTTGAAAGTTGCAATGCTCTCTGTGTAGTTGGCAAACTAAAACCAATCCATCATTTGTTGAGATAAATGTAGATTTGTCAGAGAAAGTAACTCTGTCACACTGGGGATCTACAATGCTCTTAGCAAATTCTAGGCAGTACAACTTATGTTAATCAGTAAGCACATCCTTCACTGCAGCAATTTGTTCTCTGTGAACAGATTCTTCATGTCTTAAAATAACTATGTTTCCAGCCAGGAAAGGTGGCAACAGCTTCAAGGTCCAGTGCACTGGACATGTTCCAAAACCCAGTCTGTCAGCAGTATCCAACTTGCCCATCTGTCTGACATGTTAATAGTCATGCCATTGCTGAAACTCTGGAACACCATACCATCTATCTGCAGTGGTAGAACTTAATCCGCCCTTTTCAACAAGTGCAATGATGTGCTTCAAAAGTGAGCTACAGTGATAAGAGTGACGAAGGAATGATTCGAGCCTTCCAAGTTATATTATGGTACATTTACCACTGACATAAACTAATGAAGATAAAGTCTTCTGGGATATGACACCATACTGAATATCATTTGTTACCATTGTAGTGAAAAGAGGAATAAGTTGCTGGAATAACTGGTTGTATTATATAGGGAAAGAGCAGATTAAGTGACTCACAGCAAGCCAATAGGATGGGAGATGTTTTGGGGTGCGTGCAGTCAGCCCACTAGAGACAAGGAAAGCAAAATGAAGCAGCTGGAGGTATCAGGAAAACAAGAAACAGGGGAGGAAGGACAGCTAACAATGGAAGCATTTGTCAATGTGTATAGTGAAGTCCCTGCCAACCCCTTTGTTTTTGCAGGACATAATCTACACGCCATAAATGTTCATCATAGGTTTCACAGTACATTAGATATACAGATCATTGATACACTGACAACAGATATAACTGTGGGTTTCTGGGCCAAAGATCTCACAAAACATCTTAATGAGGGCAAAAGTATTATTTCTGAGACCACAGGCCATTCTTTGGCACTAGCACAATTTTGCAATAAATTCAGCATTCCTATTTTACTCATAGGTATAAAATGTACTGTCACATTCACTCTTGACAAATATATCATGTCACTGAATCTTTGCAGCATCTAATGCAGTGGCTGTGTTAGCCCAAAATCAGTAACAGTAACCGAACTGATGTAACAAGCACCCAAAAAAGTCTACAGGTTTTTCTGGCTTTAGGTACAATGGCCAAGTCAACACCATGAGGATCACAGTCGATTACATTCAGTGCTAATGGAAGAGTAAGAACAGCAAGGAATTTTACATCTGTTACCCAGGTACAATGGAGGGTAGGAGCACTGATAGTTTTGGACCTGCCAATAACGTTCAATGGTACAAGTTATTTTTATCATATGGTTAAATCACGTAATTTTGGGAGAGGCCTGAATGTAATACTCACTTATCTGGTTTCAGGTCTCTATGAACAATACCATAGCTGTGCAAATATTCCACAGCTAAAACAGTTTCAGCAAAGTAAAACCTGGCCATGTCAGAAGGTAGAGGACCAATGTTTTTCAGAAGTGTTGCACAGTCTCCACCTTCCACATATTCCATAACAAGGCATAGGTGTTTCTGCAGAAACGAAATTAGAAAATAGTCAATAAGTGTAACAGATTTTTCCCAAATCCCCATGAGCTACAAATATGGTGGCCATTTTGTTTTACATATTACACAGCATAACAAATTTTAAGCCTTCCTTGATAACTTGCATGCAATAAGGTGGTTTTCACTAAATAAAGTATATCAGTCATGAAAATGAGTCATAAAATTGAAACACATAGAGTTATTTTGTTATCCAATATATTTTATTTGTATGCAAGATCTTAGAATCACACAGTTTCAAACAGTGCTGTTATTTGAGTAAATCGAACCTTTCATTCACTAACAAAACATATTCTCAAATTATAGAAAATTATATAAAAACATGAAGCAAAAAACACAAAACCTAGAAAAGTGCTGTTTTGGTTCAAAATTCAACACACATTACACATAAAACAAAACCGTGATATGATACAAAATCAACACATCAGAAATAATTTCAAAAGGTTGTTCGCCTTTACGTCACCATAGCCTTGTTGAACTATGTAACTGGAGACTAGAAGCTAGACTGATTGTTGACGTTTCATGGTGTTTTTTCAACTACACTGGCTACATAGCATCAAATTAAATATGAAGATATCAGAAATGATAAGTACATAAGGACTAGAAGGTTAATGTTTCACAGTCCTCTGCATATTTTAATGCAAAAACAGAAAACCTTCCATTTTCTACTCAAATATGGGTGACACTTTACTGGGGCCATATCTTTACCTAGGCCCAACACACTGTTGCCACAACAAACAATTGCTGCAATAGGTTGCACATCATTAACTGGTCCCATCATACAAGCACTGCACTATACTGCATATCACTAATTGGGCCCAACATATACACTGTTGACACAACACATAAGCACTGCAACAGGCCACATACCATTAACTTGGCCCTATTCATCCACTGTTGACATAACATATAAGCTTTGCAATAAGCTGCATATTAATAAAATTGGCAGGCACGTGAGTTCACTAATAAGTGGAAAACAAAATAAAACAATGTTGCCAGTTAACACGTGTTGTCATCTTCATAAAACATTACCTGAATGTTACATACCAAAAAATAGACCATATCAACAATGTCAATAACAGAGCAAACACAACAGCAAGAACGAAGTAAATACATCCCAGTGGTAACTGTCAAATGTCAATAACATGTGATGAAAATTATATATCTATATTGTGAACTTCTGGGTTATGACATTATGTAGTCTGTTGATAAATGCCAACATTTTGAAAGAATATACTGCCTCCACCTTTAAGAAAGAAGTCAGCCAAGTTGGGAACTGGCTGGTTAAACCAAAGTAGGAAAAAGTAATGGATTACAGGGGACAGGCAAGGCCAATCAATACTATGGTGAAAAGAACAGGGTCCAGACAATCCAGTAAGAAACCTAGGCCCTGAAAAGGGCAGCTATTCCAGAACAGTGGAAAGGAAGATTAACAAATAGCACTTCCACAGGGGCAGAAAGCACAGCAACGAAAGGCTTTTCATAAGGTATGAAAGAAAGAGTGACAGAAGCCCCATCCCAGGGCACAGAATGAGCAATGTCCTTTTTACAGGGCATAAAAGAAACGGAAACAGAGGACCCTTAATAAGGCCATGGATGGAAAAATGCCAAGCATAAAGTAATGTGGGTAAGGATCCCAACACAGTCTATGGAGCAGAAAATTACAAGTCTCCCCAAAAAGACTTCACTTTAAGATGATGTCATCCAGCAACTGTTGTAACCACATGGTTTGAGGATGCTTAGGCTAAATGAGCTCCAAAAAATATACAAAGAGGGTGCACACAGCAAAATCAGCACACAATGTTTATTTATTTATTTTTCTTTCCTTCTTTTGCTGCTGTCTCTGATGCTTCTTCAGCAGCCAAGTCCATGAACAAAGGGACCCAGTGGCCATATAATACCAACTTCTTCACTGAGGATTCATAGGAAGGGGAATTACAAAGTGCAAACCACAAGCTTCTTCTGTTATGCTGACAACACCTTCTTGGACCAGAAAAATTGAATGACTTCCTGCGTCAACCAAACAGTACACACAAAAACATCAAATTCACCACGGGGATTCAGACAGCTACCACCCCTTCCTGGGTATTGATAAACTGGCATACAAAAGACCTAATGGCATCTTCAACCACAGAGTGTACAGCAAGCCCATCCACACTACCCTGTATTTGAATGCAAGATCAGAGCACCACTTGGTGAACATGCTAGCTGTGTTTTCCACCTAAGAACACCGAGCCAAAGATAACTAAGACCAAGATAAACTCCAAACTGCACAGGAATTCCTCAACAAAATCTTAATGGGGAATGGCTATAGCAACAGACACTTTCTTCAGATTATCAATATACCTGACAGCATCACACATCATATACAAAGTCCAGTTGTTCTTTCACCATTTTGTCAGTAACATCTTCAACCATACTAGCAAAGGTGGTATCAAAGACTGCCATTAGGATCATGGGCCTGAAACAAGGCAAATATATTCCTCTGGCACATGAAAGATGATCTGACCCTAAAGACATCAGGTGCCTGCTGCATCCAGTCAGTACTGAACAGTTCACAGTGGACAGACTGAGTATTACACTGTTGAGACTTGGGTCAAACAGAACGATCAGCATATCTATTTTTAACATCTGGAGAACTCAATCACAGCAGAATACAGCATAGACCTGGGTTATTGCAGCCTGTGTTCTAGAAAAGAAAAGAGACTGGATCATCTGGGAAATGATACAGATTGAGCACCATCCCAACATCATGCACAGGGAAGATTGTTTCTTGCTGACGAGGTTATGAAGGCCTCTCAGTCTGAAGGGATGCCAAAAGGCTCTTCTGATGGGTTAGCTGTCTCTTGGCTTTCCTCTGCCCATAGCCCTGGAAATGACTTTTTCTTCTCTTCCTTCAATAGCCCTGACAAAGGCTCTTTGTTAATCTTCTACTTCCTGCAAGAGGGAATGCTCATTCTTTCTTCCATGCCCTGTATCATGACAAATTTCCATCACTGTGAAAACCTCACATCTTATAATATCTTCTTTATAAGTTTTAGTATTCCAAACAGTAAAAAAAAAAAAAAAATAAAAAGTAAAAAAAAAAAAAAAAAAAAAAAACATATGCTGCATCAGAAACTTGTTTTGTAATACCTGTGAATGTCAGATGCAACAAAATTTATATGTCAATACAGCCCAGGGTTCCAGAACGAAGTTCTATTTCTCATTTTGTTTGTTTGTCCTTTGACAGTAAATAATGCATGCACACACATTACAACACTGGCACTATGATGGTTGGGTATAACAAAATGAACTGCTTGATAATTTAGCAGTTCACTTCACATCACCATTTCAAAACATAAAAATTACCAACATAAAAAACAAATGATTACCTTTGTTTCAAAACTGCAATACATACTAACAACAAAAGGATTGTCTGTAAAACTCATGATATCTCTCTCAGCAAACACTTGATCAACTTGATTTCGCAGCATCAAATTATTCTTGCTAATCTTCTTCATGGCAAATCTCTGATGGGTTTCTTTCAAACGTACCAGATATACAACACCATATGCCCCTTTAGATATTAATTTTACAACTTCAAAGTCACCTTCAGAAGGTACCTGGAAAAAAATTATTTTAATAACAAGCCATTCAATATAATTTACAACTTTTCCTTTCAACTACTTCTAACCTTTCTTCTATTTTTACAACTGTCAATAGCACTCACTTCATCAGCCATCAATAAAAAATAAACAACAACTGTGATTCTGTAAACACAGTGAGAACGCATACCTACATGAATATACAAATGGAACTGTACTGGGGATAGAATCTAGTTTTTTGAATGTAGCTAAATCTGCTATGAAATTGGCACTTGCAGTCACAGAAATGCCTACCATAGAGGAACTCAATCTATCCCCTATCTCTGGCAAAGATATCGAACATAACTACTGCAGACTCCGTTCTTCTCGGCTATGATGCCGTGCCACTGGGTACTCGACTTCCAACATTTCAAAGAAACACAGTGCTTAATTTATCTTCAAATGTCTAGAGGTCCGAGAAGAACCGTCTTCCTCTCAGACCTCTAAGCCATTGAAGATACAGGTAGCATGTTCCTTCAAAATGTCAGAAACCGATTACCCAGTGATGGGGTGTCATATCCCAAAAGAACAGAGTCCTCAACCACACTGACACGAAAACCTCAAGACTTACAAAACTACTGTACCTTTTGCTATCAGGGTGGATGGCAGGTAAGGTCGCACTAGGTCCTTGCATGGATGCTACAATCCTCCAACGCAGTCAATTAGCAACTTGATTTCTCACATGCAATGATAAATAATGCCTGAACAAGGTGTTCATTACTCATAAAGCCTATTTACTGGTACCAAACTGCATAGATTTCCAGCCCTATGTATTACACAATTACTACTATTTTAATTTAGTGTTGTGCAGATCTTATTACATAAGCACAGATTCTATCTACATTAAATTTGCCAGACATAACCCAAAAGTTTTGCAAGATCTCCATGGTTGTAACTGTTGACTTTGAACATGTAATATGAGGTCTGTTCAAAATGTTCTCTTGCTGAGTAAATATAATACAGTATGTATCCAATAATCTCGATTAACATTATCCCCTTCTGCGTTCATAGAACTATTCTATTAACATTTCAATTTTTCCCAGCATTCCATATACAATTTTGAAGAAATCTACGTTAGCTGCTCTAGTGTTTTTTCTTGTACTGTATTACCTCTACTGATTCAGACAGACATCTTCTTAAACTAGTTTTCAATTTCAGTAACAGGAAAAAAGCCTGCTGGAGAGATCAGAGCTGTTATTTTTTACAACAAACTTCCGGGCAGAGAGTGCTGTGTGCACTAAAGCTTTGTCATGGTGTTCACATGAAAGTTGTGGTCATTTCTTTCACACTGCTTCTCACAGATGCCATAAAACAAAATTTCACACAAATGCACTGCTCCATTAAAACATTATAATAAATTTCTTGAAATCTAACAATTGTCTTGGCAACAAAATACATTAGGACTGAATGGAAAACAACAACAGGATCCAGTCTACTAAACCATGCGCAATCATCACGTGACCATACATGATTTTAAAGGAAGGGTATGCACACAGTCAATAAACTTTCTGAAGAGACCTCATACTTCATGTGTAGGTTAGTTATGATCTATGTCCACATCCTATTTTACATTTGTAGCTCCAACAGTCAAAAAATTATCACCAAAACCCCAAAGCAAAAGAAACTGTTTGCATGGATGTCATCCTGTTACTTGAGAAATTCACATTTTTTAAAATATCTATTACCACACACAACTTCAGAACCCTAAACTGTCACTCCCACATCACAAATTTGTGGACCCATCACACTGTCATAACTGATTGTAGGAAACTGAAGTGTATAGCAATGCAATGGCCACCAATGGCACAGCATTGACACCAAATTTCATGAAAACCAGCCAACTGGTTCAGGTGGAAATCACAAACAGACCACCACACATACACAGCACTACTTCTGTCCCTTAAGGAAGGAAGGTAGGCTAAAAGTTGCTAGAAAGTACCAGATACAGATTTAACGATCTGAGGTTCTCAGAGCAGTGTTGCTGAGGATTTAAGTCTTCTGGGATGTGATGCTGTTCTGTTGGGCAAATGGTTCTCCATTCTTCAAAATGTCAGGAAATATTCACATGATGACAAGCATCACATCCCAGGTACAGCTTGTTACAGAACCTGTTGTTTCACAGCCATCACCACATAGCATGACTACTAGACTTCATATTTCAGTAAGAACGTCCAAATATTGCTTCCGTATCATCCATCACATGACAGATTTGACGTTCTCACAGCATGTTGCTGAAGATTCACGAATACCTGAATCATAATCCCCAAGCGGTCTCTTTCCATGAAATTTTCCCAAATGTTGTATGCATTTATTGCCTGTGGCACACTAAGCACCCCACGTATCACAGATTATTTGACAATTACAGTATTATTAAGAGAAGGGCCAAGTATATGAAGTTTCTGATCACAGTACATATTTTTTCCTATGTCACCTCTCCCAGATTTGAATGTTCTCCTCAGCACTTTTTCTTGATATACTTTCAGTCTCCTTAGTACATGAAACTAGGTTTGTACACACATAAAAATTGGGCACCTTAAACAATCAGTGTTTTGCATTTTTGAGAAAGAAGATGTGAAGATGAAAGATTATAAACCAAATAACACTATGATTTTCCATGCCTATTCTATTCTCAGGTTCACTGTTAATATAATTCTTGTCCCTGTTAATCCAAGTATCTTAACTTCATGACCTTTTCACTGGACTCATTAAAAACTGCAATATTATAATGCTGCTGTCATAAGATATCAGGTCCTACTTAAAAATTTTACACTTCCTTCAACACCCCTATTTAATGGTCTTTAAAAATATTCCATGCTCTTAGTAACAAAATCTACGTCTTTGCCTAATAAATTAACATTATCAACATACCTGAATACAGTGATTTGCTCCATTCAATTCCAATTCTTCTTGGTTCTCTTGAACTTTCCTAAAGGCATATTCTACAATAAAATTAAATAGCTATGAGGATAAAGAATCCTCACATTTTAGGTTACTGTTAACTGGAAATGCAGAGACAAGTTCACCTACACAAAATTTAATAAGAGTTTCAAACTTCCGTGAAACTATTTAGTTTTCTGGCTATTCTAGATTCAATATGATCAAAAAACTTCCTTCACTACTACAATTACAGGCTTCCACACATGTCACATACCAGATCACTGCATTCCCACTTTTTCTAATATTTGCCTAATGCTGATGATTTCATTCTGCAGTGGATCTGTTATATCAGAATCCATAAAAATCACAGATAATTTCTTCCACACATTAAGTAATGGTGCCAGAAGACAGATTTAGAAGAAATAACACAATGACTAGCAATGAACAAGCAACAATCCAATACAGATACAAAGTCAGGGAGTACCTTTGTTTCCTTCTCTTCCTTTGATGTTGACTGCGGTATACACAAACAAAATTTTTCTGGTGAGGAAATTGTAGTTTCCAACTGACTCAAATCTTCTTGTAGTTCTAAAAACACAAAAAAGAAATGGGAGACTTTCATCCTGGTTTGCACACAGGAAAGTCAGAAATCCTAAGTATGACAATGTTCAAGAGTGAAATTAACCCTCTTACTGCCTATCACAGAAATGAAAGGGAATGTTTTAGATTAAGAGCTGTATCAACTGTATAAACACTAACAAAACTCACCAGCAATTGGATCCCTGTTTAAACCTAATTTGGTTATGATGTACTGTGGAATGTCAGCCTTAATCCCTTGTGATGTTTTAGCCTGTCCTTCTGCTTGTTCAAGTAAGTGGTAAAACTCTTCTGGATCAAACTCCAAGCATTCAAGCAGTCGAGCCGGTCTTGATATAATCAACAGTAACTTCTTTATAGCACCTGTTAGCCTTGCTGCTGCTTCAGGAGACTTTTCTTTTGTCTGTTAGCAGTAACAGTATGAAGCAGTTAAAATTATAATTAAAACTAAAAACAGCTGAAGTAAATTCTCAGTATGTTCAAGAATAGTAGAAACATACACTACCTCTGCCAATAACCTTTCCAAATTTTCAGACATTTCATAGAAATATCTACTAGTAACAAGTTTCTCCTGTGACTTCTGTAGGCAGTCTCTAGCCATTTCAATGGCCTGATGGTGAACAAATCTTATTATTGGTATGGAATCTTTAGGCATATTTTCATAGTTCTCTCCTGCATCAACAGATCTGTTGTCATTTATAAAACTCTGTAACCGTTCCTCCATTTGCTGAGTAGCCTGAAAGAGACAACAGGGTTACAAAACACAAGGTGACACAGGTCATTCAAATGTATGGGCTCTGTGGCAGTGTTTATAAACTGAAATCTAACAAGGACTCTAATAAATCATTAGTGTCAATGCGTGACAGATGTTGGCTGGGATAGCATAGTTGGTATAGTGACTCGCTACGGGCTGGACAGTCCGTGGATCGAATCCTGGTAGGGCAAGATTTTCCTCACCCATCCAAACCGGCCCTGGGGCCCACCCAGCCTCCTGTACAATGGGTACTAGGCCTCTTTCCTGGGGGTAAAGCAGCTGGGGTGTGACACCACCCACCCCCATCTAGCACCAAGGTTAAAGTAAGAGTACAGCTATACCTCTACTTTCCCTCTGGGCTTTCATGGCTTGTTCTAGGGTGAACTGTACCTTTTTTATCTTTACAGATGTTACAAAGTTACTGATTCTTTCCCTGGCTGTAGCATAGTCATACCAACACTCACGTCAACCATGTCTTGACTTCATGCAAGAGGATAAGGTTGTTTGTTGAATGTTATCACCATTTTTAGGGCTACAAGAACTTGAAGTTATTTCATAAAAAGCTGATATTTTGTCAAGTGTTTTAACTAGACTTACTCTGCTTAAAAAAATTTATCATTTGTCAAAACAGTCTACAAGACAAGGATGAAATTTAATGCCGAGAGTGCCACGCAAATTGTCAATGTGATATTGCAAATTTGGACACCTATATAAGCAAAGTCAGAAAAACAGTCCCCATTTCAAAGTGATACACCTGAGAAATTACAAATGCAGTGCGTTTAGAGTATGCCACTTTAAGACAGAAAACATATCATTACACATTTATATTTCAACAGCTGTTGTAGATCCAAACTTTCATGCACCGTTTGTGAATGGGTTTAAAACCATGTCACTGTCTATAACTATTTACATCTTAAATAAACCTCAAGCAAAAAGGTCTGTTCCTTAATAATATGTAATAAAGAACTGTTTGTACTACTGATTGTGGGTGAAACAGCAAAGTCAAATGATAATGAAAGCGCATTAACAAGTGGAAACATGACAGACACTTTTGGGGCTGTGAGATTCTAAAACAACATGAATAAAATGTACCAGACAGAAGAATACAATAGTGTCAGATAACTAGATTTGGCCGTCACTATACTATCAATGATTGCCTAAACATGCCTAAATATTAGCTGTAACAACCAACAACAAGGCTGGAATATTCTTTGTCACAAAATGGGCATTCCACAAAGACATGTAAAATTGTATGGGTTACATGACACTGTGCCGACTCGTACCAGGTTGCCATGTAACAAATGTGTCCATATGTTAGGTAACTGTCACCAATCTGAAGATGTGAGAGAATGAAATTATTCATCCACTAAGTGTGAAGTTTAACATGTAGGAGATATGCTTCTGCATTGACACGAAGTACCATAATGGCCAGGTCAAATACTTACCTTTGGGAACCTTTCCTTGTACAATGTGTTCATCATCACTATCTCATCATCCACAACAGGCGATCGACTTGGGCTACTGAAAAACACAACACAAAAATTGTATGATTGTACTTTACTTCAGAAAAAAAGTCATAAAACAAACACATGCAGTCTTTCATACAACATGTCTTTATATGGCAACATGATTTTTATATGTCAGTACAAAATCTGATGAGACCCTGTTAATTGCAATCTATGTAAAAGAATTCAGTATCTTAAGGAAAAACCAATGCGTTAAAATAAAATACATTTCTTACACTGAAACATAAACACTGTTCCACAGACACAATAATCCAGCAGACATTTTTTCCTATTAGGTGGTGCTCAAATTTTGTACATTTTATAACATTCTGCTCAGCAGCAAGCATGGAAGGCAGTTCAGGTTAAACTAATTTATGATGCCATAACTACTCTAGACATGCGTTACAAATTACGCCAAATACAACATTACAGACAAATGCGTATATTCTATGAGTGAGAATACTGCCACAGAAATACAAGACAGTATATAATTTGCATAAGAATAATGTACCAAGAAACTGTACCACATCAAAACTTAACAGCATATACAGTACATAAAAACTGTTCTTTTGTATAATCATTTCATTGACACTAAACACTCTAATACAGTTGAGTTTTAAAAACCTAACGAGCACAGATTTTCCCATCTACACTAAAATTACACATAATGAAGCTTATGTTTAACAAATTCTCTTCAGATCTACCTCAATCAGCAGGAAAAGTTTTACTCTGATATATGGGTAACAATTTACAAAATAAATAAAATTCTAAAATAAATGCAACCACTAAATCAAAGAAACACACAAAATAAAACCAGAAGTTATTTTTAGTCATCAACTTTGTTCATTGACATACAGCAGAATTCTTTTAATCCAGCACCTGATAATTTGGCACACCTGAAGGTTTGGCACTTGAGGAAAGTAGTCCGAAGACTGAAAGTTTCACTGTCCGTAACTTCCAGTGCATGTACTGGCTCTGTGACTTTATTTGTGGTTATGTGGACTTTAATTAGCTCATGAAGCTATTATAATGGCTTCAAAAGAACTGAAGATGAGTAGACAAGATACTGCTGGCAAGAGGAAACACGTAACTTTAATGATTCCTCAGACACTTGAAATAATTAGGAGGCCTGAAAGTGGCGAAAGCTGAAGTGTGCTTATGACTTCATACAACATTGGATCGTCAACTATCTATGACATCAAGAAATGGAAGGGCCAATTACAATCATTATGGCATCAAGTACTAGTGTGAAGGACTTTATCATGCAACAGACATTGAAAGAGCCTAAATTTGCACAATTGGACAAGGTGTTGTATAAGTGGTTAACAGCAATGTTTTCCGAACGAAAACCCATGACTGAGCCTATGATAATTGTAAAAGCTAAGTTTATTCATGATGGAATGAAAATAACTGACAAGTGCACATTCTCTGAGGGCAGTAACAAAATGTTACCTGTAAGAACTTGGGTCAGTACAGGTGCTGTCTGATAATGCAGAATATTTGATAATCCAGTGCCTGTCTGGTCCCAGGGTGCTGGATTAAAGGAATTCTACTGTAGTAAACTCCAGACTGCAGTACTTGTTCCATACCATGTGTTGCATCAAATGGGTGTGATTATGTCACAAAGTAGTGTACACTGTTGATTACCTAACATTCAAAATTGCATTCACATCATCAATAAAGAGAAAAATTTAAAGACAGCTTCCCTTCTGCATTAAAATGTATATTCCTGCCCACTAATAACAGCTGAGTAAAGCAAGAATACCTAAAACCTTGATTAGATGTCCATGTTCTAAAGTCCATAAACACAATAAGCAGTTCTGTTGTGGAAATTTAAATACTCTATCCATATCTAACACTTATGTCCTGTTAAAACTGTACATTCACAGAATGATAACAGGATTACTAAAGCCTCCCATAACAAACAAAGTACCCAACTATTAGGACAAAAGTCTTAAAACTGTTAATATGAAAACTCCCAAATGGACATGATCCTGAATCATTTCAGTCACTGCCCATCTTCACACTCAGTCTCTCCAAGATCCATCTTTATGTTATGCCTCTCAGTCCACAAAGTGATAATTTTTCAAGAAGTTTCACTTACTTATTTTAAAACACACAAGAACCCTCTCTCTGCACGAAACTGTGTAGTTCAAAGGATGTAATAACAAGCCCAGTGAAATCAATTGAACGCATGAAAGTATGGCATGCACCAAACAGGATGTAAAGAATATTGCGTTGAAAACATACACCAGCTGCAGTTACGTCTACATCAGGAAATGAAGTTGCATCTACCTAAAATTGGCAGTAAGGGTCAACACAAAGCACATACTGGTGCCATTTTACATAATATGATTAGAAATTTGGAACATGCAAACACAGAAAGTTGCTAACTTTAACTACACAGTAAATGATTCCGAACATGAAACCAAGAAACATCAAACCACAAACAAGTGCTCTACTGAAGATTATACCATTGTCTGGGATTTAAAGCAATGTGATTTGGTGATGAATACAATTTCAAAGGGACAAGAAGTCGGATTACAGTGCATCAGTAAGAGCAGTGTAAAGTTTTTGGAATCATGTGGAAATTAAGGATCATATCTGTAATATATGAGACACAACAGAATCATGAACAGCTATGTAAAATACAAGGATAGAAGATGAACACAAAAGAAAGTCTACATACTTATCTAGGCAAAAACATTTAATGGCTAACAAAGGAACAAATATGTGAGGAGTGACATTTGGATACTTTCAAATCTATTTTTCGTAGCATGGGTAGGTGGTAGGACTGTGGGATGGAGCCATGTCATGATCTTCAATGAATAGTGCATATCAGGGGTCCAACTGGATGCCAGTAAACATCACGGAGCAAGTGGAGGTAAATATAAACACAGTGTTTACAAGTAGTGATGTAATAATTTTTAAAACAGTCTTCAATTTCAAGGCTGCTTCTTAAGGAATGACAAAACATTTGATTGGCTTTAAAAAATATGTACAATTTTCCTAAAACAAAGGAATTCCTCACATTTTATACTACATATTTATTCATGATTGTATTGTATGTCACATGGGAAACATTCGTCAAAAATTTGGTGTTTGCCTTCATGAGGCAACAAAGAGGGGACAATTACAGAAAACCATAATGGAAAGACCAAGAAACAACACAGCTACTTGAAAAGAATAAAAATTTTAATTACTACTGCTGGTTACCTACCTAGTAAGTCTGAATAATCGAATATTGTACAGCAGAGAATGCACTTATATTAAAATTGTAAACTTACATGTCAACTCTTTGTAGCTACATGTGTTTGAACGAAAGCCTCCTGATGATGACTGGATCAGTTTCAAGTAGGTTGTGGTTTTGATAATAAACTGTTAATTTACATGAATACTGTTCTACTTTGATGGCTGTGTCTTACATTGAAAGAAATATTAGGTCATTCTCTTACAGTAACAGTGCCCAGAAATGCGGCATTCACATTAAGTCTGAGGCTTCAACAACATCAGTCATTAATTCATAACAGTAAACAAGACAGGCAAAGTACGTATAAACATAACATAGAGGTGCGCTCACAGAACCATTGTTGCCGTGGACAAGCAGTAAGTGCTACATATCCCGAATGTGTGTCTGTAGCCTTCGTTATCCAGCACGCAAAGCGCATGTGCCGTATTATATTGTCATCTGTGGCCTGTCTGGCTCTACCATATTTTTTTCACACTACCTCATAAATGGAACGACTTTCAGAAAAAAGTTATTGAACATAAAACGTGTGTTTTGATTTTCTCTACAACTTTTGTCTGAACTATTTCTCATTCTAAGATGAATTTAGCGAGATATTATCACAGATGTACATAGGTCTTCATGTAAAGTACCCGTTATTCTTGTCAGATTTTAATAAAACTTGAATTTTCTCAACAGATTTTTGAAAAATACTCAATATAAAATGTCATGAAAATCTGTCCAGTGGGAGCCAAGTTGTTCCATGCGGATGGACAGACGGACAGACATGATGAAGCTAATAGTCGCTTTTCACAATTTTGTGAATGCGCCTAAAATAAAATGAGGTATGGGTTACAGACAGAAGACTTTATATAAGATATAGTAATCTTCCTTTACTGTGTACGAACTTCATGACAACCTAATTACTGTGAGATAACTCAAATATCACATAACTCACTGGCATCAAGTATGGCAAATGTTCCTGAAGTTTATTACATATTAACTTTCTCTGAAATTTGCTGTAACAACAAACAATGCAATAAAACATAACACTTAGGGCATGCAATTTAAGGGTGATCATCAATCTTGCTCACTGAAACATATACTTTATTTGCACAACACAAAGACCTTTGTGGCAGCCCTGTTGCAAGTCCCAACAAAAGTAACTCTGTAAATAAAAGTCAACTACATTTCCAGTGACACCAAAGCAAATAAACTATTTTTCGCGACAAGATCAGAAGACACGTTTACATTCCAAATAGCGTTAGGCCACACAGAGATTTATGTTCTCAGTGAAGCTTCTTTCTACGACTTTGTGGTAGTATGAAATACAGAATACATTTCATACTACTCAAGTTACACAGGCAGTGTTCTGGTTGTACATAATGTGCATATATGCAGTTGCATGCACATGCACAGATACACATGATGATTTGTATACAGAACATTTTGAATCAAGGATGACCAAGGTAAATCGAAAACCTTTAGGCAGCCTTCCCCAACTATGGTAAGACATGTGTAGTTGGACCAATAAAGAAAATAAATTACACTTAATATTACACTTCTAGTGCTAATATTATCCAAGACAAAAGACTTATCAAGTGATAATGCAGAAAGCTATAACAAGCCCCTATCATTTAGCAACCCATGAGACATACAATGGCTTAGTCTGTTCTGCCCATGGGTTCTCAGATATGGCCACCATGGCTGCATGCAACCACCAGTTAATTTCTTATGTGGCCACAAGCTACATTCGTGACTAATAAGTTTTAGGTGAAGACATTCTTCCAAGTTTTAGGTGAAAACATTCTTCCAATCATGAGACAATTTTCTGTGTATTTTCTGTACATTCACCATTTTTATGCCAGTCGTTTGCACTTGCAAATGTGTGTTTGCTCGTGGGCTGTCAACACTCTGATGGAATGCAATGCCTTCATTTTTAAAGATCAAGAAGTCTTAGGAGAATTCTTCTAGGATTCTTTGACCCCTGAAGATGAAGGCAGTATGTTCCTTTGAAGCAATGGGAATCAACAACCCTACTGCCCAATGTAACAACCCAGACAACCTGAATCCTCAACATCAACACTGTAGAAACCTCGAATCTCGCACAAATGGTTAAATACTCAAACATGTTGTGAATGGCTCTAACCAATTAACATATGACAAAATACTTTACGTAATTCAATAATTTGACACAAAGAATACATCTCTTTAGAACAAGATGGGTGAACATCCTTAAAATTTGTAAACAAAAATCAAGAAAAGCTTACTCTAGTGTGGCGATACAGAGCCAGGCCAAGCTGTGGCAGTCAAATAGAGAAAAAGAAAGAAATAGCATTAAACATTCAGGAACACAGTGTCAACAGCCTTAAACATAAATACAAAACCAAACATTATTAACACGAGAATAGGCAATATATTTATAGTGAAATTATGTTAACAAGAGAATATGATGTCAATAAAGTTCCAGGACTAATGCTATTGTGCAAGTAATGTTTGGTACATAAACCAAATGTAATTACTTTCTATTAGTTCTGCTATGACTACAAGGGATTAGTGAAAGAAAGTTTCTAGTTCAAACAGTTCATCCACAGCAGCCCTGCAGGTAAGTTGTGTTTTTCTCTGTTGCCATCAAGCAAACATGAAGTTATGCTTCAAATGCATGAGAACAGCTTCAGAAACACATAAAATGCTTGAATCTGTTTGTGGACAAAAAAAAAAAAAATGTTTCATACGTATGACTTTGAATTGTTTAAAAGATTCAAAGAAGGATATGACGCCTTGAAGATGAACTAAGGATAAGCATTGAGATCAACTGTTTGAAATCCAAACACACTTGCAAAAGTTCATGAAGTGGTGCCCGGAGACCATCAAATGACCCTAAAGTTAATGGAGGATCAACTGCACATCAAATGGAAGAATAATTGTCAGATTCTTCATGAAGATTTGGGACAGAGAAAGATGTTTGCCAAGTTGGTTCCACACAGTCTCATGAATGAGCAACTGGAACACAGTGTCACAACTGGTGAAGATGTCATTCAGACCTGTCAGATGAATCCAAACTTTGTCAGTTGCATCATTACTGCAAATGAGTCTTGGAATTTTCTTCTTTGAAATTTCCCATTTCCAAAGTACAATTCCAATGAACTAGTACAACTTTCCGGCATGTTTACTGTCTTTCATTTCTTCTTGAACTATTCTGTTTGTCACTATTCTAGTTTCCATATATTTCAAATCCTCCTCTCCAGTATTTTCCTTTTTTTCCTGTCATGCTGTCCACTTTCATAACCATATACACACGCAAATTAACAACTAATTCAAAATCTTCACACATTGTAAAAACAAAATGACATTCACTTTTACAGTTATTTCAGTCATTTACCATAATAACAGCACCAATTGCACAAACCACAGTTTTTGGTATTCCAGCATGCCATCTTTCTGATACTCTTCTTATAATCCTATCCATCACCACATTCAAAACTTCTGCAGACAAACCACTTCCCTGCCTGACCCCTCCAAAACAGGGATGCAAATTTCCTAGTGTCTGGTTGCCCAGGTTAATAAATTTTGTATGGTGGCATCTCATAGTTTCAGCATAATTATTGCAACTTTTTTCTTCTTATATACAATAAAGTGTATCAGCACACATGCACTGAGCAGAAAGCACCAAATAACAGTGAGGTTCACAGGTCACTCCAGAACTGCAAGTCCTTGGTATGGAAATTGTGTCATGTCACCTCCTGGTACCTAGAATTTGGAGGTGGCTCCTAGATTTTTGGAAAATTTGTGCACCCCTGCTCCAAAAGTTTTAAAAAAACTTACATCATGACCACGGTATTTTCACATTTTCTTAAATGCCCTTATTCTCTCCACTAGACTTTTGGAAACATTCTACCTCCATAATGCTTCCCAAATGTGTCCCTTTATATTATCATATGCCTTTTCAATATCAATAACATGCAAATACATGTGCTGACACACAGCCTGGCAGAAATTTATCAACCCTTATATTGTTTCATATCCTGTTCATAAATTTCAATCATCAGGCATTTTGTCCAGTCCTCAGGTATTCTCATTTTGTTCCATTCTTAGTATACCACCAAGCCACTGATATCCTACAATTATACTGATATTCCATCTTCTCCTGCAGCTTTTCCTTGTGTCAATTCTCCACTGTTATTTCCAAATGTAACATATTAATTTCTTCACATAACACACTTCTAAGAGCCTCATGCAGTCTTCTTAAGACACTTATTTTATCGTATTGCAGCAGGGCAGCCTGAGTTTGAATCCAAGGATTGCCATCCCCAGATGAAAGGTGTGGTAATGCACATATTATGAGGACCTAAGTGTACATTCCTCTATAAACATTCTGGCGTGAGGGTCCTCAGCTTACCACACAAACAATAGGCATATCGCAAGACCCTGAGCAGGTACCCAAGATAACGGGACTCAGCTTAGCGCCATAGAGGCAACCTTTGGTAAGCAGAACACTTGGTATTTGGATCTCAACAAGTAAAGAAGAAAATTTTTGGTTCGGTGTTAGACATGATAAGAATCAAGCACGAGAAAATTCCCTGTGTGGAGCTCAAGGGTCAAGCAAATAAGCATAGAAAAGGAGCAAGTGTGAAGCACAAAGATATATAATGGATACCCAAGAAATATCTCACAACATGCTACATTAGTTTGTACCTCAGGCTCCGAGATCGAGGACGATGAAATGGAGATCTTCTTCCTTCATCATCAATGCTAGGATTGCTGTCATTTGATGAGAAATGAGATGTCAGCATCTGCAGTTCTTCTGAGGTTGGGATATTTGGAAGCTGGTGTAGCCTTTCTTGACTTGAACACTGGGACTGAAAAAGAAATAAAACCAGGTTTCACATATAAACCTAAACCTGTTTAACAACCTTGCTGAATTCATAAAACATTTACACTGCCAAACAGACATTGCTGCCATATAATACCTGAAATACATTGTGCGTGTGTGTGCGCGCGCGTGTGTGTAGCATACAGTTCCGGCAATCAACATGAAAATTTGGTACAATCTGAACTTGTGGATAAAGACAGCACTGTATCAGTACCTACACGGATTTTACCATGTACCTGTACACTGCACCTGCTTTTTTAGTGTGTTATTTAATGATGCTGGCAATTGCTGAGATTACACAGCACTGGTGATGGATGAATGAATTAGCATGGCACCAGGGAAATGATACTGACAGGGCAAACCAAAGTACTTGGAGAAAAAACCTGTCCCACTGCCACTTTGTCCACCACAAATCCCCCACGGACTGGCCTGTGATTGAACCTAGGACACCACGGTCACAGGCCAGCAACTAACCATGTCAGCCATGGCATGACTACCACAGCTGTTTCACAAGGATTATCACATAGGATCAGCCACTTAGAGCCTGTTTTTCCTCCACAGATTACCTTACCTTCTTTCATAAATGAATCCTGAACTACTGACCTGCTTTTGTGTGGGCCTCATACCTTCTGAAAATATGATTGACAAACTGCATATTGAGGCCTCTTAGATCTCCAGATTTGAATTTGTGCAATTACTATTTGTGGGGAGGAATAAAAGAAACAGTTTATGTGAACAAAAACAAAATTCTATGCAAGAACTGCAAGTCAGTATTCAAAGTGAAAAGGCCAACATTTCATGATAAGGGCTCTGTCATAAATCAAGGAATATTTTCAGGAGCAGCAAGGCCTGCTTGGAATCTGGAGGTCAGCACTCCAAGCATTTTCTATGAAATAAGGTAAGTGGAACTGCAACAGAAAAAAAATTGACTTTGAATTCCTGGTAAATACAGGCTCCTCATGTGATAATGCTTCTACAACAGCTACCGTGCTCACAAACACACTAAAAAAATCTCCCTCTATAAAAGTAAATGGTACCGACAAAGCATATAACCATGCTTACCGAGACATTTGAGCTGCCCGGTGTTGTTCCATAACCAGAAGATGGTAAGGAGGCCACTGACCATCTTCTGCCATCACCCCTGTTAAAAAATAAAAGAAAGGAATAAAGCTTAACTTATACAGTTCACTCATTTAATGAAGTAGTACAGACACAAAATGTTTATTCTGGTTTATGTTTCCCGCATATTGTAATTCAATTAATGTTGATGTTTTTGGAGTTAATAACCACCTGGTATCGCTGAATCTGAGGGTTCAACATTGTAACCACTAAAACAATCCTATTCTAAGTTTGGCCAAATCACAGTCAGATTCCCAACACTCTCCTATACACAAGATTTGATCAAAACGTTTTAGCTATGGTAACAGCACATTACTTGAAGTGTTCCATCACATACATTTTGAAATCCGGACAAAATCTTCATTAGCTCCTGCAACAGAGCAGCACTTTTTTTGTGAGAGATAAACCTGCTCACAGCTGGCATATCACTTTCTGAAGAGACAGTTACGTTATCATAAATGGTGGGATGAATTGCTCTGTATCTCTTACTAAATAGGGTGATCAAAGAAACAGACAGAACCAGAACACAGCTGACATATCTTAAGTTCCAGAAAAGTGGCACAAGCAAACACCAAAGAAAAACACAAAACTTAGTCTGCAGAACACACTTCCCACAACAAATATGGAATAACTGTCTGGAAGACCTAGGAGGGAGTGAGAGAGGGAGGGAAATTTCATACAAATACTCTGCAGTCCATGTATGTTCTGGGGTACATGACAATTCTACCACTAAAAATAATTTTTAGGGGTAAAATTATTCCTGTCAAAATAACCCTGCAACTTCTATGCCACAGGCTTGTGAAGAAAACACAATGAATCCCAAAATGTGGTGTGTTAGAACAGCTCAACTTTCTTTTCTACTTCAGCACTGTCTGATATGATGACATGCACATGGGACAAGAACAAATTACATAGTCATGAATTACTATGAGCTACATAAATGTTAATATTTAATACTGGCAATTACCAGGTACTAGTGCCTCAATTTCTTTTCTTATGCATTACTGATATGTGTCTGAGTAAATATTAAGGTACCATATCATCACCATAACAGGCATGTTTTAAACATTTACTTCCAAAATTATGACATGTTTTACACACATGAAAATACAGTAATCCACCATCAATATACTGTTACCAGATCAATCTGAGCATAGATTACACGTTTCTTGTTACCTTTTCACAGATGCAAATGCAAAATGTTGACTTGGTGACATTCTGGGGCTTTCCAATGGACTTCCTGCCAAAAAAAAAAACAGTGTCCATAGAGAAAACAGACAATTTTTATATTCACTCATGTACCACTGTAGAAAAAACGTCAATTTTTATATTCATTGGCATACCGCTGTATTGTTGAATAAATAGACACTGGTCACTCTCTAATACAGCCACTACTTTTGTTGTAGTTTGTTACACTATGCCCAACATGTTTCAAACCTGCTTTGTCATAATAGTGGGTCCCTGTCACCACGGCATGGTGCGTCCTCAGGTTGCAGATGGAGGAACGGCCTCCAGATATGGAGGGTAGCTGCGAATACATTGAATAAGGAGTCGTGGACAGCCGACAAGAGTGGTCTTCCAGCTTGGGGGTTGGGCAAGGTGCTAACAACTCCTCACCTTAAAAAATTACCATGTTACGAAACACAGCACAAAGCCTTGGACACACGTGACCAAAATTTCATTAATATTTGAGTAAGTGAGGTTAGCTATGTTGATTTGACATGGAACAACCCTGTGGCACTAAATCTTGTGCCACAGTGCACTAAATAGAGTGAAGACATCACAACAAATTCTTTCAGTAGCTATGCAGATTCTTTACTTCAGATAGCTTACAGCTAGTGGTAATGATGGGCTGTAAATTGGTCTTCCTCATTCCAGTTGGTTAAGGCACTGCTCTGCAAGCCGGAAGGTCGCGGGTTCGATTCCCGATGGTGTCATTGGAATTTTTCATTGACGTAATCCTTTTGGTCGCACTATGGCCCTGGGGTCAACTCAGCCTCTAACAGAAATGAGTACCAGGAGTATTTCCTGGGGGGTAAAAGTGGCCGGTGCATAGGGCTGACAACCCTACCACCTTCATTTACTGACTGTCTAGAAACCTGGGAGCCTCAACCTCCTGGAACCCTAAGGGCCTCTCCAGGCCTGTAATGGGATTGCTTTTTTTTTTTTTAACCATATCCCAAGGAAAGGCACTGTGGAGTGCCATATCAAAATAATTGTCAGAATGGCCATATATTTACATAATAGAACATACACAGACATAAGGCTTCAGGACTTAATGCACATGGATTTTCACTTCCCACCATTAAGCTCTTGAGAACCACAAAATACTGCTTCACCACTGAAACTACTTCTGTATAGACATTAAATCCAAAAAAACAATATTCAAGATTTCATCACAAAATTCATGATGCTGCTTCTTCCGGTTTGTGAAATCTATTGTGATTAGAAGGGTAAATCTAAGACAGCACCTTTAAAATTCACCCCAAAGTTGTGTTTGCCACTTTTTCTCTCCCCACGTTTTAATAAATTTACATGACACTAACTTAAGATAACATCCAGGTATTTGAAAATGCAACTGATACACAATTTTCACAAATGTTTTACATACTATTTCATTTCCTGTGCATGGAAATCATGTAAAATTTATGGCATCAAATAACAAAGCCCAAATTTTGAGAACTTAGGAGAAAGATATGTAATATAATCAATAATTGTTATAATTTGCCTGGAGAAATTCATGAAAATAATTATATTTTGCTGGCGTGGTAATACTTCTTATGTAGCCCACTGATAGTTACTGTTCTCATAGTTTTATACAGCAGATGTGTCCAGAGAACACAACTTAAATTCACACCCAAAAAAACGAACATAAAAAAGTGTTGAGTCATTGCCTCTCCACATTCATCCTACAGACTTCACACCTTACTTAAGGAGAATCTTATTCCCCACAGCCACACCCCTTGAAAACACTACGATAATTATACATGCCGCCTGATGTAACATTAGGAAATTGTATTCTGCTCTCACAGTGTGTTTATGGTTTGTATGACTCTTAAGATAAACATTGATTATGTCCCTACCTAGCAATATTTGCATGTTTTTTGTAGCACACATGCACTGCAAAGGCAGAAACTTAATTTCTAAATATTATGTAGAAGAATTACATGCTTCAAAGGGTTAAGGGTTAATTGTATTTAGAATTTGGTTTGTAACCATATAAATGAGATACCTTCTGTACATTCATGAACTTACTGGAACATATAACATGAAACTAATTATGTAAACATTCCTAAAGTACTGCAATTTTTCCTTTTCTCTAAAATATGTATAAAATTGCCCCCTTTCATCTCTTCCACTTACAACATACAAGTTACTTTATACCTTGTAAATAATTCTGTTGGCATATGATAAATAACACACCTGAGATAGGTGAATGACATCGAGGTAGTGTTGGTGATGTTGTAGAAATGAAGCTTTTTCTATGAGACACTCGACTACTCCTTCTAGACAGGCTTAACTCTTTCTGCAAAACAAAAAAATACATTTTTAATAATAAGAATAAGACAGCACTCTGAGTATGATCGGCTCCTGTAAAAAAGAACTCAAGGAAGATCTACTATAGACTGTGCAACAGGACTTCACACATACAACAAGCTAAATATTGGAAAAATAATGATTGAAACTCACACTAAAAATTGCACCACGTGTTACATAACGTACACATCACATACATGTTCACTACAATAACTCTGTCTTTGGTTTTCATGTTCACTACAATAACTTCTTCTTGGGTTTTCTCATTTTGTACGTTCCCTATTTTCAGGCTCAATTCAACTTTCCTTTCACGTTCTTTCCTTCCACTGTTGCACGACTACCAACTGAATACAGAATGAGGATTCCGTTCTTCTGGGATAAGACGCTGCACCACTGGGTAATTGCATCCTGATGCTTCAAGGCAACATGGTGTCGCCATCTTCCAGGCTTCAAATGTCCATATCGACCGTTGTACAATTAGACAGCTTTCACTGATGAGGCAATTCTTCCTTCTTTCAAGTTCATGCTTTCACTGGATTTAAAACATCCCAAAACAGCTCCCAGGTTCACAGTAGGATTTAAATGTGCACAAAACACCACTGCAGCAAAGGGAATATTAGAATTACATTTCAGTAAAATGCGTGACAAATATGGCAACCTCTGAAAAATGGTCGGGATTTCTCATGTATACTCAGTTTTGTATGTATATGTGTATACATGTGTGTAAGTAAGTGTGTATTTGTGTGTAAGTGTGAGGGGGGGGGGGGGCGGCGGCGGCGGCACCCCTTGCCTCTGACGGGAATCAAGCCATAATTCCTCCGATATCTGGCCCATGGCCTAGTCGCTAAAACTGACAATGCTACCCCAGCTCTATAAAATTGTGATTAATAATTAAGAAGTTCATCTCCACACAGCTGTATTAAAATTAAAATGGCCTGTGCCATGGCTCAGGTGGTTTGCCACCGGCCTCTCACCGCACAGACCCGGGTTCGAAACCCAGACCAGTCCATGAGGGATTTGTGGTGGATAAAGTGGCACTGGAACAGGGATTTTCTTCGATTACTTCGGCTTTACTCTGTCAGCATCACTTCCAACCGTCTTCCATACTCATTAGTTCATCTATTACCGACGCTATATAATTTTAGGAATTGACAGCGTCATTAAATAACACACTTAAAAAGAACAAATTACCATCAAATGACACGCGGGCGAGCGTGTTTGTAATATTAAAACCGTACAGATGTTTTTTACTGATATGCCCACACAACATGGGCAGGTAAATACAATGCGAGTGACGCAGCATCATACCCCAGAAGAACGGATGGATACCTGGCAAATACATCTTTCAAATGTCATATCATGGTGGTTTAATCGTACTACAACTATGTGGAGATAAAAAAAATTGTTAGTATTAAGTACAATTATACGGATCCGGGATAGCGTAGTCGGTATAGCGACTAGGCTATGCGCTGGACGTCCGAGGAATCGCGGTTCGATTCCCAGCTGTAGCCAAAACATTTAACTCTTCTCCAAAGTGTTCAGACCGGCTCTGGGGCCCACACAAACTCCTACTGAAGAGATATCGGTGGTTATTTCCTGATCAGTCACCCTATCTCTTGCGGAGGGCAATGAGCTGAGCTAAACCCCCACTCAGTGAGGCACAAAACCGGAGTGACAGGTCACCGTAGCGAATAAATTTTGTACGGTGGAGCCTAATATTTGTGGGGCCTCAGTATATTTGCTTCATGTCACCCTTCTGATGCCAAGAGTTTTGAGGTGGCTCCTAACACTGTTGGAAAATCTGTGCACCCCTGCCCACATGTCTTCATACTGTGCACAGGGACAACGTTAGCTTTATTAAAACTTTACAATTCATCGTTTTATATACAGCGTGTTTCATAAGTCCATCCGGGATTTAGAGGCTTGGCCGTGCAGTAGCAAACCCACATATGAGATAAAAGCATGCCAACGGATAGAGGAAATGTAAAAGTTTTTTCGTGACAGATGCGATGGCGTAGTTACCCGTTTCTCCGCTAGGAGGCAGTGGTGTGCAAACATGGCGTTTTCAGTTGAACAGAAAGCTCAACACTTATTCCCTGGCCTGCCAGGTCACCCGACCTTACTCCATGTGACTTTTTCCTGTGGTGTTACGTTAAAGATCGTGTTTACGTGCCTCCTTTACCAAGAGATTTACCGGAGCTTCGGCTAAGAATTATGGATGCAGTTGCTACCATCGACGTTCATATGTTGGAACGTGTGTGGCAGGAGCTAGATTACAGGATTGACGTCTGTCGAGTCACCAAAGGGGGACATATTGAACATTTGTAAGGTAGGTTCAAAACTTGGATATGTACTCTTTTCACTGACATGCTCTCATCCCCCGTGTGTGATTTGGCTCCTGAGCTACAGACCTCCGAAATCCCGGAGGGATTTATGAAACACCCTGTACTAACTTACTTTCCTACTGCCACTTTGTTGTACTTATAATACTTCAGAGTTTCCCAATATTAATATACCAAAAAGAGAGTCATAAACATTACTGATAGGTCAATTTTTGACAAAAATATAAGCATCAGATTGTAAGTTTCTGTTTCGTATCTCAAAATGGTAAGAGTGCTCTTTACCCCATTACTGCAGGAAAATCGCGGCCTGTTATTACAAACTGCTTCCTTAGAAGCAAGATGGCATCCCCTCACTTGGCCCGCAATGTTAAAATGTTCTCAAATGAAACTTTCCCTGAACGTTGCATTGGTCGAAGCGAACCTATGAATTGGCCGACCCGTTCACCCGACCTAACGCCTATGGCTTTTCATCTATGGGGTTTTCTGATTCAACTGACTATCATGAATAATTGACAAGTAGAAGTTTACTTAATAACTCGAGAATATCTAAGTAATATCACAACGAATTGGGGCAAACACTGCAATGTGAGCAGTATATTCAACATCTGTGCTTTCATACACTGCTATCGAGCAGCTTGACAAATTGCTTTCATTACTTTAATAGCCCAATTTAATAAAAAAAATGTACTGATTCATGCACAAAAAGTCGTATTCAGTACTTGGAGAATACCGTATTTACCTCACTATAACGATCCTGCATTTAGGAATACACCCCTTCACAAGCTTCAATGTTCAGGGAAATACCTAAAGAGAATATGTTGAACACTGTGAACGATTATAAGGCGACCCCCCCCCCCCCAGTTTTCAGACGACGAACGCGGGGGGATCTGGTCTTACACTCGGGTGAATAAGGTATTTCTGTGAATATGACACCTCACATGGCTGAACAAAATTAGTCCGGACCATTTGGAACATTTTATAATTGGCAATTACAGATCAGCAGTCTGTTGTCTACTTTAACAGCATATTAATAAAGAGAAAATATGCATGCATGCATGCATGCATACACACACACACACAGTATATGGAAACGACAGTAACGAGCAATGTTATTTCCCTTCATGTAACTCCCAAAATGTTTGCCCACCTTTCCTTGAAATAAAATCTTAAATTTAAACTTCCAAGCGTTACTGCGATACACGTATATTAAGACAGCGTAGTCAGTATAGTGGCTAGGCTACGAGATTGTTAAACCTCTCAATGATTTTTTGATAAGTGCATATAGCCATCGATGCTGACGTGCCTCTGAACACTTCCCCCTCTTCCACACACGCTATGAGATGTCTGTACAAGTGAAGAGTTGTGATTCGATTGCCGGCCGAGGCAAGACATTTTTCTTTTCTCCAAAGTATTCTGACTAAATCTGGGGCCCACCCATCCTCCTATCCAATGGGTACCGGGCCTCTTTCTTCAGGTGTAAAGCGGCCGCGGCGTTAAGCTGACAGCTCATCTCCAACTAGTACCAAGATTAAGAATAAATGGAGCTATACCCCCCTTCCCCATATGCCGCCATGCCGTGCACAGGGACAACCTTACCTTTACCTTACTAAGACTTGCTGATTCACGTTATGAATTCTCTCATAATATTAAAGTAAAATGACGTTGCACAATCTGAGTACTCAATTTGCATGCCTACAAAACTTAACGGAACCAGAGGCTCGTAATCATTGTCATAACCAGAATAAACGAACAGCATTATTGGCAACATCCCTTCAGAAATGTATAAAACCAACTCTGCAAGTGACACCCGATATGAGGTTATGCAATAAATATCTGGCAGAAGTTTCTTGGTAACCATATACTATCAACCAATACATAAAATTACACTAATCCTGTTTTCCGCCTGGGCATTAGCCTCTTATCCCAGTCCTGTGGGCCTAAGAGACTGCAGCAAGTTGGCGAAACGTCAGGACAAAGTTATAGAGATACAATGAGCAAAACATCCCATAGACCGTAAGTCATTTCGATGTCGTTATAGAGTTCAACATTGATGTATTGTAGCAATGGGTACAGAATAAGCTTTAAAATGACCTTTATTAGTATCTGCTTAAACCTTTACAACTAAGTCAGATTTTTAAAATGACAGCCTTGTGACTGCATACATGTGCATTAGTGCACTGAACGTTCTCACTGAGCGTTGTCCCATTTCCTTTCTTATGCCAACAGTGGTTTTAATTAACTACACACTCTGCCATCTGTTACCTGTTATCCAGCTTACCATTGTGGTACACCCTAGACTTCGTTCAACCCCAGAGGATGGCCACACCAGTAGTCCACCTCTTCATATCCACCTTCTATGATAACTGGCGTTCAAGTACTCCGTAACCTGTTTGTCAAAACGTGGAGGTGCTCTGTCAAGTTATATCCATATTCGTCTTTTTGTTTCAAGATGGCATCCTCCAAATAAAGTGGCACGTTCATTTTATATAATATTTGTTTAATAAGCAGCTGTTATAAAGATCCTCAATTAAGTTTGATGTGCACTGGTCAGCTGAGGTTTGCTGCAAGTGTTCAATCCAATGACTACTTAAAAATTTGATGACTTAAACCCACAACTCACTACAGTTCAACAGCAATACCAATTTACTGATCATACGATAATGATACGATAATGTAGACTATATATTATGGATGCTTGCTACTCAGGACGCTGAAACAGTGTGTCTCTAACGTCTCAAGAAAACTAAATTAAAAATGTCATATACCTACTACAAAACTGACTTCATGGCAGATGCCATAATGGCCACAATTTCAGTCATCTGGGTAACACAAAAATGGAGAATTCCTTGTACAAATTCTGCTGGCACAAAGAAACGAACAACTATCCGTTCCCTTTAACGTCATTTTGGCATATGGGAATCCTTAAGCTAGTCCTCAGACCACTGTCTTCTTACACACCAAAAATAAATGCAGAAAATAAACATGGAACCAATGGGTTGGCTGCTGTTCCGCACTAACAGGCCAAAGTTCTGAATGATACACAATTAAAAATTTCCAAACTGTTAACAGTTAATACAACTCGCATACAAACAGGATTATCCCAACACATAGTTGGCTTACACCCGAGAAAATTCGGCTCGGGCTTCGATACCAAGATCGAACTGTTACACCGTGTAAAACTCACTGTGTAGAGATGACACTGGAGATTAACGCTCAGGAACTGAGAGCATTTTGTCACCATACGTTTGAAATAAATCGAATGAATGGGAACCTGGGGAAATTGTTTGCGATTTTGATTTGAAAAATGTATTAGAAGGGTTACTCGCTGTGTCATGTATTTTTCGTGCTTCTTGGACAGGAAATCCTTTCAGGCAGGAACCGTATTTAAAGGGTGACGTATATTATTCATAGAGGAAAAAGCTGGTACTAAATTATTCTAATGCCTTGAACAGTAAATATCTTAAGTGCGGTCATCTTAAATGGGTTTCGCTGTATTCTTCGTTCAAATTACACAATATGAAAACTTCTGACAATCTTCCTTACCTTAAATTGCATGAGAGAAGTAACAGAAGGAAGGGGCAGCGTAAGATTGGGACGAGGATGGCGAAGTGTAGAGTCGCTCACACTACGTGACATCCTCCGCCAGAGCGGCCCCTGACCACTATGTTCCTCATCCTTTGACATCTTGACCCCTACGTGGGGACACTAAGATGGGAAAGACAGCCATACTACTAGAATGTTTTGTACAGCACTATACCAAAACATGTAGTGCAGCAGTACACACTGAATTTCGAAGGTATAAAGATACATGTATTGAAAAGTATTGCAACTACAAATTTAAACCAAAATACTAATGTATTATGAGACAATTCTCGTCCTTCAAAAGAAATTTCCATTGCCTTATTTTTATACTCAGGTTACTGAGATTAATATTAAAACATGGCTGAGAAGCAACGAAAAACTAATATATATATATATAATATATATATATATATATATTGTGTGTGTGTGTGTGTGTGTGTGTGTGTGTGGACCCAGTAAGTAATATAGTGTGTGGAAACAACAATCTCTAAAGCCATCACTACGGAAAGGAAAATAGCAGAAAAGGAAAATAAAAATGCAGGGGAAGTATAAAGCAGGTTGTGGGGGTGATGTAAGTTATAAAATCTCTTCTGCAATTACTAAATTTCCATGCAACTATGTTAACAACAGCAACAGCAAAACACAGAAAAATACTGGTGCATCTTTCAAAAGCTCAATGAAAACTGCTGAATTCTCAAACACACACTTACTTCGTCCAAAGCTGAGGATCATTTTAAAAAATCCAAAATGGCTAAGTGTTTAAATATAGACTGGGAACTCTGTGTATTTTCTTTATAATAAAATCAACAAATTAACTTCAAACCTCACAAATAATAGCACACTTCGTCAGTTCAGTTCTGTGTGCATTTGTCAGATAACAATAAAATATGTAAGACATAAATTAACGTTATTAACAACAATAAGCAACTAGCAATATTATGTATCACCTAACTACGTAATTCTTGAGCTATGATAAATTAAGTTCTAAATGAGTTACATTTTTAGAGAATACATGAGTGATGCGTTATACTCAAGTGCAACATCAATAAATACAAGATATATTCATTTACTCTCTACAGGTAAAAAGGCTAGTTAAGGTTCAGTTGATAGTAGAGTTTTGTGCTTAAACCGCGAGTCATGAATAGATAAGAATGCTGCACAAAACCCAGGTCAGAAAAGAAAAGTACGAAGTGGATACAAAGAAGGTAAGGGAGTAGCCTACTTTAAGAAGCCCTTACGAAGCAAGGCAGATGAGAGACTAGGAAAGAGGGCTTCTGGAAAGGGTTTGGACTGAAGATTTGGGTGAACTGAAGATGCAGTTGACAATTATTTTAAAATGACGAATAAGAGAAACGTGGCGGAAATAGGTGGATACCCAGTAAATTTCTGAGTGAGGGATGCAAAAAAGGCTACAGTTGCAATATAATAACCACACTATGAAACAGAATTTATAAGACAAGAAAGTTCCAACAGGATGGAGAAAAAGTTTATTACATTTCGTTTTTAAATGGAAGTAGGAGAGGACAGACGCAGGTATTTAGAGAGGAACTGCATTACACCACCATGGAAAAAGATTTATACCACAGTGTTGAAGGAAAGCTGTACGACTGTGCAAAAACGATAGGAATTATTGCTCGGCCTGCGTGAACAGTGCAAGTGGAGTGGGAGTTACGGCAGGCTTATCCTCTGCCTTGGCTACTCAGACCCCTTTGGCAGCGTGGATCCAGCTTTGATCCAAGCTCTACTGTTCAGGAAACAGGATATTTGGAGCCATTATGGGTACGGAAAACCATGTGCAGACATCCTCTAAGCCGCGCTCCCCTTGCGCTCTTACCAATTTCTACAACGTCGATAGTTTGCCCTGCCGTTATCTCCACAGCTCCCCTGAGAGTTGGGCGTCTCTCCAGAATACACACCGAAATGCAGAGACACAGTTACCCTAGCATGCCCGAAGCGATTACAGAGGCTGCTTCGGCGTGCTCTACGTCTGCACCTTCCCTCGCAAGCCACAGAGCTCGGAGCAAGTGCGAAACCGACACTATGCGGTGTGGTGTCACGGTACGGTCAGTCCTGCCGTCCTGATTGGGGCACCTCGATCGGAGCTGAATCAGCAGCTTGCACACGGATAAATAAAGCCTTCAGAAACTCACGGACATCACTGTCGGGTATGGCATGCGGACGTTCACCACTAGGCGCAAGTATCCGTCCTCTGGGAAAGAGAATGTGCCAAAACTCCTTCCCACACTCTCACCTAGAGACCACAAGGAGTCGACAATGGCCAGGACGCTATTAGCATTGTCAGGCACCAACACAAGGAATTCATTCATCCGGACCATGAGCTTGCGTAAATAATTCGCGCAATTCCCACCTAGGAACTTGCACGTTTTCAACCCTAAAACATATTTCGAGGTTTTGTTTCGTCGCTCCCCTGGGGGAAAGATTTTCCTTTCCATCTGGGACTTCGGGAAAGTGGTGACAGATGGCATGTCACCCATTGACCGGGCCACGTCACCGGGTGTAACGGGAGAGGAGCGCCCTAGTACTGCTTGTTTTGAAACAGTGGGTAGTGACGGATTTTCAGCGCCCTTTGATGTGGGCTCCAGTGACCCACATGACAGCTTCGGAACGGCTCGCCAGGCCACTACCACAGCATATGCGGCTCCACCCTCGGCACAGTCGAGTTGCCAGTCGTCAGACCCACCTTCTTCCGCAGTGGATTTGGCGCGTACTTCGGCGTTTGCAGTTCACATGAAAACCTACACGCACGCGAGGCCAGGGATCTTTACAACGCGGCAGTTGCAGTTTTCAGGTTACTCAGCCAAATAATTTTGATTCCTGTGCTTTCGCAAAGCAAATATCTACATTAATGGTAAACTGACACAAATAAACGCCTCGTTCTTTCACGCGTGATTATTTGCAACATGCATGTTTTTATGGAATTATTCGTCTTTGTAAGTCAATGTATGACAGCATTATTTAGAGACAGATGTCATACAGCGCTGAATGACTGCAGAGGGGTGAATGATGAAACGGAAGGAATTTGGAAGGAAGCAGGCGTGTCCTATTTCATGATGCCCCATGTGTGATTCCAGGGACATAAAAAATATGAGTCAGGATCTAGCCTCAGAGTTGATCACAACCTTCAGAAACAGGAGGGCTAATAACTCGATGACAACATCCGAAAATTGTCTTTCGCAGACGTATCGTTCAGGAAAACATAACTCGACACATGTACTATCGGCTGCTATAAATTAATAAAAGGAATGCGAAGACGAAAAGACGAAGGAAGAGCGTGGACGATCTAAAATTCAACAAGTGACGGCGACAAGGGACGGCATTAAACAAAGCGTCTCCAACGCAGTGTAGTGTACTAGAAATTTCTCATGGACAATTAGGTCACGAATGCGGATCCACGTACCGAAGGTTATGAACTACAACGCTGCTTCAAGTGAATGATTTGAATATGTGACGTTATATGCCTACAATTTCCTTGTACAGAACCCTAGTTTCTGGTATAAATCTGATTTAATGCAAGCAGGTTTGACGGATTTCATTGTTTAGTATTTCTTTTGCTTTCTACGTAAAATAAGTGACCAGCCTTTAAATATTTCCGCATTTGACGAGACTTAACACGGAATATCCGACACATGAACAATTTTGATGAAATCTAACAGGAATCTGAGAGGGGCTCTCACAAAAGTTGTATATGTTTTAGCACTCATATTTTGCACCCACACCGATGCATGCTTGTTAAAATGGTATCTGATTGGCAAACAGAACGACTGAAAATGGGTTTGACATACAACGTACTACACAAAATAAAAAGAAGGAACGCTAACTAGTCACATCTTGCGTAGAAACTGCCTTCTAAAACACGCTATTGAAGGAAAGATAGAAGAAAGGATAGAAGTGACGGAAAGACGAGCAAGAAGACGTAAGCAGCTACTGGATGACCTTAAGGAGAGAAGAAGATACTGAAAATTGAAAGAGGAAGCACCTGATCGCACCTTGTGGAGAACTCGATTTGGAAGAGGCTACGTAATGAATTAATGATATTTATGAGTGCAATGTTCACACATTCTTCAAATCAGTAATGTTGTTTTAAATAAAGTAAAAATCATAACACAATATATTCATTTCTATCGTTAAAATAGCTCGGAGCAACGTAATGGTAACTCCAAAAATTAAATTCCAAACAAGTCGTTACATATTATCTCTTAATGTAAGCCGACCCAGTAACTGTTTTTAACAAATCATCTCTTACCTAGACACTAATCTATAGCATTTTAATTTGTTTTGAACGATTACAAAAACGTACATCTTGACACCACTACTGCCCCAAGGAACACAGCCTAATTATTCTTTCCGTGAATGGTGGTTGAAAATAATATTCCCAATTTGTACATACAACTATGCATTTTACGAGAACTCCACTTCCCAGAAGGCATATACTTCACATCTCGGGGGAATTCAAAATGCATATTACTGTCTCCTACGATGTGACGCCGTGTAGTTCGGAAAATTGGTGCCAACGCTTCGGCGGAATGTGTTGCCTCCATCTTCAGGGCAGTGACATGTCAAGAAACGTAAGAACCTCAAATCCCTAATTTAAAACACATGTTACACACAACCAGTGCTATTATTATAATTAGTGAGTACCACTTGCGATTCGCAGGAAATTTCATTAAGCCGTACAGACAATAAAAGAAGCTGGAAGACAAAGGAAAAAATAAATGCACTGTGCACCAGGAAATATTAAAACATGAGGTGTCTCACTATTTCAGAAAACTAATGTGATTATCAAGAAATGAAGGCTCCTAGACAGAATATGATTTTATACGCCCAGCGTTCTTCGTCGCTCAGTTAAAAATGAAGTTCTGTACTAAACACACAAAATTCCATGGGCTGAAAACATCACATTATGAGCCAAGAGTATGAAGCAGCTCTACGAGTCTGCTTCCATAGGCAAGTTACACTGTGGCGTGTTTCTGTGACACAACTACAACTTTTCAGTGCGTTAGTTGTGAAACTAGTGTACGATAGTAGGCCTGGACAGCCATGTGGGTGACGTAAAACAGACCTACTGAAAACGCTAACCCCAAACTTTGGCTTCTGGCCACAGGCCGAGATGAATCACTCTCATCGGTTCTGCATGCTCCTGCTCGAGGACACCTGACGTCCTTCGAAGACATTTTTGGCAGAGATTTCGGATGTTCAGAATATTACCGAGCTATTTCCAGTACTTACTCCTCCGTGATTCTGACAAGCGTAAGTCGCCGTCTACAGCGCAGGGGCAGGGGAGAAGAACTGAAACAGACGTCTTACGTCCATTACTCTTATGTCGCCCCAACTTTGAATTTTCATTTCACCCCCTGTGCTGTGTTCAATAAGCAACAGTACAGCGACCTTCCATTATAAGCGATTTTCTCATTTCGCATTGTTTCATCTAAAAGCAATTTCTTTTACAATCCCCCAAAATGCCTTTTTTCTTTCTGCCTTTAAATTTAATCTTCTCGTGATTTACAGCGTAACGTGTGTCAGTTTCCCCACCTCACAATATTCTAATAATGATCTACGCATAACCTAATTACAAAAATCATAAAGTATCTTCTTCCTATAGGGCAAAGTTGAAAATATTCATTGCTTCAATCCGTTTCTTTCATAATTCCTGCATACACTTCGCATTGTTCGCACACTTGTCCAAGCAGGTTTACCTTTGCTCAGCTTTTCGTAAAGTATGATAAGCCTTTCCTCCTCGACTCCACAACTATAAAACAACATCTACATTCTCACACGCAGATATTTCTGTTTTGCTAGCTTACAGATCACTTCTGTGTAGGCCGACAGCTGTCACTGGCACTCATATCTCATAGTATTTTAGCTGTACCACGAGACGTCGATGCCAGAGCATGCATAAAAATTACAACGAATTAATCCAAAAGAACACTATGAGAATCCCAACCGACGGTCAAGTAACAAAACTAAATCCATCACTAACGCTGACACACACGTGGAACAAGACAAAGCATTTTTCCCAAAGAGTAAAGGTCAGAATTGTATTTAGAAGTGCGTGCAACGTAACAGCAACAACTCAGCGCCTTACAGTAATATAATAACAAAAAATGCGACAGATGCAGCAAGACAAACACAGCAACACACAAAATACTCAGTCACGAAGGACGCGACTTACATGACCTAGCGAAAATACGTGCCGGTGCCTATCCAATGTCGTTCAAGGCTATAGAAAGGTTTCTACCATATTTCAAATACTACCTCCGTCTCCCCAAAGCTAAATTTTCGATGACGATAAGTATAATATGCTATACAACGATAAGATATGAACCCGTTAAAAAGAAAAACTATGTAGAACGAGATGAAAAGAACGTTCCGTGGTAATTACTATTCTTCAGAGAACTACCAACAAACGGATTTAACTACGAAAACTTCACGAACTATGGGGTTACGTAGGATACACAGACCCTGTATGAATACGTACAGTGTACTACAATACGCACACTAACCGAAAGTTTGTTTGAAGTAATAACTGTGTAAGGCTGGATCCGTAGCCTAATCGAATTACAAGAACGGAATTTTACTGCAGTGGCTGAGGAAAACAATGAATCAGTCAGGATAGCCTATGAGGCGGCTGTAATTCGAACCAGGCGCCTCTCGAATACAAGTGTAGAGCCTTTTCGCTATACCAGCCTCTTTGGTCTAATTCTAAGAGACAGCGTAATTCTTGAAAGCTAACACTTGCTCAGCTAATCATGAAATTATCGACATTTTATGGCACCTGAAAGTTTACTGTCTCATAAGCGAGATAAATCCTGAGCATACCCTTTCTCTAGGACATAAGGCTGCGCAATGCGCAATCGGATTCCGACGTTTTGAGGACATTTGACCCTTGAAGATGAAGACTCTACCTTGATTCGAAACGTCGGGATCCGTTTGCCCATTAACGCAGCGTCATATCCCAGAAAAACGGAATGCTCAGCTACACCGCTGCGAAAACCTCAAAATCCGAGATGAATCCTGTTCACACCCTCACACCAAAGTTCCTTAAGATACCACTCTATAATACAGTGTGACCACGAAGTCACGTAACTGACAATCTCGTGTAATGTTTTAAAAGATTTACATAACACAAACAACACACATATCAATGTAAAGTTTCAAAGGTGTTAGAAACTGTCCTCCGCTGGCCTCTAAGCAATGCAAAGTTTCATAAATACAAAAAAAAAAAAAAATCTGAAAGTTGTTCACTGGCCTCTAAGCATGCTCCGGCAAGACGTTCAACTGTCTTCTTGAGAGTTTTAAAGTTTGCTCTGTGACACCACTGATGGCAATTATAATGTTTTTATAACATTGCTGTAGCATCTTGACATTAAGATGTTTTTTTTAGCATTTTCTGTGTCTATGATTAAATCCAGTAAGAAATATTTAACGGGGTTTTCAAATGCGTAGTTTAGGCTTTAACGGGTTCTTCAAATGCGTAGTTTAGGCAAGATGCACAGTGAACACAACGTGAAATTGCTGTAGCATTATCGGGTCGTTTTCGAACGCCCGATATTTCAAGCCCCACCAAAAGAAATCTGGCGACAGCGGTGGACAGGTGTTCCTGCTAATGATTCGACTCCCAAATAAATTTTTTGGTGTTTCGCAATGTCCCTGGTAGCTTGAGAAGTCGGGCTATCTTGCGGGCCACAAGCCAAGTGATGGAATGGAAAGTCTTTTTTCAACAAATTTTTACATGAAGCTTTTCAGCGACAACAAGACAGGCAATGTACGTATAACGTACATTGAGGCGCGTTCGTGTAACCATTGTTGCCGTGGAAAAGAAATAAGTACTACATATTCTGAGTGTGTCCGTAGCCTTAGTTATTCAGCATGCAAAGAGTATGCGCCCTATTATATTATCATATGTGGCCAGTCCGGCTCTACTGCATTTTTCCACTTATCTCATAAGCGGCACGACTTTCGGAAAAACGTTATTGAACATAAAATGTGTATTTTGATTTTATTTACATTTGTCTGAAACATTTCTCATTTTAAGAAGAATTCAGCGAGATATAATCATAAATGTACATAGGTCTTCATGTAAAGTACCCGTTATTCTTGTCAGATTTTAATGAAACTTGAATTTTCTCGACAGATTTTCGAAAAATACTCAAATATAAAATTCCATAAGAATCCGTCCAGCGGGAGCCGAGTTGTTCCATTCGGACAGACAGACGGATAGATATGACGAAGTTAATAGTCGTTTTTTGCAGTTTTTGCAAACGCGCCTAAAATCATTAGTCATAACGCAAAAAAATACTAATATATACAGTATATATAAATATTACGGTTTCATTTTGAAGGACAGGAGAACGACAGTAAGGTTGACACTGTTCCTCCGCCAACAAGTTCTCAGTATCAGGACTGTGTGTGAAGCAGCAGCTCTGAGGCAGCTTTTGATTCTTTCATCGTCGAGTTCATTTCTAGATTCACTCCTGACCACTTCCATTTTGAAACGATCCGTAGGCCTACTAACGAAAAGTTTGTCATTTACCCCGTGTATGGTCACCAAGCACGGCCATAAAAAGAGGGCACACAGATTTCATGGGGTGGATCATGCCGAAGTGTATTTCTCAGGTCCGTGTCACACTGCAGATCTCTCACCACAATTTGAAATTCAACTGTACCATTTTCTGCGTTAATGTCAAATGGCACTGAAAGGAAGTTGACTGTAGTCTCGTTCCTTGAAAACGGAGATAAATTCTTGCTGAAGAAGCTGACATTATTCCGCGTATTTCTAATCATCAGTGGACGTTTTCGTTCTCAGAACTGGGAAGTGTGCCATATCGTTTGGTTACACAGCTGCAGTTGCAACACTCGACGCTTCCTCCACAACACTATTATTTTGCCAAATATTGCATTGACAAGGTAATTCGCTCTTGTAGACTAACATTCATGCCATTCACATACTCAGTGATGTGAATGCAAAACGCAAATCGTAAAACAACGCATGATCACAGAGCCTCATTTAAAGAAATAATTCAATTTCTGACTACCAGCCACACACATGTCAAGTATTAGACCACGACTCAACACACGAACTTCCGTATAGAAACCCTTCGTACGCAGATTCCACATCACCCATGGAATTAATGATATTGAAATCAAAGTAATAACGTTCGTCATTTTGAGGGGCTGAAGCAATGACATATCCAATCACGATCCCTTGCATTCTTTACGTCGTCGGTGATAGGCGAAGACATGCCACTGATCCTTCTGGCCATCTTTGACGCCCCTTTCATCAGAGTCCATCTACTTTCTATATTGCGGTCTCTATCACTAGCTATAACACACCAAGCTCCTCAGCTATACTGAATTCTACGTCGACTCCACAAACTAAAACTGCTAGAATTGTGCTGTGTCGCCCACGACTGTGCTTTCGTCGGTCGCTACTGAAACCCAGTGACTTTCATTTTCAACCTTTCTTCGGTGTTGTTCGAGAATGCCTCAGTTCTTCTTCCAGCGCTTAATCATGACAAAGTACTTTTAAAAATTATGTTTTCTCGTATATAAATAAAACATCGACAACTGTGTCTAAGCATCCTCATACTATTTCCCCACTAATCACAGATTTAACATTTTTTGCGTTAACATTTTAAAAAAACGGTAAATGGTAAATGGTAACGCTGAAATTCTAAACAAAGTTCCTGTTTAGCAAGGCGGTTTTAAAGCAGTTATTTCTTCCCCTCTTTTAACTGAACCTGCAGGCCTCTGCCAAACAACTGTGATGCACGTTGATTTGGTGGTGTCTCTTATTATTGCATTATTTTGACACGGAGACATTTTCATTAAAAATGGTGCGAATAACAAAGACATTAATACAAGGAAAGAAAAACGCTTAACGCGTTACTTTGAAATGTACAACTTTCAGCAACAACTTTTTTCCCCTTACTACAGCCATAGTAGAACAAAAGAGATTATTTAAAAAAAACATGAATAACGTCGACGCGCGAAGGCTATTCGTCACAATCACCACTGCACCTAAATATGGTTTGCCCACAATCAACTGTGCGCATGAACTTCATCAAACCACTTCCACGGATTCTTTCCAGCTGCATTTGTTGCTTTACTTTACTAAGTAATAATGAACTAGTAATCTCACCTATTAAAACATAAACTCGGCGAATACAGCATACCTGATGATAAATGTCGCCACACTCCACCTCGCATTGCCAAAACTATTCAGAATTGTAAAACTTACTCTTAAACCAAAATCACGAAATCTAAAACGTGTAGTTTCTAAAAGCCAACGTCTCGACAACCAGATTACTGCAACCCGACGTCACGGTGGCAAAGAAAAACCAACTCGATCAGCCTATGCAGAGATCAAGTTCACAAATAGCAAATCACGGAGAACTGTTGACACAGGTGTCAAAAGAATAGCTGCCGGTCGACCATATCTAATTGCAGTAATGGAATATTACGCATCTTGAACACATGCCAACAAAATACGTACTCCGATATACGAAAAATATTAAATATGTAAGGTTTATTTTTCGGCAGCATGTAGGGCTTGGGGTAGGGGTAACATGCAAAAGGTTGCGCAGGGGTAAGTCATGCAGATGCTATTCCGAGGGTAAGTTGATGTGAAATGGCAACGACACAGAAAACTGGGTCCCACGAAGAAATTCGTAGTGGGCGCAACATGTTTCTCCCATCGAAATTCACAGCAAATTGACGGAGGTGTATGGGGATGGCGTATGAGAGTGCAGCAAGTAAGAAGATGGTGCCGCGTTCGAAACTGGTCGGACATCCATAACGATTATCGCAAGGGTTGTCCCAGCATATCAACGACGACTGTGAATGCAGCAGAAGTGGAAAAACCGACGAGTCACAATCTGAGGCCGCAGACACCACAAAAATGAGGAAGTGGAAATTACTGTTTATGGACGGTTGCGAACGCAAAGGTCCGATTTATACCGCGATGGAATTTTTAAAACCGTGCTCGGGGATTACGCTGAAAAACACAGATACCTCGGCAGAATAAATAAACTGCATTTAACACTGTAATTACTTCTCATTTAACTTTTACGACCTAGGAAACGTCACGTATTGCATCCTTCGTCATTGTGACTAATTCTGGCGTTAAAATTAAATTTTTTATATTGAAACAGTGTGTATGTACTGCATAAACTCAGGAGTTTTAATTAATCGTCAGCGCAAGTCACTCGCCAGCCACAACGGCAAGGGCTGTTCATCACTCATTTAAGTAAATTAATATATTTATTAATATTAGCAGAATTGAGTTTTTCCCCGAATCCTGGCAATGACTCCATAAATCAAGCGGTTTTCCTCGATCGCAATAAAAAGTACATACGCGTACGGGGTTTCCCCGTATTCTACCAGCGGCACTAGAAAGCTGAACGGACAGGCCTTACTGTGACTTCATGTTCAAATGGGTCAAACTTCGCACATTCACCATATATGCAAACAGTTAAAGAATAAAAATGATTCATACAGTCTTTGTTGGTATGTTTGTCATGTACGTCACACAAAATTTCGTATCCTTATCCTCTCACAGTCCATTAATTATCGACATCACACCGAACGCCACATATAGACTTAAGGCGTATTTCCTGTATCTGACATACTGTACTGGTTTACATTCTACAAACGAAGTGCGTTAACAAAATATTTTGGCATTTATCGAAAATATATTACCAAAGACAATTTCAACTTGAAAGTAAAAGCGGCTATGTTGCGTTTGCGTCAGAAGTTTTCAGTGACTGCTGGGAATGACAACATACAAACAAGGCGGCAGTCTCTACTGGTGTGATTTTAAGACGACAAATGGACGGCTATGTGGGCATAATAATACTGCTAACTGAAGACAGTAAGCTAAGAGCAAACACTGAGGTTGAAGGACTGAGTCGATGCCGAGGCCTTCTGCATGTAAGTCAGATACGCTTTGCGCAGGACAAATTCGATCAGTAACGAATGGCGTGATCAAAACATTTCGCAGGGCGTTTTCTGCATTTCTCCACTGATTAATTTAGAGTACGTGACTCATACCCGTCACGAATGGTACAATTCGCACTTTGACTCAAAGCTCCAAGTGGAAGGAGACGTTGTTTTATATGGCACAGCAAACACTGGCAGCCTTGGACGTGACTTCGTACTGCCTCACATTCTAATTCGAATAACACAATTTAAAAGCACAAATAAACCGGCCCCCCACTGTATAAAAGGAACTGAAATAACATTACAAAATGCAGATCCATGAAACTTTAAAAGTATTCATTTTAATTAACAAAGCCATAAATCAGGACATTTAAACAATATAAAAATTATAAACCAGCAGACAGATGGTGGCACAAACGTTGTGCATGCTGCGATAATGTTTCACGAATAAATATTAATTCGCACGATCTACATATCTACTGTCAATACTTTCATTATTCATACTGAACTATTTTGACACTAGCCGGTCAATAGCCGCCGTACCAGGCTACCGGCCAGAAAACCGACAAATCGTGGTTCCATTCCCGGCAGGGGCGTCGAACAGCAAGAAATAGCACTGCTTCTTTTTAAGGCAGTATTACGAACACTACTTTGGTTTAATGTGAACCCCACCCTCCCGCCTCCCCCCAAAAACGGGACACATGGAAAACCTCACATGAACGACGGCCAAATTCTGAAAACTAATAATAGTAGTAATAATAATAATAGCAATAATTTATTTCAAATCTCATTAACGCCCTAGTTTATGGCAAATTATAAAACCAGCACTAAATACATACAACACAAATTACATAAAGAAACACACAAATGAGACAACATAAAGAACAAAACATAATTCAATTTAATCTGATTTATTAACGTGCAAGCTTAACAGCACAGGTGCAATTACAAAACTTGCACTAATACTAAACGAACAGGCACAGCACAATTACACAAACAAAAAAACAGAAACAACGTGAATAAGTGCGTGTGTTGATTCAACACACGCACTAAATTATTGTCCGGTTCCGATACTCTTGTCCTTCAATACATGAGAACAAACACAAAAAACTGCACAATGATTCGAAATATAATAAAGGATAAAAATAAAAAATGTGATACGTTTAGGTGATGACTGGACACACACAGAAAAATGTTATTAAATCACAACAAAAAACAACAGTATGATGTTTGTTACCAAATAAAGTCAACTAATATAAAACCTGGTTTAAAGCAGTGGTTGGTACTCTAAATATGTCCACGTCTCTGCAGGCCACGTTTGGTGCTTTTATGCATTTCGCCGAAAAGCAGTTTTTTGCGTGTAACAGAAAACAATGGAGAGTCCATAACATTATGAGTAAGAACTCGGAGACCCGTCCTTTGCAATAGGGGGGGGGGGGCGCTTATAACACAAAGATACAAGTTTCAAACTTTCTCGCGTCAGTAGATGTAATGGAATTCAAACAAATCAAGCGAACTCATGCCTGGTCTAAGTAAGGTGACATACAGCAATAACCAACGATAAGGAGCAAAAATATATATATATATATATATATATATATGTTATGGCTCGAACGAGGCCTAAAAACTGAGAAAAATAAAATCAGCATCTTGATTAAAACGTTATTTGGATCTATTACGACTCCCAGGTCTTTACCAAAATCAGTACGGGTGATACACGATCACAAAGTCTATAAGTAATGTATATTCGAAAGCATTTGTTCTTCTAGTGAAAGTAAAGACTCTTGTCTTACCAGTGTTCAGTTTCATGTACAATCGATATGGGATTTCAAAAGAGCACAACCATTAACTGAATTAACAACACGAAAAGTGTTGATGCCATCGGCAAAGAGAAGATATCTAGAATATTTACTGACATTACAAAAGGCCATTAATAAAACTAATGAGTAGGAGGGGCCCCAGAACAGATCCTTGCGGGACTCCAGAAAGAACAATAAAATGTGAGGGAAGATATCCTAAATACGTACAAATGACTGCCGATTGGTCAAAAAGCTACGAAACCAGCCGAGCAAACTGTTGAAATGGCCAAAAGCACTAATTTCGTTTTAAGGCGAATATAGTGCGCAACAAGGTAAAATGCACTGCTTGAGATCAAAATAAATAGCGCCCATTTGACGCTGGGATGTGACTACAGCGAAAATATGGTCTAGGTAGGTTACCAAGTTGGTAACTGTGGATTTCGATTTAACAAACTCATGATAACAAAAATTCAGTTTCAGATTAAAATATGCGACGCGTGTTCATTTAAGACGATTCTGAGAAACTGTTAAGAAGATAAATAGGAATATAATTGCTACAAGAGCACTGTTGCCGTTCTTGAAGACAGGCACAACTACCGCTTGCTTCCAGGGTGCTGCAAAATTCTGCAGTGATAGGCTAGGACTAGAATGTATTGAGGTACCGGTGCTCAAAATTTCCACTTCCGATACAGAAGGTAACGATACAGTCATCATATATGAAACTAGGGTGAAAACCCCCGTACTAGAGTTATTATAAACTCCACCGAAACAAGTCGGCAGACTTTACCAGGCTGAACTAAATAATCACCGCTCACTACTAGATGAACAGCACTGTAGTTGTTTTTCCTAAAAGAAGGCACATACTTCCAAAATTCAGTAGGCAGAGATTTTAAATTATCATGCACGTCTGCATCCAGTTTAGTCTACCGTACTTGATCCCTTTACCGTGCATACGGTAGAAGAAAAATTTCCATATACATTACCGTTCTTTTTTTAAGTGTCCATAAAAGTAGTTTCTCCTCCGAATCTGATAGAAGGAGCAAACCATGTAGTGAATTTCGAATTTTTTATGCATCCACGTGGAATCGCCAGGTCCACAGATTCGTGCGTAGCGTTTGTGAGGCTGTAAACGGCAGCGTAAACTGTGGCGCTATTATACATGCAAGTCCTGCGTATTAAAAACAAATTTATGTAAGAGACCGCAGTCCTCTGAAACAAATTTGCGATAAGAGAACTCGTGGTTCTGGGTAGAATTTTGAAGTGAGAAATGAACGTCTACCACCATGGGAGGATGATATGCATCCGGTTCAACAACACCTGCGTCAACGAAAGAAATGCTTATATTACTGAAATTAGAAACAAGTAGGTCAAGCAGAAAGCAGTTACGTACAGAATCAATATGCTGCGTAAGACAAGTAAACACGTGGAAGTATGAATTGTATTTTCCCTGCACTTCGAATAAAAATAACAATTTTTGATGGGCAAAACAAGATCTCAGTCAAAGTTAGGGGTGTTCATACACGAATCAAAATCAAGCGACGATTTTTGGTATCCAATTTGCGTTCTAAAAACAAAAATAATCTGAAATAATTTCGGGTTTCGCATCCGGAGAAAATAATTATTTCAGAGGTTCTGCGTTCTAATTATTTTTCTGCGTTTTCTTATGACTATGCTGTATTGTACTCCAGAAGAACTAGTATACTTTCTTTTTTATGCTTTTCTTTCTTTTTAAAGTAGATTAAACGCGACTTTGTTTTTAATTTTGCGTTGGGGATACCGGACAAGAAATTGTTCTCCTCTCCAAATCGTCCAGACCAGCTCTGGGGCCCACCCAGCCTCCAAAGCAATGAGTTACCGGGGTTCTTTCCCAGAGGTAAAGCGGCCGGAGCGTGATGTTGACCCACCTCCACCAGGCGCCAAGGTTAAGAATGAGCAGAGCTACGTCTCTACTCCCCCTATATTCCTTCATGGCGTGGACAGGGACAACTTTTACCTAGTAACGAATGGCCCTCCAGAGCACAGAGTTCTACCCATACGTAGTCCTTATAAAATCATAAATCATTCCTGCGATTGCAGACACAGACATTGGAGAAACTATCGTAGTTGTGTTGGGCCTACTAGAACGAAAAACAGTACCGCAAACAGGAACTAAATTATGGTGGAAACACGAATCGTTTAGCCAAGTTTCTGTCAAGCAAATAACGCTGTAGTTAGCAGGATAATCGTTAACACAAAATTAAATTTTTTGGACCTAAGACCTCTAACAGTTTGGTAAAGAAAGTCGAAATCATATAATAATAAATAATAATAATAATATAATAAAATAACAACAACAACAACAAATAAAGAGTAAATGTTACTATTTAGTTCTTTCGCTGGAAATAAAGACGGAAAGTGTGTCAGCGAATTGCCATGAAGACGCCTAATTACTTCAGGAAAGGGCAAATTAATTAAATTGTACACAGCCAAGACACTTCATACTTTGTACCCAGCTAGCACTTTTAGCATAACTGGCATGGCCAAGGTATGTTAGCAGGCATGGGTAGGACAATAAACGCATACATTCTGGTCAGCAAGTTTCAGGGACAAATACTACTAGTGGGACCGTAGCACAGAGACAATGACATTAAAACCGAACTAGGTGAGAACGGGGCTGGATTGGATATGGATATGCACCAATGGCGGAAAACAGTGATTGCTATGATGAATTGTAACGTTCTCTGGTACGGAATTCCTTTGGAATCATTCAATCTTTCCACTTTTGGGACGATGTACAAATCTGAAATACTGAATGATTCCAAATGTGATAAACCATCGTCAAAATCCTATAGAACTGTATTACACAGCCGGTATAGACCCAGTTTTACCCCCCGTTTTTGAAAACTTGAACTGTATAAAATTCAATTTAATGTTTTAATTATTACGTTTATTTTATTTTAAACACGGTAAGACAGACAAAGTCCAAAAAAAGAATTATTCCAAATGTGACATACTATCGTCAGAATCCCGCATAACGGACTTTCTTGATCACTACCATCTGTGGGTCGAAGACTCAGTACCTTGGATTTCGATTATGATAACGATGATAGTAGGCATAAGAAGCAAATAATTATGATATTACGGTAACAGTAACAACACGAACACAACTGCAACTGTACTGTTACATTAAAAGTGTCATTGTAAGCACCATGAGTACACAACGGGTAAAAAAGGTCTGTCAATCTGTGTATGTAACGCCCACACGGCGGAGACCAAGCTGTTCAGCCAGACACATGCCTTTAATTTAACTGGACATTCCTTAGTTCGATTATCCTTGATAAGAGAAATATTTGTAAACTGTTAATTCTGAATCTAAAACGTATAAACTATATGATGAATCAAATTCATACAAATGAACTTTAACAACATTTCTAAATTCCCGCGTGCAAATTAATATTTACGTGTGAAACAAATCAGACACAAAGGTTTTGCCTTTTCCTCACCTCCTAACGCGAAGACCCCATGTGTACTTACAAGAATATATGTGTGCTTGGGTCACCAAAAAACGGTTTTGGTGCGGACATTTTTCTTGCACCGTTTAACACTTTACATAATTCAATATAATCAAAGCACTGTGTAGCAATTCACCTTACCTATATCCGTGAACAACACATTCTTGCACTAGACCTGCCTGTCTGCTATTCCTGCACCTAACAAAGCCCAGTGTGCACAACTGAGGCAGCTCACAAAACCACTGTATCGTCCTCTCATATATTGATTTTCCGAAGTGGGACATAGACATGGCGTAGCAGACAAAACACAAAATATATATCGGTACCCATTTATATTGCGCTCGTAAAATGCGAGTCGGGATGAATTACTTAATATAAAATGATATTAAATACGACTGTTGTAATTATCTAGGAACATTACCCATACAAATTTCACCTAAAATGTACTTAACATAGACCTCTTAAAGCTTATGCATACGTAGAAGAAAAGATGGGGATCATGATTATGTGTTTCGACATAATAGTCTAGTTATTAATCTGATGTTCTGCATTCGTCAAATACTGGGGACAGTCTGGAATACAACGGAACAGTACATCTCACCACAGACTTAAAGAAGGCCTATGATTCAGGAGGGAAGTGCTGTACAAAAACGTCACTGAACTGGGTACACAATTCTACATAATTAAAATGTTCGCGACTTTGTACTTCTGCGACATGTGTTTTACGAATCAATGTCAGAGTTTCTGCCGTCCTGATACAACTTCATTTACGTAGATTCGTACTAAAATATGTATTTAACTTCGCTATATGTTTCGGAAATCTCGTCTTCAGGCGCAGATTACTCAAATGTCAAATTTATATTTTATGAAAGGTGCGTTGCAATTCTGCGTTTATGCATGCTACACCTGGAGACGGCAGTAATTGCCGAAACGGGGAAGTTTAGATGCGTATTCTCATATTAATATACAGAAAGCTTAATTAGGCGAGAAAACCCTGACACTGACTAATCAAATGTATCTAAACAGAATGTGTGGTAAATTATGTATGCTTAAACAGTTATCACGGACTGAGAAAGATGTTTTACGGTTATCGCTTCTCACCTGTGCTTTACAATACGTCACAACTGTCATGTTTAACATTCTAATAGTGTTAACATTGTCCCTGTACTTATTTAAGTGTCTGCCATGAAGGCACACGAACGGGTGCTTCACGCATTCTTTACTTCGGCACTAGATGGAAGTGAATTCCAATCACGCTATGAGCTATTAATACATCAAGAACACAGATTTTTGCATGTACAGCATACATATAATCTACAATAGGTCTTCAGCGTTAAAAGTTACATTGTCAGAGTGCAATATAATTTGAACTATGTTTATATAGGAAAACTGATAAAGTGACAAACACGAAACTCAGCAACCTCTAAACACCAAAGTGGGAGCCAACTGTCACAACGAAAGGTACCATTCCCACGGCAAAAGGAAACATAATGGAGTGCGGCTCTTCTTTACAAACAGATGGTCGCTCAGCTACTCAAAAAGTGTTCTATTGTATAGAACTGGAAGATTTATCATGATGTTCACAACATATTACTGTGCCCGATCCTGAGACAGGTTAATCAAAACCACATACCCAAATTCTATTTCTGCAAGATCCACCTTAATAACATCCCTCCATCTACAACTGGGTCTCTCAGTCGTGATTCTGAACCTTCTGTATTAAGCATCCTACCTGTCATTCGTCACGAAACCAGTCATACCACAGGAAAACCAAAGCTTCACTTTCTCCAACATGAGTATTTGTATAATTATTTACGCTGTACAGTTACATTAATCATTCATGGAAGTTCCGACTTTCGACACCTCATGTCCCACACAGTCCACCGTTAAGTCCCGCGAGCCGAGAAAAACTGCCCTAAGTGATCTCTTCACTTCAGGTTTTCCGCTTAAAATTGGGTGTGAATTTGCATTATTCCCCGTGCCTACTACACATCCCGCCCATTTGATCCTCCTTGACTGTCACCCTAACTGGCGACACATGAAAATTACGTAATTATGTACAAAGACGACAACAGAGTAATTTGTATGCCATCATTCATGCACTACTAGACACTACTAGAACACAAATTTGACTAACCACAACACTTTGGAGAATACACAATTAAATTTCATGTAGGACTCTGCAAGTGTGAACTTAATATTGTATTTACCGTGCATTTTAACTTAAGTGAAAGTTTTATTTCATACCAACAAATGCACATAAACATACAGTGTCAATAGTTTATTCGTAACTTTCCCCGGTACGTATTTCGGCGTTTTAAACCGCCATCTTCAGGGGGTCTTAGAGGTTTCTAGCATAGACCAAACATTTATAGAATACGTCGTAACATCCGTATTATGTAAAATATGATACACATGTAGTAGTCAATGGTTGTCCAATGCATACAAAATTGTATAACACTAAGATTATTATTAAAATAGTACAAAATTATCAGACATGTTACATAGCTTAAGCTATGTAACATGTCCGATAATTTTATACTAGCTTAAGCTATGTAACATGTCCGATAATTTTATACTAGCTTAAGCTATGTAACATGTCTGATAATTTTATACTAGCTTAAGCTATGTAACATTTCTGATAATTTTATACTATTTTAATAATAATTTTAAAAATAATCTTAGTATTATACAATTTTATAAGCATTGTACAACCATTGACTACTACATATGTATCATATTTTACATAATACGGATGTTACGACGTATTCTATAAATGTTTGGTCTATGCTAGAAACATCTAAGACCCCCTGAAGATGGCGGTTTAAAACGCCGAAATACGTATCGGGGAAAGTTACGAATAAACTATTGACACTATACGTTTATGTGCATTTGTTGGTATGAAATAAAACTTTCACTTAAGTGTGAACTTGTTTAATGCTATCTTCTTTTGCAACAGTTTTTCCAGAAAAGTCAGAAAATATACACACACACACAGCGTATAATTTACTGCCAGATTGCTCGCCCTAGAGCGGACGACATCACTACTGCACAGTGACCGACGATGCCGCCTTCCCTGCAGTGCTTGGTCCGGCGATAAAAAATACCGTGTGCGCGCATGCATACACACATTTCAAATTATGTGTTACACAGGTAATAAATGTTACGTATATGTTAGCATTAGATACATCAAGCTTACTCACGAAAAACATCTTGCCCCGTTGACACTAAATTACTAACAGATGGCACTTCATCCTCAGAAACCTGCATGGCCATCATGGTGATATTATTTATGTGAGAGAATAAAAGGACATAAAGGTGTAGTGGACCATCAGTGAATGATGTTTGTATCACGCTTCGTGAAAAACAGTTAACTAGTTCGAAGGCTGAAGGGAACCGACACACCAACACATAAAAATGTTCATACTGTCTGCCTAACTTTCCAGAATAAGTGAAGTACGAGAAAGAAATGAGTAGAATTTATACAAATACGTCTCCTAAAGGACACAGGAGTTAGAAGCTCAACATGCTGAAAACTACAAAGTTCCTGTCACTTCATTGTTGTTTACGGGTTTTAGGGGACGTCGTTCAGTTACCATCTCTGCTCACCTCATACCTTCCCACATCCGTCAGTGATAAAATTTATTTTATTGGTGATTTATTACGCTATCAATATCTGAGACTATATAGCAATAAATGGATATTTGGCGAATAACGAATTGAAATTTGAAAAAAAAAATGCCACGACATAATTAAAAGTAAAAGCATTTGCCTGGATGGACCAAGTAAATCCACAAAAGAAAACTACTATGAAGGCCAGTACTCTGGCTGAGATTCAAACGGCCAGCTCCCTAACACAAGTCGGAAGGAATGCCATTTTCACATGCCGTTTCTGCAAACTCGCCCGGTACGTAACAACTTATATATATAGGATGGCAGGAGAACTTCCGTAAAAACAGTTACAGATGGTACGTTCAAGTCTGGTTCAGTCAGTACGATTTACGAAGCTGTGTTTACAAATAATATGCTCACACATTTTCGTTTTATCCTACCGGGTACGAAACACAGCTAAGTCTAAGTAAATATGAGCCTGAAGCATAGCCTACCAGTCGATGCCGACATAGTACACGCTTATTGCATATGTTACGCTGTGGCAGTGAATAAATACGCGGAAAAGCATCCTGATCGCGGAGTACTAAACCGCACAACGTTCCCCTGCGTTAGTCAGATACGCGCACCTTCACAAGAGATGACGTTATGAATTTCCAAAACTGGCATACGTGGGCGGACGACAATTCATTCACATACCACAAGACATTGACCACAACCGACATCAATTTTCCATAAACGTGTAGACCGGAATCGCAGGCGATCATCTCACTGGTCCTTCTATACGAGCAACATGGTGATCGCCGGTACCTTGATTCCTCCGTAGACATTTTACCTCAACTGCTAGCCAATGACTGTGGACCGTACACGATCGTACTCAGTGCATTTCAGTCTAACTGCACCGGAGTGGCGGAGTAGGCATTATCCGGACGCCAAATTGGTCTGCTCTTAGGCCTCCTGTGCCGTGATGTGATCATTACGGTCATCAGACCTGAACCCCAACACACTTTCACCCGTGGGATTTCTTGAATGATGCGACTGTGTTAAAATTCGTCCAGGCTTCGTTCCGACGTCGTGATGATGAGTGTGTGTTCATGACCATGGAAATTACGAGAGAGGATTTGTAGAAACATGTCTGACAAGTAAATTCTTCCCCAGTCAAACACTTCGCATTTGAGAGTTACTGTAACATGTATACCGTTGCAGCTGCATCCTCCGTAACAGTTTACGAAGCATTTCCTGACCTGTGTTTAGTTACATGATTCACACGGACGCCCCGCAAGCTCCCCTGTAATTTATAGCACGTAATTTTAGAAACGAGGAGCGTGGTCGGATGGTGACTTAGCTACGGCCTGGACGATCCGGAGTTCGAATCCCGGGAAGGGCAAGGAATGTTTCTTTTCTCCAAAACGACGTCAGCATGACCACTAAACCTCCATCTAGAGCAGAGGTTAAATGAGTGCCTTCATGGCACACACAGGGCCTACTTTACAATTTCAACTTTAAATTTAGAAAATACCTGTGTGTGTGTGTGTGTCTACGCATATTTTAACATTAAAGTGTAAAATTCTGTCATTTCACAGAGAAACCAAAGCATTCCATCGCAGAATGTTTCAGTTAATGTTTCATGTTATGAGAAGAAAATTTACCACTGTAACTAGCAGTTTAGCCTCTAACAGAAATGAGTACCAGGAATATTTCCTGGGGGTAAAGGCGGCAGGTGCATAGGGCTGACAACCTTACCACCATTATTATGTGCAGACTGTCTCGAAATGTGGGAGCCTCAACCTCCTGGAATCCTCACAGCCTGTCCAGGCGTGTACAGGGATTGCTTTTAACTAACTCTTTAACATAATACCTACCTTTTCCAGGAAGTGGTTATTTCAGGGAAGTTAAGAATATAAGATCACAATGGTTTTCACAAAACCCAAACATTTAAGAAGCCAGATGACAACGACGACGATGATGATGACGATAATAAAGAAAAAACAAAAGAAAGCACTGGATGGTATTAATAAATTGGCATTTATTAAACCTAAGTTAATATTAATGCTTCTACATAGTACCTACTCTCAGTTCTTACTCCATGGATTTGCTAGTTAAAATCTATACTTGAGACTGCAAACTTTGACTGAAACACAATTTTTTAAGCGTGTTATTATACAGCATCAGTGACAGATAAATGATCGAGTATGCAGCATTAGCAGAATGAAAGCTGACGAGCAAAACAGATGTACTCGAAGAAAACCTGTCTCCATGCCACTTCCTCAACCATGAATTTCAAACAGACTGGCCGGGGACTAAAACTGGGCCTCCATGTGACAGACCAGCGACTTACAGCCTCAGCCATGGCACAGCCCAAAATTTAGTTGATGGATAGAATACCTAAGCATTCTGGAAAATATTTTTTACACTTTAATGGCAATTTATATAGGGTCCTTTGCAGATTGGCCTATATTGCTGGTCACTTCCTGTCAACCACCTTATCACAGCAACTTGGCTACATTCCCAGCCACTTACACCCAATCTATTGCAGAGAGGTTGTTACATGTCTGTAACCGTGATGTCTGTGAGTCTGTAAATGCAATGGGAATACCACTATAATATGGCATATTTCTGTACCATGGACATGCTAAATACTGATCCTACAAGAACTGCTGTCATAAATTCAGATGAAAGACATAGATGCCACACTCATTTTCTTTAGTGATGAAGCTTGGTTTCATCACAATGGACACATGAAATCTCACAGTAACAGGCAGTGGTCTGAAGAAAATCCCATATCCATGAATTACCAGCACATGCCATTCTGGTTGGAGTGTGGTGTGCTATGAGTGCAAGTGGGTTTATTGAGCCTTTTTTTCATTTGTGACACAATATTACACAAAAATATGTAAGGCACATTCTCGTACCATTTTTATTGCCTGCCTGATTATGACAATACCTATGCCTTTTTTTAAGCAAGACAGTGCAACAGTTTAGACAGCAAACAATTCAATGTGTTGTTTAAATTAGAGTTTTTTTGATGGCAATAAAAAGCAGGGGACTGTGGCCTCCATGTTCACCAGATCTGAACCTTTGTGATCAACTTTTACTTATGGGGCCATGGGAATGACAATAAAACTCATAACAGAAGCTTTTACAAGCAAATGTAACATAATCACAAGTACACGTTACAGGCTACAAGACAACATCCATTCTGGGTAATGTTTTGGTGCATTTAATCAGACCACAGTTTTACTCACCATAGTAGTTGATAAGGTTGGTGCTGACTGACCCAAGAGAGAACTGTGCATGCGAACCAGGCTGGAAATATCTTCTGACCCTGTAAACCAACAAAGAATGCACTGACATTTCAATCCAAGGGTCAGAAATCAATTTCAACTATGTAGATGTGCTGTTAGCCACAAATCTCTTCCTGAAAAATTGTAAAAGCTAAATTTCACATTATATTCACCGTGCATTCTGTCTTATATAATAGCTTTTATTTTAACCAACACATGCACTACAATTTTGTCGTCATATATACCCCTACATATGTTTCGACTACTTACTAGTCATCATCAGGGGGATCAAAGTATATAAACACAGACTACACATCCACTATAATAGTTGGTTCACATCCAATGTTAAAACGAGATGAACTATGTTCACTATAAAAACATGTAGCATTTTTTTGCTTCAGTAGTTAAAATGTATAAGTGCATTTTTTTCCTTTTTGGAATAAAACGCACTTATACATTTTAACTACTGAAGCAAAAAAATGCTACATGTTTTTATAGTGAACATAGTTCATCTCGTTTTAACATTGGATGTGAACCAACTATTATAGTGGATGTGTAGTCTGTGTTTATATACTTTGATCCCCCTGATGATGACTAATAAGTAGTCGAAACATATGTAGGGGTATATATGACGACAAAATTGTTGTGCATGTGTTGGTTAAAATAAAAGCTATTATGTAAAAGCTAAGTCTCAGCTCACAAACATTATTTTATTAAAAATCACTCTTTCTTGATATTTACATCTGATTCTGCATCCTACAGATCAAATACTTCTGTTGTGGGGTAACAAAGGCAAATAAATAAAGAAAGAGTTTATATGAACCACCATCAGTCTGGAATAAGTAGGAAGAGATCATAGGTCAGTACCAGCATTCACCTCAATGTGGGCGAGAAAGTTCATTCCATTTCAAATCAACACATTTTACAGTCAAAATTTCCATGACCATCTCTGATTCCAAGAAACTTCTGAAAGCTTTTCGAATCACCATACGAAGTTACATATATAAAATCTTACTCCCTGTGTTGATTAACTGCAGAGATACAGCACTCTGAGATATTACGAGCTCAACCAATTTTGTCTTATAATGTCACAGGTTTACCAACACATGCACTTTCACTATTAAAAGTTAATAGTATGTTGAAATGCCCTACATATGTGTCGGTCGGTTAACTGGCCATCATCAGGGGTGACTAGAGCTACTTAATATAAAACACATCCAGAGGTGTGGATTAAAAAACAGTCCACACCTCTGGATGTGTTTTATATTAAGTAACTCTAGTCGCCCCTGATGATGGCCGGTTAACCGACCGAAACATATGTAGTGCATTTTAACATACTATTAACTTTTAATAGTGAAAGTGCATGTGTTGATAAACCTGTGACATTATATTGTTAAACATGCACGGTATAAGCAATACTAAACAATTTTGTCTTGTTCTGGTTCACTACTGAAAGCTCGATAGAGTGGGTTTCATTCGTTATGCCATTTATAATATTTTAGGGCACAGTCACATTTTGACCTTGGTCTGTGACCTTGATTTATAAAAAAGCATAAGGCCATATTTATGCAAATTTATTTCTACAATCCTTAGTAATAATCTCAATACTTCTTCTAAAAGTATCATGTAGGAACATGAAACTTATAAGATATTTTTTCAGTTAGCTGCGCTAGATGAGATTGAATTGAGTTATGCTGTGACCTCTATTGACATTCTGCAGAGCATCATGAGCCATCCAGCCTTTCAGTTCACACCTGATTCCAGCAGAGCTAAGCTGTATTTATTTGTCAGACAAGTGAAAAATTAACTTATTCTTCCAAGTTTAAAGGGTCCATGGAACAAAATGTTTTAAAAGCAGTGCTGAAATTTCTTGAATATCACTCATGGTGTAAGTTCCAGGAAAAACCTGAGAGCTGTCCTGAACTAACTAACTAACTAACTAATTCCATGGAGCAGAGTCCTTCTTGAGGAGCTATCAGTTCCTCAGCCAATCAAGAAATTCCCCAAACTTTATGGATCCCAAAGGTCCAGTAACACAGGGGTGCATAAATTTTCAAAAAATCTTCTCATAGCCATATTATGTAATGCCAGGTAATAATTATATAAGCCATGACTACTTCCTACCCAAACAAAGTTACATAATTCAACACATGAAAATATATTCACTCAGTGACATCACATATCTCTTGGTGATACCCAAAAATCATAGTAGGCACACAGTACATGGAAAAACTAAAACTGTCAAATGTACAATTTCACCATTAGTGTACCTAAAATGATCATGGTAGGGCATCATGGTTTGTCAGAAAGTCATGCTTTTTATTTCTCTTCTGCACCTCAACAACTTTCTGCTATGTACTACACCAGTAACTACAGGAGATTTGTCTGTATCCACATCAAAATATCACCTTACAGAGATATGACAGAAAGTAGAACCAGTGCCTTGGCAATGAATAACGAGTAGGTACCAGTTATACTACTGCCAGAACCTACCACAAAGTCACCACTACTTGACATATTTATAGCCATCATTGAAGTGCCTAACCTTATTGATAACTGATGGCATACATACCAACTACAACCCATTATTCCTTGGAATAATATTCTGGGATGCATCTGCAGATATAAAATAAAATACTAAATAAACTAAATCAACACTCTTCATATGAATCTTATAAACAAAGCAGTAAAATAACTCTAGTGTGTTAACATCAGTATAACAAGTTTTGTCACACAAACCAACTGCAGAATCATTAAAAAAAATTGGCAATACTCAGAGAACATGCAACAGCAAAATTGTTTAATGACACACGAGAGAGTAGACTAGAATGTGTTCTATCCCATAGATCCTTCACAGGACTCTGTCCCTGTGATATTAAGCTCTGACATGTGGTCCCTTCGTGGTACAACCAACTTCAGCTCCCATTAGAAGGATAACGAAAATAGAGCTGTATCTATAACCATACAGGCCTACACAAATTTTCCTTACGAAACTATCTATTACATGGGAGATTCTGAACGTTAAGCAGCAACCTACTTTCTGTGGCAGAAGGTTATCACACCTGCCTTCTGAACTAGCTCGCATGATGATGATTTTTATTTTGAATTTAATTCTATAATATCTTACCCGGTAGAATACGTGGTCTTGAGGACTTATCTTCGGAGTCTGAGTATCGTCGGTGGCAAATGTCAGCTTTGGGTTTCACTATGTTGATGGTTTCACTTCCTCTAATACCGACCCTTGTGGGATGTGAATGACACCGTATTCGAGCCCTACTGGGCCTACCACCGACACAACCAACATCCATCCTTCGCAATGTCGTAAAAAATATGCGTGTAAATGTCGTGACATACAACTCTACATCTGCGTACTGGCCTAATCTGGCCTGATTCAGCGCCCCAGTCAGTTTAGGCACAGTTCCCAAATAAGAAACTCAACAAACACCAAACGGGCAGTTTCCAAATAACAGACACCCTTAGCACACAGCAAAAAAACACCACCGTAATAAGATCATCCTACATAACCCACACATAATTTGCACTCTTGCATTGCCATGTTAAGGCAAACATTGCTTAAAAATAAACGCGCACACAGACGAGCTCTTAGTCATCACCTGCGACCCGAAAGCACGGACCTACCATGGATCACTTTCTCGTCAACAACACAGATCCAAGAGTGAACACTATGTGCTATTGGATGACAGCGTAGACATTCACTGCCATCTTTCAGTGCCCAGCGCCAAGCCGAAATCGGTAGCTCGGTTGGCAAGAACGTTTCCTACTATCCTACCTCCCGTGGGTAAAGCAGCAGGGCGTGTCGTTGACCAACCACCCCCATCTAGCGCTCAGGTTAAAGAAAGAGTAGAGCTATTCCTCTAATCCCTCCCGGGCCTTCATGGCCTGTTCTAGGGTGACCTTTACCTTTTTTACCTTTACCTTTAACTGCCCATTATTGCCTCACAGCTAGTCCAGACCTCCAGTCTTTACAGAACCTGCAGCTTCATTTCAGTGGTCACTGAAGCCCGCTACTTGAGTTACATGAGTTAAGACCACACACTTTCACTTTTATACCATTTCTAATGGGACTTTTTCCAACCAAAATTTTGTATGCACTTCATCTCTCCAATGCATAGTACATATCCCACATACACTCTCCTTCACTTTTTACTCCAGTAATAGTTGGTGAATAAAACAAATTATTAAGTTCTGCATCATACAGTACAACATTCTCCATCCAACTGTACATCCTTCCACTTAGGTAAAAACATTCTGCTCGTTACTCTCGTCTCCAACACCCTCATTCAATGTTCTGTCCTTACAGTGAGACAAAATTCCAGACCACACACAGTAATTACGTTCAATTTATGTTTCACAAGTAGGTTTTGACGCATTCACTGATTCTGGTGAACGTTACTTGTTCACATTTCTTTTGGGCACAAGTGACTTTGATGGGTACATCAAGCAGCATTACTTGCTGTGTTTGAAACAGTACCAACTCTCAGCTAAAGTTGTCAAGCAACTACAGAGTTACTTGAAAATCTATGTTTTGGTACTTTTTCATACACACAGTACTATAGCAACTGAATGGGTTAACATTGGATTTTTAAATGCCTAATTGTTTGCCATGTGCAAGAGGTTTTCATGTTCGTCTTCTTACACTCTCAAATACCGAGGTATAAAAAAAGTAGTCGTGTGTGTTCACTATTCATCAGCATATAAAAAAGAATTATTACAATTAATGTTTAATATAATAATGTGTTTGGAAGTGTGTACTATCATCATCGTCGTCATCGTCATCACAATCATCATCATCATCATCATCATCTTTCTATTTCTAGTTAATTGTAATCGTGCAGGTATGTCTACTCTTCAATTAAAACACTCCAAACTATTCATAGCTATTCTTCTTTTGTTTAACCTTTAAGAGCCGGCGATTTAAATGCCCTGTACTGTCAGCGGACCGGAGTTTTCTCTGGGGATTTAAACGTTTGTTGCAATGGTTAGGAAAATTTTGAATATCTTGAAGAATATTAACGCTGGATCTGTGAAATAAATCGTAATTACTCAAGTGAAGCATGGAGAACACGGTAATGTACATCATAGTTTATTATAAAATATTTTGATGCAAAATAAGAATGAACCACTTCCCTAAGAGACAGAAATTTTAGTCTTCTTTTGTTTCTTTATCGTGTCTGGACCATTAATGGAATTTGAGTAATATGTTATGTTTCGTTCTCTTTAGCCTTAAATTCTGGCTCCTTTCTCCTGAATTCGTCCCCACTTTCAAGGGAAAATATTTCTGTGAGGTTATTTTAACAACAGCGAAATGCTTTTCGTTGGTGTGATTTCTGTAAGGGTGTACTTACAAAGAGGTTTACAGTTTTACAACCATGAGGAATCTGACCTGCGAAAGGAAAAGTACGTTTCTCGGTATTCCTACCAGTGGCCACACTCTTTCAGTGTTTGTCGCACAGTGCAGTGACCCTGTCGCTTGTGAAAATTATTTCTTGTGAGTACATAATCAGCATCATGGCTTGTAGAAGGCATATTCGTGATGAAGATATTGAATCACAGCTGATCTGTGATATTGATTCGGATGAGAACATCTAATAATAAGGTATGTAATAATTTCTGTAACAAGTAACTTCCTTCTGACGACGCATCATATACTGCCTTTCTCGGGTGAGCTATGTTTCATTCTTCCATCAAGTACGTAAGGGTAAATACAGCCGGAAGCTTTTAATTTCTTCGTATATTTGGACAAATATATTGTGAAAATGTATTGAAAATTTTTCTGTGAGTACAAGCACGGGCTAGAACAGTGAATAAGTTATACGATCACCAGAAAGGAGATCAGGGTTCGGTTCCCGGAAAGTACATAAATATATCTATAGACTCGTATAAATCTTAACTCGATTCTACCGGCTTTTTAATCGATGGGTATCTGGGGAACATGAATGTACAGATGCTGGAGCAAGAAGCTGAATACGCTCTAAACAGTGTTAAATACATCATTTTATGGTATATTACCTCCGCGCCCCAATACGCCCCCTTGATATGAGGCACAACTCTAAAATTACCTTCAAGTCTGCTGTATGTATACATAATATTTACACACGCTTATTGCCCCGCCAATATCGTATTTAATGCGAAAAGTTTACATATATCTTTTTGGACAAAAATGTCCGTTTCGGCATTCTAACCTACACAAAACGATGGACAAATTTGTCCGTTTCGGCTCTTAAAGGTTAAGAGAAACTGAAAAGTTAGATGTCCGAATCACAATGAACAATTACCAGCTTGCCTTTAACACGCTGCATCAATGACATTTACACTCACGGTGAAATACATATACATTTTATTCATACATTGATAATTATCAATTTTGATTCTTAAAAAGAGATGTGTGATCCAATCATCTCTTAACCACCACATTTCCAGTAAACCTTACTTGTGGGAACTCTGATTTTAAGCAGTGACCATGATAACTGTTACCATTAGATTACCAGCTACCCATATGGTCCTACAAGCTTGGAAGAGGAGATTATTTTATTATTCACAGAAACAAACTGCCACTTGCATTGTGAAATGAGAATGATTTGACGCTCATACATAACTTTTAATCCTACTACCTATTTATTGTTTCATGACTCTGAAGAAAAGAAAACTCTAAATTGTTGGTGTTTCAATGAACCTGGCTCATACCCTGAGTCACAGATTTACAGTAATAAAAAGAAAAGCTATAATCAGAATCACAATAAACTTTGCAAACTAAAAGGACACACTCCGTTCAATGTCATATCAGCATGTATGGCAGTGTACTCATAGCTCCTATGTAAACTAAAGTCTGAAAGCTCTAATAAAGGAGAAACACACCTAAAAGTGATGTCAATATTCTTGAAAAATTCTCATGTGCACAAAATTATAAGTTAGAAGGGAAAAAAGAACCGAAGGGAGAAAAACTACCTTTCATTTCACTGTTGAACAGTCTGCCAGTTAAGACAGTAATTTGCTCACACTGTGGCAAGTGAAATGTTCCAGTGCCTGCTGATCACATGGAGTCCACAGAAACATGAAACAGCAACTCGGTCATTCCTGTATGGCAATTACCTGTTATAGTGGCTGCTGATTACTTGTACCCAAAGATACATGAAACAGGAACTCAAGTCATCCCTGCTTCAGATGGCAAGAAAACAGTAGTGATGGTGATCAGTAATTGCAGTGAATTACACCAACAATAACATCTGGTTAATTAATATGCCAATCACATTAGTGGAGAATGGAAGGTTTTTGTTATTGTAGGTTCTAATATGCAGTCTGTATTAAAATGACACATTTTTAAGTTGTTAGTTGCATTGTGTGAATTTACAGAACTAAAAACATCCACAGCATAATAATTTATTAGCACGATTAATGATTCATGACTAGGTGAGATCATCTTTCTTATTTCCTGCAGGTATAGTTATCATTCAAAAGAAACATTTGTATATGCCCACATGACCACATAGTTCCATTGTTTGTCCACAATACATATGCATTCAACAAAAGTAGCATTCCACTTATTATTAAAAAGACACTGTGCACGGATCATAGAAATTTGTTGTACAGAGCAAATAAATATTGTATGATCATACTAAGAGGTCTGAAGTAAAACCAGTATGTATCACCATACATGAATTGTAACACACATGACTTAAGTCTACTGAAAGAACCAGAAAGACAAAATATCATATATACTGCAGTTTCAGCTGTCAACACTATTTGTAGTATATTTACCTTCTAGTATTACACAAATATTATCAAAATATTATATGCATCTTTCATCTTCAAGACAACAATGTATCTGACAATATTGACAAAAAGACGACATAATAGCACAAAAGAAGATTTGAATATGTATTACAGGTCAACAATATGAACCTGTAATTCAGTTAAAAAAAACTGCTTTGTTGGAGAACATGCACTCAAATTACATGTTGTTCATAATGAGCATTCTGTTCCAGATATTTAATATATTCATAAATGTAAGGTTTGCTTGGACAAACTTAGGCACATTATTTCTAGGACATAAATTTTAAATTCTTACACTTTATTATTCCAATCTTATGACTGCTGTTTTAATAGAAGATCTCACTTTTCTAAAATAACAAAGATATCTGTTCAACTAGTTCACCAAGAATTGTTACAGAATTTTGATTTGAATTCAAAGCAAGTATTGGTTACATTATGTCAAAGTTTTCTACCTACCGACTATACAAATTATACCACACGTTTCATGTTCACAGTATAATATTTGGATTTAATTGTAAAGTAGGAAGATCAGTATCTGTGCTTTAATCAAACTGCAGTTACTTATGTTCATAACATGTGAATGAAGAACAATCAATGAACAAGAACTGTAACAGAAAATTACGTTTTCTGGGATGTGACATCAAGTAGGCTGGTAAATGTGTACCGACGTTTCGGAAGAACCAGCTGCTTCAACTTCAGGGTAGAAGAAATGTCACGTGTGTAACACAGGATTCTGGGATCTATTGACATAGATTTGGTCCCATGTTGAATTCCATTCAACAAGCTCTATGCAGCTTTCTATCACTGAAGTATGAAATCTTACTCATAAGAAAATTCACTTAAGGCAACAAGACCTTCTGTATGAAATATGATGTATAAATGTTACCACTCAAAATATATGAACCACAAATTCCGATCATTATGATAACTGCGTAAGTGGGTTTGCTTACTTCATGAAAATGACAATCTCTACTCTAGTAAAACTGCTATTTTCCATCTTTTAACCAAGCTAAGCACCACAACAACCATTAATTTTATAAAAAGAAACATAAAAGAACATCATACAAAATGATTTAAATATAACAGTGAAGATAATGCAACTTTAAAAATGTTTGGAGGATATTTTGAATTAGAAACCAATTTTGCCCAAAAATTTACAGATACTGCATCAATTTATTCTTAAACAGTAATAGGTATGCACAGAAAAGTGACTTAAAAGAAATTTCATAATATTGTGTATGTAATAAAATAATGCATAGGATTGTATGATGCAGTTATAAGCCAAGTATACAACAGAAGAAACTGACTGCTTTACAAACTTACAGATCATTTCAACCCTTTACATTCTAACCAGGTATTAATGCTTACTTGTCTGACACTGCAGTCTCTAAAGAGCATTAAAGTAGTACTCAGGATTGAATTACACTATACATAAGTTAAACGCACTTGTCATAGAATGGGAATATAAAGAGATGATGGTTCGGAATAACAGAATTATGGCTAATGCTAAGTAGAGTAATCTTGAACCCATGAAAGTAATAGTTTACTTTAGGATTAATTCATTACTTAAACAATGGATTAGGCGTAAGTGGCACACACACATGTAAAGAATATCATTCATGCTTAATTTAATGGCATGCCTTGTGAAGAAAGAGTAAATTGGCGATGTAATTAATTTACAAGTCTTCTTATCCCATTCATTCTGGAATATGTGTTACAATTATTGCTCTTATATGACAGCAGCTTCATTCAATACAAAACCAATCCAATTAGACTTCACATACTTTTCTTTTAGCCCCATTCAATTAGTTGAACCACAGAACTTTAACCCTTTCTGGAAAGTGACTTCAAAGGAGCATTTCACTAAGTTGTCCTTAACATGGATAGATGTCCCACATGTTTAAAAGAATATGAAGTTGTAAGGTAACATAAAGAAGTTATAGAGTTACATTTGTGTAATGGAAAGTTCAGGTATACCACAATGCCCAAGTATTAACATTTAAAATTAACAATGAATGGTATGATTTCTGAGTTTAATTAATGTGCAAACATTTAAGGTTACTGGAACCATATAAACAAAAAGATATCTTAATGCTGCACCTTGAAAGCCACATGCCAAATATACTATATGTTTTTACCTGCCTACACAACCAGCACTGCATACAGTGTTGGCTGTGTAGATGGGTAGACACATATATTATATCACAGAAAGCATAATATAATGCAAAATTACAATATTCCTGTACACCAAAAACTTTAATGAAGCAAACTAAGAATTTTAAAATTACTGAAATGATACTGGGGTTAATGTCCTCCTGTATAGCAGGTTTCAAATACCAAACGTTAACTTTCGTAACTGGTTACAAGTATTAGAGTTTTAACCTAGCAGAGCTCACAACCCAGTTTCAAACACCATTAACTGCACCACGTCCAACAGACACTAACGTGATATTCTCATTATTAAGGTATAAGATGTGTCAAATTATTTTCACTAAATAATATTTTAGAGCACTTTATACAATTTATCAATTCCGCTTTACTCAAACACAGGATGCTTTAGAAAAAATACTGCCACACATGCAAATAACTTAATGGAGCAGAGTCCTTCTTAGGACACCAACAGTTCCTCATGCAATCAAGAAATTCCCCACATTTTAAGGAACCCGAAGGTGATCACTTCGGGGTGGATCCCTACAATTTTATCCATCTTTTATACATTTTATAGTTTTAACATGTATTTATATTGTTGGTTTTAGTTTATATTTATACCCTCACAAATGTCCCTGATGATAATCCCAAGAAGGGATCGAAACATGTTGGACTGGTTTACAGGGATTATATAAAATATCTAAAAGAAATAATAATAATAATATGAGTGCATTTGTTGGTTGAGTGTTATATGTTTCACTGGTGACAATGAACGGTATGAATAACATCAGAAAAAATCAATAAAACCTATTTTCTTACTACATATATTTCTAGTCACACTTTATTGCTATTGTTTGTTGTGTTTTGTTGTTGTCCTTACTGTTCCATCTTTGTAAACAACGTATTACTGTACATATTCTGTGTACACTAAATTTATTGGACCTCAGCTTGTATTGCCAATATATTTGTAACTTGACTTAAAAATAGTATTTTGTACGTAATGTGTACGTATATCTCTGACCTATCTCCACATCAAATTTCATGTGCCTAGGCCTAACGCTTCATGAGTTAGTGCCATTAAACAGAGGGCAAAAACACATTCACACAGCTTCAGTGTTCTTACTTTACATTCTACAAGAATCTCAATAAAAGCCACACATTTTTCCAAGTTATATTACCATACATAATTTCAGAACCTGATACTATTTTGACTCCAACATAAAAAATTTCACATTCATCATGTTGTTATTGCTAATTGTAAGAAATTAAAAGAGAAGGCACTGGGGTGGCCTCCTATGGCATAACGTTCAAACCAAATTTTGTGTGAAACTCGTTTAATGCTCACAGCAAGTTTACTAGGCCCAGTGCAACAAAAAAGCTGTTTGCAGATCCATATACTGATACAATGCAACAAAGTTATAGACAAGCAAGTAATAAAAAATTAGTCAGTGTCAATGCAGTAGCTGCAGCCCTCTAGTAGACAATACAAAAATTAAAATGGCATGGTATAATAGGTGCAGCACAAGCTCTGCCAGGTTAATTCATCACTAAGTTTAATATGACAATGTATCAACTGAACCCAGTAATACATTGTTAAAATACCAAGAGACAACACTTTCCTATTCTAACCTTCCAGCCCAAAAAACAGGAGTACTGTATGCACACTGGGTATTAGACTAACAAAACAAACATCAAGAGGTTCAGGACAGCTAAAGTTCAAATACGAAAGACTAGGGACAATGGTGACACATGTTGGTATAATTACAATAACTGCAAAAGAATAATGCGTGCAGTAGGATCTTACTGCAATATAATAATGTAACCCAAGAAGCACAGAAGCTTCAAAGTGCCGAATACAAAAAACACATAATTAAAAGATCATTTACATAATAATGCATATGCAATTATATGTACACACATGTAAGAATTTTAAATAATGAAATATTAAATATAACTCAATAAGTATAAGGGTGAGTAGCATCAATATATATTACTGTAAAATGCAATGAGGTATTATATGATACAATTATGCATGAATACATTCCACAGATTTCTACAGATAAGGTAGAAAGTTTCAACTATTTTAAAAGTGCTTACGAGTGTAAAACTTTAAGTGGATAATCTGTGCAAGAGATCAAAAAAGTCAATATTAGCAGTCATTTAACTTTCCATAGCTTTTCACAAAGCTGAACCCCTGGTGAACAATGAGGACTAGTCAGAACATGTTCAGTTGAACGATCAAATAAAAGAAAGTGTTGTACTTGATGGTATTTAAGCAATGTTGAAATATAATCACAATATAATCTAATATTGAGTTTAATAAACCCAGTACAAAATGGTCATTTGCTCTCACATAGAATACATGTATGTATACATACAAAATAGTTTATTAATGCCATCGACACAACTAGTTGTATCACATTATATTATATAAATATGTGGTTTTAATATAAAAATACTTAATTTCGTCTTTTATACAATGTGCCTGGACTTTTTTCTGAGTGAATTTTGCTGCTGGAGTTGTGTTGGGAACTTCTGTTTGCATATTTTGGAGTAATGCCTTTCTTGATGCATTGTTGGTTAAAATATATGTAAGCACTGCAATTTGGTAATTTTGTTTTTGTGGTTTTGTACTGACAGATGTTTTTGGCTTGATCAGCCACATATTCATTTAATATAATGTGATACAATTAGTTGTGTCAATGGCATAAATAAACTATTTTGTAACTTGTGCAACATAAGGGGATGTCTAAGATAAAAAATAGTATACATGTATCACATTTCACCGCAGTGGCAACCACATCAGCTTCATTTCTTGAAAGAATATGCTGACAAAAAGAGAGTTGATTTCGTTTTTCTGGCTTATGAACACACAGTACCAGTTCTCTGGATGACTTGGTAAATACAGTCATCTTATATTAGTTACTACACTTTTTAAGGGATAAATAAACATTGTAATAAGAAGTGTATGGATAAAGTCTTCTCTAGCCATTTGCTGTAAAGTCTTTGAATGTCAATAGAGTTTAAGAGTTTATTAATGGGATTTTCCATGTATTTTCCTCACAGGTACCACTAACCTACAATGTAACAGCACAGGAATATTAAAATTCAAGTATTATTTTAAAACATATTAATATAAAGTGAAATATTAATAAAATGAAAAACTAAGGTAACAGAAATGGTACACACCTTTAATTTAAATTCAATAAGCACAATTCAGTTTCCTTGGAGAATAAATGTTACTAAGTTACTAGTACAAACATGTTTATCAGTATTGTTAATACAGATGGGAATAATAATGACAAGTTTAACAAAATTCAAACTGTAAATTTTGTCACTATATTGTCATGAACAAATGGCATCAATTTAACGCTGTTCTCATTACCAGACTAAAAAATGTCTCTCCATAATCTAAAGAAAGAATGTGGAAGCACGAAGTTAAATGCAGAATTATTATTGAGCCCAATGCCTGTTCATACTGAATGGCTGAAGAGATGTCCCAAAAATCTAATCTTTTCCAAGCTGCCTTACCCCTCTGGTTATTTATCGTGGTTGCCAGGTCACGTATAATATAGTGCATTTAAAGTGACAAAGAGGTTAACAAAATGCAGTCAACATAATATTATGAAGCAAAATAAGAGAACGTAAGGCATGTAATCAGTGCAAATAACAGAAAATAAATACAAGTACTTTTAGCCTACTAACCAACTTCACAGACTAGAGACCTTCTTCAGGAACTAATAGTTCCTCAGCCAAGAAATTCCCTGCACTGTATTCATAAAATCCGCCCATTTGTCCCTATTATGAGCCACATTAATCACATTCACACCCTCCCATCCCATCTCCTTTAAGATTCAGTTCAATATTATCCTCCCAGCTATGCTCTGGTCTTGCAAGTGGTCTCTTTCCTTCTGTTTTCCCCACCAAAAGCTCAGTACACATTTCTCATCTTTCCTGTATATGTCACATGCCCCACCCATCTCAATTCTTTTGTTTTGTTCATCCAAATAATACAGTATTTGTGACACATATAAATCATAAAGCTCCTCATTATGCAATTTTTCTTCAGTCTCCTGCTAACTCCTACCTCTTAGCCCTAAATATCTTCCTCAGCACCCTATTCTCAAACACCCTCAGCTATGTTCTTCCCTTAATGTGAGCAATTCTGCACATTTAACTCTGAAGGGTGTGCAATTTGTGCTAAAGGAAGGGACAGAAGGATGACAGTGATGTGTACTGCATGTCCAAAACTTGTTTGCTATGAACACAGGTTCAATGAACTAGTCTGAAATGTACTTTTAGGTAAGATTTAATTCAAGAAATTCACTAAACTCAAATACCAGTGTATTAGCATTACAAACACGTAAGATTTTGCCTCATGTTTATGAATTTAGTAAAAGAAATAGTGGATAAAATTTGCCTAAATAATATACATTTTATAACACAGAAGTGTGAAATTTTCTTGTAGCTTGTTATTTTCTTATATAAAAAAAGTTCAGTAGTTTAATTCAAATACATATTTCAGTATTATGAAGTTGCTGCAAACACTGGCACCTCAAGAGTTAAATCTTAACATCAGTACACCAACAAAATTCATGGAAAAACCAGTTATAAAAATATTAATAATTTTAAATAAATAATAACAAATGGATTACACACACATCAATACAAAGAAGAGAGTAAGGTCAACTAAATCTCAGTATTCTCTCACTGGTCTGACATTGACCATAAGAGATGGCACTAAAAACAGCAATCATACTAAGAATGAACTTCTGCCCATAGATTAGTGTTTAATGGTCTGAAACAGGCTTGCCTGAGACAGTAAGATTATGGTAAGGTACCTCAACAACTGACATATGTGTTCACCTTACTTACACAGGAATGAGTGTTTAAGTTAAATGATACACAATGATTTCAAACTAAATATATCCTGCACTTACATTGCATACTTTAAATGTAAAATGCAGATGGTTGTAGGTTCGGAGATAAAGTCTTGAATATACATATCACTCTTCAGCACTTCTGAATTACAACTGATATGGTTTCCATTCCTTTAACTCTCTCAATGCTGTTCCTTTGGCACATGAACAGCACTCATGTTAAACAAATACACATCACAGAATGAAATGGTCCACAAATAGTACAGACATAATGTCACTTGTTACTAACATAATGCTGCACAAATAGCATAGACACTTGTTTGTTTCTTACGTGTGAACAGCCCTGTACTGAATTAGGCTCTCCATGTTTTATGCTAAGTACATTCATCACAGGATTACATGATTCATGAATAATACTGATATACCACCATGCAGTAAAGGCATAAAATTTAATCAAGATTGAATGCCACACATTTTCCCACATGTGCAGAGTTTTTACATTGGTTTGTGCTACAGAAATGTGTGCCATAAATGAAACAGTCCCCCCAGCAGCACAGAAAGTGTTATTAAGCATGTAATGCTTCAGTGGCCATGCATCATCAATGTTATTGTATGTGTACACTTTCATTATACCAGTTTCAAGAGACATGCCACTGGCAACAAATCACAAGTAAAATGTTCAACAATAAATCTGGGACATACAAAGTTATAACAATTGTTATCATTTTTAAATTCCATGTATGCTGATTAATACTCAATTTAAAGGGGCATGTTACATAAATATTGCTTTATATACCAGCCTCCCTTGGTGAGGTAGGAACTTCAGTTTGAGTAAATACATAACGTGGAAACACTCAGCCATATAAAAACCAAAGGGCACAATAAAATCCATGTTAATGACAATCCCTCAACCACAGTTAAAATTCTATGGCTGTATTCTACAACAGATATGGGAAGTTAATAAAAAACTTTAACAGTGTGAAATATGAGGTTCTTAACAGTGGCGCTGTTAAAGATCAAGTCCTGGGATGTTACACTGTGTAGTTTGGGAAATAGTTCCTGGCATTTCAGAGAATCATAGTATCCTTCATTTTTAAAGTCAAGCAGTCCCTGAAGACAAAGACACTACAATCCTAAAAGTCAAGAACTACTTGTTGAACACAGTGTAACATCCCAGAAAAATTAGATCTTCAGACTTTTTAACAAGTTACAATATCGTGGATAAAACTTACAAACTGGAAAATGATAATCTTGCTACAAAATGTCAGTCCCAAATTTGCCATACATATCACTGCACACAAGATAAAAGATAAAGACAGAGATAAACGTTTCCTTAATCCAATGCCTGAAATAGAATATAATGATTTAAAATATGCTGAGCTTACAGTGGCCAGCTTCCTGATCACTGTCCAAACGAGAAAAAAATCATAAGCCAGTAGGTTAATAAACAATAAATTATGAAGGAGCATACAAGGTATAAAAAAACTTTACTGTACTTTCTTTTATTCATAATTTATTAGTTGGAGGTACTGGGTATCTTAACAAAAGGCTACTGTAATCTGGAAACCAAAATGTTATTTTTAAGTGTGTTATTTAATGACACTATCCATGACTAAGATTATGTACCATCAGTAATAGCTGAATGAATGAGTATGGAGATTTAGTGACAGAGGAAAACCAAAGGAGTCAGATAAAATCCTGCCCCACTGCTGACCACAACTCCAACATGAACTGGCCTGGGAATAAACCCAGGCCTCTATGATGGGGCACCAACTACTAAGTGTCTGAACCAAACTGTCAGGTGGTAACCAAAGGCACTACATAAAAATTCAGCACAATCAATAATTAACTGGTAAAATGAATCCATATTACTGACATGAAGCACATTAGAACACACACTCGTAAAACACTGCAATACATCTTGAACACATTCCTACATACAGTGAAATCCTGACACAACAAACAATGAGTTTAAACTTCAAAATCACATTATATTGCAAACACTCTTACAGTTCGCAAGGTGTGCAATAATCTATTTACTTTGTGTGCTCTTTGCATGAACTAAATGTTATACATGACCATCCACCCACGTTTTGTCTGCATACCTACTCGGCAGAGTTAAGTGACTAAAAATTGATACACGACATAATACATAACCCTCATAAAAATCCTTAACTTTTATTCAAATGACTTGTACAAAACCCCTTGCAATTTCATTGGACAAACTTCACAATACCCATTTCTAGCTATGATTTCCACACATAAACTCTTCCACTAATCCACTCTACTAATTATAGTCCTGATGGATACTATCAAATTACAGTCTCACTGACTATACATGCTTGAAAAACGGCATGACAAAATAAGACATGCTCGTACCTACAAATAACTTTCTACTGAGGAAAATCAATGCTGCAATAAAAATCAAAAACATGTCTCATGAGCGTTTCATGATGCAAGATTGTTTTCCGTGATCAGTGCCACCTGGCACTTCTTTCCATGCAATTTCAACTGTAGCATAGCATTATGTTCTCAGTAACTACAGAAATCTACCTTCTTCAATTAACAACTATTTATTGAGAGTAAATGGTTACATGTTTTGGCACAAGTTGTGTGCCATCATTAGACCATAACACACAGTAAAGGCAGAATATGCCTCAGTATACCCAAACGTAGAGTGTATTAAGGAGATGGGCCCATCTGAATGTGGCATAGGATACACAGCTGGTTTACAGTATGTGTTTTGGGTTATAGTCATAAATCTTTGAGATTTAAAATTACTTACAATGACAATCAAAACATGGTCTTATATAAAATCACATTTATTTGTTGTTTAACGATGGTATTTCGTGTGTCTGGTGCTGGTCACAATGTACACAGTGTACAGCGAAATTTTATATTTTATGGTACTTGGTGTGCAGATATTCAGGTAAAAATGCTACTGAAATACTGAATTTTGATAGCATTCTCTTACTGGACCTAAACAATTTTAGCAATATATTATGGAATAACTTACACAGATATAAAATGCAGACCCACTCAGTAGAAGGGTTGAGTGTACAGTTAGATGTGCTATTCATTAGGCTTTTTATGATATAAAACTATGTCAAAAACAGGTTACAGGTATCTCTGTAGATGCCATTTAAATGCGTATTCTTCAACATATATGCAAAGTTGTTATACCATGTTTAGTAATCTTCCTTCTTTAATTAATCACAAAATTTTCATCTCTTCAGTTTTCCTTAAAAATGGCTAGTTTATAGTATACTGGTATGCTGTGCACACCCAAACTTTGCCTTTCTTTAGGCACATTTGTAAAACTGCAAAAAAGCGACTATTAGCTTCGTCATGTCTGTCTGTCTGTCTGTCAGTCCGCATGGAACAACTTGGCTCCCACTGAACGGACAGTCATGAAATTTGATATTTGAAGATTTTTTGAACAATTGTCAAAAAATTCAAGTCTCATTAAAATCTGACAAAAATAACGGGTGCTTTATGTGAAGACCGATGTACATTTAAGATAATATCTCTTCTTATAATTCTCTTCTTCTTAATAATTCTTCTTAGGATGAGAAATGTTTCAGACAAATCTTGCAGAGAAAATCAAAACACATATTTTATGTTCAACAAATATTTTCCAAAAATCATGCCATTTATGAGATAAAGTGGAAAAATACTGCAGGGCCAGACAGGCCACAGATGACAATATAATGCAGCAAAGAATAGATGCAATTTGCATGCTGGGTAACTAAGACAAGAATACAGACACACACTCATAATATTTAATACTTATTGCTTCATAACTGATCTTGTAAGATGTTTTACCGCAACACTTACAAAAACTGAGAAACTGGGCAACAGCTTACGTCATTACGATCTGTTTAGATAAAATGTACATCTAAAGACGGCCATGAGCAAACAAACATTATTTTATTTCAATGCAGCACTGGGCACTTGACATGCAAACCTATGTACATTTTATTGTTGGTGGCAACAAACCTTTGCCATAAAAGCATTGCTACGCAACACTCACTGTTTCTATATAGCTGACAGTGACATTTAGCTCAACAACACACACAGAATGCATTCTTCTGTTTTCACTGCAACAACGGTCACATGAGCACACCACAATGTTACATTACACATATATTGCCTGTCTTGTTTTTCCCTAATAACATCTTATGCTCTTTATATCTCATCTTAAAGTTGTGCCCAGTTTGTACTAAACACTTTTTATTGTAATCTAAGAACTTCAACTGGTATACACCACTTTTATTGCATGGTTTTGTATTTTGCTTTTTGGGCATAGATTCTTTCACATTGTGTTTCTTGCTATGAAAGCTATTTTCAGACTAGTGTTCTTACACACTTTTGTAATTTCCCTAGTTCACTCTCCTAGGAACATAAATCTGAAAAAAAGGTTTCAGATTACAAAAAGACATAAATTCATCTTCTTTATATGTGATGGTCCAATGTCGGCATTCAGCACGTACTGAAATATGTAACCAATTACACCACATAGAAAAAGTTGTCAACAGAAAACAAGCAGATTATTATAGACTGTATCCTGAAGCATCAAAACAACTAGCTAAGTGGGGACAGAATAATGGCATTGTTACAACTCTTTGGGTTTTATATATATACATTTCTTCATATGACGTATATTTTATTAAATAAAAAATATGTAAATAATTTATGTTTTGCGCAATGCAGTAGCTGTCTGTCAACAACATATCTGAATGAAATAAATGCTTCCTTTGCAATGCAGTGTCTATTCCAAACAAACTTGCAAAATAACATGTTTTTGAATTTATCCTTTGTAACTGTTTTTTGTAGGTTTGTGTCAACATCTACATATAACACCCACTTAAGGACATTCTGTACAAACGTACAAAAAGTTGAGGATTCCGTTTTTCTGAGATATGATGGCATGTCACTGGGTAATCAATTCCCATTATTTCGAAAAAACATAGTGGCTTCATCTTCAAGGGTTTAAGAAATTAAAGGTATTTATGACTATCTTGTACTCAGAAGGCTTCACAGTTCTTACATTCTTATATTACTGAGTTGCTACTGTGTCCACTTTGTTGAAATTTCTCATTTTTACAATTTTTTTTTTTTCAAAAGCATTTTCAGAGCTCCAACATTATGTTTAATAAAGAACACACAAATGGGACCACAACATATTTGATTTTGCTGTGAAACCTACACATCCCACTTCTATTTCACTTCTCAGAAGCGTGGGCTGTTCTTATAAGATGGTTGCTGACCCCTGTTACAGAAAATAACTGTAAACTTTTTATACAAAAATTATATAATCATTGTAATTATAGATCTGTAATATGAATAACACTGTATGAGCATGGGCTGCATGTTTTTTATCATTCTATATACGTGATGAAATTAACAAAACAAAAATTGTTCAGCATTCCCAAAAAGCAGAAAAAAAAAATTTGAATATCTGCAATATTTCTTATTAAATGTGGATCATATCACTACTCTTTACCCCTTAAAGGTAATGGAATATAAACACAAAAGCACAAAAACAGAATTACATACACATAACCAGATGCACATCTGCCAGAATTAATAATGAAGAAATACAAATGCAACCCACACTGCCACAACACAAAGAAGCAACATACAGAATCAGCAGCAATATCAAACTGATTAGCCAAACATTTAACAAAAAGAATCACAGCTACAATCACTGCTTGTTTGCTATAAATAAAAGTGTCCCTATTCAGATGACAAAGAAATGTGAAACAAAATAACAAACATACGTTAAAAGGAAAAGGTTATCTTTCACTTTCCATAATATTGCCGCATTCTTAACATTATTATCAGATTTTTAATGTTATTTTATTTCTAGGCATGACAAAAAATAATACGGGGGGGGTTGTATAATTTCACTGTGTATTGCCAGAAGAAAGGCCCAGACTGTATTTCACTAACACCTCAGCTGACATCAATATAACTCTAAGCACCAAAGTAAAATGATACCAAATTACAAATACATACAAAAATACAAAAAAAAAATCACAAAACTGACTGAATTTAAAGTAAAGGTAAAGCTACTATGGCTGAGTAGAACAGTCAGGATATCTCTGACTTCCAGCACCATAGTTTGCGTCTAATTTTGGAATAATGATCAAGGCAAAACACCAACAGGCATGAACAACTTTCAGGACAAAAAGATTTCTGTCCATTCCATAAGGGGTGGATAATTTAAATAGGCAGACCATTATGTTAACCATCAAATACAGTATCATGACATAAAGTCTTTAAGATTTTATATATTTTATATAGATTTTATATGTTCAACAGTTTTTGGTTCAAGAAATATTCATTTTATTGAATACACCTCCTAGGTGCCCCAAAGTTTGCTGTAATGGCATTTCACTGTATATCTAGGAAATGGTTGTATCATATCAATGCAGTTACCATATTTACTCAGTATTTTACACACATACTTACATTACCATGTTTACTCAGTATTTTACACACACACTTACAAACATTTGTTTCTCAATGGTATGGTCCAAAAAACGTGTAGATATTACTTCCCAGAGTGTATTTTACATGTTTGACTGAGGTTGCGAAAATCACAGTTGCATAATATTGAGGAATTGATGTGTTATGTGAGAAGAAAGTGTACTTCCATTATTTTTCATGTAATTTATAACCATGATTATTTTGAATCTGACTGTTAGTAACCATACTTCCCCACCTCTAATGCACTTTTAAAGGGCTACTTGTTATTGCCAATTTTATCGAAGCTGATATGACCACAATACGACACCCAACACATAACTTACTTGACACAGAGTTCCACTGACAATAAGGCGATTTTTCTGACAGCATTCTCACTCACATTTGGCTTTCAATTTCAGAGAAGAACTGCCCACTTATACTCACTATAATCACTCCATCTTAATAAAGAAAGGGGAAAAAGGGGAAAAATAAAATGAAGGGGAAAAGCACACAAAACAATACCAATCAATCCTAGTCAGACAAACAGGAGGTGTATATTTAACTTGACTTGTGGCAGTACTGTACATTTTCTTGTTGCACATAACCAAAGCTTGATAGACAGGGTTCACATGACAAGGAGCAACAGATAAGGCAATATTAAGAAACAGACAGTAAATGCTCACCAGAGAGCAGACAGGATGAAATACCTGGGCAATAGCAAGTTACAAGGAATGCACTGCAACAACATGAGTATTATTAAGGATTGTTGAGGTAAAACACAAACTTTGCGGGCTACATAAGAGCAAATTCATGTCATGTAAAAATGAGACAAAAATGCTTAATCATCTGAATAAACAAACAACTATTTAATTTATTAATAGCTGAATTGATTAACTTACAAAATCAGATTTGAATTTATCATAACCATAACTATGAAGATTGCAGTGTTCTGGGATGTAAAGCCATGCAGTCAGGTAGAAGTGTACTGCTGTTTCAGAAGATCCTGCTACCTCCATTATCATCTACCTTGATAATGAAGGTGGCAGAATCCTGCAGTATCAGGTACAGGAAGAAGGAGGTAGCACAATCATCTGAAACACAATTACACTTCTAACAGATGATGCATTGATACATCCCAGAAGGCAGCAATCTCAAGTTTGTAAAATCATAATTCCTTGCACATTTACAAATAGATGCATTGGCATGGTGTGAAACATAGTGCAGCTGCACGTTCCCTTTCTTTACTTGATTCAATATTTGCAAACTTAAACATTTCCTCAATCCACTGCATTCAATAGAAATATGCTTCCCCCCATGTAAGGTTAAAGTAAATCGTATGAGTTAATAATCTGCATTTCACAGTCCATGTTGCCAATATGACATCTGAAAGTTGACTTATGTCAAATGTCAAATGTAAATCACAATCAATAGTTAGCCCCTTAAACTGATAAGATCTACAGCAAACATACCAGCATCAAAGAGCATATGGACAACAATGACTGTGAGTCTTTCCTTACTGCGTTCATTTCAGTCACTCAGCTACCTGGTTACAGACACAAACACATCCCCCATGCCCACACTGCATACTGAGCATTATTCCAGAAGCCTAGGCATGTGTCAGTGAAAACTGATAATATAAGAATTGAGAGGGAGGGGAGGCAGTATATGTATGTGCAAATTACATGACTGTACTCATGTTAGTTTACATATTTAACCAGAAATTTGTGGCTGCAATTTCATTGTAAAAGTAGGGTATTTCATTTTTTTTTTTAATTATTGTCCAGAAGCACAGGAGCATAAAATATTTGGTGGTGTAAATTATGCAGGTAAATATGGTACATGCATAGTATATGTCACTTATTCATACAGTAAACTCATTTATTGGTCTCTCACACAAAACACACATGCACCCACACTTTGTAGCAAATTTACATTGACCTGAACAAGTCTTTTTGGTATTCAGTAACTGTACCAACTGTATAAGAATCATGCCAAAAATCAATAAACTAAATCATTTAAATGCATGTAGGAATGCACTTCTTTCTTCCCATACATGAAAGAATTCTTAATACATTGATTTCAATGGGTTAGGTTCTAGTTAATCGGAATTTATGGTGGTATTAATATTATATTCACCTAATTAAGTTACTATTTAATTACACAATGCTTAGAACATACTTTTAGCAAGAAAAATTCTTGTTAATTACATTTAAACACTACAAGTAGGTTTTTACACAACTGCATATGTCATAATTGTAATAAATAACAATTAAGTTGAAATGCCGAATATTCTATTAACATTATGGAAGTATAATCAGGTTTTATGCATCATTTGTTACACACCTGAAGAGTATTAACGTACAAAGAACTATAACTTGTTTTAAATAAGAAATTATACAATAATACAAAGAATGGGAGGAAAAAATAACAAACAAACACAAGGTAATGCAGCAAAAGGAACCAGTAATATCAGGATTCTCTTCTCATTATCTTAAACTTTCTGAGTATCAGTTATGAGAAGCTTAAGTTTGAAACTTATTATGCAAACATTTTCAATTAATGAATTCAACAACATTCCGTTGTCTGTGAATGTGTCAGCATTACTAAACATCTGTACTGCGACTCAAGGGGTTGGGCTCTTCTGCACGAGAAACTTTGCGTTCTCTCTTGGCAAACAAACCTCCAAGGAAGGACTGCTGATGAATCATCTGCTTGGTTCCTTTAGCATTTGAAAGTGTCACATTCTGAGGTGGTGAGTCATGACTAACAGTGCTGGCAGATATGGACTGGAATGAAATGGACATTCCGCTATCCAGAGATCCCATACTTCCTCTCCGCTGTGGTTTATCACCTGGAAATACACACCCAAATTCTTTCTCGAATTCCTAACAAACTTGCACTTCACTCGCAGATGCCCAACTGAATTTGAGAAATCTAGGATGGTGGACTAGGATAATAAAACTAGAATGTATGAAAGTAATGGGAGGTAAGGCACGTCAATGTGTTCGAACCCTCTTATGTTAAAGGACAGCTGGTACAGTATGCTACTTACACTGCTCATGAATATCTAGAAGAGAGTTGCTGAGAGCAGATCTCTTGAGCACAGTATCAGGTACATGACGTTCCCTGTCGCCCTCTGGATAACCATCAGTGTCACAGCCCCCCAGCCCTGATTGTACACACGGACACACCTCCACATCTGCTACTCCACTGTCTCTATTTTCAGCACTACCGCGACCCCCACGGCCACTCTTCTGACGTTCAAGTTCAGCATCAATGCGCAGGTTTTCCATTTCATCCATTTCACTAATTGATTCTCGCAGATCTTCAGCAAATTTACAACGATCATGCTCATTGCGTGCATTAAAGGTCACCAACAATTTATTATCTACTCGTTGAGACAATTTGATACCATACTGGTAGTCTGCAAAATAAAGACAAGAAGAATTTATTCATTTATATTGATATAATAATTTCTTTAAAGTATCATCAGCATCATAAAATTATATTCTGTTTGCAAAATGGTCTGATATAAAAACAGTTTCACATACTATCACAAGAAAGTTTCTTGTCTGAATGTGAAACTGGTACACGAAGAGACAGAAAGTATGCATGACTGCAGGATCAAGAAAGAATTACTTGTATGCTACTAACAGGCTTCAATTAAAAAAATGCTAAACCTGTTTAAATTATACTACTACCACTTCAGTTTTCCTTCAAAATTTAATACATTCTTATGCTCATTTCACTGAAAATCCAGTTCTTAATTAAAATGTGTATGGAATCAATAAACCTGTATTTCATTTTCTCCTCCTGCAAAGTACTGTTTATAGCAGTTACTGTTAAACTGAAACTAATTCATAATCTTCTTTTTGTGAACAATGTGTTCTGCACCATTCACAACAAACACTGAATTATCACACAATATAAACATCCAGCAATAGTAGCTACATTATACAAACAGGGATGGCTGCAGTAAATATATGCACTTTTTAATTATGGCAGTAAATGTCTGTTGCTATAAATGTTGTGTCCACTTACTGACATTCAGTTTAGAATCAACACTCAAGGCTGTTACAAGTATAGGAACACGTGTATCAATTTATGAAGTAATTATAACCTATAATGGTAGAAATGTGAAGTCTGAGGCTGATCATAATATCTTTTGCATTAGAGGATTTTTAATTTCACATATCAATAGGACAGGGGTCAAACCCATGGGCTGCAACTTTAGCTTCTGGCTGGAAAGGGAGTGGTATAACTGGTAAGCTGTGAATGTGTTATTTAAACAATCATTACATCTATGTGAAACTGACGTTTTCACAGTAGGGAATAACAGGTGAGGTTCTGTCTTCAGGATGTGACACCATGCGAGCAGGCCAATAAACACTGACATATCAGAGCAACCTGCTGCCTCCTCCTTATGCAACTTCAAAGTGTGCCAGATTCATTCTGTTGGAATTCTGTAGTCCTACAATTGATAAGCAAGTGCAGTTTGTCATTGCCTGCAATGTCCCACATTGCCATGAATTAAATGCACTCATTCATGTTACGATAAATATTTAGATTCTGGTCTTCTAGGTTATGACACCTTACAGTTTGTAAATGGTTACCAACATTTTTCACAGGCATATTATGCCTCCACCTTTTACACTGAAAATGAAGGCACCAAGTTCCTCCAGAACAGCAGTAACAACTTTGCACACTACACGGTGTCATTAGCCAAAAACCACAATCTCAACCTTCACAACCATGAAAACTCAAATCTTCCATTCATTATATATACTTATGTTAAAAACTATGTCAGTGCATTTATAATGCAGACAAGATCAGTGACTGGAACATTCCTGACTTACATGGAACTTCAAACAGCATGACTACCATACCACAAAGTGGTAAGCTCCGCCGAAATGTGTATGTTACAGAATTTTTCTTTTTGCTTAAGATTTTAGTAATAACCAGAAGGTCGTTGAAAAGGAAAACTTCCCTCTGATGAACCCCAGGGCGCTCCTTTTTATAAATGTCAGGAATTTCATACAGGCGACAGTAGCACACCAGCCGTCGATGAGGAAGTGCCATGTTCTGTATACAAATAGGCACACAGAAGAGTCACTAATGTTATATCGATAAATTAAAATACCTCAAAATGCGCAACATTTACTTACAAAAGAAAGACATTACAAATATACAACAAATGTTCACAACTACTTCAATTAGTCAACATTCAATTCTCATTTCACACAGGAAATATTCGATGACAATTTCATCATAAAAGTTCTCAACCCTTCCCATGTTACTTTGAATATATTCTGTATTTTTAATTCTGTGAATGAACCTAGATGGCACAAGTGAATCGTTTGCCATACTGGACTGACACAAGTGAAAAAAAAAACCTAAAATTTGAAATGCTGGAACGTAAAATGAACAGACTTGAGTATTTTCATAAATTTCTACGACATGGAAAAGTTTAATGTCACATCTTCAAGTACGGACTCATCTAGCTCACAAACTTTTCAATTCTGAAACATATTCTCAAAGTACAGTAATACTAGAAAGAAATGATAAACAGAATAGTTTGCAGTGTTCATATGCTGTCAAAGTAAAAATTTATATTATTATGCCCCAGATACAGTCAGAAAATTTAAGCGGAAGTATGAACACAAATGCTTGGTACCACATATTGTAAAAATAAAATAGTGAGCAACATGACTACAAATGCTTCTCAAATTCTAGCTGCACAAGAAGCATGCAGATACACATCATCCATAAATAAGATTCCATGAATACACCAGATAAACAAACTATATCACATCGCCATCTTCCAGATATTTCTAACAGCTTCCCAATACGGGTTAACGTTTCAGATTAAAAAGCTTGCCACAGCAAAAATTAGAACTGTAACAAACTGTATAAACTCACCTCTTACAAAGGTAATGTGGCAAACTGTATAAACTCTCCTGTCTTTTACATAGTGTCAAAGACAAATTCTATGCACATGGACCAATACAAACATTAATCAAAGTGCTTTTATGCATCTAAGCTGCCACACAGTAAGACATCTGTAGTTTCAGATAAAAATTACTTACTGGCTTTTTTCCAACTATTGTTGATTGAACCTTCATAACTTGAGTAACATGATCTGACCCAGGCTTGAATTCATTGGCTTTCACTCTTTCATATATTCCAACAAGTATGTCACGGTCTATATCTGCCCCATCATCAATGCCTATAAATAGGAAAAATTGTAACTATGTTTCCAGAACCCATTAGGAATGGGTAAAGGAAGATCCATATATTATAACAAAAGGGTAATACACAAGTACCACAGCATGCACCATACAAAACATAATAATAGCAAAAAGATGATAAGAAATTCTTAACACACTGTGCAGCAGTAAGTCACAAGCCATGATTTTTAACCCATATTTTGCATATGGATCACAGTCATGAACATTTTTTACAGCTGTATCTTTCTACAGCACACTGGCATCAATCAGGCTGACATCATCTCAGGGTTATTAGCACATAAAACACTGAAGTGGCCTCATATTACATCAGAAATAAAATGGATTTTGGATCTGATAATTTTGAGTAAGCAGGTTGAATAAGATAATATGAAAGAATACTGGTCACCTGAGTGGCTGTGATAGCGTAGTCAGTATAGCGACTCGCTACGGGCTGGACGGTCCGGGGATCAAATCCTGGTGGGGGGCGAGATTTTCAGCACCCATCCAGACCGGCCCTGAGGCCTACCCAGCCTCCTGTACAATGGGTACCGGGTCATTCCTGGGGGTAAAGCGGCCGGGGCGTGGCGTTGACCACCCAACCCCATCTAGCGCCGAGGTTAAAGAAAGAGTAGTGCTATACCTCTACTCCCCCTCTTGGGCCTTCGTGGCCTGTTCTAGGGTGAACTTTACCTTTTACTGGTCACCTGATACTACACTTTATCTCAAATGTTCTCCCATACCATGAGTATGAATTGGTCTGAGAACACCAGGCAAGCTTGGCACTTTAGTGACAATAGCCCGCATACACAAAGAGTCAGGCAGACATCTCAAAATACACTGTGTTAATGAATATCTTCATCAATAATTCAGATCATATTCCCGCACACAAAGACAACTTTAGGTGGATGAAGGCATAATCTGATGGACAGGTTGCATACTATGACGGCACATGAACAAGTGCAGGTACACTCCACTAATACTTTATCTCAGCCATGAAGGTGAATGACCAGCTTCGTGCCCTGGCCATTTTACCGCTGGGGAAAGTGCCCTTGGTACCAGTACCCAGTGGCAATGGAGGAGGCTGAGTGGGCCCCAGAATTGGTTTGGATGCTTTGGAGGAGAGAAAAAACTCCTGCTAGGAATCATTATTCCTTATCATCCAGTCTGTAGCCTAGTCACTACACCAACTATGCTATCCTGCATAAAATAAAGTTCATAAAAGTAAAATAAAATTATTACAAAAATAAAATAAAAAGTTCACAAGGGACAATGAGAAGGTGAGAACACAAAACTAAATTATAAATAGGAAAAACACAAAATAATAAAAATAAAGTCATAAATAAATACATACAGCTACAAAAGTCAAACTGAATGAAGGTCATAATGGACAGAGTGGAGAAAAATTAAGAAGACAGAACAGAATGAGAAGAAGAGTGAAAATCAGCCACGACTAACACAGCATCAACCTGGGATATCATGTTCAATCCCAGAACACCAACATCCTCAGCAGTAAATCCAGATGCATCATCATCATCAGAGATGCAATAGAGATTAACCAAACATGAACAGGGAGAAGAGCCTCTGGTTAAGCAAGTCATCAAAGCCATATGTTCTTATTTAACTGGACACTGTTTTTTGTCTGAAATAGGCCTAACACATACGATGTTTTGGGAGGTGACTCTACTCCCATCTTCAGGTCTCTACTGTATGACTCTCACAGTTCCAAACTTAAAAGCTATAAACTGAACAATTAACAACGTTTTGAAAATCAATCGTATTACAAATATCTCAAATATTCTGCATATCTTACCTCGAAGATTTTTAATGAAATCCTCCAATTTCATACGCCTTTCAGGTTTTAAATTTGGTGTATGAAGATCCGTGTTTAGCATTATTATAGCAAAGGCCAGAACAAAAACAGTGTCTGGACTGCGAAACCCTGCAACCGCATCGCGATCACACTGACAATAGCGTTGCCCAAACACTTCCATCAACCTCTCAATTTTCTGTGCCTCTCCTGGCATTCGAAAATAAGTCTGGAACTTGCGTAGTGCCACATCCACCTGCACTCCTGACAGATCCAACTCTTGGGAGAAACATCTGTGAGAATCATTACATAACATTAATAATGTATTACATACAAGACTGAATTACACTGAGTACAACCACCAACAGTTTCTACTTACTGAAACACATAGCATCACAACTTGTTTCTTCCATATTTTCTTTTCATTTTTATCAAATTATCCATCTGTTTCCCCCATTCATAATTCATTCACTTATAGTTTAATTATTTGCTTCTTTCCTACAGCCTCTTTTTTTTCCATCATTCATTCATTCAAGTTATCAGTACTTCAAATCTCTGGGCCAAGAAATATATCCAAGTAATTCCACAAACCATACATTCAAACATATCATAAACTCAGTGAACCACCCTCCATAGTTTCCTATTCTCTTAGGTGTTAATAAACAATACTGTCCTAATCCCAAGCCGTTTCTCCTCCTATATAGCAGAACACAGTAAAATTAAGAGGAACTGCTCCTTGTAACAAAGTACAACATTGCAATATCCACCACAGAACTGAATGTATTTCATAGCAGTGGTAGATGGAGAATGCCACAAGCGGCCATGCATTTTGTTCTAAAGGGTCTATGTCAGAAACTTCTTTTGTTCCAGCTATTCTGAAGCTAGGGACACAGACATAAAAAAGTGCCAAATATCACACTGTACCATAGAACAAATGCTTGTAATAATCTAAAATTACTCCAACTCAACACTTTGTTTTAGTTCAATGCTTATCATTCCTGTGAATACTCTAATATCTTAGCAATACAAATTTGAGTTATCACAAATTACCCAGCATTTTATACCATACTTATCTGGCTTCATCTACAAGTATATGAAATGGACACTATCCATGGACAGAACTAAGCTGAGCATATGGTATATATGCCTTCTGAAACCAATACAATCTTCCTGTGTTAGTAGCAGACTCAACTGCATCAGTTATTTGCTTCATTACATCGTAAACTGTCTCCCATTTGCTGGTCTGCTATTCTGGTTTCGTACTGATGTAAAAACCATACACATGAGCAACAGTTCTCTGTGTTGAGAGAGAAGCAGCAATAAAAGTTACTGACAAGCCAGATATTTGGGATACTACAGTTCCACAACTGGCTCCTTCTAGTTGTAAAGACAATTTACAATTGAATGAAACCATACAATTTTTAGCTGTGAGGTTTTGACTGCATCCCTTTAAAAAAAAAATACTGATCAAGAGATGATGTTAGCTCTGTTGCCTGGTGCATCATTCGTGCTGAAGTGAATCCCTACATCCGAATAAATACGTACATTATGGTGGCGTGAACCATATTTTGTACATCTGAGACAGCTTAGGCAATCATTTTGATAAATACTATGCTTTTTGCTTGTGAAAGAGGGTAATAACAGACCAGCCACAAGCAGGGTGCTTGCATTGTGTCTGCCATTAGAGGCTACCAACTTTGTGGGGCAATCATGTGAAATCGTACTATAAAACTAGGAAGAGCTGTGTTGCAAACTGCACATTCAGAAGGATTGGTTTCTTATAATACCCCGTTTTTACAGAAGTGTTTCATTTCATACCCAAAGACAGGGGGATTCACATCATTTGTCAGTTACATTTAATTATTATTAGCATTATCAATGGGACAGTCCAGGGAACCAGACGCCATGGACTATGTAAAGCAGCTCTCCATTATTACTACTGCCATTTCTTCATCACAGCAGTACTTGTTCCAAAGTACAGAACTGTTACTGAAGTTGGCCAAATTCTATAGATTCATGTGGACAGGAGTGATAAACAGTTAGGCAGTTATATGTTCTGTGGCACCACCAGGAAGAGTTACAGTTGAATGGCAATGATATTATTTCAGGCACGAAAACTGTCCATAGCAAAATGCCTGATAACTCACAAGTAAAACAGTCATGTGACTTACAAAACCCTAAATTCTGTAAATGATGTAATGTAGCATCTGTAGTTAGACTGGATATATTTATGTAATTTGGCATGGGATATGGAACCTGCCTTACACCTTGCCCCATTCACCCATGCCTAGCATAGTTGTGAGGTTACCTACTGATTATAGCACTCAATGGTCAATTATGCACTGCATCCCAGCAACCCCAGGAAAATTATATTGTGCTGACAATGAACAGAGTCTGATGATAGAGCTCAAAACTCTCAGTTACCTTCCTAGAGTCTTGCTTTGTTAACCTGTATCAAGCTGCAGGGTTCAAACCCCCTAAGCTGAAACAGTAATGGTAAGAGCAACACAGCAACTGCAAAGGCTGAGGAATTAGTAATGCAGCGGCAGGAATTTCTGCCACGAAACTTTGTAATTGGGTTAGATGTGGTGAAAAGTGCTGGGACCATAACAGAAGGCTTGGTGTGCACTGAAACAATGGACAGCCCCTGATATATGGCACAGCAAGGTACAAAAAATACACAGCCAGTTCTATCTGGCATGTTGTCTGCACTAAAATGGAAATCTGTTGCACTGTTCAGTAGTGGCCTTTGACTCCGAAACCATGCGATAATAACCATAAAATATTATCGGAAAGTACATACTAATCAAGGAATTGACATACTTATTACGAAATTCCTAGGTTTATGTTATCAAATTATCCAAACAGGAAGGTTTTACATTAAACTGGTTAATAAAAGTGAACTTACTCAAGCACAGCCATGTTGAAAGGATTCTGTAAGTTGCCTAAGTATTCCCCAATCATCTGCTTACTCAGTCCTTTTCTAGATATGAGGAACCTGGCAACTCCCTGGGGTGAATTTTCAAGAAAGCCACGACGAATGAGGTAGGCAATTCCCCTTTCAGGTCTTTTATTGAAGAGATTAAGACCCACTCTATACTGACGTTTTCTCACAGTCTCTGAAACCTGTAAGAAGCATTATGTAGTAAATCTAGGCCTTCGGTATAAAAGAAACAACACGTGCGCGCACCACACACACACACACACATACACACACCCACACCTTATTTTTAATGCATAAATAAGAATTTTCTTTAGTCTTATTACGTTTGTATGTATTTCATCTAAATTAATGCAAGTTCCTTTCAAGCACAATATTGCTAACACTAGAGCTACCATATGCTCTGTTCTCCTGAAGTCTCATTTAAGGGTATGGTCATACTCAGTTTACCTTCCCATTTACATCTAGTTTTAAACAGATATTGTCTAACATTTCTTATCTCTATTACATATCCACACACATGCAACCATTTACGGTATACAAGTTCCTCTCTCCACTTGTTAATTGCTGAACATTTTAAAAACATACGTTAGACATCCACATCTCCTAAACACAGAGGACATCTTCCTTTTTCCTCTCCTTATCCCTCAGAGATTCCAAATCCCTGCTTTCAGACATATTATTCCACTTCTCTCATTCCTTATACAGACCTCAGCATATCTCTATACCCCACTTACATTTCAATCCACAATAGTATAACAAGGAGATCTTTAGGTTAGCACTTTGGCGCCAGAAATGAATGCCTGTAGTGATCTGCAGACCAGACTTTAAATGGGGGATGCATAACAGCAGGTACAAATATATGATGTCTGGCATTTTACACATCACACTGTGCATTACATATACGTAACATTCAGTGCCGAAGGGTTAATACCCAGGTATTAGTTTTGTCTTTCAGTATCGTTACATCTTGCCTCAATTCTTCTACAAACCGTGTTCATGTTGTTTTATGCTTTAAACTAACAAATATATGATAATCCTAACTTTTAAATTTCTTCCTTTAAATTCCTAGCCCAAACCTCTATCCTTAAATTATTTACCTACCATTAATGACACATCTGTGTTACATTCTGTGCACCCAAGTGTAACAAGCACAGCCAGTATGTCACTACCATGTGCAGCACCTTTCCACTTCTACTGTTCTATTCCTAGTTCTAATTTGGCCACCTTGTTTACTACACACCTAGGCATCTTTCACATACGTTTATAAAATCTACTATGGATACTAACTGTTTCTTCCACCCTCCCTCCAGACCCCGTATCTCAACACTGTACATTACTCTATGTTCACTTAGCATCTCGTGTACTGTCAATTACTAACAACAGCTTCAATCATGACAACATGGGTAGGGGTCTCTTATCTCCAGGTTAACTTTGTGAAGAAAACATACAAAACTTGTCAAAATATAAGTCTGCATGACTACAAAATGTAGTTTTTAACATGACTGCACATCTTTTAACTGGAATACAGTGGCCACTGCTTGAAAACAACTAATACCCTGACATCCCCTTGCATCACCATGGCCAAAGCCATAACTGTTCTAATGAGTGAACATTTGTCAATATATTCACTTTTATATCAGGGGCTCTCATAATCATTTGTCAATGACTGCTAGGACCTGACTACCTTTTCCTAATACACTGGGATTAGGGTAAGACGTACACAGTCCGACAATTATATAATGAGACTGAGGTTATAGAATAAAACTGGAACAAAAGACTTGAGTACTATCTGTATTTTATTCAACGTACATCCCTTCTGCATCGATACAGCGAGTGGCACGATCTAGCAAAGACTGGAACGACCTCTGCACGTCTTCTTGTGGTATGGCCCGAAGACTCGATGTCACAGCTCCTTGGATGTCTTGAACATCTTCAAAGAGGCGCCCTTTCAATGGTAACTTCAGTTTGGGGAACAGAAAATAATCACAGGGGGATAAATCAGGGAGTAAGGCGGATGATTGAGCACGCACACTTGTTTTTGGGCTAAAAATTCTTGTACAGCAACTGCCCGGTGAACCGGTGCATTGTCGTGAAGAAGAAACCAACTGCCTGGTGCTGAGTACTCGGGCCGGACACGGCGAATCCTCTTCCATAGGCGTTCCAGAACACTCAAATAAAAACTTCCAGTGACAGTTTGTCCCTGAGGGACAAACTCGTGGTGAATAATTCCCTTGCTGTCGTAGAAACACACAAGCATTGTCTTCACTTTTGACTTTTGAAAACGAACTTTTTTGCCTTTTGGTGATGCTGGCGACTTCCATTCAGCACTTTGGCGTTTAGTTGTGGGATCATAGCGAAAACACCAAGTTTCATCCTCTGCTACAATCGAATTCAAGAAAGTTTTATTTCTATGAGCAGTTTTAATGATGTCTTTTGCGTACTGAACACGCTCGTGTCTTTGATCATCATTCAATGAATGCGGCACAAACCGGGAAGCGACCTTTCTCTTGCCCAGGTCTTCCACTAAGATTTGACGAATCGTCTCCCTGTTAACACCAAACTCATCAGCCATCATTCTCACAGTCACACAACGTTCTTCTTGTATTCGTTCTCTCACTTTCACAATGAGTCCCTCGTTACGAACAGAAAATGGACGCCCAGGCCTGGCTTCATCTTCAATCGTTTCCACACCACTTTTGAATCGTGCATACCACCTGAATATCTGTGCACGAGATAAAGAATTATCCCCATACACTTGTCTCATCAATTTCACAGTCTCAGCTGCAGTTTTCCCGAGTTTAACACAGAATTTAATGTTCGCTCTCTGCTCCATGCTGCTACTGTGACCGCGTCCTCTCACTACCTACACAACAAGGCGCCGTATTTCCCGTCATGCTCAGCGTGGGACGTTGCGGTGTTGCCAGATTACAGATGAAGGTTGGGCACTTGGATGGCATGCATTGCTTCATAGATGGCACTTCTATCTTGGTCAAAATAAAATCAGTCTCATTATATAATTGTCGGACTGTGTATTTCATATGTTTTCCAAAAGTAGAAGTACCTACTTGCAAATAAAGTTCTCACATTCCAGTAATATTAAAGAATTACACAAATTTTAAATTAGCAAAATGATACCTTATACATAGTGTGTTGTCCCTGATCTTGCAGTGGAAGCTGATATGCTGCACTTGTATGCGAGCGACTTAGTTCTTTATTAGAAGGTTCTGATGACACTTCTTGATGATCAGGTGAACTTGACTGAGGAAAATACACCTAACAATTAAAACTCTTCTTTGAATAGTTAACAGCAAAGAACATATACAACAACTTAGACATAAAATGTCATGTAACTCTGAAATTAATAAACACAAAAAATGTTTATATAATTATTACTGATGCCAGTTGTTATCATTACTGCTGATAATGTCATTACTACTACAGCTGCAAGCTTAATCATCATAATCACAATTATAATCATAATTGCCGTTATTAGTTGCTACCATTTTTTAATTCCACTTCATCATATACCTTTACAACAGTCCGAGAGAATCAGAAGGAACTCAAAGAGAATGGAACACATCAAATTCTAATTTAGACTGTTGATAATGATCCTTTACTGTAATATATGAATATTATAACAAACCACAAAAAATATTATAGTAAAATCTAGGTCTAGAAAGAAATCTAGAAGAACCTCTGAATACATTTATGTCTTACATCCAGAGCATAGAATTATTAACAAATACTTAAAAAGAAAGTCACAAAGGTTCATGTATATGTTAATATCAGTTATAAATAAAAATCACATTCATAATGAATTTAGGAGCAGAATAAACTCAACAAATGCATGTTGTTATTTAGTTTGATATATTTCACAATTTCATCTCTTTCATGAAAACAAAAATTAAAAGAAATTCTGAAAAGTAAAAAGTACATTCTGTACCACATGGTATCTCTGTACCACTGAGTGAGACAGTCAGGCAAGTGGTGCAACCTCTTGTGTGTTACTCCATGCACCCACACAAGCATGAACATGAATAAGCAAGGGACCTACACTGTGATGCGCAATGGTTGTCACACTAATTCTTCTGCAAGTAAACAAAAGCATGAAGCATGAACACTCACACCAGGAGGGTCTGCTGTACTTAGCTTCTCAGCACTGCATTCTAGACAAACCTTCTTACTCATGACCATTAGAGCTACTGCGTTCTTTACAGTACATATGTTTTGGACCAGTAAATCAACATTATCAGTACAGACCACAAGCTAATATGTCCCATTCAGTTTCAATCCCGCTCGGTTACTTCACCCCTCCTAACAGCATATTCTATGGCAAAGTTGAAAAACAATGATGGTAAAACTGCTCCCGGCTTCAGACATTCCAAACAGTAAATGTGTCAGACAAATGTTTGCCTATCCAGACTTTATTACAGTTTTCATTTAAGCACATTTTCATGGGTATACCCAACTAAATCATAATATTATACAAAACCTCCCTCCTAACTGAATCACAAGCTTTTGTGTGGCCTACAGGTAGCTAATGTACTGCCCCACTGCATTCACATTTCCTCTCAAGTACTTCACAAACCATTCACAAACAAACACTACATAATCAGTAGTTGATCTGTTACATTCAGTCCATGCTGACAATCCCTAATGCTTTCAAGAGAATTTTGACACAATTTTGTATGTAGCTAATAACAGTGATATGCCTCGACAATTACTACAGTTTTATCACCCTTTTTATGAACAGGTACAATAAATTACTCCTTCCACTATTCGTTATTTCAAATAGAATAACTATATTTATGGATCTCACCTGGAGCACAGAACACACTGTTCTACCCCCTGCTTGAATCAGTTCTGCTGGAATCTAATCAACATCTTTCAACTTTTCAGTAAGCAATCTCCACCATCAAAGGCACTAGGATTGTGTACCAGTAGCTCAGCTGTGTGTATTTCAGTCTACCTAACATCTTTAACTCCATGTACATTCAATAACTGACAAAAGTGGTTCTTCCACCTAGTCAAAACACTGTTGTAATCCACAAGCAGATACCCCTTCTCATCCTTTACCAAGTTAATTCTAGAATAGTAACCCTTCTCAAATTCATTTTTGCCTCATATAAAAGTCCCTAACCTTCTTGTTGTTACTCTCTGTTTCAAGCTCATTACATTTATCTTTCAAACATTCTAGCATTTTTAGTCCTCAAATGTCTACTAGTTTCAGATTATGTATGTTAATTAGGCTTGGATCCTGTAAGCATTCCAAGTTAGCCTGCTTCCTTTAACCTACAAATTTTGAATATCATTAAACCATGGGTTACACTGTCCATGTTCACAATCACCTAGACTCCCTTTAGCTGAGATTTTGATGTTCTCTCCAATATTCTCCCAAGACCAACTGATGTTGCTGCTGCCATCTAAGTTCCCTAAAACTGCGAATGTGTTTCACATTTAACCTGATACAGTTCTTTAACTTCCACCACATTCAGCTTCTTGAGAGTATATCTCTTTTATAAAAATTCTGAACTCCTCTGAAAGATCATACATATAGGATACTTGAATGCCATATCCTATCGATCACGACGTCATCAACCTGACTGTAAGTCTTCCCATCAGGAGGGGTCAAAACATATTTATGGATGTTTCAATGCGGGAAAATTGTACTCTTGACAGTCAGATTTTTGGATGTGGCAAAGTTTAGTACTCTATCATCATTATCATTAATATTTCATGTAGACTCTCATTCCCAATTGTTGGTTTAAAAAATCTTCTCTCCCTGATTTTGTACTGAACTGGATAGATGATGATAATGATTTAATATGTACAAATACTGTATGAATATAACATCCACACTCTTCAACTGATTATATGCACAATTTCTTCCTTCAGCCTTCACAGAGCAACAAAAATACAGTAAGTGTGTGATAAAAACTCAAAATCATTACACTTTTATGAAAACCCTACCGTCTTCACTTACCTGCCCTTTCCGTTTCCATATTGGAGAACACCTGTGGTTATTATCTTCTAAATTCTCACATGTGACTCTGTCAGCAGAAAGGCTACTATCACTGCCTGAAGACTGAACACTAGATAAACTCCCATTTTCTCTTGTTTTATTCAGGCCATTGATTCGGAGAGATCTTGTTTCAGTTGATCGGGATGAGATGGATGAAGTTCTTTTTGGCACCTCTGGTGGTATTTTCTGACCTTGGCACCATGGTCGCTGAGGAGGGGTTCCTGATTTTGGTGCCCAACTATCTTGTCTATTCCAAGATGCATTATTTTGATGAAGTGGTGATGTGGCAATGGCTCGGCGCAATGACAAGTCTCGATTCAGAGCACTGTCTTGTCCAAACTACAAACGAATGACAGTTATCACGTGGGTACCAGACATGATTCATCAAACTGACATCTACAGTTCATTTCTTTCATGTTTACATCTTTTGTGTACTTAACATAGATATTGAAAACAGCAAACAATTTCTCCATTATAATTCACTCTTACCACTTATTATGTACATAAAGCAAGTCATCTTATCAGCAATGTGACACAGCTTTGTTGTCCACTTGGATTTCCTTTCTGTCACTGCACACCCATTAAGCTGAGTGTCTGAGCTGCATCAAGCAAGTCTAGTGTATTGTAATGCGGTTTATAGAATGCATATATACAAAGCCAGGGAGATATCCCAAACTGAAATAAAGCTAAGAAGCTGTTCTGTAGACAGTGGAGAGGAAGGGGAGACAAATTACATACATCAATGTAAAAGGTATAGAAGTGTGTAAACTGAGTACTCACAGATACAAATTTTAATTCTCATTTTAATTTTAACAAAAATTCTTCCAAAATGACATACTTTCAAGCACATACATGGAGTGTGCATGTAAATGCATACACACACAAAAAGGAAGAATAAATTATAAAATGCCAAATACAAATTTCAAATGAAAATTTAATACATGAAGCCAAGACAACTCTCAGAATTCAAACGAGTTGCTTCCTAAAAACTTCTCTGCGAGTACTCTAGGAAAGCAGAGAGTAGTTGAAATGGAAAAAGTAACTGCCACTAAGCACCAACAAAAGATAAATGTCAGATACTGATGAGGCAAGACCAGACAAAATTTGGAAGAACTGCAATAAGGCAATTAAATTTGTAACTTTTAAAGAAATTCCATGAAGTATTTAATCTAACAATGTGTAATGCTGCTAATATGCACAGTGTTGTGTCTCATGACTCAAAGGAATAAAAATATAAAAACAGAAACAGATCAGCATGGTTTTCAATTAAATCTGCAGGCCATACAATGTTTTTTAAAGAAAAGTTTTAGAAAAGTCGCATGTCACTTTAGGAACAGACATGTATGTTCATTGCATGAACAATCATTACATGCACAAACTGTGATCATAAATTAAGACATTGTATGGTATACTGTTGCAAGAACATTAATACAAATGTCCCTTTGTTTTGAATATCCTACAATTATTCCAGTACCTTGGAATGTTATAAATTAATTGTACTGTTTGTCTTACTTATTCCGTACCAAACAATCAGAAGCAATAAAGCACAATGCACTTCAAATAAGATTAACCAAATACAGAGCCCTTTAAAATCAGGCATGCCAAATTTCTTAAACTGCAAATAAAAAGAATAAATCAACAATAAATTACACAAGATCTGCGCTCTTCTGGGATATTACATGGCGTCGTGTGGTAATTGTTTACCGACGTTTCGGGACAATGTATTGGTCCCATCTTCAGGGGTCAAGAGTACGAGTAGGAAAGACAGAAAGCCAGCAACCTATAACGTAGATTCTAAATGGGAAGGTGCACGTGGAGTAGCAATCACTAAGCGTGATGACAGCCAATAGGGTAGAACCAGGGTGTGGGCTTGTCGCCGAGGAAGCTCTCCAGCTTCCTCCATCCTGTGAAGGACGATCTGGGGCTGAGGACTCCAGGCGTGTATAGTATCCTGTGTGAGTGGGGCCAGGTGTACATTGAACAGACTGGTCGATCTATTGAGACCAGGATTAAAGAGCATAACCGGCGCATACGGCTTGGACATCCAGACAAATTGGCGGTGGCTCAACCATGATCACCTCATTAGATTCCAAGACACCCAAATCTGGCTACATGGACCGACTCATCAGGGAGGCGATCCAGTTGGTGCTCCACCCAAATAATATGAACAGGGAGGATGGCCTGACTCTAAGCAGGTCACGGAAACCTCTCCTTTGCCTCTTTAGAGAAAGTAAACGCCCCCCCATTACTAGTGACTAGCCCACGTCCTTTTGAGGACCACATTCTCCCATTTCCCAGTGTGCCATGCTGCTTTTCCTGTGCTGCATCTGTTTCTATCATTCTCTTCTTCCCTCTGCTCTAGCTGCTCTCCCCCCACCCCCCCTTCTACTTCTATTCCTCCATTCTGTCTGGTACCTTTTCCTTTCTTTCCTACTTTTTGTATTTGCCTTTGTTATTTTATGGATTGATTTGTTTTTATATATATTTTATATTCTATATTTTTAACTTGTCTTTACTTTTACATACTTTCATTATTTATTATTAATTTTTTTGTTTTTGTTTTGCTTCTTATTTTTATTGTTTGTTTATTTTCATTTATGTTTATACTTTTTTAGTTTTGATTGATTTTTATTTTCCTTTTTTACTTTTTCGTTTTTAATTATTTCTTTCTTCTTATTCTTATTCTTATTTTTTAAATTTATTTCCTTTATTATTATTATTATATTTTTATTTTTATTCCTCAATTGTTCTACTTCTACTTTTATTATTTTTATTTATTTCATTAGTTATTTATAATTCCCTCTTTTTAATTAATACATTCGTTTATTTGATTTACTTCCCTTCCACACATTTTTCTCCCGTTATTCTCGCCCCGCTTCACTGGCAGCGACTTGGCCGCCTGAGATCGATTCTCGCCCAGGTATCCCACTAGCCACTTTACGTGTCTCACCCCCCCCCTCCACGCTGTTTTGATATTTCCTTCTTCTAATTCATTCATTTTTGTTTTTATTTTTTAGTGTTTGTTTTATTTGTATTTTATTTATTTAGCTTTATCTTTATATTTTCCTCCCTTACTGTTACACTATTCCACATATGTTTTTTCCAGCTGTCTTCGCTGATTGCATTCTTGGTACCCCTAGCTCCTTTAGGTTGTCTCTATCCACCCCTCTCTCACCCTGGTTCTACCCTACTGGCTGTCATCACATCTACGTATTACTACCCTGCCGTACTTTCCAGAATCTACGCTACATGTTGCTGGCTTTCTTTCCTACTTGGACTCTTGACCCGTGAAGATGGGACCGATACGCTGTCCCGAAACGTCGGTAAACAATTACCACACGACGCAGCGTAATATCCCAGAAGAGCTCAGATCTCATCAACATCGTGGCAGAAGCCTGAAATCAAGGTTAATAAATTAAATATCCAATTAATTGGTACTGAATAATTATCTGGAAGCCCGCAAAAACTAGATGTTTGGAAAAAGTGCACCTAAATATGTGTATGTCCCTAGTGTTCTTATAATGCAATAGAGTCCCTTGAAGACAATTTGGGAAAATAAATTAAATAAAACAAGTGAAATACAGAGACCACAGAAAATTTAGTTCAGATGGAATAATTTCATTCCTTTCCACAAGGCTGAGTACTGCATTTTTATACATAATTTTTTCACGAAGTTTGGTTATTGTTAATTCCAGCCACAGTATTATAGTCACTACTACTACTACTACTACTACTACTACTACCACCACCACCACAACAACAACAAGAACAACCACTGCTGCCGGCACTGCCGCCATTGTCATCAGCGCCGCTGCCGCCACCACCACCAAAAATGCTGCTGGTACTATGATGCATTACTTTTACTGCTGTCCTGAGTATTGCAACTGTCAGCTGTCCCAGTGGATCCAGGCTTTCTGTGCAATAAAGCCGTCATGCTTGGTGCAACAATAAAGGAAGCCCCTGTTCTACTCTTCCCCCTGCTGCTGCTGCTCACCACCACCACGACCACCTCCAAGATTACTACTATTCTTACTGCCACAGCTATTGTTGCTGTTATTATTTTCCATAATATTTCACATCCTCCAAAGACTGCTGCAAGTATTCCTACACTTGCTGGCATCATAACTGTTGCTATTATCAAAATTATTGAAAAGTACTGTAATTTCATAATATTATAACAGACCACTTCCATGGGTACCAGTGCTCTTTCGCCAGGGGTAAAGCGGACGAAGCGTGAGGCTAACAACTCATCTCAATCTAATGCCGAGATTAAGAATGAGTAGAGATATACCTCCACTCCCCTGTATTTCTTCACGGCATGTATAAAGACAACTTTACCTCTTAATGTATAACAATAAAATTCTCCATAACTATGGTAAAATTATGATAAAATAATTTACAAACACATAAAGAGACATACACAATTTAGATCTAAAAGTAAAATGAAATACTCAGCCAGTAGAAAATGCACAACACTGACAATGCATACAAGCAAAATTTTGAACTTTTAAATCTCCCCCATCTCATATAACCGGGGGTTACTCACCTCGCCGCTTTCCGAGAATGCTTCCTGCGGCATGTAGTAGTGTGTTGTGTCCCAGAAGTGTTTTGGGCCATTATAGGAAGGGCATGGTGCCAATGATGTGGGGTTGTAGTATTCCAACTGGGCATTGACATGACCCATATCACAGCGACTAGACTGACTCCGTGGTAGTGGAAGTGTGTCAACGTGGCGCCGTTCTCGCATCGACATGGAGCGTAGTGGCAGTGGGCGGGTTATGACATGAGACTGTGGGGAACAATTTTGCCATAACTCTTGATACAAGCCTGCAAAATTGTTTCTGATAACCAGTTCAGTGTCTACATATCGGTCGCAAACCTCATGTGATGTGTGGAGTCTCCGGCTGAGTCGTTTCTCAGCTTTAGCCATTGCAGTGATTGCAGCAAATTTCTTGAGCAGTGTGTAGCGACGGAATGCCCTCTGGATTGTAAGAGCTGCATTACGAGCCTTCACACCACCATACTTTCGCTCCAGCATCTCAATTTGTTTTTCTAATAAATCTTGTGAGAGTTCATACCTGCAAAGTATAATAACAGAAAAATATAACTAATTTAAGTGCAAATATCAGTGAAAGGTCACAGATGAATCACTCTTTCAGTTGTTAGTATGAAATGTGAAATACCAAATTATGCGGTCCTACAGAACAAGTGAAGCTAATGTCCTTACATACAACAGAAATCATGACACACACGATATGAAAGTAGGTAAGTCACTGCATATGTCAGTGATGATTTTAGGCTTCCACTACGTTGCAACTGAGGCCCTTGCTCTTCTGAGATGTTGCACGGTGCTAGCTGGTAGTTTATATATCAGTGGTTTTGCATTTTGATCCAAAAAATCTGTTACCACATTGGTTCTCAAATTTCTTCCTTTTGCCAACAAAGACACTTTACAACAAATGTTCAAGTTAAAATGATCTTAACATAAGCAATGTCTCAAACCTTTTGTTAACTAAAATAACAATCAAAATATGTACTCACGCAGTTTGGATTCGAGACCTTTTGATTACATCTCCACTGTCTCGTATGGAACCTTTCTTATGGAGGCCTTGTCCCCTGCTGGGCAAATGTGAGTTTCCAAGACTGCATGGGGGCCGCTCTAATGTTTGGGGATAACTGAAAGGGACAACATAATAATTACTTAAAAATGTCTATTGATAACTCCTCAGCATTTTGGTCTTCTGGATAATGACACAGTGCAATCTGGCAGATGCATACCATCATTTTGGAGGCATATACTACCACTACCTTAGAAGGTAAGGTAATTTATATAAAATTTATACATCAGGTCAACTTGCAAAATGTGGACACCTGTAATTTCCTTACAATTCAGAAATTCCCAAACTTACGCAAGCATTCTGTTCCACAAACGCTGAAACCTGACTTTGACATATGTTAGAATTTGACCCACTACTCACTAAAACACACATATAATATAATTTATTTGTATAGTATGCGTTCATCTGTGCGTGCACGCATGTGTGTGTACTGTTAATCCTCAAACTGTCTATTGAGGTACCAAGTAAGGTGTAATTATATAAAAACCTTAAAAATAACAGTGGGTACAGCAATAAAGTAAATGGAAAAGAAATCATTGTAAGCAGAGAAGTTAATCCTTAGTTTGTGTGATGCCATCTTTCAGGTCAGACAAGCATTAATTTTTAAAAATCATCCCTGATGATGCAAGTTTACGTTCTAAACATAACATACTATTTATGCACCTTTCATTTGTTTATATGTGGTTTACGGAAAAGTGTACATAAAGTCAAGTTCATGTAAGTCAGGTTTTAAGTAATCCTGGAGTCTCCTGTAATTGCTCCTTCTGCATACTGTACAAATACACCCAACACAAACATAAACATATATGGAGCAGAGCATTAACTATTTTGATGTTATATCCACAAAGAGGAGACACCCTTCTTTTCTGGGCTAAGGCAGTATTGTTTTCCTACAATTACTACCTCCACCTTGTATAAGCATTTACTAAGCAATTTTTCCATCATTGTTTACAGTCACAGCTACGCACACAAACTCTTGTTATCTGATTCCAGAAGTTCTTTCAGTAACATTAACTGAACTGACAGAGTATTCAAAGAGTAAAAGCATTTTTGGGGATGTCAGAAATAAAATTTATTGCTTTAAAAAACTGTGGGCAGCGCAATTTGTAGTACACTGCAGTTCCATAATCCTCGTGTTTTGAGGTCTCTATGTTAAAGTAAACTCCTGTTGTTCCTAAACACCACAGTGTGGAAGTGAGAAGTCAGCTGTGACTGAAGTCCCCATTTTGTGGGGCATGACACATGTAATATAAAGAATAGTATGAACAGAATAACACCATTACCCTACTCTGGATATGTTTGAAATTTCCATATCTTCGAACAAGTCATCTTCAAGCCCTGGGTTCATTTACTATCCATTCTTTGCACAATGTGCAAGAAAGGAAACATAAGTAATGTTGTGTCTGACCATCAGCATGTTGCAACTCAGAACCACTGAATGAACTTTAAGTATGACATAAACATTATGTCATATCATAACTGTTGTGGCATGAGCAGTAGTGCTACCAAATCAAGTCCAAAAAAAACTGGACCCATTACATTCAGCTGGAAGTACATAATTAACTCTTCAGCAGTATACCACAAAGGTTCAACGTCATCAATACAAATCCTGCCGCTGGCCATGATTCTCATGCAGTTCTATTCACTGTACAATCTAAGAAGCTGTTTTCCTAAGATCAACATAAGGGTCATCAGCTCAAAACCTTCACAGTCTTCCAAGGGACCATTTCCCAGGCGTTATCGAACCAAAATGTGTATGCACTACCTCCTGTCCTACATAAAAGATGATTGTCCAACTTATCATACAGAAAAAATATACAGCTTTAACTTCAACTCTCCAAACTTCGAAAATCTAAGAGTTACACAGCTGTTGCTTAATTACTGACACACGACAAATTAGTACAGTATTATACCTTTTGCACATAGAGGTGGAATTGAATGCTTGTGATCTTAAAAGTAACCATTTAAAACTTACTTTACAATTTACACATACAGTAATACTGACAGACTACATATATTACCCTGTGTAAGAGCCAGTTACAAAATTGACAAAGTGTCACCAGGAAAACTTAGTGAACCTGACAAAGAAGCGCTGTCTGCACTAACCTCTCTCTCAAGGTGACAAGTTGTCCGTTCATCTGGAGTTCTGTTATGCTCTGACCTTCTGACACCTCACCAGAACTAGAAGAGAAAGACAAATTGAAGTCTTGCTTTTAGAACCATCCTAGCCCAAATTGTCATACAACTGTCACACTTATTTATTTTCTACAGAACTGACCAAATACAGTAGATACAAAAGAAAATTACTAGTCAGTGTAAAACAACATAACATCCTAATCCAATATTAACATAATATTAAGAAAGTCAATGAGTAAATGCAAAGAGTCAAAACTGAATTCAAAAGTTTTGTTTTCTGGATTTATTTGATAGCATTAACTGCAAAAGTTATTTACCATACAATGGGAAATGGTAGGAATATGAATGCTGAGTTTTGTAAAACAACAGAAATGCATTTGATGCAAAATTATCTTTTTATTTCCTCCACAACTTTTTCTAAAGCTTTTCCAATCCAAGAATAATTTATTGAAATATCATAAATTTTCATATGTCTTCACATAAAGCATGTTCTTTTTTGTAACCAAAACTAAATTCCATCAACATACTTTATAAAAAACTTCCAATATAAAATCTTACGAAAATTCCTCCACAGGGAAGTCTAGTTGTGCCATGTGGACAGACAGACAGGCAGACATGACCAAGCTAACAGTCACTCTCCCAAGAGTCACTTTTGCTATTGGTTTGCAAATGCGCCTAGAAATGTAGAAAGGATATCAAAATGTTGTTTCACACAAAATCTTTCAGACTAGTTAAGAGACGATCCTGACTCCGCTTCCCTACAGACAATTTCTTGACAAAATATTTCCACAGCAAGCATATACATGGTGAATCTGATCACATACTCTCACACACTACAACTACAGACACTTTGCTAATTCAATTTGAACTAGGTGTGCTATACACAAATATATACATGATTTAATGAGGGAAATGAATAGAAGAAGTATGTACATATGTACATACATGCATACGTACATACATACATACATACATACATACATACATACATACAACATACACACACACACACACACATATCTGACAACTACCGGCTGTCACTTCCTGTCGGCTCATTTATGGGATTAACTTGGTCCACTCAATCAACAGCCAACAAGCACAGCTGGCAGCGAGAAGTGAAAACGAAAGTTGTTAGAAAAATAAAGGTCCTGTATTATTCCACTGTTTCTGATAACAGGCTACAGCACGTACCACATAAGGTTGCCATTTCGGCAATTAATTGGTAAATAAGGGACTCACTGCAGTGTTACCAAGTAGTAGTCACAGCAGGAGCAGTAGCAGTAGGAGCAGAAGTAGTAATAGTAGTAGTAAGTAGTTGGTTGTAGTAATAGTATTAGTAGTGGTAGTATTAGTAGTAGTAATAGTATTAGTAGTGGTGGTGGTAGTGGTAGTAGTATCTTTTTATTATTATTAAATTGTTTACTAACGTGCTGAGTCAACAGCCAAGTGGCCAATAATAATAATAATAATAATAATAATAATAATAATATAGTATAGTATAATATATAGTATAATATAGTATATAGTATATAATATAGTTCTTAATTCCTTTACACACTGACTCGACAATGCCCTATTACAAAGTCAGCACCAGTAACCAACCAACCAAACAAACAAACAAATTAATACAATTCAATTCAGTTCAATTTTGTAAAGTTAGCAACTGGAATAAGCAACTTAGGAACAGCCCACAGGGCGTAACACTGCTGGCGTTTTCGTTCTGTTATTGTCCTCACTGTTCGGTTGCTCCTATTATTCGTGAATGCTTCTACTGCAGTCTAAACGCAATCATTGTCTCCTTTTATTTTTCGTGCTGGATGACATGTTTAAATCGTCACCTGTTTCTTCAGCCTCTCTGACTGCCCTGTTTCTTGTACTTGTCTCCTAAACGGTGAGGCAGGCATATCACATTTTTTGTACTTCTCGCTTAGACGGCGAGGTACGCCTATCGTATTTACCAGGTGCGCACCCAGAATCTTTCATTGGGGTGGAGGGAGGGGGGCTAACCCTGAGGCTACACATAATTTATGTTTTATTTTGAAAATTGTGTTATAAAAATCATGTCCTTAAGTATAACTGTAACATACACTGTTTGCAACTGCATTTATATGCATACAAATATAACTACATATTCCATGACCGACTCACCTAATTTAAATCACAACTTCTAATCTTCTTGGTTTTTTTTTAATTTCATCTAAGACACCCTAAATGTTTCATTTTATTTTTCAAAATTCTAATGTAGGGTCATCAGACGATTTCAGTGGCTGATTTCGGATGAAGGGTAAATCACGTATAACGTTTGATATCATCGTGCCTACAAAATCTATGTTTTTTACAATTCGATTTGTGGGGGAGGCAGCTCGGTAGCCCCTCCCCTTGGGTACGTCCCTGGTATTTACTGCACTTGTTTCGTAAACGGGGAAATATGGGTTTTCCTGCACTTATCTCGTAAAAGGCAAGACATAATCTTTCCTGCATTTTTCTCCTAAATGGCGAGATGTTCACTTTTCCATTGTTTCTTAGGTCTCAGTTCGTACCTCACAGACAACACTGTCTACATCACACGTCTCAAATATGCGACCCCCAGGCAACATGTGGCCCGCCAGTTAATACGGTGTAGCCGCCTCCCTTATCTTACTCCACTTATAGAATGTGACCTCGCTCATTGCCTAAGAATTTGTTTCATTTAAACGTTTTTCGTTTATCGCAAATATGAAACTACACGAAAATTCGTCCAGTGGCAGTCGAGTTCTTCCAAGCGGACAGATGTGACGAGACTAGTATCTCTAGTCCTTCCTGCATTTGTTCACAATGTTATTCCCCACATGTTTCGGCCAGTACTTGGCCATCATCAGGGAAATCGATCATGGGAAATCACTGCTAGCGTTACATTTCTTTCATGCGTGTTCAAAATGAAACATTTTACAAACTCTTGTGATTAAGAACTGCAAGTCGTTCAGCACATACAAATACATGAAATGAGGAAAATGATTTGATACACTGAAAATGCTTAAAATGTGTAATTCCGATAGGTTCTGAGAACTGCTTAGATAGCTGGATACAAACTTCAGTTTGTAAGCAGATTTCACGAATCAGACTATCTGCCATTAAACAATATTCCGTTTTCATCGTGAAAAGTGCCACTTGAAATGAAATAGACCAGACTGGCCTTCCAATCCAGATATCTGTCATTTTCATCGTCCAAATTCCCAAAATTACTTTCAACTGTAATATAATATAGTCTATCAATACAGCAGATCTTCTAGTGCTCTTGTCTACGCTGCTAATGCGGTAGTACGGTATGCTGGAGAGGCGTATCGAGGATACATGTTCAACATGTGTTACGCTGCCAAGTTTTCCGTTGTGGGCTGCTAAATCGTAACGAGAATGGCAGTGGAGAGATGTTACTTGCCGGAGGTTTATGTCGTAAATATACAGAAACAACTACATATAACATTATAATTGTTACATACAAAATGAGCTGTGACAGTCTGCACAAACAAGCCTTATACACTAAATAACGAATTATCAAAAGATGTAATAATGTCAATTAAGGACATACAATTAGCATTTTAAACAAACAGGATACCTGTAGACTTCATTTTCCGCACAGACAAACTGGATGCGGAACTAACATATATGCGATGCTGACCCTTGAAGGTTATAAACATACTTCAACAAGATATCCACACCGTTAAATGTTGTTTGTAAGTCTGTAGAGGTTATGAAATAAACACGTTCCAAATTAAAGCTTATACAAGATTATAAATATGTGATCAGTTTAGCAGGCATTCGCAAACTAAGCGTATCAAGAACTGGAGATCAAATAAGTCCGTTCTTAACTCGATGGGAAATGTGCGTCCAACGTAACACTGAGGCGCGTTCGGATGTTTGTATCCTGGACGCTTCACAGATATCACACCATTGCACCCACTGGAGATCACACGTTTTAATACTGTTCACAATTGTACTGGGCATTTTCACTAAATAATATTCCCTAGCCTGTAACTTTTGTATTACAAAATATTTATTTTTCTGCAGGAGGTAGCACTTGTAGTAGTGATGACATGCAACAGATGGCGCCAAGAGTCAGCCAGATGTTATTCGCGGGATAAGTCGACGAGCAACAATGTTGACATTGGAAACTTGGTCCCGCGAAAAAGTTCGCCGTGTGGTTCGGCTTTGATGGGCGAAACATTTTCTCCCCATCGAAGTTAATCACCAATTGACAGAGGTTTATGGCGATAAAGTAATGAGAGAGCAGCAAGCCATCAAATGATGCAGAGAGTACGAAAATGGTCGAAGGATATCGGTACTGATGATCGCACCGGTCGGCCAAGCACAATAAGGATGGATGCGAATGCGGAATGAGTGGAGGGGCTGATTTTGGAAGCTGAAGCAATATTTGGGAGGTCGCTAAATCTACAATAACGAGAAAATGACTGTTCGTAAATAGTTTCGAATGCAAGAGCCCGATTTCTACGGAGATGGAATTTTTAAACTCGTGTCAAGACTGGAAAAATACATCAATGTGCTCAGGGATTATGACTTCGGTGGAATAAATGAGCTGTATTTAATGCTGTAATTACTTCTTATTTAATTTTTATGATCTAGGGAACCTTACTGATTGAACATCCGTAGTCTTTAGTTATGGACTTCGCAAGTCGCCTAAAACATCAATAAAAAATAAGGTATCCAGGACATGCAACTCAGGATAGTGCCTAAGGGTGGTGTCTGGCTGTCAATGTTCACGGTATCTCACTATATAATTTCTTATACTTGGATGCTTTGTTAAACTGTATGTCATAATTACAACGTGAACTGGAATTATGTAAATTTAGCAGCAAGGACGGCACAAAATTGCACAATATAATAAAATGGAGAGGACAGACTAGTTCTCAGAATTCGGCAGATTCCCTACTTCAAGTCAAACTTGAAGGCACAAAGTCGAGGTAGAGGTCGTTCTTCTTGACCCGCTGTGGCAACCTCATATTTCGCCACAATTTCACTTACACACACACACGCACTCCCACACATTAACCCTCTATGACAGATTACAACGGTAAAACGCACTTTAAAAATGAGCACGTAATGTCCATCCAACTGTAGTGGTAGTCATACGAATAGGCCTGTTAGGCCTACTGCGGTAACCGTTGTAAATAACGGCACAAAACCAACAGGGGCCACGCGTCGTAGTAATTAAGGTGGTCACGTTTCTGTAACAGTAACCCCGTCATTATCACGCATCAACATTAATTATGTTAGTCAGGACTACGAGGCATGACAGAGAACAATATTCATTCTAAGACAGTATTTACAGGGCACACCCATAATCTTCTTCTTCGGCTGTGAGAAATTTAAACCGCTGGCCGGATCCTATTCAAAATTCATGTAAAAGCTTTAGATTATAATTATCGAGAATACTTCGCATTGAACTATGGAAAACGAGTATCCTACATCATACTTTACTGTTCATTTCATTCGCTGAAAATACGCCGAACATCGTCTAGCTTTCAACTAAAACCGTCTAATTGAATAAATCATGTTGCCTGGGTGTGAGGAATCGCTCATTGCCTGAATAATTGCCATTTACTGCATACTGACCCATTCTTCAAAAATGTCAATCTTAAAGGCCCACGCATTCGCGTAACAATGACACTTATTATTATTATTATTATTATTATTATCATCATCATCATTAATCCGCACTGTGAAATATGCAGATGACCTTGTGCTACTGGCTAGGGAAGAAAAGGTGCTACAGGGCATGGTTGATACGACTAAGTGAAATTGGAAGACGCTATGGAATGGAAATGAATGTGGGAAAAACTAAAGTAATGAAAATCTCAAGGCAACCATCCCCAATGAAAATTATGATAGATCAAAAACAATTGGAGAATGTGGAATATTTCAATTATTTGGGTAGCATGATAACAAGTTATGCAAGGTGTACACGTGAAATTAAATCCAGAATTGTCATGGCCGAAGCTGCATTCAACAAGAAGAAAAATCTTTTCACCAGCAAACTGGAATTAAATTTAAGGAAGAAACTAGTAAAGTGCTACATTTGGAGCATAGCTTTGTATGGTGCTGAAACGTGGACACTTCGGAAAGTAGATCAGAAGTATTTGGAAAGTTTTGAAATGTGGTGCTGGAGAAGAATGGAGAAGATCAGTTGGACCGATCGTGTGAGAAATGAAGAAGTATTACACAGAGTCAAGGAGGAGAGGAATATCCTACATACAATAAAAAGAAGAAAGGCTAACTGGATTGGTCACATCTTGCGTAGAAACTGCCTTCTGAAACACGTGATTGAAGGAAAGTTAGAAGGAAGGATAGAAATGACGGGACGACGAGGAAGAAGACGTAAGCAGCTACTGGATGACCTTAAGGAAAATAAAAGATACTGGAAATTGAAAGAGGAAGCACTAGATCGCACCCTGTGGAGAACTCGCTTTGGAAGAGGCTACGGACCTGTCGTAAGACAGACTGCAGAATGAATGAATGAATGAATCATCATCATCATCATCAACATCATCTCGGCTTTTAATGCTGTTATAACCACCTACAAAAAACACTCAAGTAAATCTTCCAGGCCCCATAGTAATTCTTACTTCCAAAGTTCTAGCACAGCAGGCCACTTCAAAACAGACCACGGTTTCCTTCCACTTAATTGCTCTTCGTCAGTCACAACCATTTTACCCCTTACAATTTCAGTCGACAAATCTTCAATGAATGATACAACGACCACGCGAAATGCGTTTTGATTCCATGACGAAATGTAGAAGTATTACACAGAGTCAAGGAGGAGAGGAACATCCTACATACAATAAAAAGAAGAACGGCTAACTGTATTGGTCACATCTTGCGTAGAAACTGGCTTCTAAAACACGTGAATGAAGGAAAGTTAGACGAAAGGATAGAAATGACGGGAAGACGAGGAAGAAGGCGTAAGCAGCTACTGGATAACCTTAAGGAAAAGATACTGGAACTTCAAAGAGAAGCACTAGACCGCACCCTGTGGAGAACTCGCTTTGGAAGAGGCTACGGTGTCGTAAGACAGACTACAGAATGAATGAATGAATGTAGAATTGTAACACTTTGTACGTGGTATGTGCTGTGCGAGATTACAAACTTGACATATTGCGAATGAAATTTCTGTTGCGTGCTCTGAAAAGTGCCAACATGACGCGTGCGCTGTTAACTAAGACCAGCCCTCGTACGGTCGGAAGGCACCTGTGATATTTAGCATGAATCTGTCGTCTACGTACAGGACAAAAACTGCTTCGTCGCGCCAGTGCAACGGGTAGACTAAACAAAACCTTGTAGGGGTTCTGCCTAGCTGAAATTTGAGAGCAACCTGAAGCAATGGACCACGCAACTCCTAATCAGTGACATAAACCGCTACCTTACAGAGGAAGGTGGGCCGGGATAGTGTAGTCGGTACGGGGATCGAATCCCGGTAGGGGCGAAATTTTCGGCGCCCGTCCAGACCGGCCCTGGGGCCCAACCAGCCTCCTCTTTTCATTATAATATACACCAATTCGATGTTCCGCTACCCGGTCAATGTACACATACGAAAGCCTTCATTTACATCACTCACTGCCATACCAGCGTCATATTACAACAACACTATAATATTAAACGCATAAATGCACGGAATTTTATTTGCTGACATCATCCAGTCATGTTAGAGACAACACAAAAGGACTGTTGTCTATGACAGCAAATCCTGGATCTCTGTATCGAAAGTAATCAGGCACACTATCGATACGTTGTCATACACTCGTAATGATACTAGGACACTATCCACACCTTGAGGTTAACTCAAGTAGTTTATGTCTAAGAATGATTATGATGATGATGATGATAAATGAGTTTTAAATTTCTGGTTGAAGGGAGCCAGAGTCACTAGTCTACGATGGTGTGGGGCGATGGCCACCGTAGTTCTCCCCTTAATTCGGGCCTGTCGGGAATATTTTCAGCCGTTAATATTGAATTATAGCTAGTCAGGGGCGTAGCGAACCGACAGTATGGGCGATGGTGCGACCGCCCCGGGCGGCAGTGTGCACAGGGGTGCAAAAGGAGCTGCAAATTAGATATTTGAAATAAAAACCTGAGTATCTTCGCTCAACAAATTTTAAGCTACTGACCAAATGAAAAGAAATTCAAGAAATGATTGTGATTTCTTAAAGGTCATAATTTCTGTTAGGGGTGGCCATTGTGGTTAGTAGCCCCGGGAGCCAAAAAAACCTAGTTACGCCACTGAAACCAGTAACTGTGGATGCAGAAGTTTCTTCGAAACGGCGTTTGATCTATCCAACTACACAGCGTCATATCCCTGATAAACGTAATTTAGACACTCGCAGCAATGAAGACTTAAAGTCATATAATTAGTCTCAAATTCATTCAGTAACACAAGGCTGAACACATGTAACAGACAGCTGCATCGCCCCGATACGCTTGCCGTTCCGGAAACTGGTCCTTCCGCAATGCGATGAACACAAGGCATGCAAGCCTTATCCGCTTGCAATAAATGGAAAACTTTAGATAATAAAGAAACGAGACTGGCCAAAAATGATAAACATACAGTTTTAATGTTCAGAAGGTCCGGAGTTCAATCAGTAGGTTTCGGTGGTTTATGTGAGAACCCGAATGGCGGGATAATCCAAAACGCAGATCTGAGATCTGATCAACTGCCCACCAAAGCACTAGTACTGCTAGTGGTCATAAACAAAACAGGCTCTACCAAACACAGAACATTACTTCAATATGGATGTTACGACATGTGATCTAAATACCGCCTCTGTAAGAAGTACTCTCCCATCTACAAATTCAGATCAAGTCGCGGTGTTTATAATTACATTTACAACTTCCTAACTCTTTACGTTACTAATGTGACCGGATTTGCGAATAAAGTGTGTGTATTTTACCACGAATTAAACCCCAAATGCTGCCAGCATAATTTACGTAATACACCCATACAAACATGTATTACTGCGATGACGATAATTGGCTAAATGCAGGGATCGCCTATGGGCAACGAAAAATTCAAAGAAGGCTTGTGTAAACTTCAGCTTAGTTTATGACTGACCTTGGCTTTCTTAATCATACAAACAGTATTACCATGCTGCAGTGACGTTACGAGAAACAGCAGCCAGACGAACTGAGGCTTCCAAGAACTACATGCACTGCTACATTAGCTCGACGTTTATCGCCTGTCCGGTCACGCGATGAAAAGGCCTGTCTAGTGCGCATCGCTCTTGTTACGTTTCCATACGGAATCTTTCAAATAGCAATTTAATATCCTACGCCCATAAAGGCATATCCACTCCAACAACTCTCTTCCAGCGCGTACCAAACATCCTGTTCGCAAAAGAATTTTTATGTACAAGAATTACTGACGGCACACCACAAAAAACTTCATCAGATACGAGTATAAAGCTAACAATACAGGAATGTACCTATGACGTAACAATGAGGTGCATCTAGTCTTAGCATCCTGGAATCTTCTCAGATGGTCACACCATGTAATCCACTTGGGGGAGGGGGGGCCCACTTTTTGTTATTGTTTACAAACGTAGATATGTTATAAAATCTCACCATTATTAAGGTCTGTTATCACTTTTTACAATTTTCATTTCAAGAATTCATTATTTATATGTCTACGTTGATTTCGCTGTGTTAAATTTATCGGCCATAACCTTAAAGTTCCACCCTGTTTAAATATTTTATGATTGTTGACTTACAAACTATATTTCGCACACAATTTGTACGTACATTCATAACCTACCTATCTCTCTATCCCTACTATGTCCTTAAACAGCATACTGATTAAAAATGGACGAATTCCAGCCAACTTGTATACGTCTGTGTACAATACCTAGTAACATCGAGATAAAAAACAAAACAAAAATAAATAAATAAATAACAATAAAAGCGAACACTCAATACTAGTATAGACTGTTCGCTTAACAAGTATACTCGTACGTCATTAGTAAAAACAGGATACAATATTCAACAAGACATGAGAACTTGTAACACTTCTACATGTTTGGATGCATACAATACAAATATGGTTAGCTATCCCATTACAGGCACATTACTGGACAGGCAGTTAGGGCTCCAGGAGGTTGATGCTCCCAGAATTTCTAAACAATCGGCACATGAAGGTGGTAAGGTTGTCAGCCTTACGCACCGGCCACCTTTACCCCCAACAGATATCTGTTAGAGGCTGAGACGACCAGCGCGGTCGGAAGGATTAAGTCAATGAAAAATGTCAATGACCCCATCGGAAATCGAACCCGCTACCTTCCGGCTTGTAGCGCAGTGCTTCAGCCAACTGCGCCACCGCGTACCCGCAACCCCCTAAAACAATACAAAATTTACTCAGACTCATACGATCAAAGCTAATGATGTCATTATGAAAAATGGGAGAGAAACCCAGTGTATAAGCCTTTAAAAACGTGAGGCAAGGTCTAAGTTGTAATAATTTGCATCGAGGACGAACTTATTGGCACTGAAGCGTTATCCAAACCTGGGCTAGACACGCCGCTCTCATTTCTTGTTCCACACGTACCTGTGACGGGTTTTTGCTCTTTAACCCGGCAACTGATAAAACCCCGCCTCACGCACGTAGGATGCAGGAAAACGAATCGACACTTTCGCAGCTTTCTCACTTAATTCTTTTTATTCAGCTTGCACACGTATCTAAAAGTCAGGAACAGTCACTGTCGCCGATTTAATTTTTCAGAGAGCTCAGAAGAAAGACGTTTTTCCTCTTTGGTAATAGTGAGGAAACAGCCTTTAGTTGTAGTTTCCATTTCAAAAGCTCTTACATCTCCGCTAATCTGTTCGTCATCGTTATTGATATATTTTTTAAACCAGGAAATAAGTCCACAATTTCACTATCCATTTACCTTCGCCAAAACTCAACTTTTTAACTAAACGACTTCAGTTTGTTTTTCAACAGAAGAACTTTATTATCTCTGCCTTTCAGTAAAGCATCAAGATATGTCACTTAAATATGTCAGCTTCATGGTGAAATCACTGTCGCTGAATACATGAGCACTGCCATTTACCCTGTTCACTACTAGTAAATTTCGTCTCTCAGTGTGAAAACACGTGTTAGAACGTTCTCCTCAGATAGCCATCCTGAAGTTCAGTAAAAATAATTACGGAAGTGTGCTCTAGACCCATCTCTTTACATAACTTATCTAACATCTTTGCCTTTGCTTCAGACTGTTTGTAGAACATTCCCAGAGTTCAAATCTTTGGAGGCAACAGCTTCTCTGGAAATCATGCAGTGTGTCCACAAAACGCTTGGAGATTTTTGCAGGATAAAGCTTGAATTCCTCCATGAGGGTCCGATATACAGCGCGCCCCTCTGTAGGCCTATACACTCTCACACAGGTAGAAGGTTTCTTGGGATCCGCATTCGCACAGCTGTCAATAACATAGAAAAGATCCTCTGTCTTACTTGGCCCCCTATGCGTGGCCCTCTAATTTATTTGCAAGATCTGAGGTTCTCACAGCGGTGCTGCTGAAAATTTTACTTTTGTGGGAATTTACTCCACGTCGACTGGGAGATCGTTACTGACGGTTCGAAGGTTCGTTATACATTTGAAATGTCGGCTATTTACCAACTTACAAGGCGTCACATCCCAGAAGACTTGAGTCATCTTTTATTTTGTCATCATTAATATATCTTACTAACTACGCGGAGTCTTGAGAAGTTAATAAATTCCCCAGCAAGTCAATAAATTCTCCGCATTTTATTGAACCCAAAGGATCATGACGGGGTTCACAACAGCCCGACTCTAGTCCCTACCCTGAACCAGATACGTGCAATCTGCACCTTACCATCCCACTTCTATGACAGCCATTTTAATAAAACAATCCCGCGAAATGTTTCGTCAGTTGCAGATACATTTTACAAAATAACCTTCAGTAAATGTTACTCGCTTACTGGCTGCTCGGAACTGTGCATGGACACCAATATATTTTCAACGATTCCTCCCTTGAAAACTCGGCGACATACCGTAGTTTACATCTTCAGAAACGACTTACTAACCTTTTCAAAGCCTGATCAGTTTTTATCACTACCAATTTTCGTGCAGTATGAAGTGGAATATATACACACACTCTCTAAAGCCTTCAGAAAAATTCAAGCCGAGACATAAAATTTACATTTTTATACAGGTGGAAAAGAAAATAATTATTGAACTTAAAGCCTGCTCTATATAGACCACATCTGCGGCCAGTAATATGGATAATCAATATCCCCAATAACCACAAAAGGAGTTAAAGCACACCTCCTCATTAAATTTTTCTGTAATCAACTGTAACAGTTTGGCATTGCCTGCCGTAACGTAAGGCTTATACCGTACCACGTGTGACTGAGTGGCCCACGGTGCGCACAAATGATGTTTCGTGTTCCACTTTAGTACGTCACTATAAAGATGTCATGTATGGTTATGATGTTGTGGTGTGTTATGTCCATCTACATCACTCTGCAACTGTGCCAGTAGTGTAAAAGCCATTAGGTAAATACAACGCAGCTTTATGACTATGGCATGCGGAGTGCCGCAAAAATGTCAGTTCGTAATTTGACTTCCATTTACCCTCTATTACATTTGTTTCTCTCTAAAGTGCCTCGATGATATTAAGCATAGAACCAGTAACAGAAATATCCACAACAAATATTTCAACATTAATACTCTGAAAATATTGACAATTTCTGTTAACTCTGTACAGAAGGATGTGTTCTGAATTGTTTAATGTCCTTGTTTATTATGCAGACCACTGTACCAAGTAAACATAGTGGCAAAATAAACTTAACTATACGCCGCGTGTTTTCCAAACGTTTTCTTTGCCGTTTTGCATACCTCATTGGAGTATATGCTCACCGTCAATATAAATTAAAGAAATCTTCCTTTTATACGTACAACATTCGTAATAATATATGGTCTTAAATTCCAAAGTATCTGACAGTAATTATATCATCATTCGCTCCTGTTGAATTAGAAAGACAGAACAATGCACGACGATACTGATAACTTCCCCACTTCTCCAATGACTTCAGCGCGTAAACAGGCTCAACACCGAAAATCTGGGCCAAATTATTAGGCTATTTTCTTTATGATTTGAAGTGCACTGGTCGCTTTAAAATAATGAGTAATTATGTAATTATTCTTCTATTTGGAACTCTGCAATTCCTCCAACGCCTGGGGCATATTTCTTTTTGTTATAAATGTGTTTACAAGTGAGCACCTGCAATGAATAAACACAAAAAATTATTTCACACAGAAATTAGCTGTCAGGCCTACTCCGGATATTTATGTTTACTGCAGCTTGACTTTTTATAAGCACGTTAGCAAACTGTTGCCTAATCACGTGTCTTTAACTATAACCACCGGCATATTTCATATTAATATGAAGCCATGATTCCTCGCATGAAACGCGCCACTGTAAAGAACAAACAGAAGAAACAGAATACACACTAAAATGACACTTTCATGTGTGCCCGCCATGCTTCCTAGTACAACCACAATTTTATTTTTGTAACAATGCTGTGGCTTCTGTTACCTTTCTGGTGACGGAAAAAATCAGAAATTGGCATTTACGTAGACCGCAGCCAAAGATGTAAAATGTCTTATTTTTTTAAGAACTATATTATATGATAACGAAGTAAACACTGTTGTCGCCACTCGTAAACATACGATCTTCATTCACGAACGAGTGCCATGCGGCTGAACTAGACGGTGCATGTATCGTGGACCATCCACCAGCCCGTCACAGAACCTCGCGCTGCGCGGCTGCGTAAATCGCACCCCACGGCGTCACCCGTATTGATGAAATGAGTTGGTCGAGCCCATTTCCTATCGTGGGTAGAGAAGGGAAAAATGCACACATAAAATATGTTTACGAATGGAACTGTATGTAGCTATGGGAAGTATTTACTCACTATGAGCTTCAATTCTGCCCTTTGAAATTGCCTGAAGACGAATTCCACCTTTATGATCTATTTTCTAGGACAACGCGCAGTTATCTATAGAAAATAACACCAATACAATTTTGGTAAATTCAGTTATACTCGTATAAAGACATCTGAGAAGTCTAAGTCTCCGCATCTTTCGACTTAACAGCAGAGTACGCACAGAAGATGGACGACAAACCTCTCATATTCGTCTGCCAAACAAGGCGTTCTGAGCAAGTCGCGATATTGTTCCCAAGTAACACAGTACCGAAGTCAAATAATCTACGCTTTAAAAAACACAGTTTCCAGTCTACTGGTTGTACAGCAAGTGTCTTCATATGGCCAATTTCGTCAACTGTGTGTGCATTTTCAAGCGCCAGTCCTTTTATGTCTACTTGACGGTTTCCGACGGAAAACAAAAGTGGGACAAGAATTACAGAGCTACGCTTGTATAATCTTATAGTATTGATTACTAAAAATTATTCCCTTACGTTTTGCCCTCTACGGTTTGTATGACTGTAACGATGCGCGAAACACAAAAGGCGCGCGCAAAATAAAAAGTCAGTCACGAGGTACATACAATGCAACATAAATCTCTTCACCTGCCGGATATTCATACTCAAAACCAGATCCGTTTTGATCCGCATAAAGTAGTACTTCTAATCGCTTATGTGGAGTTTACACGTCGTTATTCCTGGAAAAAAATGTCACAACTCAAAAAATGCAATTTACGAGTTATGTACAGGATTAGGCTGCCAAAACTGCCAAATTTACTTGTTTTAACAGGAAAAGTATCACAAATAATGATTCTTAGCCGTGAGGAGGCGCTAGTGTCACTGTTATTCAGAGCGGAATAATGACCATGTGATTGAAAAACAGTGTTACATGATCAGTTTTGTACTTTTGGAGCTGTATCACTTTTCTTCCGGACAAACGATATAAGTTTACTTGCATGTCTGTATTATGGGGAGTTCTCTGCCGGACACTTGCAGTGATCGGACATACCATGTCAGCGAACCATAAAATACGCACGTTATTTGCAACGCATCTCAGCACGTCCTACGAGTATGTCCTAACATGGGCCATGAATTTCCTTTCACATTAAAGACCTGCCCCTGGCTCACGTCCTAGCCATTATGACGGCTCCCCCCCCCCCCCACCATCATCATCATCCCCACAGACATCTAAAATCAAAATGCGAGTTGTTTTCCTTATTAACAGCAACCATCGCCCTTGTTTCTTGTGACTGCATAATATCTTATATTCGGATGGGTCCGGTTTCATTCCACCACCATGTCAGTTCTTCGTATCTTTCCTGAACATACCTACTAGGGCAAAAAAGCCGGGGTCCACAAATTTTCCCAAAATCTACGAGCCACCTCAGAATTCTAAACGCCAGAAGGGTGACACGAAGCAAATTCCATACTCGCATATTTTACAACATATTATTTTGTGAGGTCTCACAAAAACTTTACGCTTTGCCTTGTATTGGGCGTTTTTGTATTATACGCCTGATGATGGTCGAACGACCGAAACATGTTGTGTGAAAATAATTTGGTGAATACAGGTTGTGTTAAACTGAACATGTACAGTAGTTTCTTTTATCCATACTGAGGACACACAAATATTAGGCGCAAACCGTACAAACTTTAGTCGCTAAGGTGACCTGCCACCCGTGATTTGTGTACCCCTGCATTAAGGTAGGTTCTGACTACAACTCACAGTTCAGAAAGTCTCACTACCAACAAACCATAACAATCGACCACGCGTATAAAACAGAAGTACCAATAAAAGTGAAGTTGTCCCTACGTCCAAGCACAAGGCCATAAGGCTGTGTAGGAGTGACAATAAAGATCTCCACGTTGTCCACTGCACAGGACACTGGATGGATCCCAGAGTCAGTCTGGATGTGGCGGCCAAGATAAGAAGCACAGCTCCTGCCGGTAAACAAACCCTGATCATCCAGCGCTTAAACAATCACTATAATGAGTTACCCGGACTTACAAATGTACAAGGCAAACTAACAACAAGTTGGGAAGATGAAAGTTTAATCAGTGCTGGCGAGCCGTGCTGCATAATCCTTCATTAGCCACAATAAATAAAGATATGTTAATCAGAAGATGATGAAGGCAGAAGGCCCATAAAACCTTGAACGTGCCCGACATTCGTCATAACCGTAAAGCCCGACTCTGTACAAAGTAAATTACATACATATATTCTGCGCCCAAGCTGAGCTATTGGACTGTTATAATTATATTCTGTAACGTCACTTAAAACCCTACGGAAACGAAGAAACGATAATGTCAGACATATCAAGTTTCATACATCAAATGGTATATATAAAAACTAACGTACGAAACTGTTTGCTGTACTTTCGCCGTTCACTAATGACGGTGGCTATTTTAACGCTGTGCTTAGCATCGGAATTACCACGTTGTAGCCACTATCATAATTCGCTGTATATTTATTGCTGATTTAGCCATTTATTTCTACTTTATTACAAATTCAAAGCGGTCATTTTAAGTCGCGTTTAGAGAATGTGAGGCTGCAATCTCTCGTTACGTAACACCAGCTTACTCAGATGTTAAAGGGCTTACCACTCCGGGCAGGTGCAAAGACAACAATCTGATAAGGAAATTCGCTACCAGCACGTACCATATTAGTTGGGCAACCATGCAGACGAGCTCTCTTCGTCCAGTCATCACATTTCATCTTTACAGCCACGGATTTGAGTCTGCATGCCCCAGATATCAGGATATCGGACGGCTTTAATTAAAACCACCGAGCAAGCTGCCTCATGCGTTTCATCTTCCGACTTGCATTCGTTACATTTGCTGTTTCGAAAATTCTTACGCTATTTATTAGAGTACTATATTTTTCTCTGCTAGACTATTTGTCAGTCCCTTTTGAAATATAAGAAGCTCTTGCAATACGCATGCGACAAGTTAATGTTCTCACTAAATTGTTGAAAATGTCTCACGGAATTTTGGTACTTAATGAATCCCTCCAATTTAATTCCTTGTAATTGTAAGTTACGAGCAGCATTTTTGGGCTTCTTCATAATGGCTATATATCACTGCTTGGAATGACGGGCATTTCAAACAAATGACGCGATCAGCCTCTTACAACGTACTGTTTCTATCTTGCAATTTCGCTGACGTATGTTCGAGTGTTGCCAATGTACTCTCATGCAAAGAACAAAATTTATGGTGCTACATTTTCGTTTTAAGTTCTACACACTGCACTCAGTCTCTCTGGGTACGATTTTGAACCACTCAGATTTCCTGAAAACGATGTTAAGGGACTGTAGGCTGTAATCCTTCCAAACAAAACTCGCGAAACATGAGCTTTGAACCGCCCATCGGGTATCCAAAATACGTCCTATAGAGTTTAAAGTAATATTCAACTCTAATACAACACACTCGAGTACCATTCTATTTTCGGGGAACGCACTACAAAGAGAATAAAGGTAAAGGTCACCCCATGACATGCCTATGCAGGCACAGAGAGGAGGCGGAAGTTTAGCTCCAACCCATTCGCAGCCCGGCACTAGAAAGGCGTATGTGGTCAACGCCACGCCCCGGCAGCTTTACGCACGGGAAAGAGCGCCGGTACCCATTGTACAGGAGGCTAGGTGCGCCTCGGGGTCGGTATGGACGTCATGGAATATCTCGCCCCCACCGGGAGTTGATCCCCGGTCCGTCCAGCCCGTAGCGAGTCCCTATACCAATTACGCCACCCCGGCCCTCAGAGTATAAAGTTTCTCCTAATGTTTTCTATGATTCACTGCTGATATAACATGTACTGCGTCATTTACGCTTTCAATCGTGCCAAATGATTATAACAAGTGAAGCTGTCCTCAGTTTCCCGATCTAAGTGGATGAATGCTGGAAGAAACATCCCAACTGAAACATATGGCTCCGTAGAATATTCATACCTGTTTCAACAACAATAGTAGCTTCAGTATTCTGTAGTTCTAGTACTTGTACATCGGGGGAAAAAAACTGTAGGTATCAGTCATATCTGGTAGTTTACATGCAAACATGTCACTAGCGCAGTCTTCTTACCAGTGTAGCTTATCAACCATTGCCCAGCTTTGTCCGCCATGTGTAATATGAAGGCCAATGCCTGCATGCACACACATGATTATATCGTAAAACATTGCACACACATGATTATATCGTAAAACATATCTCATTTTTAATCAGTTTCACATTTCAATATCAGTAAACACCGGCGTACATGTATGTGTCACTGGACAACTGTATGCACTTTGCACTGTGATAGTGCGAAACAAGACATACTGCTTCACGCTGCTTCACTCGTGATTTGGACTTGGAGACACAATAATCAACCTTTGAAACTCAAGTGTTTCACGTCCTTTCAGATACGCCATCGTAACTGACAGCTGTCGCTTTTCTTTTGACTCGCCATAATGATGTACAGAACATTCCATTAATTTCAGCCCTTCGCCGCTGGCCCTTGCACAGCCCATACATCCTAAACCACTGTTTGTAATCGTCAGCGAAACGTATACCTTTAGTTTTTCTCGTCACTGAATCTTCATCTAGTAATTTAGAAAAAGTTCTGCTTCCGTTTTGAATTGATTTATTTCAGGGTGGCACTCTGTGTACGTTTGTCGCTTTAACGTTTGGTCTTGGTCCTGCCACACAGATACCTTCTACGTTATCTGCACTTTATTCTTCCTACCACCACTTAACAACAATCACTTATCCGTGCCGTTACATAACAGACACTCCCCAACTTGAGCAATTCCAAGTTACGCAATTTCAGATTTACACAATTTTAAACAAGTGAAAAAATTGAATAACATTTTTTAAACTCGCGCTGAGTTTTATTTTTGCGGGAATGAAAGCGCAATGAGACGACGGGGTGGAAGAATACTGCTGGGCGATAACACAGGCGGTGGGGCTGTCACGTTGCGGCCCATGAGGTTCCACTGCGTTGGAGTTTGGATTTAAACTGAACGCATACTCAATGCCAACTTGCGGAAAATTCGGCGCCGTATCTTCCGAAACGTGACTATTGCCTAAGTCGGCGAGTGTCTGTATATTGTTCATAAAATAAAATAAACACTAAATATGTAACTTACGATTCGAACATGTGACGACTCAAAAATATGATGATGTAACTAGCAACCGACACTCAACATTAGAACTTCGCCACAGTAAGGCATACAAGCGACGGCGGCTTCGTCACAATCGAGCTGAACTGAACACGCGACTCGTCAGGCAGCCGCGTGCGCGAGATCGACCATCACAACGGTTGGTTTCCCACTTACACGTGTCTTACACAAAAGAAATCAAAACCCATAAATTAAGAGTATGAAATGAAACAGTAAATGAACAGTTCTTTATTTTCAAATAACGGTATTTCAAGACACTGACTGTAAACAGTCGCCAGTACTTCGGGCTAACATTAACTTCATTTTGGAAAGTGAACAGACTGAGAACGTTACATAAAATTGCATTCTATCAAGATCACAAGAAAATTTAAAAACGAGTCTAAACAGTGAAAATAACTGTGTAAATATGTCTGATCGCCAGGGACTACATCCGCTTCATTATAAACAAAATATAAACTACATACCGATAAGGCCAGTTCGATCCACGGCACATCCTGTGCACAGGAGGAGCGTCTTTCGGTTTGAGATTTATACCGTGCGACATGGTTCACAACATGTTTATCAAATACATGTTTGTAGTATAAACAACAGCATTTCTTAGTTGCACGATTCAGTACTTTACACAGCAAAACACTGTCACAGAAACACTAACGTCACAAATGGAAGTGAGAAGTGTCCGTTTTCAAACACACGGCACTGACAACTCGGTTATAATCACTGATTTCTCAGGCTGCTGCGTCACATTTACAATATCTGCATGTACGGTCAATACTGGAACTGCAGATTCTATTTGTGGCCTCGATCTGCTTGCCACGTCTACTTTCACTGGCACCCCCATACGGTATCTCTGTTCGATACGAGGATCTCCGTTACGGCTGTAAATACGGAAGCGTCAACGCCCGTCTCCCCTCCAACATACGAATACATTCATACTGTGTGGCTAACACTTGAGGATCTGCTTTGCATTCACTAATCATTCTCATCCACCTCTAAGACAATGCAACATACAGTGTCACCAACAGCTTTCGCAACGTCACACAGAAAGAAATGGGGCAGAGTACGGGCCTCCCCGTAATTATGGTGGATAAGAAGTCTAACCTTTTTCGGCAAAGACCCACAACCATTACCGTGGGCTGGTTCGCGCCTTGTGGTTTACATAGGAACCGCCGGGTTTCACACTAAAAGCTCCGCATTTTGTCCACAGTTACGAGTGTTTGCGTGTTTCGTATTATACTCCCAATAGACAGCTATTACAGCTATTTTATGCCTCACATCCGTTACGCGACGATACCAATATGTCTGCCAAATTTTAAGAAAGCCATGGGTTAATGTTAATGACTTTTCCGAGGTGTGAGACAATGTTCCACTCCTGGACATTCACATTTACTGACAGACACGTGGGTAGGATATCAGCATTGATGCGAAGCTGAAGTACCCCAAATCGAGTGCTGGTGTCGGAATATTTTTTTGTGCATGTTATTCAAGTACATTATACAAAAGCTATTGGTGCTGCAGAGGAGAGGCGAGAAGTTCGAGAAACGCGGGCGTTTCTGTTATATTTCCGTGATATTCTATTCACTTGCTTTTCGAATTAGACGTTCCATGTTCCGCTGTGACTCTACACCAAAAATCTTATTAAAAAAGAATACGACGCACAATCTATCTTCCGAGCCCATGCCGAGACGAATGTCACCCTTCGTTGACCCTCAGGGATTATGGACATCGTACTACTGGGGTGCACAAATTTTCTAAAATTCTAGAAGTCACCTCAAAACTCTAGGCGCCAAAAGGTTGACAAGAAGCAAGAGCTATACTGAGGACCCACAAATATTACGGAGCCACCGTATAAAATTGTCGCCCGGGCGACCCGGCGGTCGGGATTTCTGCACGCCCGTCGTATTAAACTTACCAGATCTTTCAAGGACTAACATATTAATTCATATTCTCTATATGGGTGTCTGAACTAGTACATCTGACCTTCGCATCAAAGCTGCTCTCCTACCCACTTTTCCACTATGAATGTCCAAGCGAAGTAAAGTCTTCACCCTCGTTTTACCGTGCAAACTCGTCACACGACTCGGAAAGTCATTACTGTTAATCAGTGTTTACCCACAAATCCTTAACAGATATCCGGCACAAATGACTGTAACTACAAGAAGGCAGAGAAAGTCGCCTTTGGACAAATACCGGGTACTTTATCCAACCCGTACCGCTGGTCGCTTCCTGGCTACCTTATCGCAGGGAACTTGGCTACTTACCGAGCCGCTTACACCCGAGCTACTGCAGAGAGGGTGTCACGTATCTGAAGTCGTGAAGTCAAGTCAGTCTTCAGTCGAAATTGGAACACCATTGCAACATCAACATCGCGTGTTTTCTGTACGATGTACAGCCGAGAACTCGGTTATAACGTCATGAAAGGGACGCAATATTTTTTGTCGTTCTAAATGAGTGTTGTTCTAACCAAAGAGTACAATCTTACGGAGAACAGTGAGGGGTTAATTAGTACCACAGAATATCTGACGCTATAGACGAGGTGTCGCATAAACCTATGTCATTATAATCGGGTTCGACTGCATATACTACATACCGATCCCACAAGAAGTGGCGTACATTCAGAATAAATAAATAGACCCCACACTCATTGCGTTTCGCGACGAAGCGTCGTTTCATCTCGGATATGTTCAACGGGTATTGGTCTGCAGAAAATATGACGCTAATCCACGAAGTGCCATAAGCCTACCTGACGTAACGGTTGCTGTGTGGTGTGCTTAAGTACAACTAGGGTTACTGGGCCCTTTTTTTTTGTGATACCATAAATTCACACCGATATGTTACAAATATTGGCACCAGTTTTTTCTGTCCAATTACAGAAGAACCTATACCTTGTGCTTATGTCTGTTAAGTCTGCAGCGGGTATTCAGGGCGCTTTTGTATTCTACAGCCTCCGCAAGATAATATCGATATAGTACCGACAGCCCATGCACGACTACGTCACTCCAACCTCATTCGAATCTGACTATCCACATACAATAACATCCACAATTATTAATCCCAATAAGGTAAACAAACCCCTATGAGTACCAAAAAACGGCACGTTACATCGTATCATGTACGAAAACATTTGTATATGAAACGGATAAAATATCACGCTTGTTGTGCTGCTCGTCTCAAATTATAACGTTTCTAAACGTTACTGTTATGCCCGAATTTCATTTTCCTCACAACCATTAAAGAACTTCCTCGCCGCACATGGATACAATGTGAAATTTCCGCCTTTAAGGAACATAAAATTCCCGTTATAAACAGATACTGATCATCATCAACACAACTAATTATGTTGCATTGATGGTGAACAGTAACTATTTATAATTTACGCAACACAACGGGGTGTCTAAGATAAAAAAAATCCCTTTCCTATGGCTATGCAGGGCCTACATACAACTCAGCGATACCAACACTGGAGCGATACAGCATTACGAAACGCGTTTAACTCTATTAAAGCCTAGAGGTTGCTTTATGTGCCACCAGGTTAACATTCGGAAATTCCACATTCTGCCTACACAGTACATTTACGTTTTTTTGTACGGAACTCAGAACAGAACAGCCATTATTTCTCTATACCGCATTAACGGCCTGGTTTTTATAACCGAGAAGGAAACTGTTTACTGCGCGGTACGAACTGAATCTTTATATATAATCCGGGTTAAATTTAGTCTTCAACGTTATTCTCAACTACTGAAAGACTGTTTATCAACAATTCTTTGTTACTGACTAACATACCGCACATTTATCAAAATGTTTACCTGACTTTTGTAAATTAACGCCCCTTTATTTTTAGTTAATAAACAGTGGGAAATGAGAAACAAAAGAACTGCTTCCCCATCACGAGTCACAAATCAGTAAAACTTTTAACAGCTGGTTCATGAACAACGTCCGTGGAAAACATGTCTATAAATGTCAGTGTTTAAAGAGCGTTTCTTTGCTGTAATATTCTAGGCTCATCATTATCTAACTGGGATCCGCCTAACCTTAGCACAGCCTGGCGATGATAAAGGTAAATGCATCCAGTGACGAATTACATTATTAACATCAACGTAAAAAAAGTTGTGTATGACCAAATAATACAGCGCCTATCAAATATCATAAAAGTTACGTGCATTATCAAAAAAAATGTATCGCTCAAGCATCAGAAAAATTGTGTCTAGCTATTACCAAACATGGCTCGCAAAGCGCCCAAAAATTTGCGTTTATTGTCAAATTATGTATAGTCCATCAAGCACATGAAAAGTTGCGCGGATTATCAAACAGTAGGTCGCCATCAGGCATCACAGAAGCTGTGTAGATTATCGCCCATCGAGTACCAAAAATTGTGTCCATTATCAAAGAATACCCAGTCCATCAAGCACGAGAAAATCTGTGTAGATTATCAAATTATACACTCTCTGTTAGTCACAATACTACCATGGCGCAAGGAAGCCATATCTTATATTAAACTATTCGGTTAGAACTGCCTGAATGGAATTAGGAATCCTCAAAAAAAAATCTGTTGCTACAGCTGCTCCCACATCGAAACTCCTACGTTTCAATACAAACTGAAGTAGTACCAGCTACGCATTATTAAATTAGATAATGATACTGAAGTGATCAAATTATTAGTTTCAAGACTATGAATTTGAGCTGTTTGGGCGTTAACAGTAACTTAGGTTAATCGACTGTCTTCTTAAGGATCCGAAACTGCAACCATTCTGTTCTACTTACACATTCTACAGTATATTACAGCAACTTTCCGGAACACGTACAAATATCAAAACCTCAATTTACTACAGGACACTGAATAAACCTGAGTAAATACACGAAATGTCACTTAAAATTGCTCAGCCGCCCATTGGACACGCGTCACAAAAATCAAGTGCAATATATTGCTACTTTCCCTCACGAATACTGGGCAAGTAAAATGAGCACCTCGCGGTCGCGAGAATAATAATGGCAGAAGCCTGTCACGCCCCTCTGAAACTCTCCGATATAACTATCGGTCGCAGGCTTCATTTCATGCATTCTGTTATCTCTTATGTAATAGCAGTACGGATAGAATCTCGACGCCAGATACTATTGTAAATTTTCCACCATGTTCCAGTCACTTCTAACGTCTGAAATCCAATTTCATAACATCGCCTTCACCCAGAATAATGTCTAAATTCGATTCAACTATCCCCATAAAATAAACATGCAACTTCATTGAATTCTACCTACAACAGCTTACATTCTGTAGACCCTCAAGTCCAATAAAAGGTGTTCATTTTAAACTTATTTTGGCTACGGCTATTAAATGTAAGACTGGATCTACACACAGCTAACGGCCTGTTCTACGACTGATGTTGACTAAACACTTGCAATTAAACTGACGAACTTTTAGTTCAGTTCTTATTAAAATATCCAAAAAAGTATTGACTTCTTACAAATTCTATTTCTAAAATCCAAAACAGGACCTAAACAGCATTATGTATAACTCCGAATCAAACCCCGATTAAAACTTCGGATATCGCAGTTAATCTTCCAGAACTGTAAACATGTCACACGGATTCATGTTCGCGTCATTTAAGGAAACACGACTTGAGATTTGCAGTGTCGTCCACACATATTTTGTTCAGAAGTCTGTACGAGCACAGCACAGAGGACGCTTATGAAAAGCTCCAACCTAACATGATACATATGGTCACAATAACCAGTCACGGCTGACAAGTTACTTCAAGGCCTGACTCAAGGGAACGCACAACAAACTGCTTATATTTTGTTGGTGCAGCCTCCAATGACTACAGAAAAGTCTGGTAACCCCGGACAGTTCTAAAATTCGTGTTTTGCTGCTAGAACGATACATTTACGTTACTGCCTCATCTACAGCAAACACGTCAAACTCTACGAGCGTAGGCAGTAGTAAGCTAAGAAATTTGAGGCTGGGCCCCAAATTTTTAAAAACAAATAAATGGGAAGGTATAATACTACATAAATACCGTAATACCATACATAAAATAAACCCTTGTTATATCCAAACCTAAATCTAAAATAATCTAAATTAGATTGCCCAATCGGGTAAAATTAATACCTAAACTCGAATAAGTAGATTATCTATGATCTCTTATTTGCGCTTTTACGTTGATGCAATTTTCAATACTGGTGACAAATGTGTATCTGTTGATCGTGATCATTCGGAGCTCATGTTTCGCTTCTAGAGTGAGAACAGTTGTTCACACAAATATGTGTTATAAAACACTGCACATATCTGGCAAGAAAATTTAGGACTTTTACACATCGATGTGCAGATAGGTAAGTCTCAAATCTTTGCACCAAAACATCAAAAATTGTTATTTTGAATCAAAACGACACTTCAGTTCTAGCACTTCCATTTGTAAATCTTCGTCTGCTTTATCAACGTCTAAATTACATGGTTCAGTGAATGTGGCATATTTCATTTCAAAAAGCTCAAAATTTTGAAATCGGTTTTCAAATTCGACTTGAAGCAATCCAGTATTTTCTGAGTATCAATTAACAATATGTATGCCTCTAGCAAATTAAATGATTTGCACGTTTCAAAGTGTACTTAATTTTCATTTCATATTTTGTGTCTCACGACTTGTTTCATCATTGTATCATATATTTACTTAGCAAATCACAGAATGCCTTCAACACCCTGCGCCAAGACAACCACCGAACTGCAGTATAATATGGCAAATCTTCATATTTAGAGTCAGAATCCAGAACAAAACAGCAAACTGCAGATAATATAATTCTCGGAGAAGAATAAAGTAACGATTGACACCACATTTTTTTTTAAATGTGTTCCACTCTCATTATTTTGCCACACAGTACTTCTTGGCTCAATATACGTACAACGAAAACTGTAATTTTACTAACCACTTTTTCGTTAATTCTTCCCAAACAGCCGTTTTTAGCAGCCGTCACAGTAAGAACAGTTTTCTTCGAACAGAATGCCTTACATCACGAAACCGGGGGCGCGCAAGGCACCCTAGACGAGCCCTTCGATGTAGTCCCTTATACAGGGCTTGATAACGAGTCAAGTCTTTCGAGATGACACCGTGCCTACTGGTAAATTTACCGACGTTTCGGAGGAGCCTGCTACCTCAATCTTGACTTTTCATCAACACCGCTGTGAGAACCTCAAACGTAGCACGTTTTGATACGCTACTATAGGAACTCTTATTACTACAGTATACCCTTTTCTGTTAACGCTAAAAAAATCGTGGTCGACCTGATGGGGGTTAAACTTCATGCCTCACGGAAAAGCTGCTGCTGCTATCATCGAAACATACTGGCGTCTGGACGACGTCGACCAGGATAATGTACGCGAATTCTCGTGCACTAGTATCAGCTCAATTTTAACAAGGACGGAGATTAAGAACATGCTAATGTGGCTGTATTCGTCGCGTGCGTAAGTATTCCATTATCATTCGATCACAACTGAGCCCAAAATGCGCGAAGCGCGTTTTGAGTACACTAACAAAGCGCTGTAACGTCGTCACAACACTGCTGAAGGTGTGTTACCCCATTGGACGGTGACGTGTATATCGAAAACTAAATTTCTTAGGGCACACGTTGCATGACGTTTTCGACTTACTTTTTAAACAACGAATCATACTATGGACAGCTTGCGCGCCAATTTATTTTTAGCGGTACCATACTCAGTGCGACGCGTTTCCGCCGCAGCCTGTAGCGGGCGACGAGTTGTGGTGTCATCACTTTGAACCCACATGAAAGCCAGCAGGCATGCAATGGAGATTCACCATTGCATCCTGACAGAAGAAACTCAAGGTACAAGCATCCCGCGGTAAAGTGACATCGACCATATTCTTGAACACTGAGGAACCCCAACTTTGGGGCTTGAAATCACATGACACAGAATGCAAACAGGTACTGTCACAAAAGCTAAAGCTGCATGCCAGATCAAGAACACACATCCAAGTAAAACTCAATGATGACAACATCGTGCTGCATGACAAAGCCCATCCCCACGTGGCATGAAGAGTTCAAGACCTAGTGAACACATACAGCCTCGACTTATCACCATGTGACTTTCACATCTTCGGACCATTCAAGAAAGCCCTAAAATGCTGTATGTTCATGTCAGACGGTGATGTACAGAAGGCTGTGGTACAGTATTTTAGACAGCAGCCCAAGGAATTCTTTGCAGACAGGACACACTGACTTGTGCATCCATGGGACACCTGTCCAAAATGCCTGTGGTTATTTTTATTATATTATTATTATTATTATTTACTGCAATTGGGTTTTCACCCGGTGGCAGTAGTCCTTAGTTATTTCTGTAACTCTTGCAACACCACCCATTAGCATCATCAGACACATTTCTGATGTACATGCCTCACAACAATCGCATTGGTTCAGACTTGATGAACGAGGAAACCACAATTATTCACTTATTCTGTCACCAAAAACACTCTGCAAACAATGTATATAATTGTTTGCTATGTGAAGTGTCACACTGTCTTGCTGGGGGGAAAAGAAGTACAGGTTCTGTCATAATTGGTCAGGTCTTGCAAACAGGACATCAGAATGTGTTACTTATCAGTATGAATTTATGGTTTCAGGAGATATCTTCAATGTAGCACAAATTTTGTCCAGTTTTTCCTCAGCATGTTGTCTGTGTGTTTTCTTACTGCCTAGAACACAAACTGTTTCTCAAACCTTTTTGCCCCAGGCTCACATAGCATTTACTCAAGCTGCACGGTTGTAACACATGGAGTTCCTGACGGTTCAACACTTGTTTCTCTGCTTTTTCTGATAGAGGCCTATTATCATTAGAATCATGGCAGCTACCAAAAAACATAGTCATATGTAAAAATTAGTTAAGAACTACAACACACTTCCCCTTACCAACGAATTTTCACTCACATTACTGGCATGTCTTGTATACGACATGGAAAACTCTCAAACAAATTCAGATATACAAAATACAAGGTATATATATATATATATATATATATATATACGACCACATATGCTGAATCCTAACCTGATTAGTTATCGGAAAGAAGTGCACTGTAGATGTACTTCATTATTCAACTAATCTTTCACTTACAGTTAAAAATTTAAATCACAATATAAAAGTAGTTAGGTCAGCAGTAAAGGATTATCTCTTGTCTCACTCATACTCTCTTCAAGAATGTACTTTAATTGAAAATTCCTAAGTACTGTACATATTTATGAAGAAACAATTTCTTTGACACAGACCACTTGTTTTGCCATATTCAATATAATATTCTATTAAGATCTCCACAAACAGCTGTAACAAACATGTATTTAAAATAGCTGTATCAAGTATTGTATTAGTAAAGGCATGTACTGCATACGTGGCCTAGCCTTGTACGTAATGTATGTATGTATGCATGTATGTATGTATGTATGTAAAAGATCTATGCAACATAAACAAATCCAAATTGTAACCACAACACTGATGTAACAGTTGTTTTAATGGTCTTCAAGAGCTAAGGTTTGCTTGATATGCATCAATCACACTCCATTTAGTGCCAATGACATTTCTGAGTTCACAAATATGTCAGGAAGGTGTGACTAAAAATTCCCACAATAGTAACATTGAGATCATTTACGAACACAAACAAATCCCTAACTCTTCTATAACTAAATTACTGGGATTAAATTTAGACAATACATTAACTTGGAAAAATCATATAGACCTAGTAATATCAAAGTTATGCTCTGCATGTTTCGCAAGAAGTGTAAAACCAATACTATCCCAGAATGTGCTAAGGATGATCTATTTCTCCCAAGTACACTCTATACTGAATTATGGTATTATCTTCTGGGGAAATTCCCCACATATCATCAAAGTATTCAAAATGCAAAAGAGAATAATTAGAATAATAACCAACTCAGGTAATAGGGATTCTTGTAGGGAGTTGTTTAGGAAAACGGAAATATTGCCCTTTTATTCACAATATTTATTCTCGTTAATACTATACACGGTAAATAATAAACACCTATTTAAGGCAAATATGGATGTTCATAATTATGAAACAAGGAATAAAACAAATTTTCATCAGCCATCAGCCAATTTGGCCAAATATTACAAGGGACCGTATTACTCTGGAATAAAGGTTTTTAATCATCTTCCACCTTATATAAAGGAATTATCTAATGACACAAAATGTTTTAAAAATTCTTTAAAGAGGTTTTTTATCAACATTTTTTTTTATTCTGTGGAAGAGTATTTTAATTATAATATAAGGAACTGAAAAATATTTTACTGGTTTTTAATGTTTTTATTATGTTGTAATGATAAGGATGAGAATATTGTGTTTTTATTGTAACTGGACAATTGCTACTTGGCATGGATTGTAAACATTGTATGTAACCTGTCTGTTCTTTTGGACAATTTCCACATCACATGTAGAATTATTCTATCCAGATCTATGGAAAGTGAATAAATTGAACTGAATTGAACCCATAATTCAACCTACATACAAAGAGTAAGTTAAACATGTGACACACCATTCTGACATTTGTTTTCTCTTCCTGAGTTATATTAAACTGATACATAAAGTGGCACGAATATGCCATATTTTTTCGTATAAGACATTCCATGTTTCTAATGAACTGTATTGTTCTTGTGACTTTTAAATTATAACTGCAGGCTTAATTCAGGTATTTCATTTCCTTACATGGGAAGTTGGGTGTAAACAAATGTTTATTAGACACTAAAACCTGGTACCTCCATGGAAAACAGGTAACACCATACCAATACACACATTTACAGGCAAACTTTTGCATGTGAACTATCTTTGGAATTGAAATTTCTTAATTTGTTTTTATGAATGTTGTGGGCACCATTCATAATTTGACCGTAATTTCTTCTGTGCATGCACAAACAAACACACACACAAACAAACAAACAAAATCACATAAATTCAAACATCTAACACTTTAAAACATACCAAACCTGCTAGCTCAAACATTAAAACTTTCAAGTGTAAATCAACATTTCCTTCTTCATCCTAACATGTCAAGGCATGGCCTCCAAGCAAATCATGAGGCACTGTATGTATATTTGAAGTGGAAAGTCTGAATAAAAGGTCATTTAATCTAAGTAAAAAACAACTCTACAATCATGAAATACCTAGTTAATGAAAACTGTAATTACCTACCTGTAACAGCTGATGATTAACCTCAATCTTTCTACACTGTAAAATTTAAACCTTTGATGGAGACCTGTACACCTACAGTTCAAATCACTAACTTCAACATAATCTACCATTAGTTAAAACCTCTGTGAACTTATCTGCATAATAGGAAACGAGAGAACTTGATCATAAAAACAGCACTGTATAATTTAAACTCACTCCTCTCTTGCAATATGGCCTGCACATATTACTACTGTCTGGCAAAACATGAAACACAATTCAATGTGAGCACATACCATCCGTCATGCAGTCTCTTCAAATCTGCAATCTCCATTTCGAATTTTAATTTACTAACTTCACATAACAACATATCACGTTCTGTTGTAACTGCATCCAATTCATGTTTTAGATCTTCAATCTCTTGACACTGACGATGTATGATAGCAACATTGTTTTCCAGTGATTTCTGCAGCTCTTCTTGTGACTCGAAAACCAGAGATAATCCAGCTTTTGTTTTATCACTCATGTTTCAAATCACATTACCTTCGCGAAGCGAACTACTTTACACTTTTGACATTTCACAACGGACCATAGCTGACAGCTCTTTGCTTGGTCAGCCCTTCGTCCAGGCGGTGGCCTTCGATCACTTAGGTGTGTCAAGGCTACACGCGTTTCAGCTGCCTGATCTAGGAAATGTAAAACTTGGCTCTAGGTGGCAGTAGCAAACGATGACAAACATGACACCAAAGAACGAAATTTCCAGTCGTATGAATGTGTTCACTGCTCCGCAGTATCGAATAAATCCGTATATCGAATGTGTTCGAGAGTATACTGTAACTATCGAAAGAATCATTCACGCCACCACTTTAACCTGTGGGTGAAAACCTTATTACTACGAGACGGTAAATCAAAATACTAATGACGCCCAGGGCGGCTTAACAGCAGCACACATCAGACCTCGGTCACCATCCTTATTATGTCCATATATCCCACTTGTGCAGCCCCCCCCAAAAAAGTAGCTGTTCTTGGAAATCTTCACTCCTATTGGCTCGCAAAAACCGTGTGCCCTCGTCCCGACCCCTGTGGCTGTGACTGACCCAACATCCTGAAGTCGTTCTACATAACCGATGCATTTCTTTCTCCATATCACTGCAGCACCCTCTTGAACCAATTCAGTGACCCTGAAGATTAAGGTAGTGTTATGCTGAAACATCAGAACATTTAACCACTGTATGGTGCACAAAACCAAAATGAGATAACTGTTTGTTATCCCCATCACTTTGTTCTCAAACAACTTCAACTTACATTCTTTCATTACAATGGGAAACAAACTACACCCATGTAAAATAAAATATGTATATTTGAGTACATTTTAATCCTTGAGAGACTGAAAGATAAACCATTCTGATCTGAATGAAAGCAAGCATTTGGGATGACGTATGTAAAGCCAAGTGCAACTCCTCATGAGGCACCCAGACACTGTCAAACAAGCCAAAGAATGAGAACGAAAATGAAAAGTAGGAAAATTCCATACAATATCAAGTGGGAGTGTTAATATATTTGGCAGATGCAGCCTAAAAAGTACCTGAAACAGACCATAAACCAGTCCCCCTTCCCAGCCTCCAATTTTATGGGAAAGGAAAGAACTTAGCAAGTCCTGTAAACAAATATGAACCACATGTCATGTATCACAACTGTTTTTAAATTTAAGGGAACCAGCTGTGCATATGTAGCCAAGAATGAACATACTGTGACACTGTCCAGGACAGAGCAAAATATATGGCAATATGCGAGGCTGCAAGAAAGGCCATCTACCAGTACGTGACAGATTTTAGAAATAAATAGTTTGGTGGGAGTGACAATGACAACCAAGGGACTCAAGAATTAGCAAGTGACCTAGTACTTCATAACAGGATGAAACACATCATTTCATTACAGTCACAATATGTCAGGACAAGCAAATTTAATGTATCTGCCAACCACAAATAACAGTTGATATTTTTACTAAGGCTTTATTAAACAAGCAGAAACACCAAGGTTGTGTAGAGCCCTAAGAATTAACCACTGACAGACACAATCACAAGATGAAGAAAGAGTCTTATTGTAACATCTTTGAATCTGATTGTGTTACTGTATATTAATTCAATGACAATGCCATCTATTGACACCTGTATATAACTAGTCTAAGCCTACTCTGGAATGATACTTCTATTCCGTACCTTTGTTCCTTCTTATTATGGGTTTGGAGATAATTTTATGCTAAAGCCACAGAAGTAATAAGAACCAGTCAGACCACGCATATTTACCTAATATAAGTGTAATGTAAAGATCATGGAAATATCACACTAACTGCCAATGTAAACATATTCATGTAAAAGCTTCAGCAAAAATTATATTTTCCCATTATTTTCTCAGTATGGTACATTGCTAACAGTGCATATTATGGGTTTGTCTGAATGGCAGGAAGTTCTTAAAACTTCAGTTCTCAGGTGTAGTCCAGTCCTGGCACAAATGAAAGGAACTGGAACACCCACTTTACAGTAGCTCCCATCAAGTATAAAAAAAATATTAACCAACATACACTACAGTATACAGCAGATACATATTCCTAGATGTAAAGCTGGGATAAAAAGGTCATGAATATCAATTGGGACAAAAAGAATTTCTGAAGTGTGTACAAGCATTAGCAATTGAGCTGAGGATTTCTAGGCACCAAAGAAGAAGCAGGAGGAGGAGGAGGATAAGGAGGAGAACAACAACAACAACAACTCAGCTGTTCAAACTCACAAAAATGAAGGTAACATGCATGTTACAGGTTGTTGCTTACATATAAAGTTTTGTCATCTAGTAGAAACATATACATCCACATTTTCCATGTAAATAAATATTCTGGGCTATAGAAAGAAAAGTGAATGATATGCATCTTAGAAAATGGATATACTGTATTAATATTTCACATGTCCACGCAGCCTGTTACCAGCATATCAAGATAAATAACACATCATCCAGGTTTTTTTAGAGGGCCCCGTAGCAGATGCTACGGATGCATCGCAGCCTTGAGGCTTATTGTGCGACCCTGTGATGAAGATGATCAGTTTTTCTCGTTTTTCCATCCAATGGAGCACTGGTGGAATGAAATTGACAGGGGAAAACCGAACTACTCGGGGAAAATCCTGTCCCAGTGCCACTTTGTCCACCACAAATCCCACATAGACTGACCCGGGCATCATCCAGTTAGTAGTCTTCTTTGTTTTGATATGGAGACCCACCACTCTGCGTATCAGCAATCTGATTGTAAGATCAACTTACAGTTGATAGTTGGGGAATCAATCACTCATCTGGGCTCTGTCTGGTGAATCAGGAAATCAAAAGGGCTATTATAACCAATGCTGCTGGGTGTCGAGTATTAGCTGCTAGATATCTTTATTAAGCCTGCACAGAGGACTACAGTTTTATAGTTTAAATGTGGCAAAGCACTTGAGATTAGTTTACAAGAACAGGAAGCATGCAATCTGGTGCCATTTCTAATTTACACCCTTACGTTAGGAACGAAAGGCTGCATTCAATCCTGATCGTAGAGTTCTCATTTATTAACCATGTGGAAACCTACTGTCACACAGTGGCACTCTCAAGTTACACATTTCAGTGGAAGGCGGCATACTGCTGCCAATGTTCACTTAAAAATCATCCAGGCAGGCAGTAATTGTTGAGACTTCTGCTACAAGCTCTTCTATAGAACCATCCAAATTGGCACTTGTGTAACAAGGGTGCAAATCATGTTTCCACAAACAAACTGCTTTTTAAAATAAATCACTCCAAAGTTAGGAATTTCCTTCTGAAGCATACTCAGAGAGATCTTTAATATGAGTGGCCTCCAAGAAAAAACTATGTACTTGAGTGCTATGAAGAAACACTGAATAAAGTTTTAGTAATGTGCAGGCCCCCCTCCCCCCCAAAAAAGAACAGTGACCACACATAAGGCAAGGGATGCAAGTGGAAGGAAGAATATAATTGTTGTTACTGGACTTCCGCAAAATGATCAAACATTGTCAGAAAAATAGTTTCCTCTACCATGCCACAAAATGTCTAGAATGAATCACACAACACTAGCATGTGTTTTCAATTATGCTATGCAGACACTTTGGCTACACTGTTTGAAATGTGATGTGTTATCACTAGTTACAGATTTTCTGTTTGAGATATGATGACTTCTGGCGAGTACTTCAAAAAAAATACTTTCCAGTTTTACAGCACACATTTTATTTGTAAGGCATACAAAAGAAACAGCTCTAAATTTTAGCAGTTAAAAATCTGTTTCCTAACCACAATATTACACAATAAATATGAGTAACATCAATTTCCAGAGATAAAATCGCAATCCCTAATAACCAGCAATTGATATGTACAAATCTGCCAATTCCACCCCCCAAACCCCAATACCAATCGGGCTGTTCGTTCATGGACTAAGCAATGTTCTGTGCAATTATCCATCTCCATCTTTCTTTCAATCTCAAAACTTATGAAAGGGAAATAGGTCACGGAAGGTCTTGCTCACATAGCTTAAAACAGTAAAGTGAAATGAAAGCAGAGCATTTTCAAAATGTTTAAGTAAGTAACATAAAACTCATCTAGGACTTCCTCGGTGCCAAACTTAGACTAACAGGTACCACAGAGTAGGCACCCTTTCCTTTTACATGAGAATGAAGACAGAGTCTGTCTGTGGAATGACATACCATATTTTCCCCCCATATAAGATGATCCCTCTTCACAGTTTTCAGGAAAATACTTATATAGAACAAGATTAACTTTGTGCGCAATTACAGCGCAACCTCCCTAATTTTTCTGATATCACTCAGGAAAAAATTATTTCCATACATTTGGGTAAATACAGTACATCTTCCTGAAAGTTACAATAAACAGTGTCTGAAGAAACTACTGCCATAATAAAGAATGAGGATGGAACAAAATTACTATTGAAAGATCAAGCAACATGAATTAAAAAGGATTATTTCATTTTGTGAAGTTAATATATACAGTATTCATAACAGCTTTGCAATGGATAACACAAAATTAACCATACAATTTTCTTCATTTCTGTAGCTTCACATCTCATGTTTTTGTTGCAAAATGCACAATGACAAAGAATGTCAGAATTATTTGAACTGGGAAGGATAATTAGAGAGAGGGGTTTATTATAAGGTACTATCTGGGTATTGTTAGAACAGGCTAAGAAAACTAAATTAATTTACAATGCCTATTACAATAATTCTCTGCAGGAGCATTTCAAACACAACAGAGAGTTACCAGAGCGCTAAATAGGTTGTCTAAACCATAAGACAGTGCTGACCCTGAATTCAGTTAGATTTATGTATTATATTGATGTATATGACCACTTTACCCATACTGTCATCTTCTTAGATACATAACTAATCTGTATGCTAAGAATATTTATATGCCCTTAATACAAAGTTAGAAACACATTTACTTTGGCATTCACATTTAAAATGAAGGACCAAACAGCAAACAGACATGGGTCACATATACTAAGCTATACTTCAGACAAGCCGAGATTTACATGTTTTTAAGATATTAGCTTCAAATATACCATATGGATGACTGTTATCCACATTTATATGCACATTCCTCATTTCAATCGAGTTCTTAATTCACTGTACAGTAATCTGCGCTCTTCTGGGGTATTACGCGATGTCATGTGGTACCACACGATGCCGCATAATAACCCAGAAGAGCACAGATTTTATCAACATCGCGGCGGAAGTCTGAAATCAAAGCACTGTACAGTAAATCCCTTAACTTACATACCTCCATGTAATGATGATATCTTTAACGAAAATGAAATGAGGAGCAGGAATATATTCATATTGTACCTCCATAAACCAAAAGTTGTGTAATAATCATATAATGAATGCACAGAATTAATTATGACTGATTTATTACTATTTTAGCAGGTACAATACCTTTGGTGGGAGATATAACATACTGGTGTCCTGAAAACTGCAAAATCACAGATGTTTGTGTTTATCAGAAACTTTGTTCACTGTATTTCCTGGTAAGAACTTTAGTGGCTGAGCTGGATCAATCATCCATCATCCAGCTCCAGCTAATTAACACAATTCCCCTACACTTGGAAGTCAAAGCTCATATGAATTAGGTAGAAGGCTACGAAGATTATGCACTAATGTTTTCTCTAGATAACCATAAATTTGAATTTTCTAAATTGAGATTGCACTGAAAGCATTAAGCAAATGCAACACTGCATGCATGACTTCAAGGTAAATGCTGCGAATGTTACCACTCACTGCATCGTGATAGTCAAGGTTTGTAACAAATGCACAGAACAGTCTGTATGACACATACACAAGTAAACACTTTGAAACATTTGCATTTCATGCATTAATAACTGATCCCAGATTACAATTGTTCAGCAAGTTCTGGCTCAAACACTAATTATTCCATACATCTGTAACACAATTTTCTGAAAATTCTTATTTTTCTGGTGGATACTGACAGTGCATTTCAGGTTTTTGTTGGGTTTTATACAAATAATTTCCTTACAACTTTCACAGAAATTGCTTCATTATCCTGAAAGCATCATTTTATGCCATGTCCACCTAATTCACTAATATGTTAAAGCAAGTTAAACAAATCTTCCATCCTTTCTTTGAGAAATACCTCTTAACAGAATGATGCATTGTCTGTTTCACAATCTGTCAAATTTTTGTACTCTTCCCTTTAACAGCCTCTATGCTTTACATTCAACGGTACAATGTTGAGTTGGCAGTGACTATCATAAAGTATTTAGATGGCAGTGATTTTGCATTATAATAACCAAAAGAGCAGTATCAAAACATTACACTGCTAGGTACTGCTTGTAGAAAGTAAGTTTCAAGTTTGAAACATTTATTACAATAACTGTCTCTTATTGTTGTGTCACTCTACACACAGCATATGTGTGGATCACACAATTTTCAGTCACTGCCAGATCTGCACTAGGAGACCAAGGATTCAGCTGTACTAGGAGTCCAAGGGTTCAGAGCACATTTTACATCTTCACAGAAACCTTGTTAAATAAATATGCACACAGTTTGCACCAGAAGAGTAAAAATACAAGTACAGAACCACAACCAGTTCTTTGAAAACTATCTACTTCATGCACTATAAAGTTCAACTTACATATTCTAAATGTTCAAAAAATTAATATAAATTAAAGTACACAAATTGAATATACTTAAAAAAAAGGTTAAATTAAGAAATGTCTGTATATATTCAAGTTCAAACAATTGGGGTCTCTAGAATGTAGTTACATGGAGGTCATACTGTAATCTCACACAATGACACCAAACCACATTTCATCCTTCCAACTTAAAATTATAAGAAGGATATGGATTCAGGACTGCTGAAATTTCATGAGAGTAGAGATGGATGGGCAGCAACAATCAACCACAAAACTAGGGTGATCTAATCAGTGTGGGGGGAAACGTTCCATCTGTAACTCGCTGAACAAGTGACATTATACAAGGACTTCATTTATACATTTTACTACCAATAAATCATCAGTGACCATATAAGTTATAAGATTTGAAGCTTTCAGAGTGAATGTATGCAATCAGCTGTGTGACAACAGAATTTATTTCCACTTATGAAACTGCCTCTGTCTCCATCATAAAGTATTGGTTAATGAGCAATGGCAGCACATATGTTCAAGGCATTCTCTTGGAACCTGGTGTGCTCAGCTCAGACCATTGAGGAAACAAATATAAGGTGGAGTCTGTGGTCAGTCATCATATGGTCCATTGTTGATTAGATGTAGGGACAGTCTGTTGGTCTCAGCATTCATGCAGCAAAGCCCATTGCACTAAACAGGATAGACTTCTTCCAAAGCAATTCCAGGTGCTGGACTTGCGGAGCTGGAAGAACACCTTAAGCGTACACATCATCTTCACTTACCATAGCAATCCACAATAATGGAGATAGAACATCCAAAACACTGATAATAAATTTACCTTCACAAAGCTGATTGCCTAAAAAACTTACCTGAAATCAGTGACTGTGTATACAAATGCAAGAGAAGGAACAGTTTATTACCTGAGTAAGGAATAGAGACCATCAGATAGTTTCACAACTCACACATACCACTGTCAATTCACATGTAATCTACATGCTTCTAGTTGTTTTGTAACTCCTTACTCAGGCAATGGTAAATTTCTTCTTATATATTTGTTTTTATGTTATTTACATATACAAGCTTCTTCATCCCTTTCGCAGAATTAACATTTTGAAATATAATAGCTAGCTTTGTACAGACATACATTCTAATCTATGTACATCATGTAAAGACACATTTTTATACTATACATGATTTGCTGTGTAACCAACTTAAGAATGCAAGACAACTGATAAGTTTTATGAACTAGTTTTACAACTTTCATTCAAATATCACATAATTTACACAGCCTCTATATATAAAAAACTTGACTGATAAATCTTTAGTAAACTATTACACTCATTATTTATGCCTCCACATAATTTACACATCCCTACATTTAGATATTTTAGCCCCAGATTTTGGTTACATGCATACAAATATAAGTAATTAATCACATAATTTGTGCTTATATGTTTGCCAGCCTCCAGGTTTGTGTATCATGAGTATGAACATGCATGTCTTTCATAAGTAATACAAGCACTTACATGTGATCAAGTCATACGATACATGCTCAGGCAGGCCCTGCCAATGTCTATGGGAATGCCGCTAGGTGAAAGAGGAAGAGGCTAAGAGACACACAGAAGGAAGCATATGCCATTAGTGGCATCCAGACTACTTTTGATTCTGCTGCTGCTGTGTGCATTGGAGTATATGTATCAGAAAGGATAGCCAAATAACAGCAAACGTGAACAGCATATTTTCTGTCAGCTTATAGATGTTACATTTGTCACCAAGTAATTCAAAATGTGTATCAGCAATCCCCACAATTTAATTCAACTTTTCATGAGAGATATAATACCGTTTTACTCAATGTGATGGATTACCAAAGCGATTGGTCTCTTTTGAAATACTCAAATGTTAAAAAGTGAAACCTGCAATGACACATGTCACACCATGCAGAACCATGTATAATAAAAGAGCAGAAAATTAAAATCCTCTAAATAATTCAGTTTGGCAAACAGAAATAATTATTTGTTAACTGAGATAATCACAAATTGTATATTAATAAAATACAGAACTTCCTCTTTTGCATAGGGGACTGAAGAATTCTGGGTAAAATTGATCCATATATTTTATTAAAAAATCCCAACAAATCTCTTGACAACTGACATCAAGGATTGATAGAATCTGTATAATTTTTATGCAAAGATGGATTTTTATTTATGAAGCTAACAAAAACTTTATCCTTCTCTATAAACCTGCAACAATGATAAAGTAGTAGTTGCCATGCAACATACCTCAGCATAGTTGTTCTGCATTCCAATATTCACCGCCTTTGTCTTAACACTGCTACCTCTGTCACTCCTGCTCACAGACCTTGCAGCACTGGCAGATTAGAGAAACTGGTTGAGCATGCTTGTGTGATAAAGGCCACTGCACACTGTTTGTTACATTGCTGTATTATTTTCAGTCACAAGCCCAATTAAACATGCACTCCACCTCACTTTCTGACTAGGCATGGCTGCTAATGTTTGGCAGCATCATTATATTTTCGCATTTCATTATACTGCCTCTTCCTACACTGAGACAAAACTAACTCCTGCGCAATAAACACACATGTACTTCTACAAAACTGAAATCAGATGGTGAGGAAACTGTCACAAAAACAATCTATCATCAATTGGGCTCTCGAGTCAAATAGGGTAGGTGTGGGTGCCTTATTGTATTCAATTGTCAAGGGGTTTATCATCATGCATATTGTCTTACATTAAATTAGCAATAATTAGCAGAAATTTAGAGCTACAATACTGACTTCATGCATGTAATTACCAATGGTGTACATACTGGACACCTATAAGCAGCAGAATAAACTCTGACACTAGTGGCTTAATGTCTGACTGTTCAGATGTTATATCTTGCCTGACTGCTTCACAATAAATTTCCAAAATGGTTAAGACTATTTCTCCTCATCACGTACTTAATTTAACTTCATGAAAACTGGAGTCACACTTTCATGATTTTTATTTTACCTTTATCTACAAACTGGTTACAAAATGAAAATTAAACAGTCCATAAATCTCATCAGTTTTCATTGGTACAAAATGGCTGTCGTTATGTAGCAACCTAATGTTCAGTGTCTTGTTACACAATAATTATAATAAAAATTACAAGCTGTATTTTGAACCTAGTACTCATTTGCTTTAAAAAACAAATATATTTAACATGTATGGGTGTGTGTGTATCATATATTTAAATTAATGACTTTAAATATCAAAAGATCTTGCACATTCAGTTTGTGAACCACACCACTTAAAGCTGATATTGCTTATATTATCTAACCACACTGGAGACAGAGATACGCAGATTACTTACTTTGTAAAAATATATATTCATCAAAAGTAAGTACTCTGAAAACCTCTTTCTGAAGCAGGGACGTTACATTATGCAGCAGTCCAGTGTAACATGTCCATAGTGACTAAAATGTTAATATTTCTAGTCACTCCTTCTCACATACAATCTACTATATCTTTTATAACAATATACTTTGTAAATACAGAAATATATTACTAAAAAGCTCATTTAAACAAACCTAATCATGAAAATAAAAAACGGGTAGGGCCACAAAAATATTAAGGGCATGACATAACTATTTACAGCAGTTCCCAACCTGCAGGAACTGCAGCTACTGAATTTTGTCTGTTAAGGTTCAGTGTACGTGATATGAACCTTAAGTCTTAAATGTTTCATGAATTATTTTCCAGTAACATACAATCTTCTCTGCTTCCTTTTCTTTAAACTAAAAAATTCTAATGAACTTAGTATTCTAGAAGTTGTTTCTCAAAAATGTACAAAGATGCCAGATTTCATTGAAGGACTATATTAAACATTAAACGTTAATTTCAAAAATAATCACCTCTTAAAGAAGTAATTAGAAATTATACATTTAATGTACATCAAAAAAGTATATAGTTCAAGTATACTAGAATCTGTTACAAACTCCAAAATATCTATAGTCAAACCAACAAATGCACTACAATTACTAACAAAGTATATCTTGCAGCCCCTACATATGTTTCGGCAACTAATTTGCCATCTTCAGGGGGTAAATTAGTTGCCAAAACATATGTAGGGGCTGCAAGATATACTTTGTTAGTAATTGTAGCGCATTTGTTGGTTTGACTATATCTTAAACAGAATGCACAGTACATATAATATAAAATTCCAAAATATCTGTACAAACCATAATTAATGCAGCACACAGCCTCTGAACTCCACAGGTTAGGAACTGTAACACTGAGGTATTACACTACAATAAAATTCATGTATGGTGTTCTGCTATCAGAAGCAATGCACTTTAGTTATCGGAAGAAGGAAAAAAAATCCCTCTTTAAAGGAATAATACACGATTGTGCATGTCATTAGGAGTTGTATGATAATGCTTAGTCTGATGCAAACTTTTTTACTGTTATGACTTCATTATAAGGCAACCACGTTTTGAGTTCAAATTTAATGTTAATGACATTTAATGTAAAATGCAAAAGAAGAAATTAAAATTTTTCACATAGTCTGTATCAGCTCTTACAACATGTCTCCTCCTTCAATCATGGTGTGCTTCCATGTGTATATACGGTTTAGTTTCAGCCATCTCTCCATTATGCTGTAAACTCATACAATCAGTGGTGTCAGAATGATATTTGAGATTGAAAGGCTTTAAACAGTAATTAACCCTTTGATTTCCAAGCTTTCTTGTACAACATGGAATGAAGCTTTTTTTTATATTTTTAGAATTTCAACAAACAAAATCAAATATGATCCACACACAGTACAGTATGTAGCGATCAACAATCACTATTTTCATCACATTATTCCAAATTGGTAACAATTTCACATCTTTTGTAATAAGATTTATCCACATGCTCTAGAAGCTGCCGATGGCTGACTGTGTGTTACTTTGTAACTATAAAATTAAAAAAGCACACAATCTGAAATTAGATTCACCAAACAGTACGAGTGGAACACTTGGACAGAAGAATTAATAATATGAACTAAATGGAAAGTTACACAGCTATTAGCCAAAGCAAAATCAGAGTACATACATTCACATGCAGATACTGTCCGGCACACTTTCATTTACTTGAGGAAATGTATGTACAGACCTTTCAAAAGGGCTAATGATAATTTTCAAACATAATAATTTAGTTGTGTTTCACCACTCTAGGCCCAGTTTATATCAATAACAAATTTTCTTCCAAATGTATGAGGGTCACATGAGGCAATTTAGTGCTCTTAATAATGAATAACCAAAAAGAAGGCCTAGTTGCCAATTACAAGTGCACTTGAAAAAGCATTTCATCAGAAATGACATGACATGAGAACCTACATCCAACGATTCCAGCACACATTACACACCACACCTCAGCTTAAGCTGCTAGAGTATCTACAGGTAGCAAATGTCTATGGATATTTGAGGTGTAAGCCACTGTTATAACTCCATATCTTGTGCTTCATCCTCACTGAAATCTGACATAGAAGACTCACTGTCTGATGATACACCTTGATTTTCTTGCTCCCGCAGGGCTTCTTCTGTTGCATATTTTCTTACATACTCTGAAAAAGTGGTATTACTTAACATATAGTTCCCTAAACATCTGCAATCAGAATTACTTAATTCATACAAAGGGAAAACAGTTTAGCCACACATGCATAAAACCACAACATAATGGGAAGGCTGTCAATTTTGAATATCACCCCATCAACACTAGACAATCTTAGCAAATGATGGAATCAATAAATAAAACACCCCCCCCCCCCTCTCTCTCTTTCTCTCTCTGTCACAGGAAAACTGAAAATAAAAATGCATTTGTGAGGTTTAAGCAATGCCCAAAATAAAATATTACCCAAAACACACCAGACAGCCAATTTAATTACCATATGTTTATGATGAGGGCTGGATGGAAAATAAAATAACTCACTGACAAACTACAGCTAGATACTTATTTAGGTTCATCCAACAAATGTACACCTTTATTTTCTATTATTCAACACATATATTTCATTGAAGATGGTCCAACATGTTTCAAACCTTATATGTTGTTCAATCTTCAATGACATATATGTACTAATAATAGAAAATAAAAGTGTACATTTGTCGGATGAACCTAAATAATAAAAAAATGTACAGTACGAATAACATAAAAAAAGCTAGATACTTATATTGTCATTATATCATTGTAACTGTAAAATCAGAAGAAAGTGGACCACAATACACAAACATTTAAATTTTAAACCAAAATTTAAAATCCTTATTATGAAGTATGTCTATGGGAATTAATCAAACATCAATTAACAGTTTAAAGCTGTTCATTAGATACCATGGAGGAGTGTATCCAGCTAAGAATCATATCATCATAGTACAGTACACACAATCAAACTGTGTATCCTTCTGCACTCCAATTATAACTTCCAACATGTTTCAGTCCTTAAACCATCACTGAATCTTAGTGTTCACTCATGAAAGAGAGAGGTGTCCTCTTTAATGACACAAACAGCAAAAACTATATAGCACTGGTGGTACATGGATTAAATATGTATATAGGGTATTGGTGGCATAGTAAAGAAAGATACACAATCTGACTATATCTGTGATGGTGTAGTTATTAGTGTTCTCTGGTTATGTATCCAGGTACAATTAATTAAAGCACATGAAAAGGGCATGGACAAATCTTATGTATTTACTGGTACCGTGTGTCTAAAATATCTTGGAAAGTATGTCATTATCAGACAGCCACAAAGATCACTGCATAAGGAGAAAGTTACAAACATGTAGCCTGTATTTTCAACAATTTCTGATATTCATGTAACAATATAAAATTCAAATACATCGGCACAGTACTTCACTCACGTGATCCCAGACATGTGGGTAGTGTTACACAATTACTCTAAAATCACAGACATAAGATATATGAGATTTTCAGCACCCGTCCAGACCGGCCCTGGGGCCTACCCAGCCTCCTGTACAATGGGTATTGGGTCTCTTTCCTGGGGGTAAAGCGGTGGAGATGACCACCCACCCCCATCTAGCGCTGAGATTAAGAAAGAGTAGAGCTATACCTCTACTCCCTCTCTGGGCCTTCATGTCCCGTTCTAGGGAGAACTTTACCTTTTTTTTTTTTTCTTCCCAATGGCTCGACAGCCCCTTGGGGGCCTAGGCCACCTCATTTTTCGAGGCTTCACGATCACACTTTTTAGACACACCACACTCGGTAGGACTCCTCTGGACGAGGGACCAGCTCGTCGCAGAGACCTATACCTGACAACACACAACACTCACAAGAGACAGACATCCATGCCCCTGGTGGGATTCGAACCCACAATCCTAGTAAGCGAGCGGCCGCAGACCCACGCCTTAGACCCCATGGCCACTGGGATCGGCGAACTTTACCTTTATTAAATCATATTACTTTTACTAGGAACTCGTAGTACCTCATTCTTTTGGTTTATAAATAGTAGTTTCATAACCTGCATTTATGAAAACCAAGTCTGAGAAGGATTCCTTATATGAATCAAAAAAGTCCATGACAATAGCCAACATAAAACATACTTTTTAGCTAAAATGTCAAAAAAAAGTTGAATATTACTTCGTAATATAGAAACAGAACGGAATAGCTACAAACATGGAGGAGAAACAGAGCATTGGATAGGTGATAGCAAAGAAAGTATAATCATGGACAATACTTTCCAAATCTGTATGCCCAACTCATTAACAAAAAGGACACCTGTCTTGATATACAACAGGCAAACTTACATGAGAAAATGAAAGCAAGATAACTGCAACCCATCAAACACTATATACTAAATAATTACTCTACATAAGTAATAAAATCTAAAGGTCAGAGTAAATGTAGCTTGTGCCAATAATTTGACAAGACTTCAGAACACTTAACAGCACCAGCAAACAGCATCTGAACCATCACACCCTGTTACACTTAAATTCATCTGTAAACAAGAGTGAAAAAAGAAAGGCACATATACTAAAATGATTTGAAACAAGTCAGGATAATCAAGTCACCATATTATGGAACCAACAAATTACAAGACAATTACACACTATCACAAACCAAACATCATACTCAGTAATATACTGTGTATCATTAGTCGTATCTCTGAGCATGCCAGCTATCACTGCAGTTTTATCACACAGGGAGACTGCATGCCCCAGGTATTTAAATTCCACTTTTCCCCTGCAGTTCAACCTACGTTATTGCACATAAGTGTCTCACAGTGCTGGCCTCCAACTTCTAAGCAGGCTTCACAATGTCTGAAAATATTTCTTGACACACAAAGGAACTACAGGCTTGACATAAAAAATATACTTTTCCCTAGCCATGCCAGGAAGATTATATGGAAGTAGGAGAGTATTGCTCTGCTCATTCTTACCCTCAGCATTAGATGGAAGTGAGTGGTCAACTTCATGCCAAAGCCAATTTATGCCTGGCAAAAGAACTCCCTACAATACCCACTGAACAGCAGGCTGGGTAGGCTCTAAAGCCAGTTTTGGTATTGCTCCTGTTGGGAATCAAACCCCAGATCTTCTGGCCTGTAGCCTAGTCACTGTACTGACTGTGACATCCTGGCCTATTTGTCTTCAAACATTAGCAATTTCTCTTTTAATGTTATCTTTCAGTCCTTGCAAAGAATATGGAACACAACTATCTGTTACTCTAGCTGTTCAGATTGCTGTTTCATGTAAACCATGCCTTATACTAGAAAAACATAAGTTCTGGATCCAGAATTCCATTGGCTATCATTTCTTGAAACTACCTGTCATACCTGCTTCTCGCTTCCCACTCTAGAAGAAGGAGGTGTAATATTAAAAGTCTTGCCCTGTGAGCTGACAATTCTGGCACCCCACACCTAACAGCAAACTGGCAAAAAGACTTTCAGGGACTTGTTTCCATTTGAGCACCAGTATCATCCAACTTCTCTTCAGTTAAAAAGTACCGTATATTCTCGAATCTAATCCGCACCTTTTTTACAGTTTTAGAGGGCTAAAAAATCAGATGCGGATTAGATTCGCGTGCGGATTAGATTCGCGGTCTAGAGCTGGATTTTGGAAAAATGATTGAGCTGCTGTACAATATAACAATAACGTAATTAACGTAATTAATAAACAACGTAAGAACAATACAATAATCTATTATTTTATTATTTATTATTATAATTTATTATTCATCAGACTCGCCGTCATCATTCATAATTCGAGGAATGTTCAAAGATCTGGCCTTCTTTATCGCCTCCTCGCGAGTAGATCATAACTCACAAACAGTCCAGTCTTGCGTCTCTCTTGAAAAAACGTGAAGACTGCATCATCAATTTCAGGAAATCGTCCTTTCTTGGGTCCAGTGAATTTCCTTCGTGACGCCTCACACCCGCTGATCGCTGCCTTGTGTTTCCGCCATAGTCGAACGTTGCTTTCATCAACTCCAAAAATTGCAGCGGCTTTGCGGTTTCCATTCTCCTCTGCGCACCGAATAACTTCACGTTTGAACTTTGCCGTATATGAGAGTCGTTTAGATTTCAGGTGTCCCTCTTCCATAACTACGGTACACGACAAATTGGAACAAGCACCTCCCACGTTTCAACAACTAAAGATCAGCTGGCTTCAGACGAGATTGCGCACGTCCGTTGAGAAAGGCCCCGCCTCTATCGGTATGACTCATCGGCCACAGGCGTAGCGTCGGATTTTAACGCATTGGTAACATCCAATATTATTCAATCAGTCGCCCCGTGGGCAAGGGGTGGTTGAAGGAAAGGTGCGGATTAGAATCGCGAACTAACTTTTTTTCGTTTAAGAAGTCGCCAAAAACTGGGTGCGGATTAGATTCGGGTGCGGATTAGATTCGAGAATATACGGTATTATTTTTTAATTTTTTTTTTTTTTTTTGGCCAATCACTGAACTTGTCATTCAGACTTTTTCCACTACTTTGTATGTTGTTCTTTTACATGACACTGCCAGCATGGGACAATTTATACAAAATTTTTGGCAACATTTTTTTCCATAAAACACATTCTGTAAAAACACTTAAAATAAGCACTCCTTGTTAACTGAACAAATCTCACTTTCTCTTACTCTATGACTCACAACACATGCTTGAGAATCTGTCTCATATGCAGGGCTAAAAGGAAGAGCATGGGAGCTCAGAACTTTAACCAAACCTGTACTGTATTTTCCTATGGTCAGGGACATGATTAGAGGTACTCTCTGTAGAAGAGGAAAATGTTTACTGGTTGACATTGCTATACCAACTGATAAAAATGTACTAAAATACATAGAGGTACTGACTGAAGTACAGCGTATGTGGAATGCAAGTGCGAAGGTGATAATAATATTTACAAGACATCACTGGTAAATGATGCAATGTGGAATTACAGAAGACAGCCTTTCTGGGAATATCATGCATCTTGAGTGATACTAAACACAGACTACTTTTAATTTTGAACGTACTTTCTGAGAAGCTATTACTTGACAAGCCTTAACAACACAAGCTCACGATAGGATGCCCTGTAATGTGGTGTGAAAACTGTGGTGGTTATGATGACAGTACTGATGATGATAATGATGAAGTTGATGATAATGACAACAACATATTCATAATTGTATGCAATACAAATCTGGAATATTATTCAATCTTACAAGCATCTGTGCACAAATCCAGCATGTCTGCCCACGAACTACTGAATTCTTTTGAATCATAACATGCTTGTGTATTTCTCAAAAGAAGACAGTAACAAAACAAAATCTGTAGGACTGAAAAGTCTGCAGTATGAATGCTGCTTTTATGCGTTCTAACCGCAACTCCTCGTATTTTTTAAAGAGAAGTTAGAAAGATATTGATATATAATCTTTCAAAGGCAATGTCTAGATTTGTACCAACTTCTAGTACCTGGAAAATGTTAATTATAGAACAAGAAATGACATATAAACATGCTAAAAATGAGAACTTAAAATAAGAGACGCTTTGTTCTTTCATCCATGAGTACACATAACTGTTGTGTTTTTACTGGACCTTCTTCCTTCCAAAACGATATAAGACTATGTTCTGTACAGGCATACACAAGAATAAACATTACTGATTTCATGAAGTAAATCACTGAAAACACTGATGATATAAACTAACAATGGCTACACAGGGAATTCCTTTTAATGCATAGGAACCCTCTCTGAAGCACATTCCAAAAGCACTTAGAAAGATGGTAAGACTGAACTATGTGCATCAGAAGTCATAACTTAAAATACATCTGTGGAAAGACAGCATAATGCACATACATTACAATAAAAACACATTTGTACAATGCAATTTGTTACCTTGCACTTTTTTCTTGTATTCTTCTGGTTTATGTAAATACATAGCAGCAGCATCTCCATTCAGAGGATCAATAGGATTTGGATACGTTAACAACTGGGGCAGGAACGACTCGAAAATATTAGAAAGATCTAAAACAAGAAAATAGAAAAGTTGCAACACACAATCTCAAAAAATTCATGTTGAAACGCTGTAGATAACACTTGCACTATATCTAAAGGTTCCATTAAAAGCCGATCTTAATATCAGAACAACTGAAACTTAAACAATAAAAACAAAACCTAAACAAACATGCATCAAAGTCATCAAAACAGGAGAAACAAAGTGTGTCTTCTGTACATTATTTAAAATTAGACTGCAATTCACACTTGAAATGGAAACAGCAGTTTACTCCTGAAAGTCATTCTATCCCAACATTCTGAGGAAACAGCAAAAGTAGAAGGAAGTATATTCCAAAGGTAAAACATAAGGTAAAGCTGCCCCTCTGCACACCATGGAGGCATATGAAGGAGTGAAAGTATAGCTCTGCTCATTCATAACCTCAGCTTTAGAAGGAGATGAGTGGCAAGCTTCATCTAGCCACTTTATTCCCAGGAAAAGAAGCACATGTACCTACTGTAAAGGAGGCTGGGTGGACCCCAGAGCTCCTCTGCATGCTTTGGAGTGGAGAAATATCTCTTGCCCCTGCTGGCAACTGAACCATGATTCCTCAGTTATACAGCCCATAGTCTAGTCACTAAACAAAGTACCATTATCCTTGCTCCCCGGCACATAATCTAGTCACTAAAGAAAGTACATAAGCCTGGTTCCCCAAAGTATATTCCAAAGGAGAACACAAATGTTACCTAATTCATTCCTTGCTATTTTGTGTTCCTCACTAACCATGGCATTCATTCACTACACATATGACTCTACTATTACAAAGTCAATTACATCACAGATTCAGAGTCACGAATGATCTTTCTCGGGTACCAATTTCTATTTTGTACAATTAATTATTTTTGGGAAAATTGTACTGTCTGATTTAAGATTCATAACATAGAGGAGTTACACTGAAAAAACAAGAACTGAATTTACCTGACAGCCTGATAACTAAAATACAAAATGTTATCACAATTTTGTTCAATAGTTCCAATGCAATAAAATGCAACATTATATGTTTGTATACGCAGACAAATGCCACAACGGTATAATTAACACAGAATTTTAACCATCCTCTGTATTTTATATATTTTATATCAAACCGAAAAAATCAATATATGTATGTAAGACTTTTACGTTTTATACTCATAATGTTTATGTACATAAACTACCCTGCACTTTAAATTTAGCTGCTCAAAGCTATACATAATGAATACTGCAGATGTAATTAGTTATATTTTAGCAAGTTTTAAATTTGGTGTAGGAAATCACTGAAAATGGCACAGACGTGCCAAAACATGTAAAAGTGGTGAAAGACCATACTTTTATGTATGTTTGTAACTTATGCATTGACTTCATTTTAACAATGAATGTTAACCAAAATACACAGAATGAATAACTTCCCCTTGTGTTTTATATTATATATACCGTGCATTTTTTGATAATTAATTAATTTTATTACAATCCAACAAATGCCCTACACTAGCAGTACACAATACACCACAGGACAGTTAACAACACAGCAAAAGGACAAGATCAAATGTGATCGAACAACTAGTATACATAGCCAGCTGTCAAACACAATTTAATTATCTTTTTAATATTTTATACTACAACTATCTTCAATTCTAAAGATTTTTAATAAAAAACACTGAAGAAAGATAAGTTATTACTATGAACAGAAAGACAAGTGATATTTAGTGCTGGTGGCTTACAAAATTATGTGCTGCGAAAGTGAGTGAAAAACAACTGGATGCATTGAAGATTGTTAACTCTCAACGACCCCCCTGAGGATGGCACAGGGTGTGCCGAAACATATGTAGGGGCAAGAAATCAGTGAAAGAAAGTGTATTGCATTGTTGGGTTGTAATAAAATTACCGTATATTCTCGAATCTAATCCGCATCCGAATCTAATCCGCACCCAGTTTTTGGCGACATCTTAAACGGAAAAAAGTTAGTTCGCGATTCTAATCCGCACCTTTCCTTCAACCACCCCTTGCCCACGGGGCGACTGATTGAATAATATTGGATGTTACCAATGCATTAAAATCCGACGCTACGCCTGTGGCCGATGAGTCATACCGATAGAGGCGGGGCCTTTCTCAACAGACGTGCGCAATCTCGTCTGAAGCCAGCTGAGCCTTAGTTGTTGAAACGTGGGAGGTGCTTGTTCCAATTTGTCGTGTACCGTAGTTATGGAAGAGGGACACCTGAAATCTAAACGACTCTCATATACGGCAAAGTTCAAACGTGAAGTTATTCGGTGCGCAGAGGAGAATGGAAACCGCAAAGCCGCTGCAATTTTTGGAGTTGATGAAAGCAACGTTCGACTATGGCGGAAACACAAGGCAGCGATCAGCGGGTGTGAGGCGTCACGAAGGAAATTCACTGGACCCAATTATTATATTATTATAATAATAAATAATAAAATAATAGATTATTGTATTGTATTGTTCTTACGGCACGTACAGCAGCTCAATCATTTTTCCAAAATCCAGCTCTAGACCGCGAATCTAATCCCTCGCGAATCTAATCCGCATCTGATTTTTTAGCCCTCTAAAACTGTAAAAAGGGTGCGGATTAGATTCGAGAATATACGGTAATTAATTCCCCTTGTGTGTTCAGAATAAGGGTAGTGCTCAGAAATTTTCAAAGACAGTAACTTTACAGATTACTGAAATTTCTGAAACTGGAATAACTTTCAGATGCAGAAGTAATTCAACACTGTGTTCATATATGAACACTTTCAGTAGGCCTACATATCATAAAGCTGTGCTTCCTTTTCTTGGCAATGATTTTGCAAGCAAATTAATTAATTCTAACACAGAATCTAGTCACAACTTATAACCAGATGTATATAAACACTGTGGTGATAACAAAAGAAGATTTGGTGTTCCAAACAAATAAAACATAAAGGAAGCAAGATGAACACATAACAAAGAAATGAATGAGATCATCAAAACTTATTGTTCTTAAATATACCATACTAAATTTAGTTTACTTAAACATAAAAATGTTAATTAACATACCATACAAAGCAGTCCAAGCTTGGTTGATAACATCTAAACACACAGTACCAGAGACTTCATCTATGTTTGGATGATAAACCTTATTCATGAAGCCAATAGAGGGTGATTTGAACGGATAATGTTCTGGTAAGTGAACTCTTACTTTCCAGATCCCACCTTCATATGGTGCTGAAAGAGTGTCGTAATTAATCAGACTTTGTTTCAAACCATGAATTTACTTAACATTATATATCAAAGCCTGATAAATTTTGGTGGTGAATCACATCCATCATATCTTCATTCTTCACACCCTTTCTTCCTTTCCTTAATCCCTTCATACCTTGACATTGTTTCTTAGTTGTTTCTCCCTTAAAACTGTGAATAAAATTACATCTTTATCCTTCAGATGAAACAGTCTTAAACATAAAATTATGTGAGCACATGAAACTATCACAAAAATGACAACATGCACACAGTCACATAACACAAATAAACTGCCAAAAATCAACCCTATTACACAGAATGTCCCAATGAAATGTCTATCACACTTCACATTCACTAAACAGACAGATATAAAAAAATATCAATAATGAAAACACAGTGTGTTAACCCATTACTATAAATGTATGGAACTTCTCATTAGTCACCCTGCCTGTACTGAATTTCATAAAAGCTAAAAGAACAAATTTCCTTACTTAAAATTTGGTACCTAGTGATGTCAATGTTCACACATCCAACAACAGATGGCATAACCTGCACCTTTTTGACCATTTCAGTGTATAAAATACTATCTGTAATCATTGATCCATAACTCAGTATCAGCCTGTTCATTTTACTGTTACTCCCACATCTGACAAAAGCATAAGTAATGTCCAAAGCATGAGAACTTACTGTACAAGAATGTAGCAGCTGACAGTATTTCAATGCATTAGCACTTGTGAGAGCTTCCAGTTGTACATTTATAATTATTCTATACAAAATCTAAAATTAATCCTTTTGTTAACAAAGTGTTACGATCACAAATGGAACAGACAAGTATAAGAGCATTAAAATATATCTGACTGCATCCCAAAATATACACAAATGTTTCATACTATAGGAATGATACCAATCAAACTTACTGCCTCGCGGTCCATAAAATTTAACACAAAATTCATTAAGACCGCCTAGTATGGTTACTTCATGTTTGCTTTCAATTCTGGATAGAAGTTAAGGAATAACATAAAATTTCCCACACATGTACACTGTCAACATTCACTCAGTCACTCACTGTCAAGAGAATAACATAAAATATAACTTGTCCTAAATCATGCAATGAAACAGAAAAAACAAAATTTTCCAAAAAGGAAATAACATAAGATTACCCTAATATTTATATTCACTCAACAAGGGAACAAAATAAAATGCATCAAATATTGCATAAAAGTAACATCAATTTAATCAGTGAGCAGGATCAAGTGACTTTCTTGGGGTAAGAATGTTTGTATCACACTTGCCAGCATCAATCTAATTTTTAACATTCATTAAGCTGGTACCAGTACATCTACTAGAATACATCCAGGCTGGAAAGGAGCATTTATACATCTACAGGAAAAGCTAGGAAACAACAAGGGCACGTACATCACAGAAACTAGTGGCAGCTTCATATAATTTAACATTTAACTGCATCAGTGAAATCATAACGAGTAGTCCATGATAACTTGCAACCATTCGTGATGTCATATACCAAAAACTTCACCTTACAACCTTTAACAATTTTCCAAACACCTTAATGAACCGACTGCTTTAATGGTTGTTTGTATACATTTTTACTCACTTTAGCTTACGAGTAAAACACAGAAACATCGACATTTGTATATGCTACGACTATAGCTAGTATTACGTGCCAGAACACATTACGAGTTAAAGTTTATTGTCTACTGAGAATACACGTAAGTAATGCTTGTATTTGACAAAAGAAAAACACTGACGTTAATATTCGCACTACCTGTTATGAGTATAATAATAAATATGTACAAACTAATAAACAAAAATCCTAATTAGCTGCACGAAAAAGCAACTTTTTCAACAGACCCTGCAGTATTCGTGGGCTGACAAGGCGCAGCCAGTTCACTTCACATACACGCATTATTTGTATTTACACGCACACACCTACGCACCCACTCCTCTCTAGGAATATCTTATTGAATCTAAACTCATGACAGGTTTAGTAGTAAACATACAAACACATGTCACTGGTTTAACAAACACTGGATATTAAATATTTCCGACTAATGGGAAAACTACCACTACGAAGGAATATCTCATGATTGGGAACCTGCACTCAGCAGCCATGAGACTAGGATCAGCTGATAGTCCACGTCAAGGTTGGTGTATGACCTAATATCAGTATTTCACACAAAGGATACAGTTTTATGACGTCTGTGTCCATTCGTCGTTTCCCTGCACTAGGCGATGACATTTTATCGATTTTATAAGGGTTAAAAACCCTCAACAGATTCACTACCTTAACTCCAGCACTATTGACACCACACTTTCTTCAATGTTTTGTTCAGACTTGCCATATGTTTAGGTATAACAATATCCACCAGAGCTCACTAGCGTTCAAAACGCTCACAATGACCATAAACGATAATGCAAGGACAACAAAGTTTCGAAATTAAAGACATGACATGAAGACGTGAAATAACGAAAGAGTTATCGGTAACTACCGTTGCAATACACATTCCAAGCACAGAGATCATTATAGCACTATGTAAATGGCTAGGCCTTTCCCGTCCTGCCTTGCTTCCTTTCCACATCAAGTGGAGTACTTCCATGACACAAAAAACATAACAACAAACTGTGCTGCGCACAACGTCGCGTTCTATCAGAGAGTACAGTCTTCGGGGGACGTATTACATCATGTGTCATTCCCACAGATCAGGAACCCCTATGTTTAAATTACTTGGCCATACACTGGCTAATGTACGAAGAAAGTATTGCCACGGTTTTCATTTGTAAAACGTTTTGAATATTTTTAATTACGCATGAAGTGCATACGTCGGAACGGAGATTGAATGGAATCATATGTTACTCGTACATACACGTTTGTGGATAATTTTGTACCGCAATGAAAGGAAGGCTGATAAAATTAATAGTTACACTATGTCATTTTTTACTCGAATGTCATTCCTACGCTTGTTTGTAAGTAAACGTAGGACACTTCAAATGCAATAACAAGCAGCGAAGATCAAGTATATAAATTGCCGCCCTTGAAATCCATTCCCACAAAATCAAGAAAATATCCGCCAGTGAAGTCATTAGAGGACCAAATTATGTTCCAGTTCCCAGCCACATCGTCTTCGGCTCTCAGATGCGTTTTAAATTGGTGTGAGAAGAGCAATCAAATACGCGCGTCCTTGTCAATGTATTTAAATAAGAGAAATGCTTGATATCGGGTACATTTTGAAATTTGTCATTATGTTAATATCAGTGTGAACATTATATATGTTCTGGTTAGTTGTCCCCAGACATTCCAAAACGCTTGATTTTTTACAGGCATTTAATTTCCACATAATAATCAGGAATATCACAGTAGTATAAGATCTCAATGAAATGTTTTGTACTTCTCTTTGAATATCTAATAAAATGTTTCAACTGCTGTTATCAATGAGATACAGACTTACGTTCACACATTTCGAACAGAAGATTTCTGTAAAATCTGTTTCGGGTCCAAGAAAATGCCTGTTATTTTGGAACAGGTTTCTCGAAATCTCAGGAACTAATCCAAGCAATTCTAAAACAAACTAGTGCTTTTTTAAAGTACATAAAATTTAGAGCATGTTACCTAATACCGACAGCAATTAAGTTTTACTGTCAAAGAAAATAAGTATAACCATCGAAAGTAAAAACTCGATGATAACTAATCTCTTTAGCATGAATTTCGCTGTTCTCGCTTGCATAGATCACATTTCTAAAAACCAACATCAACAGGAGTAGAACAATTTCGAGCATCAATACTTCTCCGCTGACCTTCATCCAGAGGGGGTGAATCAGCGAACTTTTGAAAATGGATATTTCAATAACGGCGTTTAATAAACTTATCAGATTGTCCGTCAAAGTATCAAGAACATCGACGACCTCATGTAGTGACAACCTATTGCTCTTGGGATCTGCGCTCTTCTGGGATATTACGCGGCGTCGTGTGCTAATTGTTTACCGACGTTTCGAGACAACGTATTGGTCCCATCTTCAACGATCAAGAGTTATTTAAAGATGGGACCGATACGTTGTCCCGAAACGTCGGTGAACAATTACCACACGGCGCCGTGTAATATCCCAGAAGAGCGCACATCTTATCAACATCGCGGCGAAAGCCTGAATCTAAATTGCTCTTTTCTGTTCAAAGGTTCACTGCTGCGCACTTTATTAGTAACCACTGTGATTGTAAATAGTCACGGATTACAGATTCTAGTCACTGCGCCAATAGTAGTGCTAAAACCGGTCGAATGGGCGCAGGACAGGGCGGGTTTGGATTCGACCGCTATCTCGCAACTGATTGCGAGTGCTGTATATGACACAAACCCAACAATGTGTAAAAATTAATGTGATTACAAAATACGACTGTTCGGAAACTTACATTTCCATCATTCTGACTGCACCTGCAGAGGAAGATGGAAAGAATCACTGTAGACGCTAGAACAAGTTGGAAGAGAAAAGAAGCAGTAAATATCGTTCATTTACTTTGTTCCATGCTATGCATTCTGCCATCTGTTAAGCCGGGATTAGACGGCGCGTGACTCGGCTCGTTTTACGTCATAACTGACGTCATTGACAAAGAATCGTATTCAAACGCGCCGTGTAACCGGCTTGGCGCGGCGTGTGATTGGTGGAGCGAGGCTCGTTGGATCGCCTCAGAAGCGGTTTTTTCACGATCCTCAAAGGGACTCGGCGCGGGCAGCTGTAGCGGCTACATGGCGCTTGCAGTGTACGCGCCAAGCCAGTCTCGTCCAAGCCTGTATACACTTAGGTCTGGTCTTTGTTTTCTGCTGTCGGGGTGCGCGAAGAGTGAAATTTTCTGTCCCACAATTGGTATTGGCTAGAATGGAGTGGTCAAAACGAGGACATTTTGAAGTTCATAGAACAACACGACTTATTCCACAAGCCGAGCCGAACCCACCCGAGCAAGGCCGCTGGTCGGCCATTTGCCCAGCTGCGCCGCGTCGTGTAGCCAGATTCTTTTCTGTTCCGATCTGTTGGCCGAGCAAGTGACGTCACGTCACTGGACGAGCCACGCGCCGTCTAATCCCGGCTTTAGACAGTTCTGTTCCTACTTCCAACAGTGGTCGGTCGTCTGGTTGGTTGAAAGCTATCCCGAACGTTGGTGCACTATTGTACCTTTTTAATTATAAATTATGTAAACCGCATGCAGATAGAAATCGCTAGCGATTACTGTCAATGGATACGTAGCTCTTCATATAAAGCGCGTCTTATTTTTGTATGATTTTACACAAACTTGAATCTTCTCGACAACTTTTAGTAAACCCCCTCAACGCCATATAAAAATTTCACGGAAATCCGCCCAGCAGTTCCATGCGGATGGGCGGACGGACCGACATGACGAAATAGTCTCTCTCCGCAACTTCGCGAACTTCACTAAAATGCACTTGCTACAGTGCAAACATTAACGTTCCACTGCATCAACTCTCGTAGAATTCATAACACCTCACCACTAAAGAAAGCTTCCATGCCAAAGAAATGTGCATAGCACAATGTTCAACCCTTGTATTGTGCAAAGTCTGTCTGAAATATCTACCATTCAATGTAAATTACATGATATTATTAATAACGAATTTCGCTCTCATATAATGATAACAACTGCCCAACATGGTGATGAGTTTTATTATGTATTCCCAATATGTATTTTTAAAAGCCCTCGCTTAAGTTGCGAAAAGCGCCTATTAGCTTCGTCATGTTCGTCCGTCCACGCATGTATCAACTCCGCTACCACTGGACGGATTTTTGTGAAATTTGATATTGCAGGCTTTTACGAAAATCTTCCAACAAAATCCTTATTGGGTTGAAATCAGTCAAAAATATCAGGCACTTTACAGAAGATTTAAGTAAGTCTACATCGTTGACAGTAATACAAAATATTTTGTAGCCCAATAACAACGCAAAAAGAACCCACTGCCGTGCTTCCACGGCAACACTCAGAAGTGTTATAGTTGAGAGTGACATGTGGCTCAAAAATACAAAACAAATGCGCTGTTGCATTTTCAAGGCTGCACTTGGAAGATTTTTCTATTGTTGAGTGATTTGCGACTCAACAACACAGATAACACTGTTGCATTTCCATGGAAACACTGGTTATGTGATTTGGGGGACTGACGTTTCATCTCCGGTTTGTAGTTGAATACACAAATTTATACCCGGTAATGACTGACAGGAAGCCTGTGTCTTGCATTGGTCATTCAAAGAGTTTGGCAGAAATAACTTTCCTTATCTCTGCCTGGACCTCTGTTTCAATGCATGGCACAAATGTTGTGCAAGCACACACCCATACACATACCACTAACAAATTTTCTTTCAGAATGTTCTGAAATGATCTGTATGAAATGCCAATAATTTTATTTGCTATCTGTTTGCTCATTGCACACCAATCTGATCGCAACTGTGCAAGTTGGGCCACATTTTCATCATTCCTCCGCACTGCTGGCCAGCTGCTGCATTTCTTGCCTTATAGTGAATAGTGACCATTTTGAAATAGGAAGTATCAGTCATACACAATGGATTTGTTAAGAGCTTCACTCCATAAACTGCACTGACATTTACAAGCATTTCCCCTACTGATTTCCTTAGTCAGCAAAAGAACCTGATGTTTTCCCACTGTCAAACTGAGAGTGTGATGAACACTGATGACACATTTCCACCCCATAGCTGACTGCAACACACTAACATATCTCCATCTGTTCAATCTTATTCCACAGACAGTGCACGGTGTAAGCCAAGCCTGCAGACTAAATCCCTCGTTTTAACAGTAAGTGTATCTCAATAGAACTGAACTCTGGACACTTTTGACCCTCCCACACATCTGTTAAGCAGAAACAGTGAATTTGGGTACTTATGTTTTAGACTTTGCAGTAGCACCTAATACATGTCAAGCAGAATTGGGAAATTTGGGTATTTATGTCTTAGATTTGCAATAATACCTAATGTACCTGGAGCAAAAATTGTAAATTTGAGTATTTAGGTGTTATACTTTGCTGTAACACCTCACCTGTTTTGTTCAAAACAGAATGGAATGTTGGAAAGTACCTAATACCTGTGGAGCAGATATAACAAACCAGTAAATGGTTTTTAACTCCCTCCATTATCTTCACAAGAGCACACATCTTTTAAAAGGAAATGCTTAGTCATCCTGTCAGATGTCTCAAATACAAAACACAGCATACATGATGTGCACACATTGTGCTGATCCCTTAACTTTCAGTCAACACAAGGTTCACATGTTTTTTTTGATGAATGCAGGAAACTCCAACTTTGAGATTAAAAAGTTAAGTCTGCGAACATAAAAGGAACTATTTGGATGGCTGACACATCTGCAAACACTGTGGCAGGAAACACTACCCACTCAACTCAACTCAACATCCAGCTCTACAGCCCTGGGTGGGCTTTGGCTTCCTCCACTATCTGCCTCCATTCTTCTCTATTTCTGGCCTTCTCTTCCCACTTGGTCACTCTCATTATATATAAATCCTTTTTTACGTCGTCTAACCATCTCAACTTCGGTCTACCTCTTCTTCTTCTTGAGAATATTTTCTCCTGTAAAATTCTTTTAGTAAGTCTATCTTCTCCCATTCTTACTACATGGCCCAGCCATCTTAAGCGTTGTGCCTTTATGAACCTCACTATGTTTTTGTTTTCTAGAATATTTTCTATTTCTTCATTTGTATGGATTTTCCATTCCTCATTCATCTTAATAGGACCATATATTTTCCTTATTATTTTCTTTCAAATATCTGGAGACTGAGCTCATTTTCTTTTGTAAGTGTCCATACTTCCGAGCCATATGTCGCTATGGGCCTGATCAAAGTTTTATATAATTTCATCTTTGAACTCCTATTTATTGTTTTGTTCTTTAACAACTGTATATTAGCATAACAGGCTTTATTGGCCATTTGTATCTTCTCCTTAATAGTATTTGTCATACTAGGAAACACTACCCACACTCACACAAAACAGACAAAACATTTACAAGTGACTAGCAATTAATAAAAACCAATAAATGAAATACACAAGGTTCAATGAACAAAATTAAATAAATGTCACCATGTAAATTGAGTAACAAAAATGAACATACATAAACAGGCAAACAGTAGTGTGCAGAACCCTACAAAACAGGGAGAAGAAATCAGCACGCCTGTCCCCCTTTCTCTGCTAATCTACATTCTAAATAATTTAAATGTGTGTGTGTCACTGAAGAAATTTTTGCAGTATTAAAAGTACATACAGATCACATACAAACACTTGTGCAAGAAAAACTGTGTTGATCACTGTTATATAAAAAAAACAGCAAATCAAGCATAGGAAATGTGCAAACTATGTAATCAAAGTTTACTGTATTTATAATAACTACTAGATTACATACAGCCAGTATCAGAAAACAGGTTCCTTCTTTCTATTGAGCAATGACCGTATGACATTTTGTATTTTGCAGGAAAGTCACATCCATACAATGACAAATACAAGGCTGTATGGGAAGGGGGTGGGGGTGCCTTTACATAAAATTACAGTGTAAATTCTATTTAATACAATACCAATAATTTAAATGGCCTGATGTATAACTCGGGTACTAGCCCTGCTCATGGCCATTTAAAAATACCTACTGTAAAAATCAAGCATTTTGTACTTACAAGTTTCAAATTCAAAAAGGTGGTAGACAAGAAAAGAGTTACAACATACATTGTTTCAAAAATATATTTGCGTTTTCTTCCTAGTATTTATAATATTATGAGGCAATTTTAAATTCATAACTGTCACATTTGACTGTAACATTGCTTACCACGTAAATCCTCAATAACTTAAATTATGAAAAATTATCACAAAAAGGCACAAGATTCAAAAAGTTCACCTTTAAAATGCCTAATAATGATGAACATTGTTAATATAATCAATGTCATTGTCAATCCAAGCCTCAGGAAGCTCTTCAGAAATCTTATTTTCATCATCACTTTCAGACTCCTGTATTTCATAAAGTGTACCTGCAATAAAAATTACAATGAAATCTCTACACAGCAAAACTGAGGGACCAATCTTTGGACTTTGTAACACAGAAGTGTTTTTGTGCAAATATGATATTCTGTATGGGTATAATGGACAATGTTAGTTCATATTTCCATCCTAACTTCACTGTAATATGATTTTGAGCAGCAAACCAAAATTCAGACTCAAATGATAGCATCCTGGGTTATTACACCATGTAGGATCACAGGCTTGTTCTGACATTTCACAGAAATTGCTGCCTCCTTCTTCAGAGTGACTGACTTAGGTTCAGATGGATGCTGTTGTGATTGGGAGAAATGAAATGGCTCAGTTATATTGGAAGGTTGCAGGAACTGTAACCAATCACAGCTACAGACAGGGATGAGGGTATAAATCTTGTACTCAGCCAGTAGGAACTGAGAGTTCAAAGTGAGAAAAGTACGGTGACAAACTGGCCCTTTTTAGGTCTACAAATGCTAAGAAATATGAACGTAAATTTTCTCTCTGGGTTGTGGTGTTTGGGATGTAGGTGATAAGCAGTAGGACTTCGTCATATGTGCACCGGTAAGGTAGTGCAGCCTCGGGAGGGCAAGACTATCCCAGTCTTAGAGAATGCCTCCTGCTTCCCTTCCTTCAGGTAACAGATGACACATTTCCACGAGCTGCTTAAGGAGAAACAACCCTCCCAGGTCATGTCACGTGGTTCACCCCATACTTCTGTTCACACGAGAACACGATAAACAGTGATGTAACAACTGAAGCTTAATCAAAACTGATATCTGCTGCTATCTTTTAGATGATTAAAAATAATGTACTTCATAAATGCTAGAAAATAGGCACATGTGACATATGCTTCAGGCTTGCAGAATTTGTTCAGTCAATAAAGTTTGTCACTGAACTTGAAACTTCAACCTGAAATTGGACTTCTTTAAAGTTCACATACAGACTGAAATTTAACTGTTCATATATCATCAGCATTTTGCCACAACCCCGTAACAGACATGCTGGACAAATCATTAGTGATTCACTTTCCTCTGTGCATTCTCATACATAAAGAAGAAGACAACAATAATACTATAACATGAACATAACTTCCTGTGAACAGTTACAAATCCAGGGTGGTGGATAACATAACAAGTAAAGTGATTCAAGATGACTGCGAGATATTTAGGATTCCCATCAAGTAAGTACCGTAATCAGGCACGGCTGATGTACATGCAACCCAACATTTCTTACAAGATGAGAAGAATGTTGTGCACAGTAAGTCCTTGAAAAATTAAAACTCTCCACAAAGATTTCCACAACTACATTTACTTAAAAAAATCAGCAAACATACGAGGCACAACACTTCCATTCAAATTTGAAGCCGTGCATAAAATAAGCCTACCATCCTCACAGAAAAACATGAAGAAGGATCTGTGCAAAATGAGTTTTGTATCTCTGACTAAAAATCAGATTTTGTGACATGTAAAACATAATACAGCAGAAGTGGGAAGATAAAAATTATGAGTACAAACTAATTACTTTTAACATTAACATTACGATATGTTAATATGTATTGTTTCACTGCTGTTACTATTAAGTAGAAACAGCAGGACAACATCTTGGGGGGGGGGGGACGCACCTGTCATTCCTTCATCCTTGATATTATCTGCATTTGACTTCTCCACTGTTACAACTTCCTTTGGTGAAACTCGTATTCCAGAAGCTGCATCTCTGCAAATAACATCCACTACATTCAGAAAAGCCACAAACACTCTCAATATGGATTCACATGGAGAGAGAGAGAGAGAGAGAGAGAAGACCATGAAGAAATGTCTTTAATGCACAGATATTACAAGATGCTAACTAAAAGGTGTTTCTAAAAGAAAAGTAAACTGACTCAAAAAATTATAGCATAGGAGTAAGAATAAAGGAACTTAAAAAATACTTAGACAAGCTGCAAAAAATGGTGTTTAGAAATTATTGAGAAAACTGAATGAAAATTTGGTTCAGATCATACATGATAAAAGACAAGCATTTTAAAACATTTCCCAATAGTAATTCCAAGAGATAAAACTGAATATAAAAAATGCAGAGCCATTCCAAAAGGAGCAGTGGTCATAACAGAGAAGAGATGTGGATAAACTTTGTATCAAAACTAAAAATCATGTAACGAAACCAAAAACATACAAATGACTAGAACACTGACTAATGACAGGGTACAGCATATTGAGATAAGACCATAAAAAATGAGTCATGGTGGAACTACTTATAAGGTATATAAGAAATGTTATCATCACCTCAGCAAGGACAACCTTTCTTATAACTAATTATGAAGTTAAGAAGTGTAGAGTGGTCCAAACATCAAAATCGAAAGTGCATCTTGAGAATTTCAAAACATTTGTGCAATTTAAAATCTCATTGAGAAAAATCACGTAATTATTTAAGATGACAAGGAGAATGGAAAAACAGTGTATCCGTTTCACTTTGACTTTCATTCACATAGATTTCACCATACTAAAATAGGCCTGGAACATATACATGCATAACCGTGGCAGTTCCTTAACGTGATTTCATTTTCATCAACACAAATTCAAAGACAGAATGACAAATGTCAAAATGGCTCCTTCAGGACTAGGCATTCCTCATACATACACAAAGTTCAAGCAGTGTGTTTTACTTTCCCCTTATACACTGAACAGTCTTTTTTTAGTTTGACAACTTACTATGATGCACAAACTGCACATGAGGTGCACAACACCTATGAAGAAGATGGCATCTACATGAGGTTCTGCTACTATGCTACTGGTGTTCTCTTTCTCCATATATATTAATTTAACAATCCTTGTCAACTCAGCATGTCACAATTCTGGCAGGATAATTAATAATGATGTGGAAGAGGACGTAACTTATTTTAAGGCAAAATCCTATCACTGAAGGATGAGGAAACACTATTCAGTCAAAATACATGCTAACTTCTGGGCTGAGGCAGATCATGGAATATCCCAAATGGAGAGAAATAGTGTCAAACTTTGCAAAGCAACCTTTCCTGCTTTACAGTTACCGATACAGCTGCACTTACTACATTGGTGTATTTTGCTGTAATATTTAATTAGCATTAAGCAATATTTACATTACTGTAGAAAGAGTGTGTTTCAGGTTCTTGCTTCCCTCAGCTAGTACAACCAATTCAGCTTCATCCTCTGAGGTGTTGCACAATTTATCTTCACAAGGATGTGAATCTACAGTCAAAAGAAACTAAAGTAAATCACTGATTTGCATAGCACCCTAACATCTCCTACTAAACTGAATTACCAGTGTAACAGGAACAAAATACCACTTGTCGTTCTTTTCAAAAACACAAATGAAATGCCATACAACAAATCCACAACTTCATCAACTTCATACCAAAGAGTGAGATACAAAGTTCTCAAAGCAGTGACTATAAACATTACTGTCTTCTCTGATATGATGCCATGCAGTTTGGTATACAGGTACCCCATGTGTGCCACAGTACACAGTGCTGGATCCTAGAAGACACTACATGTAGCCCTTCTTTTATACCCCACTTGATTTACACCTTTTTACTTTAAAGCTCCTTGCCAGTATACACCACTTCTTAATTTATGCCCTCTCATTTTCTGTTTAACACCCTCTGGCTGGCTGCGATCTATTACGCTAACCCCTACCCATTCTATTATTTCTTATGGAAATACCATTTTTGATTTATGCCTTTTTGATTTACAGCCACTTCTTCAGGAACACAACTAGGGTGTAAAACAAGGGCTTGGTGTAATTTGCAAGGAAAAGCTGACAACTGGATACACACCTCTGAGTCAGGACAACTTAGTGAATACAGAGACACATTATGGGCTGGACATTCAAAATTCAATTTTAATTTTCTTCACCGCCATGTCTAGATTGGCTCTGGGCTAGTCTAGCCTCCTGGGCAACAGGTACTTGACTCTCTATCCCCAAAAAGAAAACCAGCCTGTGTGTAAGAGCCAACAACTTACCTTCATCTAGCGCACAGGTTAAGAATAGGTGAAGCTGTTGTTCTACTCCCCCTATATGCCTTCATGTCACAGAAAGAGATGCCCTTACCTTTCACCTTTTTCTATTCCAGGGTTAAATTCACCATCTACAATCGAACATTTTAATGGGATGTTACTGTCCATACACGTGTAAATGCTTTTTCAGTTCCACTTCTCCTTGTCAATGGATGGCATTTATAAACTTTACGAAACTATAACTATGTATTATGTGCCTAAAAATCAGATGAACTTAAACATTTTTAATGCCTTTTTATTGCAAGTTTCAAACTATGGACATGACGTACCAACTGTGATAGCATAAATATCAAACAACATACCTAATCTTGATGATAATCCACCATGTATAATGGGAAGTATGTCCATGGTAGCATCACGGGGCATCAACACATATTTTGGATTTGTACTTATTATCTGTTCTCTCCTGAAAACCATTATTTCTGAAAAAACATCTTACAGAAGTTCTTTCAGCCAATACATTTTTTCTGGGTGAAAAGTATAATCTAAGTTGGTGATATGTTGTTTTGTTTGTTTCTTGATGTGCATAATAATAATACTGCTTCAAATGCAGATGTTACTAAAGCAATAAACCAACTACCACATCCATCTAGCACAACGAACACAATGGGATGAATCACCTCAAGATTTCACATGTTATGTATGAGGCCAGACAAATAATTAAAACAATCCTACAGAAACCTTCACCGCCACACTAACCTTAGTGATATGGTCACCATTAAAGCACTCACATCAAACTTCATATATAGATTCCAATTTCTCTGCCATTTTCCAAAAGTCGTTTCAGTACTGTTATCACAATGCTCAGAATTTTATTGAGTGATTCAAAATGAAACCCCAGTCAATGACCCTTGAAGAATTTGATTTTTCTTTCTGTCCTACTGGAAGACTTAAATGTCACCAGCAGTCAAAATTCACTTAAAACATCTGCATTTTTCTATAATCTTACCAAGAGACTTGGGAAAATTTAAGTGCATCCAATTTTCTGTTTACCGCTGGAAATTCTGTATCATTTGGTACAGACATTTTAAATATTAACCTCAATTTGCAGTTCCTCCACTCATAACCAGCTATTCTATCCCTGACTGTCAACTGACAATCATTACTCACTTGCTAAAGTCTGTACTACATCATGTAGTACATCATTTTTGTTGTTTTTATTCTAATTAAATATTTTTCAAGTCTGATAAGTTTCCATAGCATTTTAAAGTAAATGTCAAGTAACTGACATGTACTCATCTGGCATTCAATGAACGACACTGAACTCATACAAACCTGAAAAACTGTCTCAGTACAAATTATGGGGTATACTGCATGCAAGTCAAATATGTTAGCATAACAGTAAATGTAAAAGCTTACATTCCTCTGGTCCTCTGTCTTATTGTAAAATATTCCTGGTTTGTTAAAGGAGTCCATTGCCTACTTGCTGTTGATTTCATGTCATAAAACCTCTTGCCATTGTTGACAGTGCCATTGGCAAGGTTAATTCTCTTTCCTAAAATAAAAGAGTTCACAATTTTGTTCTAACCATGCCATATAATTACCTAAAAAAACAAATGAATCCAATGCAAAAATTTCAAAAGGAACCATGTGAAAGATCCAAGTAAATTAGTAAATACTGATAACTTTAATTATACAGACAGGATATTTTAGGCCATCATAAAGTGGCATGAAATAACACAATTAAACAGCCTCATTAACTGTAAAATTTGAAACAATGAATTCCTGTATAGTGTGCATTCCAGTAATGTGTCTGAAAGATATCAACAAAAAATGTCACCAAAGCCTGAATTGGACACCAGCAGGTCTAAAATCTGAAAACAACACCAACATCTGCCAATGGATGGCAGAGAATATCCCAAATATCAGGTCATACAGAAATAAATGCAAAATTCCAACATCCTAACAAAACAAATGGCTGCAGTTACCTAAATACAATGGTGAGAATAAAAGTTTCTCTGCATCTGCAAATGGCTAATCACTATCAAATTAGGGGATCATAGTTCATGTTTCTTTGAATTTTACTAATATATAGCTGAAAGCATAAAATCAGGTACATTTTCATTGCCAGGGCTTGAAAAATGAAGTGTAAATTAAGGAAAAATGTAGAACAGATTAAAATTCAACATAGTTCTTAAAGATATTTGACCAGGACCAAACAAGAAATGCATAAAATCATGAAAAAAAAATCTGGGACTCTAAAATCAGTTTTTCTCCACATATCACTGTAAAATAGTTGTTTCACACAGTACTTACTCGAAACTCTGACATCATTGTATCAGTGTCACTAGCATAATGAATGGCACGACATGTATCATTCATATCTCTGAAAACTTTCAAGTAATTTTCCAGTACCATATGCAACAATCTTCCAGGATGAGCAAGTGTCTGGGCTACTATTTCCTCAGGATTGTGCGTTAGAAATGCAGCATCTTCTTGTGATTCTGTAAATAAATATCATAATACTGAATACCATGAAGGCTATGGCTAAGGCATATAGGGGAGCTACACCTCCCCCATACACTTCCACAGCAAGCATAAGAACAACTAACCTTTACCTTTATGGTTGTACAGTAATAGCACACATCACTAAAATTGATATTTTATGTTTAAGTGTACATTTTTTAACATGATTCACCACTCTTTTAAGTAACTATGAATATGCACAGTGAACAAAGTGTTATAAATTTTTGGATTATCAGATGGCAATACTATGAAATATGCACAATTTATTTCACAGTGAAAATACATGTTCCTCAGTACCAGTAGATGAAAATACATACAAAAATATAAGTTCGGTTTGAAGCTACATTTTATGCAAAGCTAAGTTTCAAGTGAAAAATATTTGAATGATTACATACCTCTAGAAATAAAGCTGATGTGCACACTCGTTTCTTCCACTTATAAATGGTGATAATTCTTAAGAAACATTAAAAATACCATAAAGAAAATATCTGAAATTACTGTGTCTGTATCTCTGCCAAAAGAATCAGTGCCTTGGCTTTTTTAAACTATGTAACTTAAAACATAGTTACTTCATAACAGCACTAAGCAATCAGGTTAAAAGAAAACAATAGCTCACTTTTTGGATACAACAACCTTCCAACTCTTTGGAAAATTGGAAGTTGATGGTCCTTACCACCCGCTTCAAATTCTTCAGATGATTTGTTTCCAGTGGACTGTTTCTTATTAATTTTAACAGAATTTTTCCTTCCTACTGTGGAAGGTTTGGTTATCTTACTCTTTTGCTTGTGAGAAGCATGTTGAACAGTGAGTGAACTATGTTGTTTTCTAGTTCCACGTTTATCTGCAAGGAAATGTGAAGGCATAAGGTTATTCTATGTAAAAAGCAGCCATTTCAGATGATATCTGAAAATTCTTTGTACAGAGTTCTTTGCACACAACCTGGAACAACTGTCAGTAAACAACTGATTACATCTGACCTTTAAAGACCAGTGAGTCAATACTGGTAGCTCTCAGAATCTAATATATATCGGAATGGATGGAACGAAATAAAGAAATGGATCATTCACATCCTATGACAAATAAAAATAAACGTAAATTTTACTTTGCTGTAATATTTTTCCTACATCTTGACATTCAAATGCATCACTGTTGCATATATGAAGTCAATACAATGCAGTGCAAAAGTTAATCTGCTGCATGTGAGTTTGTGCTTTCTTGTTACTGTATTTCAGCATACGTTTTTATGTGAAATGGCTGATGCTCCATCTCTTAAGTATCAGATTGGGCAGCCACTTAAAATATGAGAAATGCAGATTCAATAAAGCTGAAAACTCCAGATTTAAAAGATGTTCTAACATGCATGCGAGCATCAGTGTTCAAATTTGTGAAATGCTGCGATGCTACTGCCATACCAGGAATGGTCTACTCTAAACAGCAAATGGTCATTTTTGCCCTTATGTGCAGAACTGATCTCTGTCTAAAAAAACATGCTATATTGAGCTGCAGCAAAAATTCAGAAGAGTGTTATTGTATGGTTTCTATCAGTTATAATGAATTTTCACTGTATTTGTTTACACAGTTTCACCATGCCTGTTATAGTATTCCTAATAATAAACTCAACAATTTGGCACCAACATTACGTACCCTGCACAAACTCATAAGAGAGCTGTAATATAGCATTTCTAATGTCACCATGCACACTTTCAACAATTTTCTCTAGAATATCAGCTGAAGGAGCACTGCAGGTTTTATTCAGTGCACAAATCCTCTTTAAAGCTTTCATTACTGACTTGTTGGGAACTTTATTGAAACTGAAACAAATAAAATAGTGACACATTTCTTTACTGGTGGTTTAAAGGAAAACAAGTAGTATTGTCATGACAAGTCTGATTTCATATCATACTAGTTTCAGGCTCTCTCGAGAAATTTATATGAGCCGCGGGCACTGAAAAACTCAGAGATGCACACATAAAGTCTAACTACTAAAAACACATATGAAATAATAACTTGATAATACCATATGTATAAGTGAAAGTTCCAGAGCATCTGTATTTGGTTACCAAGTCACAATTATGACTAACTTCTAGAAACACTTAACACACAGAACACAACTTCTAATTGTCAACAATCTCACTTCTACGAAGCCATCTTGGGCTGCTCATTGCTCTTCTTTCTGAGTGCCTAGCAGGTTAGATGTTGATGTTGGAGTGAATCCATGTTCCCTGGTGTCTGAAAGAGTTTGATTTAGGAAATGCCTTTATGACATGTACAGGGACAACTTTACCTGTAACTTTACCACACGCTATCACTGTTTATTTTATGTGAATTTTTTACACCTCGCTCCAATAACACAAACTCTTTCTGACTCCCTCACAGCATTGTGAACCTTTTCATATTTGTTCTGTTCACTGGAGAGCTCAGGTGAGTTTGGACTTACACAGGTGGCTTATGATGGAAGCACGTGTTGTCCTCCTCAGTGTCCAGCAGTGATATATGCACTGCAACCCACGATTTGAACTAGGGATGTTTACTACCAAAATATGATATTTGTTACATTTTGAACAAAGAATTTGCTTATTTTTTCAAACTGGTGTTTTTGGTTACATGATTGTAGTTATACAGAAAACAAAATGACACCGTCATATACCTTATCTGCTGAATATTTAGTTCTTCGAGAAACTGTTTTGGAAATATTCCTCTGCTTCCTTCAGTTTGTTCTTGTAATGAGAACACAATTGGTACTCTACCCATGACATGGTACCTCCTACGGCAAAACAAAAACATTCACTCCAGGAAAAGTGACCATCATATCAAATATCTGGAATGACCCAGACAGTGTACTACAATTGAACATTTCCTGTAATACAATTTAAAATATCCTATAAATATGAAATCAAGTGTTCACATGGAGTCACTAAGCTAAAAATTAAGTGACATCTGAATTAATGAGCCCAACTGCCATAAGGAGCATACATTTCATTAATTTTCATGCCCATCTGAGGTACGGTACAATTTTTGGAGTTGGGATACAGCAAATACAGGCATTTTTAAATTGCAAAAGAGTGTTATGCAAATAATAAGTGGTGTAGGAAAACAAAGTTCTTGTCGACCGATATTCAGGAATTTGAATATACTGCCACTCACTTGTATTCACATAACTGCAATAATGTGCTATATTAAAAGAAACAAAGACAATCTGGAGCAGAAGGCAGAAGTTCACAATTATATAATACATGAAAAAACTGAATCTCCATGTGCAGTTATGTAACACAGATCTTTTTTTAAAAAAGTGTAGTACACATGGAAATTAAATTATGCAACAAAGTACCTAATCATATTCAAGAATTGGGCAAATACAAGTATTTTTAGGGGAGCTTACAGCCTTTCTGTCATAACAAACACTTCATTCTGTGGAAGAAAATATGTAACGTTAAATGTGGTTGATATTAGCTCATGAGTGAAAGAGCTGATGAGTTGTCATGTACTAGTTTATGCATAGTTGGTGTAAATGTGTTTATGATATTTTAACAAGGTTATGTTTAGTTACCTACAAAGTGTGATTGATTGAAATTGGCATATCCTATGTCAGATATTTGACTCAACTGGACGAACAATAAACTAAACTGAACTAAACTGCACTTACTGACTTTACTGTAAGTTTGATTCACACGCGTGTATTAAATTACTGTCCACTCAAAAAAGAAGAAGAAGAAAACTTGTTCTGTGGGAAGCTATAATGATAAAACTGGCCTTTGGTGGTGAAAATGTTGGAACTACTGCTCCATGCTACATGTTAGAATAATTGCTTAAAACTGGTTATAGGAATAAAAAATTTTCACATGGCAAAAATATGTTTTTTTAAGATCTGTAACTTCAGGGCATGTTGGTATGAAAAGCATAAGTTCTAACAGAACAATCTGAACCAAAACTAATATGCCTGACAATTTATAATAAACACAACACTAAATTCATCAAAAACCATAAAGCAGTATTGGAGATAGGACATGCAGCAAAGAGGCATACCCTCCAAATAAGAAGTCTTGTTACAAGCAATGACTATGCAACATCCGAGCACTCACTGATATTAAGAAAATAAGGTTGGAATATGCAACAGCATTTTCCAAAGGTCTGATAAACACTTAACCAAATTTCATTACAGTAAATTTCTATGTGGCCAAATAGTAACCTGACATCTGTTACAGTTCAATGAAACAGCACTGTACTGTACTTTACCTTAATCACAAGTACTTAAAATTCCTATACTTACCTTAGGATATCAAATAATTGGGTGGGATGTAGTGTAAAAACATTTGGAAATTCCTTCACTAGAATTAATTTCTTCATGCCTTTGCCATTTTCCAAAACTGAAACATATCGGCCACTATTCATAAGGAATGCCTCAAACTTGCTTGCTTGAGACTGAATTAAATGTCCTGAGCCAGCTGCAACACAAAGACATTTATGTTGGGAAAATTATGTTTTAAGTACAACACTGAGCTAAATTCCTACACTTATAATACTTCAGGCCACAGTCTTTCACCTTCCAAGATTGCTACTGAATATTACTGCAACAAAATCTGATATAAGGAATGATTTAATATACCTGCAACCTTACTTTCCAAAATCATAATTCCACAACAGCAACATGGATTTTATTCACCACAACTGTAACATTTCTCTCACCTTACAGAAATAATTAAATGTGAAATTGTGATTCTCCATCAGAGCTAGGTGTAGTCACTCACTAACTTACGCAGTAGTTACATTCCACAAGATCTGGCGCAAGTTGGAATTGAGTACAGCTACACATGGTCATATATATACATACATATATATATATGGTTGTATATACAAGGGAGTCCAGTTGAAATCCAAATTCCAACACACTGGAACATGGCTGGCCACAGCATGATCGCCCTGCCCCCTTTTCTATCGCCCAGCAGTATTCTTCTGCCACCTTTGTCTCACTGTCCTTTCATTCCCGCAAGGAAAAATTCTGGGCATACTTAAAAAATGTCTTATTTTAATTTTTTTACATTTGAAAACAGTGTAAGTTTGAAATTGAGTAACTTGAAGTTGCCTTATTTACATATAACCTCACCTATATTTTGAAATAAGTACTAAGTAATAATGCAGACTCCACCATGTAATTCCTTCATAAACACTGTGATGAAAACATCACTTGATAAAATTTTGACTGAGGCATAACTCTTGGAAAATGTGATTAAAGCTGAATTCTTTGTGGCAACATTGAAATTAAAATATGCTACAACAACATTTTCTCCAAAACTTAATTTTAAAGGACAACACAAAATTAAATATAATGTAGCAATATGGTATGGGAAAGACAAAGTTGTGACCCAGGTGCAAGCTCTTAATCTTGCAGAACCCTGTAAACAATTGAACAGGTAAGTCCATAGCTAAGATATCTGATGTATTGATGTATGTAGATTTTCATTATCTGAATTCATTACATGATTTTTATCATCAGGCCTGCATACATTGTGATTATGCTTCACATCTGGGTATAGAACAAGTGCAAATTATGAATTATCTTTATGCCATTTGTCCTATCATGAAAGTGCTTTGTCATCAATACATCACCATTATGGAGACTGCCACAACATTTGCAAAACCCTCTCCAAATGCCATGCATTGCATACATGTATGTATTGTAATTACCTAATTCATGTTCATTTTATGTATGGTACTTTTATCATGCTCTTAGTAACTTAGACCATATTATATGGCCACATAATAATGATATTCATGAAGTATGAAACAAATTATTTAGATGGAATTAGTTATGACCTAATCAAGGCATCTGCCTCAAGCCTGAGGAGAACTATTAAAAATGTTGATGAGAATAACAGGTGTCCCAACTGAGACTTGAATCATGCACTCTCTGAACACAAGTCTAGACAGACACCATGACACCAACCTACCTAAAACAACTGGAGTTCACCTACATATTTAATTACTAAGTACAGGATGACAATGTAATACAGCAGATTCTCAATTATCCATGGTAGGGGTTGGGGAAAGTGCAGAGAATTAAAAACAATGGATAACCCAACTATGTTAAAGATGAAGGCAGCAAGCTCCTCTGTGAAACATCGATACCAGTGCACAAATCAACATGGTGTCATACCCCAGAAGACTGAAATATTCACCTCTAACACTGTGAGAACTTAAAATCTCACATACCTATAACTTTCTTTGCATCATTCTCAAAATTTTGAAATGAATGTGCACACACAGTAACTCTGTATAATCCAGCCACTGTTAATGCTCTTGTAGTATAATTCTAGCCTTGTCTTTGAATTAACTGACAGTACTACACCAAAAGTACACTGTCATTTGCCAAGAGCTAAGAAGCAACACACAGACCTAAATTCATGAAAAACCACTGTATCTGGAAGGAGTCAATCAACACTTCCTCCCCCATCCTTCCCAATTCACCACACATAAGCACTCTTGCCTATCTTTCACAATTACACTATTTTGTAGTTGATAAATGAGCTATACATTGTCACATCACCATTATGATGACCCAAGCACCAGGATCACAAACTGCCATGTATTAATAATATAACAACTGAACATGTTTAGAAACAGCAGGTCTTGAAATCAAGTGTGGGCATCTATCATACTTGCTTCTCAATTTGGTTTGGAATGCACCATAAAGCAATCCATGTGTTTATTTCTTATGACAAAAGAACTACACAAAGAAGAAAAATATACATAACTGTAAATAATATGCTACTGTGGACAAACTAATGTGAAGATGAGCCCATTTGCCATACTCATGGTAATGTCACTCACAGTTAAACACAAAAAATACTTTAAAAAACATATTCCTGTATCCAAGAATGTGGACTAAGGTTTCTCAACCAATCGTCAAATCCTAGCACAATCAGGTAAGGAGGTAGTACTTCACACCTGTCACTGATACACTTTAGACAGAGGCTGGGAATGTTTCACAAATCTGTCTGCCCTTAACGGCAAGGAGAACCATCTCAATCCCCCTGCAACAGTATGAATCTGAACTACCTATTTCAGAAGCAGTTCCCTGAATCCATATGACTTTTGACAGACCTTTTCTCAGGCTCTGGCACTGGCACTGAAATTAAATGCCAATAGTTAAATGCAGAAACCAGAATTTAAATGAGGTCTGCCTAACAGCAGATATATTTATATTAAGTCCAGCATTCTGAGCATCACACTGCACATTACATATATATAACATTCAGTACCAAAGGGTTAAACAAAACATGACTGACTGTCAGACTATCTATGATGTAACTACTGGACTGCAAAGGATTAAGAGTTCAGAACAAAAATATACTATTAAAAAGATTTACTACACACCCATTTCTGAATTATCTATATCCACCGGTGTCTCCCATTCAATTAACTGAACATCTTGCACAGCAGCAAGTACTTTAAGAGCTGTACTCTTACCAACTCCAGGTGGTCCAGTAATTAGTAAGATGGGAGCCTAGAGAAAAACATTGTACTCTTTCAGGCATTGAACATGCTATAATACAAACAAAGGTTAAATGTGAACCAGCCTACAGAAAAAATAATACCATGACTATGTTAACATTCACAGGCTGGCAACAGGTGATTTTAAATATCCCAGTAATACAGGGCTGACATCTACATTTTATCTTGGAATAACAATATTACTACTGAAAAATACAACACTGCAGTAATGCAATTCAGGTATAAAAGCTAAAATAACTGTAAATATCCCTATGTAAACTACTGTAACAGTATCCAAGGGGGTAGTTGCCCTGCCTAGACTTCTCGATGGGGTGACCGTTCTCATAGCAATGAACTAGGCAGGCCTCAACTTACTTCCCTAGGTTCCTATGAACTATAGCTGCCACCTCCACATGTCATGAAGGCAAACTGGGGAGATGCACACATTCTTAACCCCAGCTTTAGAGGATATGAGTGGTCAGCTTCAAGCACTGAAAAGTACGCCAAGCTATGCACTAAATAGAAGGCTGGGTGGACCCCAGAGCCAGTCCCAATGTTTTGGAGAAGAGAAAAAGTTCTTGCCTCTGATGAGCATGAAAACCAGATTCCTGGATCATCTACGCCTAAGCCTAGTCACTATAATCATTATGCTATCCTGACTCTATGTCAGCTACCAAAATGACATGAAAACTATGTTCCAAATTCATAAGTTATTGCAGCGGGACTTTTGAAGCTTACATGTACAGACCTACGTTTTCTATGGACTCAGAACAGCACTTGCACAACTGCAAAGCAGGTGGCATCATCAGTCACTATGCAGCAAAAGAACAATAATGTCTGTACTTCTGACTCTATTCTGGAAAAGGCACAGAATATTTTCCATACACATGTTAAGAAGAGAAGTTGTGTTACTGGAATACACAACACTGATGAAAGGACAGTCTTGCACTCCCTTGCATTGAAAAATCAGAGACAGATAAAAAAAAAAACAAAATTTCAAGCCACATTGCAACCTACTCTGAGAGAGAATTCAAGCCCCTTATATGTACTTCTTCACAGTACTGCAATAATCAAATATTAAAGCTCACATAATAGATCTCAAGGCCTAAATAACCACACATCCTGTGTGGTCTAAAACTTCTCCCAGGTTTGGGGCATCTCCATAAATATCCACAGAAATTGCAAAAATACCAGAAAATCTTGTTAACAGACATATCTTTATCCTGTGCTGTTCCAGTCACACACAGTCAACATGGTAACATATCATGTTTAAGAGTGCAAAGGGTTAAAAATCATCTCTTGTAGGCTGAAACTCAAGAGACCCTCCAAAAATCTTCCACACACAGTTTAAGAAACAGTAAAATAGAGGCACAGAACAGGACCTTACCATTCCAACTCTTTTACTTGCTATCTGCAACCATGCATTTAACTGATCCAGCTTCGGTTTCTGAAGAACAAGATCTGAAGGAGTCTTTGGGACATACTCTTTCAACCAATCCTTTGTCATAATTTTCTCCTTTGTACAACTGTAATTCATTCTTTGAACATCATCTATGGGTTGCTCCATTTTTAGGTTATCAGCGTCAATTATCTCTTCTTGTTTATCTTTATTAAAGCTGGCCGATATCCAGTTTGACTATAAGGATAAAACCACAGACTTATTGATCAGTGTAAGGAAACTTAGAATAAGTTTCATAAACCCCATTGATATTTTAAACTGTTAGTGTTGTAGCTGTTATTAGGACTGAAATTGGCAAGCTGATTTGATTGCTGACATTCCCAGTTACAATTCTTTCAATTTTATGCAATTTAATCTCTGTAGCTGTGTGATCACTACAAAGTACTAAAGCAAATATATTTGACTAGGAAAATGGTTACAGGAATCTGCTTACCTTAAAAGCCATAGCTAGCAGTGCATTAAGATCTCAAACCTCCCTTTATAAAAACAATCCTGGGCCCTGCCAGAACAAAATCCATTTATAAAATCTGTAATCTCAAATATGTACAAAGTCTTAGAATTTCACTGGATAACAGATTTACTGAGAAATATCGCATACTAGTAAAGAGTTCACACATAAAACTAAGGGTTTGAATAAAAGCTCCCAACACTCATAAGAATTTGTATTCTTGCTGAACTAAAGTAAAACGAGCAGTATACACTCCCATGTAGCACTTCCAAGCTCCCAAAAATAATAAGTCTCTACACTCATGCATTACCTGGAGTGGAGTGAAGTAATGCAAGCAGCTACAAAATGTTGAAATAAAGCCCTTACAATTGGCTTACCACTCAACAAACAGGAAATTGTCAGTGATGCATACTTCTGGACAGAAGAAGTGACACTTTGCACCTAAGCATTCAGACAACGTAGCAGCCATGGCAAGATCAATTACCACAGACACACCTAGCCAGACAGGACAAATATTAACATCAAATGACAAGTTCTTCACAGTGAACTCACTAGCCAAGAAAGGAACCAGATAATAATCCACAACTGCAGAGAAGGATTAACATTGAAATCAGAAATTCAACAATGGAAGACGCATCAAAGTACTTAATTAAAACTACCCTAAAACCATACACCCGCAACAGTAAAAGAAATTAAAATACAATATATTCTCTTAAATCAATTAATTCGTATAATTATGAAACCCCAACAAAACTACCCAAACGCTGCACAATTACGGTAATGTTCCTTTCGGTTCCTTGTATTATGTGACCCACAAGTACCAAATGGTGAATTGTTATCTTGATAATTTAACTTTAAATTATTTTGTTTCATATTCATTGCACATTTGTAATTACGAACGCACAGTTCTCACATACTCGTTCGTTGTAATACAGCTCTGCACATTACAGAGCTCCGTGTGTCACATAAACTTTACCTTCGTTACCTTGAACGCAAATTGTCTTTGTATTCGAACTAGAAGAACTTGCTACAACACAAACCGCTGCGAGTTCTACATTCAACTACCCTTTACCGCCCTTACAGCCAGAGGTCATATCTATGAAGATTAAAAGACTAGTGCTGCAAGGCTACAACAAGCAAAAATAAAAGCTATCCAGTAATTGTGAATGTATAACCTGTGGTCACGAGGGTGAACGTGTAACAAATGTGAACAAAGCCCCTTTTTTTTAATGAGTCATTATTTCGAAACCTCCGTTTGTTTCGCTTTCTACACAGTAACTTTCATTTCAGGGGCTTTTCGCCGTAATTGTTAAAGGGCATAATTTGTTACGTGCAGTCTGTTTACTATACCCGTGAAGTCTTGAACTGAACAACTTACTACGTTTTAACTGAATCTACTGTGCATAAAATCCTACGTTAGAACATCATTAATGTTCTGTGGTCAGAACTCATGAACAATCCCTCTGGAACTGAAAGAACCCAGCGGTTCTATTCTATACTAGATAATCTGTGATTCTATTAGCCGTAAAAACTGAAATTTCCAGACCATAGATTAATACCTTTACACATTGGAAACTCCATGGAAATGCAACACTACACCGCCATATTTGGTGCCCCTTTGTGCTCACTGGTTGTGAATAAAGCAAGTTCCTGATGGAAAACTAATGGAACGATGTAGCATTACATCGGCAAAGCAGCCTTCTGCTGTGACATACCATTATGCTTAACCTCTCCGCCCCTAAAAAAATGGCGAACTTCGAAATTATTACAAACCAACTAAACACACTTATTAGGAAATATTATTTTACATTATATTTTCTCCGAAATACTTCTGCTCACATCAAAATATACTGCAAAATAATAAAGTACATTTATTACCTAATATGTGTATTCAGTTGTTTTGTAATAGTGATACAATGCACATCTTCTAAATCACCCCAATTTTATTAAAATCCGACATCTGGTTAACTTGTGATAAATTATTATTTAAGGCTAAGTTTAATGCCACGCCCACGTTTTGCATTACAGCATAAAAGGGCTGAAATCCCTAGAGTTTTAGGGTTAGGGGGATATTTCTTTCTTCGATGTGGAAAGAAATGTTGTTCTGTAATATTTCCCCACCTGCCATTTGTATCGATAGTCGTATCGAGCTCAATAGTTTTGTTTGTGGAAGTTGTGTGTGGCAAGTGTTAAGTTTTTATTTGAAAATGCCTAGAACAAAGAAATTTGCATTGAAACCAAAATTTAGAGTAAATAAATATGTACGTGTGAAGAAGGTAACAGGTGTTTCAGAAAAGAGACAGCCTCGATCTTACCAAAGTGGCACAAGCACTTGTGTAAAACATAACCTCAGTGCATCCAACAAAAAGATACATGGCATTTCTGTGAATACTGAAATTAATGTAGATGAGAACAGTTTCTGTAAAAGTGTAAGTGATTTTACTCAAGATGGAAACATTGTGGTTAGTATCAACTTGCTTTGTGCCTTTATAGAAAAAAAAAACACATTACAAGCATTGTGGTGGTAATATTTCTTTGTTTGAAAATCCATCAAAGAGGAGAGGTATTGTAAGCAATTAAGTTATTTAATGCTGTAAATGTGATCATACTGCAGATATAATGACTTCAAACATTACCAATACATTGTATGATAACATCCGTTTAGTGTGTGGCCTGAGGTCAACTGGCAAAGGCAGAAACGCGTTGGTTCAGCTGTGGCTGATGTGAGTGTATCCTCCATGATGCAAGCAGCCAGAGAAGCTGTAGTGGAGAATGAAGATGATCTATCACATATAACTGCTCGTTTTGATGGTAGCTGACAAAAACGTGGACACACTTCCATGGATGGCATATCAGCTACCTCCTTTGATAGAGGGAAATTTTTAGATGTAGAAATAATGAGTAAGTTTTGGTTTGTTTGTCACATCAATCTAACCTCCCAACATGAGTGTAAAAAGAACTATGAAGGAACAAGTTGTGGAATGGAAGGTGCTGGTGTACTCAACATTTTGGCACTGATGTAGTTTAGCCCGACCACTGTGTATCCAGTGTGCTGTGACGAAGTTCACGTATGCTCAGTGGCGTGGAGCATTGTGGCTGCGCCCCCATCTCCCTCTTTGAGCTTAGAGCGCCCATTTCAAATTTTCCTTTTCTATACAAACAGGCATTACATGGCCACCCGAGACTGATGTAGGTTAGGGTGTAGGCTATGTCTCTGTTCTGTGTTTTAACTACATGGCCACTCGAGACAAACTTTGGTTAGGTTGTAGGCTATGTTTCTGTTACAGTCAGCGCGATATTTAAACCTCGTCCTCCTCATTCCTCCACAAAAGGTTCTCTGTCTGTGTATTAACTGCATGGCAACTCGAAACAAACTTAGGTTAGGGTGTAGGCTATGTCTCTATTACAGTCGATGTGATATTTCAACCCAGTCCTCCTCACTCGACTAACCGTTCTCGGTCTCTGTTAACTAGATGGACACTCGAGACAAACTTAGGTTAGGGTGTAGGCCATGTGTCTGTTAGAGTTGCCGCGAAATTTCAACCTCGTCCTGGATGGACTGGTTCCTGTACGAACACTATAGAGGTAGCCTGGAAACATGTTAAGGTTTTCCCCAACGCATACAACCATCAGATAAACTACATCTATTGTCTTGCCAAATATATGTTCGCATCTCTTGTGCACGCATGTGACATTGACCTCTTCACGATGTTCCTTCACCTTGTCAGAGATGTGGACTGGTCGCTCCGGGCCGCGCACGCAGCCTCGCCCGCCAAAAACATACGTAACATTGCTCCACCTCTTGCTATCTCCCTTTCACACACGGTCTTCTAGACACACTCTGCCTTGCTTGCTAATGAAAATTTTTGTGCTGTGGTCGGGCTAAACTACATTGGAGCCAGAAATTCCATATATTACAGCTGATGATCTAAAAAGAACTTCTTTTACCACAGGTAATGCATGAGGAAGCAAAGATTCAAACCCACACGAAAAATGCACTCCAAGGCTAAATGTTATTAATACTTTCCATGTTACTTTGTAGTCTATGTTTCTTGGTGTTTTTCAATTATATAGCTATGATTCCTATGATTCGAACATCCCCTCATTTTGGCACTGGTATTCCTCGAATTACAGTGAACAATGAGGAGTTGTATGGCTGAGGATAGGTAGAGAGATTCATGTCACTTACTACTTGTCACCTTTCTCAAATTGCGAATTCTATAATGCTTATCAAATGCAACGGTAAAGTTTGTGTCTATGCTAAATGAAGTACCACACCATGAAGATACAGGAGTGGAGGTATAGCTGCACACATTCTTAACCTGGCACGAGATGGTGATTGGTCAGCTTCACATCCCTGCCACTTGACCCTTAGGAGAAAAGAGTGCCCAGTTCCTTTTGCATAGGGGACAGGGTGGATACCAGAGCCAAATATAGACGAGTAACAAGAAAAATTCTGCCCCCACCAGGAATTTAACCCCAGCAATTTAGTCTGCAACCAGTCACAGTACCTATTTCAACTGCCTGAGCTTTATCAGACCAAAGTCAAAAGCCAGTAAGACTTCCCCCTTTTTTGGGGCTTACATATTATAATACATAAATTAAAATGAGTACCACTGCACCTGACATCAGTTCACACTAATTTGTACATCAGTATCTCCAAAAATAAATTCAAAACAAATGTGCTTATTTTCAAGATATGTACTGGTAGATGAAAATTTATATGTAAAATATTATGTGCTATATACTCCTCCAGCTTCATTTTCTTACCACGAAAAAAAAAAGCTGTGCTTGTCATAAGAATAAAACCTGATGCTACATCAGACACAAATGACAGGTCCCATTAAGCAGTTCTTGCAGTGGAAACATCTGATACTGCAGCCACTGGTTTTACTGCATTAATGGAACTACACCTTCATATTCATTAACAATTTTATGCACCATTTAAACGACACTGCAACTAGTTACTTTCAATGGCCTTTTATATACAGTTTAGATGAGGAGACATTCAATTTTACTACAGCATTAAGCATCATAAGGAATTAAAAGGAATTTAAATAAACTGGTTTATCAGTGTTTTACTGTAGTCACTTAAGTGACATGACAATTATTTAGGGCTAACCAACTTCAGTAGTTCAAATGCATTCTGAACATCAACTTCTACAAAAACAAACACATTTGAAATAATGGAGTGTCTCACATATTCCCCAATGTAATATACAAATAGTAGGGAATGACATTCACATATGGTGAATTATTTTAAATAAAAAATAAAGGCATTATGAATTCAGCACTTTTCCTTCCAACTATTCTGTTTTCACTTTGTAACGTCCCCTTCTCTCATTTTCATTCTTTACCTTGGAACTGAAAAGACAAAATTATCTGCACTGTATAAGAAAAATGGCATTGAACTGCGACTAACAGAGAGAAATGAACAGTACAAAGTTTTATTCTGATTTCATCCCCATTTTTATTAATTTCTCAACCACAGTTATTCCATATTCATATTAGACTACAAGAGAAATTAATAATAATTACAGATTAATTTGTTTTTGTAAGGTCAATATTGTGTGCAAGTTGCAGTTGATTAGGGATGGGAAAATTGCATCACGAAATACAAAACCAAATATTTTCTGAAGTTTAATATGGGCAAATTTAACTGATAAAATTGTGTAGGTAATTGTAATAATAGTCTTATTACAAATTGAACTGCATCATGTGGCATGACTTTGGCACATCAGTGTGATCTGGCTCGTTTGTTGACTTTATCATAAACATCAGGGAAAGCTTTCTTGCAATCCAGCTGGTCTCGCATTTTGTCATACAGCGTGTGGTCAAACATCTGGCGGAACTCTTCCATTGTTCTGTACGAGTCTGCATAAAGCATTTGGAAACTGAAACAGAGAGATAAATGTATTTATACTACTTATAATTCAAGCTTATTAACCATTCTATTTCTCCAGTATGTTTTGCATACCAGAAAAAATACTGATCAGAAATTTAACTTCACCGACATATGACTTTATAATTTTTTTTCGTCCAATGAACTAGATTATTTCTATAGATATTGGTCTCAGCATGTAATTAATTGTGAATCACTGTCATAAGGAAAGAAGCTAATTAATTAATTACCTACATATTACAGGGCATCTTAAGCATTCAGTAGCTATTCAGATGGTCAAAAAACTTGTTTTTAACAACTGTAAGATTAAGTCCACTGTTGTAATTTGTAAAACAAATACACACACTCCTGCTATTCAACAAAGGATCATATGCACAAAGATTTTTTAAATACTGGTTTGTAATGTATGCAGTATAAATTGTCATTTGATATATAGTAGAATTTAACTGTGTGTGATTTCAGGTGTCTGCCGCGATGTAGACGAGATCTATGCTCTTCTGGGGTATTACGCAGCGTTGAGTAGTAGGTCTGCACCAACGTTTCGGGACAACCTATCGGTCTCATCTTCAAGGGCCAAGAAATCCAAGAAGAAAGCTTTCTTCTTGCAATTCTTGACCCTTGGAGATGGGACGACAGGTTGTCCCGAAACGTCGGTACAGAACTACCACTCAAAGCTGTGTAATATCCCAGAAGAGCGCAAATCAAGAATTTAACCTTTTTTTTGTCGGTTTTTTATAAACAGTGAATCAAGAATTTAACTGTTTGGTGCATTTCATTTCTTCTTTCCTTCAATTCCTTCTCTTCAGTTGTGTAATGTATGATTTATAAAGTAGTTTTTTGACCAGCTTATTCTATTTTATCGATAATATTCTTGATATAGTGTTCTGCTTTACAGTTTGTTACTTCTGTGACGTGTCCTACATTAAATGTTTGTTGGTGTAGCTGATATACAAGACACAAAACAGCAAGAGTGACAATGACAACAACAACGGCTGTAATATTATGAACACCAGTTGACAGTTTAAACAAATGCTGACCTTTGAATTAAATTTCATTCAAGAAAATGGAATTTTATCTTAGTACTGACTCCTCATTCTATATATTCGTTATTAGTAATATGTGGCGATAGAAACTCTGTTACTTACCCATTAACTTTGGCAACAAAATCTTCAATATCTCTTGTTACATTAACTGCATGATACTGTTTACTCTGTGGCACTTTTGGGACTCCATACACTCCTACATCAACATACAGTTCATCTCCTTCACCAACTGGATGGACCATTCCAGGATCATTTGGCAGATTGAAAGGACATAACCACACAGGATACACCTGAACATAAATAACTTGCACATTATGCTCTCTTAAACATGTTCATATCCAATAAAATCTCTAAAAAAGGGGAAAAAAGACAAGAAAATTTTACAAAAGAAAAATGTATTTTTACAGAAGAAACCAAAGTATTTACTCAAAAATAGTAAAAAGAGAAATTGTGAGAATTTTACAAAAATATATATTTTTGCAGATGAAACCATAGCATTTAACCAAGATATTACAAAGACACACGTCAGGTTTTACAACAAAAAATCTACAGAAGGAACTGCAGCATTTATCCAAAAATATTAAAAAAGAAAAGCAGAGAATTTTACAAAAATGTATTTTTAGAAAAGAAACCATAGCACTTACCAAAATATATTAAAAGGAGGCAGTGACAATTTTACAAAAAATTATTTCTGTAGAAGAAACCACAGCATTTACCCAAAAAATACTCGTATTAAGAAGAGAGACTCTGACAATTTTACATGGAAGTTTGTATTTACAAAAGAAATTACAGCATTTATTTACCCAAGATTCAATGTGTATCATTTACTCAGTGTATTTTTCTACTGAGGAATTCAAACAGGACATTGCAAAAATTACTGTTACTAAGTCAGGCCTGGTGGTTACTGCTTCTTCACTTCTGGCAGTTAGAGATTAGTACAAGTAAACACTTTCAGCTTATGGACATGCATTTTCTTTTCATTTTCTACATACATGTAGAGTATTAGCTCTTGTTTCAGGTTAGAACTTCACATTTCCCTCCTAAAAGGCATCTTGTACTATGACACGCAAAACAGTAATGATCTGCGACTATGTAACTATCAATGGATAGACTAAAATGAAACCTGGTTTCCAAAATGAATCATCCTCTTGCAGGGTCAGTGTACACTGCATATCTATGCATATGTGTATGCGATTGTTGGGGTGGTAAAATGGATAAAAATGACATTTGAAACTGAATAACAACAGGGAGTTCTTGAATTTTTATTCTCGTAGTTTAATGTGAACATCATTTGCTTTTTCTGATTTTCCTTCATTTGATGAGTGACTTGTAAATGGTATATTACTTAGGGTTACATGACTTTGCAGTTTTTATATTAGGTTTTCATTGCAGTTGACATTAAGATACTGCTGTTCTGAGTTGTGACACCATGTGGTTTCATAGGTGGTCACCAGTGTTCAGGAGGAATCTGCTGTCTCCATCTTCGTGCCACAGAAGATGGCTATAACATGCTCCCCTGAAGCGTGATACCCACCTACAAAGTACAAAAGACCACAGGTCTACGTTTTGGTTTCTTCACATGTTCAGATATTTAGTTTCTTTCCCTTCCGTAGCAGCAAGGCTTGCTTCTTACCTGCACTGCGTCATGAAACTTGAGAATGGACTCTTTCAGAGATTTCACTGGTACTAACAAATCTTGAATAATATGATTATTTTCATATAGATTTGTGATGGCTTTTGTTTCAGTTATTTTCAGTAATGAAACCTTTGGTGGCATCATCCAGCCCAAGAGATAGCGAAACACAACATTGTTGCCAAATGGAATTATGTTCTGCAAAGAAAAACAGGGAGTATAATATAAGAGAGCAATACGATACGAAACAACAAAAAAGTTCTTATCCCTGTCAATATTGTCATAAATCCAATTTGGGAAGAGGAATGATTTTATGAGAAACTTATACTAACATCTCATGCTTTGGTCTCATATTTATGTCATAAGGAGTACGACATGAGTCTGGTAAACTGGAAATTGAGAGGAAGTGGTTTGTGGATTGTTTTAACAGTCTTCTAGTCCTTTCAAACACAATTGTAAACCCAGGTTTTAGATTATTATTAAACAAAAGAAATTATGTTGTTTCAAATTAAAGCAAGCAACTGAAACCATTATATTAAAGGAACTCTGCTATCTTTCTTGCATAATCTACTCAAGTATCAACATTGTGGTGAACGTAAAATAGTTTTTCCATTGCCACAACAGTTTACCATGTAGACTTTCAAGTGTTATGAATGAAAAGGTTCAATTTGAAGTAGAATTAAGAAGGTACTTCACACACTCCTTTAACTCTGTTGATGAATTTCTGACTTTTAAAAATGACTTGTGTATTACCTACTGTTAATGCATTTGGTGTAACATTTGAATACTTTATGTGAAAATCCATATAATATTTTTGTATTGTACTAGTTCTGTATATTTTGTATTTTTCATGGCTTACTCCCTATCCTATTGTCACTCTGCCTGAATTTTGGATCCATGGAATGTGTAATAATATTTATGTAATCATATATCAAACAACTTATAAGTCATGATCAACAACAATAACAGCAATTTGGTTAAAGTGATGCACAATGACTAAAAGTGATAAAAAGTGTAATACATGAATACTAATATAAGGAGAAGCCTCCATAAGGAAAAGGCTAAAACCAGAGACCAGAAATTATGTAATGCAAAATTATGAACAAAGGCGTATTTGAATTTGAAAAACTGAAAGAAAATTTCGATCACATACAGACTGACATTTATAGGAAGCCAGCTAGCACTGATAATGTTGTAACAATCTGATCATTGTTTGGAACTAACCATTGGCATAACAAGTTATGCTGCACATATTTCATGAAGTACCCCATAGTGAGTAAAGAAACAAGAATAATAAGTATTCCCTGAAATAACTGTTATAGTAGAAAACAAATATCAATGTTAGACTGTCAGATAATGAAAGTAAACACTGAATATGGTGCAGTGAAATGAGAAAAAAAACTGAAATATATGGGATGACACTTTGGTGAAATTCACACAGCACGGTCTACATGTTACAAATATCAAACTGTTAAAAACCTCAAACATAATTAATTCCATTTACAACTAATAACAACTTTCAAAATGTCCCCAGTAGGCATCTGAAGACAACATATATAATGACACAGGTGTTTACAGATTGACATATGATTATAAAAAATCATGCACAGGGCAAAGTGGCAGGCCATTAGAACCTTCTGTATGAACATTCTACCAAGAACGAGTACTCAATATTCAAATGACTATTTCAATTCAGTTCATCTTTCCTAAGGCATAAACATGGTCCCATATTTATATGAAGTTACACACTTGCATAATAAAGAATTCAAAATGTACTTGTAATGAGAGTATGCCAGTACTTGTATTAATAATGTTCTGTGAGTATTATTCAGAAGTCCCTGAATCAGATATCATTTGTGACCAGAGGTTTTGCAGTTACGCCTCAGTCTTTTCACAGAAATACAATGTGTTCAGTGGAGAGAGAGGTAGTTACTTACAATAGTGGAGTGGTAGTTTACTGCAAAATTGCACAGAAAAGTGCAGGGTTTTTACTAGACGTAGCACAGATTCTCATATCAATCTCTTTTTCCACAGAACTCCTTATCAGTACCATACACGGTGGCACAAACTAATCATATATTATGAGAACTCCTGGACATTAGCCATTCCTCCCTTAAAATATGCTTAGCAGTACATTGTAACACTATGTAGTTTATGCCTGAAACTTGAACAACTGAACATTTTTCTTCTGGAGCACTTTAATGGCACAAGGGTTATTCTTGTACACATTTCCCCTCAAGTTCCCACAGAGATAAAAAGAGTCACAGTAGCCAAGATCAGGGGATCTGTGAGGCCAGAGTCCTTTGCTGGTTATTCTATTCTGAAACACTTCACACTGGTCTGTCAGCAATGTGCTGTAGCATTATATTGCTGCAAGCACCGCATCCTCTTAGCTATCAAAGGATGAAGAAAGGATTTAATATATTGCTCACATATGAATCTGAATTCACAGCTTGCTGAAAAGAAACATCAGGGCAATGATTCACCATGCATTTACAGCACACCGCACCCCTGCACTGTATAATGGCACTTTTTGAATAGCAGGAGGATTTTCTTCATTTCATATTTGTACATTCTGCTTACGAACATGACTAGCAAGGCATTACACCATTACTACATATATATCTGCAAAATTTGGCCATGTGGCTGTAAACACAAATCCCAGTAACACATGTTTCTATGCTATACATCTTAATGATTTGTGATGATTAATCTCTAAGAATCCCTGACTGCTAGAACTACTTCAGTCGATACATTTCTCTTGGACTGTCTCCTTTTTGACACATTGAACCCGTGGTGTGCCACATTCTGACTAGCTTCAATACACATAACTTTGTGAAAAATCATTGCCATATTTGGCAGGGCACCTTCAAATGCACTTGCTCTAAGTCTTATTTCTTATAAAATATTTTACTATGAAAACTAGTAGTTGAATTGTATATCTCTTAGATAAACACCATAACACAAAATTATTTGAACAAGCAGAAATATCATGCACTGCTGAACCAATCACGTTATGTTTGTTGGCTGCATGAATGATTTGCTGTCATATCAGCAAGTTATGCAGTGATCGCAGGCAACAAAAACATCCACTGTACTCACAGTTTTGTGACATTTCCTTTTCATTTTAATTGTCTGTACCAGGATGATAAACACGCCACGAGTGCTTCTCCTCTGTGCACAGTCTGGTGTCTAAGTTTCACAGCAAGCTTATGTAACATAACAGCTATAGAAACAGACAATAAAGAAATCCATGCATATGGCAGCCCTGGTTTGTATCACTCTACAATTTCTAAGCAGCATTTTATTTCTATGTCCTAACAAGAAGCCTAATCATGACCTAACAGTTAAATGACTACTCATGACTTTTACCTCACTGGTATTTTTTTATGTAATCTCAGTCCTGTGGCTGCTGCAGTGTATTTTGTCAAACTTCTGCAATGTGACATGGAAACAGGGACATAAAGTCAACTATTTTAATAACATACCTCAATTTCCCAAAAGAGTGGTCTTGTATGTCTGTGGTAGTACTCTCTCAGTGGTATATATTCATAGCCTGGACCTTCCCATAAAAACTTCTTGACATGAGTGAAGAACCACGGTTTGTACCATTTTCCAATTGTATTAAGCTGTAAAAAAACCCCATCATTCTTACAGTAAAACTCTGACTGGTAAAGTAGTACATTCCCAATTATCTTTGTATGATGATACAAGTATAGATGATCCTTTACGCAGCACTGTTTGTCTTCTTAATGGTAAATGCACAATGATATTTTTAACAGAAAAACATGGGACAAAATACTAAATGTAGATTCTTGTTTAAAATATTTTAATGAACCGGTTGTTTCTGTGTAGCCCACCAAAAAGAAGCCAGTACAGATACATGTACACCCAAAGCTAGACCTCCAACTGCCTTTACTCTGTATAATACTCAATTACCATATATGTTTCAGTGCTTCATGACCTTCAGTGCTAGCATTGGTTTATACTTGCTTAAAGTGTACTGTGTTTTTGTTTCCAACTGCGCAATTGCAGACAAAAACACCGTCAAGTGGACCAAGGAACATAAAATTATTAAGTAAAAGTATCAATATAATCATTGTTCCTTCAACCCCAGTCCAAAACTTATTGTATTACTACGAGATTTGACGTTCTCACAGCAGTGTTGCAGATTCAAGTCTTCTGGGATGTCAGCCATATAGGCTGAACATTCCTAGAGGGCAGCAGCATCAGGGAGACCATACAGGAACAAGCAGGCAGTATGAAAGTGGAGAATAAGGTAGAACCAGAGTCAACCATCCTGTTATGTTGGACACCAGAGAAATGTCAAGATACAGTAAATGGAGGGAGATATGTGAGAGTTAGGATAGAGTAATATTACACAGCAGTTTCATGTTTCATTACATGCTACAACAAAGTTGCTCATATTCAAATGCTGCACTTGTCTATGTTTACAGAAAAATGATTAGTCTCGTGAAGCCCAGTTAATGAAATAAACTGCCTGGAATATCGAGGCATTGATGGGAGGACAATATTAAAATGGATTTTAGAGAAAGAGGGTGGGAGGATGTAGACTGGATTCATCTGGTTCAGGATAGGGACCAGTGGCAAGCTTGTGTGATCACAGTAATTAACATTTGGTTCCATAATATGTGGATTTCACTAACTGAATGACTGTTAACTTCTCAATGGGACTCTGCTCCATGGAGTTAGCATCATGATAGAGTGAATTTAAATTATGCCAGAAATGATGAAAATAAATGCCTTGAACTTACCTTTCCAGGTTCACAGGTAGAAGACAAACTCCCAGTCATAATAACAGCCCGATTAACATCAAACATTAAACCCTCTACAAAATGATTTTCATCTTTCTTCAGGCTTTCCTCTTCAAAAACTTTCACAACATCTTCCAAGGAACTGACAGGATGGTAGTGCAATTTCACATACCTGTGCCAGAAAAATAAAGAAGTAGATATGGATACAGATCCTCAGTGTTGCACCATAAGTAAAGTTTTCCCAGAATTAATTTTTTTTTTCCTATAGCTTGACAGCCCCCAGGGGCTTAGGCCTCCTCATTTTTCAAGGCTTCACGATCACACTTATTAGACACTCCACACTCGGTAGGACTCCTCTGGACGAGGGACCAGCTCGTCGCAGAGACCTCTACCTGACAACACACAACACTCTCAAGAGACAGACATCCATGCCCCCGGTGGGATTCGAACCCACAATCCTAGTAAGCGAGCAGCCGCAGACCCACGCCTTAGACCGCATGGCCACTGGGATCGGCCCCAGAATGTAATACAAAACATAAAAACATAAGAAGTGGAAAAGCATGTTATAAGATGACATAAGTCACTTAGCGCTTCAAGTCACAGGGGCAGTGGAAAATGCAGTCAGCTGGAATGTACCAGGTCCATATAACAACAGCAATAGCTTTTGCAGAAGGGGGAAATGGAAATATGTGTTTTTGAATGGTATGCAAGGTAAAGGTAAAGTTGTCCCTGTATTTAATTGAGCATCACTGCACGAAGGCGTGTGTGGGAGTGGAGGGTAAGCTACAATGAAATTCTTAAAACTTGGAAGCAGCCTTAGGTAAGTTCTTGAATGACATGTTCATGAGGAAAGTAGATAAGAACAAAATTAGGCTGACTGCTTAAAATACAACAAAGAAAGTAATACAGTGATCGTGATGAGTTGTAAGAAAGCACCAAATTGTTTATTATTTGTTAACCACCTCCAGAACTAACACAGGGTCAAATGTCTTATTTACAGAAGTAGGAAGAATGTTCACAAGCAATTTAAAATGCTGTAACTGGACAGGAAGTATTAAAGTCTTAATGTGGACTTTTTTAGACCAACATTTAAATTTTGTACCCATAAATTTATGTGGGCCTGGATAGCATAGTCGGTATAGTGACTTGCTACGAGCTGGACGGTCCGGGGATCGAATCCTGGTGGGGGCGAGATTTTCAGCACCCATCCAGACCGGCACTGGGGCCTACCCAGCCTCCTGTACAATGGGTACCGGGTCATTCCCAGGGGTAAAGCAGCCAGGGCATGGCATTGACCACCCACCCCCATCTAGTGCCGAGGTTAAAGAAAGAGTAGAGTTATATCTCTACTCCCCCTCTGGGCCTCATGGCCTGTTCTAGGGTGAACTTTTTACCCATACATTTATAGATATCTGTATCTTTACAGATATAAAATTTTAACAAGGTGAGCTCACACTTGATTTTATCTTATTTTATACATAGTGTATATTGCCTCTTTAGTTTACTAAACAGCCTGATAATTGCTTATATATAGCCAAAACATGTAGCTGGGTTTATTCAATACAGCGTATATTAGTTGTGCTCAACAGACATTGTTATTTTTCATGTTTAAATTCTGTATTGCATACAGAACAGAACAAATTACCCTTGAAGTGGATTAATGTTAAAGCATACAGTAGAATTCTGTAAACAAATATTGCAACAGTGTAATCAAGTTTTTGTGTCAACTTCCTACTTTTTCCGTTCTTTTACAAAGAAATTTTCTAACATCCCTTTTGTATTATAAACATCCAACTTCTAGAAAATTCATGCCTTAATATGTACATTTCATACAGTAAATACATCAGAGTAAAAGTAGTAATGGTAATAATTTCTGTAATTTTTTACTTCACATTCAATAGGTATTTAGTTCAAATCTTGGCCAGAACCATCTGATTATAGAATTTCACAGTTTTCCTCTACCTAAATAGGTGCATTTTAATTTCATGACACCTGGCCTACCATCTTTGCCACATTCAAAACCTTTCTCATATGCCCATTACTATAGATAACCTGAGCAGTACACCCAACATGTATTCATATACTGAAATACAGTGCACTTAATAAGCCAGTCTGTTTTTATTATTGTTCATACTTACTTCTGTGCGGGAATGATTTGGATTACTGCAGCTGTGAGGAACCCTAGTGTACCATATGACCATGGAACAGCATAGAATAAATCTGGGTCTGATTCCTACATAAGAGAATACATTTTAGAGTGTTACATGCATATTATAAACCTTTAGTATTTAGATGGTTGACTTGATGTACCAATGAGTTTGTTATACGAGTACTTGTTTGGAGGTACAAACATGTTAAAATTTCTATATATGAAGGAGACCAACAGAGAATAAAGAGATTGATAGATGAGACAATGATGTAACACCACTTTTTCCTAAAGAGAAGTAGATTATAAATATAAGTCTACTGAGTGTAACTGGAGTACTTCTCACCTTGGAGCAAGTTACCAAACTGCCATCAGCCAAAACCAGTTCATAAGAGACACATATGTGTTGGAACAGCCCATACTTGTGAGAAGTACTTTCCACACCTGTACCCATCACAAGTCCACCTAAAAAGACGATGTAATTACACAATACTATATTAAACCTGCTGAGTTAAACTCTATGAAATGTTATGGTGTGACACCTGTTCAATTCAGTTCATATTAACGATTAATTCTTCAAATCATGTGCTTGCAAATACTGCTTGTTATAGTTAATTTTGTGTGTTCTGTAAAATAACCATCATAAAATTCTGTGAATTAAACACACAACAAAATAAAAAGTTTAGTTATAATATGTACTACTATTATCACCATCACCACCACCACCACTAACTCTGCAATTGTAATTATTATAGCATCATTTTTATATTTTATGTGTAAGGTTGCAGATGCACCGAGACAGACCAGACAAGTTTCAGTGCTCAGAATTTTGATAACAAATTTAAATGCCAATGATCCAACTGTATAAATCACTGGCAGAAACAACAGCTCTATCTTGGTTTGTATAGCATGACACTTCACATGCCATTCTTTGCCAGTCAGGAGAACAGCAGAACAGGAAATATGTCCACTTTTGATACTGAGTTAATACAAGACAAACTATTCCCCAGTAGTTCCTTCTCAATGTTCTGATTCTCATGATAAAGTTGCATTGATATAACCTGTCCAAATTTCCAAAGCATAGATTTACTCCCTTCTATGCTTAACTGGACTTACATGTATGTCATCTTTTTACACAGAATTATGGTTTCAAAGATAACTGCATTATATTGACCAATAACTATATTATGAGGACGAAAATTATTTAAAAAAGATGTCATCAAGACTTTTGGTGAGAGAGGCTATATATGTATTGGTACTTAAAATTCAATGCTGCATTCAGAAACTGTGATAACATGTTTTATATGATGCTTTCAGACTTTCATGGCAGGTGTTGCTCAAGAGATAGTCTTCAGGTTTACTGCAGTATGTATGATTATCAGCTTGTTTCAACGTTTCGGAGGAACATGCTGCCTCCATCTTCAGGGTGAGTGCATTACATTCAGGTGGTCGCTGAAGTGAATGGGAGGAAATGAAATTATGTATGAAGGTTTGAAGGACTTTAGCAAGTCACAGCTACAGAAAGGGAAGGAGCTTTATATCTTTTACCACATTAATACGAATTTAGAGTTCAAAGTGAGACAACCAGAGTAATAAGCAGCCCTTTTCAGGTCCACAGACAGTGAGAAATGTGAACATAGTGTGTGACATCGCATATGCAAGGTTTATATCTGGGCTGCAGCCATTGTAAAATGGAAAGTGGAGGGTGATGCTTTATTCATGTGGACACTGGGTAAGGTAGTGTGGCCTCAGAAGGGTGAGATTATCCCATTCTTGGAGAACACCTTCCTTTAAAAAATTGCCAGTCCCACAGTATAATCAATAAAGATAAGCCACATAATAAATTCTTTATCTCACACAGTTGAAAGCTATCTGCAGTTTGTATTGTTTAACCTTCAAATGAATTATTACATTACTTGTCATAAAACAAATCCTGTTGGCAATCACAATCAGAATAACAACTGTCTTATACAATTACACAAACAACAGATTAAAATTACAGCTTATCAAAATTCCTCATGTAACATGAGCTAAATTTAGTCCTTACTCGGAATGTAATGTATGATGTACATCTTAAAACACACATGCACATACCAACAGTAAGGTCGTCTAGCTCTGGAACAATGGGTAGAGTCCAACCCAATGGGTCAAGAGTAGCTGTCAACTGACCCATAGTAACCAAAGGCTCCACACGAACCGTCTGAAATGTAATGAAGTTGCCACAGGTATTTACAAGTATGTATTCCTGGCTTACTGGACCTCTAAGAATGTTGGCATGTTATAAAACAAACACACATTTTTCTCCATCATTTGCTTTTTGCTATCATTATTTTACTTTCAGCTCTCATACATCATTCATACATCTTCCACCCATCTCAATCAGGACCTTTCAAATTTCCTTCTACTCTTGCTTGTCCTCAGAATTTTCTTAGACATTACTGTTTGATCTGTTCTAATCACCATATCCCACTCACTCTGGCCTTATCCATTAATATATGCTGCCAGATCAGGGGTTTTACATAATTCCTTCAGTTCTTGGTTCTGTTTCTTCAAACCCCTTGCTCAGTTACTGGTCCATAAACTCATTAAAAATGTTCCTTTCCCACATATTTAAAATAATTTTATCCTTCTCAGCCATTGACCACATTTCACCATGTCACAACTGATTTTAACAGTGTTTCATATACTGTATTTTAACAGTGTTTACAAAGTTACAGCCATGCCAAAATATTCATACGGGTGTGAAATCTAGGTGCCAACACAGAAATATTTCTAAAACACAAGGTGATGAAATGATCCTGAGAATAATTCAAAGCTGCACAAAAATGGACAGAATACAAAAGATTTAAGGAATGAAATAATGAGAACCACCCTAGTCAGAATGGACAGAATACCCATTAAGAACAAATGAAAGAAATTTCCAAAAACAACATTAAAACTAAAAAGCCAGAGTAGACAATATTACCTACAATGTGACACAGAGGAGGAGGAGGAGGAGCAGCAGAACAAAAACAACAATAATACATGTCACATTTCCAGCAGTCATTAGCAAGCAAGACAAAAACGGGCCAAGACTTTGATTCCTGATCTGTAATGCATTACCACAAAAATGGAAGTAGGCACATTTCCTACACCAGGATATTATTGTTTTATACATTTAAATAATGAGTACCTGCTTTTCAACATCAATTTCCAAAATATCAATCAAATTAATGTCAACATTGAAGAGCTTGTTCTTGTACTTTGGTTTGCTCAGTGACATTGTCTGCCACCCTGGCCTGGCAGTACACATTGGCACAGTCATGCCTGATGCTCTCCATGTCTGAACCTGCAATATGAATCAGTTGTACTTTAGCATTCCAAACTTTTCTGAAATGTTTAGACATGTGTGTACTGAAGTATGATTTCACAATATTTGATTATAAGTACTCATTACAAGTACCATGATGTATGCCTAGATTTTTCATGGGATTTGGGGTTTGACTGGAACACACTAACAGAATGGAAGTAGGCTACTGCATTAACACCTATTTTTCAAATGTAATACAGGAAATCCCCTGTATCCTAGTTGCTGATGTCAGTTTTCTCACATTTAAGGAGTCAAATTCCCTGCACTTAACAGGGATCACGTGTCGACCACAAATTGTCCAGTCTCATAATCCAAGCTGTTGGGCTCGATTTCTGAAGAGCCAGTAAGACAAGGGTTCAAGACGCGAATAATCGTTATATCATCGGCCAAAAACAACAATAATATAATAATAATAATAGAATTGCTAACAATGTGCTAAGAATAAATAAATTGTGTACTATGTGTAACGTTACTCGTATTCTTTGTTGTCGTCTAATATGTATTTGTATTTATATTGGCTATTTATAAGCTTGTACTGCTATCCGCATATCAGTCGCCACCGATAAATTTACGCTAATTGCCGGGAACATCAACTCTTAAACATTTCTTTTTATATACTTTTATTCATAATTTGCGGGCTTTTCAAATCATTCTGCTGCCTCCACCTTGTTCTGCAATGGCCGTTGCAGCCCCTGCACCCAGAATGATTGGCGTCATCACCACCCCACCGGACTCAACACGCAACACAACCACAACCAGTCTTTCATAGCCGGTGTATGATTTGTGCGCAGTGAGGTCTGTGCATTCCGAGCCACGCATTTGGTATTTTCTGTTTTGTTTTTAGAAAAGTAATTGTAAAAAGTACTGCATGTCATATCCAATCAGGTCCCCATTAACCCACAGTGACACTATTTGTTATGTGCGGAAATTCCCCGCTTAAGCCGGTTCCCTTCTAAGTGGCGTTTTTCTGGAACCAACCGACCACGGATACTGGGGACATTCTGCATTCTATCATGACAATGGTATGCGCGTAAATACGTTCATATCAGAGCTCAGATCCATCGCTGCAAATACTTGTCACGTCATATTGTAACGAACTGCTTCGTTACACCTACACACAAACATTTTCATGATACGATACTGTTTCTGGTAACAGTTATTACCCTATGGAAGTGTTACTGAATGCAGCTTTGTAAAATATTAAGTAGATTGCTTTTCAACTTGTCGGCTACTGGTATTGTAGAATAGATCAAGCCAGGGATCAACAAACTACATGGCGTGACATTCCAGACGACTGTGAGCTTAATAAATCACCGCTGTGTGGGCATCATGTCTCACACGACAAACAATGCTACCAGTTAGTTCTTCTGATATGTGGGAAAATTAAAGAAAAATTGAAAGAACTCTTTAAACTTCCCTAGTACGATTACAGAAGTGCAGCTACGTCGGTAAGTTGTGTAATTGCATAAACAAGAACGTGTGAACATGAGATATAAGTACGTAATTTGAACTGTATTTGAAGATGCACCAAAACAGCTTTGAAGTCTTTAAAGATATGTCCGGTACATCAAGGTGGAGGAGGAACGTTTCGACCACCCCACTTTGCGCCCTACGGTTGGTACAATTTATTGCCACTTTAACCTCTTTACTTTTCGCTCAACATAATTTTAAAAACGTCAGTAACGTAATATGGACATAGAACGATTAGAGAAATGCTGGTTTTGGTTTAATGATCAGCATGTTGCCTATTTTGATCGTAAGGGTGGTGATATATGTTATGATATGATATGTTTCTAGAACACGAATGTTCACGCCAGAATAACAGCAGAAAATATTTGTGTAAAAGTGTTTCCTCACTCTAACAAAATTTTTTTCGTGTTCACCTCACATATATCTTACTAGCCCACGTCGATCAGCGTCGAATGGTCTTTGAAATTCCATTTGACAGTCTGCAGATCACAAGGATTAGACACATGTTGTTGTCAGGGGTGAACAACACAAAGAACATAGGCGACAACAGATCGCAAATAGATCCAACTAAACGAGTGCAAGAAAAGTCAGCCTTCATTAATAAACAGTAGAGACTGTGTCATAAACGTTTAGTTGAGGGAGAAGGAGTATTAAATATACGGTAAAATGGCCATACGTTGTCCACTCATACTTACATACTTAATCCACTGACCACAGCCTTTACTCACCTGCTTCTGCACATTCTTCACTTTCCTGTCGTGCAGTTTCGGAGCACTGTTTATTGTAACTACAATCCAGTTTCTCCCGTAATTGTAAATTTCGTATAATAACGAAGCTGGAAGCAAGAAAAAGCACACAAAAACCCACCGATAATTTATAAGAATATATTCAATTACTTTGTCAACACCACTTGAAATCCCCATAACAGCAGGACAACACACAATGCGCGCAGATGATAGAAGGTACAAACAACTCCGACCCCTGCCACAAGCCTACTGGCAAAGTGATGGCTAAGTGGTTACCACCGCCCTGTCTCAGGTTACGTAACATTCCTCTGACCTTGTCCCCTAATAGCAACCAATCGCACACTGCCTTTTATGTAGCGATTACGTAACAGTCATACTGATCACCGCCGACCATTTGTAGCAGAATTTTATCACTCACTCAACGCCCCTTCGAACTTAAACTTCCAAGTTTGAAACAATATTTACAAAATATTTTAAGGCAGTACACACACACATTTAAATATGCACATTTAAACCACACAATTACGGATTATATACAGAGTGTCCCGTAAGTCCCATGTCATAGAGAACATTATCGTTTTTGTTCCAAGTAGAATAACATATAATGGGTGACGTAAACGATAGGTACGCGGGTCAGGAAAGGGCGGAAATTGTCGTTTTGCATGCCTCTGACTTTAGCCAATGACAGACGACTGAAGAATTTCACCGTCGTCATCCCAGCAGACTACGACATGGACAGAGTTCTCTTGGTCGAATTTATTCGAGATTTTAGGAGCCGAGAATTTTTCGGAGAGACCAAGAGCAGGTCGCCCGAGAACTTCAACTGATGATGAAAGCAGTATTGTTGAACTTGTCAAGACCGCAGCATGTCCATAAATATCGGTGAGAAAGGTTGCATCTGAAGTTGCACTTCCAAACACATGTGTACCCCGAATAATGCAACGTCATAAATTTCATCCATACTTAATATGTTTTGTACAAGAATTACATGGAGATTATACAGATCGACGAGATCAATTTTGTGAATGGTGTGAGTCACAAAGAATCCGAGCGGACGATACCATTAATGATGGTGCGTGTTTCCATTTAAATGGATAAGTAAACCGACACAACACCGTAACTTGGCGCAGGATAATCATCATGTCGCAGATGATGCTCATCACCAAACTAACACAAGTTTAACCGTCTGGTGCACGATACGTGGAAACGTTTTGGGAACGGTATACCCGGAAGGAGGAGTGAACGCAGAACGATATCTCAAATTGTTGAATGATGTGATGAAACCGTACGTGGATGAAATGCCACTTGCACTACGACGTCGATTTTACTTTCAGTAGGATGGAGCGCTACTTCATTTGGCTGGTGAGGTGCGAAAGTGGTTGGATGAAGTACTTCTCGGGTGATGAATTGGGCGCAGGGGACAAATGGAATGGCCACTAAATCCCCAGACTTCACGCTCCTAGGTTTTTTTCCCCTGGGATGATCTGAAGTCACTTGTGTATCATACACGCGCACGTACCATTGTCGACCCTACAGAAAATATCCGTGCCGCTACTACAAACATCACACCTCAGACTTTAACGTGTGCGATGCAGTGTGCAACATCGTATCAATCTGTGCGAGTAACAAGACGGACATGAATTTGAACATTTGCTTCGCTAGCGTTTTTTAACTTGGGTCTGGGGTTATGGGACAACCGATATATTATAGCAGATAAGAGATTTGAGTTTCTCACAGCGGTGTCGCTAAACATTCAAGTCTTCTGAGTTGTTACGCCCTGTCGACACGTTTCGAAGGGTCGTAGTTCCTTCATTTTCAGGGACAAACAGTCCAAGATGGTCGACTGGTAAATAGGTACCGATTCGAAGGTACTGTAGTCTTACCTCTGATCCGTTCTACGATCCCTTAAAATGTCGGTAACTATTTATCAATCGACATAGCGTAAAAGCCTTGAGTCTTTATTGTAGCAGATACTCTGATTGCATTAAGACATTTTATATCCCAGTACTGCAATATGATCGGATCGGCGGGAAGTACAGTATCAGTGTCAGTGTCAAGGCCGGAGGGCTACACTGAAAGACACAATATACCACGAGAGGAGAAACATTTAAATATCTGCCGCAACCATCACGAAACTAAACATTAAAAAGGTTGCAATAAATGGAGCAGAAATCTTCTTGAGAAGCTAATAGGTCCTCAGCTGTTCAAAAAATTCCTCGTCATGTCGTGATGATAGGGACCCACTTTACATGGCATAGAATGTAGTAAAGAGTACCAATTCATAGATAAAGAAGATAAAGCCATGCGTCATTTAGGGTTCCTAAGGAGGTGCAGACGAGGACTCGAGTCTTCTGGAATTACGTCGTGTAGATTGGTATGTTCGTGCGGGTACTAGGTGTTGGGAGGAGCTTGCTGCCTCGATCTTCGTCAGTTTTCATAGACTACCTTGAAGATGTATGCAGCAAGCTCCTCCTAAACACTGGTACGTATGCACCATTCTACATGGCGTCATATCCCAGACACAGGCGTGCACGCGGGGTGTGCTGAGGCACACCCTAAAATCCAAAATGAAAAAAAAAAGTGAGTTTGCCTTTTAATTTAATCGCATGGTAAGCTGTATTTTTAAAATACGGTTTACTTGTAAATTTAAAGAAGGTTTAGTTAAGTTTTAGCTTCTTTAGTTTTTTTTTGGTGAATAAAAACAATACCCTTTATGACTGAGTATTTAATAAATGTTCGCCGTTTAAAATATATAAAATGTATTTCCATGGGTGCACACACTAACGAAATGTTCTGCGCATGCTTATGATCGCAGAGGACTGGGATCTCCACAGCAAGGCGACATTACATTTTAGGAATGTGTGTTGCCATTCAGTTCAGTATATTGTATCTTCTTCCTTACACTTAAAAAAGTAAACCTTAACATGAACATTACACACAACCACAATTTTTTCAAGGTTTCTGCCTTCAGATACGTGACGCAGTGTAGTCTGGTAGAAGTGTATCTACATCTTAAATATCTTACTGCGTCTATCATAAGGACAGATCAGGATAAATGCTGAATAATCACAGCCGTGAGAGCTCAAAATTTACATAATTTTACCTGTGGTTTTGTATAGGTGTAAAACGTTTTCCGTCCCATTAAGAGAAAACGTAGGTTGATTATGTTTAAGAGAAGGGCATTGGAGAGAATATTTGGGCTTAAGAAGGTGGGCATAACGAGAGGAATAACAGAAGACTGGAGGAAACTGCATAATCAGGAGATTCATACTTTGTATTTTCACGAAATACTTACTGTATGATCAGCATATTCTATCAAAGTATAATAAGATGGACAGGGCATATGACACAGATAAGAGCGATAAGAATATCTACAACGGTATTACTTGCAAGATCTGTAAGCAGAGATAACTTTTAAAATTAAGCTGCTGGTGGACGATTGATATCGAAAAGGACATTGAAGGGGCGAGGTGGCAGGTTTTGAACTGGATTCTTTTGGATCTAAATATTAAGAAGGCAATGAACAATCGTTTCCAAGAAAGAACTGGAATTTATTGACTAGATTTGCGTCTATTAGAATCTCCAGAACTCTATCCCATGGAGTTCTTGATTGACCTCATCAGAATAAACAAATTCCAACTCTATCCCCAGAATTTCGCCTACAATTAGGCACATTTCTGAAATAATCGAAGTAAGGAAGGGGTTTTGCTTTAAGTGATTTCCTTCACTAAACTAGGTTCTTTCTTCGTTGAAGTCTTTCTTCCTCTACATCTTATGCACCTACTGTACATTTCTCACGAGTCCCCCCACCTTCAAAACAAGTTAAAAAATATACTTGCTTTCTCGGCAGCAACTTACCCATGAAAACCCTTTCTGGCTTGTATCGGGATTAAGTGCATAAAAATGCCTTGGGTTCTTTGGCCAAAAGAGGAAATAAAATTCTCAACAAATCCAGCAACACCGAAATATTCGAAATCAAGGAGCAACAAAGCTGACATTCTTTCGCATACAAAATGCTTGCCTGTTTAGGTTCCATGTTGCTACAAGGTGTGAGCAGTGTGAGCGGGATGAGCAGTGTGAACGGTATAAAGCTAAATATGCCTAGACAAAGAGTCAAGGGATTAACTGGCACATCCATATGCAACATGCTGTGTTAGTGAGGCAAACTGACGTGAGTTTGGAGGTCAGTTATTTTACGATCATATTAGAGCACCGAGAATTTACACTGGAAGTTAGCTGATCCCGGAGAAGCTCTTCTTTCGGTGACTGGAATGGCACATGTGCCGAATAAGTTATTTCTGAAGTCACCAGCAGCCTTGACCACAGGCGACCGAAATTCAGTCGAACGTAACAAGACGGTCATGTCGGTAAAACGATTACCTTCTAAAATTATACAGCACTGTGAGATGACATGTTAAAACATAAAATGTGTGATTATTGGGACATATTGCCTGCATAGAAGGAAACTAAACAGACAATTGCATAAACCTGCCATGTCTATTTATAACTACGACATGCGAAATTATATCTAATAGCATTTTCGTGTAATTTTATACTTCGTTTATCCCGCCTCCCCCAATTAGCAGTCAGACTGATTTTAATTTTATGCTTGATGTTTGTCGAAATGCAGTCGCCTAGCTCAGTAATAGCAATCCTGGTAGCATAGTAGTGTGTGTTTGTAATGGCAGCATCAGTTTGTTTCAGGGACTGGCTAGTGTGCCCTATTCCGCTGACCCACACATTTGGAGTGTAAACGTGTTTACGTGTGCTGTGACATGATATCAAGAAAAAAACTGATCGTTGGGTTTGTTTTTTTTTTGTAGTCTGATTCAATGACAAGTCATTTCATTGGAAGAAATACTATACCAATGACTGTACAGTCTTCATAAAAGAATGCCGGTTTTGCAACATTAAATATTTATTGAAAGCAGAAACAAAAGAACAAATTATGGTCTGTTGATAATGTATATGTTATTGTGATTATTATGCAAATAAGAGCTCCAGTCATAGCTTGGCGTACTTCCAACATTTAATTTAGATGTTGCCACGTGCCCTGCAATGTACTCGTATCTTGGAAAACTGCTGTCAGTCACGGATGACTTTCTTGTTAACTGTTGTAAAGTTGTATTTTTAAGAAGTTTCCCCTGTAATTAACCACCCGAAATGAAAATTTCATGCCCCACATTCTGTACTTAGACTAGCCGAATAGCCAGTCTCTTAAAGACATCTCCCCTCTTGTCCACGTACAACCGAGAATATCTCCGACGGCATCTCACACAGTAGGCGGTAGACTACTGGATTTAATGCAGTTGAGAGTCTACACACTAGTGTTGGAGGGTCAGGGCCCACGGCACAGAAGAATGGTAACTCACATAATAATGAAAATCACAAAAGTACTTTTATGACATTCATGGAAGCTAAATTTGCCGCTGTACTTATGCATTAGTTCTGATCCGTGTTATGCACTACTCCTTCACCCCCTAGGCGGCCTACTCCATGTATAGGACGCCCAAGAACTTGTCTGGATTTGGAGGGGAGGGAAAACAAAATTTCTAACTCCACAAGGAATTAAACTTCATGACACATTCTGTAGAGGTAGGTGGTCAATTTACTGACCGTTAGAAGTAGCGGTAAGTCTCGTGTGTTATACAAATTATAAAGTTCGCATGTGGCTACCATTCCTCCAAGCACTGCATCTTGATCCATGCGTGCCTCATACTCTTCCTTTGTATAACGTCGTTAGGTAAATTTGTCCCTGCGAACGCCATGAAGACTTATGGGGGAGTGAAGGTTTAACTTCAGCGATTCTTAAATTAGGCACTAGATTGAGATGAGTGGTAAGGTTCATGCCCCAGCCATTTTACCACGAGAGATAGATTCCCTACTACCCATTCAGTAGAAGGTTGAATTTGCCCCACAGTCGGTCTGAACGCTTCGGGGTACAGAGTAATCTTTTGCCCCTACAGGGAAACGACCCACGATTCCTCGGTACGTCTTCATGGATGGGCAGAGACAATTTTATTTTGCCTTGTCACAGCAAGTGTAACCTTCAATATTATTACAGTATTATCTTATCTCAAGAGCATCCAAGCACTATGTTCTAATCTGGAGATACTATGAAGTACTGGTCAGGAGGTCATAGGTCATACTGATTTATATTAAATATCTAGTTTCAAATGTTACTAGAATTGAGAACGACCAAGGCTTCCATTTATAAATACAGAAAAATATAACATATTTTAAATTAAAGTTGGGATGGATAGAGTAAGAAGAGCTCTTCTTGTAATTCCCAAAAGTTCACCTGTAACAATGTTTTCAGACATTTGAAGTGGAACTGAAATATGGAACTCGACATACACTAGAATGACATATAATTCACACAGACGTGAAAATCATAGAAAATCGGAGAGAAAAATGATAAGATGACAAAACTGTTCACCAGCACTTTTCAAATAAGGCACAGGAATTGTTCAGTTCTCAGTGGTATAGCTCTGCTATTCTAAAGCTCAGCGCTAGACGACGCGAGTGGTCAAATTAACGCTCCGGCCGCTTTACCACCGGGAAAGAGCGGCGGTACCCATTGTAGGAGAGACTGGGTACGCTCCAGGGCCGGTCTGGTTGGGTGTGGAGAACAGAAAATCTCTTGCCCCCACCGGGGTTCTAACCTCGAACCGTCTAGCCCGTAGCGAGTCGCTATACCGACTACGCTATCCCGACTCCAAAATAAAAATATACAAAACCGAAATGGAAAAGCGAGTTGCGCCATTCTACATCGAATTGTGTTGATTCGCTCAAAATATACAAAACCGAAATGGAAAAGCGAGTTGCGCCATTCTACATCGAATTGTGTTGATTCGCTCAAAATATACAAAACCGAAATGGAAAAGCGAGTTGCGCCATTCTACATCGAATTGTGTTGATTCGCCCATTGGTAGCAGATGACGACGGCTTCTGGGGGATGGGGCTGAAGAGCCGGCTTGACGTATTTTCAGTGCTGTGGAAGTTTATACGCGCCAAGGATTGTAACGGGGACATATTCCTTGATTCAAGCCCATGCGTACCGCCCAAATTAAAAAGGAGTTACACTATTTTGTGGAATTTCAGTGATATTAGCCGGATACTCAGAGCACAAAGCCTTAAAACTGGTGTTCACTATCATTCGACGACGTCCGTTCAAGCCATAAAATTGTGATAGGCTATATTACAAAATAGAAATAATCAAAGCTTCTTCATAAGAACAGATGTTCTACTAATACAGGAAAAGTAACCTGAGCATTTCCTTTGAACAGTCCTGCGTGGAAACGAGAATTAGGGACTGGTAGCCCCTGCTCTTTATGTTGACGGCGATACTTGGACCGTGCAAGGAACCTCGAAAACAGAACTCCTGCAGGCATAAATACTGGCAATTTGGCACCGCTTCAGGTTTCCACATCTGCCGTGTAGGTCATTGCTATGAGTCTTCACATACGCAAATAGACCTTGAAACGAACTATTCAAGCCGGTAGCTCACAAGGCTGCTTTCGAAGGAGTGGCGCTGGGTCCTGTAACAGTGTAAAAACTCTTGCTTCATACTGTATCAAGTTCAAGGATGCGGGTGATCCACTGAACAATGTACACTCGTAGCGTACAGAACGTGCCTCTTAGGGCTCATTACGTATTTCAGTTCTGGCTTACTGACTAACTCTACGTATTAGTGCCTTTCTTGAGAAGCTCAGTTAGTCCTCAGTTAGTCAAGAACTTACTCACATCTAAGGAACTCGAAGGTTCATTACCATGCTCACAACAACTCGCCACTTGTTCCTGTCCCGAGCCAGATTAATCCAGTTTACACCTTCCCATCCTCCTTAAGATCCATTTATCCTGCCGTCTACACCCAGGTCTTCCGAGTGGTCTTTTTCTTTCAGGTTTCCCTACCAGAACCCTGTGTGCACTTCTCCCCCATACGTGTCACGTGCCCCGCTAATTTCATCCTTCTTGAATTGATCACCCTAATAACATTCGGTGAGGAGTACAAATCATAAAGCTTCTCATTACAGTTTGCTCCATTCTCCTCTTACTTCATCCCTCTTAGGTTCAATATCTCCCTTAGCGCCCTGCTCGCGAATACCCTCAGCATAGTCTTCCCTCAATGTGACACACCAGGACGACAAAAGATTCTGGACCGAATGATAGCAGGCATTCCCCAGTTTAATCTGCTCTTACTGTTGTCGTGTACGCAATTTTAATTCGTTAGTGTCGTTCCCAGTTGTTTAAACGTTACTGTACTTTCGAATGATCAGCTATTTTTATGTTGTGATTTTATCATACATTATGTTGACAATACATGAACATACACAACCAGCCCTTGTTTTGCGCATTTTTGCTTTATCTTCCCTCGGCAATTTACACCACTTCCTAATCTGCGGTCTCTCATTTTCGTTTAACGCCCTTTGGTTGCTTATACGTTTTATATCCAGTTACCGCACGAAGCCCTTTGGCTGGTTTATTTGCATTTAATTTGTCTTTTTTTTCTTATGGGAGTATCACTTTTGATTTACGCTCGCTTTCTTTCAGGAACACAACTAGGGCGTACATAAAAGGCTGGGTGTACTTAGTTTTCTCGGCCTTTACTTCTAGATCGGACGTTTGCAACCCGCGGCCCATGAGCCCCATGCTGGGTGCAGACGCCTAACAGTAGTTACGATATTTTGATTCATAAACCAAAAGATGGAAAAAATAAAATAACAGAGACATGAATAAACTACACGTTTCATAAATAGCAATAGTTTAACCCACAGATGGACATTTAATTTGCTCTCCTTGATCTTTGGTTGTTCAGTGGCATTTCGTACATTAATGTAAATGGAACGCGAAGGTAGTGCGTTGTATTAGTTTTATAACAACTGAAGCATGGAATCGAAGAAACGGATAATCTGTGTGTTGAACCAATCGTGGCTGGAAAAGGGGGGACGCGCACGGTAACAGTCTTCGGTCACTTCAAAGTATTTAGCTCTGCCGTACACTAAAACTAGCTTTCAACAAGAGTTGGCACGTCTGGGCAATGACACATTTTTCGCGAACACCTTCAATTTATGTCTATTTGTAAGAGGTACTGTACACACCAACTGGGTCCTCAGTAACTCATATTTGTATTATTGCTTTCAGGCGGGAATTCCCCTGTTAAAGGAGATTTGCTAGTGGTGTTCCATGGGCCCCATGTCGAAAATATTTTCGTAATTTTAAAGCACATGTGCATGCATATTCTGTTTTATTGCATAAAATTTGATGTCTAGTTATGTTAGTTACCAACAGTCACAGTATTGAAGAGGTATCCAAAGTTAAATACCTCGGATGTAACATAGGTGATCAACTAAATTAAGGTTCAGACAAACTTGTAAACAGGGTACAAAAGCATGAGCTTAAATTAACTGGTGTCATAACACCAGACAAGTGAATTTAGATGGAACTGAAAGGAGAAAATTGTATAAACTAGCAACAATTATCAACATACGTGAAAATACACTATATATAACAATATTTACTACATTAACAGCAAACATTATACCTGGTGATAGACACAAGGACTTTGGCTTGAATCTCAGGAATAACATAAAAGTTTTCGTGCTTGGTTTTCTCAACCCCTCCACGATGAACCTTAACACTCCGCAATCCTGAAATATCATGTCTCAGTCTTGTATGCCAGTGGGTTGCAAAGGTTTAAAATAACCAAACTTCTTGCGTTCAAATTTCATACACAATTCACAATCACTGAAGCAGACAAAACTAACTACAAAAAACATGACAAAAGTATTGGACACGGAACTACACACCAACAGCGTTTGCATACAAAACAGGCACAGAAGTTTGTTAAACGCTGTCAACACAGTTTACCATACATAAAATGTAAAAAGGGACTGCCTGCCATCTAAAATCTCAGGAAAAAAATATCACACTGGAAGACTTTATTATTTATGATCAGCCTGAAGTAGTCTCAGTTATTTATGTAACACTGATTCTAAGTGGAGGAAAAAACAAGAATGGATCCAAGAATATGACATGTTCGACACGGAAATTACTATTACATGTGCCCACACATGGGGAACATAAAGCATATATACACTGTTAGAAGAATGTTAAGCTTGCAAAGCCTATAAACTTGCAAGAAGTAATTATTTTAGGAAACAAGTTTCTGACCAGGAGAAATTAAAGGTAAAAAAGTAAAATGAAAGTGCAATTGACCATCCAAGCAATCTGTAATCTACAATCATCTCCTTTACAGTGTTTGAAATATGCAAGATGTTGAGATGACATGCTCATGTCAGTCAACCACAAATATACTTGCACCATATCTGGTGCCTTTATTGCTTTCACCAACATAAGAAGAAAGTTGTACACAAACTACAATGCTTTTAATTGCCAAATCATTCCAAGCTAGAATTTAAAATATAATGCAATCCACTGTATACAAAGCTAGAAGGTGGCCCGAAACAAAAGCACCTGACCATGTTTGATCTAATGCATTAAAATGACAGTTCACTTGATACGTAGTGGCTTTGATACATCTACCAGTCAGACTATGTAGCTGTACAGTCACTTCTGTTTGGTACTATTACAATAAAAATTCTTAAAGCAACTAGTAACAATAATATGTATATACAGCGCAGAAGAGATAACCAGCCATAATCTTGGATTACATAATGCAGAACTCACACTGGGAGAATTTCTGCCAGGGTGGGAGGTACAGTTGGACCGATCATGTGAGAAATGAAGAAGTATTACACAGAGTCAAGGAGGAAAGGAATATCCTAAATACAATAAAAATAAGAAAGGCTAACTGGATTGGTCACATCTTACGCAGAAACTGCCTTCTGAAACACGTGATTGAAGGAAAGGTAGCAGGAAGGATAGAAATGATGGGGAGATGAGGGAGAAGACGTAAGCAGCTACTGGATAACCTTAAGGAAAAGAGAAGACACTGGGAATTGAAAGAGGAAGTACTAGATCGCACCCTGTGGAGAACTCGCTTTGGAAGAGGCTACGGACCTGTCGTAAGACAGACTACAGAATGAATGAATGGGAGGTACCCATGAACATGACTTTTTGTGCATGTAACAGCAAACAACTCAAAATCCATTATTACCAGCTGTTACTAAAAACAAAACAGGTAATGTACATACAACATAACATCAAGGCATGTTCAGATCTTTGCATCCTTATTTTTCCATATAGTTTAGACTGTCACGAGTCTAATATACTCATTTTGAAAAGAAACAATGTTTCAATTCACACTCTCTATACACATTCTACATACTGCATTAACAATGAATGAATGGAAACAAAAAGACCATTTGCTCATTCAAGGCCTACTATATACAATGCAACTAAACATATCATAACAAATCATTTATGTAATATCTCAATCTTTTTACACCTCATCGTCGATATGACTGTATGTCTGTATTTCTGCCTCACTGCCTGCCATTTATGTACTGCCATATTATATTTAGACTGTTCCGCAGTTCTTTGGCCTCCATGGGTCTGCCACATTTCTCGTAATAATAATTTTGTACATGGCATGACTTTCGGGAAAATGTGACAAAAGTCGTGTTTTGATTTTCTCTACAATGCATTGGTGTCTTTCAACCCACAAGATATCATAAATTTACAAATGTTTTCATGTAAAGTATCTTACTTTCGTCAGATCTGAACCAAAACTGAACTTGGTAAATAAATTTTATCTTAGGTGAAGATATCCCATTTTGCCATCATCTATGCATTTTAGTATAAATACAACAAAAGATTTCATGAAAATTCCTTCAGTCTGAACCAAGTCATTCCATGTTAACAGACAGACACAATGCCATGCCTCTGCTTGCAACCTTTTTTGCAAACATGCCTAACAATTAGATACTCCGAAGCAGAGTATGCAGAACTAGTGTATCCTGCTATCCCAGTAGGAAACAGAAATTACTGCAGCTGATTGTAAAAATATGAATTTTTGCTAAGGCCTGTTATTTACTGCTCATTATACTAAAAACTAGTTCTTACCACACCTCCATTAGGTAACACTCCTCACTGGTTTTTGTACCTAGAGAAATGTTCCATATTTCTGCTCTATTTTATTATACCTCTTAGTACAGGATATTTGGCATAAATTTTATAAATAAAAATAATTAATCTTCCATTACTTTTTATTTTTTTCTCAAAATTTTACAACTGCTACATACCAAAATCTTCTTGAAAAGAAAAACATTTATTATAAAGTGAAAGAAAATACACAACATGAAAATACAAATGTAAAAATAGTAAAATTATCATGTGGATTCCTGTTTACTTCCTTTGCACGAGTTGCTACTGTAGAACTCAGAATTAGGATTTTCTTCTCCGTACACAAGCACAATTTGAAGTACAATGTTTAGTACAATAACTTTTGACATATTGTTGGCTGGAACCCATGGCAGACACTGTTACAGCATGCCTTAAAGATATTTCCTTTCCTTTCACCATGTTAGTTATGGTGACAGAATTTTATTGGCAAGTATTAAACTGAAATCATAAGTAAAAGTTAATAAGGAAAACCTTTACTTCCCAAGTTATATATACCAACCACATTTCTACTCAAAAGTACAGAAAGCACATTCAGAATGACCCTTCTGCCCTGTGAACATCACAAATAGGAAAAGTAATATTCTGTCCAATTTCAACTGGTGATCATACATCACACTTTTTCCATGCACCTTGTTCAACTGGAGCTTGCATTCTGTCACACAAATATCAATGCTCATTCTTATCACAGCTTCAATTGTGAGGCACTTACATTGCTGCTGATCTTATCCTGTATCCTACACTTTGCACTGGACATATGTTTTGGGCATAATTTCTTTGAAATGCCTCCTTCATGATTTTTTGCAGCGAATAACTGATCATCATTTCTTTCTTCCTGTCCCCTTTGGTGATGCTGTCTTCTTGAACTTATGTTTTCATATCTCTCGCATCCTCCTTCTGCTGCGAGGCACTGCACATCTCAGATCGAGAGAAAATGTTGATACATCAACTCTAGGATCAGTATGAAAGATCACTGTGTATGGACTTTTGTTTATACCAGAATGCCAGGCTGAGTTTACATGAACTGAATGCAAGGTAAACCTTCTGCTCACTACATGCTATTACCATCTTCTATCCAAACATCCAGCCCATTTTCCACACCCTGATTTGCTCTTTCAAGAGAACACTGTCTCTGGCTATGCCACAACTTTCTGTGACCTATTCCAAGTTCCCTCCATTTACTGCAGTTCCATGATTACTGAACTGACAAACACCTGCCATTGCCAGTATGTAAATTACATAGCACACCACACTTAGCAATATACAGTATTATCTAAATATCTGGATGATATCACTGCTGCATTCACCAATTATGTCAGAAGTTATACAACAATCAAATATGGCCATTTTTAAAATTCAATAGAATTAAAATAAATTACGCCCTACATATTTCAGAAACGTATATATGCCGTCTTCAGGAGTGTACCTCATTATCTCAAAAACTGTTAAAAGTTTAGCATAATATTATAATACACTTCATAAAACAAAAATTTCTATATTATTACTAATAGTCCTATAATTCTGATGTACAGAACTATATTGCTCACTTGATACGCAGCTCCTACATTTCTGAAAGCATGAAATACAAATTTAGTCCTCACAAATCATGAACAAATATACCATCAATCTGAATCTTCACGTTATTAGATATGTGGCAATGACTACTAAACTTGGTATGCAAAAAGCACTTTGAAACCACCACTCAATTTTATTCTCAACTGAAGGGATACCAAAGAAACAACTTTCCTGCACTTTATAATAATTCCTATGTGTACTGAGATATGGCCACTAACAAAGTGACTCTAAATGTAAAAGGCAGTAGAAGAGAGAACATAGTAGATGATTTAGCACAGGGAGCAGAGATTATTTCCAAACATATGGTCAGAAGTACAATCTTCTTTGACAGTTCACCTGTTCACAGGCTTTGAAACATATGAATGTCAACCAGCACTTACAATCAATAAATGCTCACTGCTGCTCCACAAGGAAAAAGCTGCCTAGTGTTCACTGGATATAGCTGTTTAGAATGAGTCTGAAACACTTCTGCCCAACTGAATGGATGCTTATCCTTCCTGCCCAGTGCTGACAGTTTACAATTAGTGAGAAACAGTATTAAGTAAAGATGTGGTTAAGTAGTAGGTTTTACTGAAAACACCAGTAAATACACCTTCCAATTTAAACTGGCATTTTTTACCAAGAGCAGCACTAGTCACAAATAACTTCAACCCTGTGAAGACTAACATTCATGGCAAGTGCATACAAAACTTCAGTCACTACCTCACAGAGAACACAGTCCATGTCATTTTGATGGAATTCATCCCCTGTGTTATAATTTGACAGTCCAGCTCTGTTGCAAACAAAAAGCAGTTCTTTATTGTGAGGATCATAGACAACACACATACATTTTATGAGCAAAATGCAGTTTCTTGATGTTATGGAAGGTCAAACATACAGTTACCAATCGACTCTTAAGTGGTTCACTAACAGATATATATATAGTAAGAACTAGTTTTTACCAAAATGAATAGTGAATACTTGGTCCTTCAGATTAGGGTTTTTAAAACAGCTGCAGTAGTTTCTAATTCTTACTACAGAATACCATGTTGCTCAGATGGTCGTAACTGTTACAAGAACTGGTGGTGGTGGTGATGATTATGAGACTTGAAACAATACACATCAATAACATAAACTATTCCTGCTTCCTTTTTGAGGTGTTCAGGAAGGAGTCCAATTTGAACACTTAAAGGAAAAATTCTTTGCCATTACTTTCCTTTGTACAAGTGCAACTTTAAATTTATAACAAATGTAATTACTGTATTTAGTAAGCAATAACATTATAGTACTAACTGTGGTTGTAAGCAAAAATAGAATTTATACAATGAAAATTAACTGTTTTGTGTCTATAACACACAATAAATTAATCAACATATAGCAGTCTGATGAAAGGGGGAGGGAGGGATAAATAAAAATCACTTGCCTGATGTTACCCTGACACTGACTTTTGAGATCCTGCAGAAAGTTAAAGCATTACTGTATTACTGAATCTTCAGTGCCATCTTCTTCTTCTTCTTCTTTTTAACTGCAACGTGTTGACAATCAAGCCTCTTCCAACTTTCCTGTGTTCATGCCATCAGTGATCTTTATGAACTAAAATTCAACAGCGGGATCAACACAAACTACATAAAAATGTTTCCTTGCATAAAGAACACATTTTTCTTCAATGAAAATGTTGTACACAGGAACATACTCAATGCTCAACTATAAATGGTGATGGGAAAGCATGTCACATAATAAAACTGTGAATCTGAAGTCATAAACACAATTTCTTAAACCAGCTACCATGCATGCTGTTATGAAATATATAGGTCCCATCAAAAAATACAAATTTTTTAGGTAATTCAGTCACTAGACTGTGCCACTTTTGAAATAATGTTTACTAACAAAAAGAAACTTTTCAAGTTCTGGTGAGCCTTGAACTAGCACAACTTATCAGTCTACACAGACAGCGACTGTGTTTATAAGCTGGTAACTTCACTGTATTAAGTACAAGCCCAATCAGATAAAACTTTAATGATTATAATTAACTTTACATAAAATATATTGATATTGCCCATATGTACTTCTGTTCTCAGTCAACAAATCATATCTTGCAACACAGTGTTCTGTAAATAAACATCTACATAAAAATTACAAGTTCTCCTTAAAATTATCAGATATTAATTAGAAAATAAATTACACAATTTTATACAACTGTGCATTCTATTTAAAAGAGAATTCTAATGTTCTTACAATAATAAATTACAACATAAATACTAAAATCAAAATAGCACTTTCCTTAACCAATGGACAGTATTCTAAAACACAGCATTTTTGTTGATTCTAATCTAGTTAAAGCAACAAACAAAACTGAAATCATTCAGAAAACACACATACAAAATTATGTCTGAGACACAGGGTAGTTATTTTGTGGTTAACTGAAACAAAAACAGATGATTTCACATAACTATGTAATTTTCAAGGGTTTCTCAGAATGAATACCACAGTTTATGCTGAATTAAATCACATTCTAAGCATACACAATATTCTAAAACAAATACCAGGAAAGCATTAAACAAAACAGTAGTTTCCAAAGTGTGTGGAATATTTGCCTCAGGTTGCGTGGCTATCATGTAAAGAGGTGTGAAGCACAACTGTTTGAAATTTAAAAAGTTGTATTAAATATTCCCATATATATATTATAACAGTGTTTCCTTTCATGAAATACATCTTCAGGTTTCAGAATGTGCAGGGAACTTGACTAGCTGGCCAACTATTAGCTTCTCACGAAGGATTATGCTCCAAAGAGTTAGATTTTTATGTAATACTTTCAACTGGAACACATCATCATGTGTATCGTGGATGGCTACATCAAGACACTTTGTACTGTATGATGTTAACTAAAGGAGGATGAGTGACATGCTACTTGGGGCATCACATTGGAATGTGCATTCATGAAAAACATGAATGAGGGAAGTGACTGTATAAAAAAATGAGAAGACCCTAAGTTACCTTGCAGAAAGTTACAGTTCCAAACAGAAAATAATCATAAATACAGAGAGACAGGGTCATCAGTGGATTAGAAACAACCGTATCAGAATGACGAGTATTCTGTTAAGAAAAATTACATGAAACCAGGGCAAGGCCCTAATATACACTTAAAAGAATCAAATTTCATTCCTCAGCTCTTTAATATTACCATATGACACCACAGTTTCTGAAAATAAAAAAAAATCTATGATCACATATTAATTCAAACTGAAAACAATAAATAATAAGCTGATACCCTGAAATCACTGCAGCTGCCATTTCAATACTGGACTTGGAACTGAAAAAATACTAGAAATAAAATGTAACAATTGGTAAATATTTAAGAGACTGAATGGAAAATGTCATTAAAAAGTGGGGCTCCCTTGAGTGTCAAAGTTACTGAAGTAATTCAATGAATAGCCAAATCTGAAGGGCAATTCTGGGTGAAATTTGATAACATACCTTTATTCAAAATTTACCATAATTTTATTTACAAAAACTAACTCATATTTAACATATGAGAATACCTGAAATGTCATGTGCACTTCAACTCATGATCTGTATTTATATACACGTCAGTTCAAACACTTCCTTTTTGCTGAAAATTTCAGATTTTTGGTGCACACATATTTTGAAGAATTTCATCATAAATAACTTAATTTATACAATGGATAATACATGTGAGACGGTAGTTCCTTCCAATACTGCATCTGATGGCTGGCAGCAGTTAAAAGCTAAAACTTACAATGTACGTAGAAGAATAAACACATGAAAGAAACAGGGCACCACTGAAAGTATTGGGTAGTATTGCAGAATTGTCTATTACATATATGCTGGCATGAAGCAAAGGTAATCTGTGGTATATTTCAGTACCTTCATGCAGTGTTAAGACAAATCCTGGCCCTAAGTATACACCTTTATGGATAAAGAAAAGCTCAATTTAAATGATTTTTCATTTTTCTGTTGAAGAAGGCTACTACATCGTCATTAGTCCTTATGCAGATCCATTATGATTCTGGACCTGCCAATCACTCCCCCCCCTTCCCTGGGAAAGAAATCCATACCACGAACACTGCATGAATATGCTCCAGTGCATAACTCACATTACCATATTCTTAACACATTAAAATGTATCTACATTAGTTCATGTATAACAAGGTGAAAGTACTGCCATATTAAACACCAACTTAATGTTCACTTCAAACTTGTTTCTGAAAGGTAAATACATATTGTAATGGTGACACATGTTCAAAATTTTAAAGTATGCAGGGAGAATTGAGTCTATCTGCTGGCTTCAGATTTATAAAAATTTAAATTAACTTTCAAATGTTCGAAGTTTCAACAGAATTCATGTAATAAATATCAGTATTTTTTAAAATGACAGTATTTCATAACTGATATACTTTTCCATGCATACTTCTTTGTCAACGTCACTTCAACTCAATAAACAGCTACTACATTAGCCCACAGGTCATCAAAAACGGACTTTGCTTTGTACGAGGTACAAAGACACACATGCTATGAAAATATAGGAAGGATGTAGGTATAGCTCCAAACACTTGTAACCTTCAGCCTTTACTTATACTGGTGAAATGATCATCAGTACCAAACGAGCGATACTGAGTACTTTACTTGAAACCTACTTATTTACTTATGTTCGCATCTCACATGTACAAGTACTTACAGCATAAAAGACAACGCAAAACATGTAACACAAAGCTTTACCAGTACATGATTTAAAAACAAAAACAAAACATGTCAAGGATTTAGACCATACTACAGATGAGGGATATAAAACCTTATTTTTTTCATACCTTGTAATGTCATCACACCTTTCAAGTGCAGTACAGTAACTTACAATTGTTGCCTTCACACACAGATTTAACTTTAAATCCAGTAGCACCACATAATTGTGAAAAACAAACTACACCTGTAACAATGCACTAGTTGCTTTTTTGTAGTTTTGTGTCATATGTAATCACATAATTTCCAAGTCCATACTTTTTCATTCCAATTCATTAACTACAAAACAGGGTGAGGTAAAGAACTTAGTATTTGAGACTACAATAAGTGGCAAGTACTGTGGTGGCAACAAATATTCCAGTATATGAACAATAGTGTAACGGATGGAATAGGAGTATTCCAGTAGCTATAGTCAATGCTGCAATTTCACCACGTTCACAACAGCCCACCACTAATCCCTGTCCTGAGCCACATGCATTCAGACCACACCCTCCCATTCTGCTTCCTTAAATTCCATTTTAAAGTTACCCTCCCCTATACCCCTAGGTCCTCCAAATAAACTCCTTCCTTCATGTTTTCCTATAAAAACTCTATATGCACTTCTCTTCCATGTCCAAACCATCTTACCCTCCTTAATTTCACACTGGTAACATCTAAAAAGTATAAATCATGAAGTTCCTCCAGCTGCCCACTACTTCCTCCTTCTTGGGTCCATATACTCTGCTCAGCAGCCACTTCACTAACAGCTTTAAGTCCATGTTCTTTCCATTACTGTGAAGACCAAAATGCAACCCATATAAAAGAGACAGTATTATAGTTTTGCTGGCAGGTGGAAAGACACAGAATTCTGGATAGAAGTACTTCCACATTTCATGCAGTTTCAGTCCAGTACAAATCTGAACTCAATTAACCACTTGTGGTTATTATATCACTCAAAGGCATGAATTAATAAACCATTTCTCTTATCACATTAAATACCGTTTGAAACAAAAGGTACAGAATGTTAAAATACGATTTTCAGCATCATGATGATGATGATGATAATGTTGATCCATTTTTCACAAATTATGATACATATGACTGAAAATCTGATTGCCTGCAGACATTGTATGAATCAGCCCTTTCATTCCTGCATGTCTGCAGTGAAACAATTCAAAAGGAGTATCCTAATCAAACAATATTTATATACCTGAATAGACAGTAATCATAATTCACAGTACATGATCCCTTACCACTCAAACTCACAATGCCTAAATGGCAACTGTACCATATACTTATGGTTTACATGAAGATACTCTCAGCAGCTCAGGATCCAGGGTAGTGTAGTTGATACATTGACTAGGCTACAGGCTGATTGAAGGATTCATGGTTTGATTCCTTGCATAAGTAAAAGACTTTCCTCTTCTACAAAATGCCCAGACCACCACTAAGAGCCACCCAGCCTCCCATTCAAAGGTGATATTGACCACTCACCTCCATCAATGATCAGGTCATGTGAATGGAGCAACACCTCCAATCCCCCACAATACTTTCACAACATGCACAGGAACAACAATCTGTACTTGAGTAGCTCAGATTACATGGTTTTGAATAAAATGATTACAAGTGAATAATGAATTGGAAAGGATGTTGAAGCAGTTGTGACCCAATGTGAGGAACAATTCCAGAAATTTGCTGGAGGGACTGAGAAAAATCATATGAAATTTAGGATACCAATGCCTGGTATGCATTTTGATCCTCAGACTTCCCCACTGCAAAGCAGGTGTACTACCCATTTCAACCACAATACTTGGTAATATGCATGAATGGGTTACAAAATGACATATATGACAAGTTAACATACTGTAGAATTTTGGACTGAGTATTTCTGACTGAGGATGGAGTTTCTTTTAGATTCCACTAAGTAACTCCTGACCTATTAATATCCTATCCAGCTGCAAACTTATGGATTGCCACAAAACTGACTGTCTGCTATATCAAGTATCTACACTGTTATAGAACACTGCTAATCATCAGTGCTTTGTTATTGCTCTAACAGTACATAACTGCTGACAATACCAATTCACTCATCTTTCACATTTAATTCATACCTACTTCAATCATCAATGGAAAAGCATTTAAGGACATTGTAAGGGGGAAAAGGATCACAGCAATGGAAGTATCATTGCTCATTAACATATGACAAACAGTCAAATCAAGTCGGACAAAATCTTGCAGCCAGGTATGCCAAAAAGTTCTTTTATGGTGCTCTAATATTCCACCATTCCACCTCTCTGTCCTGGAAATAAAAATGGCCCTTAAAACTGCTTCAGAATTTTACAAAAATGTATGTACATACATAAATAAAAAAGTTTAGATCAGACGTATACATCTCAGGTATATCAACAGAACTTGCAGCGATAAAGTAACAGAGGTGTTTTGTGCATATAATCGGTGCATTATTATGTAATGCTGTAACACATCTGCAAAACAGCCTATACCCTGGTCTCAAAGAATGAAGTATGAAACAGAATGTGTGTGTGTGTATATATACATATTCTGTTTCATACTTGATACATGATTAAAGGAGTATGATATTCAATTATTAAGGCTGTAGGTACTCTCAGTCTGACAGGTTGCACTGATCATCAGATGGCCTCAACATGTACATACTTTCACCTTTAACAAACACTGACGGATGGTGTTCATTATCAGATGGCCTCTACATCCACATACCATCATCTGTAAGACTTCATATGGAATTTTAAATGGGCTCTTCCATCAGTAACAGAACGTTTGAAAACAATCTTTAAGGGCGGAAGTGCCAAAATATATCCACAAACAAGATGATATAGACAGAAGCAAAATAAGTTAACACCTGTCATTTTGGCATCCAAACAACCTCCTAATGCAATGAAAATGTAGAGGCCATTCTAAACAGAAGAATACAGTGCTTCCAATTATATGCAAATGTATCTCAAATCTGACGGACATCACCACATACTTTAAGTACAGAGAATATAAAACATTGCTACAATGGTCAATGCAAAATACCACTTCTATTACTTTGTACAGAAGGAAATCCTCATATTGTCTCTGCACTCTGAAATTATAGTTACAACTGATTAATGAGACCTGAAGTCAATTATTTTGCATAGAGGGTTTTATAGTATGCTGTAATTTTCATAATACCACATTTATGTTTCAATTAAATGTGTGTTACTAAAATGGAATAAACAACCAAGATGCTATAATAATATATATATGTACACAATTTAGATATAAACTGTACACAATGGATATAACAGGCCACACTATTCTATGAAAATCTGAAACTAAAGCAGGCAGACAAAACATTCCCACTTGAAAGAGAAGCATGGCATAGTAACTAAAATTCAAAAACAGCAAAGAGTGTGATTATTTTTGTTCATACAATTAAATTATATTCAATAATATAAATTATAAAATACTAGACATTTATGGAAAAATGAGGTTAAACAGCAGTCAACATCTGTTACTAAGGCAACAGCAAATAAAGATTCACCTGAAAACTTAACTTTCAATCTTTCATATTCATCATGTTTCCATCACCTTGGCCTACAAATGTATGTAAGTATTCCTGGTTACAATCACTGAGCAATTCCCATATGTAACTGCAATCTATCAGATCTTTCCCTGCATTACAAAACTTAAACAGGAAAACGAGTGTAAATGAGTTATGTGATTGGTATTTAAACACACAGTTTGCTCTTTACAGATATTACCTGCTGGTAAATGGTAAAACCATACCATTATGGGAATGAAGTATGCAAGGAAAAGCCCAGACAGTATAAATCTGTAATTACTTGTCCTGACATTTCTGTCTGATTAATATACCCTTAAACTTCAAATATATTGTCCTGTTTTTACAAGCATTCAAACTATCATCCATATGCACAAAGACAGCACAGTGAACCACCATTCTGATAAAATAAAAATGTATTTTTATATGCAAAGTTGTGGTACCAAAAAGGCACCCAAGTTACACACTGCTTCCTAGCACCAGTCTATCATTGGAATGCAATTCATACTTCCTTTTGTCAAAAATGTATATACAATATTGCTGTCCTCTTGCACCATTTTAAACATGCCTACTCACACAATGAAATAGCACTTCTCAAATAGTGGTTTTAACAAACTCAATTCTAGCATTGTACCTTACAGCATCACTTCATCTGCAAAATCTTACCCCTGAGGCACACACCATTGTACACAAAGAATGTTATAAAAAATTATACAATGTACAATTGTCTACACATATGTATATATTTACAAAGTACTGTGCACTTCCTTGTAATGTATGACTAACCTAATTTTTCAATAATTTTTTTTACTGACAATGTTGTCTTATTTGTTAAGGTACTAAATCTGCAAAGGCATTCAGTTTCTTCAAGTGCAACCTGTATGTACACAGTTTTGTGAGTGCAAAAGGCAAGTGTCAGGGGCAAGTTACATTTATCCCAAATCATCTCGGTCCTCCCTCACTTTAGTAGTGGAAGTGTCCATACTTGCAATGATTTGATCTATTAAGTTGACAGAAGTCTGTGTTTCAGATGGTGAATGGCATTTGGAGGTATCAGCTTTGAGTGCAGGCTCATTTTTTACCACAACCATGTAATCTTTTTTTGCAGGCAATACACTTGGCTGTTTATTTCCTTCAAGACAAACTTCTTTTCTGGTACAGGAAGATGCAGACAGTCTTTGGCTGAGATCACATACAGCACTTTCCTTCTTAAGTGCACTACACACTGAGTCACCAGATCTATCGTAATTTTTGCTCTCATCCACTGGAGCTGAACAAGGAGGTGATAAAACATCTGAGCTTTCAACTTGACTTATGCCCTGTCTTAATGTTGTGCTACATGACCTGTTATCATCAGAACTATTACCATCCTTTCTCTTGGCAGCTGAAGTAATCTTCTTTATATTTGGACTACAACTGTTATCTTTCCTTGGTGTCTTTTCATGACGCTTTTCTCGATCACGCTTATGCTCCTTCTTGTGTTTGTCACTACTGTCAGCATAGTCTTTAATTTTTTCTTTGTGTTCTGCTTCACAACTTGGAATTTTTACTCTCTTCTCATCTTTGCCTCTTGATTTCAGTTTATGTTCTTGCAGCTCACTTTCCTCTTTAACCCTTACTTCTTCAGTCTTTTTACCTGAATTGTCCATGTCTTTGAGTTCCACTTCACTTACATCTGGTTTCTCTTCACCCTCCCCTTTTCTCTTTTCTTCTTCGAATTCCGATTTCATCTTTGGATCTTTCTTTTTTCCCATGTCATCTTTCTCCTTCCTTTTACAAGCATTCTCTTCATACTTCTTGTGATCCATTTCCCCTTCCCTGGAATTTAATTTACCTTCCAAAATCCTAACACGTTTCCTTTCCCTTCCTTCACCATCAGTATCATCCAAGTCACGTTTTTTAGACTTGTTTTCTCCCTTGCTGCGATCTCCCTCCTTGTGTTCTTTCCTATATTTATTCTCGTCTTTCCTTTCTTCAAGCCTCTTTTTGTCTTTGTCCTTCTCCTTCCTCTCATCCCTTTTAGGTCTGTCACATCTTTGGTTTTCATCTTTCGTATCTTTCTTAGGGGTTTCACACGCTTTCTCCAGGTTTCTCTTTTCTTTATAGTGATGCTGTGCAGTAACTATTCGTGAATCTTGTTTTACATCAACTGAGCTCTCAGTGTCAGGGTAGTACTGCTTCAGGCGAACATGCCATGCTGTGGGTGCATAAAATAAAATAAAGAATTACATTAATACTGTGAGATCTGAGGTTATCATGGCAGTGATTATGAACACTGCTGTCATCTGGGATGTAAGGCCATGTAGTCTAGTGGAACTGCACTAAAGTCTCAGAAGATCCTGCTGCCTCCATTATCAGGGCACCAGACAGTACAGTGTGAAAATAATACTGCTATCTATTTTAAAAGTTACTCAGGCATTAATGAATCTAGTGGATGACAAATTATTAGAGTTTCTCAAAATTTTGTAATATGAATGTAGTTCCACATTCCACACACTCGTATTTCAGCACATATCAATTTTAGATGCCCAGAAATTTAATTCATCGTTGTAGATATCAAACAGGTCACTCACTAGTTTCTAGGTTATTAATTTTGTATCCAAAGCATCAAAATGAGAGGAATGACAAATATAAATGACTTGATCTTGGTCATGGCCTATTTCAAGGTGTTATCCTTATATCTGTCACAGGGCACAGAGAAACAATAAATAAATTGAAATCAAATATAACCAAGTGTGGCAACTAGAAACCCAGGACTGATCATGTACATCATGGATGACGTCAGGCTCAACAGTTCCGTCTTTTGGGATATGATACACGAGTCTGGCACATGGAGGCAGCAGGGTCCAGTGTGGTGGTAGCAGTAATGGCTGTATTAGTGTTTACAGCCACATCACCTGCTGAGGCTATTCATGCCAACCTGCCACTTAAGCCATATATAATTATGTTCATGGGCTTAAATTCATAATTCAAAATGGAATAAAAGAGAAATAAGAAGTTAAATAACATAAGTCATAATGGCTCATACAAAAAACAAAACTCTAAACAAGATATCACCAAAATCATGCAGTATTTAATACAGTGTTCCAGACAAGCCAAAGAATTTGCATTTGATTATATATCTAAGGCAATCAACTCAAATGTGCTGTTCCTGGATAGTGCACATCTGTGTCAGATTTGCAGTGAAGGTCCGTATCTCCCTGTAACAGGCTTGATAAACACAAAGACCCCCTCCATGGATACATCACCAGCTTCATCTCCCAAAGCTTGTTACATGAGGCATCGTCCTAATACCGCTGCCATCATTTGGCCAAGGCAGACAGAAAGAGGGTGGTTCAAAGGACTGTTAAAAGACAGAGAGAGAAGGGGGGGTGGGGGGGCAAACTGTTACTCTGGAGAGTGGTGTGTCTGAGAGCAACATCAGCTGCCACAAGCACCTACATGATCTGGAAGCACATGTAACCTACAAACTTCATTTTAAAAGCAAGTACGAGTATCCAAGATCCAGTACGAGCTTGTGGGTGGGATCTGGCAATTACAAGCCTTGGACTTTGCTCACAGAATCTCTATACTGGACCAGTGACAGAGACTAGCAGTTTCAAATGGGATCACATGAACAGCATCCTTCTGCCCCTTTCTCACAGGGCAACAAAATCAGACCCAGTTGTATAAACACAGCAGTATAAAAAACCCAAGGTGACAGGCAACATCCAAAAGACTAGCTATGCTTACTGCAATATACCATCAACAGAGCCCCTTAAGCTTGAGTGACTGGTATGGATGACTGTTCAGTTAATATGGATAATTAATTTTTCATATTGAAAAAAATATCATGAAAGTTTAATAATAAATCTGTTACTTCGAGCACAATGTATGAAAACAAATACTTACCAATACTGGTTACTGCAGAAACAGTGCGAAACTGGTGTATAATGTTGCGTGGTAAGAAATAGATATCATTATCACACAGCTGGATACGTGCATACCGAATACCCTCGCGACGCAACTGATTTAACTTTGCATCTTCCAGCCACTGCACACACTAAAACAAAATATTTCTATTAGTCACAATACTTTCAGTTAAAGATTTAACTTCAACCCGTAAATGAAGCCTCTTCACACATGAAGCCAGTATAACAAAACAACAAAACATGCTGACATAGAAATACTCTTCACATTTGTGCCCTTTACAGAGAAAGAAGTATGACACATTTCGTATGTGGCCACCTTACTTTCTGTTTTTACTACAAAACGTTGTGCTAATATACACAATTCCCTTATGTTTATAACAATGAAGCAGGACAATAATAAACTACAATTAATAATGCAGTCTAACACAACTATTTTATTACAAAAACAATAACTTTTCTTTTGATAAAACCCCTGTTTCAACCTGATCGGGTCATCATCACACTTCTAAAATGTATAATAGGAGGCTACATTAATCACTACACTTATCATTCTATGGACAGAGATCTCATTCTCACCATTTTATTACAACTAATAAAACTGTAATAAAATTTTAAGGAAGCAATCTCCATCCACAGCACGATAATTGCCATAATACTACTCACCTCCTTCGATACATTTCATAAGCCTGATGATGAACCAATCACGCTCAAACATGTTGCAGTTTTACCGAAACAAAGTTATTATTTTCATAATAAAATACTTCTGTTAAGACTATTTATATATGTATCATTATAGAAATAATTCATGAAACACAACAGGATGTCTTCCATCAAGACTGAAGCAGAACAAGTTAATTTACTTACAGGAATAAAACCAGATTCTTTTTGGATTTCTGGGCATGTTAGAGTCTATACCTGCTACAACATAGGGAATGAGCTCTGGTGTTCATCTGTGCATGGCTCTTTAGCAAGTGGCTGGTTTGTGTTTAGTGTGGACAAAATCTGAAGACAAAATGTATGACAATGAAGTGCTCATAGTAACAATTCATGTGTGTCTGAACAGAATGATGGTGAGTTTTGTGAATGCACTGCTAAAAATGTAATCAGATCAATACAATTTCACAAAAAGTTACATTAATATTAATGAGCTTTAACATGTACAAACTGTCATGCCACTGAATAAGAGCATCTAAAACAGAAACAAATGTGAGACTTCTACCACAAGAACATAAACAAATGGAGAGTCTAAAAAGTTTGTACTGCCTTTTGGAAGCTTCACACAACAGCACAATGTTAACTTCTCAGTTGCCCCACTCAACTCAGCAAAAAAGCTCATGCCGAGTCATAAAAATGATGATGTGCTTCATGAGAAATACAAATATTCCAATTTTCAATAAGAAAATATGGGCACATTACTGCATTTTCAATTGAAACATATAAATGCATTTACCATAACATCTTGTAAGACTACCTGTGATATTGGAGGTTCATGAAGATCTAACTGCAGTTTCTCAACAAGGTCAGTGAAATCTCCAGCACAGAATGCTACCACATCCTTGGTGACACGATTATGATCACAGGACTGAGTACCATGCACAGCTTTCAATATGCCTAAAATAAACAAGTCACACAAACTTAAGTTAGTGACTGGTTGGAAAGAAATTAGTATGTACTGTTTACATGAAACACAAGTATAATACTAGTACAGCAACTTTAGGAGATTTAATACTGTAGTCCATTAACCTTACTGACTGTGACTAAAGATTTATCAAGAATGTATCATGAATAAATGAGGGTTTTGTACTTTACTTCATCTGAAAACAAACAGCTCAGACACCAAGACCACTGTGTGAAAAAAAGCAATACTTTCATGCACCCATAACTTATTGAATCATCAAGGAGTTTATATTCTAACATATATCATTAGGAGATAAAAAGTTAACGATCTGCCAAGTTCCTTGTAACAAATTTCCCCAAGGTTCCTGTGATGACAAGAACTTGTTCCATTCCCATGCACCCACACCCAGTTTGACAACTGGGGATAGTGTTTCACCATTTGTTGGTGGTGGCAGCACCCAAACTGGGAACGGCTGAGGGGGCTGTGTGCAAGGGTAGTCCATTCCCTAATTCCAGCATGCAGAAGAGTGGAGATCTAGGCAAAAGTTATCATCAAAGGCCCATACAAATAAGAGCTTCTGTTTCAGCAGCAAAATAGTATGATTAGGAACCCACTGCGGCCTCACTCATAACACTGTAATTTGAATATTTTTAAAACACCAGAATACTTTATTAATTGGGAAAGTGGTAGTTTCCAATCTAAATTTGAGACCTCGGGCATGTACAGGAAACATCCTCTCATTATAAATAATAGTTAAATTACAAATACATTGGTAACTGAATTTACATTAGTCTACAATAAAAAAAATAGGCCTTACTAGAGCATACATAAATGTAAGTCATGTTCCAGGCATGTGCACAAGGTCCACTTCCTTGCTGCAAACATAAAATACTCCATCCTCATTTGGATTTCTTAAAGCTGTGAAATAGTAGCATCATCACAGCCTTCATCAAGCTCTCATTTTCTTTGAAGTCTTATGCAGTGCATCTTTGTGAGCTTCTCAGCACCAACCAAAGTACACTACCTCATGCTCCACCATATTCCATGCCTGACTACTTTACCAACAGTGTTTCAAACATGAATGCTTTCTTTCTTTTCTCCACACCCATGCTTACCAAAAGCTTCCCCAGAATTTGTTCCAAGGAGTTTGTAATGTCAAGGTGTGAACACACAATATTCTTTACTCATTTCTCTACATAATTAAAATATCTACTTATGACAATGGTTCACTACAAACACATATCAGTATAATTTTTACTGGAAACAGAAAAACAGAACACAGTTATTTCATGTGAGTTTCACACTCACCTACAGCAGCTGTGGTCATTCTATCGAGGCCATGTCCAACATGATCAGCATGTGCCTTAGTCCGGTCTTCAAACATATATTCACGAGCTTCAGAAAGTCTTGGAAGATACTGCAGGTTGCGCAACTCATTAATCCCAGTTCTGAAAATTAGCATACATAAAACTGAAATACCTCTGAAGAATCACTAGAAAAGGACTTCTAAGAAATAAATTATTCTGCATTTACAAACCTTTACTGCAGAGTAGTAGTAGGTACTGGTATTCATGAATGCAATTAGATGATGATAGTGACTAGGATGAACACATGCACAGTACACAAAACACTTGGGGGGGGGGGGGGGGGGGGGGGGGGGGGAGCCAATATTGTAGGAGTTTCAATGCATTTTTCTTCATGTTCTTTCCAACTTTCTAGGCCCCTGCGCATATGGCAAGGATGCTACAGCAACCTGCTAACTGAATGCGCTCACAAGACATGAGCCTGTTTAACCTTGTGTAGGCTCCGCCCACATTCAGGAAATTTATAACTTCGTCAAGGATGCCGGGTTATAAAGTTATAAAAGCATGCAGAAAACCTGCATTGGACCCAGCTGGACTTACCTCCAAGACTTTAGGCACATACCACAAACATTACACAACCACGTCCCAGAGCACAGCAACATCTCTTCTCTCCCCTTTTATCTTTCTGCCATGCACTGATATAATAATCTAATTTGCAATCTGGACACATATATTTCAAATGATGAACATTACGGATTACTCTATCCATCACACACACATGTTCACAAACATGTACACACACACACACACACACACACACATTCATGTACAGAAAATGCACTACATTAAAAAGTGTTTAATATCTTGTTTTCAAAAGTACATTTTGTCGATAATTAAGCATTCTTGTGCTAATCTTGGAACATTCTGCATGTGTACACTTTTAGCTTCCATGGGGGGGGGGGATCCATGCACAGCATAACATTTCTGGTGCATGTGCTCCTATCTGTTTAATTACTCTGAAAGTGATAAATACAAAGCAAAGCTAAAGCCATCCCTGTACAGGCCTAGACAGGCCCTTAGGGTTCCATGAGGTTGAGGCTCCCAGATTTCAAGACAATCGGCACATGAAGGTGACAAGGTTGTCAGCCCTATGCACTGGCCGCCTCTACTCCCCAGTAAATATTCCTGATACTCATTTCTGTCAGAGGCTGAACTGACCCCAGGGCCATAGTGAGGCTGGAAGGATTACGTAATTGAAAAATTCCAGTGACACCATCGTGAATAGAACCCGTGACATTCCGGCTTGTAGCGCAATGCCTCAACTAACTACGCCACTGCATGCCCCTGAAAGTGATAAATACTTACAGGAAAAGCGTGCTGTGAATTCTCAACAAGTTTTGTTCCAAACAAACTTCATTTTAAGAAATACAGTCAAACTTGGCTATAATGTCATTGAAGGGACCAAATAAATTGTGTCGTTATAAACGAGTGTCGCTCTAAGTGATGTGTGTTAAACGTGAAGGAAAAATATTTCAACACAAAATACAGGCATGTAGGCATATTACTTAGTTTATGCTATGATATATTTTAAATTTAAATTACAATGAAAATTGAGAAAGAATAAATGTTACTCTTCTATAATTGTAAATTTTCATACAGGCCAACGCTAAAAAATGCATTAACTTAAAATTAAAATTTAGGAAGAACAAAAATTATCATGAGAAGAAGATCGATGACTGGTACGCTGTCCCTTCTCAGTTGCTTAAACCACTTATACAGCGCCTCATTTACGTCAATTCGTTCAAGCTTTTGAAACGCTTCATTCTCGATCAGCTCTGTTTAAATGCACTAATAATTTTGGTTGTTTTTCCAAATCTTCTGGATCGTGTAATTTACAGGTCAAAATTCTCGACACACGTCAGCTTTGTCTTTTCCATATTCTATTTCTCCTATCAATTTAACTTTATCTTTGGCGCTCAAAACCTTTCTTTTGTTTGTAACTAGCAACATTATCACTTTATCAGTATCCTGTTAACTGGAGGAATGGCCACCTGCCCTCTCCAGGAAGACAAGGAGATGGCTGAATTCTCAAAATAGCCTATATCTGGGAAAATTATTTTGAAACTGATAACTAGCAATATCGTTATCTCTGAGGTAGATGTACTTAAGCATGTTGTACTAAACAAGGAAGAAAAACACATGCCTTAGGGGGAATTAGTTGGTACCACCAAATGTATAATGTTATAGCCTGGGGTTGCATAAACTGAGGTTGTTATAACCGAGTTCAACTGTATTTAGCAAGACAAGCACAAATTATATTCACGTTGCATGGAGAAAGGCATGTACTTTTACATATATGAAGGCTGTACAAAATGTTCACAGTCTGATTAAATAACACAATACATACCAGACACATTTTATTGAACACTACCCCTTGAAGATAGTCCCCTTCTACAGTGATACAATTAGAAAAACACTTCCACTTTTCCCAGTATTCCACATGTTTCTTAAGAAATTTTTAGTTAGCTACATTAATGTTTTTTCTTGTAATTTCTCTACTAATTCAAAAATCAATGTCTGTTTGAACTAACTTTCAATTTCAGGAACAGGCATACGGTCAACTCAAGAGAGATAAGGGCTGTAGGATGGCTGTGATAAGAGTGCAGTTGTTTGTGTAAGAAACTTCTAGGCAGACAGCAACATGTGCACAGGAGCAATGTCACGATGAAGAAAACAGTTGTGTTCCCACCAAAGCTTAGTCACTTATTTCAAACTGCTTCCTGCAGATGCTTTAAATGGTGGCGTAAAATTCTTGATCCACGGTTTTACCTCTATGAATGAACTCAAAAAGCACCAAACATCACAAGTTGAAGAAAACAATGAGCATGACCTTCTTAGCTGATATGGTCTGTTTTGCTGGTTTGGTCTTGGGAGTGTGCAGACTGCTGCTTTATTTCCTTAGCAGTTTTCCCCACTTGTAACAAAATTTCACACAAATGCCCTATTCCATTAATCTCATTAGGCAATGTCGACTGCTTTTTTCTTATCCACAAATATTCCATAATAATAATTTCTTTGCACTTTTTAATGAACGAAGCTTATTCAATATTACAACGTGGCCAAAGGGTGTAAAACCCCAAGAAATATGTAGAACTACCACCCTTGCTTTTGAGAAGATTTGTTTCTCCCTCTGCTAAGCCAAACTTTTCTTTCTTCTACTGACTGTCACTGTTGTCACGACATGGCTAATGTAACAAATCTGCAGTGCATAGTAAACCACCCAATGTCAGCATAAAATGCCACCTCAGCATAACCCAAGCGTAGCAATATCCTAAATTCCTTACTGGAGAAGTGTCAGGTACAAATTCCCAAAGCTGGGGGGGTTGGGGGCAACTCTATTGTGAGTTTTCCTTACTATTAACAAAATGCATTATGTTCACTCAAATACAAGAACTTCACTATGTTCACATAAGACCAAAATTAAGACCATTAGTGAAATGTAAACTTAGTCACTTCTAATATTTAAATAAATCTCTCTTCTTAGTAATTTAATGTTGGGAGGGGTGTGTTTTCTTTTGGGGAAAATGTAAATTTGCTTTCCACGTAGGTAAGGGCAACGACATTTCTATAAAGTTGATGGACATGTTACGACTTAATAAAAGTTTGTAAAACTGCGTACGTGCGTACAAAAATGTTATACAATCTGCAGATCACAGGGGGCACATGGCTGCTTTGTCGTATATGAATGTCCACACCTCCATTATGCCTTCACATGTTGCTGTGCTTTATACAAGACAGTAACTTCTTACCTTACAGTCTATAAAGCACACAATCAATAGCAAGAATGGCTTCCCAACACTGCCAATCTGCCAAGCACATGTGAAGATCGGTGAACACTTCACACAACAAGCTTCAAACAAAGAAATATATATACAGAATTACAAATAAACTGTACCTTCTTCTTTTTGCTGGTGATTTTGCCATCTCTGCAGTTGGGACTAGTTGCTCACCAGGACGAATCCATAAGATAGGACCATCATTTGATTCCTGAGGCGTTTCCATTTGTACAACTGACAGTGGTCCCCACGGCATTGTCTGGCAAAAGAGTAACACAAACCTTTTGTAAATGCAGTTTCTTAGGAGGGTGTGTGCAGTCTCCATTATACATACAGGTAACCACAAAAACTACCTTACGCTGCCTTACTTTTATGGATGTATCACACATGGAACTAACACACACATACACTTACCACTTGAAAACTGAAGGTCCCTTGCTGGATATAAACCATAAAATATGTAAAATAACCCAAACCACAACAAAAGTTTATCATAATGTCTGATGAAAGTTTTGACCCCTTCATCACAAAATCATTCTCCCCTGAATATATGCACAGTGACATTTTCCCCATTCCATTCCACATAATCTGATGACAGCACTTAAATCGAGTTCAAAGGAATTTCCTACAGGAAGCAGGAAGAAACTCTACTGCTATTGCTACTGTTATTGTTGCCAATCTGTTTTCACGCGCCATCACGCCAACTCAATATCAACCTCTATGCATATAAAAACTTGAGACCCTCTGAATGGATTTTAATGAAATCTGATATTTGAGAATTTTATGGGAATTGTTAGGCTGTTTCACCATTCATTTAGATCAGACAATTTTGATTCACATTTCTATACGTAAGGGCATTCACATTTCTGACCTGCCCATGGTGCCATCCCTCTCATACTCAACTGTAGCACTATTGCCAGAAATGGGAAAAACCACAAGGAATCTGCAGCACCAGATTTGTGGAGGAGCAAATGTGCCAAAACAGGTATATTACAGTTATAATTCCTAATGTTAATCAACAAGCAACCATCAATCACAACCTGAGCCGGCTTTCATTACGTTCTTTAGCCCTGCAGGAGCCAGCATAACGTAACCAATTTGGTGATTAGGCTATGGGCTGGATGATTCAGGATTGATTCCTGGCATGAGGCAGGAGATCTTTCTCTTCCCAAAACATCTAGACAACTTCTGGGGCTCGGTCAGTCTCCTGTTCTATGAGCAGCAGGGGTCCTATCCCCAAGGGTAAAGTGGCTGGGGTGTGAAGCTGACCACCCACCTCCATCTCATGCCAAGTTAAGGATGAGTGGAGCTATATATCTACTCCCCACACACACCTCCATGATGTGCACAGACACAACATTACCTTTTTACCTTTTACTTTACCCTACCATGTTACAATCCTCAGCTCATTGTCAATGATTCCTTGATTTGTACCTGACTACAAGGTACCACAACCCAGTACCTACCTACAAGGTGAGAAGGTGTCATAACCCACACCAAATTATGAATCTTAGCCACTTTCACTTTCAACCGAAATTTTAACAAATTTACTCATTTATCAATATTTTTTGCATTTTTATGAACACCCTGATCATAAACTAACAGCAATGACTTTATATTATCTCTACCTTGTTTCTGGGACGTTCCAGCTGAAATGAACGAGAAATGTATGCATAAATGTCTTACCATCCTCAGAAATGGATTTTCCTCAAATCTCACTAGTAAGTCTGGAAAGAAGCCACCAACTTCCTCATGAACGGTTCCAACTAGGCTAATCTGGTGGAGGGGTCCATATCGAACAGTTCCGTTAGCATAATGTTTGCACACCTGCACAAAAACATGTCACTTTCTTCCTGAAATTAGTGCACAGGGTTAAACACAACGTAAAATACTGTATCACACTACTTGTCTGGCCACCAAGTAAAATACCTGTACCTTTTCAGTATCCTAATATCAGAATGCTCATATATAAATGGTGTGTGAAACAAGAGAGAAAGTCCACGAAATACCATACCATCTAAACAAAATTCTAAATCAAACAGGTCATGCAGCTGATGGAATTCTGTAAGAACACCTGGCATATGCAAGTAAACAAGGATGTTGTAAATCTAAGCTATAGTAAGGCTTTCTATTGTTTCCTTAAAACTGTTAACATTAAAATATGTATGTAACCTGTAAATTCTTTTTCTTACAACCCTAAGCATTTCCACAGACAGTGGAGTGCAGTATTTTCTTTGCAAAGTAATTCTAATTTGAATTCACGAACTGGTGATGAAACAACACACACAGAGGTCTTTTACTTAACCTCCCAGATCTAACAAAATACAATGAGGGCTTGCTTAAGGAAGCCACACCACATGGCCATTGTCCTATCAGTGCTGGTGGGCAGTGTGTGTGTGTGTGTGAGATATGTTTTCTATTAAACAAAGCACGCTCATTTGCGACACTCTTTCAAAATATGTCATGAAAAAACGTTGCCAGGGCAAAAAAGCTTTTAAAAATAAAGCCCATACAAAATGACGGCCATACAACAATTCTTTCCTTCAAACCGGGAAGCAAGAAGCTGGTAATGCTGGTAGTTTCAAGAATCAGCAGCAAATGGATTTCTTGATCTGAAACTCATGTCCATAAAGAAACATTTTCAGAGACGTAAGGCCTGCTTAGACGCTGGAGGTCAGCACTTAGAAACTATCAAACACTGTAAGATGAACTGTGGGAGGAAAAAAACTCTGAATTCCTGGTGGATGCAGTCTTTTCATAAATAATGCTCTCATGGTAAAGGCTATGGTAAGACTTCTCCACATTGTCTGATACAAGCTCTTACCTACCTTTCAACTGCAGACAATGACTATATCCAGGGGGCTGCTTTTAAACATCCACCACAATATTACATTTGCTGTCCAAGTACATCTGATTTATATACATTAACCACAAAGTAGAAAACATATTAGTCAATACACCAGCTTATCTAGCATTCAACTGCAGCCAAGTTTCTTCCCCATATCAGTATAACCCAAAGAGATTACCTGGTCCCTATACTGCTTCATGGTAGTTGTTTCAATGTCAGAATTTCGTCCTAGTACGCCATTCTTGACAGTCAGTGACGGATAATTCTCTGCCATATGCTCCAGTAGGTCTGGGAGATAAGATGCTGCATCATGAACTATTCCCATTACATGATATGCAAACCCTTTCTCATCTTCGCCAAACACTACCTGTAATACAACAAAAAATCAGACAGAATATGGTATATGGGACTATGCTGATATGTAGGATGAGACAAAAAAAACCAGTGAATGTATTGCAGGGGAGTGCAAACTGCACGGTGGAGTGCAAGTACTGCCAAGTGCATTTCTGCACAAATCAGGTAAAGGTAAAAGGCAAAGTTTTTCCTGCCCACACAATGACAACATACAGCAGGGTAGAGATACAACTCCACTCATTATTAACCTCAGTGCTAGATGGAGGTAAGTGGTCAACATCACACCCCAGCTGATTTACCCCCAGGAAAGAAACACAGTATCCATTGAATACAAGGCTGGGTGGGCCCCAGAGCTGGTCTGGGCAATACAGAGAAGAGAAAAATCTCTCGCTCCTACTGAAATTCAAACCCCGGGCCGGCCAGCCTGTAGCCTAGTTGCTATATGAGAATAAGAACCTGTTCTTCACGTCAAACATAGGTGCTTTCTTTGTCAAGGTCACAACAGACAGTAAGTAAACTTTCAAAGAAATAAATCTCACAATTAAGAAATTAAATATATATATACACACACACACGACCAGGTACAGCACACACCATAAGAACACCAAACCCCGTAACAAGATGATACAGTACCATGCATCCATACAATAACACCTACAAAAATACCAGTTTATCAGTTTAACACAAGATACAAGGTGACTGTGCACATCAATAACAGCGAAGGTGGTAAAAACTGTGTTTATAAAGTGAATCAATGAATGGACGTTTTTAAATATGTGCAGTTTTAGTGACAAAAAAACCCCCGAGGATGGCTCAGTGAAGAGCCGAAACATATGTCGGGTTTTATTAAAATGTTTTAAAGAACTATACAGTTTTTTAAAATAAAAAGTGCATCCAGTTGGTGTTTTAAATAGTGATTAAGAAATTAAATGTTCATTCATGTAATTAAAACAGGAAAATAATTGGAATTATTGAACTGTATACAGAAATACAATGGTAATACTTGCACGTAACTCTGACAGCATGATTAATATGCATATTTCATTATTTCTTTGATGGCTATTACAGTAATGTACCAACAGCCAACAGTTCTACTCTGAAGGTTAATTATTAAGCTTTTGGGTACGTTCAGAAAGTTTCCTTTAATGAAACATCCTTGGTTTATACATTCCTGACAGTTACAATGAGCTCAACTGCCAGGTAATGGAGAAAAAAGTTAGATCATTGAATGTGTAATTCTTGTACCAGCCGTTATACATGTGTATGAAATGTGACATTTAAGTTAGCAGCAAGTGAACATCTTCCAGTGACTGAACATTAAGAATACTACATACAAGGAATAATATAAATTACACATATTTTAAAACAAAGTGTTCAGTAACATATGCACACACAAAAGTTTGAACTGAGTGAACAAACATATTACATACCGAGAACTTTCAAGATATATATATATATACACACACACACACGGGCCTCATGGTATTGTTAGTACAGTGAAATCAAGGAGACTACATGCAGATAGAGACAGCTAGCTCCAATGCCCCCACCCCCGCTACATTCCAGAAAGTGGTATTTTCGCCACCTGCTCTGCGAAACCTCCAATCTCAAAATCAAGGATGCTATGATAGGATTAGCATATGAAGTGCCTTTTTCTGCCAGCACCTTCATCGACAATGACAGAGGATCAACAACAAATCTTTTTTTATATATGAAGTCAAGGGGCACGTTCAACTTTACCTGCTGTCAAGGACTACTGGCACCTCTTTTTAACAAAGAAAAGTACTGGGTATGTGACAACAAAGGTGGTAACATGAGAAACAATGAATTTATACAGAACTGCCAGTGTATATGTCAAACTTGCAAAACTAAGGAAACAGAAAGATAACATTAATTAATGATGCTGGTATTCAATATGATGCAATATGACATGAATTTCAGGTTTGGATGGTACTTGCTCAAGATTGTGTCCAATGGCAGACTTTGATATCAGAGGTATTTAACCTTTGAATTTTGCTATCACAGACTTAGTTAACATGTTGAACTCCATAAAGTAATGTAAAACAAACAGACCAAATATATAAGAGCACAGACTCAATATGTACCTCTGTTCTTGTGATTTCGGGGGGGGGGGGGGGGGGGGGGAAGGAGGGGAGAGAGAGGGGGGGAGGAGGAAAAGTAGGAATCAAGCAGAATAGTTACAGAACAAAGAAGCAGTGTACTGAACACATACCTTGAAATATTCTTGTACTAATTCTTCCATCTCTTCTTTGTTCAGACAATCAATTTCGTCTTGATACATGTGCACAACAGTGGCCCCACCATTGGCGTAAGTCTCTATCCGAATAAATCTTCCATACTTCAGCTGCTCAAGACAAGGTTGAGTATATGGTAGAGGTCTGGGGAGGGAGAAATGTTTTGTTTGGTAGTGAATCTTCAACACACCACCACGTAAACTTGCATCTGGAGAGCCATGTTTCACATACTTGTCAATGGTCTTGTCCCGCCGGCACTGAACTCCAATACTTGCTCGTTTGATTTTTGAACGTTTGTAACATCTTGAGCAATGATGCTTCCTGTCTGATGATGATGAGCTATGTGACCTCTCTTTTCGACTGGTATCCTTTGCATCTGAATTTCTCCTATCCCGGGAACTGGAATCTGCTGAATTAGTTTCAAGCTTCTCTCTGTGATCAGACTTATCCTTACTCGACCTATGTCCTGACTCACTCCTCCTCCTCCTACTACTACTACTATTACTACTACTACTGTGTCTTCTGTGCACATTCTTACTCGAAGATTCAGTGTCTTTACAGTTCTCAGCATCTTTACACTTAATTTCACAATCTGTCTGTTTCAGAGGATCAACATCATTCAAATTTCTCTTATCATTAGTGAATTCTGTTCCAGACTGTGTAGTAGCCACCTTTTCATCTTCCTTTGCAGCTACTGTAACAATATCCTGTGAGGAAGGAGTGCATTCCTTCACAACTGGATGGAAAGCCAAAGTTCTTTGAGAACTAAACTCTGTACTCTGGGACGTAATCACAAAATCAGTATTTTGAGAATTAATCCCAGAATCTGAAAATGGAAAACTATCCTCACTTGCCTGTAACTTATTCTCCAAGGGTTCACATTTGGCTATACCTGTTCCTATACTGCAATCTGGTACAGTCAACGGTGAAGAATTTATAATACCACTACCAGGAATTCCACTTATCTTCATACTGTCTTCAAGAACACACTGTGTCTCTGAATGTGTATCATCTTTTGTGACCAAAGGTGGGGTAGAACTTCTCGCATCAATATTAGGATGATTCAAAATACTGCTACAACTCACAGCCATCTCAGACAAAGGGTCTGAAGATTGTGTAACCACATTTGTAGCAACTTGAACATTGTCATCAAATTCATTTTTTGGTTCAGTTTCTCCTTTTTTGGATATATCTTTTCTTCGAGTATCAGGCACATTTAAAGAGGGAGAATAAGGCTGCTCATCCAAGAGGGGTGTACCAGGACTCCCTACACTTTCATTGTCTTTTTCTTTTTTCACATCCATTACTAGAGTTTCAGGATCATCTGCATCCTTCGTTCGCAGTTTACATAATTTCTCTTGACTAGTGTTTAACTTGGATTCACTGGCAGCTGCACTGGTAGAATGTGCATGGAGGTCAGACCTCTGAGTGGCTTCAAACGCCATCTTGGTCATTTCTGTACAGTTTTCAGGATTAACTGGATCACTCAAATTGTACTCCCTCTTAGTCGGAGATGTGATGCCATCTTTAGAGTCAGTCTCACACACTGTACTGGAAACTCTTTCATCACCCTCAAACAATAAACTACTCACAGAATCTGAAGTTATCTGTGTATTATCACACAAATCACTTACATCTTTATCAGTTTCACTTATAACTGTACACAATGAAGTTTTTGTGGTTCTGGGAGAAACATCAGATCCGTAATGCATAGTTCTGTCAGTGGGTGACATATCCAACTTCACATTTCCTGTACAGGATTGTACCTTAGTATACATGTCATCACAATGTGTTGTAGTGTTTGTAGTATATTCATGGCTTGCCTCTTTTAAGAATCCACTCACAGAAATAGGTTCATCTGGTTTCTGCTGGTCTATACCATGAAAGTGGGCTGGTTTTGTACTGGTGACAGAGAGCTAAAATAAGACATGATAACATAATTAGTAACTTGTGGGCTGGTTTTGTACTGGTGACAGAGACCTAAAATAAGATATGATAACACATTATAAATAACTTGTTCACACATAAAATTTTAAGCACACATAACAAAAATGGTAGTGTATGATGTTTATAACTTAAACCTTTGGTGCTCAAATAACACAGTATCTAATATCAAGGAACATGATTTTGTGAGTTTCGATGAGTAAGACTCCATCACCATACCGCTGGTGCACGCAAAAACACAGGTTCCTTCACGCATGTAACATAAAAAAATATCTAAAACAGAAATGCATAGTACATGAATTTAAATGGCTTAAATTTTAATCCGATGACTTGCCCATTTATACATTTCACCACAAGTGCCTGGAAAACTTACTATATTTTATAGGTTATGAAGTGCATCTGTTAGTATCTATAAATCCAGTTACATTTCAAGATGTTTCAGCATAAACACAAATTAGCATTGAAGTTCAGCTGAAATACAAATACACTCTGGAATACTGGAACACTCAGCAAAATAAAACATGGAAATACAAAAGAAAAGTGTTACAGTACATTAACACAGCTAACTTCAGATTATACAGCAGTAGTAATGATGACAATAGCAGCAGTATAATTGTGGTAGTTGTAATAATTGTAGTAGTAGTAGTAGTAGTAGTAGTAGTAGTAGTAGTAGTAATGGCAGTAATAAGTGTGGTGTTGGTAGAATTAATGGGTTTTTTGGCATTATGAACTGGTGAGGCTATTCATGCCCTCTATGCCGCATATGGTACACTCATGGTTTAAGGTAGTACATACACTTAAAGAGAACAGTCAGAAGGCAGATAATAGTTATAAAAGATGTAATGACTCATAAAGAGTCTAAATTTTGGCTTAACCATTTGGGATCATTTTTCTGCCAATGTTGAATTCACAGACCTCCCTATCTTGTCATTTGTTGAGATGGTTCTGACATTACTGAATCTGAATACAGTACATCTTTCTGCTGTTGCTGTAAGTATGAGCTGCTGCCATCTAGTTCATAAAAGTATCACCTACATACATGGCTGGCTTCAGTAGCTCAAATAAATTTCTTAATGAAAGGTGGGCAAGTTTTTGAACCTCTGAAGATGCTATACAGCATCATCACATTGCCATCCACTTGTAAACAGTGAAGTTACCATCATCAAGCCAAAAGTGTGCACAGAGCCCTGACATAACAGATTATTTGAAAATAGTAATTATGACACAGATTCGGAATGGTGGTAAGCGACAGTTTCAATAACAGTGATAGTGACTGTGACAGTGTCATGTGACTGCTATAACAAACAGTGAAAGTGAAGATGGAAGTACAGTGGGAAAACATGGTTGGTGTGAATATCTGCGGAATAAACTTTTGAAAATTTTATTACACTGTTCCACAAGACAGACTGTATATGACACACACTGATGCAAGAACTGGACTGACACTGCTGACAATAAAAGTGAGGAAATAAAAATGCAAAACTCTCCTTCAGCAACAGTCTAAGAGGAATTTGTGGACTGATGTAATCCTTACTAAATTCCAAACATTTCTTGGTATCTTCCTGAATGTTGGTTTTAACCCTGAATGCACAATCCAGGTCACCAGAGTTGATTAATCAGATGCCATTCTTCAAGGATGTCACACACACCCTCCCCCAACATGCTGCCACCACCTCCAAACTAAATCCCAACCAATATGTTGGATGCTACATGACAGTCCACCAGCCACATACAATGAGTGTCAGACCTTGCAGGAGAAAAGCAAATATGTGTGCATGTGTACATGTATTTGCCAAGCACACACACAGCAATAAGCATGAGCACAGTAGGTTTTAAAGGACACATATGCTCAAAATGTACAATCCTATGGAGCCAATGAAATGTGGCCTGAGAGTTTATGTACTGGGAGAATACAAAACAGTAACCCACTCAGTTGTACACGTTCGGCGAGAGATGGGTGTCTCGGCATTTGGTTGCGAGTGACACAGGAACAGGAGGTGTATCATGTATGCATTTTAGAACACTCACAAGTTCACTTACAGAAAACAGGGTATTCAGAATTCCACAACCCCAGCAGTGATAATATACTCACTTTCAACATGGGCTTTATGTGGCAGAAAAGATGGATCACAGTTTACACAGCCTATGGCAAATACAAAAGAAGACAACACCAGCCATTGTTTTGTGCCATCAACATGACTACACTGACAGAAATGGATAGAACTGAAGTGCAATACAAAGTGAAATACAATGCAGACACCCCCACGCAACAGTGGAAGGCATACAGGTAGACACTGGCTACACAAACGTTTCCCACAAGTTCTGTCTACATTGCTGTAATTTTCACCATGCCAAACGCTAGAGCCACTTAAAGCTGAACATTTTTGAGTATGTGGGGTGGAACAAGAATTATCTAAGGGCATGATTCCATCTCCGATCATGTTTCAACACGCCGGTGTCCACGACAGTAGAGGAATACAAAGCACGTCAGATGACACCAGCACAATGAACTAATCTAAAATAACAGCAATAATAATAAAAGTCTCTGCAATTCAAACCATGAAAACAGGCCACCGTCAACTGGTCTAACATCACAGTTAGAATAATGGTTTTAATAAAAAATGGTCAAACTGTAAAGGAGGCACAGATCAAGAAATAGTCACTCCCACAGAATCATCCAGCAACTCTGAAATTATAGTGACAAAAAAGGGGGCATAATGAATTATAATTACAGAACACAGCAGTTCTATCAGACAGCTTTACTGTTCATTTTAAGTTTGAATCTTGCACCATTACAAAAATGTATGAATAAGACCTCCTGTTAGACGTCTGTCAAAACCAAACCAATCTTATTCTGAAAACTTGCAGTACTTACTTTAACCAAAATTAATGCAGTTATGTGAAAAATAATAGCTGTTAATGGAATGACATAATCTGGAAGAGCTAGCTGTCCTCATACACATTAAAGGAATGATTCAGCTTACCTAATTACAATTAAAAAGCACAAAAATCATAGTAAGTACAGTGGAACCTTGTTCCATTGTTCCCGTCATGTTCCCGCATGTATCGTCTGCCTTATTAGGTCCCAAAATTAGCCCCATATAACTAACACTATTTTTTCCCGCCTCCATCGTTCCTCAAACTGTCGTTTTCCCATATCAATCGTTGAATAATCATGGTCCTCACGCAACATTCTCCGGCACTGATAGTTCTTTTAAAATTTGAAGTGATGGTTTAGTGCGCTGCGTGCATGTGTATTGCTTTCTTAGAGTCTTGTCATGGCAGGAAAAACTGTAAAGACAGACTTACTGTTTTACTTTGTGTTAACAGTGATCGAAGTGACAAACAAGTGCAGATTGTTATCGGAAAATCTCCGAAACCGCGATGTTTCAAGGACGTAAAAAAATTACCCGCCACATACCACGCGAACAATAAAGCGTGGATGACCACAGATATTTTTTCTTCATTTCTGCATTCATCAGACACAAGTATGGATGCGCAAAACAGGAACATTCTCCTCTTTGTGGACAATTGTGCCGCACGTCCAAAGGATACATCGTTTCTAAGAAATGTAAAAGTGATACGGTACCCGGCAAATTGTACAAGTGTGCTCCAGCCCCTTGATTTAGGGGTAATAAAGTGTTATAAGCAGCTTTATAGAAAACGCCTCGTGCAAACAGCTGTTTGCTTAATGGATACAGGCAAAGATACGAAAAAGAAGATAAACGTGTTGGAAGCTTTGCACTACACTGTGGCAGCTTTGCAACAAGTAACCCAGCAGACAATCCAAAATTGTTTTCGGAAAGCTGGTTACGTGCAGGGACAATCTTCAGGCGATAGTGACGTCGTATTGACCAACGATGACGACGATTTCCGCCAAGATTGGGAAAAGTTCAGTGGCATGAACAAAGATAATTGAGGACTATGTCTCTGTGGACAGTCACGTGGCAACCTGTGGTGTAGAAACAGTGCAGGAGCTGTGCGTGAGCCTCGTGGCGTCCAGGAGGGAAGGAGGAGGAGAAGAAGAAGATGGCGACCCTGAAGTTGTGCCGAGCTTTGCTGAGACGCATGAAGTGCTGATGAAAGTAAAATCTTTCTTCTATGTGCACAGCACGAGTGACAGTGATCGTGAAAGTGTTCTAGGCCTTGAAAAATCGTACTTTGAATTGAGGAGTAAAGTTTGCACAAAACAAACGTCAATGAAAGATTTTCTCAGCAAGAAGTAATAATAATCATTAAATTGTTCTTATCTAACCCAGTACTATCGTTTTCCCGTATGTATCGTTTTTGTTTTCCATTCCCCTGAAAAACGATGGATAGAGGTTTTACTGTATATAGATAAAGGCCAATCAATATCACATGTACATTTAATATTTTCATTAAAATGGATAGTTAAACACCTATTATTATATGAAAGTAATGGAACAACATTCTGATTCTACTAGTCATTGCAATACACAACAAATTAACTGCGCTCTTATTATAGAATTGACAAAGCAGTATTTTTCCCTTTGAGCGACAGTAGGCATATCAAACACTTGCTGTCCGCAGAGGTCATGTTCTTTCAAAATCCCACCATGGATGGTGGAACCACAATGAATAAAGTTAACATCTGTGGGAAAAATGGGATCAGGAAAAGCAAACACACATCAAACATGATATGTATATTAATGATTAAAAGACATGAAAGCATTTGTGTTAAGTGTTTATCTGAATGATGTTGGTGTGCCTGGCTGAGAGCTATCAGGGTGATCAAATGATGCAGAATACATGGTTGAGGGGAGACAACACTTATAAAACAGTGTTCTATGACTGCTCTGCCTTCTTCTGCATGTACTTACACACCACCTGGTATTGTGCAATGCTAGCCTCAAACTCATGCTAAATTTCCGTCACCTATCCATGAAACAGTCAACATCAAAGAAATGACTACATTAGCTGCCACTTGGCTGTCTTTTCTCCAGGGCACTGGTAGTCAGCCTTTCCTTCCACAGCAGTGTTAGAATCTTCATCTTCTGGTTCACTGAGCACTCCCTGCTGTTCAAGGTCCTCCTCTCAATCAATCCAGCAACTCAGACCTTCCAGACAACTCTTGCACAATCAACTACATACTGTCTATGAGCAAATTTGTCACAGATGCAAATACAGTACATTCCCTACTTACAGTCAGATTACTCTTGGACCTTCTTCCATTACGAGACCAGTCTTTCGTACTCCGTTCTTTATCTCTGTCTCTGTGTTTCTTTTTCTTGTGATATTTCTTTTGATGATCACCTTGATGTTTTGATGAACCTGAAATCAGTATAACTTTCTTATGGCTATCAATGAAGGACAGCAGTTCAATACAAATTATGAGTTTAGGTGCAATGTACTTTTGTACAATATGACCTGTAATAAGGACAAGCATACAGAAAAAATGTTTCATGAATAAGTATACAAATTATTTCAAAACTTTGTCACTAAGCCCAGGAGCATGATTTACAAGCCATACCATGCTTCAAGACCCTTGCCCAAGTTGTCCATGTTTGCATGACTTGAAGTTCTCACAGCAGTGTTGATGAAGATTCAAACCTTCTGTGATATGACAATGTTTCGATTGGTAAATCACTAACCACATTTCAGAGGAGCTCCAGAACTTGGTAACTACCAATCAACAGAGAAGACCTGAAATCGTGTCCATGTTAATACTAATAGATTTATCTTATATTACATAACAATTTTCCAGAATCACCCACAGCGGCCAAACATTCTGCCAGCAATAAAATTTCAGAACAACTAACATCAATGAAATTCAAAAAGTTATAACAGGTTTGGCATCAATTTGTTTGCAGATGGTACATTAAAGTTAATACAGCAAAAAGTCACAAATTTCACACCATATTTCTGTACATCCACATCCTTTCAACACTGTAATTCCCAAACTGTGTGACAAAACCACAGGACTCTACAAATTCATTACACATATGTCTGTAAGTCCATGTCCTTTCCATGCTGCAATTCCCAAACTGTTTGACAAATCCATGGAATTGTACAGATTCATTACACTCACCTGATTGGAAGAAATACACTATGAAAGTTATTCATCCAAAATCCCATTCTGTACTATGTGATTAAAATTCATCCTTAAACATGAGAAAGGAAACTTCAAATGCGCAGTCTGTACACAGACACAACATGAGCAGGTATGTTAAAGATCATAATTATGTATTTATTTAGGGTAAATCATTTATTAAATATCAACACAACAGCTTGTAACCCCAAGGTTCGCTTCAATCTCATACAAAATAACAGGTGTACATCAGCTACTCTTAAGATCATTCAATTTACTGTTATGACTATAGGCTGCTATGGAACAGAAGTCGCCCTTTTAATCCTGCTCAAGTACAATATATAAAACTCCCATTTTGTTTAAATTTCTGGGACACCAACGGATATGTGAGAACTGTAGTTCGCAGTCTTACTGAAACATCAAGCTTTGAACAAATCATTACTTACCACATTGAAAAACTAATCTCAAAATATCTACAATCTGCACAACTAAAGCCTTTCATAATTCACATAGTCGACATACCCTGCCAATGTTTTCAGTTAGCATGCCTGCCAGGGAAAAATGTGATTACAATTGACTCATAGTGGAGGAGATTCTTAGCATTCAGACAGTTAGGCCTAGGCACAATCCTTTGAAATGTTTGAGTTTACCTGTGGGATTTTATTGTGTACACTGGGGCTAGCAGTAATGTCACAAATATTAATGTACCCAACAATCTCAAAAGATCCATCACTGTTGTGAAACTTATCTTAAATACATTTCATACCATAACAGAGATTCTTTAATCATGTCCCTGATCATGGCAACTGTCATAGAAGCAGTCCTGCATGCAAAACATGCATGTGCTGGGAATTTATAATCCATTTTTCTGCTGCAATTCAACTTGCATTATTTTTCACAAGAGTCTTAAAGAGCCAAACTCTACTTTCTAAGCAGGCTTTCAACCATCTGAAAATACTTTTCAACAAAAAATGGCACCTATCTCGAAATGTCAACAATTTCTCTTTGAAAACTGTCTATTCTTGCAAAGAAATTGGAATAGTCTACATTTACTCTTCTTCACTTAACTCCCTGAAGAACTGTGTGAGAACTAATTTAACATATTGTTAGATTTTTCACCAAAAACCAGAAGCCCCATGATTCTGCATGTACTCATTGTATAGCAGACTCTGGTTTTACGGCAACATAAAAGAAACTTCATGACCTTCACAGCAATTTCTGTAATAAGATCATCCAAGAAAAATACAAATTTTCACATTTTGTCTGTCCAACGCTGAACGTGTTTCGAAATTTTTCCTCTACTACGTACATTGTTTTACACATGCTGTTAGAGAGTGTTATATTTTATAAACCTTTCGGCTACAATTTTTCCATCACACATACTTTGCAAAGGTAGTGCAGATGAACATGCTCTGTTCACCTGAATACACTTCAGAGTGTGCTAGACCATCTTAGGTTTAAGAGATAACTAACATGGTTCCAGCAATTCAGTTATCAGTAGCAACAACACAGCCACAGTGTCAGCAAACACATCCACACATGCCAAGTTTATATTTTTCTACAATAAAGGACACTATACATGAATCTCTCAGCAGATCAGGGTTGCAAACACAAAAGTCACACCAAAATGTCATCCTACATAATATATATGAAAAAATATTTAATCCACCACGTTTGGACTTTGTGGTTTCAATTTACTAGCAGAAACTGGATTTACAGCTACTAACATACGTTATAATAAGCCTACTACCTGCATTCCAGCATGGCTGGCCTCTCATATTACCACCAAGATTAGGCATGGAGGTTCTTTTATATTGACAGAATTTCAAGTCATGTCTCCACAGTCTCACTTCCAAGTGACTGTGCAACAAATTAGAAACTTGCCTTATAGGACAGAGGTCACAGAAAGGTGCGCCCGTGCGTGCATGTGCACACGCACACAGAGAATCAGTCCAATAAATGCCAAAAAAAATGTCGCTTCATCTTCTTTTTTCATGTTTAAAGTGTCTTAGGTTCATCTGACCCCAATTCCCCCCCCCCCCCCCAAGCATTGCAGTTTTACTGTTGGCAGTATTTTTCTGACCAATGTGCTGTCGTCTCTTGTATACATTTGTCACAAAACTTTGGACTTTCAGTGGTCATGCTGCAACATATGCTCACGAGGTTAGGGTCTGAACAGAACACAAACACTTTCAACTGTGATCCATGGATATTTTGTTAGTATTCCATTTAGTTACAAAAATTTTTAACTTTCAACAGTTCATCCCACAACTCTGACAGAGATTAGGCTTTTCAATAGGTATTTCTGTGACAAAGATACGCAGTCTTTCTTGGGATCATTACATACTTCTCAGTCACTTCAATGTTGGGAACCCTGCTACCCTAATGTTTCCCCTCACGACAAAGCTACTTCAATGGCATCAAATAAGCTACGCACATAGCATTACTTTCGTGCCATCACACTTAAATTATACTTCTTTTAGTACAAAACAAATCTTGCAACGTATTGGCGGATGTACTATGGTAACCACTTCTACACAACGCAAAGCAGGTGACATCCTATTCTGGACTGGTTCCATTATTTCCCATAATATACATGTACCATGTACACACATTAGTTGGCTATAATCTTTACCATTTGCACCTCACTTTATACATGACGGTTAATGCCACTGACAAACCTCTGATAATCACTTACCTACTTCCTTGCCATCTCGACCACAACTGCTATTTACAGTGTTTAGTATATTATGGTCATCAAGTGTCGTCTCATCATTAGGGGACTGACCACTTGTCTTTATTTTTACAAATTTGGATGGTGTATCGCTTTCACTAGCACTTGATGTGCTAGAAGAATATCGCCTGCCCATTGCATCATCAACGTAACCAGAATTTGAGAGCTTCCGGTAATCGTGATGAACCCTTTTTCTTTTGCCGTGATCTGAATTTACCGTATCTTCAGATCTGATGCCACTGTCTAGAACGTCTTCATTATCTAGATTTCTTCCATCAATCTCATCAACCGATGACGCCGTTGCTAACAAACCAGGTAAGTTACGGTAGCTATTTAATTCACGTTTTTCAAATACTTTCATCGAAAGCCCTGTCATTGACGTGCACTTCGAAACATTGATATTATCTGATGCTTCTTCACAATCATCGGACAACGTATTATTTACTTCACACTCATCACTTGACACACAATCTCTCACACTTTCGGACGCCATGTTAATTTTGTTGCATAGACCCGGGATGACTGGATGTCTTATAACACAAAATACTATTGGTTGTTTGGAAGCCGCGTTCCTTTCCTATTCGCTGAACGTACGCCATTACAGTTTCTCTTTGACCATTCATCGATATTCTATGAAATCAGCTTGGTGTGGGACCAGCTCTTTCGCATCTGGCCAGTTTGAATAGTGTGTGAGGTGTAGGAAACTTACGCTCTGTTTGTAATTTTAGATCATTAAAATGTCGAGTGGGGCAACACCGAAGAAGTTAAAGAAAGTTGAAGGAGCCAGTGCATCAGGCGAAGGAGAAGAAGGGCGAGATTATGATGCCGAAACGCAGAAAGCTCTGGAAGAAATAGATGCTTGTCAAAATGAAATCGATGCACTGAATGAAAAGGCAAGCGAGGAAATTCTGAAGGTTGAACAGAAGTACAACAAATTGAGAAAGCCGTATTTCGAAAAGAGGAACGACATTATCAAGAGGATACCAAATTTTTGGGTTACTGCAGTATCCTTTTCGTGATCTTGTTAAAGTATCATTGGTAATGTATGTATGGTGGGTGAGTGTTTTGGCTGCGTCCGCCATGTTTGTCTACAAACGTTGTTTGGGATATACGGTGTTAATGTTATGATATAAACGAGAGTAGTGCTGTGTTTGTTTCACTACAGATACCGCCCGCCTTTGACATATGTGTGTTAATATATCTTTTGCTGCAGTGCATATAGTGTAAATACAGGTATAAACATAAGTTTAATGCACGTGAAAATGCCGGACGTAAACAAATGAACGTCGCATTGCTATCGCCCCCGCCACTTGCTATTAGGCTGTCTTGTAGTGTAACATTGACAAATATCCGATAGTATATTGATTGTATACATTATTGGTAAACCATGTTATACGATAAACACGTAGGAGGACCGATAACATTAAGGGATACATAGAAAAGTGTTACATATAATTTACCTTGTAGAGGTTAGGTTTCCCGCTTCACGAATATTTATAATGTTTTAGCGCTCCCCGTTTCTGTTGTCATGCTCAACTGTTTCAGTTCGTCATTGACAAACTATTCTACATACTGCTATGCTATTAAGGGAAACTATATTTTTAAGTTAAATTGCAAATCATTTACTTTCCGTAGGATCTGTATTCCTTGCATCCCACACAATTTTGCGCCATATTAAATGGTAACCGAAATCCTAGTTACTACAGGTACCTTAGTGGTTATGGTGGTGTATTTTGTTAGTCAATAAGCAACCGTTTATTTTGTAATACCATGAAGACATATAGGGGGAGTAGGAGCATAGTTCCATCCATTCTTAACCTTGGCTCTAGATGGAGATTAGTCGTCAAAATAGTGCCCCGGCCTCTGTTTAAACGAACCCTGGTATCGATTGAGTAGAAGGCTGAGTGGCCCCAGAACCAGTATGGACATTTTGGAGAAAATTTAACTCTTGCTGAGTCACACATATATTTACAACGTTTATTGCCTTGCAACATGGCAGCAGTAAATTGTATAAAAGATGTCCAGTGCTATTTTTAGTTTGTTTAATGGTGCTGTTAGGAACTAAATTGAATGATTTGTTGATAGAGAATAATAAATTTGAAGTGAATTGGAAGAATTGGTTATTGCCTAATTGAAGTTAATTTTCTGACATTTGTTTGGAGGGGCTGAGGAAACCCACAAAAAATGCAGAATGTTCTGTTTCCTGGGCAATATTTGGACCAGTCACCACCCAACTACAAGTCAGTAACATTCGTGTGTGATATTGCATCATTTATGCAAGTCATTATCTAATTACTATGAGTTAGTCTTCACTCATCACTGTTCACAACTACAAGGACATATTTGTAAATGGCCCCATGCATCACTACATTCACAATGGTTCACATCATGGCAGGCATGGTAGTGACTGTGTTTGTTTTAGTTTAACACGTTGCATTTAATACTACGTTTTTACATACTGTGTTAACTCTTTGGCATTAAATGTTAGTTTTTGTAACACACAGCGTGATGCTCAAAATGCCAAACATTATATAAATATTCCTGCTCTTATGCAGCCCCTGTTTAAATTCTGGTCTGCTGCAGGTCTCACTGGGCATTTAATTCGAGCTCTAGTGGGTTAAAGACAGTGCTGGAAATGGTTTGCAGTTTGAGCTGTTACGTTATGTTGCTGAAGAAAGGCGTATGTTGTCTTATGATCTGACAGGTGTCAGAACATGTCAGCATCTGTGTTATGTGTTGGTGTGAATTTATAGTCTCAGGAAAAATGGGCCCAGGAAACATGCTTGAAGTTATAACACATTATACATGCACATTAACGTCATGTAATAGCACTTTGTGGATTGACATGAAATATTTTTTACAGACCAGTATTGTTATTCTCAACTCACCTCTAACAGAAATGAATACCAGGGATATCTCCTTGGGATAAAGGCAGCCAGTGCATAGGGCTGACAACCGTGCCAACTTCATGTGCCAATTGTCTGGAAATGCTAGGAGCCTCAACCTCCTGGAGCCCTAAGGTCATGTCCAGGCCTGTATGGGGATAGCGTTGCCTTTTACTTGTTATTCTGAGGATTAATACACCTATTGAAATGAAACAAGTTTCGTTGCTAAACAGAATGAGAGTTGGGCCAATATCTGCAGTATCTTCTTCCTGAAAGTAGCAGTTTACAAATTTAAGTTGCTTCATGATTTGCATTGTAGAGTTTATGGTCTACAATTGTCATATGTGGATGGAAATACAGCAGTTTTTTGCAGTTTGTGTGTGATGATGTAGATGCACCCTTTTGCCATTCATGTCGCACCAAAGATTTTCTTAGAGGTGTCTTCAATTAGCATGAAATCAGTACCATTTTGCCTCAGCTTATGCCTTCTGCATGTTCTTTTGCCTTTTAAAATGAAACCCTTTTTCTTTTAACCTTATCACATATTTGTAAATTGTTCTGTAAAACTGGTGTGTCCAGAAATTATTTTTCTGAATTTATGGCATTTCTTGTAACAGTTGTTTTCAGCACATGCGTCATAAATAAATTCACGTGCAGCTGCATATGAGCCATAGGAACCTCGCAGCCTCTCATATGATTAGTGTTGAAACTTTCCAGCCTGTGGGCTGAATGTATGGCATAAGGGACCCAATGTGAAGTGACTGGTGATTGGGATCATTTAAAATACTGGCACGATATTTACAAATCCTTATCACCTACCACTTCAACATTTTAATATTTGTTTTCCTATGCAGTATATTTTACAGAAAATGCAGTGGATGTACAGCACCCACCTGTTATGTATAACAAGTCAAGTCTACATTGTTGTTAGTGTTTGCATTGTTACTTGACGTCACTTGTAATGTAAAGTTATGGTTTGGGTTTTTATGTGTATAAATAATGTTATAATATTAATCATATTACACATTGGTACATACAGACCATTTCATTGTTGCCTTATGGGTACAGTTGGGGTTGTGTTTTGTCAATACTGTTACGAGTATTAACCTTTAGTATATGGCCTTTTAAATGGTCACATGTCTGCTGCAACCAAGCCAGTGTTCAATTTAAATGCCCACTGCATGACGCTGTTTTCCTATTCAGACAAAATGGTTGTATGTGTAATGGGACTGCATTGACCTATTTGTCTGTTGAGGGTTAATCATTCTGCACTGGCATACAAAATGTCACTGCTGACATGAGGTTAAGGGTTTGGGATTGTGTATGTTTCAACAGTGTTATGGTATTAGTCGCTTTACACAACAATGGCTTAAAGTTTGTGTGTGTGTGTGCATTTCTTCTACACCATCAGTTGCTACAATAATATTTAGTGGTAGATGAATGAAAGTGTGGATCATTGGTGTAATGATGGTGATGAGGGAAGACTGGAGTACTCAAAAACAAATTTGCCATAGTGCCACTTTGTCCACCACAAATCCCACATGCCATGCCTGGGACTGAACGTGGGCATCATTGGTGAGAGGCTGTGAGGTGACTGCCTGAGCCATGGCATGATCAGGTTTGTGTTTGTGTGTTTATAGATAGTGTTATGGTGTTGGATCACTTTACATAGTGATCTGTATAAAACAGCTCAAGGTTTACTGAAGATCTGGGTGTGTGTGTATAAATACTATCCTTGGCACCTGCATCGGGCTCACTGCAACTAAAAGCATACAAACTGTTATAAATACTTGCATCAGTGAGGGTGGAATGGCTGATGCTGTGACATCACCCATGTCTGTGGCTGCACAACACAGGGTACCCTTGAATCGGCATAATATTAGAAAGGTCCAAAGTATTTCAGTGCGACATGGTCTAACAGTTATGGTTATTGGGTCTGGAGTCAGGGTATGTTCTGTTAAAGGTCTCAGTGGGTTTTGGTATTTTCAGTGCTGTGTAGACAGCATGGACATATGTAGATGAATATACATAGGTAAAAAACAGCGATGTGAAAAACACCAGCTGATACAGCCACATATCGAGGCAAGGGAGAGAAAAGGATGGGTTTAGGTTTTAACATTACCTGGTTACAATGTGCTGCCGTCTACTCGGTGATGCTGGTGATTGGCCCGTTTCAGTGGCTCTACTAGATCAGAAAGACCTGTGTATTCTGTACTGGTTTTAATTTTATATACAAACGTTACATATTTAGATAGCTGATAGGCTAAAACTTTTGAACCACAAGGAAGCAGGCATTTCCAAAATTTAATCTGCTCATAATCTTTGTGATTCAGATATGAATATGTCAGTTTATAATTGCAAGCAGTAAATAACATTTTAGTAAAAATTAGAAATAGGCAGTCTCATTATTTCAGTACGTTTGTTTTGAAGCAACGGTTAAGCTCGGGTACTATGGTTTGTATTTCATAGACAGTAATCTATAGACTTCAAATCATGGTAGGAGTAAGAGATTTTTCTCATCTCCAAAATGTGAAGACTAACCCTGGGACCCACCCAGCCTTCTGTTTAATGGGTACAAGGGAGCTCCCAGGGGTAATGTGGCAGGGTCATAAAGTTAACCACTCACCTCCATCTAGTGCCCAGGTTAAGAAAGAGTGGATCTATGCATCTACTCTCCCTTTGTGCCTTCATGGTGTAGACAGGGAAGACCTTTTTACCTTTACACAGTAACCTAACATAACTTACAGTAATTGTTCCTGTAAGGAGCATCTTCAGAATTTCTTTGTTTTGATATCACTAAATGCTACTTGGTTCATCATGATTTAGTTAAAAAGGGGAGTTGACTAGACATGGAATTCATTGGGCAGCTGTCTGTCAGTGGGAAATGGCATGGTTTGTTTTGTGTTTTTGAAAACTTAAGCTGATTCTGGGATTCTCATTTTCCACAGACTGGAAGTACCTCGGTTGAACTCTTTGAAATGAAATTAATTTATGCTGATCACATTTTTTGTCATTAGTTTATTTTCTTTGTATGTGTGCTGATACAGTATTTGCCATTTTTATAACTCCCTCCCTGCTATATGAAAGCAGTCACAAACTTGACACAGCTGGCAGTGTTAAGAATCTTTCTGTAAATACTGAGTTTTAATTCGTCAGTTTTGTGTTGGTGTAAAAATTACCTGTGATACACAGTTGCATTTTCATGTAATATTTTGGAAGGAAAGTGTGAATGGTGCTTGTAAAAGTAAGGAATATGTTTTGTTGGTTTTGTCAATCATCGTATACTTCGGGGCCCCCACCCTCCAATTTTCCTTAACATTCAACCAGTTTGTAAATCACCCTCAGATTTCAGCAATCCTAGAGGAAGATGAGGAAGATTGCTTACATTACCTATCAAAACTGGAAGTTGAAGAATTTGAGGATATCAAATCTGGTTACAGGTGAGTGTAATTTTATATACATTTTATTCAAAACACCTTTAAGGTTAGGTGACCATACAGAGGAAGATTCATGTATGTTTTGAGACAGTTGGTATGGTGATTTTGGTTTGCATGCTTTCAGAGTTAAGAAGTAGTAACAGCCTTCCCAAAATCATTAACCTTTTTTTGTATGTATAAATAATGTGTTTGGAGAGGACATCCTGTTGTGTCATACAATAGTAAGTTATTTCATATACCACCTTACAGTGCAGAAAGTCCTTTAAAAGTGCTTATTTTCTATGTAATCGTAGAAGAAAGAATGAAATGTGCTTTGTTTCTGTTAATTTCTCATAAATATATTATGATTATGCTTTTCCTGCACCTGTTATTGTGACAGTGACATGGCTGATCATAGCCAGATGATTGCTGGCCTGATGGTGATGGAAATACATGTTTTCAGCACAGATTAGAGATACATTAAAGGCTGCATTAGGGGGCACTGGATCTGGAAAGCTTTATTAACTGGAAATTCACTGTTCCATCAAATGGCAGTGGGGTTATGAATATGATGATTAAAAGGGTGAAATGTTGGTGTCATATTTGTTTGTGTGTGTGTATATATATATATATATACACACACACACCACACTATGAAGGTAGTGATGAAAAGGGAATAGAAAGTGTGGCAGGGAATACAGGACAGGATATCAAGTGGCAAATTAAATGATTCAGTCCTTTGCTAAATACACTAAGGTATGAATTGGGTATAACATTCTAGTATCCAGAAAATTACAATATTTGACAACACTTTGGTACTGGAGGTATGTATGCTATATCTGAGGGGAGAGAACCTTTGTATTGGCACAGTTGTACACAGAAAGTAGTTCCAACTTTTAAATAATGTTAATGTAAGTTACGTGCTCTTAAGGCAGATTTGAATGTTAATCTAGTACTAAATGATAAATCAGGAGTTCTAGTGTTCTGTCATTTGGTATTTATAATACAGAAACCAGTATCATTTACAGTGTTGTCATTCATGTACCACTTCTGCCAGTAGATGAGAGAAGTATTAACCCAGTGTATGTGGAATACCAGAAGTATATTCAAATTGGAATCTAAATAACTTTCTAATGATGGTGTAACAATCTGATGATACAGACTCAGATTTGTTTTAGAAGAAGTCTGTTAGTTCAGTCATAAAGAGAATGAAATGGGAAGTGATTAAATATGGTATGTAGCACCATATACTTCTCTTTCAGAGCATTAGCTTTGCTGGGATCCATAGATCCATGTGACTGATAGATGTGCTGATGTTGAACAGTTTATAGGTCTTCTTTACAGTGAATGAGTACCTGGCAGTCTTTGTAGTGATTGTGTTCTAATATCAATGGCACCTTGCACCTATACTTTATGAAATGTGCTAGGAAGATATTGTAGTTTCTAATTTAATAAGAGGGTGCTGATTTTTACATACTCCTGATCTGGGGATAGAGATTTTCATCAGTAGCTACTGGCAACGGATATTCTTTAAAATGTGCCATGTATATATTGTCATGATAATCTGTGAAGCTGAAAAAGTAATGGTGGAATGGGAACCTGACATGATCCTGTATTTGGAATACATTTTAGACTGAAGTGCGTGGAGAAAAAGAATATATCTTCTTTGGATTTGCTATACAGACAGCTGATTGAGAAATAAGTCAGGGTTTTAATGTATATTAAAGAAAGCCTGTGTTGATATAAGAAGTATTAATCCTTTCACTATTGTAATTTCAAATGTTCCTTGTTTGTGTAATTTGATGACCTTTTTATACTGTCTGTATCAGAGTCATAAAATGAGATGCATGAGGTTGCATAGGACACACTGTTTATATTGAAGTACGTTGTTATATTAATTCAGTAGGTGCAAGAAGGAAGATGTGATTAGCCAATGTGTCGAATGTTACTTGTGATTTCTCTTACGTTGGTGGTAACAGGTTTAAACTCCTTTGCAAGCAGGCAGGATACCAAAACAATTTGCACTGCCATATCAGTATTATTATAATACTACTCTTACCCCAAATAACATGTGCTTTATCATTCAGGAACTGAACCCAGAACCCTGCCACACAGTGTATACATCATTTGATACCAAGGTGTTAAGTGTGAGCTGCTTGCTCAGGTTATCAAGTGTGTTTAATGAAATAATTAATTAATAATAAATTAATTGGAATTGTGCATTTTTTTTACTGAAATTGTATTACTACCTACCAGTAGCCAATGCTTTTGTGAACGCCAACCCGAAATTCCTTGAATTCTGCTGAACTTTATCACTGACCCAGCTAGCCAAATCTTTGGACTGACCACCCTATAAACTTCATCTTTCGTTGCAACATCAGTATCAGTTAACATGAAAAGTCTTGCTAGTACCTGTCAGAATACCAGTGACAGATGATTGAGAAGAAGGCTGATAAATTTGGTGCAGTTACATTTTCATGTGTATGGTGTGTTCTCAGTCAGTAATCTCTTAATGTTTCTGTTCCAGAATCAATTTCCACTTTGAAGAGAACCCATATTTTGAAAATGATGTACTCACCAAAGAATTCCACCTTGGGTCATCTGGTAAGTCAGGAGGAGAAGATGTGGTTCATGATGAAGCTGGTGTATGTATGTGTTTGTATGTTGGTTGGTAGGTGTTGGAAAAAATCTTCAACCACACATGGTATGGTTACACTTATGAAATGACTGACTTTATAAGTAAATGGTTTTGTTAGATTATCATAACTTACATTATTGACACTGCTGTTTCCTTGGAAGTTATTTGGCATTTGCATGTACTAATAGTGACTCCACTTGAAGGCATTGTTACGGGGGTCATAAAGTTTACTAGTGGTGTTAATATTACTCAGTGATAATGCTTGGCATCTGTAGGCCTGCATTTGTTTCCAGGAGATCCAGCTTCTCAGAGTACACCAATTCGATGGAAGGAGGGAAATGACTTAACCAAAAAAGGCAAAGACAAGAATGTTGGAAAGGGAAGAAAGCGGGCTATGGAACAAAAGACATTCTTTAATTGGTTCACAGATCATGGTGACCCATCAGCAGATGACATTGCAGAGGTAATGTGGCAGAGTAATAAAATTTAGTAATTTCATTGCTATGTTGGACAGAATCTGTTCTTTGAGAAACATTTGTTATACAGTGAAACCTCTATCCATCGTTCCCATATGTGTTGTTTTCCCACATGTATCATTTATTTCTTGTGGTCCTGCAAAGTCCCCCATATAAACAATGTGTAATTAATTTGGATATGTCATTTCTTGAAGTATCTGTGGAATTCCCAGAATGATCATTTTTAAAAAAGGGAAGCATATGTAACCTCATGGTTTTTTAATGTACTGTAGCGGTAACTAGTTACCTATACCACACATCAGCCAGTGTTAGTATAATTTAATTGTGATTCTCTATTGTAACAATTTAGTCACCTGATTCAACGTGTGTGATCTCACCATTGTTGACGTTTGCTGTACAGAAACATAGTCGAGATATCTGTTGTACATGTAGTTCAGTTAAAAACCAACCCCAGATACACAGCAAGCTTAATGGCCTTACATTTCTGCACATTATAGATATATAATTATATGAATATCTGACTTAATGGCATGTTAGAGTAGGTGTTTGAAATGACCTCCCCAAACTCTCAGGAAAATCACGTAGTGTTTTCTGTCACTTCCCATTATTTGGAATTTGTTTGCCATTTCATGTATTGTTGATTCTGAAGCAACTGAAACACTGGAAGCTGAATTATAAATTTTCTCTCACACTTTTCATAAGATTTCTTACTTTTATAGGTCTCCACTATGAAAATCCTCTATATTAAACTGTACTGCATACTCATGAACAAAAGGAATATACGTTACACTGTGCTTGACACATCTGTTAGAGACAGATTAAGCTGGACTGTGTTACTGAGATGTCCGATGATGCAATGTATTCTTCTTGGCAGTTCACTTGGTTCCTGTCAGTACAGAAGCGACAAGGCAGGCTGTTAAGGGCGGAAGTGCAGCATGTGAGAGCTCCAACCATTTTATCTCCATTCCTAATCCTTTGTCATATAACTTACAGGACTGTTCAGTTGCTTTTAAACAATGGTGTGACATGGAGTTTTGTGTGCAGTCTCCCTTGCTCTTTTTACTATCTTAGTGGTTTGATAATGTGGCCCAGTGTCACATTGGGATAGACAGTGTACTGCCACCAGAGTAAATGTTTTTGGCAAAGGTATAACATTGCCTGGCCATTCAAATGTGAACCAAGGAGTGGCTAGACTGTGCTGACTACAGCTATGTGCAGTGTTAAGGAGCTGAGGTGTCCAGATACCTGAATCTGTCTGTACAGTATACTTGGCGATAGGAGTCGCAGTGTGTGAGTCATGCAGCAGCTGTGTGTCTTGAGTTCTGCTTTTATTTATTTCCATAATTGTGCATTTACTTTGTGTTTCATCACCAGGTCATAAAAGATGACATGTGGCCCAATCCATTGCAGTATTACTTGGTGCCTGACATTGAGGTCGAGAATGGTGTTGAAGGTGAGGATGATGGCAGGTATGTTGAAACATTGTGTATAATGTAGTTTACAAATAAAGTTATAATTACAGTAGAACCCGAATGAGAAGTCCCCGCATAAGAAATTTTCCCCTGTAAGAAGTCTGATTTTTAAAGTCCTGAAATCCTATTGCTTTTAATAAGCTTCCCTCTTAATAAGTCTTCCCGCTTAAGGAGTCCCTAATCCTCTGGTCCCTTGAAAGACTTCTTATCAGGGTTCTACTGTATATGGCTGTTCAGAGCAGCAAGTGAAGTAATTGGATTTATTCATACACTTATATGGTGGAATCTTCACCCATTGTTTCCTGTTTGGGGCCAGGTTCATAAATTCACATTGCAGGGTGCCCTCTTAAGGTGCGGGATTTGTTGAATTAATGTGTGCAGGAATTGAAAGCTGAGTTTTAACAGATAAAGTAAGACAGTTAAGGAAAATCATGTACCAAGGTTGTCTGTAAGGAGAGTTGTTTTCCTGATTACAAATTAATTTCTGAAGCAAAATGTGTATGCGAAGGATCTGTTGAATGCATGTCTGAAGGATGATCAGGATTTTCCATTGATAATCTAACTTTTCAGTCAGATCTTGATTACAGTAATCATGTTGAAGTTTTATTGGCCATTACTGTATGGCATTTATGCACGACGTGTGAAAACTTTGTCCAGGAGGAAAGTTAATTTTTAGTAGAATACAGGGGAACATGTTATGTTTTTATACACTGGTTAGAGTTGAGAAAAGGTATGTCAGTTGTTTAATTTTGTCTGCTGTCTAGAAATGTCTTTTAAAATCATATATGGAATTCTTCATGTAGTTTGCTAAAAATATTTCTGTGCTTTATCATCATCATCCACACTAGAACTGATGTATTCTACATAGAGTAGAAAAATGTGATACTGCTGGGCTGACCTCAGAACTCTTACCAATGAAGATGACAACACATTGGCATCTGGAAAATGTGACTGTGTTGGATGCTATGTACAGTGTGTCTCAGGCATTATGTTCTGTGAATCTGGTAACGATAGTTTGGTCATGGAGGAAACTTCAGAGCTGGATGATGATGATTTGCAAGGTTTTCCTAATAAGTCAGCTGTTCCAAAATTATTGGCATGGTGTGTGCTAGGAGAAGTTGAAAATTGTGACATAACATAGACTAATGTCTGTGAACTGGGCTTCTAATACATGACAGAGGCAGACATTGTCAATGTTGCCAGGAAGCAAAAGGGAGAAAAGTGGGTGGGGAGGATGAGAGTGAAGAAGAAGAAGAAAGTAATGCATTGCACATTTTTTATAAGCTGTGGCAAACTGTCAGTACACTACTGGATCAGGTTACTGCATCATAGCACCATTACTAGAATTGCCAAACAACTATTAGGGGTGACAAATTTCAATGTATATTTTGTATAACAAAACTTAGTGCCAAATATACATGATGTTTCCATGCTGGATGTAAGGATTTACAATGTGCAGGACTGTTTGCATTGTGTGATCAAGATTTTTATTACAAAAAATAGTTTTTGTTTACCTGAATTGACACACTTTCATTGGGGGAACATCAGAAATTATTCATGTAGGATGTGGAGATATGTCAGCATTCGTAATATCTTCAAAATTCTGAAATTGACCACACAAGTCAGTAAGTGTCTTTAATGTCTTCACCAAGTGACTGCTGTATTTTTTACTGGCATACCCTTTTTATTTTTGATGGTGGGTCTACTTATGGTCAGCAGTTGACATTTTGGAGGAACCTGGTGGTTTTGTCTTCAGGGAACAGGTTGCTTAATATTCCTTTTCATTATTGTTATTAGTATTGTTATTGACTTCTTTATTGTGAGTGTATTTATGGAGATTACTTCTTTTGGCATTCAGTGAAGAAGAGGAAGGTGATGATTCAGTAGTAGTAGTTGAGGAAGTTGAAGAAGAGGAGGATGTAGAGGGCGAAGAAGGTGATGATGATGAGGTTATGGTGGAAGAAGATGATGATGAGGGGGAAGAAGTTGTAGAAGAAGGTGATGAGGAAGGTAAGTATAATATAATTTGTGTAATTATGGTAACTTCATTGAATGCATGTTGGAATAAGTTTGGCAAGCTGTGTTCCCCAGTGCAATGTGTGTTCTGTTTGTGGACCCAGGGATAGCCACCATTATAATGCTACGTTCTTAGCAGTGGCTTAGTGATACTTCTTCGCATGTGACTGGTGTTTTTGTCTTTCATTAAATGACTGCAGTGGCTGACGTATTGCTGTTAGCATAATAGTATTATTGTGAACATGTACCTGTTATATTCGGCCAGACCTTTCCTTGCCTACTCCTTTGGTTGTGATTCTCCATCATGGTTTCTTGTTCTTCAGGATTCTGTATAAATAAATCATATAGTTCGTAATTACTTAGTGTTCTTATTCAGACTCAACTAGGGCTTTGCAAACATACTGGTTACCACAATTTAATCACTATCCATCAAAGACAAGTTGTAGTTTAAGCATCACAGTATGCACTTTTACATAAGTCTCTTTGAGTTCTGTGCAGTTGTGTGTGGGTGATAATGGGTATGATGAATATCCTTTGGCATTGTTCCAGAGCCCCCCCCCCACATCTTTAATTATTTAGCTTTTTGTTGATAGTATGAAAAAGATGTATGTAGTAGAGACCAAACATTACATATGTCAGCAAGGGAGAGTAAAGGTGATGATGATTTAGAAATCATAGCGTATTTGAAAGATGAATTTAAAACCAGTACCAAGGGAAGGGAACATGTACAAATTCTGACAATTTACCACAGAGCCCAAGTGTAAGGAAAGTAGGTATATAATCTTCAGTGACACAGCATTGTTGGTGTAGTGACTAGGCTGTGGAAGGGGTGGTTCAGGTTTGAATCCTGGCATGTACAAGGGATTTATGTCTTCTCCAAAGCATCCATACAGGCTCTGGGGCCCACCCACCCCCCTGTTTGGTGGGCAGCAGGAGCTCTTTCCCCAGGGTAAAGTGATAACAGTATGAGGCTGGCCACTCACCTCCATCTGCTGCTGAGGTTAAGAATGAATAGAGCTATACCGACATGGTGTAAACTGGGACAGTTTTTACCTTTTCTTTGTACACAGGACAGAGGAGTTTTAAATTTAAAGTATTCTAAAATGTACTCACACTGTTCTGTGTGCACAGGCCAGGGCCATGCAAGAACATAACCCTGTACAGTACACAGAGATTGGCATAATTACAGCTGGAGCGTGTGCTATTCAGTGTGTGTGTGTGTTGCACATGTGAATTGCCAAATTAATGTTAATAGGAATCAAAGTCAAAGCAGGGCCTGTTACTGAGATAGCTTTCTACAAAGTCTCTGGGTTGCATATGTGTATTTGTTCATTACCAGAATGTTGGTTAGGATACTGTGAATACTCTACACATAAAGAATACTTAAAGCGTATGTTTATACGTTTGTTTGAATTAAGTGCACTAGACGAAGTGATGTACGAATAGTGGTAAAGAACAAATAGACCCACATTAGAAACTGTTTCCCATTCAGGATAACAATTTTTGGATATTGTCTATGAAAAATTCACTCATTCATTTCATTTAGGGTTTTGTCTCCACAGCTTGAAAGAAGTTTGAACAAATTGTTGGTGTATGCTAAACATTGTTTTGCAGTTTTTAATTGTGATTCATGTAGTCCAGTTTAACATATGATTTACCTGAAGTTCAAATTAAGTTGCTGTAAAATATTGTGCAGAAAATAGGTTCATGGCATAAAGTAGATGAAGCTGCAGTATTTCTCACTAGTTTTCATTAATCCAGAATAAGATGTGCTTGTACTTGTTAGTGTAGTATGTATGCTGTTGATTAGGTATGTTAAGGTAGTACTGTAATAATGATTTGTGCGTCAGCTATGAAGCCATGTATGCTCTCCTGTTCATGCAATCCTTCTTTGGCTATTCATTGCACTGTATAAAACTTCGCATACATTTAGCTGCATATGCAAGTGAAGTGTATGATCACCACTTCATGATGTGATGTAAATATGATAGCATAGCCATAGTAACAGTAATGTTGATTTTTTAAACTTACTTGCTTTTACAGGTGAGGAGGGTGAAGAAGGTGGTGATGAGTGAAGAGCAGTATGTACAAGGACAGATTGTGAGAACTATGGTTGGGTGTCAGTGATGATACAAGTGGCTGTATGTTAAAAAAGGAACGTGGTTCTGTATCAAGTTATCAGTGGTCCCTATCCCTCCCTTAATGGTTCCTCCAGAAAATGTATAACTTGTAGAAGTGAGACTGGGCTGCTGAACTGTCAACCACTGTGTGCAGTAGAAGATTCAGATTGTGCACTATTGTTTCTATTGTTTATTGCAGTCATGTCCTGTTTAAGTAATAATAATAAAATAATAACAATAATTCTTGTTGGAGAGTTTGTAGAAGGCTGTATTTGGAATCATAATTTGAGTCAGTTTCCTTGAATTTGTGTTGTAATGAAAATTCCAGAATGTTGTAATATCAAGTGTATTTCACTTCCACTTCACAACTGTCCGGTAACATAATCTATTGGTTCTTGACAAACTGTAGTTTCTGAGTATTGTCTATTAGGAAACTAGTTACATTTGTTCTAAAAACTTACATGGTTCTGTGCTGTGCTGTATGCTGATATAATGAATGAAGGACTTAATGTTACTTAGATATATGCAACAGAGGCTACTTTCATGCACTGATGGAATAGAAGAGGGCATTGTTGCCATACACCAAGCCAGTAATGGGTCCTTATTCCTCTTCTAAGTGTTGTAAAAGTTTGAGTTGTTGATTCTTACATGTTCAACTTATTATCTCTCCACATTGTCTCTCCTTTCTCTTTCTCTCCATCATTAGACTGGTTTCTGCAGAATATGTGTCCTTGTCCTTATCCATCATGAAATTTGATTTTTGGAAAATATGGCAATGAACCATAAAGTGCTACAAGAAATTTGCTTCTTGTCAAACCATCCACTGCATTCATGGTGTATGATGGAAAGTGAGGTAACAGACGTCTCGGGGCAGCAGAACTTTATCTAGTTGAAGATAGTGGCTGTTCTGTTATTTTCAGAGCATTTATTGCAAGACTGAGTGGGGTATTTCTCCTTGTCCTTTCAACTTTTTATTTTATTTTTCATCTGTTTTTCTACATCAATATTACTACAGTTAGGTTTCAGTATAGCCAGCACAGGATTTACATATTGTACAAATGATCTTGTTTTTGTCTTTCTCAGGAAATTAAGTTTATTAATGTGTTCCATTTCTCACTTTCATGACTCCAGACATTGTTGTGTCCTTTTATACTCCATAGTACATTCATGAATTCTGAGTGATTGAATGCAAACATTTTATATTTTGTTAATGCTACTTATATCTTATTTGTTTATTATACTGGAGTTACTTTACTATTTATATTTGACTAGCATGTTTTAATAAACCCTTTATCTACATTCTGTTTTCAAGACAGAGTTCATGTATTCTAATCAGATTTACGTTTTCGTTTACTTCTGTTTCTCAAATGAGTTTGCATTTTATAAGTGGAGAAATTATGGAGAAAATATCTGAAAAGGTTTTGCTACTTTGGTAAATATGTTGTAATTGGTAGTGGTTATATAATACAGTAATTTAAGTTACAGTGTCTTGCTACCACATTTCCAACTGAATGAAGAAAATAGTTGTTCGCACTTCAGTGAATGCAGTGCATTGTAGATCAGTTAAACTTCAGAAAGCTGTAATTGGCAATGCAAAATCATAGGATTGCCCTGCCATATTCTGCTGGAGAGATATTATCTTCTTAATGTATGTGTATTTTAATCAGCAACTATTTTGTACTAATATTTTAAAAATTCTTGTACCTTTCATTTAGTTACAGAGGCCATACATACACTTGTTTTGTATGTGGAGGCTTGAATGTTTAGAGTTAATTCAAGTGTTCACTAGAAATCTACTGTTTGGAACAATGTGTGTTGTCTTTTGCACTTTTTGTAGGTCAACATTATTTAGAAGCATGTACAGTGAAACTCTGTTGGACACTTTTGAAGAAATGAGAAGAATTTAGCTTATTGACCCTTTGGTGCTGGAATTGTCTGGTTTGATCTGCAAAGACCAGAATTTAAATTAGGGTTGCATAAGAACAGCCATAATTGGCTGTTGCCAGTAGTCAGCCTTCAGCACTTGGAGTATCACATTGTGCATAGCCAATAGGTAACATTAAGTGCCAATGGGTTAAGCAGGAAGACTTCTTAAAAGAGTAAGTGCTAAAGGGCGATTTAAAATTAAGTACATTAGCTAAGGAATTTCATATGTAAATTGAGATTCACTTCATTAATTTATTACACAAAATCAAAGCACTGATACCTCAAATAAGTGACTGGCCATACTGAAATTCAGCAAAACACATGTTATGCAAAATTCATTCCTTCTAATGGGCTCTGTAGGCTGTCAAGTATAGAGCTGTCAAATGAGATTGTTCTGTATTTCACTGCCTAATTCATAATGTCCAGTAATGACTGTCATCTGTATGTAGGTCTTAGGTGCAGATGTGTAAGTTTTATGCATTTATTCCTTCTTCTTGTCAGTGTGTTGTCTCAAATACTTCTCACACACCACACTTAAAGTGTTGGCTTCATTAAATGCCTTTTATATCAGCGGTCCAATCCAGGAGTTTAGCAATTGCAAGTTCATTATACATGGTGTCCCATAAGACTGGAACCATAGGGAAAAAGTGATGAAAATGGCTTGTATTCACGTAGTGTGTTCAGTGTGTCCACTACGATTGATACCCAAATTTAGACATATCTAAATTTAATATTGTATTTACCGTGCATTTTAACTTACGTGAAAGTTTTATTTTATACCAACAAATGCACATAAACATAGTGTCAATAGTTTATTCATAACCTTCCCCGATACGTATTTCGGCGTTTTAAACAGCCATCTTCAGGGGGTCTCAGAGGTTTCTAGCATATACCAAATATTTATAGAATATGTCGTGTGTATTATGTGTATCATATTTTACATAATACGGATGTTAAGACGTATTCTATAAATATTTGGTCTATGCTAGAAACCTCTGAGACCCCCTGAAGATGGCTGTTTAAAACGCCGAAATACATATCGGGGAAGGTTATGAATAAACTATTGACACTGTATGTTTATGTGCATTTGTTGGTATGAAATAAAACTTTCACTTAGACGTATCTATTCAGCAATCACATGATGAATAGTGTCGGAGGTGATGGGTGTTTCATGCATCAGTGTAACACTCGCTCACATGAGCAGCACTTCGAATTTTCTCCACTTAGACCAATGTTTTCAAGTGATTCTGGAGATATTAATCCATTTGGGTGGGTGGGTTATAGATATCAGGGCTCCTTGTCAGCCACTCCACAGGTTCTCATTGCCCAAACCAATCACCAGTAAGTTGCCATTGCAGCCACTCTCAAGATCTTAACCTATAGTTTCAGACTTAAAGGACACTGTATATGTTTTAACATAAAATATTTGAATGAATCTCCTACTATGTAAACAAACTGACTCCCTTCTCACACACCAATTTCAAGGAATGATCTCTTTCATTCATTCCAACGAAGCCTGATATACAAGTACAGTAGGGGTATTCCTTATGTACATAGTTTATTGTTATCATCACTGATTTTGAATGTCCCATATTACAAAAACTGAAATTATCATGTTTTGTTCAATGACCATGTTTACCGAGTGTCGGTTCTCAACATGCAGAATTTATATACCATTGCATACTGTGTTTTTTACTGTTCAGATGTACCTTAAATAAGTTTCATGAATACAAAATGATAGTGAATTTTTTAAGGCAGATAGTGACAAAATTCAGTAATGTGAATGGAATGGTATCAGAATGGGAAAATTTACCTTATAACCACACTTGCCAAATGTTGACCTTGGAGGCTAAGCAAAAGTGTTACCTTGTCACTCTGTGTTTGAAGGAAATGAAGCAGCAAGTTAATTAACATTTGTGAAGTTAAATACACATTTTGAAGCAATGGACATATTGCATGTGTAAAGGTACCACAATTGTGGCATCTGTTAAATGTATTTTAGGTGTGAAATTAACTGAACTAGCCATTGTTAAAAGGGAAACCATATGCTGGAGTTCTGGAATCATATTATTTTAATGTTTAAGGTGGGAAAAATTTTTAAGTTGGTGTCATAAAGGGGTTTAACTGTAGTTATTCATTTTCATGTAAACATTAAAGGGTTCACTGGAGAAGATCACAAGTCATGAAAGTTATTCTGTGCTGTATGCACTTGGTTCAAGATTTTACTGAAAGTCACTCATTTTTAAAAAAGATTTTTAAATGAAGGAAATATTCATACCTCCCTGTGAGGTGGATTTTACACTTGGCAGTTATTTGTACCAAGGTGCAGGTTTAAGATTGACTGGACCTCGGAGCTATGATATTTCCTCTTCATTTACAAGTTACAGAACAGTATACTTAATACTGAAATGTCAGGTTGTATTTGTGATTGGACTTGTTTGCAGCAGATTATTCTAAATTACTGGACCAAACCAATTTCTGAGCTAATTACAGAAAAGTTGCCCTGTCCAGCACCTCTCTGACCAGGGGGTTGCTGGATGTTTCTGAATATTTGAGTTATACCTAATGTGTACCTTAGTGTACCTAGCAACCTTATGGACATACCTGTTTAATTTGTCGCTTGATATCCTGTCATCTTTCTCCTGCTACGCTTTGTTCCCTTTTTGTCCTAATGTAACGTGGTGTGTACCATATATAGTCTAAAAGGAACCATTTCACTCTTTAAATAATCATACAACACTGCTGCCATTTGTTGGAATAGTGAAATGTAATGAACCTCTTAGTTAATTTCTGGTTAATAGAGCTTTCCAGTCATCATGTGCTGGATGTCACAGCTTTTACAGCTACCAGTTGGCTCCTGAATACTGCTGTGATTCACTTAATGGAAGCCATAACCCCCACCTTCATTTAGAATATCTCTGTTATTTGTTTGTGCATTAATACTTCAGAAACATGGACCTCTTCAGTCCTTTGTCATTGGTGTATGGCAGTGCAAGTAAAAATAACCTCTTTTGTAATCTGTGGTTTTAGACCGTTCACCCAATTATGAAATATTGAAAAAAGATAAAAATTGCTGAAAGATAAACAGTGTATGGTAAGTGAGGAAGAGCCATACCATGCAGTTACTGACTTTGACTGTTGGTAGTCTTTGGTCTAATTTTCAGTGAGCTATTAATGTTCTTAGAAAAAGTGATACAGAGTGTACAACATTGTGTTTGCTTATTCTACTAACCATTCAACAGAATTCTGTTACACAAACAATTATTGCCACATAATGGATGCATATTATATACTGCAAATCGTGAACATTTTAGCAACTGAGCTGTTAAACAAATGCATTAAAATATACATGTTGAAACTTATTAGAGAAAAAATATCATATTTAGACAAATATTAGCCACATATGAAAAAAAATTACACCTGACAATGGGGTGAGGTGCTGACATGACACAACTGAGGATTGTAGAAACCAGCAGTTACAACGTTTTAATCTTTGTAAGGTGATGACAGAGTTCATTAAAAGTTACAATTTAAGTACACAAATTCTTTCCCTGGAATTTGGCATCAAGTTCACAAAGAAGCAGATTGATGTGATTCATCAGCATTACTGTAACTGCGATTGTCAGTGTCATCATTGCCTTCATTTTCACTGGCAAAGGACTACTGAATGCTGTGGATGATGCCACTGGCACTATTTGATGTTGCACTTGTGATGCAGAAAGATGTACTGGTCGTGTTTCATGCTTGTGAGAAGGTTCCCTATGCTCATTGTCCATTAGAGGAACAGTAATTTTTTCCTGCTATGTGAAGGTGCAGCTGATATTCATGTACATATGGTACAGTATACTGTTACCTTGTCAAAGGAACAGACCCAGCTGCAGTTTACTGTAAACTACTTCAAGTCACCCTTGGTTTACAGCAAGTCACTGAAAGACTGAATGAATTCTTATGTCACCTTTTATGAGCTCTTGCTCTGATGTGTATAATAAGTGCAAGTATACCTCTAGTCCTCAGTAACACAAGATTTAAAAATCAGATACAGTAGAACCCTGTTAAGAAGTCTTTCAAGGGACCAGAGGATTAGGGACTTCTTAAGCGGGAAGACTTATTAAGAGGGAAGCTTATTAAAAGCAATAGAATTTTGGGACTTTAAAAATCAGACTTCTTACAGGGGAAAACTTCTTATCCGGGTTGTACTGTATATTGTTATAAGTCAGCAGCTACCTATTGTTGACAGTATGTGCACAATTCTGTCTGAACTACAGAGCCTCTCCATACTTCTGGTTCATGTTTTTAGAGAACAGAACTCTGAAAGATTTGTACATGCATTCAGTCTGAAATTTTTTTAGTTGATGAACCTGTTTTTTGCCAGGACATGAACTGGGTCATAATAAAATATATGTTAATCTGAAGAACCAAGGCCCCTGTGAACAGCATTATTTACAGATTAACATGTGCCTTTCTTCATCCAGATGTAACTGACACTGTCAGATCAAGAAGGGCATGAGCATTGAGTTATATAGTTGCTGGTTATAAAATATTTCCAAGTACAGTACTTTAGTTACGTAATTTATGTACTTTCTTACTGTAAAATGTTTCCTCATAGCATGTAACTGCATTTCAGAGTGTAAATGTACACATCACATTGGGCTTGGGAAAACTGTCCATGGTGCTGAGCAGCTGAATTGAGAAGGTAATTTTCATTCTTTTTCCACAATTTATAACTATTTTGAACCTGGCTATATAACTGTTATATTTGCCCATGTCACACGCACATTCAATTGCTGCTAGTTATTGCCGATTTAACAAGTTCATATAAATTCCTTGACTACTAAATGCAGGAAGATACCGGCCACATAACATATTTGACATGTAGGCCTGCTGACTAACAGATTATGAGAGCTTTCTCACCTCCACACGCTTTTAATTTCCTAAAAAGTGCAACCTGCATTTTTTGAGTAGGAGAAACATTTAGAACAGTTGTAGAGGAGAATAAAGTACACTGTAGAACAGTTGTAGAGGAGAATAAAGTACACTGTGCAGTACCCTTTTAACAAACATCTGGATCTTTGTATAACCAAGCACATATGGAAAACCCTTGCAGGCCATTCTGAAGGGTAACCTATACTGGCGGTTCCATCATGCTTTATTGTAGCACCTGATATCCGTTTTGCACACTGGCTGTCAGATAATGATAGAGGATTAATAGCATGTATGTCCATACGTTATTCCATCTGCTGAATGCGCCTGTAAAGTGTACATCATGAATTTTTACTTTTGTTTTGTTGTTCAATGCACAAATTGTGGTTAATTCAAGTGAACCCTTTTTGTTGGTGAAATCAATTTAAAAAAACTGTTAAGTTATTGTTCTTGTATTATATAGGCATTGTCATTGTCTGGGGGTAGTCGTGCTGCAGTTTTAAGTGAACACCACCAATCCATCACATTCAATTAAGAGCTATGACTCCTGCCATAGAAGGTAACTCATACGAATTGATGGCACATGTTACAAGCTACTCTGTGACAGAAAAATATAAGATCTAAATGGGGATTTAAAATCCAGTGTCCATTTCAGCCTAGTTTGGCAGTTTCTGCTACAGATATCATGTACTGTGTACCTCAGCTTCTGCCTCTTTCCCTTCCACCCTCAATGGCTTATAATAAGGAACATGATATAATTTTATCATATTTCATTTAAAAAATGGTAGATAAAACCCCCCTCACCCAAAAAATAAAATTGTCCAAAAGTAAGGGTATGTAACCTATGCAAGTAAGGATGGTACAGTTGCTTGCATGGTATGTGGTACTGAAACTGCCACATTTTTAGTAGAGAATAAAAGGACGCCTCTTAGTTCAAAAGAAATGTATATACAGCTTACACCAATTCATTGTTTTGCCAAATGAGTTCATCAGCCTGGTGTCAACATAATTATACCAATTTCATGTGTTAGAATTTTGATATCATTTCTCGTATAGCAGGATTATTCAGTTTACACACACTTTACAAGTAACATATTTAACTAGGAAGTATAAATGTGTTTGGTCAGCATTTTTTTTTTCTTGAATATGTTGGACAGGGTGAAGTTAATGAAACTGAATGCATGGACTGTCTTATTCAAGTATATGGGGCATACCCCGAAGACTCAGATATGTGAAGCATTTGCTAACATTATCAGAAAATTTTGTATAATGAGGATGTTGCTGTAATCCTCTACAAAAATATATGTGAAACTATTGAATTTAATTGTATTTAATTTACATGCCTAAAGCTTCAAAGTGTACATTGAATTGTATATTTAACATAGTTTGTGTTCTGGAGATTTGACACAGAAGATAAGTGTATTGCACTTGGTGGCTTTGTTGTTGGATGAAGCCCAGAGAAACAAACCAGCACTCCTGCGTATTGTATAATAGCAGTGGTCATTTCTTAATGCTGTTTATAGGATTATAGTGTAAGTAGTTCCAGGGTATGGCATGAAAACATATTTTATTACACTTAAAAACATGTTAAATTATCAGTGTCTCATAGGTGTTTGATTGCTTGTAGAATGTTGGAAGCTGGAAGGCGTGAATGTGCATAAACAAAAGAAATGGTAGTGCACCATCTGGTGTATCAGTTATCTTGAATGTATCCTGTCTCATTGTGTTGGCTGCTGTTTCTGAAATATAAATTGATTGGGATTGTCTGAAATTGGGACCCATTTTACACAATTTGTATAGTGATAGTTCGTTATTTCAGTAAATCTGCTAGATAAAATTGTTTTGAAGCAGCCAGCATGATGATGTGTATTCATAAAGTATCTCCATACCTAATGTGGTATACAGTGCATTTAGGAAGCACATAAAAATTATTCAAGAATTCTTTAAAAATTTGGAAGTGATATATATTAATACTGTCATCATCTTGTATGTTGTGTTGTAGGTAATTTTTGAAACTTCTGTACCTTCTCTAAATAATTGTTTCATATAAACAAAGATAAACCTATCTTTAAGCATTTTAGTGAAATTTCTTTACTTTGATTTATTCTTTTTGGTGTTGTGTGGGTATTGCAGCATTGTTTTCATTGTGCAGCTGAATGCTTTCAGTTCCTGGAGGTGACTTTTAAAAAGGCTACTGAAATGTGATATAAGTAAATGTTTTATTTCTTGTGTGAAATTATTTTTCCTGCCTCTTTGATTTTTGTTAATGTTTTGCATGGCATACATATTTCAGGACTAACCTTTCCTGGAGCAACCACTTTGTAACTAGCATAAAAGCTGATGGTATCCTCAACAGTGACAAGGTGGGAGCAGTTTTGTAGCTGGGCCATTCTGTATGTGTAGTACACTTCCAGTAAATATGTTTTTCATATTTTGGCATTTTTATTTTTACACATGAAAAGTTGTAACATAAACTACTGTTCGGTAGTAAAAATACCAACACATGCACTAATTAATAAAACCTTATAGTTTTAAAAATTTGCCCTACATATGTTTCGGCCAGTTAACTGGCCATCCTCAGGGACAACTAACGTTTAAGGCACAATCACGTTCATAGGTATTCTAAAAGGTGTGTAGTTGTTAAAAAATTTTTTAAAAAACAATAAAAAAAATTTTAACAACCCCACACCTTTTAGAATACCTATGAACGTGATTGTGCCTTAAACGTTAGTTGCCCCTGAGGATGGCCAGTTAACTGGCCGAAACATATTGAGGGCCAATTTTTAAAACTAAGGTTTTATTAATTAGTGCATGTGTTGGTATTTTTACTAGTGTTAAAACATGCACGGTGTGGATAATATTAAGTACTATTTGGTATTTGTTTAGGCAAAAGCTTAATGAAAACTAGGATATAGGTATCCTATTTCATACTAAATTTCCAAGTGATTATTAAGTGCTGTTGTCACAACCTCCAAACATTATGTAGTTACAACCATAGTAGCAGTAGTAGCAGATAATTTGGCAGCAGCTAGAATCATACCAGCACTGCAGTTATGAATTTTTCATTGGTTAAGTCGCTTCTATTTTCTTATGAGAATGAACACTTGCAGTAAGTACTGTTGATGCCTTTCATATCCATAAGGAGGCCTGTATGCTCCCATACCACAGGCCACAGTGTCAGCAAGCATACGTTTTATGCAAAATGTGAAGTGGTTATTGAACAATTCCACCAGGGCGGGTTACTTGAAGTGGGAAAATAGGTGGATGGGTTAGGAATGTGTAAGCTTTTATATGAAAAATATCGTCAGTAATGATATGCAGGCCTGCACATTTGACAGTCACTCATATTTTCTGGTAGAAGTTGGGGCAACTTTACACACTTTCTATGGTGTGGTAATTTTTTAGTGACATATCCATGAAATGCTCAAGCTGAAAGAAATGATAGTTGTCTGCTATCAGGAGGTCTTTCTCTAGAACCTTGGTAGTCAATTGAGGATTTTCCACAACAGCATTAGAATCGTGATTGTACCTTACTCAATGCTTGTCACCTGTTCAAGGTCCTCCACAGCCAACTTGGCGTCATAAAAGTCTAGAACTCATTCATACCAGCCTCCTCTAAATCTGAGAATTCTGGAAGTTGTGGGATAACACAAAGCTGTTCCTTATTTCATTCTGCTGGTTGGGATATCCCCATAACATAATCCATTAACTGCTTCAGGGCAAAGCTTAGACCAGCAGCCATGCAGATCTGTCGACAGTGGACCCCTTATAGGTACTGTGCAGCCAGACAAAGATCTTACTTGCATCCAAGATACGATGCCATATATGTCGGAAGTCGCGTGTGGAAAGGTGAGTTTACTAACACCATATTTCCGAATATTCCACTAACGTCTTAGCTTACGCCACTAGAAGGAGCGACGAAGTTTTTATTTATTTTCACGTGGAACTTCTTGCAGTGCAGATGACAACGTTGTTGTACAACGACTGATCAGGCCGCCCGCTCTGCAGTGTTCGTCACAGGTCAAAAAAATCCCGTACTTTTGACTAACTGGAAAACAAAACCATTACACGTACCAGCATCTTTCGTTTATTGTTGTTGACACCTGTTGACGTATTTGATGACGTATGGAGAACCAGTATTTGGCGCTAACAGCATTGCGCGAAGTGGTGGTATGTGATCAGTGTAGGTGTTGCATGATATGTGCAGAAGTGGGTATTTTGGGCTTTTTCCGAGACATTATTAGGTATGGAACCACTTTTCAACAGTTTTTATTCTTTATCAATAATCGACCACTGTTCGGCGCGTATTTACCTAATTAGCGGCGCTATGCGTCTGGGCCCACAGAAATTTGGCATTTACTTACCCATGGTAAATTTTATGTAACAAGTAGTCTGATTTTTTCTTAATTTTCCGAACCGGTTTACAGTATATTCTCAGGTGCACACCATAACAGGAAGGCTTAAGTAAAGCGCCTTCTTATACGCAATTTTTATGCGCGTTCGCAAAATTGCGAAAGGCGACTGACCGTCCATCTGTCCGCATAGAACAACTCGGATCCCTCTGGACGGATTTTCATGATATTTAATATTTGAGGAAAAACTGTTCAGCAAATCCAAGTTTCAATAAAACCTGACAAGAATAACGGGTACGTTACGTGAACACCTATGTACATTTATATCTCCCTGAATTCTTCTTGTAATTAGAAATATTCTCAGACAAAAGTTGTAGAAATAATAAAAAAACACAGTTTATTTTTAATGAATGTTTTCAGTAAATCGTTCCATTTATGAGATAATATGGGAAAATATGGTAGAGCCAGACAGGACATAGATGACAATATGGCGCTAGGATTTGAAAAACTGATTTGGGCCATTGAAATTTGCGGCCTCACTCCCCGGCCGCTTTATCCCCGGGAAACTGACACGGTACTCATTAAATAGGACGCTGGCTGGGCCCCAGGAGCCCGTGTGGACATTTTGGAGAAGTCTTATCCTTGCCAGGCTGCCACCTGCAGTATTTCTCATGCCATTCTACAGCAACACCAGTGTAATGTGCTTGCGACCACAGATTACCGCTAGGGCACCACACGATGGCGTGTGTGTCGTGCGCTGAGAAATAACACCATCTGGTCGTCAGTGAATCAACTATATATGAGCTACACTGCGCGCGTCAGTCCGTAGAATTGTGTCTGCTTAGCACGAAGAAGGAGTGTATTGGTTTCCGTGTGTGCATATTTGACAGTTCCGTAACAGTTATCTTCAGCTGTCATAGCATAACCCCATCTGCAGGTAAATACGCATCAGTACTATGAAATGTCAGTGTTAAGCGTTTGAAGATTGAGTCAGATCGATAACTCGAAATTAGATGTTGGCATGGGAATTATTGCTGTTTTCTTAAAATCAATATGCAACTGTCAAAAAAGTATTTTATTTTGTTCTGTGGTAACGCCATGTCGTAACGGACTCGGTATGCAGCAGAGCAGAAGACCATTTTCAAAATTTGTCTTTCAGCGTAACATAGCAATACTACTTCTAACCTATTTTCATATCCATATTTCAGGGGTAACGATATGAAACGTGAGATGTTACGAGTTTGACATTAATGTTGAGAGAGGACTGATCTCATCTTTATGTACGTCTGTTTTGTTTGATGCAGTACTTTTCAAGTTGCCACACTAATACAAAATAACATGGTACTCACGAAATGCACTATTGTCACAGTCCACAAGAAACTTTTCGTCCCTGCTTGCTGACATTTAAGTTTTGCGTTATTTTTGCTCTTAAGTATTTTATTGAAGAAATAGCGTTGCTTTCACGTAGCCTTTTAACGGCAGTTTCCGTTGTTGGTTTGATTTACAGTCGTGCTTCAGCGAAAGCAGTGCATTTAAAATATGTTAATTTGTCTGACACGTTAAATCCGAATATCGGTATTGTGCCACGCTAGGAACACCGATGTATGTGTAGAGAGACGTTTGGTAGATGCGAATGATTCCGAATTATTCTTTGGACGTCATTTCACTTGTGTGTTTAATATAGAAAATGCCGTCCTGGGACATGATGCCTCGTCGAGTGGTGAGTAATTGTTGGGCTCTGAAGATGGAACTAGTAGACCCTCCGAATTGTCGGTGACTTTACGAGTCGACACGGCGTCATATCCCAGTAGACTTTAATCTTCATCGATTTCGCTATAAGAACCTTCCTAATCTCGCATGCGTATTTCATTATAATCTGCGTCTTTGATACTACATTCCAGTTAGAGTCTAAATTCAGGAGGTTTTCTAGGCAATCACGCAGGTGGTAGTGTACCTTACGTTGGGGATCAGTTCACGTAACACCTCTTATTCCAGAGGTAAACACATAAAGATGAAGTAATATCCTGCCCCGACCGTGATTCGAACTCCGAGATTAGTGTGTTTGAGGTGTCTGCCGTACGCTGGAGGTCTCCACGGGCCGAAATTTGACATTTATACTAGGCCTGAGAAGCATCCGGCCTCATCCCGAAGTTTACTTTCAGACGTGTTCCTCGAAATCCTGTTTGCCTTTATTCTGGCCCGCATGGATCCTGACGTGTTTACAGTCTGTTCTGTCTTGTCATTAATACATGTTTATTTTAATGCATAAATGTCAGCAGTCCCCCAGTGAATTATTTAACGACGCGATAAGAACGTAATACCCAGGGACAAACGTGTGGGGTGTGGGAGTTTTGAGTTCTTCACAGCGGTGTAATTGAGGATGTCGGTGTTCTGGGTTGTGACGCTGCATGCTGAGTAAGTGGCTTCCGACGTTTCGAAGTAACGTGGCGCCTTCATCTTCAAGGGATCAAGATGACAGTACCACGTTCCTTAGAAAAGGCCGGGAACCACTTGCCCATCGATGCAGCATCACATCCCAGAAGACCGGAATCCCCGTGTAAAGTATTATCTGAAACTGTTTCTGAGAGGGTGCATGTACGAAAATCCCCCTGAAAATCGAGGCCGGGTTTGTTTTCGGAGCCTGATCGTAATGCTCAAGTTGCGTCACAGTTGTGTTGTTAATCTTCCGTCAGGAGCTTAAGATGAACGCAGCTACGAATAAATATTCTTTACGCAAAAAAGAATGGCCCGACAAAGCGCGAAGTGCGATAAATGTAACGTTTGATTGGTATCATTTGGCCCAGGCCGAAGCCGAACACTGCTACACCAGGCCCACGCCCGGCCCGTGTCCGAACAGACCACTACCGTGCGCACCTTCGACGACACGGCAGCTGGTATCAGTCAGTGCATTGAAGCCACGACCGCCTGCAAGAACGATAAGTCACTGGAAAACTTCAGGATTGCACATTGGTAGGAGATTTTATGAACAGTGTTAGAACAGAAAATGTTTTCAAATGAGTAATATAAAATGAAAGTGTATAACAAATTAGTAATTGTAATGGGGAAAATCGTCTTAGCACAGAGGCCGGCTGTCCTGAGGCTATTGGTGGTTGTCTCACTCCCTTCAGGTAAATTCCGTCATGCTACTAGTAAAAATACCGTGTAAGACCGAATGAAGCCAAGTTTTATTATAGGCGCACAGAAAGTATGGGGTTGTCGTATGAGCGAGGCCTTTCGGCATTGCCGAGTCCTAGCAAATTGTAACATTGGTGGCATGCTGTAGCGCTGTATTGAGTTATGTTCGTACGGTACTAGGGTCAGTTACAGGTATTATTGTTAGTTTTATATCTGCGTCTGAAACTACTTATGTTTTATTACATTTTTTAAATTTTCGGAGTTTTTCCCTCTTAAATACCCTAGTCCCAAAAAGGGCGTTGCCTTGTATTCGTAGCTGCCTTGTATTGCGGCTTATATTGCAACACATGACAGCCTGCTTGAACTTCGCTTCCAATTTATAACTCATAATCGTACATGTCAGCACTACTTAACCCATGCAGTTGAACAGTGTGCTTGAATGAAAGAACAGTCAGACGTGATTTTAATGCCCTAGCGAATCCACTTTTATACAATTAAACCCGTTTACTTATACACCATCTCACATTTGTCAGTATTATGCAAAAGCCGCACTATCGTGCACGATATAGTGATTAGGCCATCTCCCATTTGCACGACTCCCTTAACATTGAATCTCTTCGAGACTTCATTCACCATCTGACGGCCAAATTGTTTTACTAAATGCCCATTTCATCCTAACCCTCTGGTCCAACAAATAGGTAATTATACACTAGCCGATCTAAACTCTGTATATAAAATCTACAAACATAAACGACCAAACCATATACTACTGTAAACCAGTTCACCATCAGGCATAGTGTTTTTTCTAGTATTTTTCACTAATGTTATTTTTATTTTTTCCCTTTGTATAACTTTTGGTCCATGTACTCATTTTAGTTAAATTGGTGATCGGAACAATTTTGTAACTTTTTCCTTGTATACTGTACATACTGTAAATTGTAATCTTCAATAAATAATTTAAAAAAAAAGTGACTAGGCCACGGGTTGGACAGCTCATGAATCATTAGATTCCCGGCACGGGCAAGAGATTTTTCTGTTTTCGCATGCGTCCAGACCGGTTTTGAGGCCCGCCCTCGTGCCTATTAAGTGGGTGCCGGGGGCTCTTTCCGCGGAGGTAGAGCGGCCGGGGCGTCACTCACATCCAACTAGTGCCCTTGTACTTCTTTGAATATAGGCCTACACTAGATAATAAAAGTTAACACATTTAATTGAGGTCTGGTTGTCATGTCACTAGAGACCGCCCCCAACTTCATACTTCGCAATTTGAGACATAATAATGATATTATTAATATTACTAATATGGCGGACACGCGAACGTTTGATATTGGAACAGCATTAACGCCACATAATTTAGGATCCTGGAAGGATGTATGGTAGTAAATCTTAACAAAAAATACGCAACTTTTGTGCAAGGTAAAATAACACGATGCTGACCATACGAAAATTGCTTTAGCTACCGGTTTGCAATCGATGACAATGGAGTTAGACACGTGAAATCTAGTATAGAGACAGAGCATAGACATACCTACGCTCTTAAGTATGAAATATTTATACTAAGTGAACAATTAAGCATGGAGACGATGCGAAACTTTTCACGTAAGACAGAACGGATACTTACAAAACTGAAATAAAGGAGATTATGATAATGTGGGAGAGTAGACGCATGAGTTCTGCTTTGAACTTACTGTTTTGAGTAAGGAAAGTGAGGACTGTTCTTTGTAATGTTGCCGTCAGCACTGCCAAGTGTTGGGGGTAGAAGTGTTTTATTTAACGACGCTGTCACTTGCGGATGTTATATGGCGTCGGTGGTTGGTGAAATATGAGTATGCAGCATTGGTGGAATTTTACTGACAGAGAGAAACGTGTCCCAGTTGCTCGCCACAAAGCCCACATAAACTGGTATTGTTCAGTGATGTGAGGATAAATAAAAATGGTGGAATGAGAGATTTGTGTGTATGGAGGTACTACAACAGCATTCTTGCGAATATATTAAGTCAATTAACGAAGCTACGCGGAGATTCCACTGACTGATAATGGAACCGGGAAGCAGACATTACACGCATACCGCTGATCTGTATCAGTTCTGTTATTGCCGGTAGTTGTTTCCACATCCTTGATAAAAACTCAAACGCTCTGTTTTTGTCTCATTAATTTTTGTATGTCATCTTGGCTTCTATGAATCAGATTTTTTTTTAAAACTAGGAGAGCTTTATTACCATTTCCATTATATACAGAACATGACAAAAAAAACTGTTAGCAAGCTGTTCCATTTACCAGCTTCTGTAATTTTCTCTAAATTCGGGAACTCCTCCCTGTCCGCACATGTAGACATGACAATCAGAGAATAGTAGTAGTAGTGAAAATTGAATGAACAGCAGAAAAAACACTACCTTTCAAACTACTCTACTTAGAGCAAACTATGTTTCGGACGTTTGTGTTTATATCGTTTATACATCTTATTCAGATCAAGGAGAGTATATTGTCCGATGGACCCGATGAGAGGATTGGGATGCAGGTGGCATTTGGAATAGAACCGGGTTGCTAGTCGCCGAACGTAGGACTGGATAGATTCAACACCCAAAGAAGAGTGAAGGCGGAGGATGGGCGTACATCGCGGGGAGGAGGAAATGACACGCAAACACTCGTTTTGCACCACTTCAAGTTGTTGATACGTCGAATCACTTATAGAGCACCATACCGGAGCCGCATATGTCAAGGCTGATCGGACAGACGCCTTGTATATGTGCAGTTTTGTGGCCACTGAGAGTGTTGAGTCCTTGGCCAGGAGGGGGAAGAGTTGTACTAGGTTTCCAATTGCCGTGTGAGCCGCTCGTTTGATTTGTGATGAGTAGTTAAGGGTGGTAGTCAGTCGGAGGCCCAAATAGTTGACTTCTGTCGACCACGGAATGTCCATATGAATCAGAATTTTATCTTCCATTACAGGAACGGGAGAAGTTGAGGTTAAGACCTTTGTAGTTTACAGACACTGGGTTTATTGATAGTGCGTATGCTGTGATAGAAGTAGGGTTGTATTGATAGTTTGGTGTTAGCCTTCGCCTCGCTGTCCCTTCTATGTATCCAGGAATTCAAAATAATTGTGTCTGCAGTAGTCTGTCGTCGTACCAACTGATACATGGGTCGATAAGTTGGCTAGCACAACCATTTCCGCCTTCCACCCTGCTCCTGTAAAATTAACCAAAATCGTAGTCGATTTGTATAAAACCGACAAACTTTATGTAATACAGTTAAGTTTGTTAATTGCCCTGCCTGCCAAGAAAGTGAACCACATCCATGCTCACGGAGTGGGTGGACAAAATACTGATCACTACAGTGTTTGTTTCTGGGTGCTCCTATGAAGGTCAACAAGTGCGTAAAAAAGACAGAGAATTGTTTACATAGTACGTCGAAGTTGTTTTAAGTAATTGCTAAATTTCGTTTTCCCGTTTTTTATATTTCGTATAGTTATGTATTCCTTTTATAGTCCAGTTATACGAGGGCTGTCCAAAAAGTATCCGACTATATTTTTTCCCGCGGTAAGTAATGGCGAAAGGGTGGGGAAACTGAGCGTAGTGGTAGAAGGGACTTTCATGCGCATGCGTGATTTTTTGCTGCCTCGCAACACCGCCGGATGCGTCTGTCGCTGCCAGATAGCGAAGTGGTGTAACACGTGTTCGTCGCTTTCTCGTTTCGCTCAAGATGACAGAATGTTTTGAGCAGCGATACTGCATCAAGTTTTGTCAGAAACTTGGGGATACCCAAGCGGAAACAATCCGCAAAATTCAGCAGGCTTTCGGTGAGGATGCAATGGGGGTCACTCAAATTAAAGAGTGGTTCAACCGCTTTAAAGATGGCCGCATGTCGGCGGACAGTGACCAGCGTTCCGGGAGACCGTCAACGAGCCGAAATGCTGATGTCATTGACAAAGTGCGGACATTGATCATGGAGGACCGTCGTTTGACCGTCCGGGAAATTGCTGATGAGGTTGGGATCAGCAGAGGTTCCGCAAACATGATTTTAACTGAGGATGTGGGCATGCGAAGTGTGGCGGCAAAATTTGTGCCCAAGCTGCTTTCGCCGGAGCAGCAACAACTCCGCCTTAAGTTCGCGCAGGACATGCTGGAGTGCGCCAACAGGGATCCTGAGTTCCTGAAGACTGTGATCACTGGTGACGAGTCGTGGGTGTACGGATATGACCCGGAAACCAAGGTCCAGTCGTCACAATGGAAGCATCCAACATCCCCGAGGCCCAAAAAAGCACGACACGTTCGGAGCAATGTGAAGGTGATACTGACTGTTTTCTTCGATTACCGGAGTGTTGTGCATCATGAGTACGCACCACTAGGCCAAACTGTTAATAAGGAGTACTACCAAGAAGTCCTCCGTCATCTTCGTGATGCAGTTCGGCGCAAGGGACCGGAGCTGTGGGACGCACGCAACTGGCAGCTGCATCATGACAATGCCCCAGCTCATTCATCACACCTGATCCAGGGTTTCCTGGCTAAGCACGGCATTCCGCAGGTTCGCCAGGCTCCCTGCTCTCCTGACATGGCTCCTTGTGATTTCTGGCTGTTCCCGAGATTGAAGACACCGCTAAAAGGCTCCCGTTTTGACAGCGGCGAGGACATCATACAGAACGCGACGGCGCAGCTGCACACCATTCCAAAACAAGCCTTCCAGAATTGCTTCCAGCGATGGAAGGACCGCTGGGCTAAGTGTGTGGAGTCACAAGGGGCCTACTTTGAAGGGGATTAGGTATTATAACCACCCAGATACAGAACTTTTTTTTCCCGGCCAAGGTCGGATACTTTTTGGACAGACCTCGTATATTCATTTTATACTCGTATAAGATAAACATTGTGTTTATGAACCCATTAAAATATAAACAATTTGGGAGTAATATATTGATAAGGGAATTGAGAGCTAGAAGTAACATTTTATGTTGCGAGATTTGACGTTTACACGTCAGTTTCGTTTAGGTTTCAGGTCGTCAGGGATGTGACGCTGTACCGGCCGCATAGCGTCACATCCTTGAAAACCCGAACCCTCAACATTATTTTTTGTTTGTATGATTGTGTCATCTGTTGACAGCCCAGAACACAACGAATGCACATGCCCTCTTGTATTCGAGGTCGTTTTAAATTTTCTCCGGTTCACAAATGAATTTCTCACTGTATTTTACACGCAGTTCATTTTAGTGTGTTGGTTCAGATAAACAAGCTTATTCCATGGCCCTACCTCCGGTTTGTTAGGCGTGTTCTCATAGTTGCGAAAAGTGCCTGTTGCCTTCGTCATGGCCTCCGTCTGTCCGCATGTCTCAGCGCGGCTCCCATTGGGTGGATTTTCGTGACATTTGATGTTGCAGACATAGAAATCTGTCGAGAATATCCAAATTTGGTTAAAATCAGGCAACCTAAGGACGTATAATGGTGCCGGCGACATTAAATCGCCATAAAAACGCTCTCCTTGAGCGAAATGTTATCAGACTGTTAGAATAGCCTATGAGGTATAAACATTATGCGAACGCGCCACATCCTCTTTCCAGGAGCTTGTAGAGGCAGACCTCTACATATGCAAGTTTGAAATGGGAACATAATTCACATTGTGACTTTATAAGCCAGCGTTTGGCCTTTAAAAAGGGAACTAAGCTGAAATTTGTTTATCCCATGACTGGACATCATCCACAAACAAGATATTGACGTAACGCATGTAAAACTGACAATCATTGAATAATACTCTCGTCTGCGATGTGGCGCTGTGTAGTTTGCTAGAAGTGTACCGACCTGCTACCTAAAAGTCTTCTGCTGTGAACATAGAGACAGCTCATTCCTCCGAATCATCGGTAAGCTACCAGACTACAAGGCGTCATGTCGCATGAGACGTACCCGTACGCCGTGAGAACTCAGAAAATCACCGACAATCGTTCTCGCCACTTTGGACACATTATTTCCGATTAACTCCGACATATATCACGTTCTTGTTTCGTGCGCAGCACGCAGGCCTACACAAGAATATGAGTCATTGCACGTGAACCCAATCACATTACTATTTGCGTAAACAAATATTCGTATTGAGAGTAGACAAACATATCCAGTTAGACACAGGAGTCCAATTTATCATATTAAAGTGGATAACCTTCTGTTATTGCTATCGCGGCAATCACACGTGTTCCTGATCAAATTCACTTTACAGCTTAGAGGAATAATTTAATCACAATTAAATACTTGTATATTGTGTTAGGGTTCATAATTTTGAAGACTGTTTTTATAAAAATTACTTTTAATAACAGACATTGTGTAGGACTATATAAGATTTGCCGTTGATTCATACAGATGGTGATTAAATTTATGACACTTGCTATGTACTTGTCCACTGGAATTGTATTCTATATTATATGTTATGTTGCTGTATGTTAAGCTGTACTTGTTTTAGCTGTATTGTAAACTAGGACGATTTCCACGTCCACACGAGTTTGTACTCCCGGCAGGATTTACGGAAAAATAAATTAATGAATGAATGAAGACGTTCGTTGCATATTTAGTATGGTAATTGGGAATTTGCTGTGTGATACCGTGCGAGACCTTGAATCAGTGCTTTACGTCACATTCTTTCTTTGTTGCTGTCCATTTGCTTCCTGCTGTGTTGCCTGTGACAAAGGGGTAATGATGATCAGTGCAAGACGAATAAAAGAGCATTTGAGTGACGGAGCTCTGGATTCTGTCTGCTGGCCGTCATAATGTGTTTGTCACAGACTTTACAATGCGGAAACCAACGCAGTCTTGAAGATTCAAGTATTGTGGTATATGACTTCGTTAACCGAAATTTTGTAGGAGCTTGCTGCCTCCATTTTCAGGGTCCAGAGAATGTTATTTCATATCTCCTTATCAGCCTTTAAGTTCATGGAATTGTACTAAACGATTAATTAACTGCTGAATCCTGATTTAAGCAAACTGTTGAGAGGCGAACACAGTTGTGTGAAACTGCATGATTACGAAGCACTACGCCACGACATTTAGGAATGTACTGTTTGACAGTTTGTCATTTCAAGGGAAAGACATTTGTCTCAAGTTGCGACTCTTGTTCTAGTTTCTTAATTTATTAACTGTGGTACTTACATTATATCCACCGTGCCTTTTAATAATAATTCACAATTTCAAAAGACCAACAAATGCACTATATTATCAAGTATTGTTCAATATCCCCTACATATGTTTCGGCTCCAGTTGAACCATCTTCAGGAGGTCAAGGTTACATTCATATTACATCCATTAGTTAATCTGATGATATATCATTGAACACTATTGAACAATACTTGATAATATAGTGCATTTGTTGGTCTTTGGAAATTGTGTGGTACTTAACGTTTGTTTGTTGCTTTAGTGTACGTCAAGACTGTCCCTACTGCACGTGGCGCTGGTTGTGCGGGTGTTTGTGAGTGATGAATCGGAAAGAAACGGCAGTAGCCTAATATAAGGTGCCACTAGGGCATTTGTCTGGAAGGTCTGATGAAAACCACGGAAACTGTCATGATAGCCGATTTCCTTACCGAAATTAACGAGGGACCTCTTGAATATGAAGCAGGAGTATTTACTACGTTTTGTTTCTGTGTTGATTATGTAGTGTCGATGTCGTTCATGAACCACGAGTCTTCCAACAACTTGGCACTTCAGTCGTCTTTCCCATTCACGCTGGAAGCGCCATTTCTGTTTACTTTCCAGGAACCCTTTAAAGACGAAGCGTAAACTGTTTTATTTAAAGACCCGGTTGATACCGTGCGGTAAACACTCGTGATCTCGGTTATTAAAACCCATCCCTGAATGTTGTGTAGGGAAAAATTCGCTATTTGCTCTAAGGTAAATACAAAACACATAAATACTGTGTAGGCAGAATTTACAATGCTTGAATGTTAAACCTGTTGGTGCTTCAAGTAACCAGTAGGCTTTAAATGGTTTAATCGTACAGTTTTTTTTTGCGTGTTCAGATGACGTGTTACAGCTGTGTTCCTTCTCTCACACGACATTAACAAGCATTCTAAATCAGACAAAGAGGCCTTTTGGTTCGTGGACCTTTGCTGTAAATAATTAATTACTTCAGGTGAAGGCGAAACGTGTATTGAACGAAGAACCACGCACAGTATGATGATCGCATGAGGATATTATTTCGCAAGCAAGGAATGTAGAGTGCATGATACATGCGCAAGAGTGGGAAACGTTTGATTATGAATCGGAATCTTCAGTCAGTGAATAAAGTGAACTAATGAATTGTTCAGGAGAACACCAAACGATGGGTAAAGTTGCAGGATATCAGGTCATAATCTGCAAGAACCAGTGAATCAAATCACGGTTTTTTTAACTTTTGCGTGGGTGAACTGAACCGAACGATTGGATTTAGTTTTGTGCTTCAACATGTATTATCACCAACTCATACACAAATTTAAAAGCAAATATGTGGAAAACTTCACAATAGTCCCGACATGTTTCGGTGTACTGGCACACCATCTTCAGAGTAACGCACTGAACACTTAAAAGTACACAAGCCCAGTTATTAAAATTGTTAAAACACCACTTAATGACGCAGTATGTTGTGAAGTTTTCCACATATTTGGTTTTAATTTTGTGTACGAGTTGGTGATAATACGTGTTGTAATAGTACGTACTCGGAATGGACAGTTTTAAAATAGTTTTATGCTTGTTTGTACACACATCCCCAATGGTGTCAGGCACTACTGAACCGTGCGCGGACGTCAAAAGACGTCAGTCGCCGATCTTGTTGCTTGTCTTCATATCGGTGCACGGAAAGAAGGATGTGTATGCGTCCTTTTACTCGGTATCTATACAAAAAACGACATATCTGGAGGGCTTATCGGCTCGAATGTGGAGAAATTTCAGCGACGGTGTCCAGTTCCAGGGCTTTCGGTTTTAGGCGCTACTGATGTACTCTTCGTGCTAAGAGTGCGAAGTTTGGTATGGAGATGCATAGATGTGGCCGTACCCATGGAACACATTTTGAATTGTTGACAGCTACAAACATGGCGTATGATACTTTGAGGTTATGTTATGAGAATTTTAATGTACGTTGAGTCACGATGTGTGTGTGTGTGTGTGCCGAAAACTGTGAATGGAATGTACCCCTGACTTGTATAATTGTTAATCTGTGTTATCTATTACCTTTCTGTAGAGGAGGCGCATGACATCTGAAAATATGAATAAACTGTGTCGTCAAGTCAGTATTGAGAGCCCCGGACCAAGCATTAAGGACTGCGTGTTCAGTTTCGAAGTCCCAGTGCCAGATGTTCCACCAAAAGGTGCAAGAATAAGGGTAAGCATGACATTTTGAGAACTGAGTTAGTATGTGTGCTTGGTACACAAATACGAGTCAGAAAATAAAGGACAGATTTTCCCAGGGTTTCCGTACTACTCATTTTACCATTATCTCATTGTAAACACAAACTTCCATTTAACTTTAGTATATTTTCTACCGCAAAAGTTATCACAAATTGTGTTCTCTGTCCTGTTCTGTTTTAACGACTTCTCAGAGGGATCTACTGACTCCATTTTACGGATCCTGAAGATGGAGACCGCAGGTTCCGCAGAAACGTTGATAAGTAGAAACAAATTGTAGGAGTCACCTGCTATTATGCGGTAATCATTTCTGTAGCAAGTCACGCAATTTGTAATCAAATTTTTCAGAAATTACTCAAATCTCTGCCAACTTCTCGTCGAGCTTTTTTACCTGTCATGTTTCACACGTCATTAAATTTCAGATGGTGTAATTAGATCATTATGTTAAACTAGCCACGTGCCCGTCATATGACGGGCTGCCATAATATTCACGTGAACAAATGTCGGACTACACAGACATCACATCCATGCGATTTCAGCCAGTGGCTAGAAGCTGCTAGTTATCCAATAACATATTCATATGTTCACTTTTTTTTAAGTATGTTAATGAAGAGAGATGCTATAGGTTTCACACATTATCCTCAGATTTTATCCCACAATTCTGCTACTTATGTGTGTGACTTTTCCATGTTTAAAATGTGAAGGAAAGCAAAGTGTTTAACGGAGAACTAATAATGTTAACAGAACATCGTTGCGCTACAAATAATGTTTTAGTCTTTGTAATCGGTTCTTTTCCCTTGGGGCGCAACAGCCCTAATCGGGCCTAGGCCTGCCACGTTTTGAGGTTTCTAGATCAAACACAGACACACACATACCAGGCAGGACTTCTCTGAGCGAGTTTTCAGCTCGTCGCAGAGGCCGCTACCAACACAACACACAAGAGGCGAACATCCATGCCCTCAGCGGGATTCGAACCCGCAGTCCCAGCAATCAAGCGGCAGCAGACCTACGCCTTAGACCGCACAGCCACCATAATCGGCTTTTAATTGGTTAGGTGGCCCACATTTCTGGCGTTCATTACGGACCCAATACTAAGTATGCATTGCAACAAAACATTGTTTATAAGTTTTTATAATCAGCCTTTTTGGATTTCTCACGTGTTTCTCCATTAGTCATTCCGTCATTGTTGTTAGCCTTGAGTTCCCCACCACAGGAGTGCTTCTCGGAATGTGTTTACGAAGTGTTGGACGTTGAACATAAGACGTAGTACTGTCAACCAAATTGATCATGCTCACTGCACTGCTACGTAACTACGACCTTGAATGTCCATCTAATATATCAATTGTCGCCATTTACTGAGAGGGCAATCTACTGTCAACCTTTCGGCATCCCTAGCTGATGCCGTCGCCTACGGCCATTACGCAATAAGTCTGGAACTGGTAACTCAAAAATCTGTTCAGTATTTCTGCAGTTTCACAAGTGGCAATGCCGTCAGATCATAATTATTGCTAGCACGACGTGAAGTTCCGTTGTGGTGGGTAGCATTGGTTTCGTGATGGGAAGGCCCGGTTTCGATTATCGCCCCAGAGATCGTTTATAATGCCCGAGTTTTAGTAGGTTTTCGTAGGTCCCCTTACTCCCTCCATGTAAGCGATAGAACGGTACCTTAGAATAAGCCACAATTGCTTTTTCACATAATTTATCATTCACAAAGCCCATAAAGCGGTAACGCGCCGAAATTGAACTACTGTTCTAATGTCGCTGGGGGGCCGACTGTCCTTCTGAGACTACGGATTTTATCTGGAATTTACGTAACGAAGCTGTCAGTAGCTCAGTAGGTTCGAAGGACTGGCTGACAGAGTCGTGTGTACTTGTAACACGAATTTGCTGAGATGTAGGTCTTTTCAGGTCTTCGAATCAGCTGTATGTATATTTTACCTGAATAAACGATCTGTTGTTACGGAATGAAACATGAGCGGGATTTGTATTTCACTGCATTGTCTTTCGAGCCGTTTGTCTTGTTCAGTTGCCTCTTTTTTTTTTTTTGTGGAGAAGGGCCCCGCAGCAGAAGCTATGGACGCACCGCAGCCTTAAGGCTTATTGTGCAACCCATGTGATGAAGAGAAAGATGATCAGTTTTTAATTTTTCCAAGTAATGGACCACCAGTGGAATGAAAGTGACAAGGGAAAACCGAAGTACTCGGAGGAAAAACCTGTCCCAGTACCACTTTGTCCACCAAAAATACCACATGGACTGACCCTGGATCGAACCCGGGCCTCCGCGGTGGGAGGCCGGTGACTAACCGCCTCAGCTATGGCACGGCCTTTGTCGGAATGTTCGTTTCTTTTGTTTCTGGCAAGAAATTTGTTTGTGTTTTCTAACTTTGTTTAGACTGCAACAGAAAACTAATTTGCCTAAGTATACACCAGGTTACAAGTCCTTAAATGTATTTTGTAATGTGCTTTCAGTTAAGAATCTGTTCCTAATAGAAAAAAAATTGCAGTTTTATCCCACATTGGCACCTGACCGTGTTTGAAAAGGGGAGTTAACGAAGGAAATGGGAGGTCAGGAACAAGGAAGGAAACAAACATGCCGAAATGGGGTTGTCACTGATTAAAATATTTCAGGTGCTTCCGGGCTTGAATTGTGAAGACGGTTACCAGGATGTTTTTATGCATTTTTCCACATTGCATAGATGACATATATCTGGCTACGACTGCCTAACTTGTAGCGGTCCTGATCGTGTCGGCAGGAAACACAAATCAGCCAAGGAGTGGAAAGTCGGAAATAACCTAAAGTATGGTGTGCTAACGGGGGCTGGCCAAGTAAATGGACAGCAATTCCAGTGCATCTGTGTAGTCCAATTAAACTGTTACATTTAAGACGTTCTGAAAGCAGTGGAGGACTTCATAGATATATGTTGTGAGAGGCATGATCTCAGGCTGCCTGTGTAGTGTAGTTGAGGTCTTCTTCTCGGATATTGCACGGCCGAGGTTAGTAGTTGGTTACCGAAGTTTCGGACAACATATTGGCCCCATCCTCAAGGGTCAAGCAGTCCTTTCTTGGACTGCCTGATCCTTGAAGTTGGGACCGGTGTCCCGAAACGTCGGTAACCAACTACCAATGGAAGCTGCCGCACAGCTTGTCAGAAGAGCAAAGACCATGTAACGTATTTTCCTGATCTTGGCAGTTGATGCACAAAAATTCCACACTTGCAACAACTTTAAACGCAATATTATAGTGGTTTCTTTATTTAACGGCGCGTTAGTAACTGCGCCCGTTGTACGATCGGTCAGTGTGAGGATGTTTGATAATGATGTGCTGCAGATGTGGAAGGAAGCGATAGTGTACTATTTTAAGGTATAATTCCAGCATTTGCGTAGAGGGTTGCGGCCATTTTTAAAAGCCTTGGTACATACATGAAGGTGGTAGGGATGAGTGCCCGTGAGTAAGGCGGGCTGCAGAGGAGATTGGATCTCAAGTTGTTCATGAAACCTGGGCATGGTATACACGCAACTCATTGTGCTTGGTTGGCCTCGATGGGACTCCTACTTCCCGGTGCTCATGCGTTCCACTGCTGTTCACGTGAACACCGAGTGACGACGTATCGATCAACACGCCAGGGCTGTCCAAATGTGAGTGTTGTAACTTAAAATGCGCCACTTCCCTACCACACATCGAGGCGAGCAACAGCTGTTACTGCTTAATGTAAGGAGGCCTGGCTAGAACAGATCAGCTGTACGGGTATACCCAAATGTAATCAAGGTTAATCATCTTCGGTTTGAGTAATTACAAAGCTGTTTTAATTCTCGGGAATATTCCTTATTTACGCGTCGCATTTCAGCATGTAAGATATACTCGTATGTAACCCCCCCCCCCCCCTCCTTTTTAGGCACAGAAAATCCCTGTAGAAGAGAAAGAATCTGCGAAACTGTAGGAAGAGAGATGAACGCTTTCAACCTAAAAAAATTTATGTTGTTGGCCAAGAATGTTAGAATGATGACGACCCTACCAGCTGCACCTTCCCCCCTTTCTTATCCAACATTTTGAGCCTGATAATCGATCGTGAGCGCAGACTGCGGTGACTAGAATACTTATCAACGACCTTGGGTTAGTGTGGCTTATTCTGATTCGGAATGAAGTCTCAAATTTTTAACGCTATAGATATTTTGTAGGACTACTCTATAGACAGGTGATGGGGCCCAGTGGGCAACAGAAGTGTCCATCGCAAGACCACTACAGTTACAGGATAGCACTAACTACACAGAAACGCGTAGACATCCAGGTACAACCAGGACGGCATTCGAACCCATGATACCTGCGCGAGATATGTCCCAAGTCCTTACGTCCCGTGGATCACACGGCCAACTAACTGATTGCTTATACTATAGGAAGCACTAGTAATTGTTTGTACATTAATTTTTGTATGCCATATTAAGTGCCTATTTTTAATACATCTACCTGACACTGCGCATGGCCGCATAAATTGCTCGTTCACAAAATCCATATAATGAGTATGCACAGCGTGTGTCCATAAGTACAGGGAGCCCACGAGCCCATCACAATAAATCATTGTTTCCCGCTACCTCCCACTGTTCAGGCGAATTCGAGCGTATTCGCGAGAAGTCAAACAAGAGAAACGATTTAATTAACAGCTTTAATTGAAGTCTATGACAATTTCAAGTAAAGTGGGCATGTATCTCATGTATACTACAGGGCCTGTCCGTAAGATTTGCATAGGGGCCCAAAATACTACCAACGCCACTAATCTTGGACCATAACACGTAAAGGTAGGCGTTTGCTGGAGGAAATTAATAATATGTCACTTGCGTCAGTTTTTTTCGACATTCAACTACAGCAGTGCTAGTCGCGTCAGGCTGGAGGGTAACCAGATTTTCGACGACATACAGTGAACAGACGTCAAAACACACATGGACTGCAACTAGAGACGGACCAGTCTATTGTACGCCAGTGATGATGGCGTAATAGGAAAGTTGTCTATTCGAATGCAAATTTTTATCTCCAAAACGACTGTAAGTTCAAGGAAATTATGTAGTGGGAGCCGACACAAATGTAGTTTGGTTTTGTAATACACCTGTAGAGAACAAATTAAAATATTTTCAGTTTCTCAGAAACGACTCGCCGTATAACAGGTCATCAGGCTACGTGACGTAAAATCGGTATCACATGTAGATCCACAACTGTTATTTTAAACGTTTTTTTCGATGTGATTAATTTAAAGACAAGGAAGATTAATACTTTATGAATCTGTGCAGTGTGAAGCATTGAAAAAATAAATGTTTCTATATGTGCTACAGGAAGCACCCAAAATCCGGTACTGTTGTCCAGTCGTTGTAGTGACTAAGCTAGAGGACGCACCACCAAGGAATCGAGGTTCGATTCCCGGCAGGACTAAGAAAAGTTTCTTCCTCTTCAGATTGTCTAGGCCTCCTCTGGGGCCTACCCAGCCTCCTAGCCAATGAGTATTGGGGAGTCTCCCCGGGGTAAAGTGAAGCTGACCACTCCCGTCCAGTCCCGTGCTTAAGAATGCGTGGAGCTTCACCTCCATTCCCCCATGTGCCTTCATGATGTAGTGTTTAATTATGTACAGGGACAGCTTTGCCTTTACCTTAACAATTATTGCTAGTAGAGACTTGACTGACACACCAAAGCCCTCCAAGTGCCTTATTGCATGGAGCAGAGCTCTAGAGAAGCGAATAGGTCCTCAGCTAGTCAAGAAATTCCACACATTCTATGGAACCCGCTGCTTCACGACATCCCACCCTCTCCTGAATCCAGTCCATGTCCTCTCATCTTATTATTTAAGATCCACTTTAAGATAGTCCTCCCACATATGTGTACACCTTCCAAGCAGTGTTTTCCTCCAGATTTCCCAACCAAAACAATCCACATTGTTTGCAAGAATTGAAAGACAATATTAGAAGAGATGCTGCAAATATATCAAATCAAAAGCACTGTTGTAAGTCAAGAAATATTTGCTGAAAGTGGGAGGTCTGCTTGGAAGCGTGAAGTTGGCACTTTGAAACTCAGGCTTCCTATGCAGTAAGTAATCCTTCCGTGACAGCTGTAGTGCTCATGGCCATCGTGAGTAATATTTTGCACTTTTATGGCCTTGTGTAGGTGGTGTGTGCTGGTGCCTGCTACCGTCTTCGGAGATCACCCTCCATCTCCAGTATCTCCAGTGTATCTAGTACATCAAGTTTGTCAAGTGAAATATCTCAAGATCTCTCTTGTGGAAGTGCACCAGTCCTTCCACCACAGAGCCCTGCTCATCATGGATTACGAGACGGAGCACTGTTTCCCGGATATGAAGTGGCTGGGATTGTTGAGTCATTAGGAACAGAGGTTGAAGAAAATGAAGAGCTCAGAGTTGGAGATCGAGTTGTTTTGTACCCCTATGAAGGGGTTCCACATGGGTAAGAAATTCTGCTTACTCTTTTGTGGACAGTATGGTTGACTTACACTGCAGATTTTTGGTTCGGTAGAAGTGACATTTGTTTTTGTATAGTTGTTCTGCATGTGTCGATAAACTTATTTAATTCAATTTGAATAAGAAAGAATTATCTTGGCAGTAGAAGGAGTCTATTAATTTAGCCCTTTATAATATGGGTAGTAAAACTGGTTTAACCTTTTAAAGCCTAATGGCTACTTGATGCATCAACAGTTTTAACATTCACAAATTCTACATTCTGCCCACACTGTATTTATGTGTATTGTATTTGTATCAGAACAAACAGTGACTTTTGCCTTATATAATATAAACTGATTTGTTTTGTAACTGAGATGAAAAGTGTTTGCTGCGCAGTACGAACTGGTTCTTTAAATGAAACAGTTTACGCTTCGTCTTTAAAGGGTTAATACGAGTATGCCATATCAGTTCTTCTAGGATGTGGAGCAGTGTCATGTCTCAGAAGAATCAGTATCTTATCACGGCACAGCAAAAATGTTAGAACTCTCCTGATTTTAGTAGATATCGAGACATGACCAACATTCCTCTCGCAGCATTAACACCATATGTAGACAAAGTTACTGGGATCACAGAGTAGATTTTGACAGATATTTCCACTACTAATCACATATTTTACATGCATCAGGTACTGGAAAAAAACTCAAAGTAGTAGTGCCAGTACTTCCATTATTTGTACACCCTAAGAAAGTATATGATTCAATTAGGAAGAATATTATACAGTATTTGCAGTGAGTTGGTATACCCGTGAAAGTAATTAGGTTAAGTAAAAAGTGTTTAGTAAAGTCCATGTAGGTTAACATCATACTCATATTTTTCCTCTTCATAATGCCCCCCCCCCCCCCCCCCAAAAAAAAAAAAAAAAGATGCTTTAGTGCCTTTGCTTTACAGCTTCAGTTTACAACATGCTGTTAAGAAGGTCCAAGAACACCAGGAGGAATTCACACTTAATACAACATATTCCTTTTAGGCCTATGCAGATGATGTATATCTATGTTTGCTTATGAGACTGACTTTCAGATATGCAGAGTTCATCATTGTTCCGGAACTGCAGTACCTGGTGAAAATTCCTGACTCAGTGTCACTGAGTGTTGCTGCCATGTTGCCCACCGGTGCACTTCTTGCCATGAATACTGTCTTCAAGGCACATGAATATGTTCAAAACATCCTCCAAGAACGAGGAGATAATGGTTTGTTTTCAGAAAGTCTTAAGTCCAACAGTTTATTTCATTACGTTGGTTTCATGCCTATCAAATGACTGTATATGCTTAATATACCACTGTCTCATCCTTAGGTAAAATATCTTTCATTCTTGTACATGCTTTTATGGATGCAATGTGCTCGACTTATAGTTACCATTAAGATTAAAATAAACAATTAAAAATTTAAAAAACTACTAAATATCAGTACAAAATGATAACATTTTAGATTTGTCCTAAAATTCAATTCTATTTTAAGGCACTTGTTTTGTCACAGGTTTGTGTAAAATCCTAATTGTTGGCACTGGTGGCCTAGCACTGTGGGCCATGCGCATTGCTGCCCATCATTACCAGAGCATGAAGGATAAGGTGTCTATCACTGTTGCTTCTCTCAAAGATGAAGGTTTCCTGTTAGCCAAGGAATATAAAGAGTAAGTCTTCACATAAATTGTAAGTATGAACGTGAAGAATATTGTATAGTTCCCAAAAATTGCAGTATATTTAACACAAAAGCACTAATGAATCCCTAACTGCTACAGATTTAGCTCCCAAGCCAGTGTTATGAAGGACAAACTTGCAGACAACAGAAACAGTTTCCCCATCCATGTATAGCTGGCATCAGCTTCTCCAGTTGGACATATGCATGTAACATGTATTATATCCACAAAGAAGGGTGAAAACTTGTCCCTGTACATGCCATGAAGATGTATAGGAGGAATAGAGTTACAGTTCCACTCATTCTTAGCCTTGGTCCTAATTCATGCTGCAGTCGCTTTACCCACAGGAAAGAACCCCAATACTTACTGAATATGTGGTTGAGTGGGTCCCAGACATGATCTAGACATTTTGGAGAAGGAGAAAAATCTCTTGCCCCTGCCAGGCTTTGAACCACGGATCATCCAGCCCGTAGCATAGTCACTGTATCAACAGTGCTATCCTGGCTCCCATTCTCCAAAAAAAGTTGTCAGATTTTATTTCTACCTCAAACACAACAATTGCATTTTTATTACTAGTATAAGCTGATATTCGGGGTATAATTTTAACAATTTTAATAAAGCTACAATAAAAAGTGGTTTTAATGGTGCATCAGTTGGTCTGAAAAATTTAATTTAGTATAAGCTGGTTTTGCCAGAAAAATTGTCACTGTTTGTTTGAGGTGATAAAAGATTGTAAGTTTGTTATGACATCATGGAGTTGTCCAGTCAGGCTTGTGATATGTCTGAAAGGAATGTTTTCCTATAAATGAGATGAAGTGCTCTGTGTTAAAGTTATATCCTTCACCTATCTTTCTAATAAAAAATTTACAAGAACTCCAAATTTTATGTTTAATTTTTAACCTTTGAAAGGGAATGTGGTTTCATGTGATACATATTTTTTAAAGGCAAAATAGGATTATACTGTCTGATTATATCATGATGTTATTAATATTTTTTTATATTCCCAAGAACATACAACTAATTCATCTTCTTTGTGTAAAATGTATTTATAGGACTGTCAGGTAGTTATTTATTATTGTATCATCCACATTTAAGGTTTAAGTTTGATTTGAAGTAATTTTTTCAAAGAAAACTTCCTGAAATGCTTGTAAACCTGACATGGAAGTATGGGATTGTAAATGAAATTCAAATGTGAACTACATTTGTAACACCTAATGGTTTTTTAAAATCCATAAATCCATGTTGTATTGTTGTTTGTCATTACAAAAACAGTGTATTCTGCTAGTTCATGGTTTATACCATATTTCTTTGTGTAATATCCGCTTTCAGCTAATGGCCCCCTTCTGTTTTGGGAAGGGAAATGTACACATTCTTGACTTTAACGTGCTGTAGTTAGTATGTCTGCACTGGTATATTATTGCGTAATGGGACAGCAGCCTCTGATAATGAGCCTGTAACTGTCAAGACCAGAAGCTACCCTTCCAGACCAGGTATAAGTTGTTCATAAGAAAATCATTGGCACAGTCCTGTGCTCTCCTGACTAGTCTTCCAGAAGTAGGTACACATTATTTTTACATGAGTTTATTGTGACTTCTTTCCCTTTCATCCAGGGGCTGGAATACCCTATCCACTTGGAGGGATTCTATGATTTTCAGCATCAGTGTTTTGTGTGATATATTTTGGTTTAGAAATTGGAATTGGCAGGAAATGACGAGAGAGTAGTCATTAAAATAACTAAATAATTGGAATAACAGCTGTATAATATATTTACATAGAAGGGGAAGAAATGTGATTGTATTTTGTTATATGACACAATGAACCAGCAAGAAAGGTGATCTACAAAATGTCCCCTGACTTGAGTGTTACAAACAGGGGAGCCTTGTATGAGTAACACCACTGACTCATGTTTTGTTTTATTAACTTTCTGCCTTCCTGTTAAGGGTAAATGTCGTGCAGTGGAATGAAGACCTGTATGAAAACCAAATTATTGAGCGCACTAAAGATGCTTGTGATGGGACAGTTGATATTGTTATTGATTTTGGAACCACATCACGAAGTCTGCACCGATCTCTCCAGTGTTTGAGTCAGGTATGCATGTAATACTATTAAAATTTAATATCTACACTTACAAAGTAGACAGTTGTAACATGGAAAAATGTACTCTTGCTTTTAGGGTGGTGTTGTATTTATCAGCTCTGAAGTTGCTGAGAAATTGCTCCCAAAATTCAGCCGCAGAGCAGAAGAACGCAAACAGTGTATCAAGCCTGTTGACATGGGCTCCATTGAACAACTGCGACTGTTGGTTGTGCTGGTGGGAACAGGAGAGGTACAGGGAATACTTTGATCTGCATGCAACAAGTCTGCCACAGAGTTTTAAGTTTATCAAGTTATTTGAAATTCATGAGACATTGCCTGTTGGATGTTGCATATTGCTGTGTATGTGAGGAAAAGACTAAAATAAAGTCTTAGGTTGGATAATTGTAATTATAATAAAAATTACATTCCACATCAATGTGTGTCCCACGTTTCACACTTGGGAAAGGAAGTGTCGGTTTGTCACCTGAAATAGTAAATTCTTTTGGAGATGGAAGTTACATAGCCTAATAGGTGATTATATCAATCAATAAGTTTTGATTTCATGACTTCAGGTGTCTTAAGTTACACTTGTTCAGTTGAGTGCAATTTTAGGCTGACATTTCTGAGCTATGTTGAATATTCTACCTGATGTAGAATCATACCAGATACAGCATTCCATTTATTTTCTTCTTTGAGGAACAAGGGACTTTATTGAAAATTTGTACCACAGATAGTACTATGTAGAGTAAGATGATGGACATTCTTATTTATAACAGTTTTTGATTTGTTTAGTTTTAGAGCATTTTTCTGAGCATTGATGATGTGGTGATGGTGGTAATTATGATGATGGCAGTGACGAAGCTACTTAAAGTTGCAAACTTGTTGACACTCCTACTTCATATATGAGATATCTCCAGCATAATTTCAGTCATGAAATTGTGTATCCTGACTAAAACATTTCGTGGTTTTGCCCGTGTGACCAACTTCTACATCTTGCCAAGTCACCGTCCCATAGTTGTCCTCTCATATCTTATCTTTGGCTGTAAACTTTGCACTTATCCAAAATTTATACTACAGATAACAGAACATTGAAAGCAAGGGAGTGCATGAAAATATTTTCTTACCATATCACTGTTGATACACAGATGTGTAAGAAGCCTTGTATGCTACTCAAAATGTTGATTTGAGAATGCACTGATGGACAACTTATATTTGAATCTTTCTTATTAGCTCTGTAACTGGAAGTGTACACAGAGGGACAGTCCATGCTGTAAATGTGTCCACGTTTCCTCCCTTAAGATTTGTGTCAGTATGGCAGCAAATTTCAAACACTCCAGGCATTTGTGAAAGATTTAGATTACACTTATGTCACTCCCACTTTAAAACATCTGTGATGACAGGGTGATAAGACATTCCAGATGTATGTGCCATAGTAATGAATTTTGGACTGGGCAGTTATCTGTCTGGTCAGTTATTGGAGACAGTACTAACAGTCGGTCATGCTAGTAATGCCATATTCATTATTGAACAAATAACCCTCAAGCCTGATGTGGGAGAATATGGTCAGTATCTGTCTTAAAATTTCCCAGCAGTTGTTGGGAAGTACTTGGCATAACAAGGAAAACTACAGGATTGTCAGCCCACAGCCAGGATTTGGATCTGGTATCTGTGGAATGCAGATACACTCATCCCTCGCTTTTTGCAGGTTTGTAGTTTGTGGTTTCGCAAATTCATGGGATCGCCCCAAGAATAAAAATACATCGCTTGGACCCTTTCAGTGGATAGGAGCATCAAAATTGTTCAACAATTTGAATAGGTCTTTTAGCCGTACCATATGATATTCAAGGTGCTGAAGGAAATAAAGAAGAACCTCCCTTTACAGTGTTTCTGCAAGAAGAAAACTGAAAAAGTACTGCATCATTGGTTTGGCAGGGGGGGGGGGGGGGGGTGCAGTTAAATATTCGTTGATTTTTGTTTTTTTGCTGAGGGTGCTTGGAACCTAACCCTTGCAAAAAATGAGGTATGCCTGTATTGTAGTACCAACCCACACAGTTACAAAGATATAAAATTTTTCTGCAAAGAACTGAATTTTCTTGAAGATTTTGTAAATGTGTTACACAGGTTTTAATTTCCTGAAGGCAGTCCTTCACATTTAACGTTTTGTTCCATTTACCATGCCTCAAAATTATTCCTAAATGAAAACTGTTGTTCAGAAGGTCAGCCTGACATTGCTATTTCTTGCAGATAAAATGCTAATATAAACCCAACAATGTATCAAGATTAGTTGCAATAGAATCAAACAAAATCAGTTTCAGTATAGGAATGTTACATTGAAAACAAACTGCAGTAGAAATGAGCTCACTATGAATGTGTTATAATTCTCTGCCCCCTTCTTCCTTTCAGATTGAACCCCACCACATTCTGTGTTCCCAGCAGAAGAAGCTTGTGAAGTCATGAGAAAACTTTGTCAGTCAGAAATACAAGGCAGAGCAATCCTCAGATTCCATTCCACAAATTAAAACTCCATCTTCCAGATTTTATTTTCAGTATTCATGGTGCAACATGCTGAATCATGGAGGCATGCCAGTTCAAGAATAGTCTCATCTTAAGTATTATAATAGTCAACTGTTGTGAAGACATGCTGTTTTGTAGCATACTCTGCTATGAATGTGCAGAACTGTGCATTTTTATGCAGTATGTGAATGTACAGTATACAATCTCCTCATTGTTCAATGAGGAACAATTAGGACCTGGTTTAAACAACAGGATCTGTGTAGTGAACACTGTTGATGTAATTTCTAGAATATTAGGGTGTGACCTGGGAGAACTTGCTTATTTGAGATGCCTCTTTCTGAAGCTTGAAACTTGGCATTCTCATTGGCTTGTGCTGTCATCATATCTGAACTTGCCAACACACAAATGGTGCTTCACACAGAAGTAGTAACATTTGTATGATCTCCCATCATACTAGATTTGTGGTCATGACCACATTTATCATGACGATTAGGTTATCAAATTTTACACTGCTGAATTGTGATTACAGAACCCAAATATTTTCATTGAACAGCTGTTCTAAGGCAGCCACTGATCATCAGTGTTCAGTAATAATGAACATTATGAGGACAGGTGAATATGTGTACAAAGTGCCATTACATCACATTGCTACACACTGTTCTCATGGATGTGATGTGATGTTGAATAATGCTGCTGTGGACATGTTATCTTTATCTTCTATGTTTTTATTGCAGTAAAACATCTTGTGTGCATTCAGTGTTGCTAGTATTGCTTTGACCGCTGTATTGATATAAATGGTAACAGAAATTTACATTCAGTATCAGAATGTTCCCATCCAGGTAAATAAAAGAACCGACACTGCTTTGTGCAAGGCAGTAAAGCCTAACAAAATCATGTGAATCTCATGTGTTTTATAACAGTTTTCAACATCAGTTTGGTAGTTTGAAAGTTTCATCTTTCCAACATTCTCTGACTCTCTTCATTGTTAAACATAAAGATTGTCACTCGGGAAAAGATTCTTGAAGTAAATACTCAGAATTTTAAAAGTAACTGTGTAATTATAGAGCAATGATGAAATAAGGTAATGATTGTACCTTACCCAATATTCTGTGCATAGCAACAGTTTATGTTGTATATTGCAATGACTGGTAATGTGGCTGTGGTTGCTGAAATCTATGAGAAATTGTAGAGTACTTTCTCTGTATATTTCTCCCTTATCCATCCTTTGCATAGCATTATGCATTGGGCTCCACGCTCTGCAAACCACTCATCTTGGTACATGCAATAATAATCAGGGAAGTATGATGTCTTGAAATGTTAAGTTGCAGATAGTCTATATAAGTTAGGAGAAACTGTTGAAAATATTAACATTTCATGTTAATGTCATCCTCTAAGGCATGCAATGTGCATATGCTGAGAATTTAACTAAGGCCTGTCTGTCTACCATTTATAAATGTAATTATTAAGTAGTGTACATCAGACTGTAATTTATAATGTGTTTTAATGTAAGTTAAATTACTACTGAATTTGGAACAGAGAATGGCTTAGGACTTTAAAAACAGGTATTATGAATGGTTTAAATGTTTTTATTTTATCCAAGTATCAGTGTTTGGTCTGTTCAGAACTACATTCTGACACACTTAAGGAATTGTTTATGAACTGGACTCAGTTTGGATCCAACATCAGAGAGACTGATAATGCATCAAGCTGAGGGTCACCTGCAACTTCATTACAGTAATACTGTATAAGCCATCGAAGTCAATCCTAGAATTCAAGCTTTCAATAGGTTACAGATTTCCAGGCAATTAAACCTAGCTCTTTCTATTGCACTTGAAATACAAACTGTACTGTAGATTAACATTACATTGTTCGCACATTAGTAACATAAAAACTGTTTTCATTATTTGGTGTAATTTATTGCTTTATCAAATGTTAACTGTTTCATGAAAAAGTAAGGCTATAATTGTGATTATGGTGGACATTTTTAAGTGTGAACCCGTAAGTTAAAAATGTGGACATGCTCAATCTTAAATATGATAGACCAGTTTGTTTTCTTATTGCATCGTACAATTGTACCAAATGTAACCTCTTAAAATATCTAAAGAACATTTAATTTTAGCAATAAACTGACTTGAAATTTGGATGCAGTCCTAAATTTGAGTCACTTTCACTGTTTCCACTGATAGTCTGTGGTGTCCATTGTCACATGACTTTTTCTAAAGAAACAGAATATGTTACAGAATCTAGTATTGTATTGAATTTGTATTATAGCATGAATTAAAAGTAATAATATATTTGAATAAATAGTAAAGTGACAATTTTTGAAAACGGTTACTGAATTTTGAAAAATTTGTGTGAGAATGTATTTTGACCTGGTTTGGTAGGAATATGAATGGAAACCAATGAACCTGTAATTATGGTGAAATTGTCACAAATACAGTCTCTAAAACCTTTTGCTAATTTTACTTTTCATGAGCCATGCTTAATATCTTTACCATTACTTTATTTACTGACACCACAATATTATGAAATGCCAAATATGTGCCTCTATTGTCACCCTTCTTTTTTATCGGAGTTGTGGTGAGGTTGGGATTTAGGCTGGTGAAAAAATTTGGTAAATCTATCGTGACGCCAAAGTATCGCTTATACAATGATGGAATCCATATAGCATTTTACTCGCATGGCATAAGAACCTTGCACTACATGCTGATCCACCAGCATCAGCAAGTGTTTTAGTGTTCTAATTTATCTAATTTTTTGAAAAGTCTTTCATTGCTGTGTATATGTGTGCATTCCTGTTCTAATTTTTTAAGATCTATTTCAACATTAGGCCACATCCAACCCCTCAACGTCTGACAAATGGTATTCAGTAGCAAGGCCCTCTCCCCCATGGACAAGAATGAGCACACAACAAGTAATCGAAACATGTACCGCGATCCATGGGTATCACAATTTGTGCAAGCACGGATACTACATCGACTGTCTCCTTGGGCTGGAGGTTCTATAGTCGTTGGAAAAGAGAGGTACATTTCGTGTGCAGGAAAAAATATAAGCGGATTACGGGGATGTTTCTCAAGTAAAATTACCGAGTCTGGAGTGACAAGACAACGTTCCAGGAGGTGTGTTTAACGTTGGAAATTTTAGATCAGTAATTTAACAAAATATGCCTCTTGAAAATCTAGAAGAAGAAGGTCTCGAAAAGAACCCAAATCTGGAACTCGCATTATGGAAGTTCCTGCTGAGTTTACCCGACCACAGTGGAGATGCGAAGATTAGGGCTAAGCTTATGGAGGCAATCATCGCGGAGAGTATGTATATATTAAAAAATTGTATATCTGGAATGTTAGAAATAACTTTACTGGTCTAGGATGTTAATACGTTTCTTGCCGTAACCATAAAGAAGATTGGTGTAGTTTTGGAATGTGTAGGTAACACAACCTATATCTTGCTCTATTATATTCCCAACCCCAGCAAGTGAGGCCACCGTCGTTCTTGACGCCCAAAACGTTGTAACGTAATCCTCCCTACGGAATGAGTATATTTGTGGCCTATTTCACTAGACTGTAATCTCAGACTGTATAGTATCAAAGGGTAAGATGGCTGAAGAAATGGAAAGGATTTGGAAGGAAACTCGTGGCTTAAAGGAGGACTGCCCAGCATTTTCCTGGAGGCAGTGAATGAACCCAAGGATTAGCTGTATTTCATATTTCACATCCATAAGACAACCACAGAGCATTACCACCACACCAGTTTGCTTCGTCACACCGTGTTGTATACGAGACATAAATGTTGTAAACACAACTAGTAATTATTATATCTGTAATTTGGCAACGTGTTTCGACCTCAAAGGGTCATCTTTGGGCCTGAAGTATAAAATACATAAGAGGAACTCTATACAATTGTATTAAGTTTGGAATTGAAATCTCAGTTTTACAGTTTGATAAAATATATGTTACTCTGTCAATTAAATTATATAAAATAAAAATAAATATGGTTAAAAGACTGTTAAAACATCCATGAATTGTATTGTCATGTTTTGATATAGCAGATGAATATGCAGCATACAGTTCTTGGAATAAATCTTGCAGGTCTTGTTCATATTGTAGGTTTTGTTGTCCAAGTTTGTTCTATTTCTTTTTTCAGAGGATGGTTGTATATGTTGATGTTTAGTTGGTTCCAATACATACCGGTGTTTTTACTTAATTACTTAGTAGTGTAGGTACTGGAGTCAAAGAAACTAACTAACTCCATGGAGCAGAGTCCTTGAGAAGCTAGCAGGTTTTCAGCTAGTCAAGAAATTCCCCGCGTTTTGTGGAACCTGAAGGTTCATTACCACACTCACAAGAGCCTGCCACCTGTCCCTATCCTGAGCAGAGTCAAAGAAATGTATCTTTTATCAATTCATACTGCTATTGCAAAAACAGTATGAAGAAAATATGCTTAGAAATTTGTAGAGCCATTACCAACAGTATTTCTGCAGCAGGTTCTGGTTGCCTAGTGGTTATAGCCTGCAATTGAGAAAAAGCTTGGCTCTTACATGGTAGCAGGTATAAGATAATGCTAGGCTGGAATTTTTTTTATCTGCCCAATATTGTAACCTTATGCATTATGAAGTATGCCATTTTCAAAGTCTGTTTTTGACTGTTTGTAACATTTTAAAAGATAACACACTGCTACTTATGCAGTTGGCGAGTTTCTTATTTGCTTCATATGTATAAAGATGAAAGTTGTCCCTGTCCATGCCATGAGGGAGTATGGAGAGACTAGAGGTATAGCTCCTCTCATTCTTAACCTTAGCACTTCATGGAGGTGAGTGGTCAGCTTCACACCCCCAGGAAAGAAACCCAGTGCTTATTGAATAGGTGGCTGGGTGGGTCCTAGACATCGTCCAGACATTTTGAAGAAGAGGAAAATCTCTTGCCTCTCCTAGGATTTGTACCCCAGATCTTCCAGTTTGTAGCCCAGCTGCTATTACTGACTGTGCTATCCCCATTCCCAGCTTCATGTGTGTATATGATGTGTATTCATTTTTAACCAAACAGCTTTGTAACTTGATTGGATATTAATTTAGGTATTAAAATCAAATAAATTTATCTCTTAACAAAGCCAGAAGGAAGAAATGATGCTTAACACTTTATATAGATGTAACTATCAAAACATTTGTGGCCAGTACTGGTAGCATAAAGAGAAGAAGCTTGGCCCATGCAGGGTAACAAGTTTGAAAAAACATGCCAGGCTGTCTGTTCCCCCCCCCCCAAATTTCATATACATTTGCTATGTCCATTTTTAATCAGTCACATTTTAAAAGATAATGCGCACTGCAACTTCTACAATTATGAATTTCTTCTTTCCTGCATATGAAAGTGATGTATATTTATATTTAGGTGAGTATTTTAGGAAATAATTATGTGTACATGAAGGTCGTCTAATATATAGCAGGTCAATTTTGTCTTGGTCATTTACTTATAATGTGTGTGTGGGGGGGGGGGGGGGTCAGTGTCTGTGTGTGTGATGTTTCATTAATTAGTGTAGTAGCTTGTTTTTGTGTATAATTTTCTTAGGCTTTGACATTTGCTTCTAGTTTGCCTATAAATTCTGTTTTAGTGGAGGTCATTCCTATAATTTTATAATTCCTGCAATTTTATGAAATGTTTGTCGGCCAAAGGTACAGTATAGTGACACACAGTATTGGATGCCCGTAAAGCATTTTTAATGTTTATCACACATAACAGGGAAGCTGAAAAGATTGGTGATTGCAAAGTATTCCAGTGCTACATACAAAGTACATTTTGTATCATTATTACAGTGTTCAGTATATGTTGTACCCATCTTCCAAGAAGTTTTCATAATTGTTCTTTTACTTCCTGGAGGAAACATTTTAACACTTTCTTTATTCTGATTGCAAGATATGGCACCATTTTATGAGGAAGTTTGTCGGGACCTGGATTGGAAAGTTGACCAGAGTCTCCTTGCCAAAATGAAAAGTACTAATGACGAAAAGTTGAAAGAATTAGAGGAAACCATTGAAGATGCTGAAAAGAATTTGGGTGAAATGGAAGTTAGAGAAGCCAACCTAAAAAAGTCAGAATACCTATGTCGGATTGGTGATAAGGTATTTTTTATATATTGAATTGCTTTACACCATTTTTCTGAAATTTTTGTTTCAAATGTACTTGGACAGTGAAGTTTGATGTGTAACACATGGTTGTTACATGAGCACTTTTGTGGTGTGTAATTTCTTTTCTTAGTTTGTAAAGTAGGTAAGTGAAATTCGATTAGTATTTCCTGTCATAGCAAATTAAACTTCTTCAACCACACATTTTTTTTTTGTTTACTTCTGTCATTTGTTCCTATCAAGACATTGAGGAATTTGGTCATTTATGGTTAAATGCAGAATGAAGGATAAGACCCATTTGTTGCTATAAATCATATCAGTAATACTAGTAAACTATCAGAGAGTTGCTGGTTCTGAACTTCATTTTCCTTAATCATTTGAAGAAACTTTTTACTTTATCTTAATGACATTGTTGGAATGTAGTTTTTAATACTTTAAAATTATGTATTTTGTTTCAGGAAGGAACACTATCATCTTTCAGAAAAACATATGACAAAACAGTGTCACTAGGTCATAGGTTAGATATTGTTTTTCATCTCATTCGTATTGGACTTTTCTATTTGGATCACGACTTAATAACAAGAAATATTGAGAAAGCAAAGAGGTAAGTAGGGTGAATTTGTCCGATACTGAAGTGGTAAATATGTGTTGTAGTTTTTCAGGATGACTTGTTCTCCTGGCTTGTTTTATAAACATTAAATACAACAGCCTTTATGCACTTTTAAATTTATCATTACTCAAGTTCTTCTTGTGGGACCTGTTAAGGGTAGTACTTAAATGAAGGAACAGAAACAATATATTTCCTCCTCCTCCTCCTCTTTTAAAGCATTGTCCAATACTTGCAGACTGAAAATAAAATTTAGTTTCAGCACACAATCTGTCATACAATTTTTTTTGCTTGTTTATTGCAGTTTCCAAGTGATGTGTGATAGTTATTGAAGCATACAAACTTTGTGGGTTGTAGGCTTTTAAGAAGTGTTTGTTTACGTTATGTTGTCACACAACTTATGTTGACATTAACAGTTATGCTAAGCTACTGCATTATGTTTTTATTAATAAGGAATTATCATAAATAAAGTTTTCAGAGCCATAATTTTAATAGAATATAATTTTTTGTGTATGTTCTTGTTTGTTGTGTTTAAATGGTATTTATTCCCGTTCACTTTCAATCCATAAGTGATGTTTGTTTTATGTGTCTGTAATACACAGAACAGTCTGCTGAAGATTTTCTTTGCCCATAGCCCAACTCCCAAGCTCAGTTTATCCTTTTTCAGCTGCAGATCAGGCTGTGTAGTTCCTTACCACAATTCAGTAACATTGCAGTCATCGCATATATTATAATCAGTTTCATATTGCAGTTCAAGTACTCATTAAAATTCATACGCTCACATTCAAAGAATGTGATGGGTGATAATGTATTCATCCAAAATAGCCTGTTATGAATGAAAATTTTCTGCGGTGTATGTGATGGTGCATTGTCTTGTTAAAAATATGCATAACTGTTTTCTTGTGTTGTTAATTCTTGAAAGAAGAGCTTAAAAATTTCATTCATATATTACTGAAGAGTTGTTTTTAGTGGATTTTGACTAGATTTGGTTTCGTGTCTTCTTGAGTTTACAGGATTTTATTTATTTATTTTAACATTCCATTACTGGTTTTTCATTTACACATGTTGCAGCCTCATAGAGGAAGGTGGAGACTGGGATCGTAGGAACAGACTGAAAGTGTACCAAGGAACATATTGCATTGTTATTCGTGACTTCAAAGCAGCTGCAAATTTTTTCCTTGATACTATTTCTACATTCACATCATATGAACTAATGGACTATGAGACTTTTGTTCGGTACACAGTGTACATCAGCATGATATCTCTGCCCCGAAATGAGCTTCGGGACAAGGTAATGTTGTTTTTTAAACAAAATAATGCAGCTTATGTGAGTAATCAGAGTAAATATTATTACATTTTAGGTACTATGCTGACATTTGTGTAAGTCACACCATATTTTACTGTACAAAATGTGTACTTTTAATATCAGGAATTTCAGACTCTTTTTACTTAAGTTGCAAATTAACTTCTTTACTTCAGATCATTAGCATATTTCAGTCTCTGTATTATTTGACCCATGTGCTTGTGAGTTTCTTTTCAAAATGTTGCTCTTTGATTTTTCACTTTGGTCTGGTTAGCAGGCGTGTACTGTGTGAGATTTCAGGCTTTCACTGCAGTGTAGTTGAGATCTTAGCTCTTCTGGGTCGTTGCATGGCATAGGTTGCTTTGCTACCGATGCTTCAGGACAGAGCGTTGGTCCCATGTTCAGGGGTGAAGATGTCCATCTCTGGCCACCAGTTCATTAACTTTTGCAACTGTTCCTGGATGTCACGTAGTTGACAGATGCCCAGTTCTTGGATCCTTTCAAGATCCTGATGGTCCTCTCTGAATCTTTTAAATGATTCAAAGATATGCATACAAGATGGAACTTTGTTTCTGTACACAATTTAAAGCATTTTATGTTTCTGTAGCTGTTTTCCTGAGTTTGAAACAAAACACGATGTTTGCTCACTGTTCCATGACAACAAAGTGAAACAGCTTACATGCAGGACTGTTATGGATGAATTGATTGGCCTAGAATTTTCTTGTTATTAATCCCTGGCAGTCATAATATGAGCAAACAGAAACCAGCTACAAGTGGTTTATGCACCAAATCATAATTGCACTATACGAGGTCTGTCCAAAAAGTATCCGACCTTGGGCCGGGAAAAAACAGTTCTGTATGTGGGTGGTTACAATACCTAATCCCCTTCAAAGTAGGCCCCTTGTGACTCCACACACTTAGCCCAGCGGTCCTTCCATCGCTGGAAGCAATTCTGGAAGGCTTGTTTTGGAATGGTGTGCAGCTGCGCCGTCGCGTTCTGTATAATGTCCTCGCGGCTGTCAAAACGGGAGCCTTTTAGCGGTGTCTTCAATCTCGGGAACAGCCAGAAATCACAAGGAGCCATGTCAGGAGAGTAGGGAGCCTGGCGAACCTGCGGAATGCCGTGCTTAGCCAGGAAACCCTGGATCAGGTGTGATGAATGAGCTGGGGCATTGTCATGATGCAGCTGCCAGTTGCGTGCGTCCCACAGCTCCGGTCTCTTGCGCCGAACTTCATCACGAAGATGACGGAGGACTTCTTGGTAGTACTCCTTATTAACAGTTTGGCCTAGTGGTGCGTACTCATGATGCACAACACCCGGTAATCGAAGAAAACAGTCAGTATCACCTTCACATTGCTCCGAACGTGTCATGCTTTTTTGGGCCTCGGGGATGTTGGATGCTTCCATTGTGACGACTGGACCTTGGTTTCCGGGTCATATCCGTACACCCACGACTCGTCACCAGTGATCACAGTCTTCAGGAACTCAGGATCCCTGTTGGCGCACTCCAGCATGTCCTGCGCGACCTCAAGGCGGAGTTGTTGCTGCTCCGGTGAAAGCAGCTTGGGCACAAATTTTGCCGCCACTCTTCGCATGCCCACATCCTCAGTTAAAATCGTGTTTGCGGAACCTCTGCTGATCCCAACCTCATCAGCAATTTCCCGGACGGTCAAACGACGGTCCTCCATGATCAATGTCCGCACTTTGTCAATGACATCAGCATTTCGGCTCGTTGACGGTCTCCCGGAACGCTGGTCACTGTCCGCCGACATGCGGCCATCTTTAAAGCGGTTGAACCACTCTTTAATTTGAGTGACCCCCATTGCATCATCACCGAAAGCCTGCTGAATTTTGCGGATTGTTTCCGCTTGGGTATCCCCAAGTTTCTGACAAAACTTGATGCAGTATCGCTGCTCCAAACATTCTGTCATCTTGAGCGAAACGAGAATGCGACGAACACGTGTTACACCACTTCACTATCTGGCAGCGACAGACGCATCCGGCGGTGTTGCGAGGCAGCAAAAAATCACGCATGCGCATGAAAGTCCCTTCTACCACTACGCTCAGTTTCCCCACCCTTTCGCCATTACTTACCGCGGGAAAAAATATAGTCGGATACTTTTTGGACAGCCCTCGTAGTGTCAGCCCCTGAACTCTATTGTTTGATGTTGTATGACTGCAGTTTCTGTTTGATGTGTCCCTATTCACTTGTGACACGTACTGACTTTATTTTGTGTATGAATCTTGTTCAAACTTGCTTTATAATCCATGTACAGAATTGTGAGAATATATATACATATTTTTTTTTTTTTGTGTTTCAGATTATCAGGGGATCTGAAATTTTGGAAGTCCTTCACACAAACCAAGATGTGAAAAGTTATTTGTTTTCCTTGTATAACTGCCAGTATGCTGATTTCTTTAAGAATCTAGGTATGCATATTAATTTTGAATAAATGCGGAAAACAGACTGTTAAATTTGAGTACATAATTCTCTGTAGCAATAAGTTTATTTAAATTCCAGTTGCAGATAATTATTTCTGATTTATTAGGACTACTCCTCTTAGGAGTGTGTGAATTCCTGCAGAGGCCGTATTAAAATTCCTATGTCTTGTCTGTGTATGTGTATTGGAACTTGAGAACCACTAAACTGATTTACATGAAATTAGATAATGGAGAATTTTATGAAAATTTTAATTTTCATAAGATTGGTCTAATTTAATGACCACTTTACAACTTCCCCTACATGCATTTGTGCACTGGCTGTTGTATTAGTCCTTACACAGCGCGTCATAACTGATAACTCTATCAGTGTTACAAAACCTTGCCTTATTTTATAGGCACTGCTGGAAATTACTCCTTTGTACCTTCAAGCATGCCTTGCAACATGTAAACGAGGTCTGTAATGCTTTCTGAAGTTTATGTTCAAGAACTTCAGCAATTATGTATTTCATTCTGGATAGATAATGATGGTGTGAGGGTTATTCTTGTACACTTTTCTCCTCAATTTCCATCAGAGAAAGAAGTCACAGTAACAAAAGGTCAGGTGATCCAGGCAGTGCTGTGTGTAGACACTAACCACATAAGCCATGGCTAATGGCATCACTTTGTTAGGGGCCTCTAAATATTTCGGAGGTAAGTAAGAAAAATAACTGAAATTGATATGCCTTAAATAATGTTCTGTACAAGATCCATTGCCAAAATTCCAAGCCCTGATCTACTTAGCCCATTGCACATCACATGCCATCAACTTCTCTTTTAGGACTGCTAGACTGCTTGTATATTCCACAGATGGCCCGTCTTCACCTTAGACTTCAAGTGTGTGGAGCTAGCCTATCAATGTACTCTAAAACCCTGTTCCACACTAGGCATCATCCCTAATAATCCCCTTATTACCACTTTCTCACCCTTACCCCTCCATATATATTACCACACTGGCTTGTAACCAGCCTAAATATTTGTGGTTATATAATTTGAGGATCATTTTAAAGACAACTTTTATTATATTACTGCTTAAGCAGAAAATTTTGGGAGGGTCAGAGAAAATTTGGTGGGTTGGTGGGGACGGCCTCATCTACCTCCCTCGGTACCTAACCACCACCACATTCACTTGGTCCTGTGCTAGTTCCTTTTTCGGTCTTTCTCAGAGCACTTAATGTTATACGTAACATTCAAGTACCCTATCTCTCTGTCTCTATGTATGTAAGTATATATATATTATATATATATATATATATATATATTATTTACAATGGGTACTGGGTCTCTTTCCCGGGGCTAAAGCGGCCAGGGCGTGGCGTTGACTACCCACCCCCATCTGTTGCCAAGGTTAAAGAAAGAGTAGAGCTATACCTCTGCTCCTCCTCTGGACCTTCATGGCCTGTGCTAGGGGTGAACCTTACGTATGTATGTGTGTGTATATATATATATATATATATATATATCAGTTTTTTGTTTTTACTTCCAGTAAATTTTTATTACAAGGCATCTTAAATCACGCATGTGCTCCCATCACTTGAATTCTATCAGGCACTCTTTTATGTCCAGGGTTGTGGTCTTATGATCATGGTAATGTACCTGTGGGTTCCATAAAACACTCAGTTTCTCTGCTGATTTAGGACTGATTCTGCATATGCCAGAGTGCCGTGGCACCATGCCATATAGGACTCTAGGGGCATGGACGTAAATCTTGACACTGTGTTAACCACAGCAGGAATGAAATGAGTAGGCAGATGCATGCTGTGGTGCTTGTATTGTTGGGGGAAAAAGTTACCAGTACCCAGTGTAAGAGTTTGGACAGGCTGCAGGGTCATTCTGGACTTGAAGGGGAATGTGAGTCAAATCCCTGTCCTCCAAGAAGTTACTTCACACCTGGTTACTTCTCTGGTAGCACTCCCAGCAGTATACCCAAGTTACAAATGCACTCAGATACACTGCCTCAACAGGTGGCAGAATAGTGATGGATAACCAGTATTCATTATTTCATTCTTTGTTCTAGCACATGTTGAGGGACTGTTAAGGCGTGATTATTTCATTTATCCTCATTATCGGTACTATGTGCGTGAAATGAGAATAATGGCTTATACACAACTACTTGAATCATATCGGAGTCTTACCCTGGAATACATGGCTGATGCATTTGGTGTTACTGTGGAGTATGTTGACCAGTAAGTATTGTTCATGACTGAAGAAGGATCTGCAAAGTTTAGTGGGGATTGAGTATGTTCATCATTGTAGCTGCCCAGTCTGCTTTAAAACATTACCATACAGTAAGACATCCTGTTGTGATGCGTATACAACAGATGAACAAAATAACTGTCACTCATAACCCTATTGGGCAATGTTCATTGTCTAATGTGTGTGACATGTTATGGCTTAACTGTAACCCACCATCATGCCCAGGTTAAAATGCATGAGAAAACCCTTATATACAACACATTTCTTCATTAAAATGACTGGGCTCTCAATCCTGCAAATTTAGCAGGTTGTTAATCTAGAATGTAAAGCTAAAACTGTATGAAAATTATTAAATTAAACTATTATATATTAAAATAATATAATAAATGTGTAATAAAATAAAAATACTTAATACTTATGCTACAGCTTTAATCTATGTTCCTCCTTGTATATGTATAGTAAATGGAAGTCATATGGACGTCTCCACAGGATGGTGAAACTATTTTTGTTAATACAGTAATACCCCTATTTAATGAATTGCTGGGGGATTAGAATATGTTTCACTAAATCGAGGTTTTCATTAAATGGAGGTTACATTGTTTATATGGAGCTATTGTTGGGACATGAAAAAATCATCACTAAATCCAGGATTTCACTAAATGTGGGAACATTAAATCGGGGGTGTTACTGTGTAGATAACGATACTCCAGCCTAGATGCATATGTTATTTTTCATGCTGTCAATTTCTTAGATGTTTCTGATTAAAGATCAGGATGTTAAAAAATTTATATATAACCTTCCTGTGTGTTGTGCCTCCACAACACATGAGAAGATTATATATTACCTAACCTATACCATGGCAGAAGCCTGAAATCTCACAAGTTACTGGGTTTTTCAACCCTTGGTAGTTATCATACTTGGGTTATTTCAGAAGTTTTGTGAATGATTTTATTATAATAATAAAATACTAGATAAAAATACTATTGATATTCCTTATGCTTACACATATGTCCTCTACTCAATGTAATAACCAGCACTGTCCACACACTTTTCCCATCTACTTGGTAAACGAGCAATTGCAGCTCTGTATTCGTCCTTGCTCGGACGCTTTAAAGAGCCAGTGACAGCAGTGTTGATATTGTCTTCCGATTCAAATCGTTTTCCCTGAAGATGTTCTTTCACATGTGAAAACAACCAATAATCACATGGGGCGAGATCTGGAGAGTAGGGAGGATGTGCAACACCTCCCAGCCCCAATGCACCAGATTTTGCACATCACGATGGCGATGAGGTGTTGCATTGTCCTGGAGCAAAATGGCACCACGCTTCAGCAGTTCTGGTTGTTTATGGCAAAGAGCCAGCCTCACCTTATCCTGCAAGAGTGAGCAGTAATATGGGCCATTGACCATGGTACCAATTGGCACGGGATGGTCAAGCACAAGCCCATTTCGGCTGAAGAACATGACATGCATGACTCTCAGAGCACCCTGACTGCACCGTGCAATTTTCTTCCTTGGTGATGTTTGGGCGATCCATTCAGTATTCTGTCGTTTCAGCTGAGTATCAAATGAATGTATCCATGACTCGTCAACCATTAAAATGCGATAGAGGAATGCATTGCCTTCATTTCTCCAATGCTGCAGATGGGTGGTGGCGAGGGGAACACGCATGGCTCTGAGTTAATTTAAGTACAGATTCCACCTTTCCACTCTTTGTTACTTTATTTGTTGGTCTGCATTATTATGGACTCTTTACATTTGTTTATTTCTTGCTAATTTTTTAGTATATTTTGTCAGATAATTTACTATGTCCTTCTGCCTTCCTGATCTAATAAATGGCCATCATTTTCCTCAGTTTTGTTAGGTGTCAGCTTAAAGTAGTGTCGGACCTGAAATATGTGTGATGAAGAGCAATTTCTGTTGTTTTCTTTTCAGGGAACTCTCACGCTACATAGCAGCAGGCCGACTGCATTGTAAGGTGGACAAAGTTGGAGGTATTGTTGAAACTAACAGACCAGATTCAAAGAACTGGCAATATCAAGCTACAATCAAGCAAGGAGACATTCTGCTTAACCGTGTGCAGAAGCTTTCAAGAGTTATCAACATTTAGAAGTGAGTGTGTGGTTGTTGTGGCAGTTAATGAAGTATTAACTAAGATTAATAATTCTTATATTTTAAGGACATGTAAAATACATTTAGCATCTGAATCCTTTTTTATTTTTCAATTAAACTCTTACATTAACCATATGTTACCTGACTGCTAAATATTAAAAATGGACACAGTATTGTTAATCACCTTCAAATTCTTATGTTCTGATATCTTCTGAGACATAGAATATCAACACACTTCCTATAAAACTCAGACACTTGACGACGCTACAGATATTGATACCAATGCCCTATATGTCAAGACAGCTTCATACTGGAAAGAGAATAAACAATTATTATTTTTTTAATAGATAACTTCATTTAACTGTGTAATGTACATGTTGCAGCCACAGATCTTTAAGATTGGTGTATGTTCCTCTAACCTAGATATGCTTTCCATTTCAGATCTATTTGAAAATAATTTGCAAGACAAGTGGTTGAAAATAAATCTTGTATTATGAATTGTTAAGAACTACAGAGAAACTTGTGCCTTTGCTGGTCCACTGTATTTTTACTGATTTAAACCACAGTAAATGTTTGACTCTGCCCCATCCTTCTGTTTTAGTTATCCTTATCTAATCTTTATAATGTGTTGTGAGGAAGGAAATGTCTATTCAGCATAATATTGTCAATTTCATATACCACACTGCAGAAATGACAGCAATGACAAACAATCTTATAGATGAAAGTCACATTTTTTTAATTATGTTCTCTCCTTTTGAACAGAAAATACAATTTGCTTCAAGTAAAAACCATTCTGTCTCATTTGTAAAGGAAAACATTATAAAAGTGGTATAATGTCAGTTTTAAATATTAAATGTGTTTATTTTTGTTACACACCACATTTGGTATCCAGTCCAGTGCAGATACAAAAAATACTGTTCATATGGACTTCTTTGCATGTTATATAAACACAGCATCAAGAAACGTTTTCATTTTAGTTGTGAGATAAACACATATTGAGCTGCACATGTAACATCCCACACCTAAGACAAATTTCAACCTTCATAAGCTACAAACTGAATTTAACTCACATTTGTAACTACTAATAAAGTGTTGGATCCAATGTTGCTATTATTGTTGATATGTATTTTATCACTACAATCTAGCCAAAAGCTTAATGACTCTTGGTATTATACCTTAGTAATTTTACTTCCAAACATTACACTGAAAGGGTTTTTTACAATTTTTCTCCTTGGAGAATAGTGATATAAAAGTTCTTGAAAATGATAGGTACAGTTTCTTCACTCAAGAAATTAAGGCTTGGTTTCAAACTTGCGAATGGATTTCTTGTGGGTGGTGTAATTATCTCAAGAGAGTCAATAATATTTTGTATTCGTTGAAGGTCAAATGGCAGTTCTTTTTCTGTGTATTCAGTAACAACTACGGGAATGTCTGGTTCTTCCAACATTGCCTTAATGGTTGGAGACCAAGTATCTTTTCCCTCAAAATCTGTTAACCTATAAAGACCAGCATTGAAAGCACAGATAAGACCAGGTTTCTGATAGTCTAAAGACGTAAAAAAATTATGGTACAGTGTTTTCCAGAATTCATAAATAACCGTTCTACCATCTGTGTTGCATTTGATACATGTTTCTTTTTTACCTAATGTTTGAATTAATTCACTTTCTGTCTTGAGTTCTGGTCCAATAAAAACAACTTTTAATGTGTTGAGACTAGGTATTAAATGCAGTAGGAACATTTCCCATTTTTGCAGAGTATCAACTTCGAATTGCATTTCTGCTCCTACCAAATGTATGGTAAGTGTCTTAATATTCTCAAGATGGAAATTACACTGCTGGAGAGAGAACAGAACAGTTAGGGGACATGTTGCTATATCACTGAGTGCAACCAAGTTCAGTCTATGCAACAGTAATGATTTTTCTGAGACAGTATTAGTATTTGACAGGAATGTTTTCATGTCACCAGTCAGAGGAGCATACTGCTGCACTGACCTGTCTGGTAATGATGGCTGTATAATTCCATGACGGTATTGGTATAAAGTAATATCACGATAAACTTGAAATTCTTTGCACCAAATGTCATGGTCGGTTTTTAAGTGACTAAGCTTACAGTAACTTACATGATGGCACTTTTGACAGGTATTTAGCTTTTGTGTGTCAAGTTCATAGCAAGTGTGGCACACCTGTGGATAGTAAATCATCTCTTTTTCCCACAGATATAATTCACGCCCTAATTCCTTTTCACATTTATTTATGCAGTGACTACGGTAGTAACGATATTCATCTGGTGAAATTCCCACAGCCTTCCCAAATAAATTTGTCATTCTGTTTTGTTTACATATTTTTGAGATAACCTTGCACAGATCCTTGTGAGCAGCCCAGTGTTCCTTCTGGTGGTCTTTTGAACAGTATGATATCATTTTACAGTTACTGCATTTTTTCAAACTACCGCTGGAGCTTGCTAATGACTTGCATACATGACATACATTGGTTAAGAATATATGCCTTTGAATTAGTTTATGTTCCATTTCTGATTCATCATCTACTGTTGAAACAGTATTGGTAGGTTCTGGTGCTTGCACACAAGGTGTGATGTCAGGGAGTCTGCCAGAATTGTCGTGTGACACTCCAAGCTGTAGATCTGTTCTGGTCAGATGTGTCAGATGTTCTTTGCTTAATGTAGCAGACACTTCATTGTTGTCCTGTGTTGAATGAGCAGATTTAGTTTCATTTGGTTCCTCTTTTATGAGTGTTGTTTCTGAATTATATTCAGTTTTTTAAGTTTTCATTTTGTTTCCCTTTTGCATCCATTGTTTCAGGATCCATCTGAAATTCTGTCTTGTCCTCCTTGCAACCACAAGTTTCATTAGCTTCATACTCTTCTCGCCTTAAGTCTCTTTTGTTTCTTTCTTGTTCAGTGTTTTTTCCTCTATTTTTCCTGCATTTCTTATTTTTCTGCTGTGCTTGGTCATTTATTGCTTCTTTGTTAGTTGTATTGACCAATAAATCAGTGATGCTGTTTTGTGTATGTTTACTCTTGTGCCTTTTTACATTTTTGTTGCAAGAAATTGAGGTATTTTGGTTCGTTTGATTACGTCTGAAATCATGCATAGTACTTTGTGCATGAATGCTAGGCTTTGATTTTTCACTTGTTTCTGCTTTCATGTCAATTTTTATGTCGTTATTTGTTACTACTGGTTTTGTTTTCTTTTTACACACTTTGTTGTAACTTTCTTTGGAAGTAAATATTTTATTAGTTTCTCCATCAGCTTTTATAATTGTTAATTTTTTGTCTGTGTGATTGATCACACCATCTCCCTTTGCTTGTGAATTATTTGCGTCAGTTTTATTTTCATGTATAGTCACTTTGAATTTTCTTGATTGTTGGAAAAGTGATTGTATATGAAATATGGCTTTTATGTGTTCCTTTATTTTCCTGTTTATCATTTGAATCCATTGTTTTATCATTGGCTTTTGCTGTTCTTTTACTTCTTAAATTTTTATCAACCCTGTTAAATTCTTCATAAATTCTTCATCTTTCTCAGTAGCCAGTTTTTTGTCAGGAATCTGAACATCTTCTGTGTCAGCACTTTCCTCTGTGCAGAATGTATTAGTGTTATAGCTAAGTGGCTTGGATGTTTTAACTGGAATCTCTTTCAAAATTTCTAATGCAGTATTATCAATTTCATGTGTTTTATGAGATGAATCACCAAAATGTCTTCTGGTTTTGTCCAAAACATTCTCTACAACATGAGTTATATATACTGGACCATGCTGTTTATTGCTGCTAGAACATTCTTCATCTGGACTTTTAGATGGTCCTCCCTTATTAGGTAGAACTATTGATGTCAGTGGTTTGGACACAGCAGCAGACTTATGTTTGAAACTGATGTATCCAGTGATGTGTATTGTTTGGCTATCCTGACTTCAGTAGCCTTACTTGGCATCTCTTTGATTCCAGCCTGAACACAGACTTGTATCTTCTCAGTAGTGTTGCTATCTCCTACAAGAGACAGTGATTCATTTCCTGACATACTTGATGCAGCAAGGATCTTTTGTGCTTCAGTATTGGTAGTTAATGAAAGTACTGCAGCTTCTTTACCAAATTTTGAAACCTCAGCTCCATGATTAATAGCATTACTAAGTATATTTTGTGTTGACTTGTTGTACTGGTTGTGACATCATCCTCTTCTGTACTTGCACCACTTGCATTGTTAGTGAATTTACTGGCTCTTCTGTCTTTGTCACTTCATTCCTAGCTACATGTTGCCTGTCATATCCTGCTGATTGGTAGGTCCAGCTGTCTGTGTTGAATTTTGGGTGTCATTTAACAATGGTGTTGACACCAGCAATACCTCTGGCTTCTTTCCAGGTCAGATACCGAACTTTTCCTATGACCTATTTCATTTCCGGTCTTCATTGGGTTTTCTTGACTTATTGTAGATTGTGAAGGCATTGTAATATCCTGTGATTGTAGAAAATTGAAGTTTGTTGTGCTTTCTTTACATTTTCTTGATTTTAAAGTGGTAGTTTTAATACAGTCTGTAGGCTGTGAAATATGTCTCTTGGATTTATATTTTCATATGACGTCCTGTTTTTAGAAGTACGATATGAATCAAGATGTCTTTGTGTCTCTTTTTTGGTGGAAGTCACAGTTACATTTTGCTGAACTATAATATGTGATAGTCCTGTTACAGGTGGTGCTGCTTCTGCTAATGTACTTGGTGTTTCAGTAATTTCTGTCTCAGATATATGTGAGATTGTGATTTCTCCTGAATCATTGCTTTATTTGCTTCTTTTTTGTCTGAAACGTGTCTGAATTTTATGTTTTTTGTCATTCTGTTTAATCGAACACTTGTCCTTAGAAGACATTAAGTGATTTTTATTTTTGTGTAACAAATTATGTAATTCTGTTAAATCTGTATGTAAAGGATCATTCAGTGTTTGTGGTGTCATTGATATTAAATTTGGCAGTGTCATTTCAGTAGTTGATAACACGGATGTGGGAGATATTCCACAGCAAATGATAGTTTCGGTATTGGTGTTCTCAGTTGCTTTTCCAGAACATACTTCAGCTGGTGATGTGTCGTGCAGCATTACCACATCTTGTGCACATGACGTTGATTGCTGTCTGTTGGAATCCTCCTTTCGTTTTCCCATTGTCTGTAAATATTGGACAATAACCGTGATATCAGGGATTTAAATTACTTATTACTGAAGTGTACTGCAAGGAATACAGAGCAGTTTTTTATCAGTATTAGACAGGTCCCAGCCAGTTCAAGTCAGTTCATATCTTCAGATTATTTCTGTAGGATACGTTTTAATACCACATTTAGCTGAATGTAAGATGATCCTGTATATAATATGACCTTCCTTCACAATACTCAGTTTTCAGGTAAATACCTATGCAGAAGATGTTTCATTTTGTGCATGATTTTTAGGTGACCCCCCATTTGTCAGGTGATGAATTAGAAGAAATTTCTCATCTTATTTTCAGGTAAATAAGGTATTATATTCCTAACTGCTTAGGTTTCTTTTTGACTGTTTCCACATTCTTCAGTGTCTGTCATCATGCAACGTTTTGAATCCCCCACCCCACCCACTTAATCTGTCTCTAAATACTGATCATTTTGTATAGCTTTAATATTTAGTGCCTTTGAAGCTGTTGACAAGAGATCAGTTTCTGAAGTAATTCCTCCATCTAAATACTATTCAATTCAAAAAGTAATTAAAAAATGTTCAACAACAACTGCATTGTAAAACATTTCTTTTTGTGTAATTAAAATTTTTTTAACTTGAAAATCAACTGAGTTATTGTTATTTGAAAAACATGCGTTTCCTCTGCCGCACCCTGTATTATTGTGAACTTTGCTTTATTGCATTGTTTATTCGCAACACTTTAAGTCTGGTCTTCTTTTTCAATATGCATAAATCTTTTCAAACTGATAATTTTGTCCATTTCCTATTTAATTAGTAGTTCTGGCCATTTGTGTTAAGTTTTGCATATATTTTCCACGGTAAAATGTCTGTTTAATTGGATTGTGGATTTTTTATGCTGGAAGTTGAAGACTGTGCAAGCTTTTATGGTAACTAGATGATAGTAGGCTGAATTTTTTTCATGTTTTCCTCTTCATTTTAATTTTTTGGCACAGTGCACTGATTTATAATCATTTCTGTATTCAAGAAAGGAAAGTGTTCTATTTAACAATGCTGTGAATTGCTGAGATTAAATAGATGCATGAAATATGGGTATGGAGCACTGTGGATTGATACTAGCCAGCAGAAACCGAGTACTTGGTGTCAAACATGTCTCACATGGACTGGCATGGAATCAAACCCAGGCCTGTGTTGTGAGAGTCCACCAAACTAACCACCTGAGCCATGACATGTCTTCTGTATTCATGTTATGCTAATTAAGATAAATATATTTTCTGTATAATTAAACTCCTAAGTTTCCATGCTAGAATTACAACCTAAATTTTTTGGGTCAAGTACGAGTGCAGCTCTTGAATGTATCTTTCAGAAATTTTAATATTTATAAATAGATGAATAAATGTGAAATAAATGTCTATGTTATCTATCACAATCCCAGATTTCGTGTTCCTATTTAACAACACTCTAGGACTGAAAGTTGCTTCATGAAAATGAAAGTTGGAATTTGTGACAGATTACAGGGAAACTGGCCAGAATTTTGTGCAATTGTTTGTTATTTATTTAATGTTGCTTTCTCAGGTGGAATTCTTTTATGGCATTGAAAGAGAAATGGTCATGTTCACATCGTAGCAAACATAACGAAATGATATTTGCATGTCTTGTCATCAGAATACAAGACAAGATCATGCCATGAAGATAGCTAATAAATTCTTTGAAAATGTGGCAAAGTTTGAATTTTGGAAATGACACTAAAACTAAAATTACATTTATGAAGAAATTAAGAGCAGTTTAAATTGGGAGATTGCTTGCTGCCATTTGGTCCAGAATATGTTGTCTTCCCATCTGCTTTCTAAAAACATAAAGATTAAAATACACAAAATTATATTTTTACTTACTGTTTTTGTTTGTGGAAATGGTTCTTATTGTGGGATGAAATAGGCTGAGAACGTTCACAGACAGGATGCTGAGTAGAAAATATTTCTACCTTGATGGAAGGAAATTGACAATGTGGGTCTTCATTATTTGTATTCCCTGCCAGATATCATCAGGATGATCCAGTCAAAGAAAATGAGACGCTTGGGGCATGAGAAATGCATACAGTTTTGTAGGAAAATCTGAAATAAAAGTCACATTCGAAAGACATAGGCATAGATAGAAGAATAATACTAAAACGGAACTCAGTGGTAGGGTCTTAGCGGAAAGGTGTAGAGTTGATCCGTATAGTTCACAATAGGGACCCATGCTAGGCTCGTTTGAACACGGTAATGATGTCTTTGGGTTCAATACAAGACGGGAAGTTTCTTTACCAGTTGAGCAACTGTTAGCTTCTCAAGTGGGACTTCGCTGCATGGAATTCGTTAGTTGCCTGAGGAAACTGAACATACATTACGACTGCAGCTCACATCCATGTAATGGGAAACTGCGAGCAGTGTTTGAAGGAGGAAATTTGAAGTGCCGTCCGTAGAATTGGTATCCTACAGAAGGCGGCCGTTTGTACATCTTGTTTGTAAGCTCCAACGTCGGGAGCCAAAACGCTTGACAACCTAGTACAGATTGGCTGCCACGTCATACACGTTTTCTATATTAAATTGTATCATGCTTATTCCTTTAAAAAATACCTTTTGTACAAAATTATTATAGGAAGATTAATCACCATTATTTTGTAGACTTTATCGCGCGCGCACGTGTTTTTAATAATCAGTTTCAACCCTGGGAAACCCCGGGTATAGTTTGAATAGGTGGCTGGCTGGGCCTCAGAGCCGGTCTGGACGCTTTGGAGAAGAGAGAAATCTCCGGACCCTGCCGAGAATCGAACCCCGATTCTCCGTCATCCAGCCCATTTCCTAGTTATTATACTATACCCACTATGCACACATCCGTGTTAGAAATGTGTAAGTTTTTTGTTGCTTATTGAAGCTTTTTATTTAACGAAAAAAAGTGCCGACACCTCGTGATTATGTATTTAGTGAGATCCTACGCCCGCAATAACCACTGGTTTGCTAGGGGAAGATCAATAAGATACAAAGACCCACTGAGTTATTCATCACTGACTGACTACCCTTTTACCTAACTGAGCAAACACGGCAGAATTTACAATTGGTTTTATTAACACATAATTTGCAAGTGTCAGTGCCAAATGAAATGGGTCACCTGCTGCACTGAATGGAACGTAGTCTCGCAAGCCAATGAAAAGGTGCATCGTACGTAGTTCTTGGCATCTTCCGATGTCTGGCAGTTAATTCTATAGTGGTCATGCATAGAGGCTATACAAAAATAGAGTCCTGGTCCTTTATCTAGGGACCTAGTGCTGACGACAGGTGACATCATTATCCTGTCTCAGCAGTGCTCTTTCTTTCTAAATGTATTTCCCTTATCTGTGTAAGAAGTCAGCCAAGAAAAGAAGCTCCCTGGTAGGCTTTCGCTTGAAGCCGCAAGCATCTTCCGTTAGGGACACGAGTCTTAAAGTTGTTCGTGTCCGTAATCACCTCAACATGATGGTGTGTAGGGGCTTGGAACTAATAGCACGCATTTTGGGTGTCAGCGACTGATCATCTTCACGCTGCGGCCGCCTTGCTTCCTTTAGATAGGAAACTGGGTGCGATCCACAGCCGATCTGATTGTGAGGACGAAGAGCAAATTCTCTGTTTCGCCTGCAATCGAACCCCGGTCGTCACTATTTATTGACTTATCTATCTAGCCCGCTGTTTATCTGAGTAGTTTATGTGAAACCTTTCAACTTTAGTTGTAGAGCATGGAATGGGAGTATTATTTGGACGATGAATTAGGAAGGACGTGAAATGAAGTGGCCGTGGTCTATTTCAATGCACCATTTCAGCATTTACATGGAGGGACTGAGAGAAGTAGCAAGAAAACCCAGTCATGATATTCGGTCTCTGGGCAGAAAATAGAACCTCGGACCTCCTGAATATAATGCAGGCATACCAAGCCAACCGACACTTACCTTCAAGTAGAATTTTCGCAGGACTGCAGTTAGAGGTAATATAGTCTAATTAATTCCGGTGCTGCTGGATTTTAACGTTTAATTGATAATTTAAATTTTGTGGTTTAGTGGTTTGAATGTTTTGATTTTGGCTTTCCATTTTTCGCTTCTGACATTTTCGTAATTTTCTTTGCCGGGGGTGAAGCGGCCGGAATATGAACTAACCACTCACCTCCATCTAGTGCTGAGGTTAAGAATGAGCGAGCCTATACCTCTACTCCCCTTATATGCCTTCATGGCGTGGACGGGGACTCTTTCTTACCTTTTGATTGCACGACAATTTTAAGAAAATGCTCAAAGTAGGCGATTACCGCTTTCTACCACGCCCTTCCCTGTTAACCATTTACAGTCGCCCCATTTGCCACATGCAATGGGGAGAAAGCGAGAGCTGTTAAATAAATTAATAAACAGCGAAAATTGTCCAGTCGTGCGTCAGATATTAAATGGCAATTTCTTGTTATGTCATGCTTCAGCCCCGGTGACTTCTAATACAAATCCACTGTCGCTTATTTCCAATTGCTTCACGTGTTAACCTTTGCCACATCGTTGAAAACAGCGCGCGCAGAGTCCCAGTACTACGCGCAGTTATACACGATACACATCACATCCACGGCAGACGTTTTCTTACGAGAAATCGTGACTGCTACACGTTCTACCGTGTGATTACAGTAGTTCCCTGTGAATGATATAACAACAGTAAACATTCGAGTTGCAGTAAAGTGTGGGAGTCACGAAGTCTATCCACAATTTTAATACTCAGCGAAATAAAAATAACATTTATTAGAATAAGACAAAGAAGACAATAAGCTTTCAGTCTGTTTCAAAACTCCATTACAGTTTGAAGAATGTGAACCGATAGATAAGCAGAAGATGCTTAGGATCGGAACAGCGATAACGCTCATGTCTCGCATATCCGAAGCATTTTGCCCAACAGCCAGACGGATAACATATCTCTGGACTCAGAATTTATGGTTTTCTTCTGTCCGTGTGGTCCCTCTTAGAATGTGCCCCAATCTCTTCCCCCATATAACTCCCAATTAATGTCCCAGGGAGCCAGGATAGCGTCGGTATAGTGACAAGGCTTCGGGATGGACAACAGACGAATCGTGGTTCGATTACCGGGGGGACAGATATTTCTGTACTCCAGAGCGCCCAAACCGGCTGTGGCCCCCATCCAGCCTCTCATGTAATGGACGCTGAGAGTTATGTCCCCGGGGTAAAGCGGCCGAGGCGTGAATTTGGCCATTCAATTCCGTATAGTGTCGAGGTCATTAACGAGTGAAGCTATACCCCCGCCTCAAATGCCTTCATGGGGTGTAGGGGGATGAATTTATCTTAATGGGTGAGAACAGCTGTTTCCGTCGGACCCAGTGGAGTACGCGGTACAACAATAACGTTACATGTGTGTTGGGCCTCCTCGCCCTTCTGAGGACGGGACAAGATCCAGTGCTCGAAACGTTATATTTATCTGAAACAAGACTATAGGCAAGTCCAGAAACATGTTGAAGTATGAGGAAAGAATGCCTGTCGGGAATAAAACTTCCAGATTATTGTCACTGTTCTAGAGTCTGTTGTTCTCCACAGACTCACCAAAATCTATAGGAAACTACAGTACTGCGAAGTTAGAAAATATCTAGAGTTAAATTCGTTATGACTCATGTCCTCACCAAATATCATACGTGTGATGGGCAGGGCATGTGGCATGTATGAGAGAAAAAGGTGCATACAAGGGTTTGATGGGGAAACATGAAGGAAAGAGCCACTTACAAGACAGGCGTTGGTAGGAAAATAATATCAAAATGGGTCTTAAAGAATCGTTTAGGAGTGTGTGTACGGGATTCATCTGATTCAGGACAGGGACAAGTGCGTGGCTTTTGTGAACACGGCAATGACCTTCTGGTTCCATAAAATGTGGGTAATTTCTTTGCTAGCTGAGGATCTACTAACGTTTTCTAGAAAGACTCTGATCCGTGGTGTTAGTTACTTGTGTAATTAGTTAGGCCTCATTTCGACCGAACGTGGCGGTTAAATACGTAATATCTCCACTGCTGTTTATTATTATTTTTCCTCGAAGCAAGTAATCTTCCGGATATCCTTCCTACTTCATTAATTAGCGTCATTTGATGTTATACCGCTGTGCAGTCATCATTAAATAGTTCAGCAATGAACTGCGGCAGGGAACGTGGCAAATAATTACAGGAGAAAGAAAATACAATACAGCTTGCAGCAGAGGAAAGGCGCACAGTTAATTTCACACATCCAACTATTGTGTCATCCCAAGAGCTATGGGTGACGTCAGCATCTTAACGATGCTGAAGCTATTGATTGGCTAAACGTAGTTCGGGATAGAACGTCCGACGGCTGTTTTTGTTAAATGCCTTCAAGTGTGTAGAAATGACAGCAGAAATTATGAATAACAGGGTTTCGATGTGAAACGTGAGGGAAAGAAACCACTTTGAAGACCTGGGAATAAATGGGAGGATGAATATTAGAAAGGATCTTGAACCTTCGGTTTCCGTAAAATGCGGGGAATTTTTTGACTGGCTGAGAAACTATTAGCTTATCAAGAAGGACTCTGCTTCATGGAATTAGTTAGTTACTTAGTTAGGACACAACACAGTGACAAACACCCACACGCAATGTGGCCCTCTTTCTAAAAAAAAAAAAGCCATACCTTCGGTCCGTGATTTTGTGATGATTCTTAAAATGCCCTTAAGGAAAAGATACTGGAAATTGAAAGAGGAAGCACTAGATCGCACCCTGTGGAGAACTCGCTTTGGAAGAGGCTACGGACCTGTCGTAAGACAGACTACAGAATTATAATTAATTAAAATGCATAACTGAATTGCCTGATCTTTATTCAGCATATTGAAGCCAAATAACTTATTTCATTTAACGGGGATAAAGTGGCTGGAGCGTGATACTGACGTTGGTCCATGCCATGGCTCCGGCGGTTAATCGTCGGGCTGTCACCGTGGAGGCCCGGGTTTAATCCCGGACCAGTCCATGTGGGATTTGTGGCGGACTTAGTGGCACTGGGACAGGATTCTCTCCTAGTGTTTCGGCTGTGCCCTGTCAGCAGCATTCCACCAGTGCTCCATACTTAATCGTTCATCCATCACCAACGCTAAGCAAACTGACAGCGTCGTTAAATAACACACGTAACAAATGCTGCTTACCACTCACCACCTTATTTTTAAAGTGGTATTCGAAGATAAGCCGATTCCAGTGGCCGTGCAGTCTAAGGCGCGGGTCTGCGGCCGCTCGCTTACTAGGTCGTGGGTTCGAATCCCACCGGGGGCATGGATGTCTGTCTCTTCTGAGTGTTGTGTGTTGTCAGGTAGAGGTCTCTGCGACGGGCTGGTCACTCGTTCAGAGGAGTCCTACCGAGTGTGGTGTGTCTAATGTGTGTGATCATGAAACCTCGACACGAGGAGGCCTAGGCACCCGAAAGGGGCTGTTGAGCCACAGGAAAAAAAAATTCGAAGATAAACTATAACTTCAAAGCCCTGCGTGATCCACAGTCGAAACTGTATGGTCCTAATAGGGATTCCTAACCAGTTTCCTGTGACAGTACGTTATTCCTTAATATGGTAGACAGGTCACTTTTTTCACATGAAAGTTACCGCCTAGACGAAGAGCCACGCTCGAACTAACCTGGAGCCATAGGTAGCTCTCGAGCCACTGCATGAACACTTTTGTAATATAAAATCGTCACGTGTTATATATGCATTTCTGTCGCATTAAATATAATGGATTAATTGAAAATGGCAGGGTGTTAAAATGGGACAAACTTTTATCAAAATGAACTCTGGCCGATATTAGAATTTCACAGAGGGCTCTGTTAAGCACGTGGAGGTCTGGAAATGTCGTCATTTTGTAACAAGAAGCAAACATCGAGAAACACGAGAAACCGTATTAATTACGTGCAGTAAGCATGGCACATTCATGAATACTGAATTGAGTACCAGTGTGATACATTTAGTTGGTTATATTAAGCGGAGGGTCACAGTAGAAAATAATCTGAAAACTATCAATATATAAAGTACTTTGCAGAAGCTTTGCTTGGATTCTAGCACCTACCGAAATCAATGGGTTTCTTGGAACTCTTCCGAAGAGATGCTAACTGCAACCAAATGATGATAAAAAAAAATCAAGTGATTTATGAGAGGGGCACATATTCGTGGGGGGGGGGGGGGGTGGAAAGTTTGTACCACAAGTTAAATTCTCTTTAGCATTTTCAGGGCCTGTAAGTGGTCAAACACAAGGTAAAAATTTTGTGTTGTCATCATATTTGTAATTTTTAAACTTAAAAAATATTTATTTCAATTAAAGCGACAGTTAGTGATACAGAGTGACGATGTGGATGAATCTGATACAGTAGTAGAGCATAAATACGGGGGGGGGGGGGGGGGCTGCGCTGAGGCTATATGTAATTTATGTTTGATTTTAAAAACTGTGTTGTGAAAATCATGTCACAATCCCCTGAGCCGACAGTCTAGTTAGGTTACAAGGAAAATTAAAACTAACTGAAAAAAAAAAAAAAATCTGCATATTCATAAGTTTTTATTATATTTTTTCAATATTCCAATGTACTAGTCACCAGCCGATTTCGGTGGCTGATTTAGGCTGAAGCGTAAATCCCGTAAATCCCTTTTATATCATCGTGTCTACAAAATACGTATTTTTAAAATTTTGCTTTGGGGGATGGTTGCAGCCTGGCAGCGCCCCCCCCCCCTTGGGTGCGCCAATAGTATATTAAAATCGCCCTGAATAGGCTATTCATGTAGGTAGTTAAATATACATTTGAAATTCGCGACATAGTGTTTAACAATACGTATAATCTGGGTTAGATTATGGGTTTAGAAACACTTGATAAGTTTATCTGGGTTTTCCGTAGTTGATATCTACAAATGCGGGATGGCACCGTAAGACTGTAGCTGGCTCTTTTATTCTCAGCCTTCCAACTTTATAGCTGCACTCTATGTAAACTACAAACCGTGTACCTCTGTGAGGGTCAGTGGGTCAAACTGAGTTTTTACTGGGCACCTACCTAATAAGAAGGGTAACTTACGCATTATTTAAATACGTGTTTGCTATTTCTTGTGTCAGGTGATATTTTAGCATTATATTAGTGCATTAACAACATGAAGAATATTGGTATTAATTGCATAGAATAAAGAAAGAAACTTGGCTATGCCTTGTGCAATCAAACTTTTGTTTGCTTTGAATGTTGTTCGAACTGGACACGAACTAAGGTTCTGTAGACATAAACCGCACGAGCAGCAGTGTAACTGCAGAACTATATAACCGAAAGATTCCAATTGTAATTTACCTCTACCATTTTGCATTTTTTGACTAAATATACGCTAATTTTAAATTCCGTACACCAATTTGATCAAGAAGACCTAACGTATTTTCTTCTGACGATTTTATCTTTAAATAACTGTGATAACGTAATCTGTTTATGCTATTAAATTATATCGCATTTGATACATGTTACGCCAAATTTCACAATTTTATTATGAATACGGAACATGATGGTAAGCTACATGAGCAATTAATGAATTCCAAATCACTTGTAATTCCTTACCTACTGAAAACAGTAACAGTATTCAGAACTCTTTCGGAATCCTTCTGCTGACTCTTTAAGGTACGAATTGGAACTCGTTGTGTGTCTGACTGGTTACAACAGAGGACCAGATTGTACCTCCAACATACACTTCATTGAATAAGTTTTCAGGGAGTTTTAAACGACGCATGCGCACATTTCTATACCACTAGACCTTTTACACTCGGCCTGCCCAGTTAACATTAAATTATACAACTTTCCGAACATAGCAAGTGATACAGACAGGCTATTTATTCTCAACACAAATTTGGACAGTTGCCTTGTTGTGAAAGTGCAGGTGCTCATCGAAATTCCCACGCCATAATTTTGATTAAATTGATGATCTGTATGAACTATTTACGCATAGTCGTATTGTAGAACTAAACCTTCATGTAATAAAACAATCTTGAATCATATGTTGGCTTATATTGTTTTTGTAACTTCAGGTATATTTCTACTCTAATTCCTGGTAATGTTGTTTCGTAAAACATACACATTTTTACGTTGATCCTCTTTTGAGATTTTCGCACCATGTAGCAGTAGGCTGTGTTAGCAACACACGTTACGAAACCCCAAAAATAGGATCTACGTTAACACATAAATACCGAGAGAGCTTAAAATTCTCTTCCTGTCCATAATGTAGTTAGTATACCGAATGGACTACCCGGCTTCTTTGAAATTAGGTGTTGTCCCTGTGCTTAATTAAGCGCCAAGCTATGAAGTAATGTGCTAGAGTGGTCTTCCTCAACATGAATTATAAGTTTTCAGTTTTTTAACGGTGAACACAACGTGAAATTACGAATTATAAACTTTAAAAAATTAATTATTTATTTTATTTATTGTTATTCTTCTCAATGATTTAAGATTTGTTGAGCACATAAAATGTGGCCGCCCACACCCCACTTGTAGTATTCGTTTGGCTGCCCACTTTGCTGATCGTTTTACTCTGCCGCCCGGGGCGGCTGCACCACTCGCCATCCTTCTCCATCCACGCCCCTGTGTATGCACTAGATACAATACTTACTGAGTATCTCTTCATGTTTCGGCAAAATATTTTGCCGTCAACAGGCGAAAATTTACATACAATTGTAAATGGCAGTGGAGTTGGTATTGCATAGGTGTCATAATATCGAAAATTTTATTAGAATTTTCACACGGAAGAATATTCACGGTATAGTTCATGATTACATCGTCGTTACACTTTGTGCAGCAGAAGTGACAGTGGACATTTACGAAGTTTTTTAATACCTAATCTGCAATCATCAACTATCCAATGAATATTCGTCCGTGCGTCAATTTTAGTGGATTAAATCGATATTATGACATTTTGTGCAATACAAAAATGCATTCTAATTTCCCATTTTGTGTAGACTCTCCTCTCGTGATAGCAAAATGAGTTACCGAAACTTACAGCGAGACTGAACGAGTATTCTGGCACATACAGAGAGTTATATTAGACCGAGACTAACAAGTCATGATGCAAAAATGTTTAATTACATTTGTTTCGGGTCCTGGTAGCTGCAGTGCCACTGTAATGGATATATTCACATATCACATATAATATACATCTGACATCTATGGGTGGAGTTTTTGACGTGCAGCGAATAGATCCTGACAAGTACTCGTATGGGCTGAGTTTGAAAGTACATGAGATGACAGCGTGTCACAGTGTGTGAGGTCACAAAAAATTTCGCTTTCCTCTTCTTTTATCCACCAAAATATTGATCAGAGTAAGTTCTGCATGAATGACTGTGCTTCTAACCTAAACTACTTCAGTCGCAAATTTCATAATTTTCTTAGAGATACATGCATCTAAAATGCATACCAGCCATTGTATGATAGTAGTAGAAGATGATGGCGATATTATTACCATCACTGCCACTGCGTAACCCTGCTTTATACAAACAAACCGAAAGCCTAACCTTGGAATGAAAGGAAGCAAAAACAAGCTATTTATTATTATTATTATTATTATATGTTTGTTAAGAAACAATAATGTGTAGAACGGTTAGCGTCTGAAGAACTGTAAACAGCCAACAGAAATAAACCTTGCCGTTATCGTGAGATACCGAAGCCTCGGTGCTAGATAATCTGTGCCTCGGTGGCACGGTTATTGTCACGGATAACAGCGATTTTGCATACAGTGCAAGGCTCGGTAGCTTTCTTGTAGTGTCTTTTGTCTGTGGTCCACATGTTCTGATCTATGTTCTTTAGACTTGTGGGACATTATTTTGTGTGAGAAATGTGGTGGGTGGCAGCAATTCTTTCATCTCTCAGTGCAAGGACATAGAAGTCACAAAAGAGGGCTCTGCTATCGTGTTTGAAACTGCTGTGATTAGCTGGTATTGACGTGAATGATGTGTGAGGTGTTGATTTTAAGACGTAGGCATTGTACTGTCTAGTCTAGAAAATTAAAAATCATTGTGATGTATGTGCCTTAGGAATGTGCACACCAGAGTCTGGAAACGAATTCATGCATGACGTGTATATGTGAGGTGTGACATTCCCCAGACGTGCTGTAATTTAAAAAAAAAATATGGACAAAGCAAGTAAAGTTCTTAGAAGGTATGATTTAACTATAAGTTTTTAGTTTAGTATGAACAACACACGTTAATTCCCATTTAGAAGGTGGATAGATAGCTAACGAAGTTCATAGCACTGGATTAGGTTATGTGTGAATTAATTTTTAGAGAGGGAAGATTTGAGATATACTTATGAAATTAATGTGGGCCAGGATAGCGTAGTCGGTATAGCGACTTGCTACGAGCTGGACGGTCCGGGTATCGAATCCTGGTGGGGGCGAGACTTTCAGCACCTGTCCAGACCGGTCCTGGGGTCTACCCAGCCTCCTATATAATGGGTGCAGGTCATTCCCGGGGGTAAAGCGGCCGGGGCGTGGCGTTGACCACCCACCCTCATCTATCGCCGAGGTTAAAGGAAGAGTAAAGCTATACCTCTATTCCCCCTCTTGGCATTCATGGCCTGTTCTAGGGTGAACTTCAACTTTACCTTACTTATGAAATTAATTTTCCAGTTCTTTAAGAGAACCAAATGTGTTAACATGTAAAAGTTTTAAAATCCATTATCTCCTTCCGAATTTTCCGGATTTCTTTTTCTTTTAAAATGTTACACTTGCACTAACATGGAATGGGAGAGCACTCATTTCTCATTGAAACTACAAGCATCAAGGCTAGTGAAGCATGCAGAAAAGTGAAGAATACATTTTTAAAACCAGTGCTCTTATTTTCACTCCTTGTTTCTTGTTACAGGAGTGGTGTGAGGTTGAAGTCGATGAGCAGTGGTCACCAGGAGCTGAATATGGTTATTTCAGAGCTCCGAGATGTGAGGTCTACAGCAAAAACTTTTGCAGCTGCTCAGAACACTGCGTCACAAGACATGTTAAAATGGTCCTTGAGTGAAGAAAATCCCGCTATTCAGGATACTTTTGTCCAGCTTTCAGAACTTAATGCATTGTGGACTGAGGTTCAGAAGGAATTTACAGGTGAAATATGTACAGAGTGTTGAGTGATGATTAGGCCAGATTTCAGGAATGTGTTTTAGAAGTCATTTGGAAGGAAGGATTCTTATAAAGTATGTCAACTCAACACCATTACTGAGTAAAATGAGCTGTAAGAGTGATTGAGTTGAATGTTTATGTAGTGAGCTGTAATCTGGATAGAGCTGATTGCTGGTGGATTGGACAGCCATCAGTTTCACCATATGATTCTCAGTCTGCTGGAATTCTCATTTGGTATGGTTGTGGTTTGTTGCACAAGCCTGTTATTTAGAGTGCCTCTGACATTTACAGATGAGAAATGTGATTACATGCATTATGCATATGGCTTTTGCAATGGAAAAATTATGGCTGTTGCAATGGAATGCCAGGGATAATATACAGGTTCGATTTCCATCTTGTAACACAGTTTATAATGTACACCAAATTTTGAGGGACATCGGTTCTTCCTGTGAGTAAGAGCAGAACTTGGGCAAGACAGTTTGGAGAAGATAATTTGCAGTGAATCCCATACACATGTATACACAGAATGTCCACGAGAACTGTTATTGAACTGATACAGGTATGGAGGATTTTACATGATGATAGCTTCTATCCACATCATCTCGAAAGAGTGAAAAACCTTAATTTTGTGAATGGCTGCAGCCGCAGCTATAAATTGTGCCTGGCATGCTGTTCACAGATGAGTCTTAATTTATACATGCTGGTATTAACCACACAAGGAATTCATACCCTTCGACACGGCAAAGTCCACATATAGTAACACAAACTAACGTCCAACACAATTTTTGGCAAATGTACAGTGTGGAGTAGTAGGACCTACTACTTGGACCTCATTTTGTTAAGAAAAGTTTAACAGCTGCTGTGACAAGAAGTTAATAGAAAACGACCTACAACCTTATTTAGGGAATGTGCTTCTTGCAACAAGAAAATTAATGTGGATATAATATGGTGGAACCCTTCTGTATTTTGCAGAGGTTATAGATTACTTGAACAAAACATTTCAAGGAAGATGGACAGGAAAGGGTGTACCTGTGACACGGCAAGCGTGGCCACCTGACTTAAGCCTGTTAGATGTCCTTCTGTGGGGTTGCATGAAGTCTAGTGTGTATGCCGATAGTAAGCCAGAAACAAGGCAGCACATGGACAGTGGAAAATCAAACCTGCTGCTGGCTAAGAAATGAAATGCAACACATTCACTAGGAAACATTCATCGAAGCATTGCAAAATTTTTATTTAGTTGAAAATGTTTAAGGTGATACTAGTTAAGGTCAATTGAAAATTGATTATTTATTTATTGCTGCAATACACGAGTGCTTAATTTGATAATGTTGTCAAGTGGATCTATGGTTTGTAGAACACCATTTTACTCCAAATGACCTCTGGACTGTGCTCTTGAAGTTTGGCCAGCCAACCATGAAACATTCTATGTATGAGTATATAGTTGTAGTACACAGTACATTAAGAGCATTATTTTAGAAAGATTTCTGTAATGCATACAGAATTTTTATGTTTCTTTCTAAAAAACTTTCCTCCATATAACACTATTTAATCTATTAGAAATGCCAAGAGAATCAATTTCTTTAGAGCTTTAACATTTGCTTTTATAAAATAAGTATGTTCTGAATAGTAATTTAATTATAATTTTTTGCTATTTTAGATAATTTAAAAGAGTTCATCACTCACTTTGCAATGATTCTGGAAGGCGAACAACATTTAGATCAGGCAAGGACTCATGTTACAGCATGTGACACGAAGGCAGCAAAAATAAAGAAAGAGTTAAGGAAGGCTTGTAGACGAGGGAGTGCAGCAGAAGCTCAGCAATTAGAAATAAAATTAGCTGAAGCAGAGAATTCATTTGTTCAGGCACAGGATGAAGGTTTGTGAAATATACTTTGGTTGAGTAATACAGTTAGATGCTTATGAATATCAGTTACTAACACAGGTATAAACACAAACATCAATTTTAATTGTGGAAGGAACACATTTATAGGCCTTTGATTAATTTGAAAGGATAGAGAAGGAAGGTGTTTTAGCATATTTTAAGGTACTGTTCCAGCATTGATCTGGAGGCACTGGGGAAACTCAAGAAACCCTCAGTCAGGATATGAATATTAAGATAAAGTTTGTTGCTGGGATTTATTTAAGTGCAATATTATATTTGCTCATGTTTAAAGCTAGCTTAATATTAGATACATGTATGCATATACATGAAGGGATACTGTCAGCTATTTTATGACAAAGAATTATATTTTCAAACCTGTTCCAGTCTATGTAGTGAGTGCTAATTCATATCATATTTTGGTTCGATAACTACGAACATATTTGTGGAATTTAATGCCATTAGTTGTACTGAATTTATGTTGCAGAAAATAACCTGCACATTGTGGTAATGTGTTTATGAATTACCTCACTAGGACAATAAATTTGCTTGAAGGCTTAATGATTTTAAGGCATGTCATAATGTACAAATATTTAAATAAAATTTGTGGATCTAGAAATATTTAAACAAAAGTTGTAGAGCTTTGTAATATCAATATATGATGGCAAAATTTGATTGTCTGAGAGAGAATAGAAATTTACAGACTATAAAAGTTAAGAAATATATTTTAACTCAAAGTATGTTAATCAAATGCAGAATGGGGATTTCAAAATAACGAATAACTTAATGTTTTATACTCTTTAAAGTGTAAATTGTTGAATTAAGGAGTTTGAATTAGACTGTGAGTACCATATTTACCCAAATATAATATGATAATTCATCATTAGAAAAATGAGGAGGGTGTGGGAGTGTTGCCTTATAATAAGCGTATACAAAGGTAAACACGTTCTGTATAGATACTTTTTTGAAAATTGAATATTATGAAGAGGGGTCATCTTATATGCAGGGTAATCATATACAGAGTTCATGTAATATGGCATGTAAGACCCACACAGGACAGAACAATTTATTTGGTACATACTGTGCGAAGAGTATGCTTTGATTATGACTGCATAAATGAAAGTATAAGTTTAAATTTCACCTAAAATAATGGTTGCAGTGCTAGGAATAAAATGAGCTTACTTTGAATAAGGTCTGGAGCTAAGCTGTTTTTGTTTCTGTCATGAGTCTGGACTTGTTAAAATCACATTTTTTTCTAAAGAGATATGTGTTGTTACAAAGTGATTTTTCATGAATTTTTAGAAATTAGTATCAATTATGGATGTTATATAGTGTGTAACAATGTAATTTGATGTGCTAAAAAGAATAATTGTGTCATGTCATTGCTATACATTGGAGAACACTCTTCATTAAATGCATTTAACAAGTTTTCTGTTTTAAAGGATGTAGTTATGCATGGATGTTTTGAAGGTATTGACATTATGTTGTTTCTGAATTGCAGTGTTGGGTCAGATACGAGAGAATGAAGCTGTGAAATTAATAAGAATTAAGGAGGGTTTGCTCAAGCTGTCTGATTCCTATCTAGAACTTGCAAATAAATGCTGTATAATTCATGAAGCCCATCGTGACATTGCACATCAAATACCAGATGTTCACAGTAATGATTTACATGAAATAAGATACACAGGTATTGCTGCTAATAGCTCTTTGTAAAGAAATAAAAAGTATTTTCATCTGAGCATTCATCAAGTCTGAGTTATTTGTGTGTTCTGACTTGACCACCAATCCACCAGAGGAAGCAGAGGACTGTAACAAGTTGTATGAAATCCCAACTGGCAAGTTGGTTTTCAAAACCAAACAGTACAATTACAAGTGGTAGGATGTTAGGGTTACTAAATAAGAAGGAAAGCAGGGGAAGGATAGGTACTGTGTTACAATACACTTGCATCTTTTCAGATACAAAACATCACTTAGTCTTTGACCATTTTGAAATAACATTATAATTGTTTCAGACACTGAAAGTTGAATGTATATTATTCCATTTAAATATTTTCTTGATGCAGACTTTAGTTCAATACCTGCCAGATAAATTTTTTTTCCTTCAGGGAAGGAGAGTGTACAATTAGTTTGCTTAATTTAATCCATGCTTTACACATTTCCTTCATATTAATTTTGCACCTCATTTTATTTTAAGTATGTGTTCGTACTTCCAAACTTGCACATAAATGCCTATGTCTTTTGTGTTTGTTCTGTCGTTGGTAGTATAATAATTGCCACTGGGCTCTTGAATTCACATGTATACAAAATGGTAACTAACTGAAGGTTGTTTTTCTGTCACAACAAAAAATCAGCACTTTAATTTCCCATTTTCCTTAATATTTGCTACAGTGGAAATTTATGTTTTATTTTGAATGATGTAAGTTTTGTTTTACACATTGTGTGAGCCAAATAAATGTTTATGTTAGGCTATTTTATGTAAAAGCATATGCATACAGGTGAAACATACTGAAATGAAATCATTCCAGTAAACGCTCTTTGTCCTTATAGAAAGTGAAATTATGTGCAAAAATTGTCACTTGTGCACCATATTTTCTTCTTTTGAACAGGTCCAGAAGTTGCAAAACAAGCTGTCCTGAGAGCAAAGGAGGGAGTTCTTGCCTACTCTCGGCATGCCCCAAATATAGTTCCATGTTCATCAATTCCTGATGATCCTCCACCGCCTTACTCCCCTGCAAATCACACAGACAATTCTCCTTACAACCCCTATTATACAAGTCATTCCTTTTCACCTCAGGTCCATTGTATGGGTTCTGCAAGTGAGAGTTCAAACCCTTTCCATATCAGTCCTCAATGCTTTGGATCATCGATCACAGGAAACTAGTGCTGATGATTCCACTAGAGAAACCTCTGACTTTAATTCTCCAAACAGAAATCCATTTCATTAAGATGATAGCAACTGGTATGTATTTAAATATGTGAATGAAATGTAATGATAATATAGACTTAAAAATATTGATATATTTTTTAAATACTATATAGGGTAGTGTTTGTAAAAGTAACATTGGGCTAATAAAATTTAAAATTTACAAAGCATCTTTGTCCCCATCACGTTAGAATATAAATACTTTGCTTATGAACATAATCACTGCTTTTATGCAGTCTAAAGTTCCAGCATGAATTATTAGAGAAATATAATATTTTGTTCTGAGTGTGTGTATCAATTATTCTTGCTAGTGTTTTGTAGTTTTGCTTAATTTTATGTTATGTATGCTATATTCTGTCATTGCAGCTTCTCAGATTCCTGTACTCAGACACTGAACTTGACAGCTAACCATGAGGTAAGTCACAGATTATGAAGAGGATCTAGCTGCTGCAGTTAGTAGAATAAAGACATGACAATAAACATATATGAACCGGATTTTGAAGAGGATTTAGCTGGTGCAGTTGGTAGGGTAAAGGTGTGACAATAAAAACTACAAGAACCAGTTATGTAAACAGGATGAAAATTTATAAATCTGTCTATTTGCAGTTTTCCAGTTTGTAGCGGCCTCAAACGATCCCTTGATAAATCATCATCTGGTCTTGGCATGGACGTTTGAATATGCCTTTAAGCAGAGATTTGCCAGAAGCTGCAAACATCTAACTGTTAATGAAGTCCTGTCAGCATTAATTGGATGTTTTGTTAGAATGTACATTGGATGGACTGTATGATAGAACTGAATGTCACAATATGTTACCCACTGACTGAGCATGAATGAAATGAATTTGTTCCTCCTGTAGGCTTCTGTTGTGATGTGTTGTAACATTCACATGCATGAATTTCTTCACAGAAGCAAGAAAAGACAAAATTTGTTGTAGTGGAGAAAGTTGCAAATTAACACAATTGTTTTGTTAGTTTAAGTTAATCATCATCATCTTTATCTCTATCCATTGCCTACTCATGGTAATTCTGCCATCATATGCTGTGCTAATGATTATGCATAGTTGCAGGTGACCAAGTTGTTGACTGTTTTGTTGGTTGGTTATCCAGGGAGTTACTCTAGTATAATGTTGAAAATGAATTCATACCCAGTGCCCATATTTTATAAAATAGCATAAGGCTACCAATTTTTAAATATTTTGTATTGTGTATTTTATAGTAAATGTATTTTAATTGGCACTTTTAGACTCCTCTTGTACCGTTGACCATTTGCTATGTTTGCTATTTTATGTGACTGATGCTCCTTACTGCCCCAACTGTCTTGGGGTTGCGATTGGTGTTGAATGTTGATACTGGCAGAAGTTGCCAATAGCACAGCTAGCAGTATTATTCTGTTGACTGCTGCAGAGTGTTAGTAGTGGCAGGAGTGATGAATAGCACAGCTAGCAGTATTATTCTGTTGATTGCTGCAGTGTGTTTGTAGTGGCAGGAGTGATGAATTGCACAGTTGGCAGTGTTGTTCTGGTGATTGATCAGATGGCAGTGTGAGGTATAGCTCCATTCATTATTAACCTTGATGCTAGATGGTGGTGAGTGGCCTACCTCACGCCATGGCTGCAGCTGGATCATGGGTTGAGCAGTCTTGAAGCTTTTGCAAATGCCAAAACACTACAATAAACTGCTTCAGTATTATTTTCTTTAATGTATATTGTTACTGACTGCATACGGTATTGCATCTTTATTTTGAACGCATCAGTGTAAGGGACCACCTGGGAGATTTAGGCATGGATGGAATAGATAAATAAATAAGGTTGTACATAAATAGTGTAAGACCTTTGGCAGTGAATGTAACTAATGCTTTTTTTTTTATGCCAGTCTCAGTAAGTATTTACATTGCTGAAAGTGTATCGCACAGTTGGACAGTTGCAGCAATGGCTGGTTGAATCATGCTAACATGCTCACCAGACACAAGTAATGACCCCATACAGTTGACAAAGTTTTGTGATCATCCTCCTAAGCAGTTCCAAAACCATTGGGAAGCTGTATATAAGATTGTAATTTTATTATATAAAGGTGTATAGCCAGTAGGAACATAATTATATATGTGTTTTTAGCCTACTTTCCTTTCTTTGTAAGCTTGTGAGATCACTGTACAGCAGTGTTGCCAACTCCTTGTGGGGAAAGTTGCTAAAAGATCCAAGGAAGTCTTCATAAAAAATGCTAAACTTAAATGTATGTTGTCTAAAATCTACCTTTTTCTGTTGTATCACACATAAGTTATGGGTTTTGATAGGGGTCATAATTACATAAATCACATTCTTCTGTCCTTTTATCTAGTGCCACTACACCACACAGCATTTTTTTTTAAACAATGGGATTTAATTGTTCAGTTTGTAACAAGTCCAAAATCAAAATTTTGCCCATCTGTAACCAGGTAGAACATTAAATAAAAAATAACTGTATTAACTCACATGCACAAGACACTTTAGCATTGAGATGTATCAGTTTCTCCCTAGTTTGATTCTAAGAATCCCAAAAAAGTCGCAAATTGGAAATATGTCCTTTATCACAAAGTGAAGATTGAAATCTGCTAGATTTAGTGACTTGTTCCCCACACTGACATGACTGCTGTACTGTCTGTGTGACCCCATTTAAACTTGTGAACCAGTTCACTTATTCATCAAGCTTGGTACTAAGATGGTTGGCATGCAAAAATTTTTTTTAGCTTTTGGTTTGATGGCGATTACTGTCCAAGTGCAGCTAGGTATGTGAAATTTCGTACAGAAATTGATCATAAACAGACGTACCAATATATTGCACATGAATATTGTTTGTAAGTTAACAATTACAAATGTGACATTGATGCTGAACTTTGGGCTTATATCAAACAAAGTTAATGTATACAGAACCCGCACCTAAATGTTAAGTTCATCACAAAGTTAAAATAAAGTACACAGCATATAATAATACTACTACCAGTAATAATAATAGAATACTGCATGTGTGGTAGGAAAGTAGGATTTTTGTTCTGCTCAGAACTGGTTGTACTGATTGTTAGGGAGATAATGTATTACATGTACTATATTTTGATTATGGTTTTATAAACATGTTTTCATTGTACAGATCATGCCAAACGTGATTGATCAAATATTTACATCAATAACTGTGCCATGTACATTTTATACTGAGAACTATATTTTTATCAAAGAGTAAAATATATATGTATAGTGTCTTAAATGCAATTTGTAATCTGATGCAAAATAAATTAATTGTTCCAAACCATCAATGGCAGTGTATTATTTCCATTCTAAAGCAGTTGTACTTCTGCACAGTTCCAGATTTTTTACTTACAAATGAAGGGTGTGACCAAATAGCAGTCTGTAAATTTTTATGAACTGTATAGAAGCTCATAAAGCATAATATTGACTCCATGAGGTAACTCATACTTAGCAAGAATGTTTTGATGAGTTGCTTGGAACATTTCTGTGTTAAATAATCATGTAAGGAAGTATGACTTAACCCACATCAATCAAATGAAATGGTATCTTCTTGGAAGGGGTCTGAGTAGGAACAGACATAAATGGTACTGTCTCCTTTTCCCTGGTTTTTCCTGTCTGCTTGGAACATTTCAAGTGTGTCCTTCAGTCTAGCAAAATGGATTTTTTTTTTTTTTGCAGAAATGCTTCTTTTAAGGATGAATAATAACTCAATCACAATTCTTTTTGTATATTGGATGGTTTAATTCAACAAGGTGCTACAGGGTATGGTTGACAGACTAAGTGAAATTGGAAGATGCTATGGAATGGAAATGAATGTGGAAAAAACTAAGGTAATGAGAATCTGAAGGCAACCATCACCAATGAAAATTATGATAGATCAAAAACAACTAGAGAATGTGGAATATTTCAATTATTTGGGTAGCATGATAACAAATGATGCAAGGTGTACACGTGAAATTAAATCCAGAATTGCCATGGCTAAAGCAGCATTCAACAAGAAGAAGAATCTTTTCACCAGAAAACTGGACTTAAATTTAAGGAAGAAACTAATAAAGTGCTACATTTGGAGCATAGCTTTGTATGGTGCTGAAATATGGACACTTCGGAAAATAGATCAGCAGTATCTGGGAAGTTTTGAAATGTGGTGCTGGAGAAGAATGGAGATCAGCTGGACCGATCATGTGAGAAATGAAGAAGTACTATACAGAGTCAAGGAGGAGAGGAATATCCTACATACAATAAAAAGAAGAAAGGCTAACTGGATTGGTCACATCTTGCGCAGAAACTGCCTTCTGAAACACGTGATTGAAGGAAAGTTAGAAGGAAGGATAGAAATGTTGGGAAGACGAGGGAGAAGACGTAAGCAGCTACTGTATGACCTTAAGGAAAAGAGAAGATACTGGAAATTGAAAGAGGAAGCACTAGATCACACCCTGTGGAGAACTCGCTTTGGAAGAGGCTACGGAACTGTCGTACGACAGACTACAGAATGAATGAATCACAGATTACTACGAATGAATGACACAGTAGGTGACCATGGATGTCATAGTCACGGATGAAAGTAATGTTATGGATCCATGGTGTGTACCAGACGTCGCAAGTAGAGTCCTGCGTGAGAGCCTCCTTGTTTACACGTTAAAAGCTGAGCATGGTTCTTTTATCTGTGGTCCAGAGAATGTGTGTTCTGTGCCTGTAAGCGTGAGTATACTAGATAATCTGTGAGTGTGAGTGAAGCGGTTTGTTTTTTCGAGTATGACAGAAAGTGGGAAAAAGTTTTCGTTTGCTTTTTCAAAAGTATCAAAGACTTCTGGTGCTTTTAAGCCGGTAAAGTCTAAAGCCAAAGAAGATGTACAGTACATTGACTGCATCGACAGCAAAGCTATTGTGTGTAAGAAGTACGTTGTCCAGTTTGGGTTTTGGTGCTACGGGACTCATATGACTGAAAGCGTATTACGTTACTGTGGCCTTTGAAATTTCCACAGAGGTGAATGTGGAAATCCGATACTGCTTTCTGGGATGTGGTGCCATATAGTATGTTGATACTAGATGGCTTCAAATTACATGAATTATAGCCAATGTTACAGCATTCAGGGAACCCTCCGATGTTACAAAATGAGCAAGTCTGGGAAGTCTGACTGCTGTTACTCAGAGCTCTTAATTATCACATAAAGCTCCTTTGGGCCATAACCTTCTCATTACATGTCGCAAATAAACCCCACACAACACTGCGTGCACCTGACGTGAACCTCGAAGTTACTGTAGTGTATTAAGATCAATATCAATGGTTTTGCATGTGATCCTCATACCATGTAGGTCATTAGAATTTAACAGATGTGATTATAATATATTGGCGTGTTATTTCCCTGTATCACTGAACTGTTTGCAATTGTTTCCTTCCAAATACTTTGCAACATGCTTGCACATTGTGTGTGTGTGTGTGTGTGTGTAATGGGAGCAGTATTTAAGTGTGTATATGACAGTACAGCAGTAATGTGTGTCTGGATTTGTGCCTTGTTATTGCCTCTCATGTAATAAATGATCCCAGAAGTATGCAGCAAATATAGTTAGTTACAGTAATATGTAACAGTTCCCAGCATTCACACACAAACCCAAGCCTAACCTTGGTTTGTATTCTCACAAATCCACACCTTCCCTTGTAGCCTGTTTACACAAATCCAAATAGTAATCATGGATACGACACAGCAACACCTTATTGGCTTACTTTTTCTGTTCTGTTGACGTGTTTTGGCAACAGTATCTTGGGTTTATGTGACTCTCATCTGATATGGCAAGAACTTTATAAGATGCAGGATGAAAGCAATGCATACGTGAAGGCATGTACTGTGAATGTATTTGCATATCAGTTATAATGCAGGACAAAATCACAACATAAAGATAGATAATAAATCCTTTGAAAGGGTGGAACAGTTCAAATATTTGGGAACAACCTTAATGAATCAAAATTCCATTCAGGTAGAAATTAAGAGCAGATTGAAGTCGGGGGAAATGCTTATTATCATTCGGTGCAGGATCTTCTGTCTTCCAGTTTGCTATCCAAAAATACAAAGATTAAGATATACAGAACTATAATTTTATCTGTTGTTTTGTATGGGTGTGAAACTTGGTCTCTTACACTGAGGGAGGAACATAGGCTGAGGGTGTTTGAGAATAGGGTGCTGTGGAGGATATTTGGGCCTAAGAGGGACGAGATAACAGGGGAGTGGAGAAGACTACATAACGAGGAACTTGATGATCTGTACCCATCACCAAATATTGGTCATGTGATGAAATCAAGAAGAATGAGGTGGGCGGGGCATGTATGGGGGAGGGGAGAGGTGCATACAGGATTTTGGTGGGGAGACCTGAGGGAAGGAGACCACTTGGAAGACCCATGTATAGGTGGGAGGATAATATGAAAATGGATGTTCAAGAAGTGGGATGGGGGGGCATGGACTGGATTGATATGGCTCAGGATAGGGACAGGTGGCGGGCTCTTGTGAATGCGGTAATGAACCTTCGGGTTCCATAAAACGCGGGGAATTTCTTGACTAGCTGAGGACCTGTTAGCTTCTTAAGAAGGCCTCTGTTCCATGGAGTTAGTTAGTTATAAATACCCCTCTCATTAAAGATGTAACAGATCTGGAATAGTTAGTGAATGAAGGGTTGTATTCAATTAACTGCATTAGAGTGTGAATTGATCATTCACATTCAAAATAACCTGAATGACTGATCTTATGACAAAATTTATATTTACCCACTACTGTGACAGTCACAACTGTAATGACAGTTTACATCTGGTCCACTTCTGTCACTGTTCATAATGAATTCTCAAATTTTTACTGATTATGAAGCTTAGAATCAAATATGTTGTGTGGTTCTGCTTGTTTCTAGAGTAGAAAACAAGGAAGAAGAAGTCACAGATTTGGTTATACCGCTGAATAAATTTAGCCATAATAAACAGGAAGTGAAACAGAAAGAAGATGTCCAGAGAAAGAAAATACGTACAGATGACATATCAATGGATACAGTTGGAGGGGACATTATAAGCAGCAATTCTTTAGAAGATACTGCTGTTAGAGAAATTTTGGAAGGTTAGTGCCCTGTTTGTTGCATTTATTTGTTCGTCATCTTGTCGTACATTCTAAGTAACTAGTATCCATGAAATTCATACATCTATCAGTGTTTTGTCTGTCTGTGTGTTATGATCTGAAGGCATAAGCCACAACAACCACAGGCAGATGGACATTTTACAGTGTGTTTAAAGAATCTGGAACAGCTTTTTTATATAAGCATGTCTCCCTTTTTCAAATTTAAAGCCACAGTAAATTTATATTGCAGTTATAGTTTTCTGTATGTAACTGTTTTGTAATTGCTTGTTCACAGATGTTAAGAAGTCTGCAGACATTGCAAAAAATTCTAATACTTCAACTCTACAAATAGAGAAATCCAGATATGGAACTGGAGATTCAAAAGAGGTAAAGTGAGAGTTCTTTGCATGAAATTTTATTTTTCCTCAGTGTGTTTAACCTTGTAAATGTGTAGGCATTTTGTGCAGTGGTGCGTTTTGTGAAGGGATCTTACTTTATAAGTTTTCTGAAGAAATGAGTTTATGTTATTGAATGACAATATGAACTTTATGAAGTATTAAGAAATTCCATTGCACACAAATTCATCTTTACAAACTTTGAAGATTACTTGTCTTACAAGAAAGATATGGATGCAATTTCATGTACTGTGTTCATTTTCTTTCTTAATGTATTATTAAAATATGGTTGGTATTTATGTTCATTGCTGAAGGAAAGTCAGTAGGCTTGAAGGGTAAAGTTAAAGCTGTCCTCATGCACCCCATGAATGCATATGGAGGGAGTGATACACAGTTCCACTCATTCTTAATGTACTGCCTCTATCTTTAGAGAGAACTGATTAGGGTGGATGCTGAAGTGATACATTAGAAAATCTTGCCAGTTACGTAGGATGATTTGAGGTAGTGTGGCCAGTCACAGCTGTGGAGGGTGGGAAGAGGGTATGGGATTGTCCCAACCCAGTGGGAGTTAAGACCTCAAGAATAAGTCTGTTCCATGCTTCACTGGTGGTAGACATGAAGAGCATATGGACTGTGACTGTTGTCTGATTTCTCTGCTGTTAAGCTGCATTGGGTGTGACTGCCTCCCCTCTGTGATGACATGACTGTCATGGAATGGTGTACAAATTGTTATGTAGCTTTCAGCTTATTTGTGGTGTCTAATGGACCACTGGGTTAATGTTTCTAATGCATAATTTGTTTTCATTTCAGTCTACTTTTAAGGACTATGAAAGTATCCCTGTGGCAGATTATGGCATGGCAATGCTGAGAGGCATGGGTTGGGAACCAGGAAAAGGTGTTGGTAAGAAAGGGAGGTACATGCAGATTTTGTTCAAACATTTTCTTTTTTGGGGTTTTGTTTTATACATGAACCCAGTATCCCTTTTCTTGATACAGAAAAGGAATTTTCATTTAATACAGAGTGTCACATATATGTCCTCAGAATTTCCTTTGTGATATGAACAGGCCAGTTTTTGTTGAAAGTAACTACCCTTTGTTACATAAATGAGAGTAAATAAGTTTGGTTTTTCCTTCTTGAGTACATTTTTAAGAGTTTGTCTGTTAGAAATTGTTGTGTCCTAACTCAAGGACTGGATGCTGCAAGCCTGTTCTGATATTCAGCTGTTCTAAAAGGAGTTTTTAAAATGAATTGTAAGAAAGTAGTTCCCTTAAATTTGGATGCATATGATTGTAATAATTTACAAATATTATAAGAAAGATACCTTGTTTATATTAAGATTGTTTAAAAGAAAACTCCAGGTAGTGCTTATTAAATTGGTTCCTTTCTGAGAAAGTTCCCTTATACTTTACATTAATGATTCAAGATTATAAAGCGGAATCTGAGTATATTTATATAATGTTACAGCATTCGTGGCTTGAGAAGTTACCTTTACATAATACAATTTTTTTTTTAAACTTCACTGATTTTCCTATGTATATAATGCCCCCAAATTTTCACCACGTACGCTCTCATTACTTAGCGGAACACAAGGTAGAACCTGGTTATGTATATTCACATAGTACTTGAAGCTGTGTTAGAAATTAGTGTTCATGTAGCACTTCACAGATCTGCTGAGTGTAGTCAAAGAAACTAGAGATTCCAGACAGCTGGATAGCAAAGTTTCTTCTAAATCAGCTGATGCTCCCAAAAATAAAAGCATTCTTGTACAGAAATTTTGAAGCTGCTTACATTGTTTGTTTGGATTGACTCTTGAAAGCTGATTTAACGTACACATAAGCTCTGTGTGTGTGTGTGTGTGTGTGTGTGTGTGTGGATGGAGGGGGGGGGAAGAGAGAGAGGGAGAGAGCAAAAAAAAAAGAAGAAGAAGAATTTTATGTTTAAAATAACTATTATCACCCTGCGTTGAATTATTATGTTAGAACACTTCTTTATGTGGGAAAAACCTGTAGCAGTTGTGAAACTTACTTTCTCCTCATCTGTATACAAAATCTGTTATGCTTTCATGCTGTGACTTATTTTATGACATTAACTCCAGTCACCTACTGTTTGTGTGATTGTTGTCTTACTGTGTGTAGTTGCACTTTGTTCAGTCTCTTATGGGCAATGAAAAGGTGCTTCTGAACAAGTCTGAAGGAAGGTAAATGTAAATCAACTTTTCTTACATGTATGTAATTTGGGGAGTTGTCTACCTTGCAAGTTTCAAAGTCAGACACAAATCATGTTACAGCAGAGAGAAAGCAACCAAAACGAACAGAAGTTTTTTCATGTGTTTTCACTTTGGAAGGGGGGAGGGGGGTTTTGTAGTGATCGTATGGGTGGTAGACCACCATATCAGGCCTGCTGATCTTATTATGCTGGTGGGCAAATGACGGAAAGAAATTTAGATTCTCTTAAATGTTTTTGAGTGGAGGAGGGTTGGTAGGCATGCCACATGACTGTTAGTACTTAATGTACTGAGCATGTACTGGGGAAAGGGCAGGCAGAATATAGCACAGATGATGATAGTTGCACATGGGATAGTGACAAGTCTCACAGGCTTGCGAAAGTTGTTGAAGAGCATAGGTGGCCCATTGGCTGTGTTGACAAACAGCCATTCTGTTAATTGTAGAACATGGAAGTGGCGAAAGATATTATTTTTAACTTGTTGGATCCAACTGAATTGAAGGGTGAGAAAGATAAAAGGGCAAAGCTGTCTCTGTCCATGCCGTGAAGGCAGATAGTGGCAGTAGATTATAGCTCCACTCATTCTTAGTGGTGAGTGAGGTAAGTGGTCAACTTCACGCACTAGCTGCTTTACTCCCAGGAACGTACCCCAGAACCCACTGAATACGAACCTGGTTGGGCCCCAGAGCTGGTCTGGATGTTTTGGAGAAGAGAAAAATCTCTTCCTTCTGTCGGCATTTACACCCCGGACCATCCAGCCTGTATGCTAGTCGCTACACCAACTATGCTGTCCTGTCTTCTGAATAGAAGAATGGTGTAACATAATGCCACATTTGAGTGGGTGGTAGTCCTGCTTCATATTTTGGATGTTGCTGTTCAAATGTTACTGCAGAGACTAGCTGTCCTGACAGGCTTTTTGTGGTTTCACTCAGTCCCTGAAGGGCAAATGCTGGGGTAGTTGCTGAATTTAGGCCATGATGGTTTTTAACTGCTAATCATTCAAATATTTGCACAATGGGATGACTGTTACAGATCACACTTTTCTGTATTAATTAGCTGTGTTAATGTGATTCATGACTAATAAGCCACTGAAACCAAAAGTTGTAACATTTATCAGTCTTATCTCATAAATATTTGTAAAGTAGCAAGGTTGAAATTATTACTAACAAGTCTGTATTTTTATTCAGATTTACCTGAATAGACATCCTCACTTACATGACCCCTGTAGGAGGAATATACATTGGTAATGCATGGAAATTAATAGAGTGTTTTTGAAATTTTCTCTTAAGTAACATTTCATTAACAGGATTGTGACAGCAGATGTGCCCTTGCCACGTCCTAGGGGAATGGGTTTGGGAGCTGATAAAGTGGCTTCTTTGTCTGCACCATCTACTGCATCCAAAGAGGAAGGCGAAGAATTAAATGTAATTAAAGGGGCTTTTGTACATTTAATATCTGGATCTCATAGAGGACAGTATGGTCAGGTAAGCTCAGAGGTCTGCTTCATTTTGTGTTTCCAACAGTAGTGACAAAAATATATTAAAAGCAGGCTGTCAGAAGCAAAAAGATGGTTACAAATATAAGTATATGGTATTTAAAACAGCCTGTCAGTGAAGTCGTGTGATAAAAATCTTGACCAGTCAGCTGCATTGTAAAATATTTGATGTCGCACATTTTTAATGCCATGTATTGCAGTTAGTACTGGGTTTATACACATGTTTAAAGACAGTGCTAGAAAACTTTCAGTCAGTGCATTACAGTTAATATAATCTTTGTACTCACTGTATTTAAAGAATGTGCTGGAAATGGTTTTCTTCAGCTCGCAGACATGCGTGCCATCTACCAGACATGTTCATTTCATGTCAGAGTTCTGGTGAATCTGAAGACACTCCATACTGAATGCCCCCCCCCCCCCTCCTTCCACAAGATTGTTTTCAGTGCAGGGCTTATTATGGTACACATTGTCCTTTTACAGGCCCCACAAGTATAAATCGATTGCTAAGTGAGCATTGATATGAGTAAGCTAAAATAAGGACCCTTTATGTTTATTCATCATCGAGGCCCTGCCATCAGAGCCAGTGACCTATAAAGGGCAGGGAGTACAGTCAAGTGTAAACTGATCGCTGTATCATACAGGTTACTCTTGCTGAACCTCAACATTTGAGTCAGGGTGCTATACCAGGCATGGTATCTGCAAGACACTATACTCCCATCATCTGGATATTCATACCCCATAAAATTTTTGTACTGTTTGAATGCTACCTGATGTACCTTCCAGTCCAACCTTGCTCTCTCTGGATGTTGTTTTGCTTCTCTTGGGAACTCGACTTATCTTTTTTGATAATGTTGCTAAGCATCAACCCATTATCTCTAGTGAAATTATTATTATGCAGGTGTCTGTCAGTGGCTTCTTTCAGTAGACAGTCCAAGTACCCCATTCCTCTGACTAGCATAGTCATTTCCTTAAAACTTATCCTGTGGCCTATTATATGTTTTGTTCTCCTCCCACAGACTAGTCTGTGTAGCAGAGCAAAATATGAGAACAGGCCACAGGATGAATTTTGAGCAACCTAAAGCAATGAGGTACATGGACACTAGTGAAAAAGGCCATTCAAACCCATGTATATTATTATAATAATTTCAATACAGATAATAGTTAGGTGCTGAGATGGTTGGTTCCTGCTTACCAACATGCTCTAGAAAGGCAGATTAAAACCACAGACATGAAACATTATCCAAATTAGGTAGGGTTGGCTGGGGAGAGGACAGGCAACATGTTGACAGCACAAGAATTGGATGGGTTACTGTGCTTCAGATTGCAGGATTGTAGTAGCATCTTGCAGATATGGCAGTGCCTGATAGGCCACTGTATCTCAGCTTTCTAGGTTAAGTGAAAATGTGCTCTATGATGCTGAAATTTGTTTACACATGACTCTGTTCACTGCCCTTTTTGGTTACTGGTTGTCTTTGGAAATGGGGTCTTGGTGATAGTTGTGTATTTGTACACATACATGAACAACAGTATTTTTACCCAGTACATCATTGCTTCATGCTGGAAACAGAACAGGTCTCTCAAACATTTGATGTCATCTCCAAACTGATGGAACTCATCAGCTGAGAAGATCTTATCCCCTTTAGTTGCTGTAAGACTTCAAGTCTTCAGCAGTAAAGTCATGATTGCATCAAGTATCATATGGGATAGGTAATCAGGGAGTTTCTCTCCAAACAGTTTTCAGTACAAAAAAGGACCTAAGACCCTGAAGATGGGACAAACAAGTGTTCCCGAAATGTTTGTTATACACCAAAAATTGACGCTGGGCTACAACCCCAAAACTTTTAAGCAACATTACGACCATGGCGGAAGCCTTCAATTACATAGTTTTCAGTACATTTGCATGATGTGCAGTTCTTTTGGTCAACATTACAGCTTAGTTGAATAAATATCTAGGAAGGCATGGAAAATGGTCTAAATGGATGATGTGTCTGTGGTGTGGAGATTATGAGGAAATTCCAGGGAGATCATGAGAATCCCTTGTGCTGCCTACTTCTGCCTGAATAGTGGAAAGCCATAGACTGGAATGTTGAAATGCATAATATTGTTTGGGTGCCCCACTACACTGCCTTCTGAGTGTATTTGCTTAACCCATGGTTAGGTTTGTCTCCTTCTGATTCTATTATATCAGTTCAGGCCATCTTGATATCTTGTGTGGACTAAGACCTAATTACTGATCTGATTATTAATTTGGCATATAATTTGAATTTGTTTTTTAGTTTGATAATTTTGTATGTAATTTTGAGCCATGGAAAGTATGAAATTTCCCGACAATTTGTAATTTTCCCAGTATTATTAATTAGTGTTACATATAATAACAAGAAAAATGTTCATTTCTAGATTGAAGGCTTTAATGAGGATTCAGGAAGGGTTATTTTACGCTTGTCATTTCGTTCATCATCTGTGACTGTTAACGAAAATGCTTTTGAGTTGGTAACAGAAGAAGAGTACAATAAGAATTCACGTGTTCTGAGTGAGTATTGTATGTTATGTTCTAGAGCATGGTTAAATTGTTATTGATATTTTATAAACTACTCTGAATTGCATATTAAAATGCTCAAGAGGATAATTTGAAGGTGTAGTTTCATGCATTGGTGAAAGAATTTGGGTAATGCCATTTCATGATAGTTTGCAGCTTATAGTTGATAATTTTCCATCCATCTAATGAGAATGACTATGCTTGGAGTCTAGGTAGAGTGGTCAGAATCACAAAACAAGATGTATGAGATGCTCAGATCGTTAAACCCTCCCAACTTTATTCAGGTTGTGTTCCCACATTTATTTATTTCATGCAAGAAAATGTTATTTTACATTAATCATGTTAAACTCAGAAACTGAAGCCAATGTGTGAAAAGAACTGTGCTCCTCCAGTATATCCTGCAATCTACTGAAGCATTTTACCCAACCAGTTCTTTCATAGAGGTACCTGCTTTGCTTTAGACTGTTATACCCCTGTTAGATAAGGATGTTTAGATGGATAGCTCAGGTACAGGTAAAATCCCTGTGCTTAATTAAGCACTGTGCCATGATGGCATAGGGGGAGTGGAGGTATAGCTTTATGCATTATAAACCTAAGCACTAGGTGGAGTTGAGCGGTCAGTTTCATGCCCTGGGACCATTTTACCACTGGCCCCTATTGAATAGGAGAGCGGGTGGGCCTGAAAGCTGGTGTGGATGCTTTTGTGAAAAGAAAAATATCTTGCCCTTCCCAGAAACTGAACTCTGGATTCTCATTCCAGTCCATAGCTTAGTCACTATACCGACTGAACTGTTCCAACTCCGAGCAGCTTGGGTTGATTATAGAACTGCTAAGGTTTTACAAGGCATGTCATCAGAATTCATAGAATGGTATTGTAATGAATAGAAGTGAGGTGATGAAGTACTTGAAGCATTGATGAAGAACGTGCAGTTTCATTGTCACAATGCTGAAATTCACAGCACTGGAAATGTTCACGTTAGTTATGCATTTACCACTAGTTCTGTATATGTCACATACTGTGATATTACATGTCTATTATTGGGTATAGAAATGTTTATTTCGCTGTTATAATTTCTTACCTTTCACATGCTTCTTTGCAAATCAGTTGTGCATGAAATAGGTAGTCATGGTATTTTTCAATAATGTATGAAATATTTTTTATCCTGGAATTATAAAAGTTGGCAACATAGACCAGGTTGAGCAGAATCCCAATGGTGATTTAATGACTTATTTCCGTAATGCAGAAAAGCATAATGCTTCACTTCTGAGCTGCAAATTCATATATCAGAATTCAGAACAGTGGTTAACTTGTTAGTGTCGACAGCTGTTATTGGATAAGTAAATTAATATGTGTGCATGTTTGCATACGTCCTTGTGAACTGATTCTTTCACAATCAGTTTCTCTTTTTGTGCATGTTTGCATATGTCCTTGTGAACTGATTCCTTCACAATCAGTTTCTCTTTGATTTGAACCAGAGCAGCACATCTGCTGCAAGGAATTTCTCAACATGTTACAGAAACAAACTGCATCCTTGCTTGCCTGCTGATGGTACATAGCCATACCAATGAATCCAATGTATTCTACCCTGTAACAGTGTTTCTCTTTCAAAGCATTTGTGAAAATTGTTTTATTCTGTGTTACAGATTTATCCAAATATGAAGAGTACAGGCAGAATAGTGATGTAAATAAAGAAGGGTCAAGCCATAATACACACCATGGAGAGAAGAGGCAGCATACAAGTCAGAAAGCAACAAATCATTCACGACACAGATTGAAATGAGGCTTCAGAGATCAGAAATTAGATTCAATTAAGTTCTTACATTCCCATTATATGTGAAACATTAAGTAAAAAATAATTTTAAATTTTCCTTTCAGTTATTATTTTCTCTGTGCAATGTGTGTGTGTTAGACTCTTTTTAACGATGGAATAATGAAACTCTGGTAGCTGTGTAGATGTCAAAAATTATTTCACATCAAAAGCTGTGGAATGTTCCAAGTCACACATGAGCAAAGGAGTATATATGGTGTTAGGATTCCTGATCATTGGAGGGAACTTAACCCTTTAAGACCCAGCAGTTACTTTATGTACCGCCAAGATTAACATTAAAAAGTTTTACAGTCTGCCCGCTGAGTATTTGTGTGATTCTTCATGGATCTTGGTACAGAAGTGATAATTCCCCTGTACAGCATTAATGGGTAACTGAGATGGAGATTGTTTGCTGCACAGAATGAACTGAGAAAATATTCGTAATCTTGTTAATATTCGTCTTTATAAAGGGTTAAAAAATTTAAAACTACTCTAAGCTCTATTAAAGAAACTTTTAAACAATGTTGTCTTTGCATTGTACTTATTTAGTGGACAGCTCTGCTGTGGTTTAAAATGTGTTGATTATAATACGAGTACATGGTGAAAAATAACGTTTATTTCATGTCATGTGTAACAGTATATGTAAGAGAGTTTTGTACTAGATGTTACAGTTTTGAGTGGGGCTCTGTAACATACTCATATGTCAGAGCAGTGACACACACACTGCTCCTTCCTGTAGGCTGTGCTGTATGTAGGACGTCACTGTCCTCAGAAGAAGTGCCAAGGTAACGTCTTGGCAATCAGAAGCATGGTGTCCTGCTCCAGACCACCTTGGCTTGACTACAGCCCTGTTCCCAAATACAAATCAGAAACATTACCAGTGGTGTCAATCTCCTTGATCAGAGAGAGGAGAACTGGATTTAGTCATTTATTACATTTTATTTATTGACCAATTTTAGCTATGTCAAGCTTCTGGCCTCCTGAAGTGTTCATGTTTTGTATAAAATTAGTTACCTGATTGTCGGGCGTTACAGTTTATTTTACATGACCATCTGACTGTATACACAGCTTAATGACTAGTAATTAATTGCTTTGCTTAATGAAATTTAGTCACAATTTAGAACCTAGTTGAACAGATTTGCACTGTTCTGGGATATTATGCAGAATGGAGTGGTAATTCTGTTCCAACGTTTTGGGACAACCTATCAGTTCCATCTTCTAGGATTTTCATATATAGAAATAGAAATATATGACTGAATAGGGAATGTGTTCGATGCTGAACTGATACCTGGTGCTCTCAGTGTGACCAAAGAGCACCAATTCATTGACATCTTTTCAGACTCTTTGGAAATAAAATTCCTGACAATGGCTCTGCTTGAATTCTTGAGGCTATTGAGTATGCTGATTCTATTTGCATCTTCCTGTTTGTGTGAGTCAGGTGTTTCTACTGTTGTTGCTATAAAGAGCAAATATTAATCAAAAGCAAATTTGTAACAAGGACTGGAGTGGCAATCTCTTAAGCTCATCCCATAATTACAAAAATATAGTTTGAAATTTATTTCCAACAAAATGCTTTGCTTCTGTAAGGTTGTAATGTTCTATAGTTTTGTTTGATATGCAAGTTAAAATTTGATTGGTAAAAGTGGTACATTAATTTCTTGCACAGACCCAATCATTAGTTTATTCACGAGAGCAGGGGGGGGGACATAATTTCATTTACTATTTTCGGAAGTCGCCGTATCGCCAAGCATCAAAATTCATGCTTCTATTCATGAGGCTCTCTCTCCTTTGTTGCGCATGCCACCAACTTTGCTACGTTGACAAACGCCTCCACTACATACGCCAGACTATACCTCACCAGCTTGAGCTCTCCCCACGGATTACAAAACACTTCGATCCGCAGTCCATTACACAGATCAACATCTCGAATATTACTCGTGGCCTGCGCTCGGAACGACACAGATCTCGGAACAGTTTCTCCATACCTTCACTAATCTGTGCCATCCCGATGGAGAGGTATGGGTGTACAATCATGAAATCGGAACCGTACAGTTGGTGGTTCTGTCTGTGTGGTTGGTAGCGTGTTGTGTTTGTTTCGGTTGGTACAATCGAGCACGTGGAAAACAAAATATGAAGAAGTCCAAGAAAGACCGTAAGTCTGGTGAAATAGCAGCTGAGCAGGATAAAGGAGAAGCTCTAGCCGGTTCTTCAGATAAGAACGCAAATGAAGAAGTCGTATATGTGAGTCCTATAGCACAACCCATGGCATCGTCGAAGGTAACGAAGAAAATACGAAAATTGATTAAAGCAGGTAAGTTGATGTCCAGACATGGAAATGTTTGTATTAAATTTTGTGGTAAAGATGACCAGCTAATTCTTACAGGTCGGAGAGTGAGATTTTCATGGCAGTGAGGATTCATATTGTGGTCGTCTGGGTTATGACACCATGTAGTTTAGGATGAAGGTCGGTAGGTATCAGCGTTTTGGTGATACATACTGGCTTCATTCAGAGTTGCAGATACACTTTGAAAATGGAGGCAGTATATTTATCCGAAACGATACCCGCCCTTCCGAATGCAAAGCGATATTCTAACATAGAAGACCTCCCTATGAAAATCTGTACTTCAGTTATGTGGTTATTGCAGGTTTGGCTTTAAATGAAAAGACTTACGTGCGGAATGGGTTGAGGGATGTTCAGTCAAGCATTCGCAAAAAGGAAAGAGGGTAAGTATTATGGTTTGGCTGGGTACCAGTGCTGCAAGTGCAATTTTACGTTGATACTATCAGTTACCTTACCTCAGGGAAGAGGGTTGTACTACCCGTGCTTTTTACCCACTAATCCGGGGATTTTCAGACACAGGGACATTATCCAATCTTGGCTCATGAGAACTTCTTGATGTGTCATGAACTACCAAACTAATCATCTTGCAGCTTTTGGCGTGTCATTCTGAGCTTGAGAAATCTGGTTATTTTCAAATTTTTCACAAGTTTTCTTGATTGTGGTTGAGCATGTAGCTAGGATGGGAGAGATAAGTAATACATGCAGAAAACTTTTGGAAAACTGAGAGCTAGGTGGGGGCATGACAGTGAAACATGTCTTAGCAAACTAAGTTGTGAGAATGGGAGGGAGGTGGACGGAAATAGCTGGGAGTGATGTCAAATGGCAGGCCTTGGTTGTGGTGTGCAGCCTGTAGGTACTTTTATGTGAGTATGTCTGAGTGAGAGATGAAAGGTGTTCAGTATAATCAGTCCCTAAGTTATGAACATCAAACAGTGATCCATAGGCTATGGAGAATTCATTATTTTGGTCACTTAAATGTCAGATTATGAGTATGAATCAGTACGGTCTTATCCTTCATGAATACATAGACTGCCTCCAAGACACTGTGTACTGGGATCCATTATTCACCTATACTACAAAGAATCGCCTACATTTTAACTGTTCTGACTTTTTTACACCATTCTACTGTGTGCATGGGTTGCTAGTCTGGTTTTGTGCAGTGTTACTTTGATTTGATTCCCTGATTATGATCCCTTGGGGATCGAAACATGTAGGAGTGTTCTACGTGATATTGTAATATAAAATATCTGGGAAGAAACTGTGCATTTTGTTGGACTGAGTGGTGTGAATTGTTTATTGACAATGCATGGAATGAACAATATAAAATATAAAGTGAATCAGTAGTTGTTGATGGGATTTGTGTACCTGGGGTTGTAGAGTGTGGGTTGTGTATTATGTGGGATGATCTGTAACATGGTTTTCACATATGTCTCTTAATGTGTTTGTCTTATGTAACTTCTGATCTAGAAGGCAATACCAGCATTCAAGTAAAGAAAGAATTTTTCAGTTTGATTGCTTTGTGCTGCATTTAATTACTAGCTTGCTTTCTGTTATTAATTTTAGATACATTGTATTCCAACTTACGCTGTGAATAGGTTCTTATGGGCAGGTTTGCAAACCCAACCACTCTTTATAAAATTGTCTAGGGAATTCGATTTCACAGTCCCAAACAAAAGCCAAACTTTTGAAATACAACCCATTGGTACCTTGGGTGTTTCCTTTATTCCAATGTGAAGGTGGGTGGTATAATTTTTAAGCCTTTTTTCTTGAAAATAATAAGCCAATAAACTTTCATTAAAGTATATTACATTCAAAAGCTTATCTGTATCCTTATTTTACTTTCCATTATTCCTTAATTTTTAATTATTTATTTTTGTATTATGAAATAGTGCAAGTTCTTGTGTGCAATAACAGTGTACTGTCAGCAGATTGTGCTGAATGTAATTAATTGCAAACTATGTATTTTATCAACTTGACTTTTTGTTCACCGTGCATTATGGTAATATATAAGTGGATATGTCAACCAACAACTGCACTAACTGGTTCGGATAATGGACACGTGAGTACTTGCATAACCCAGCGGAAGCAGCATACTTCAAAACATTCAAAATATACAAATGAACACAAATGACATCTACCTACGATCACATTACACAACTTCAATAGTACTACTATAGTGGAACAGCGTACAAAAAATAACCCCCATGCGAACCAAATAAACAATGGACAAGTGAAGTGAAGTGCACTTACGTGCGTACTGAGCCCCTGATGATGGTCACCTTGTGACCGAAACATATGTAGGGCATTGTAAAGTGTAAATAAAACTTAATTAGTGCAGTTGTTGGTTGACATATCCACTAATATGTATTTTATATTTTAACAGTTAAGATGTACACATATGTTTATCATTTTCAGCCTAGTTATATTTGCCGGAGATGTGACACCAATAGAAGTAATGTGCCACTTACCAGGCGTGTGTGAGGAGCTTGATATCCCCTATATTTATGTTAACTCACGCCAAGTTTTGGGCTCAGCACTGGGTATCAAACGAGGTTCACTGATGGTGCTGTTGAAAAGACATGAAAGTTATGGGGATTTATATGATCAAGTTGTTAAAGTAATTGATTCTGTGCCACCGCCATGGTCTTAAAGGTTTCAGGAGTGGCCATAGCCAGTGGGAACTCAGATGTGGAAGTGAATGTTCAGTGACACCTGTACATTTTATTTCTTGAAGATTTTATATTAATTTTATTATTGGTCTCCAGTGAAATAAATACAACTTATTTAATCACAGAAATACTATGCAACCCACATTTTCTGTATCACAGTAGAGATTTAAAATTCCTCACAGTTATAACAAAATCCCACTGTGTTATATACTCTAGTACCATTAAGTTGTATTCACATTACCATAACCAGGTTTCCAAACATTTGAGTTTTATTTTTCTATGTGCATTTTGATCTTCAGAGTTTCTTTGAGAAAGTTTTATATGCATTTCTGTTTTTCCTAGTGTGTGCTGTGTGCCTAGTCTGTTAACAAAAATGTGTCCTCACTGTGTTATTTTGTTCCTTTTCAGTTCTGTAACACTTTGTGTCCTTACCTCTGTCTCAGAGTTAAAACTTCACAAACCAAGCTCCACAGTATATATTTCTGAATTGAATTATTAGTACCTTGTTCTGTTATGTTCTTAATATCCTCTTTTTTCTCTTTGTTTAGTGTATGTACTTTTAGGACAGTTTTATTATACCCTATTTATCCTAATATAAGATCACCTCCCTTCACAGTCTTCAGGTTTAGAAAACACATACAAAACATATTGAACTTTGTGTGTTATTATGAGATGACCCCCTACCACCACCACCATACCCATCTTATGTTTGGGTAAATATGGTGTTTATTAAGGTAAGATGGAATAAGTGTGAATGAGTTTTGCACTAAATGACTTTTAATGCAATGTAAATAGTGACTGGTCATTAACCTTTAAGAGCCGAAATGGACAAATCTGTCCATCGTTATGTGTAGGTATGAATGCCAAAACGGACATTTTTGTCCAAAAATATATATGCAAACTTTTCGCATTAAATACAATATTGGCGGGGCAATAAGCGTGTGTAATGTTATGTATACATACAACAGATTTGAAGGTAATTTTACAGTTGTGCCTCATACCAAGGGGGCGTATTGGGGCGCGGAGGTAATATACCATAAAATGATGTATTCAACACTGTTTAGAGCGTATTCAGCTTCATGCTCCAGCATCTGTACATTCATGTGCCCCAGATACCCATCGATTAAAAAGCCGGTAGGTTCGAGTTAAGATTTATACGAGTTGATAGAAATATTTATGTACTTTCCGGGAACTGAACCCTGATCTCCTTTCTGGTAGTCGTATAACTTATTCACTGTTCTAGCCCGTGCTTGTACTCACAGAAAAATTTTCAATACATTTTCACAATATATTTGTTCAAATATATGAAAAAATTAAAAGCTTCCGGCTGTATTTACCCTTACGTACTTGATGGAAGAATGAAACATAGCTCACCCGAGAAAGGCAGTATATGATGCGTCATCAGAAGGAAGTTACTTGTTACAGAAATTATTACATACCTTATTATTAGATGTTCTCATCCGAATCAATATCACAGATCAGCTGTGATTCAATATCTTCATCACGAATATGCCTTCTGCGAGCCATGATGCTGATTATGTACTCACAAGAAATAATTTTCACAAGCGACAGGGTCACTGCACTGTGCGACAAACACTGAAAGAGTGTGGCCACTGGTAGGAATACCGAGAAACGTACTTTTCCTTTCGCAGGTCAGATTCCTCATGGTTGTAAAACTGTAAACCTCTTTGTAAGTACACCCTTACAGAAATCACACCAACGAAAAGCATTTCGCTGTTAAAATAACCTCACAGAAATATTTTCCCTTGAAAGTGGGGACGAATTCAGGAGAAAGGAGCCAGAATTGAAGGCTAAAGAGAACGAAACATAACATATTACTAAAATTTTTGTGTCTTAGGGAAGTGGTTCATTCTTATTTTGCATCAAAATATTTTATAACAAACTATGATATACATTACCGTGTTCTCCATGCTTCACTTGAGTAAATACGATTTATTTCACAGATCCAGCGTTCAAACGTTTAAATCCCCAGAGAAAATTCTGGTCCGCTGACAGTACAGGGTATTTAAATTGCCGGCTTTTAAAGGTTAATAATTACTTGCAAGTAAATTTTGTGGATTTTAAACACAAAACCCCATACCGCCAATCTATATGATTAATTTTCAAAAGAGATGGAAGATAAAAAAAAAAGGGAATAATGTAGATGGTCACATATTTACATCCCTGCATTTTGAGCAAGTGTAAATTTGGCCAGCCACCTCCCATAGTATTACAAGTAGGAGGTATGAGGGGTAAGAGCAGATTCGGTAAATGTGTATTAAGTAACTAACTCCATGGTGCAGAGTCCTTCTTGAGAAGCTAAATGTTTTTCAGCTAGTTAAGAAATTCCCCATCTTTTATGGAACCCCAATCTTCATTACTGTCTTAACAAATAATCCACAACTTATGCCTCTCTGGAGCCTGGTAAATCCATTCAATGCCTTCCCATCCTATTTCTTTAATATTCACTGTAATATCATTCTCTGTTCTGTGTATAGGTCTTCCAAGTAATCTCTTTCCTTCAGGTTTACCTACCTAAACCCTGTGTGCATTTCTCTTTTTCTCCATACATGCCACATACCCTGCCCATTAACACTTAGTTTAAAATTTTGTAATTGCAAAACTATTGGAAAAACATAACCATCCTTGGAGATAAATAATAGCTGATATTAAGATTATGTTTGTGCCTTCCATCTGTACCTGTAACATGCCTTCTGCCTTGGGTGAAGGAAACAGTTTTATAGCCTTCGCTGCAAAAAGTATAATGAAATCCTGTCTGATATTTGCCGCAGACAGTCAGTGTGGTGGTACATGTGTAAGACCAATCAATTAGAATATAAGAGTAACTAATGGCACTGTCTCATCATTATATGTTGTGTGGTACAAACCTGTAAATAAATAGTTGTATTTCATAAACTTTGAATGCAGGACAACATACTTCATTACTTCTCTTCTGGTTGCCTTAAAGGCTGCTATGTGTTCTTGAAATGTCAGGAACTGAATACCTTGTGATGGTCCATCATATCCCAGAAGAATATAATCCTCGGCTATATTATCACAAGAACCAGATACACATTTCTGTTGTTTCTGCCATGTGCTTTGTTTAGTCATTGTCAAATATCACATGGCCATGATAGTGTGGGGACAGCTATGATTTTGTAAAACTATATATTTCCTCCTATTTTGTATTTAAAGTTCTCTTTATTTTATCATATATAGATCTGTTGGAATTTAGTTATTTTCCTATCTGTATTGTTATGGATATGAGATACTGCACCCCAAATTATTAGAGCTATTAACCTGCAAAAAAACATATTTGAGTTGATATTTAAATTATACTCGTAATTTCTCATAACCCCAACTCATGGTAATGAAAACTTGAGTCACTGGCAAAAAGGAAAGAGTTTATTTTTGGTAATGTTAATAAAAATCTGAATTTACATGTCTCTATTCCTCAGTACTTTTTGCAAATAGGACAAAAGTTGAACAATATGAGTGGCAAGAAACGCATGGCCATCCTTCTGTCGCGATTCCTGCTTGTGCAGCATTTATTAAGTTTCTCTGAGAACTCGTAGTTCGAATATTAAGCACTTGTGAAGAATGCGGAGCCTATGCAGCCCAGTAGTTGCTTTGACGAGGTTGTGGGCTGGACGAGGGACGAATTGGGGTTCAATATCCTGCGGGAGTAAAAGACTTTTGCAGTGCCCGAAATGTTAGATTTGTAGATTCGTGGATATTTCACCGGGGGTTAGGGGGTCGCAACATGCTGTTCATTTCTATAACTCCATGTAGTAGTGTGGTTAAGACTGCGTGGAGCCGAAATTAACCACGCGGGCAATTTTACTTATGTGTAGATTCCTATATCGAGTTGGCAGCGCCACGCTGCAAGGAGTCAGGGGTACTACTATAAATAGTTATAGTCGATTGATTACATCTGATTTGTTGTGGCTAGAATATCAATGATCGGGAATTATATGCATACATACCATTCTGTATAATTCTGGGTACAGTGATTTACTGGAATTTTGAACTTTTCTTTTGCGGGTAACTAAACAGAATTGATTGAGTCGTTGAGCTGGTTTGACCGAAGAAGCGTGTCCTAGGCGTGGGATAATCTGGGCTCGGGGCCGGATTTAAGCATGTTGTGGCCCCTAAGCTGCAAAATTTGAGGCCTTTTTCCCTTTACTAAATTTTATGTTTAATAGTTTTTCATGCTTGTTGAAGGGTACATATAAAATGCTATATTACGTACATTTTTATAAATTGTAGTTAAGATAATTTTCATGATTTACAATTAATTTAATTATTTTTAGTAAGGCGGCCTCACTGAAACCCCTTACAATGTGAGGCTCTGAGCTGTAACTTATCTATCTGGGTTTGCTGAGCTATAGGTATGGATTCGGGAAAATGGCTGCGACATTAATCGTTACGGTACATCGCAGTAGTGCCGTCGAGGGAAGGTGTAGTGTGCGAGACGGTCGATAGAGCCGTGGGAACGAACACTGGAGGGGAGAGGTGTACGATTAATCGCCGTTGGCGCCTTTGATGTAATGGTGGGTGACAGTGAAACAATTGCTGCCACCCACTACATTTCTCGCGCGAACCAAAGCCGCACAAGTCAACAGAACATGGATTATGATCCATGAACATACACTTCTCGCGTGATGCGATCGCAGGTGTCGTACAACCGGTGAATGGAGACTAGCCACATCCCATACGTAAGCCTCTCAGGTTATGCGATAAATAGAGCAAGTTAAGAGACTTCCATGTGGGACACCTATAGCTTCGGCCTCACTGAAAATGTAGGGAAGAGGTGGCTTATACGTGAATCCGGCCCTGCCTGTGATACATTTTGTAAGGTTCGAATGTGTGCACCGTGGTTATGAGTTACACGGCTATTGGGATTACGCACTTCCACTCCCTGACATATGTGCAATTTTCGTACGCGCGTTTTTTCAACTGCTGTGTTGAAATATATTTGTCCACACTGTGTCCTTGAGGGAGGAATTGGAGTTCAAGTGTACAACGTTCTGTGTAGTACAGGTCAGCTGTATCGGTCTGTTATGTAATTGGTTTCCACTTGATGCAACACGTGTCATTTACGTTCTCCCCTCCAATGTTTGTGTTTAATCGCTTAATATGCTTCGTCGAAGGGCGAAGAGGTCAGAGTTCGTAAGGTTTAAAGGAACAGTTATATTAATAGTTCTTTGAGAATGAGTCTTGTATGTTAGTGTGTGTGTGTTGCATCTGAACATGAAGGGGATTAAAGTAATTGCGTAGTGTTCGTTAATTGTGGCAAAATACAGTTATTTTGAAATGATGAAGGCATTTAGGTCCGTAATAATTGGTGCTCCAGCATCGGGGAAGGGGACAATTTCATCTAGAATAGTTAAATACTTCAACGTGAAGCACGTATCGAGTGGGGATATTCTCAGAAATCACATGTCAATGAACACAGGTAAATATTAACAGGAATGTGTGTGTAAAAATGTATGTGGTCTGAGGAAGTTGCGAAAAGTCACAGTTGTAACCATATGTTTCTGTGTCAGAAAGTGTAATAAATTAAGAAATCGCATTATAGTTTTTATAGAATAATGGCAAGTGAGAACAAAATAAATTCCACTTTGCAGGAAGCAGTCTGTTGTACAAGTGAAAATCCATACATTTTCACAGGATTTTGTAACTTGGTATACTAATATGTCTTCTAAATCTTGATCTAAAGTTTTATTGGATTGGCAAAGTACAGAAATCAGAAACAGATATAAATATTGATTACTGTGATTAATCTATTCAAGAAACTCCTACAATGGCCTTGTCTCCAAACTGACTGTAATTTAAATAGGTAAGTCAGAACTGATCTAAAATACACAAGGTGGTATATGAGGCAGTGATGTGTCTTCCTTTATGGTTAAACCTTTTATTTTAATAACAATGTGCTTTGTTGCTTTAAGTAACCTTTAGTGTCATAAGAGACCATATGCTTGGCTCTAAAACGTAATGGTGAATGGCCTAGCATGCCATATGGTGGTCTGTGTGTTCGCTGTGTAGTAATTTAAACTCCCATGCTAAGCCAGAAAAACTCAGGCTGTCAAGAGATACAATTGAAATTATTAGTGATTGTTTATTACACAGAAAAAGTGGAAAATATTAAGACAAAATTGGCATTTAAATCCTTCTTCTAATTATTACACAAAAAAAGTGGAAAATATTAAGACAAAATTGGCATTTAAATCCTTCTTCTAAAGGGTAATGTCACATTATGCAGTCGTGTGGTGAAATTAGTTTCACAGCAACACTATATTTCTGTTATGTATTTATGGTTCATTTAGTGGTGCAATATGTAGCTCAGGCTATATAGCATGAAATAGTAGGATGTGAAAGGAGCAGTTATGGCTTAATTTATTATCATACAATTTGTCTGGAAGGGCAGAGGAAAACCACACAAACCTCAGGGTAGCCAGTCTATAAGTCAAAATTTGAACTTGAAATCTTGGTGAATATGAAGCAGGAGTGCTGCTCAGACACAGCACTTGGTCATATTCATTTGCAAAATAAATTACGGCAGGTGCAAAGAGAAGTTATCCACGTGGAGGTTTATTTCCTACATAATAACACATGCTCATGCATACATACTCATCACACTAATGCAGCACTGATGGATGTGGACTGGATTCTTCTGGCTAAGGATATGTCCATTGGCAGGCTGTTATGAACATGGAAATGAATATTCAGGTTTTGAAATGGTGGGGAGTTTGACAAGCTACATGTATATCTATATGTGCATTAATTGTATCTAAGGCACATCCTAGTTATGTTTCCTATACATTTCCTCCCATTTTTGTTACAGATTTTGGTGTTAAAGTTAAGCAGTATGTGAATAAAGGCCATTTGGTTCCAGATGAACTTATGATTTCTCTTATGACAAGTGAGTTGCGTTTACTGGAAAATAATAACTGGATTCTTGATGGTAAGTAGCATTAGTATAGTGCTTAACATTTTTTCACCCTTCTGTTCAACTGTAGAGGGCTTTGACCATTTGTTTGTTATTGCAATAATTATAATGCATTTTAGTCTACATATGACATCTGTTAAATGGCCTCACACATCACTACACTTGGACTATTTCACGTGATAGCAGGTACAGCAATGATGGCCACTCTTCAAATTTGCATGAATAGGTATCCCATTACTTAGAAACCAAGAACCAGGACACTTATTACATTTAGGTGGCAGGAGGAGGTAGAAGACAACATTTTTATCCTGTCATGCAATGAAAAAATCAGAGTAATTTATTAATCTTACTGCAGTGGCTTAACTCAGATAAAAAATTATGACATACAGATACAAAAAAGTGAAATAATAATAAGAATACTACTCAAACTCAGACTGTCGGTTCACATACTGATTTTTTTTTACATGTCTGTCGCTCATCCTTTGCAGTCTGAGTCTTGACCAATTTATACATATTGGTCTTCTGTTTCTATTCCTTGCTGTTAGTGATTGGTTAATGGCTGTCCTATTCCTGTAGATGTTTTCAATCACTGTGGAGAAGTCAGAATGTCCGCACGTGTTCTCAGAAATGTTGTATTTTTATGACTTGGAAAAACCCTGAGCCAAATTTGGCAGGACACAGGAACAGATCTCTTTAAAACCTATAAAACCAGGACTGTCCTGGGGAAACTGTGATGAATGGGATCCCTAGCCATGAGTGGGGCTCCATGCATTTTTAATGCACTGCAGCTACTGTTAGGTTTTTAGTCCACAAGTTTAAAGAATGAACTGGAAATGGTTTGCAGTATTGGCTGTTGCAGTGTTCTGCAAATAAAAGGCATATTTTCTCTTGTGATCAGACAGATGTTCAGAGAATGGTGTCAGAATGTGTCTTGCGTAGATAATGCGACAGTCATAGAGCATAGAGCTCAACCTAATGACATTATACTATTGTACCTTGTACTAGGTTGTTGTCAGTTTTAAGAACAGATTGAATATATTGTGCATATTATATAGTTTGGAAGATATTTGCCAGAAGATGGTATTAATACTGAAAAATTAGCAAATTTGTAATGTGAAAAGTATTCACGAAGTGTGTTGGTGTATGTGACTGAAACATAGTAATAAGCTTGACAATCAGCGCAAGTGTCTGGAAAGAGACTACACAGTGTACAGCAGAATGTCTATATGATGACATTCAGAAGAACAAAATTCTTTTGCTTGGTCATGTTGAAGTTTTGTCATATGAGGAAATACGTGGTTCCTGAATTTTAATTTATTGTTACTGATATCGATTTCAGTGATTTATGTACATATGTGTATACATGGCAACATGTTAAGTCGATCCCATGTGAATGTAGGATAGGATGTCCTCAGATTGTGGATGTGGAAGGTAGCTGTGAATAGACTGAGTAAGTAGTTTTGGACAGCTCACGAGGGTGGTTTTCCAGCTTGGGGGTTGAGAAAAGGGCAAACAATTTTAAATATGTCACACAAGATTATAACTATGTTATGTAAAATGTTTGTTGAGTCATGAACATCACCAGGTATTAAATGTCTTTAAAATTAAAAAAAAAAAAAAAATTGCATATTATATATTTTAAGAGATCATTTATATAGACATTCAGAATCATAGGCTGCATGGTACTGGTTTTTCTGAAGTCTGAACAGTTCACGTGTTAACTACACTGGAATCAATAATATGTTTGTGCACCATTCTTTACTGATTGGTACACAACATTTTTCACATTGAAGAATTTGTGTCATACGAGTAGAGCAGTGGGATAAATACTGACAGTTTCAGTAAAATATCCATAAGCTTGTCTGTTTGTGGTCTTTGTTAATGTGAGGTGTAGTCAGGATTAAATATTCTTAGTATTAGAAACAGTAGTGAAGGAAACGTTTGGTAACAGAAAATGCAGAAATTGACTGCACAATTGACAGATAATCACATTCTTTGTGAAGAAAATCCATCCAAGTCATAATTCATGAAAAACCAATGTTTTTTTGCATGATATGAAATATTTCAATTGTTGGGAGTCATATGGGTTGACTTAACATCACCAAGAGTGTCCTAATCTATGAAAGCAGGAATAGATGCTAAGTTATTCTTTGTCAAGATGTGGCACTTGTTTACATGTCTGAACAGTAATTCAATCTGTGCATTCATAGGCTTCCCAAGAACCAAGGAACAAGCCAAAGAGTTATTTGCCAAAGAACCAATAGATGCAGCTCTTAACCTCATAGTACCCTTTGAAATTATAGTTGAGAGAGTTAAAGGAAGATGGATCCATGAACCAAGTGGTCGGATATATAACACGGAATACAGTCCACCAAAGGTTATGGTAAGGTGCCTTGCATTATTGGAAAGACTGTTTTAAGAAACTGAAAGTTAAGCTATTCTTTAGAATAATTACTTGTGCTAAGAGTAAATGATTCTGATGGTGGTGTGATACAGTAAACTTGATTATTATTGTAGCCATTGCATCTTGGATTTTCAAGCACACTGTTGTAGAAACTGGATCTGTTAGCTGATGACAGAAATAGATACTCTTTCAAGAACATTTGTGAAAACCCAGGGTGAGGGGCAGTGTCCAAAGTAATAATTGTGCTTATTGTATCACACAGCCATCAGAAATATTTTTTGTATTTTGTCTGGCTTTTTTCTTTGGTTTTTAAGCTCTTTTTTTATGCTGAGAGTGGCGGTGGAGAATGTCATTAGTAACACCTTTTGTGCTAAGTGCCTGTGTGTATGTACTCTTGAGATGGAGAGACTCTTTGACTGTTGAAAAACGAGTTATGCAGGTGTGTTACTGTGGTGCAGTTTCTACCACTGTTCATTAAAATTATGCTTTTTATAAGTTGTGATAAAAGAAATTTTCATAGCTCTTTGGAATATTACTCTCCATTTAAAGTTGCATGTCCCATCTTCACAGACTTGTTTCATCTTTTACCAAGTTGTCTCTAGTCTTGGCTACCTTTCAGTTAATACTGTATAATCAGTTTCAGTATACTGTCTCACCTTTACTCATTGTATTTTATTTGTCTGTTCACACATGCTGTGATATAACACCATCATATTTATGAAAAATAATTTGTAAAAGTAACTTAAATGCATTTATTTTATATTGCAGCTTGGAGTCAGTACATGTTTGCACTTTCAATTTTTTCAGCAGGGGCCAGTGGGAGAAAATTGCATCTGAGCTCATGATGGGAATGTGAGGGTCAATCAGTAAATAAATGTACAATGCATATATTTTGGGTTATTTATTTTAACCTGTAATAAGAACAGTTCAGATGTAATTGTACTGCTTGCTCATTACTTTTCCACATATGTAGTCCCAATCACAAGGCATTTATCATATCGTGGGACAAGCTTTTGTATTCCTTGTTGATAGGAGTCCATGTCCTGTGTTGTCAGCCATTATATTGTAGGTAGGTGTCTTCAAATTTGTCACCCCAAAGATTTTGCTTGTGTGCTGGAAACGGACAGTAATTGATCAGAGATGAATTCCCCTGATATAGCCTAATCACATTCAGTGGAGAATTTTTAGTTATATGCCAATTAAACGTATTATCTGACTTGCTTTCACAATTTCATTCACTTGGAAGCAACTAAATTTGATGGATGTGTTGTTAGCACTCTTTACATTCAAATGGTACTGGATTGGGTTTCTAGCTCAGAGATCGTCTGTCATGAGGAAGGTTTTTCTCAGTCCTTGAAGGCAGATGATAGGCTAATGCATTAGAATAGGTCAGCATGATGTCCACATTTTCCAATTTGTAATTCACAATCATTCTCCCAGTTGATGCAGTATAACCTGTACAGTTTGAGACAGAATTATTACTAAACAAACCAAGACTTGGTGGTATGCACACACAATGCGTAGAGAAATTTAATTTAATATTCTTGTATTTCTTTCTTCTAGGGGAAAGATGATGTGACAGGGGAAGATTTAATTCAACGACCTGATGACCAGCCAGAAGCTGTTAGGAAGAGACTTCAGATCTATTCAGACAGCATTAATCCAGTACTGGAATTCTACAGGAAGGAAGGAATTTTGAAAGATTTCAGGGGGAAGACTTCGAATGAAATTTGGCCACATGTATACAGCTTTCTGAAAAATTACATGGTACCAAAAGCAGAGCTTCATGAACAAGTAAACTGAATAAATGCTGATTATAAGAACTAATTAGTCAAGGATGGGTATATGTCAAATGCTAATTAGAATTCACTTGGAATTCAGAAGGTAATATGAGTGTCACAACAGAAGTTGTTTTAAAGGCTGTTCATTTTTATTTACTGTAGTTTAATTAAAACTGAAATGAAGAGAAGTGATAACAACAGAAGTTGTCATTAAGCATTTGTAGACACTATAAACACAAAATTTGTTGATGGGAGGTCATACATGCAAATGTAAGCTCTAATTTAATGAACTGTAGCCTAGGCTGTCATTTATGGTAGCAGCTGCTTTGTTTTTGTTTTATAATATGCAAGAGTCTAGCATCAAGCAAACATGAATGCTGATACTGACAAAGGCTCAGTAAGGAATTTGCTGGCACAGGTGTGGTAGACAGTGGAAATTAATACTAGTGTGCATGTTGGCTCCATTGCTGTAATGCTTGGATTAGATAGGATGGTGGGGATTGAAACACATCATAGCAGCTAGGAAAACTAGATTTCTTGTAATACAGTCTTCAAATACGTTTGAATAACAAGCAAGGCTTAAGAAATGTATCAAGTTATATTTTTTATAGGTCTCTGCTGATATACAAGAGCGATGAAGTGAAGTCTGTATATGTCGCATGAAGCATATCTAAATGTGAATTTTTTTATTATGCATTTTCTTGCTGCATTCATGAGTCTTGATGATAGAGAGCTGACTGAAGTATAAATGTCTTCATTTCAACATAAGGGAATTTTGTATTGTGTATATTGTTTATGTAAGTAGGCAATGAATAATACATTTTTCAGAAATGTGATTTGTTGGTACCAAAAATTGTTCATTAAAGAGTTACTGAAAATATTGTAGTGAAAGTTGGACTTTAATTTTTGTTCGTGAATAAAAGCTGTAGCAAACGGAGTAAGCTGATAGTGACTCAGCCCAGACCTGTAGCAAGGGTGTATGTAGTAAGCTTGCTAGGTTTTTGTCAGAAATACAGAACCCTACCCAGGACTGCAGGCTGAGGAGGGCCAATTCAAAACATTGGGCATTCCTTTACTGTATCTGAAGGTGTGCTTTCCTGCTCTCTTTACTGTAGTCCTTGCCCTTTTAAGGGAAGAAGTAAAGTTGTCACTTTAAAAACACCACAAAGACAAACAGGGGGAGTGGAGGCATTGCTTGTCATTGTTAACTTTGGCATTAGATGGAAGCCCCCCAAGGAAAGAGACCTTGATACCCACTCATTAGGAGGCTGGATGATCCTAAGCCCTGGTCTGGACATTTTGGAGAGGAGAAAAATCTCTTGCCCCTAGCTAGATTGGAACCCCTGATCGTCCAGTCCATAGCGTAGTCACTATAACCTGTCTTGTGCTATGTCGCCTACTTTATCACAGCCTGATTGTGCACCTAGCCTAATTGGCACGGCATGGAAGTGTCCATTTATTGGTCTAGCGATGCGCAGCGCATACATCCTCATTTGCTTTTGTTAAGTGCTCTCAGGGTCCCACTCTAAAGATACTTGTAACGCAAAAAACAATCTCGTAGTAGAATTGTCCGTTCTTGGATGTGGCGCCGAGGTACTGTGTGACAGGCGCCCTGACACATCACAGTGGTCTAATCTTGAAGGGTCTTAACTTATGCCTTATCGTAGTTGTAGGAACCTTGCTATAGCTTACTGCTTTCTGAATTCGAGCTGCCTGTTTGGCAAGGCGATCAGCAAGTTCGTTACCATGTATTCCTGCATGAGCTTTCACCCATCCGAAGTCTATAGTCCAATTTCTGCTTTGTAATATTCTGATTTTCTGTCTTATTTCTTCAATTAGATAGTTGTGGTTCTTTGAATTCTTTAGGCAATCCAGCGTAATCGTGCTGTCAGTATGTATTACTGCTGTTCTTTGTATATCTTGTAGTTCTTCCATTTTCTCAAGTGCCTTCATAATGGCGAGCTGCTCCGCTTGATTGTTAGAACATCCATTTCCCAGCTTGTATTGCATTGTATTGCATACATAAAGGTAAAGCAACCCCATTACAGGCCTAGACAGGCCCTGAGGGGTCCAGGAGGTTGAGGCTCCCAGATTTGTAGACAATCGGCATATGAAGGTGGTAAGGTTGTCAGCCCTACGCACCGGTCGCCTTTACCCCCCAGGAAATATTCCTGGTACTCATTTCTGTATTGCATACATATATATTGTTAATGAACATTAATATTCCTGATACTACACCATCAGATTTGCTCCCGTCAGTAAACACTTCTACTGTGTATTCCTTGCTTTCGTTGCTTTCTCTTGGCATTACAAAATCTGCTGGATGCGGCCAATCCTTGTAATTTTGAGCAATGTCCACTGTCTTTTTGGCATCTTAAGTTTTTATGGTTTTGTATCCTGTTGCTATTTCATTTATCTTAATAATTATAGGTGTTAGACCTGTTGCAACACACAGAGCTTCATTAGACGTAGTTCTGTAAGCCTTAGCAATTTTTATGTTAATAAGTCGTTGCATTTTTTTGTATTTCATGCAGTTTTTCCTTTTTAGTGCTTCTATCCATACTGGAGACGCTGTGGGTACCTCTGATAAATGAGCTGTGGTGGGTATTCCGTGGTTGGTAGTGTAGAGAGATGATCCGTGGTTGCGTTGTAGTACGTGGAGAAGAGGGCCGTGTGTTGAATGGTTGAACCTGTAGAAGTTAACTGTACTCTTTAAAATAATGGAATATTTGGAAAGAAAATGAATGCCGAAGTTAGAAATATATTCTTTAAGTCGAAGCGAGAAACGGGTGATAGTAGTGCACATTCACGCGAGCTAGATGAAGAAAATGATAGTGCTGAAGGGGACGGAAAAATGAAAACAAAGCTGTTGTCAATGTGGACTAACATGAAATACGGTAAGTTAGTATTATATACATACTTTCTTGTATCACAGAAAATACAAATGAAACCACAATTAGTTAATTTTTTTGAGCTACTGAAACTAACCCTGTTCAGTAGAGTCATTATTGTCTAAAAAAGATTAGTGACGTACAACTAAACCATTATTACCTAATTCCGTACCGAAGCTGTATAAAGACAAAGCGATAAAGATTACAGTGTACAAAATTGTAATTTATCTTTTGTATTGTATGGAATAGTGGCCATAGTCGTTAAGTGGTGTGGATGCATGAAACCTGGGCTTTCATATTAACGGGATGTTAGAAAACAAGGTGGTAAATAACATATGTGGACCTGAGAAGGACGAAGTAACAGGAGAACGTCTTGATTTTTACTTGTCAGATATTATTGGGGCGATCAAACCAAGGAGGATGACATGGAGAGGGCATATGGTCTGTATGGAAGAGATGAGAAATGTGTATGGGTTTTTGATGGGAAGAGTTGAAGGAAGAGATCACTTGGTAGGCATAAGCATAGATGGGAGGGTGATAATAAAATAAGTCTTGAAGAAAAATGATGGTAGGTTGTGACCTAAACCCGTAAGCCTGAGGATAGGGGCCAGGGGCAGGCCATTGTGAAAATGGTAATGGATCTTCAGGTTTCATAAAATGCAAAAAAGCTCTTGAGTATCTGAGGAAGGACTTTACCCTCTGGAGTTAGTAAGATTCACAGGATTAGTGTTTCCTGACCTTTTGAAGGAATGTCAAGAAGCACTAACCCAGCAACAGCATCATATCTCAAAAGACTGAATTCTTATGCTGTTCATTGCATATTGCAGTTTTATAACTTGACTGAGTGAACAGGAAATGATTAACAACGGGTTTTAGATACAACAGTGTCCTTATAATTTTAGAGAAATATATATGCCACAGTATTCCAGGCTGAATGAAGTATATGCCATTAAGGCATTTAGAGGAGAGAATGCAGGCAAAGGCTACAAAACATAGGAACATCTATATTCCCTCAGACAGCATTTGGTAAAACTTGGGGTCTGAAACTCAGGGTGGTGCATTGGATCTACACCATGGTGATGAGACCCGTATTGACCTATGGCTCCACAGTTTGGTGGCTGAGGGTCAGATACAATGTCAGCAGGACAGAGCTCAGTAAGATACAGAGATTAGCCTGTCTGGTTATTACAGGGGCAATGAAGACGACCCCAATAGCTGCAATGAAGGTCCTCGTGGGACTTCATCCTCTTCATGTGATGATTGAGGCGGAGGCCCAGGCAGGGATCTACAGGCTAATGTGTAACTAGCAGTGGAAACCTAAATCCACTAACTTTGGTCACACCAAAAAGTCTTGGGATATGGAGCATGAACCCATCCTCAGATGGTCGACAGGATGCTTCTGAGATATGCATACCACAAGCTATTCACAGTCAAGTTCCCTGACAAGTGTGAATGGAAGAATGGGTTCAACCCAGACAACAAAGAGGGCTGGTCTGGTACACAGACGGGTCCAAGACCAATAAAGGCACTGGTGCTGTTGTGTATAGATGGGGCTGAAGAAGGGGGCACAGCTTCAGTCTTGGGCTCCACACCACGGTATTCCAGGCTGAAATATATGCCATTAAGGCTTGTATAATGGAGAATGTAGAAAAGGGCTACACAGGTAGGAACATCTGTATTCTTTCTGACAGTCAGGCAGCCATCAAGGCCCTTGACAGTTACCAGATAAATTCCAAACTAGTCTGGGACTGCCATCAATTCCTGGTGAAACTGGCAGAACATAACAGGATCCAACTGGTATGGGTGCCAGGACACATGGGAATTGATGGGAATGAAATAGCTGATCAGTTAGCCAGACAGGCTCCTCATATCCATTCATAGGACCTGAGCCTGCACTTGGTATATCTGCAAAGGTTGCCAGGGGGTGATCAGGGACTGGACGAGTAGGAAACACGAGGAGCATTGGCAGTCCATACGTGGACAAAAGCAGGCTAAGGGCTTTCTTAAAAAACCCTCTGCAAGAAAAGCTGGTGAATTGCTCAATCTGAGCACAAACCAGCTCAGAATAATGACAGGGTTGCTGACAGGACACTGTCATTTAAAAGGACACCTATTTAAACTGGGGCTGGTAAACAGTCCCGAGAGCAATAGATGCAAACAGGCATCTGAAACAGCCTCACATGTTCTTTGTGATTGTGAGGCTTTGGCCACACTAAGATTCAGGCACCTGGATCATCATTTTATGAAACCAGGTGACTGAAAACATCTGTCAGTAAGATACTGCACTTTGTTCAAGGTGCGGGACTGCTGAATGAATGAGCTAAAGGGTTGCACAAAAGATTGATAATGGTTGAAGTGTACAGGTCACTGTGGTGGCCGCCCTTCCATATTATATTCTATTCCATCAGACAGTGAAGCTGCAATTTAAGCACTGGACAATTCCATATTGTCTGGATTGTCATCGTTCCCTGTTGACAGTGGCTGAATGTAACTGGGTACAGTTTAGAGGAGTGCTGGGGCACAGTGGCTTGGGGAAATGAAATTATCAGTCAGCAGCAACTGGTTAGTAGGTTCTGAAGGAGCATCTGCTGCCACAAAGTTGCTAACTGGGCCATCAGGGACTGGATGAACAGAATCACCAAGAATACTGGAAGTATATGTCATTAGCCTTTAATGGATGAGTGGGACAATGTTGTCCCATTAAATGTACAGTCTTTTCACCAGAAAGGGAAAACATGATCCTGCAGTTGGCATGTAAATTGAATAGTACTCCAGCCCCAGCAGAAACCTGGCTTTTAATAGGCCATACGCTGAAGGTTAAGGCAGGCATATGCAGCAGAGGATATGGTTTGAGACTTTAGGAAGAGAAACATCTGTATTCTATCAGACAGTGAAGTTGTGATCAGTGCACTTAACAATTATGCAAGTCAGTTGGTTTGGGATTGTTGTCAGTTTCTTATAATAAAATTGGACTAATGTAACAGGTTGCAACTGATATGCATGCCAGGACATCTGGGAATTGAAGTATCGCCACCAACTGGCAAGAACAGGATCTGTTAATAGTGTCTGAACTAGCTCTTGGAATCTTGTAAAGAGTGGCCATATGTGCCATAAGGGACTGAATGAACAGAGACCACAGTGAGAACTTAAAGTTTATACCTGGACAGAAACATGTAGAGGAGTTTTTTGAATCATCATCTGCTTAGGGTAGGAATTATTAGCAGTATATGGAAAACAGTTGAGACAAGTGACAGGACTCCTACAGGAAACTGTCATGTGAAAGGGCATGTTCAAGTTGAGATTACTAAATCATCCTAACTGTGAATGGTGATGAGACTAAGAGTGAAACAACCTTCCATGTTTTGTGTGACCGTGAGATCGTAGTGCAACAGAGAGTATGTTGGTAGGGATTTCATTGTATGAAGCCAGACAACTGTCAAAGGCCCCATTAAGCATCTGAAGCACAGGATTGCTAGTTAGCTAGTTAAACAAAGAAGTTTGTTCAGAGGTTCATCCTTAGAATCAGACACTGCAGTGTGTGTTAGTTACATATCTGACATTTGAACAAAAGATGAAGCTTCTAGTGACAGAGCAATAATAAAATAATGTTTAATTTATCAAGACTTTTTATTGGAAGAAGACTTTCAGAACTCTTAAAGAACATTGAAGGAAACTTAAAAATGAAAGCTGGTAATTTGCAGTGGTTTTATATAGCAGTTGATGAGAGAATTGACATGAACAACACACTCAACTTGCCTTTTTTTCGGTTGTGGAATTGATATGGAGTTAAATATAACTGAGGAGTTAAGTATTATTGTGCCAGTGAAAGGGATCGCTGCAGGTGCAAATTTACATGAGGAAGCTAGCAAGGTACCACAAAGTCTGGAGATTCCAATATGGAAAGTAGCTAGACTGTGATGGTTGGAGAACCAGGTAATGGTTGGATGGTTCAGTTGTGGTCTAAATGTGTGCATGATTTGAAAATCAGAAATTGAATTAGTTTTGGAAATGAAGGGGAGACTTTTTTGTGAGTTTTGTGGTCATGACTGGATGTGTGACTTTGCAATTTTCATTGATGTCACTCAGCACATGAATGAAATGAATGTGAATGTACATGATGTGAATCACCTCATCACTGAAATGTTTGACAAAATAACAGTATTTGAGAAGAAACTTTGTGGGAACCCCATGTGGGATCGACGTGACACGCTTAGCATTTGGAGGAGCAGAAGAGCTTATTGATGCTAGGAAATAATGTGGAAGAAAATCAGCTTCTTCAGCAAGAGTTCAACACCTGTTTATAAGATACTATATGTGCAAGTATTAGGCCATAATCAAGTTATTTTCAGTGGTACTGGACATTAATGTTGAAAGTGCTTGAGTCAGATTTAAGATTTCAAATGTTTAATTTGCACTGTGTGACAGTCGGAGAAATACGCTTTGACGTGTGTGGCTCTTTGACTTTCCTAATCTCTGTTTACCTGCTCATAAGTTTCCACTGTTTGTGACCATGTGTGGTGACTAAAAAGCCTCTTTTTGAAGGTTATGTTTATGTACATACATTTATTTAAAAAAAATGAAAATGGTGAAGCATGAATCTGTAAATTGACTGAGTGATGGAAGATTGGAAAGCTTTTGCTATTGTTGCTATTTCTCTCCTACATCTAGATATTGAGAACATTGTGGTAAAGAAACAATGACTTCTCATTACAGTTCTTCCAGCATTGAAAATAAAACTGTATATCCTGAGAAGCAATACTACTAATTTTGTTGCTCTTTTTGTAGCTTGAAATCTTAGATAGGTAATTTTATTTAAAAACTGCAGCTTTCATTGTTATCTCTTGGCTTGTAGTATGTGCAGGATTTTGATGTTTTAAATTTGCCATTATACGAACCAGGATTGCTGTTTTTTACTGCAATGGACTCCTGATTCTTGTTTATGTGATGTGCTTTTCACTAGTATAAGATGGTTGAAAAATGTGTGAACTGAACTGACCCAACAACTACAGCTTATGAAGTCCACCCACTGATAAAGCTGGTAACATTTCAGAAGTTGACAAATTTTATGAAATTTTTTAAACATTCATGGCATTTACTTGTTATTTTTAGGTTGGACAGTGAAAATGAAAACCAATTTTTCAAAGGATTCACCAGTATGGCTACTAGGCAGATGCTATCATCGAAAAATGACTGCAGAACCTTTGTCAGATACAAATGTGGAACTTGAAGGGGAAGGATTTGAAAGTTTCAAGGCTGATTTTATCAGCCGTGTATGGCTTACTTATAGAAGGGAATTTCCAATTCTTAATGGTTCCAATTTCACCACTGATTGTGGCTGGGGTTGTATGCTGCGCAGTGGACAGATGCTGTTAGCTCAAGGGCTGATTTGTCACATGTTAGGACGAGGTAAGTAAATATATTATTATAAAGGAGGATTATTAAAGGTCCATTCCATATAGAGGCTAATACGAGTATATTAATCAGAGCCGCGTACATTCTCTTAAATCATCTATTTGTGACACAGTTAAGAAGTCCCAAGACCAACCTTGAAAGATGGCCTCAGATTAAAATTAAACAATAGATGTTTCAAAGCTTCTGAAATTTTAATTAATGAAATAATTCTGCATAATCAAATACTCAGTGTTACAGTATATAGTATGAACTAGTGAAAGTGTTGTTAAGCAAATGGTACAAATAAGTAAATACATGTTCCTGAAAATCCACTGTGCTACTCTCCGTTAAGGTACAAGAGATAATAGAAGTCATAAAAATATGACCACCGAAGACTATGACTTTAACTGTTCTGAGCTGATCACCTGTGTCTTGTTTTATTGCTGACAGTATTCATGTGCATTTGCCATAATCTACTACCACAGTTACCACAAAGCAAAAACTGTGCCCAGTTCTTTTTAACGGTGGAATTCCTTTAATCTGGCACCCATGGGGCCAGATAGGTATGGGATTATCAAATATTCTGGATTATCAGACAGTCCTTATACTGACCTAAGATCTTACAAGTAATTTTTTGTTACTGCAGCTATCCATAAATCATCACCTTGGCATTTAAACCACGTTTGAGCAAATGTTTCCATGTATGATAGATTTTGAATGGCATTTTAATGGCTGACAATCTGCAGTAAAGGTAATTCTCTTCATTGCGTATTTTCTGGAGTTGGCCTGCAGGTAGACACGTTTTTAGAACAAATGTGGGAAGTACTGAAGTTAAAGGCGCTTCCCTTCAGCACTACCCCCTTTTGTAGTGTCCTGGGGTAAGTATTTTTTTTAAACAACACTTCTGAACTTTTTGCATACTTTCGTTTTAATTACTCACTATCTGCAGAAAGAGAACATTGTGTTGTTATCATTGGTGTATCGTGTAACATTTATGTATATTTTTTCCAGGTTGGCGATGGTATGATCAGAAACCAACTACTGCCAGGCTGTACCGTGAAGATGTAAGTCATCGAAAAATCATCAAATGGTTTGGGGATAATCCATCATGGAATAGCCCATTTTCAATACACATGTTAGTCACACTTGGTACAGCAACAGGGAAGAAAGCTGGTGACTGGTATGGACCAGGATCTGTTTCTCATTTGCTCAGGTGAGGTTCTTTGAATCAGAGCAGTTTTATTTTTGGATTCATATCGGGTATTTTACCATGTTGGTGGGACAGGTGGCATATGCTGCCACTCGAGGTTTTCATTGTAGTGAGCAATTTTCATGTGTGTGTGTGTGTGTGTGTGTGTGTGAAGCCTGCTAATTGACAACAGGATTAGTGTTGCTGTTTATATTGTATTATCTTATTCTTGAACTCTGTCCTCTGTTTAAAAATGTTCGTTATTAATCGTGGATGTTGGCTAGCTGATAGCTGTGCATTTGGTTCCATGCAGTTTGGACCCAAATGTAAAACAATACATGTATATCCTGTGGTGAACGGGTTGCAGCTTGCACATATATGAAGCTTGTTTCTTGACTTTGAAGTACTGGCGTATAGGTGTAATTTATTTCCCGTAAATTTGTATAAGAGACATTTGGGTTTGCGAGTGGTACTGTATGTGGCTTGACTGAGCAAGTTAGGAGGAGCAGATATTAGTGAATTTAGTGTTGAAAGTGGGGAAAATCTTTGTCCTTGGCAGTGTTTCTGGCACAGATGCAAGTATTTGTACTGCTGCATGGTGGCATTAGGTAGTTTTAAATCAAATCAAGTGGAAGTGACAAAAGTACAGTGAAACTCTTTTAAGATGTTTTTGGAACAATCCAACAGATTAGGCTTATGAACTGGGAAAACATCTTAAAAGCATAAGCTGGAAAACATGTTATTAATGTGTAATTCTGTATTGAAATTCATGTTCACTTTATGAGAATATTATTCTATGGAAATTCTGTGGTGCCTGACTAATTTTCGCCATCGAAGCACATTTTAAATGTTACTGTTTACAGTAATGATGATGCATTCTTGAACACAGGACAACATAGATTCTACAAGCACAACTGGTAGATGTGGGGCTCATTTTTGCCAGAATCATGCCATAAATACTAATTCTACCATTCTCTGTTTTGCTGGTTTCATCATTGTACAGTTCAGTTGTTTACCTGCAGACTGAGTATTGCACCTTGATTTTTGTAACCATATTCAAAACTGACGAAAGATTTTTTTTTGCGAGGAATATTTGCAGTAGCATTCACCTTGTTTATTATGTACACCTTTACTTGAATTTACAGTGGCTTTATTACATACAGCTTTACTTGAATTTACAGTGGCTTATGTTTTATGCTGGTTTTTTATGTAGTAGCCATGCTGATCACAAGCTCAATAATTAATTGCTCTACAGGATTCTAACTGTACCCACATGCACAAAATGTACAGAATGGCCCAGAAGTCAGTTGACGGGTTAGTAAAATGTATGACAAAATACGGTTAAGTGACCCTCTGTTTATAACTTCTCCACACAGGTACTTCACATTACTGAAATTAAAGTAAAACGTTTACACAGTCACAACACACTCCATTAAACCCATGGGTTTTCACTTTATAGGTTGCTCTTGCACCATGAGGTTGTGTTTTTCATGTTTGAAGTTTTGTTAAAATGCATTAACAATGTTTTGGACCTGAATCCCCTTGCTAGTTGGTAGCACTAACACAGTAATGGTTGACAGAGACATATTGTCACGATGCTTTGTTATGAGTCTTATGACAACTGGTCTGACACACTAACAGGCTTCACTAACATGGTCCACTCACTGACCATTATGACAGCTGACACACATAACAAACATGCCACATGTGTTATGCCATGTCAAAGGCACATGTGTGGAAATGACATTGGAGATAATTGTGTACAGACTGATAGTGTCATTTCATTACCATGTGTTTGAGACAAATTAAATGAATGGGAACTTAAAGAAATTGTAGAAAGATTTTGATTTGAAAAAGGTCTTCATTGATCCATCTCATTAATTTGGTTGTGACTGAATTAGTGTTGTATGACATTTTTCTTCTTTTTAGGCAAGCTGTAGAACTGGCTACGAAGGAAAACAAAGAATTTGAGCATCTTTGTGTTTATGTGGCTCAGGATTGTGCAGGTACCTCATACTTGATAGATAGAGGCACATGAGTTCAAACAATAAAGTTCTGGGGTTGATGCCTTTGCACCAGTGTGGTGTGTGCATAGGCTGTTTGTAGCTGGTTTCTGACTGCTGGGATTACTGAAAAGAAAGCTCTAACTAAATTAGTTCATGTGTAGCAGCCCCACACGCAAGTTGTGTTTCTCTTTTTTATGGAGTAGTGAACAAACTTCAAGTTTGTTTCAGGCATGGGAAAACAGCTACAGAAACGCACAAAAGGTGCTTGAAACCGGTAATGGATGTGATGCTGTACGTCATACAATTGTCTTACACAGATGTCTTTTGATCGGTTTAAAAGATTCTGAGAAGGACATAAGGACCTTGAAGATGATCCAAGGAATGGGTGGTCATGAACTGCACAGAATACAGAAACGGTTGCAAAAGTTTGTGAGCTGGTGACCAGGGAGCATTGAGTGGCCCCAAAATTGATGGATGATCACCTGCACATTGACCAGGAGACAAATTTTCAGATTATTCATGAAAATTTGGGAAACATGAAGAGCTGCACAAAGTCTCAGGGATGAGCAAAAGGATCAGAGAGTCAGTGCTTGAGACAGCTTTACTGAGACCTGTCAGAACAGTGCACACTGTCTCAGTTGCATGTTTGCTGGAGATGAGTCCTAGATATTTCAGTACAATCATGAACCAAAACGTCAGAGCATGGAGTGATTGATGAAATCATCACCGAGTCCCCAAAAACTATGCTTGTAAAATTTGAGGTTTGAAAGTATGTTGATCACTTTTTTAATAAACAGGGTGTGTGCTGCAAAGAATTTGTCATGGAGGGAGAACCAGTGAATAGTGAATTCTGCATACAGGTGCCAGAAAGGTTATTGAATCTGATTTCGAGAGAGAAGCCACAGTTTCAAGAGGGAAGCAGTTCCTTTTGCACAATGCTCCTGTCGATTCTATCATGATAATGAAGTGCTTTATGGCGATTCACAGTGTTGTAGAGATCAGCCACTTGACGCGAGCGACATTTTCCTATTCCCTAAAGTGAAAACCACCCTGAAAGGAAGAAGATTTCAGGATGTTGAGGACACCAGGAATTATATGTGGTTACCTTGGATGCTGTTGATGATTGTTGTATAACTTTTAGAAAGATGTAAAAGTGTTACAGTCAAGGGAGGTTACTTTGAACAAAAATAAAACAACTTTCTTCTTATTTCATGTGTATCTGTTGTTATAGCTCAAGTTGTGGAACTTTATTGTTTGATGTCATACATATGTGGCTGACAGTTATTTGGCTATGGATTATCTGGTTTGCATTTTATCCATGTTCATGCACCCTTTTTTCGTTTAGTATAATTGCCCATTTTTTCAAAATGTCATGAATGTCAGGCTTTGATTCTGTTTTCTTCTCTTCATACCATTTGAGGGCGGGGGAGGGAGAAGGAGAAATGGTCTGATTGTAATAATGGAAATGGGAGGACAGGTTGTTTTAGGTTGAACTACTTCCAAATGTGTTAAAATGGAAAAGGTCAAGTGGCAGCTGTGAGTGAAAGGGCCAGGCAGGGTATGTTCACTGGATGTAAGGTATATAGCAGCAGTCTGCAAACTTTTATTTACCACTTGAAAATTGCTGAGGGTCTTGGCAGGTCACCATTTGCTATTTTTTCTTTAACCATTGTAGCACTGGGCTGTAGGTGCTCCACTTTAGCAGCTTGCTAAATTATTTAAAAGCATATAGAATTCAAATTTTAATGCAGTAAATTTCATTGTATTAATTTTTCTTTGAAGAAGCACCAAATTGCAGTCTGTTTTCCATGAAAACCACATACACTGAACTTTTACACAGCCATAAAACAGTGCAGCTTTTGAGGGAAGTTTGGTTGCATAGTTGCTGTGTATGGAGACTTCCTCTTTGAGGAGTTTGTAGTCCATATTTCCTGCAGTTCAGCTTATCTTATGTCATAGAAGAGTCTTCAGTTTCAAACCTTTAGCTTGTTAGCAGGCCTGACCCTTTCTGGGAATATTTCTTGACACCTGACAGAGCTCGTGCATTGAAATAATCGCAGTTTCTCTGTGACTGTTGTCTTTCCTTTCTTGTGAAAAATGTGCACTCTTACATTTTCTCATCTTACCATGGATTTCCCGAATAATGGTTCAAGATTAATGTATTGTAATTGTTGGAATTTATTTCTTCACAAAACAGTGGCCCTGTCATGTCTGTGCATTTGCTGCACTTCGAGGTGATACAAAGGAAACTTCATGAACTGAATGGAATTTTTGTAACACCAACACCTGTTATTTTGGCTGTTTACATTCATATCGAATGTAAGTCATGCATTGTCAAAGAAAAATATGAGTTTTGTTATTTGCATCCATCACTGAACCTGTGATTCAGTATTTTTATTCTGTACTGTATATTATTCTTTTATACCGTCTGTTGTGCTGGGATAGTTTTTAAAAAACTTTTGGCATTACTTTTTTCATGACACATGTACTTCGCAGAAGTGTTGCAAATGAACACCCTTGGTTAACAGAAAAAATTTTTCTGATTCAATGTCAATGACCTGCCCTGTATGAGAGACATGCAGTTGGGCTAGAGAATCACTTTGCATCATAGGAAAGATGACATAATGTGTGACTGACGCACCTTCCATTATGAAGCTCATATTTCTGCATGCTTATGATTAAAGATATGCTGTGCATTACTAATGCATTTTGTGCCAATAAGTAATGTTGACTGTATCAGTGAGGAAGTTCTTAACAGCCCTGATGGACAGGTTGAAACTTACCAATTTCATATTCCATGAACTGCAAAGATGAAGAAATGCAGCCCTTAGTGCAGTTTGAAGTCAAGGCACACAGGATGGAGTTTGCTCAGATGTATCTTAGAGTACAGATAAATCAATTCGAGCAGTTCCATGTATTACTGTTGTAATACGTTCATGACAAATGTCCATTTGGATTAGCCTGTTCGTTTCAGATTACAGTTCTTGGACTTGAGTTTGCTGAGCTTGTCTACCCTTACAGATGTCTTGTAGATGCTGATTTTGAAAATAAAATCTATTGGGCCTTTATAAATTAACCTTTAACAGTCAAACGGGAAAACACATCCCATTAAATTTAACGAAAGGGGGAGCATTGCCCTGCTCAAGTGCAGGCATGGGCATTTAAAACAAAAATATCTCTGGCTGTCAGTGGCTACATTGGGGTTTAAAGGCCGGATTATAAAGGTTAATTTACATTTGTAGATGAATACTAACTACTGTTTATATGCCTGTACTCAAATATTATCACTCGGAGAACAGAAATAGTACATTGAAACAGCAGGCTGTGTGGTCGTTTGTGACCTGCTATATGCCTTCATGCAGTGAAACAAAAGAGTTTGTTAATGCTCAGTGATGGTAACCCAAAGTAGCATACATTTTTGGTAACTCTTGTAAGTCAGATCACCTTGTTTTTATTTCTTTACAAAATCAGGGCAACATTATTTGAGTGAACAGTTTTATGCCATCCTAGGTGTGTGTTCTCTCAGAATGTCAACTAAGAGAGAACATTTGCAGAATTCTGTACATGGATAAGATTGCAGTTCCTGTAAGACATTATTTCTGTGTGATAAAGTGAGGGCATCATATTTCACATACACAGTATCATGCTGCATAAGTATATTTGACATGTAGCAATTACAGTTATGTGTAATCACTATTAGTCTGTAAATATGCGGCTACTGATCGAGTGAGGTCTCACCTTTCATTGTTGAGTGAAAGTAGTGAGAAGAGTTGTGCACAATGTAAGTGCATCTCAGCATCATCAAGTCCACTGTTGCTGCACCTGGAGAGCAACTCAAGAGGTGACTCATCATATGCTGACTGTGTAGAATGTTTATGTGATATTTGTTGTTGTTAGGTTTTGTGTTTACATTTCTAATTTTTTTTGTTACTTTGTTTCAGTTTATATCCAAGACATTGTGGATCTGTGTGATATTTCACAGTCACAACCACAAGACAGAACAAATTCATTATATTCCTCGCCTTCATGGAAGGCTGTAATTCTTCTAGTACCTCTTAGGCTCGGTGCAGAAAAGATGAATTCTGTTTATGGGTCATGTTTAACAGCTTTACTCACTTTGGAAAATTGCATTGGCATTATTGGTGGCCGTCCAAAACATTCACTTTATTTTGTGGGTTTTCAAGGTAAGGTGCTTCAGTATACTATAAATAGTATTACATTTTTGATGAAAGTGGATTTTGAAGGTTGAGATTCAGGTAAAATGAATGTGTAATGGAAACTTTTTGTTTTTAAGAAATGGAGTAAAATGATTAATAAGGAGAAGTTTTGCAAGTGTTAAAAACTAAACAAGGTTTAGTTTTTATGTACCTTAAAAGTAAAAAGTGTGCTGTCAAGGTTTACTTTAAAAAAAAGTAACTGTAATTATGCAGAGTACTTACTGAAGTTTTCAAAACCCAGAGTGAAGGACTGCATTATAAATCTGTCAGTTGTCATGGAAGAGTGAAGTGTATTGAAAAACTGTGTATTCCACGCCACTTGCTATCAGTCTTGCATATTATAACACATTATGGTATAAACTCAAGTCTTTCAGGTTTACATTCTCTGTTGTATTAAGTGCATGTTGTGGTTTGAAATATATAAGTATTGTCTTAGAAAAACTTGCAGAGATGATACAGAATCCATGTTCAAGTAGCTTGAATTGTTGGCAGCAGTTCTGTGAATTGGAAACCATTGTTACAGATAAAGTAAACCAAAAACACCTGCAAGATTTAGTGGAAAGGTAAGTGTAAGGAAAGTTACTTCACTTGAATTAATATCACGTTTCAGATGACAAACTGATCCACTTAGATCCTCATTACTGTCAAGAAGTGGTTAATGTATGGGAACCAAATTTTCCTCTTTCGAGTTTTCACTGCAGATCTCCACGGAAGATGAACCTTTCCAGACTTGATCCTTCATGCTGCATTGGCTTCTATTGTAGGACCCGAGATGACTTCTACAAGTTTATGCAGAATGTTCAGCAGGTAAGGAAGTAGATTTTGTTTTTATTCTCTCTCCCTTGATGTGTCCTCTGATCTGAGAACTTGCAGAACAGGTTTTTGAAGTCACCACCGAAACACAGCACAGAATCTTGATTGTACTGTAAGAATGTGTGTTAATAGGCAGGAAACCAAAATCAACATGTAGTGATAACAGAAGGAAAGTTTAATGAAATCTAAGCTTGGTTTGGACATGCACATTATTTCTTAAATTACCTTTCATAAGAAACAGCAGTATCACAAGGGGCCAAGAGAACTTAATAAGTTACTGAAACTGTAGTCATTTCAAAACCAGTTGTACACTGTCTGTTGCCACATGATCTGGTTACAAGACTTAATTACTACAATTTATACATGGTGACGTACTTAACACAGAACCCACACAGCTTTTACACACCCTCTTGTACAATCTACATTAACAGTCTGGACCATGTAATATAACTTACCACATGTTAGAGAAGGTGTTGGAAATTACCTCATTTAACTTTTAGACACGTTTGACATCTATTGAATGAACTATTAAAAACTGAAGTTCTTGTCTAGAAATTGTTGATACAGCACACCAGATGATTTCTTTAAGTTCAGCCTCTGTGGGTGGATTATTTTCTGACCAGTATCTGTTATTTTGGATATTTAAATGAACATTTGAAGCATCAAACTTTAAGTATTCCATTTAAAAGTTTTACATGTGTAAATATGATATGTTGTTCCATCTGCAGAAATGAACAAATAAATTGAATTTCAATGAAGGGGTAGTTTTGAACTTGTTCATATCTGCCCCACAAACATTGTTCATGTCTGCCCCTAATAACACCATTTAATAGAAACAGAATTCAGAAGTGGAAGTGAAGAAAGACCATTAAAAATACTTTTCAGGCAATGAGTATATAATTCCTGGGACAATGTAAAGAAGACAGAAAAAGCTTAAGCTGCAAAACACATTCATTTGTGCATGAACTGCCAAAACACAACATCCACTTTGCAAAACAACAACACAACTGAAATGGCAGGCATCAACTGATTAAACTGTAGTGTGATGTCAACATTCATGGTGCAGAACAGAAATGCCCCATCACCTGCTGAGGATTACTAACAACCATTCTAAACTTCCTCCACTATAAATGTGCCTCCCTGTCCTTTACCACTGGGAGATAGAAAGGCAGGAAAGCAAGAAGAGTAAGTGGAGGTGAGACCAGAGGCTAGTGGACCCACCACAGGAGAGTGAATATTCAAATGCAAGTGAAAAATAAAAATATTAAGAAATGAATAAACTTACTAAGGAAGAGTTGGCTGACCTGTTCTTGAAAACCACTCCTCTACCTCCTGAAAGAAGAATATAGTAAGTCTCCATGGACTCCAAAATTTGGTTCTCAGTCTGGCTTGCTGTACCAATATTTATTGCCTTTTTCAGGGTATAGACAGCTGCCCTTGTCAGGACTTTTTCTTTTTCCAGCCTCTTCTGCTAGAATATTTGTTTTCATTATTTTTAGTTTATTTATAAGTTTTCATTCTTATAATTGTAGTTTTATTTTAGTAACTTCTTTATTTTCATATCCATATTTCATTGTGTTCCCACTGTGCTTTTGAACTTAATGGCCGTTCTTGGGCATAATTTTTTTTCTTACTAGCTCTCCTTAATTTGCTGTTCTGTGGTTGGTTCCCCAGCCTCTTGTCTGCTCTGCATATCCTCTTCTTGCTTCTCTGCCTTTCTGTTTCATTTTTCAGTTTTTATTATATTTTATTTTAATTCTCCATTTTCTTCATTTCACTTTGTTCCCCTTTTTCCTACTCAGCTTTCCTGTTCATTCTACTAAGAAACAGCACTTCGTTCATTTACACTTTGTTCCTTTACACACCTCCTCTATGCCACCTCCAATTAACCCAGCCAAAGTTGTGCCCTGATTCACATGGTATTTTCTATGGGCAGTTTATCCATATACTCTGGTGATGGAGGTAGCAAGATCCTTTGGTACATCAGCACATTTCTACCAGGTTTCATAGTCACATTTCTGAAAATAGCAGTCTTTGTATGTGCAGTTTGCCTGTCACTGAAATACTTTAAATGTGTTACTGATTTCTGTAGTAACTCATTGTGGTGCTTCATTTACTTTTGCAGAGATTTCTTACTAAAGTGTTCAACTTTCATATTTCAGTTTCTGGTGCCATCTCATGAAGCAGAATATCCCATGTTTGTGTTCTGTGAAGGACGAAGTAGAGATGTGATGACACTCAACAAATTTAGTATTTCTGATGATACTGTCAGATGTAGTGATATGAAAGTTGAATCTGATGATGAATTGGAATGTGAAGAATTTGAGTTTCTTTGAAGAAGAAATTTCCCTGTAACGTTAATTTATTAGTGCCTGAAGGAATTATTTAAAAGGTTCTGTGGCCATCATAATCACCACCACCACCCACCACCACACCACCACTACTTCCTTAAGTACTTCAACTAGTACTGCTACTAGTTTGAAAATATACAAGAACACTGGCTAATTTGTGTTAGAACTGATTTTTTTCAGTTTGGTTTTCCTTGTAATTATGATCTAATTTTGAACATTTAATCCATTCACTTACTGTTTGTTATTTGTGTGGAAAATATACCGACAAGTATTTTTTCATAAATTATTTTGTAGTTACATGTAGTCTTGTGATAACATTTGGTATTGTTTGAAAGATGTATTACCTTTCAGTAACATGGAGTGCTAGTCACTTGGGGCCAAAGAAAATATGTGTGAGTAACATTTATCAGAGTCAGTGAATGGATTAAGCCCAAGAACATTTTATTTTAGGTGATGATGTCTGGATGTTCTGTTCGTCATTAGTGTTTTCAAAGGCAGAATCAGCTGTTCTTTTATGACTGCTGTTTGTGTCCATGTATCCACTAAGCAAATTAGGGACTTTGATACTTGTAACCCTTTGCACTCACTTCTTCCTATTTAGTGCCAGTCAACCAGCGCAAGTTATTTTTTCATGCATTTATGCTATTTTGTATTTGTTGTAGACTTTGGCATAAAAGTGAGGATGTGGGGTAGTTTGTTACTTACATAGTGAATGTGTAGTACAGTATGCAGAACATCATCCCACTGATAGACTGTGTTTCATCCTGATCAGTGACAGTTTTGGGAGTTTTCATCCAGAAATGCTCTGAGGAACACTAAGCATGTATTGTTATTGATTCATGCACAGTTGATTTATTTCAGTATTTAAACTTTCTCAGTTACAGTCCACTTACAGCATGCTTGTACTTTTTCTGAAAGTGGTAATGTTCTGAAACACTCTGTTGGATGCAGTCCTGGATAACAGAGAAATGTTTTTCAAATTATGGTGTCTCCCTTTTGCCTCCCTTGGTCTTCTTATCATTGCATACTGCACAGTCCTGTGTATTTTTCTTGTCATTTTTGTGATGGGTTGAAATGAGCCATTCATTCATTCTTTATCTCTGGACAGTGGTGACTGCACCATCCGATTTCATGTATGAGCCACTGAAAGGCAAAGTGTGTAAGTCAGTCATTTAAGAAAAATGAGGTAAGTGCTTGTACCATATCACAACACCAAGGTGTGTGAACAGGCACAATGGTATAAGTTGCAGTCAGTAATTTACCCTTCAGACTACAGCATGTATCAAGGTAGGTCATACATAATCCCATTGCATTGACAGGTAAAGTTGTGTAAGTTTGCCAAATGAAGAATGTCTTTCAGGGGTTCGTAGATGGTGTATGTCCAAAATGCTAGGTAAAACAATTTTTTGTAATGCACTTAGTTGGAGAGTGCACTCTACCACCCAGACTTGGCCCCCCTACAACTTCCATATGTTTGTGTCTATTAAAGTATCACCTTTCTGGAAGGTGGTTTTGACATGTGGATGTTCAGCGTGAAGCACATCACTGGTTGTTGGGGTTGAGCCCTGACTTTTGCTGCAAGGGTATGGATAATCTCATACACCATGGGACAAGTGTCTAAATAGACAAGGTGATTATTTTTGAAGGATAAAAGAAATATGTTCCTTGATTGCTGCATAATGTTGTAATGATGCAGTTAAAATTGTTTTCACAAAAAGGTGTGGAATCATAATTTTGGACCTCTTTCATGTCACCAATCAGGTGCTTTGGTAATTGCTTTCTGTACGTCTGGAGCTTTAGCAGTTTCAGGTTGTGTTCATCTTACTGGAGGTTACAAATTGAACAGTTCACCACAGTAATTTCCAGCAACACGAACATTTTGTGCTGCAAGTTGCATGTTTTCTTGGCATGTGAAGTGATCAGCCCAGTCTAGAGCACAGTTATTATGTGTGTAATCACAGAATAAAAGGCATTTTTTCACTTATTTTATTGCAGCACCTCCCTCTTGGTTATGCTACTTGACACATGCAGTTTATGAAATGTGTTGAACATCAGGATAGCCTTTGTTACAGCAAGGTGTTATCTTCATTGTTTTTGAATGCAGTGTCTTAATGGTCTTTCACTTTGGGTTGCTCTTATCCTAGAACATAGCTTGTGTAATGTCTGTTGGTATGTAAGTGACATCCCAATCCTCCTCAAGATATAGGAAGCACTTCACCTTTAGCTGATGGATTTAAATGCCAGGTGTATCTTGTGCCAGCCAGAGTTTTTCTCACTTAGCATGGACATTGATATTTCCACGCAGAGACCAGAATACGTCATGCTAAGCCATTTACCAGCACTTTTTAGAGACCAGCATATGGTCATATAGGATGACAAAATTTAACACAAGTGCAATGTAACTGTGCTTGAAGAATTGAGCTTGGGCCGTGTGAGACTGCCTCTAGTTGGTTGGCCATAGTACGAGAACAGAGAACTGGTGTTACATTGCAGGAAATCACAACTAATCTTTTGAATGTAGTTAGCTCTGTTCTCACCTCTTTTTCAAGGATAATCAGTCCTTGTGGATGAAACAGCCTCTTTCTACAGATGCGCTTCCTCTTATCTGGCATTGATATGCCATGTTCATTCTGTTGATGCTCCTCCTGTATTTTTGGGTGGCATGTGATCAATGGCCCTGGTTCCAGTGTGACATTCTGGATTGTCACATCTCCAACAAACTGATCCTCATCTTTGTACTATCTATGTAATTCACTTTCTGATGAACCTTTATCTAAATCCTCTGTGAGGGAACTGAAATGCATGATTGATGTCATCTTCAATGCTGAGGTCACACACCCCATTTACAGACCAAAGCACATACTGCTTTGTTTGTAAGGCCTAAACAAAAGAGGTCCAGATCTACGTGAGACACAGTAATATGTTATGTTACATTATTGCTGTATGCATATAGGTTCCCACTCTGCACAGTTGCGTTAATAAACTTTCAGAAGCACCAAACGGTATGAAATATTACTCCTTGACAGATAATTAAAATTTAATATCATTTGAGATTTTGGGCTTAGCATGTAGTTGAGGCCTTCGGTCTTCTGGGATGTTACTTGGACTGCTTGATCCTTCAAGATGGTACTGATAGGTTGTCCTGAAATGTTGGTAACCAGCTGCCAACTTATGCCATGTAAGAACATAGTAGAGTGAAGGCTATAATGTAATTTGTTCACGTATCATGAATGCCTATTAATTTTTCAGAAATTTTTATGTCACTGTATGATAATTTATGGTCACATGCATGATTTCTGTCCTGTGTGAATGTTCATCTTTGAGTTTTGTTACATTCTCCAGTTCGTGATGCATTATTATGGCAGAAATCAACACAAGAATATTGGTAGTTTTAGAGGAAATCAAGCACGATTATGCAGTGCAGAAATCTCTATCAATAAATTGAATTTGCTCTCTTCAAAAACATATCTAGAGCTAAACCCATATTCAGTAACACACCAAAAAGTGCCCTGATTTTAGGGAGTGTCACATAACCCCACAAATTCCAGATAGCTTGCTGCTCAAGTGGAGTGCATGTTTTTACTTTTTCCCTTGCATATGTTGGTTTCAATGACCATTGTTAGCAGTGTGTTGTCTGTGGTTCATTGTGCAGAACAATGTAATGGAATTTCCTAAAATCTCGTATCCAATATTCATGCCAGCTGTAATTTCTTACGGTACCTGTCTATCTTCAGTTTCATTGTCATCTTTAGCACTATTACAGACACTGTCAATGTCAGTGTTACTAGCACCATTGTCACTGTAATTGTTGCACTAAATTTGGTATCTTCAGTGTCATTGCTCGTGTTTAAAATGTCTCTTATGTTGATGCTTGTGGCTTCTAGAAGTCAGAAGTGGAAGGCATTGTGCTATTATCTAACTTAAGGAAGTTGCACATTTCAACAGAGAAATACAGCTTTCAATTTAAAAAAACTGTTCGAGCTACCAGAGCTGAAAATATAGTTCATACTTTTAGCTGTTAGATGGCAAAAGTGCATACCTTTAGCAATATAAATATGTGCTACATTAAAAGGTAAAATGTGTTTGATGCAGTTTAGCAGTTGACAGTATGAGGAAATTTGCGAAGGCAGGTGTTGACTGAAAAATGGGTGCAAAGGGTTTATGTAAGTAATGCTGCAAGATTTTTGTCTTTCAGCTAGATATGCCAGTGCTGTGAAGAACAGCATCCACTGATTTTCAGGTGTTTTTAATAGAAACAATCCTTCCCTTCAGGATGCCATATCCTGTTTTGATCCCGAGTATATTATTTTTACTGTTGACTTGTTATTTTAATTTATATTTTTGTAGTTATAGTGAGTCAGAAATTATGTGAAAGGAGTATCCAGTTGTGAAAATAGTATGTTTTATGATTAGCACCATCATGTGCATGCCTATCGTGACATTTTTCAGGCAGAGCCTTTTGCAGGTGTTAGTTGCTTGGAATGTGTCCAATTCAAACTTGATTGTAAATGTATGTGCTAAATACTCATTTTAACTCTTTGAAGCATGTGCAGACAGTGGTACTTAATACAGACTCTAACAAATCAGAAGTGTGTGCTTTGTAGACTTGTGCATTTTGTTGAATTTGACCAGGCTCACAGAAGTTTCCATAAGTATGAAAATGTCCTAATTATTATTATTGTCTTCATGGAGTTTCACTGTATCCAAGAATGTACAAATAGAAAGTCAGTTGTGTGAGGGCTTAAATGTATGAGTTTTATATTTATGTATGTCTCTTTTATTAAGTTATCTATATCCAAGGCTGTGTGTAACTTGTATTTGATTTATTGCAGCAGCCATATTAAGTGGCCAGAAATTAGAGGGACATCATACACAGTATTAATGTAAGATTGACGTTAATTTTGTGAGAAAAGTGTGATCTCTTATAGGGATAAAACCTGAAGGGCACATGAAACCACCAGAGAAATGTGTATAAGAAACATGGAAGTTTTTACAAATTTCTGCTACTGCAGTGATTATGACTATGCCCCTGCACTTACATTTGTGATTGTGTGTGTGTGACTGCTGTGCAGATTTTTGTGTTCTTTCAATTCTGAAGGGTTCTTATAGTTGTATATTACACTTGGGATTACTGTTGTTCGTTCATAGATATTGTCCACCACCTGGTATTCCAAAAAGAACACTATATCAGGAACTGGATCTTGTTGCATCCTCACGTGACAAGGCAGTGAGACACCTACTCAATTGGGCTTCATATAAGGGCTGTTCTCACTCACTGGGCAACATATGTCAGCTAACTGGCCTTTGCATGTTCTTGGTATCAGGTTTTGTTGATGAGAGATAATGGAAAATATTCAGTAAAAATTGCTGCAGTACCTGCAAAGACCTGGAACTGTAACAGGAAAAGAGGTTGACAGTAATGCCATCAAACCAAACCAAAAACCCAACCCACAAACATATACAGTATTCAGAAGAAACTCAGAAGTAATCTCATGCATAGTCCCAATCTACTGTTCACATCCTTCATGAATTGAAAATGGAATCTACAGAAGAAATTAAGAATTGGCGTAATGAACATACGAGGTCCTTTCGGCCTCCCCTATTACAGCATGTGCGAATTATCTATGAGTCTGGGAGATGGTTAGAGACATTTGTATGCTTTTGTATATGTGCTTTTGCACTGGCACATAGGACACTTCTTTCTTCATATTAATTGTTTAGGAACATCAGTTGACCCAGGTGAGACACAGTGAAATATGTGTTGTTTGTTTATGTGTAATATTATGCCTTTTAGCAGCTACTTATTACAGTTTAGTAAGCTTAAATGAGCTTTGGTATTTTTGTTAAGTGATACACAATTAAATGAGTAATGTGGTCTGTTACCTATCTCCAGATGAACTAGGATAATTTGTGGGTTGTGAAAGAAAGATAAATGATACCAAGTTTTTCACATACAACATTGCAGTGCTGTATAATGCACTGCATCGTAATATGAAATTAATATGACAAACTCAGCACAACACAAAACACAAATCAATGAATGGTTAAAATGAGAAAGAATTCCTTTCAGTGATGACATGCTCATACCACCAGTACATAACTTAAACAGTTCCAAGCCCAGTAGAGTGCAAGTTTTGTTTATTTGATTCTGGAAGCTGCTAGGCCCAGTGAATTATGTTTATCACATCACCAGAATTAAATCCCATTGAATGTATGTGGTCTACAGTGAAAGGCTAAAGAATTTCTGTAGAACAGAAGATGAAGATGTTAGATGGCCATGTAAAGAAAAGTTGTGTGGTGTGGGGAAAAAGAAGAAAGAAAGGGGGAGGGGAGGATTGTCAACCAATGTGGTGACATGTAAAACAACTGGAAAAGAAGTGTACTGAGAGGGAAGGAATCTGTGACAACATGATTGATAATATATTAATTATCATTTTAAGAGGTGTGGATAGTGGTAGCAATGGAGGTGAAGAATCAGATGACTGCTTGCAAGGTGTTGTGCCATTTGAATGGAAGATACATGTCAGTGAGTAGTGAAAATTCATAACTTGAGCTTTCACTGTTGTGTGTATTGCTTCCTAACTCCACCTTTTCTGTGATTACTCAGACTCGGGTGGGGGAGGAGGGGATATATGGTTTGCACTGTATGTGCTAACCCCATGGCTGCTCAGTGTAATACATATGGGTGCTATTTCAAAGTTAGGTGGGCTGATTTGAAATTTTGGCTGCATGGATTCCACTGATCAGCAGGGAGGTTGGCAAGTAGTGGGAAAGGCTAATAGACTTTGGGTAGTAGTTAGTAGTAGTAGTAGGCAGATAATATACATCATATCAATTCTGAATTTCATTTCAATCAGTGTTTGTGGGTTGGGTTCTTGGTTTGATTTGATAGTACTATTTTCAACTTCTTTTTCTGTCTTAATTTTAGGTCTTCTTGGATATGCCTACAATCTGTTGAGTATTTTCTGACACTTTCTGTTGACTAAACATGATCTGAGTTGTATATATAGAGGTAGTTTATGGAGATGTTATTCAGGGTATGAGAATAGCTGTTTCTATTGAACACGCAGTATGTGCCTCCCCATCATGTCAGCTGAGGATGGAAACAGATCAAGTTCTAAAATGTTGTGTTCTTTTTGGATTACCAGATGTTGGACAATGTTCAGAAACCAGGTATTCTTGTTTGTATTGTTTGTTTTGGACAAGAGTTGGAATCTGTTTAGTCCATTATTATTAATAGGAGGTTTAAGATGTTTCTGCCATCGTGCAGAAACCAATTTTTGTCTTCTCCCACTCACTTACATACGCCATTATTTTTGGGCGGTTCGCTTGTTGACAGCTGATCGTACTGCTGTTTGGCTTGATGCAGGTACCCTGACTACAGACCGTGTAGCAGGAGTGATATTTATACTCTGCTACTAGCTGTATGGAAAACTTACAGCAGCAAAGTGGTGGGGTGTGTGTAGATTACAGTGTTGCGTTACTGAAGGAGGAAACATGACATTGATTATGAATGTATTTAAATGACCTGCTGTGCTCTGTGGCCAAACACAAAATGACTAGTGTCACAACACAGCAGGTATTGGCCCTGCCCTAAAGTTTTGTACCTGGTGCTTGTGGAGTAGTGTTGATGCACGGCATAGCAGTGATGTTGGTATATGGCTATAATTAATGCCAAACTCTTTCTTTCCAAGAACTCTTTGAGAATAATTCATGGATATTTGTTTTGTCTGTGCTTTTGTATTGATGTTGGTTACGAGAACCACCACGCTGATATAGAGCCTGTATTTAAGGATGCCATCTGTTTGAAACCTGTCCGGTGTGTTTTCAATACTGCTGTTAAACATTTCATTACTGTACCTATTTATTATATTTCACAACTTATCATATGTCAAAAGATTAGCCGTTATATGGCACACATTTAACCCAGTCCCAGTGTTGAAGATGATGGATGGTTGTTGTTTATCTTGTATTTATTAAGACAACTGTTACTCCACTGCTGTGTAACCTATAGGTGTGAATATTTCTGCTGAACACTACTGTATAAAATATAGATTTATTGATAGTATATGGCAGTTCAACCATAACTGCTGCTGTGAATTTCTGTAATATTATGTTGTATTTAAACTTTAAGAGCTGCATTATTTACATCAATTTAACCTGAGGATGGGGACTGCGGTGCATTAAGGAATGACAGCATCTTCTAAAGTTTTATGTTACACTGTAGAATACATCCTACCACTTGATTCTGATCACAGAGTGCAGCAAAGGACACAACAGAATTTTGGAAAATTTAAAAGTGTTTCGCATAAATAAATTGTGTTTAGGACAATCCATTGCTCAGAATAACTTACGAAACAATGAGAGTGGGTGTACCCAAGCTGAAATCTTTATTGCAGATTTAGAAATCAATTTCAAATTGTATAGGGTGTTTTTTTCCTACTTGACGGATAAGCGCCGGCCGGACGCTGTAGTGAGTTTTTATTAGACTTTCTAGTTTATTATCACTGCGATCGTTTGTCTAGCTCCCGCCATTGACTGTTAAACCTCCCCGACACGCGGCGTACGACGCAACGCTGGCAGAGCGTCGGGCGGAGCGTTGGGCTGGCGCTTATCGTTCAAGCACGAAAAAAAAATCACGCTATATAAAGTAAATGTCGTGTTCTGGATATTGTTATAATTGGGAAGCTTCAAGGGCAACCACTTCAACCTTAGTTATTAAGGCGATGTAAGTCACACTGTTCTGCACTTGCCTGCCAAATAGTGATTGAAATTGTAGTAAGGAATATAAATTAAGTTTTCTAAATTAATGGTGGGTTAAGTGGATAATGTTCCTTAGTAACAGTGGTTAAGATTTTGATTCAGAAATAGGTGTAATAACAACGAGTACGCAGGGATGTCCTGTAATGTGTGTCAAAAAGTATGTAGTGTTACCCTGTTCTGGAAAGAACTAAACAGTTGTAATTGTTATAGGAGGGAAAGGGTTAGTTATAGTAAGATATGAGATGTCAGATCTGGTAGAGTCATAGAATAAGAATAAGCGTCTTTACAGAAGGCGTCATTCAGTATACAGCATTTGCACTGTTATTAACTCTTTGAAAATGGTTCACGTTGTTTTCGGTACACTCATGCCCATTGTACACTCTTCCAACTGCTGCCTTCTGTACACAGTCCTACAGCTTCTCCAATGTTTTGACCACTGCACAATAAACCTTAGTTTTCAATATGTCCCACAGTTAGATATCTTAAATATAAAGGTTTGGTGAGCTACGTGATCTGTGTAACAGACCGTTGTACTACACAATGTTGACGTTAAACGATTTGCTACAGCATTGCTGAGATGTGGAGGTACACCTTCATGCAGAAACCACATTGTTCTCAAAGAGGCGTATCCTTGAAATTAGTGGGCAGCTCATTAACCAGAAAGCCATATAGTGCACGCCTGTATGCCTTGGTGGCAGAGTGGAAGGATTAATTAAGAACTAATCTACAGTACCACACCAAATATGTATTGATAACTGAGGACTCTTGCACCTGTGTCATATAATCAGTTTCCTTCTTGGAAAGAATATTTTCTTGCTCTGAAGTGTATATTGGTCACTGCAGGTTTACACATGTATACTAATTTATGTGATATGAAACTATGAACTTGCGAAGAGTGTTCTCATGGGACAGTATTTTTGACTAGTCACTAGTCAATATTCATATGAGTAGCAACACCCTGTAACATTATTCTGTACAAAAATAGATACTGTTAATAGCACGTCTGAGTTGAAATTATGACTGACGCATACATTACAGGCTACTAAATTAAACTTTTCCGAGAATGTAAGCACGAGTATTTGTGGCTGTGATCCAGTGTACCATAATATTGTCTTCGTTTCTTCTGCAGTACACTTTGCAATTACTTTTCCGTTCATAACTACGCGACCTCCATTGGTTTATAAGATTTTGATCGTCCGTCAGAACATTGTCAAACCATTTGCAGTAAACCATCCTCCCGAGAATGTGAAGTAAAAAAAAAATGCAAATATACCTCTTAGAAACTGAAATTAACATTATGAATGCAGAGGAGGCTAGTAACAACTGACCGTAGTCTGCTGTGCTGTTTATTGTTTTCTCTTGGTTCCTTGTTGCGTTTTTCGGAATTCGGTTAGGAAAGGACGTTCATATGAACGACATAACAGTGTACATGCAGGTTCTTGAAAGTATTATTAGGATGGTCAAGTCAAGGAGGATTAGATAGCCAGGGAAGATCTGAAGATCTTGGCATAGGTCAGAGGATATTAAAATGAAACTTGAAAAATAGGATATGGTGGTGTGGATTGGGTTTGTCTGGCTCAGGATTGGGGCCAGTGGCGGGATTTTATGAACATGGTAATGAACCCTCATGTTCCATACAGCGTGGAGAATTTCTTGACTATGCTGAGGACCTGTTAGCTTTTCAGAAAGGACTCTGCTCCATGGAGTTAGTTTTTTTCCAAGGCGCAACAACCCCCTAGTGGGCCAGGGCCTCCTCATTGTCGAGGCTTCGTGGTCACACGCAGACACTCCACACTCGGTAGGACTCATCTGGGCCAGTGATCGGCCCGACGACAGAGACCTCTACCTTACAACACAGAACACTCACAATAGACAGACATCCATGCCCCCGGCGGGATTCGAACCCGCAGACCCACGCCTCAGACCGCGCGGCCACTGGGATCGGCACTTTGAAATTACAATTTAAATTACTGTCCCGCGTTGCCGCTCGTATGGCCTCTTACTCTGCCACCGCACGCCGTCACGTAATGGTAGCATCGTCCCTTGGTGTTCGGGAGGCGCCGGGGTTGAATGTTGGTCGTATGTTTTGACTGCGGTTTTTTGTGGTTTTTCGTAGTGACTTCCGGGAAAGTCTAAAATAGTGCATTAAACTAGGTCACGACTGCTTTCTTTCACGTAATTTCCAATTCATTTTTCACAACGATGTATCTATTCGACGCTATATAAGGAGCGTCGATCTGTCGGCGTAGTGCAGAACCCGATTATTGGGGGGTAGGGAGGTTCTGAAACGTGTTTAGTAGGCAGATTAACTACCCAGCTGCGCGGGAGTAGTGAATTCTGATCAATAGCCATGCGTTGCACAGTCTTGTGGTTTCCTTTGTATAAATAAAGTGCGGCGAAATTTGCCGGTGTCTCAGATTGAGGAAGTGTTCTGAACATTGCTCTGTAGTTCACAGCTTTGTAACAACAAACGTTTTGGAGTGAACGACCAGGGACGGAATGCGGAACCGTTCTGGCCCCGTGTTGGACCGATGTGGTCCAGAATCGGTATAGCTGTTGTGCACGTTTCGTCCGTCGCATAGATCCTGTTAAGTAGGCAGTGATTATCCCACCCAGAGACAGTATTGCACGAGGAATAACCTTAGTGGGGTAAAGTTCACCCTAGAACAGGCCATGAAGGGCCAGAGGGGAGTAGAGGTATAGGTCTACTCTTTCTTTAACCTCGGCGTTGGATGGGGTGGATGGTCAACGCCACGCCCCGGCCTCTTTACCCCTGGCAAGAAACCCGAATAGCTGACCCGTTATTCCCGAATGTTAAATGTAAGAATGCACTGTGATTATTTAAAGTATGGTGACTAATGATGAATATCCGTACTTCGTGTACGGAGGCCCCGGCTTCGCTTCTCAGCCTGGAGACCGGCGAGTGATAGGATAGTACCTTAACCCTTTGAACAATATCTTATGGACTTTTTTTTACGTATGGGTTATCGTAGATTTGCATTGAACCATCTTGATGACCTGAGGATTTCGAACAAATATGGATCATAATCATGTAAATGATGGTAGATTCAAATGTCAACCACTTTCTAGTAACTACACGGAGCAGAGTTTTTTTTGAAAAGCTAATTGTTCTTGCTGGTCAAGAAATTTCCCGCGTTTTGTGGAACCCGAAGGTTCATCACCGCGTTCACAAGAGCCCGCCACTTGCCCTATCCTGAGCCAGATCATAGCGAACTTAATTGAAGGATGGTGTCATGGCATGACTACTGTCCCTCAAAAGGTTAAGGCAGGCCACACTCCCTTCCTTTATGTCCTATCCAAGTTATTTACGATCGGCGAGTCGCAGTTTTGGGATCGATCGTTCCTTTGCAGTGTTAACGTAAGATCGTGCTATGTACAACGTGTATGTATGTATGTATGTCTAGTTAAACTACTATGTTTATGCAGCAGAATTATTTTTTAAAAGCCAAGAAATTTGCCATCTTTACGGAATACGAAGGTCCTTTTTCGTGTTCACAAGACGCCGCAACAGGCCTTGATTTTAAGAACCAAATAAGTTACTTGGGAAAGAGTCCAAATTATGAAGTTTATAATAATATATAATAATAATAATTTAATTATTATTATTATTTATTACCTCCTCTGAGGTCTAAAGATTCTTCTCGGCACCCTATTTGGAACATCCTTATTATATGTTCCTTCCGGTGAGGGCCACACCTCCCACTTGAAACAACAGGTGACATCTAAACACTGGTCCAAGGCTATAAGCACTTTTAACGATCTAACTTTACAGTGATGTCTCAACATTTTGGGTATAGTTTTCTGTAGATGTCTTCGAACACGGAGAGTCTTGGACGAATCCGGAACTATGTAAAGAATGTTTGTCTTGCCTCTGTGGCCAATCCGATTAACTTTATAGAAACATGCACAGAAGGAGTGCAGTGTTGTGGAGGTTTGCACGAGTCGAAATTTTAGAATTCTACCCAGTCTGGTCCGAGGAAGATTCGGCCCGACCAAGAAGTTTACCTTCAAATGCGTTCCCTGTAACTGATCGCAGCCCGACGTCTTATATTTCAGCCCGGAAGTAGGCCGATCTGAATATCTGGTATTAGTTTGGCCTATGAAGAACCGTACATAGATGTTGGACGCCCGGTGTGTAAGGTGGTGTTATCTTGAACTATTTCTGGTTTTGTTTTCGGTGCCCAATTTTACAAGCCCATCTTTAAATGAATTCACGCATCACGACATAAAGTTCACGTACAGCCCCATTGTATGTCGCAATTCGCAGCTTCTCCGAAACGTCAGTAACTGTTTGCCAATCGACATGCCGTAACATCCCATAAGAACCGGATGTTCAAATCTCGCCATCTTTTATTAGTTCAGCTGAACTTGCCTCTGTGTCTATACACACACAATAAAGACCTGTATGGGGAGTGAAAGTAAAGGCGAGTAATCAGCGTCACGGTCCGTTCACCTTACCCCAAGTGCAGTGATTGAGCCTTCACTAATCAGTGGAGAGGATACATGTACTGGGTGGGACTCGAGAGGTGCTGTGAAGGAGGTAACGTCGAGGTAAATCCCCGTCAGTACTGGAAATCGAATACCGATTTTTCACTCGAAGACAGCCACTTTACTGGCCGAGTTATTGTGGTTGTGTTTGTGGAAGTACATTTCTCCTTACCTTCAAAGAAACGCATTTTAATAACCTGCACTGGCCTCAAAATCCGCTTCGAGCGTAGATCTTTCTCCAATTCCTGGCCCTGCTGCTTAGTAATAATTACAGTTATTGTCTTCACTCATTCCATAAGCATGGTCCTTCTGTTTGCTGCTTACAGTAATCTCTCGACCATAACTTACTAAATATAACTTGTCGCGTATTTTAGGCTTAATACTTCTGCTTTTTTTTCCCTCTCTTGCTCCGTCACTATAGATTATTACTGGCATAACCAGTATTTTGTATAATCGACAACAATGTATGTGTACTTCTGGATGTTACATCAGTAGTTCCAAATGTGTGTGGATTGTCTCCGTATTTTCAATACTTGCATATAATATATAAGTCATATTTAAGCTTCATGTAGGCTATATATAATAGGTGTATATACGGTAATACACTGACTATGAAACTTGACATTGGTTGCTACAGTAACACGGCTTACTGCATGTTTACAGTCTGTTGGAACTTGGATTTGACAATCAGCCACCTTCCTGCCGAAAGCTGTTCGTGATATAGAACACCAGACGAAAATAGGACGTGCACTATTTCTGAAAGGTGACATGTAGTGTCGGTGCTATTTAGACAATGAAATTACGCAAGAATTGTTGTTTACATTGGCGAACCGTCGTGAGTGACATCTGTAAAACGGTGTCATGTAATACTGAATTATGTAGAATGGAGTTTTAGATGGCTTGTGCCTAAATTAAAGATAAAGGATCGAGCAAAGACTGCATCTCTTTCCATTTACATACTCTTTAACGTAAATACTCCAGTTTTTGACGCACGATCACTGAATGGCACATTACTTCGTCACCGGATACATTTTTGTGAGTTATTTAGTGATACTGAATCAGCGAAGTATCGGGGGATAAATAATCGATGAATCGTGACCTGAAAATGGTTTGGGAGAAAGCGTTCGTGGCTTGATCATGACAATATCCCGGAATTTTCCTGGAGACTGAGGAAAACCACGAAAACCTCGCTCAAGATAGCCGGTACCCCAGCCGAGATACGAATAGTGCCGAGTAAGTCTGGAGCGTTACGGCTACGTTAACCTATCCAGTAAGAATTAGTTTTCAGGGTGGTTGGTCTCATATACAGGGTGTTCTGGACGTAATGACCGAACTTGAGCGTGTTCTACAGGACATTTGGAGCAAAAAATGTCTAAAATTATAGTTCGTTTCAACACCGTTATCAAAGTTAAGTGCCAGCTTCATGTAGCACTGAATAAACATTTTCTTCTTCAACTCGCCTTTATTATTATTTTAAACGTTTACAACAACATTGAAGTTTCGGGTCATTATATACAACGCTTGCTCGAAATGCCTACCATCACACCGTATGCATGCTGCCAGTCGTTGTGCCATTTAGGCCTGATGTTGCCACTGCATGCCTTTGTTTTCTGATACCAACGGCGGGTTCATTTGTGGCCTCTACTAACGGATGCCTTTCTGCCGGTTTACCACCGTGACACAATTTCGACTTCATACAACCCACAGAAAGAAATATAATGGGTTCAAGTCGGTTGACCGATCGCTACATTTCTTCCAATCCACCTTCGTTCATAATTTTGGTTTAAAAATTCCGTGACACTTCTGCCGAAATGTGGAGTTGCCCCGTCATGTTACAGCCACATTCGTCCTTGTGTTGCAAGAGGCACATCCTCTAAATACAGAGACAATTTGTTTTCCAGAACATTTCTGTAATACGGAGCAGTCCAACGCCCCTCGATAACGTGCGGTCCAGTCGGGTTATTGCCTAATAATCCACGCCACATCATGTGCCTAAGAGCGTCGTCGCGCTGTGTTGGTAATGCCACCCCTAGTAACCTGAGCCTTATCTGTGAACAAAATGCGGCAGAATTTGTAGCCGTGGTTGCAGCCATTCGCAAAATCTTACACGGTGGCGTGATCTCCCGTCCTGCGGAGTTGCACTCTTTGAAGGTGATACGGTTAGAAACAATCATGGTGCAACATTCTTCATACCTGTTTCTGAGCTGCACCAGTCGTTCTGGAAATTCTGCGTATACTTATACATGGGCTTCGTTGCACTGCGTTGATCTGTAGAAGAGACTATTGAAGTTTGGCAATTACGTCGCAGAACATTCTGTATATTGAGTCGTTTTGAGCACGGTATTATCGGAATATAATGATTTGGTAGGCTTTGATTCTGGCTCTTGAAGAAACAGAAGCTTGCATGCGCCAACTCTTAATGTCGCTAGGCTGCGTGGTCATTGTTTGTTACACCCACATCTTTGCTGACATTACAAGCTCTGCTGGCTAAGTGCCCTGCACTGCTTGCCGACCCGGGCTGAGTCACAATCGGTCGCCTCCTTCACCTTTCTCACACTGTGCCTGCGTACGGAACATGAACTATTTTCAAATGCGCCACTCTAAATTTGCCTTCACTTACATATCACAGCTGACATTAAACACCGTTGTTAATGTCTCTAATGCAGCCAGATATGGTCATCGGTCTGCCTGCCAAGCTGTTGGTGAAGTTAGAAATCCAGTTTTAAAGAATGTCATTTCGTTGTGTTGTTAACAGTACAAAAATATAAATCAGTATCTGTCCAATTTAGTTGTGTTTGGACAGATACTGATTTATTTTTTGTACCATTTAGAAATCCAGATTTTAGAGGGTTGCATTCAGTAGTTGGGACTTCCGTTTTGATCTCTTGATATGATAAGAATGAATAAATGAGGTGTGAATTGGGATCGGAACCACAGCAGAGATTTAGCAAACGTCACATCCAACTGTTCGTGATTTTTACTTTGTATTGCGAGTCTATACAGGTAAGTTTTCAGCAGAATCTTCAGCAACGTCGCTGTGAGAACCCCACATCGCGCTTTTGACCGTATTTTCTCTGGCTTATCCCTCCATCACCCACTGTTAGTACTCTTTAACATTTTTTCCGTGGTGATGCTGTTGGCTTCGCGCCCAACTCCCAATCCTTTGTCCTGTGTAGCATGCATGATTCTACCAGGAACTTAACGCCCCCGCTGGCATAGAGCTTCAGGTGATTAGGGCAGGCAGAACTTCCCCTGACCCGCTAGTTTAGATCACCAGGTGATCAGGGCATGTAAACGGCCCCACCATGTCGCGGTATTAGCCCAGGACCTTTTAGTTTGGTTACCCCTGTACTTAGTGAAGAGTCCACACTACGAAGCGCCTCATTATGTAACTTTCTACGTCCTGTTGTTGCCTTTCTCTTAGGTCCAATTATCCACATCAGCACCATGTTCTCGAACATCTAAACTCTGTGTTTCTGCCGGAGAGTGAGAGACCAAGTTTCGCTCCCATAAACGTACAGGCCGATTACAGTTTAGTTTATCTCCCTTTGCCCTTAAGTTCTTACGTCGGGGAAAAGATGGTTCTGAAGTAATGATTTCGCTAATTTAATATCTTGTTAATTTTCTCCTGGATTTAACTTTAATTAATTACCTTCTACAATATTTGGACATTTCCACAGTTTTGAAGGATTTATTAGTTGTCTTTAATATTATGATATTGTTTTGCATTTTGCTACAAAGCTTGCAGGAGACGCAACGTTTGTCATACGTAATAAGAAAGGGCAGCTTGGTGACAATCAGAAATAACTAATACACAATGTGTACTGCATCATATTTATTTTTATGCCAATAAACTTCATTTTTTCACACTGACAGTCCCGTCGCATTTTATTGTTACTTATGGTATTATATAACATTGGTCATCATAATACATATTATAGAAGTTATTATTACAGGAAATGGTTGTAAAGTTTTTTTTTTCATAAAAATTGACTCCATCACGAATCACTCATAACTCTGAAAAAATCAGTCGTATTCTGTACTGAATATGTTGGCCATATGCTGAGTATAGTGCACCATTCTACAAAACTTTTATACAAGGTAAATTCCCAACATATTAATAATAAGCATCATATTTAAATGTAAGGAAAATTCAGAAAAAGGCAATAGCATAGTTTTTAGACTTGAAAATTGAAAGGAAATTAGCCCACATAAAACTGATATTTATAGGAAGCCAGTTAGCATTGATGCCACTGTATGTAATCTAACTAATCTTTGGGACATAAACTGTCTTCATACCGATGTGCGTTGCATTGAAACAGTTGCCCCTTGGTATAATCAACAAACAAGTCAAAATTAGGTAGTTTAATAAATACTCCCAAAACAACGGTTATGATATCGAACACGCATTAAATATAAATCGCAAGATAATTTTGAATAAGTACTGTTACTATAATAAAATGGCCAAAAAATGGCGACATTTGCATGCAGTGGCCTTGTGTTAGGAAAAGTTGACGTATATCTTCACCAACGTAATTCTGAGAACTGCATTTAGAACCAGCAGTAGTACTGAGATTATACTTAATACACATCCGAAGATAACGGAATATATTAATACAGGTGTATTCAGATTAACATGTAAGACCTGAAATAAATTGCTTGTAAGAACACATAAGAGGTATAAGGAAACATCGAAATTATTTAAAAAAAGGTTTGCCTATATTAGCTCTTTAAATAATAAAATTAAAATACATTTTATATAAAGATTCAGTTCCTACTTCGCAGAGAACACAGTGTGTTAGCTGTTAGAAAGAGGAGTTTGTTAATTTTGTGTAAGGAAATAATTGATGCTTATTTTATGAATTATAGGAAGCATAAATATACTGTGTGGGTAACGTACAGAAGTTTTTAGCGTTATACCTGGCGGTACATATAATTACCACTGTACTTTAAATGTTTAGACAATGATCATGCGTATGGCAATATAACTGCAACTGTGAACATGACAGATATTGTTAGGAATGGATGGTGTATGAACATCAAATGTGTCTTCCAGTATATTTACATAGGAAAGAAGGCATTTTAATAACCATAATTTAATTGATGAGCAGACGTCAGGTGACAGTAATAGTGCACGTTTTGACTTAGCGTATGATGTATTCAAGAAGACGCAGGCGCATTATATAAAAAAGTCTGTGGTTTCAGTTGACACACGAAACTCGCTAGCCCTAGGATAGGCACTGATACCATCTGAACCAGTTAAGTCAACCCTCAGCGACATAGAGACAGGTCTGGAGAAGTGAATAACCTACAATACGTTTTATGTGCAACTAAGACATAATACCGTTTCTAGTTCGTTCCAGTGATGGTATGGGCAGTATGTTTACGTGGAAGTGATAATATACGTAAAATATTTGCGATCCTAGCCATCTCCAGACTTGCTTGACAGGCCGTGCATTGCAGGATAGGGTTGCTACTGTAAGACCTTCACACAAACTGAAGTAGTCATGCTATCCAAGACAAGCGAAAAAGCAGAAACATTCAATTCATTACTGTTACGCTTTGATGCATAATTTCAGTCATAACACTTAAATTACATTAATCACTTTACTGTAGGGAAACGATAAATGGTCAATCAAGGAGGTTGTGCCTTAGAGGGTCATTATAGCACCAAGGTTAGGCTTCGAGTTTTAATTTTACTGACAGATATTCTTGGAGGTTATGTTATGAGATGTCATGTTAATGACAGGTTACAATTTAATTACAAAACCGAGCTTCAGCAAGAATATTTATCACCATAAGGTTAGGGTGTGAGGTTTCCTTTCATTTACAAATAGCGACGATACGTCACTACCATCAGCAGCAGTATATATACAAATAGCGACGGTACGTCAGTACCATCAGCAGCAGTATATATACAAATAGCGACGGTACGTCAGTACCATCAGCAGCAGCAGTATATAAACTTCTGAACGTTATTGTCGTTGGACATAGGAATCTATCGACTTAACACAGGACAAGTGAATTCCATGAGGGCTGCATGTGGACTAGATCCTAAATTCACCATCCTTTCGAAACATTATGCAACTCTGACGATCAAAACGTGGTCAGTAGATAACCAAGAAGTAACAAACACAAATTAGATAATAACGCTCATGAAACGTCAATTTATTGTAACCCAACGACACACAGTTTTACAGGAGACAGAAAAAACTTGACAGATCATCAGTAGATTAACACTTTAGCATGCTGTTTTTACGAAAATATAAGGAGAAGCAATTTTTTGTGGACACAACATTTTGACAGAAGGTATATTTGTAACCCAACTGTCTACTAATGCGGGAATCTCAGTTGGACCGATTGTGTGAGTTACAACAAACTGCCGTTTCATGAACGGTATGTAGCAGACAGTAAATAAATGTGACAACACAATAATAATAATAATAATAATAATAATATAAAGTAATCGTGGAAAGAACTGTATAATTGCCAATAACCATAACCTGGATTTTATAACTAACTCCATGGAGCGGAGTCCTTCAGAAGCCTATAGTTCCTCAGGCAGTCAAGAAATTCCCCGCATTTTATGGAACCCGAGGGTTCATTACTGTGTTTATGAGAGCCAGCCACTTGTCCCTGTTCTGAGCCAAACGAATCCAATCCACGCCTTCCTGTTCTATTTCTTTAAGATATGTTTTAATATTATCCTCACATCTACGCTTAGGTCTTCCAAGTGGTATTTTTTCCTTAAGGTTTCCACACCAAAACCCTGTATGCATTTCTCTTGTCCCTCATACGTTCTACATGCCCACACATCTCATTATCATTCATTTAATTGTCCTAATATCTGGCGAGGAATACAAAATATGAAGCTTCTTACGCAGGATAACAGAAGGACAGTACCTATATACCTTACTGTATGCGGATAATCAAATGTTAATGTAGGATAGTCACGATAAATTAGCTACAGCCTTTAGTTTATACTTCACGCAGTATTGGTGAAGCGTGCAATCTGATAATTTCGACTAAGAAAAGAAAAGTTGTGGCCTTCAAAGACAAGTTTCCATTTCGACTGAAATACGTACTGACGACAGTATATTCGAGCAGACTTCTCATTCCAGTTACATTGGAAGTGACGTGGCATGTAAGTGCAACAGGGTTTGGAATAACAACCTCAAGAGGTATGATAGACTATGTGGTAACTTAAGAAGAAAGGTATTCTAAATGTTATAAAGTAACAATAACAGTAACAAGTAGCGGTATAGTGACTAGCCTACGGGCTGGACGACGAAGGAATAATAGTGTTTCGATTTTTGGGAGTGATAAGAGATTTTTCTGTGCTCCAAAGTTTTCAGGCAGCTTTGGGGGCACATAGCCTGTATTCAGTGAATATGGGGCGCTGTTTTTACGGGGATATAGCTACCGGCCTTGAAGCTGACGACTCACCACCATGTAGTGCCGAAGTTAAGAATGAGTGGAGGTATACCGCCACTTCCCCATACCTTTATGGCGTGCACAGGAACAACTTTTAATGGCACTATCGAGTTTTGCTGTACTGTTGGACAGTTAAAGCAACGGAATAAGTAAAATACATTCAGTAGAGATGTCATACTTAAGAACATTTAAAGGCTGCACTATACTGGATGGATTAAGAATGAAGTTGTTAGGGAATGAGTGAAACTGCGTTTGGTACAAAATAAAGTAGACGAACACAGACAAAAGTGGATAACCCATTTGACAGAATGATTGGTGAAAGAATACCGAAATTGATTCTACAGTTTAAACTTAAACCACAGGGAAGCCAAGACTGAGGAAGAGGCTGAAAATAGCTGAATCTATGTGTGAGGTCGGAACAGGCGTAATTGCCTATATAATGGAAAGAAGAAGAATGATGAAGAGGAGGAGGAGCTAATTACGGAAACGAACGAGCAAGGAATTCATGACAAGTTTGCAGCATCTGCTGTTCACAGCAACTTGCAGCGATTCACAGATCTCAACAGCTGTTTTGCACAGTGCACAAATTAAAGCAGCCGCTTTTGATTCGACGTTACATAAGCATGTTGTAGAGATTGGAGCATGGAAAAGGGAAGCACTGTCTTACACTTCTGGGTTTACCCACAAGTGCAGCTTATATTTAGTTCATGCTTCAGCCAATGACTGATTCACTTTTCACAAGCAATGATGTTTGCTTCCATTCTTTGGGTTGTATTTTTAGCCTCCATACTTATAACTACCAGTGAACGGTGTCAACTAAGGCAAGTGTTATTCAAGGGAGCAGGCTTTAAATATAGTCTACACTACTCCCCCCCCCCCCCTCCACACCTACCCCCACACACTTCACGGTATGTTAATTAAGAGAGTGTGCTTCAGATTTGTTTGACGAATAGCGGTAAAAGATTCATTAGTTACTTTCTGTTCGCAAGTGATTTCATGATGCATTTCAGAGTTCCGTCATTATGTCACTTTAGCATTCATTACTTTAGACCACGACTAAAGGAAAAATAGAACGTAGGAAATTTTTCGCGCGGCCACATGGGGAAATACACTGTTCTGATACAATAAGGGCCAAAAGATAGGTCCTTATCTTACGTGTAGAACTGTGGTATATCTACGATCGTATGATCATACAGTCTCTTTATTCCTCTATTATTTCTCCATCCCTGGGGTGTATGCCATTTTTAATTTCTTTCTCTGTGATAAACACCTAAAAGTCCTTGGATTACGTTGTATTTTATATATTTATTTCTGTGGATAAAATTAATTGTTTTATTTAAAACAGTCTCGCCTGCTGTGTGAGAAATTATGGTAGATTGTGTACCTCTGTTTATATCACAGCATCTCTCTCACGCACTCATTTTCTTAGTCCAAAATCGACCATTTCTCTACTCACCTAAATAACAGCTGTTCTGCAGCTGGACCTCCGATACGAGACTTCGCAAAGTGATTTCGGGTGACAAAGTCTATTGCCTCACTTTATATGCAAGAAGCGTATGAAAGTCGCAGACTACCTGTGAATTATGATAGTAAGCATTTGTTCGGCCTCACTTGAATTACGTAGATTCCTCGATCTGATCATGATATCAAAGATTTTGAGCTCTGCTTTCAGAACTTTCTCCAATTTTTTTCCAGTAATTACGGAGATAGAACGTTATAATGACTGCCGGATCATGTTGCCCATCTTTTATAACAATACGTATTATTTATCTTACAGATCTCATGTCTTAAGTCTCTGAATATAAAATACAGAATAAAAAGTAATAATATTTGATTAAAAGTTTATATTTACCTGTAGAGACAGTAATGGAATTCGTGAAGAGAAGCAAATGAATATCTCAGCAAATAACTTAGGACAACAACCATTCTTATTCGGTATGATGTTAAACTCAAAATGAGTTACCGGCCAAATCCGAAATTTGACTTGACATTTTGGGCCGCAACGCAAAGTGTCACACTGTCTCGTCATTCTTTATTTATAAATTTCTGAAAGTAGAAAAACGCAAGGGTATAAAGTACTCTTTATATTTGATTTTGCAGGATTTCTTGTATGTATCGTGCAATAAAAATAAGCAAAACCTTAAGAATATCAAAACGTGAGCGGGCAGCAACATGGAGCTCTGCCGACCGAGTGTTTTCTGGTTGACTGGCCTGGTTAAGGCTCAGTGCAACATTCTTCTTGTACCAAACAAATTTGATGTATGTTCTTCGAGCAGTTTTGTTTTCACATTTTAACGTTGCTGCGCATAATTTTTACACTGTCGTACTCTTCATTCGATTATATAAGCACTTTCTTTTAATCATTGCATTCGCTAGCTACCACGCTCGGCTCTGCCAGTTATTTCTGTGGAGAAACATACTTCTCGAATTAGCTATCTATTTTTGTCGGCCGCCATGGCGTTTGTATAAGCTCAGATCTGCCATTTATTTAAGACCGAAAGTTTGTCCTTTCACGCTACGAACTGAGGTCGATGCCGATATAACTTGAAGATCGAAACTTATTAATAGGAATTAAATACTTTCGTCCGATATTAGGACGCCAAAATGTTTTTGTCACATCGTATCACATTTTCGTTTTATGAAGGCCTAATTAATTCTAACTCTAGAGGGCTCTGATGGTGTATTACACTTGAGATTGTTAGGTTTCTAACTTTTTCGTCCTGTCATAATTGGAAAGAAACACAACTTTCCTGAACTGGATCTATTCTTGCCCTCAGGTGAAAAGTGGGATATCTCTACTCAGTAGGTCCATGTGCATTATCCTGAACAACAAGGAAGTGAACAGGGAAGGCCGGTAGCATCTAATAGGTTTTTCGTAATCGCTTTCTTAAATTATCTTTTGGATCCCATTTTTTCCCGAACGAAAGCTGGCGGTAGCTAGTTATTATATATATATATATATATATATATATATATATATAAAGTTAATTTCGATTTTCTTCCAAATCAGTATTTGCGGACTGGGTTATTTTTAAGATTTGGTCCATTAATTTTGACTTCCATTTTTGTCTTACTTTTCAGTCTTCAAGGGAATTCCCACCATTTTTATTGCATATCTTCTCTCATCTCCTGCTGACAAAGCCTAATCCTATGTGCATATACACCAGTTTTCGCACGAGGACAGGAGCAGATTTAGTTAACCAAACGTGTACCTTTTTAAACACGAGACACACTGTAACTCTATGCACTGAATTTTGTATACTGTCTACAATTCCGAGTTTCTTCCGTCTTAAAATCTTATTTAAGTGTTTGCAGACATGTTGATGTGAGATACGGTGTTTGTAGTGTTCGAATGCTGGCTGATGAATGATGTATGTTTCTTAATTTTATTTAACGATGCCTTTCAGCTCCATAGTTTACATCTTTACAGGTGATCCGTGGTTTACATAGCGTCGAATGTAAGGGTGGTGACTGTAGATGTTGAATTTGGAAGAATTTCTTTAAGTGTATTGGTCAACATTTGACTGGCGGGAGTGAAAAAGAAATGAACCTGTGAAGCCAGCAGTGGGAACAGTCAGTTTCGTGGCAGGTACCCGTAATTCGTGACTACTGCACGAGGTAAGTTGTCACCGTGCATTGCGACGAATCTGTTGAAGAAATCCGCAAAAATCATAGTCTGATGATTTCATAAGCTTATGACTCACTGTTATCGATGAATGCAATTTAACTGAACGAATTGTATGCTACAGACTCAGATGCAAGACGTTCAACTTATAAAACTGGGCAACTGAATTCATATGGAAGGGATTTTGCAAATGTTTGCTACACCGTAATACATATTAGGCCTATAGTATTAATCATTCGTGTTTTAAATACATCTTATGGATCCAATATTTTTCGCTCAGACCAAATTCTAACCCCAGATGCAGTTGTATTTGTAATCGCTTCTAAAACTATCAAGAAGTTCCTTGAAGGGACTAATATTACTGGCTGTAGTTGTGGTAGAATGGATTTTTTAGTCTTTCTTGGCTGGTTGTTGGAATACCCTCTTGCAGCATATATTTCTTTGCTTCTGCAGCTATCAAGAAATATTAGTCATAGGTACAAGTTCATAGAAATCCGGAACCTGTAAAAACGTCATTGTTTGAATACGGGGCAAACTATACGCAGCTGTGAAATACTGAGCGCTTTCTTGTGAATTGTAGGTATAAATAAACTGAAGATAATTTTACACTGCTTTTCCCAGAATTAGTTTCAGTAGATGTAATTGATTCTTACTATGGGCAAGGAAACTGTTTCCAACTACAGTGGACGTCTCATATTGTGGACTGAGTCGAACTCATCGTGCATCCAGGGTCAGCAAGGATTCAAAAGGATGTGGTCGTGGCATAGTTCAAGGTAATGTCCCGGAGTTTTCTTGGCGAGATGAGGAAATTCTCTTCATCATAACTGATGAAACCTCCTGAGATTTGAAACATTTATCGTCCGAATACAAGTTATAGCATTGCCGCTACACCAACGTGCTCGATCCTTCAATAGGAGAATATTTAATATGCGAGACTGATGCATATCCTACACATAAATATCAGTTATATGATTGGATATTATTGCGCTGTTTGGAATAGAATTAATTTTATATTAATTTGGGCCTCCCCATTTAAAGGGTCTGATGATTACACAGCGTCTGTTTCTAGTGCAAATTACTCAGACGCATAAAATCTAGGAAGGATACATATGCTGAACGAAACAGATAAACGAGTTAGTCGCTGGACGGGTGATACTCTCTTTCTTAGGTCTTTCAGCCACGATTCTATTTATACGGGTTCTTCTGTTGAACCGTCTTAGCTCACTGCGCCATACGTCTGTCCCTGATTGAACTGTGCACATCAGTACAGACACAAATCCACCAGTTTTCCTAAAGCACAGTGACAACATCATGCCATTTCAGTACTTTCTATCATCAACGTTGTAACCGTCGCCATTATGCAAACGTGTGAGGCGAGATCAACGCTAGCGCCACTCCATATAGCGTCTGAATACCAGTATGATGACAGAACATGGATATGTCCTTAGGTTCCTACTTTTGTAAAATACAAAACGAAGCACACAGCTGCGTGAAGCTTTGTGATACGAAAATCGCAACTCACAAAGTCACTGTAATCTAACTTCTGAAATTTGTATGGTGGCATATTAGAAAGACGCGTAGGCATACTAATATCATAGTACTAGCGGGTTGAAAGTTTACACCTCCTAAACCCTTGGAGTCCTTAAATTGTCTGAGTTTTGAATACTTGTCGGTATTATGTTAATGAACTTAACAACAATTGAGATTCTAGGGTAATAACACACTAACAACAATGAACATAATTAACTAAATAAGGCGAATTTATATTTTTATGTGCTTTATCATTACTGAATGACTGAGGATGGTACCTACTGGGGCTGTAAAATGGACTGTATACTCGTACAGAGTCACGCTTTGGAATGCCAGCCTTCTTCCAGTTAGCTCCACTGACAAACACTGAAGTCTCAATTGAAGTTACAGACCGAAAGTTTTATGTATTCCTGAAGTGAATACGCAATGTGTTCGTAGTCTAAAACCAGTACTTAAGCGTGCAGAAAGATAGGTCAAGTGTACAGGGTGAATATTCTTGTTAGTAAATTAAGTGTTACGTAAAATACAGTGATTGCATCAATTCTGTCCAGATATAATCAATGTAAAGTCGTGATGAATTATTACACACCGTTGGGTTCAGCTAGTTTTTGTGCTACCTTAAATAAAATTCCCCATATCTTCTTCCTTTTTTTATCAATGAAATATCTATTTCCCGTATTTATGCTAACCAGAAATTTGTATCTACTTAACTGTGTATTACTACTCTTTCCGACACTTAGTTTCTCGGAAAATATATAAAGGAAAGAATTTCAGGGCCTCGAAATAATTTATGGACAGCGATTAGGTAGACCAGTGGAAGCGCCAGTCCTCGTTCAATAAGCTGAACTTATGCGGGAGGACCGACGTGGAGCTTAGGAATCTGCAATAAACTTAGTATTATGTGTGGGAAGGAATGCTGCAGGAATTTCAAGTTATTGTACCTCAAGTTGTTTTCAAGATTTCAAGTAAGCTGACAGACAATTACACTGAACAATACCTGCTCATTTGCCAAGAATTTTAAAGAGCTATAACGTTATGGAGAAGACGCTGAAACACGTCTCGCTGTGGACGATCCCGAGAGGAAAAACAAGGAACGTAGGAGTAACCACAAAATATAGAACTAAACCACGTGCTTAAAAAATAATAAACCTCTTGTTAGGTAGAGACGATTTTGTTATTGGACTGATACGGATTCTGTCTGTTTCAAATTCTGTTCATCTGGAAAGTCGGTTTCTTTAGAGTGATTGTTTCCTTAACAATGTAGGCATAAAGATGAAAACGATAGTGTTTTTTGTTTCCTTATCTTATTTCCTCCTTTATTCTCCTCACCTCGCTCTCCTCCATCTTTTTACCTTGCATCATTTCCTTCTTCCATCTCTCTTATTTTCCTCCCAATTTTTTTCTTTCTACATAGCTTTCGCTGTTTCATATCCTGTCTCGTTTTTCTAGTGTTGTCCTCAGTCTCTATCTTCTCTTCTTTTTTTTCCCTTCTTCAGCGACTTGGTGGTCTGAAACGTTTACGCTGGGTAGTCAGATTTCAAGAAGATACGGCAAAAGTAACAGCGCCTTCCTGATTAGAATTTCTTCGCGACATTTTACAGCAATAAAGTCAGCCGAGAAGGTATTGCCCACCAGGAGGCAAGAAAATGAAGCGTCCATATTTCCTAACGTAAACTGAAATTTATTCAGGACTTGAAATTTATTTTTCACATCATTTATACAGGTCCGATTCTCACATGTATGAGCCATTTACTTGGGGGAAAATTCATGGATTATGCGAATGTTCGAAACGTATTCCGTGAATGGTTACGCTCTGGCAATACTGTTTTCCCTTCATTATGTAGTGAGAGGAGTTGACAGTCTGTGGAATGGATTTCTTGAGGCTGAAGCTGCTTAAGCGGCATGTTCAATAAGTTGGGGTTTCTAGCCTGCACAGTTTGTTTTAATCAACAATCTTACTTATTTTTCCGTAGGAAGTAACGCTTGTAGTGTGGGCAGCATACATCCTCAATGCTGCTTCGGGCAGGAGACGTTTGAGATTCGAAGCCCAAGGTGAGATACCCTGAGTTGTCTGCCTTTGTTTTACCCATTCTGTGAATGAGATAGTGCCTCAAAATAAGATATGACTGCTACTTTTAAACTTTTATCAGTAGACAATACAAGCACAGTTAAAAAAGTTTCTCTGCAAAAATGTAAAACCATTAAGTACAGAAATAACAAATAACTTACAGCCCATTTTTTGAACCATGTTTCTTGTTGTTGTGACACATATGCCATAACATATCACGAACCTGCGTTACTTTGATTTATAATCTGTTTATAGATCGCAAACCTACCGACGTTTCAACATATAACCTTTTATCTTTCGTCTCACCCAACACAATAATGTGTTCAGACTTTGTTTATCATGATTTAAAGTTATTTAGAGTATAATTAATTCTTGTTAAATGTAAACTAGGAATGACAAAAATTCATATTTAAGACTAAAGTTTTGATTTAATAAACACATAAATCAAAATATCCTACTTTGTTTTGTTACGATTGTTCATTCACGAAATAAGACATTCAGTGAAATTGCAGGAAATTAAAAGAAATCACAATACAACCGAGGTGTTACTAAGTGCTCGCCCTTCCGTTGTTTGTAGTTAGCATATTACAAATTACAATTAAGATTACTAACAACATCATGGCCTAAAACAAATTGTGGATTTATGTGAAGTGACTTTGATATTTTTGCTGAAAAGAAAGCTCGTTTAAAGCATTTTCGTGGTGCTTTTGTCTGCGACTGTAAAGGCGATGACGAAAACCAAACTGGGAAACCCTGAATTGCTTAAAAATATTTGATTTTTTATAGCGATTTTGACATTGCCAACAATATATCATGTTTATGTAAATTATTAGAGTATATTGGTCCTTAGGTATTTTTTGGTGGAGAAGGGCCCCGCAGCAGATGCTACGGACGCACCGCAGCCTTGAGGCTTATTGTGCAACCCTGTGATGAAGATGAAGAGAAAGATGATCAGCTTTTTCATTTTTTCCAAGTAACGGAGCACCGGTGGAATGAAATTGACAGGGGAAAACCGAAGTACTCGGGGAAGAACCTGTCCCAGTGCCACTTTGTCCACCAAAGATACCACATGGACTGACCCGGGATGGGACCCTGTCCTCCGGGGGAGGCCGGCGACTAACCGCCAGAGCCATGGCTTAGCGGTTTAGACTGCGCCGGTTGTAAAACGTCGAATGGAACTGGAAGAGGATTATGAATGGTTAGTCTATACGAACTGGAAAGGAAGCTGTAATTTCTGTGTATGAAGAGGAACATAAAATTTGTATACGGAAAAAAGCGCCAAGAAAAATATTTCGATTTAGAGGAGACGAATTGAGGATAGTAAGATGGAGTACAGTATACGGTGATGAGTAACTTAGTGATTTGTATAGTAAACCTGTTGCACTGCAGTGGTTTAAGGAAGGAAAGTTGAACCCGACATGTTTCGTTGGAGTATTTTTTTGTGTAACGCATTTTGAGTAGTAAAACATCTTTGAAGGTGACTAATTGGAAGAAGCGGAGGAGATGGGGATCCATTTCAAGATGTCACAATTTGGTACCTTTTGATTATGTAACTTTAACTGACTGAAAATGGTCTTTTATCCGTAAATAATCGTGTAATAACAATGAGACTGATTTCTCCGAACAGCTAAAGGCCAAAGAGCTACCCTACGTCTCTGACTCCCAGAAATTTTCCAGATATTGGTAATGTATATCAATTTAAATGTGGACCCAAAACTCTACAAGGGAATGAAATTGGCAAGCAGTGTCTAGAGACCGGAAGGAATGGAGAATAAGTGTTTTGGAAGCCAAGGTCCCCAATGGAGTGTCGTGCTTCAGAAAATGCTACTTACATTGACTCTACAATTATTCTTTTATTATGACGCTGATTGATTCCTATCTGTAGATAACTTCTTGCTAGTTACATAGTGCTTGTGACATCGATGGAGTAGACACATTATTATGTAAGATGAATTTAAACAGATTACGGCGAGCTATTTTAGAATAGATTACTGCCCCGACATTCTCGTGGAAGGACAGAGAAAAACCACTCAGTACCTGAAAATAAAGTCAGATCCCCGCGACGACATTCGTGTCGTGTAAGACTCCCTCTCGGATACAGTAAACACGGGGTTCCTTTGAGGTGGCATTATGTTGATATGAAAGCCTTTGGGTTGTTCGCAAGAGGAAATTTGTATTACTTTTATTCCAAGCCGCTTCCCAACCAACCAAAGACTGACGTGCATATGAATGTAGGTTAATATTACACACTTCCGTTATAGCGACTCTATGTCTGTGAGCGTATTGTACACACATCGCGCGAAACAAGGCGTAATATTGCAAGCTTCAAATCTAACAAAATGCAGACAGACTGCTCTGCAGGTCTACAATCTGAGTGTTTCTTCTAACAAGAAAGAATGGCTCACCGATGTTTCTAGAGCCTCATTCCCTTATAGAGCAGGAAATGTGAATACTGTATTACATTTCATGAAAGACCGGCATCTCATACTTTCACTTCAGCTTATGTGAAAGAGAGACAAACACTTTTAACATAATTTGTTTTTAAAAATTTGTAGCCATAACCGTGGAGTTTATGGAAACGAGAAAATGTTTCGCCATTGTGTTACTGAGTAAACAAATTTACAACTGATTTTCATCGACGTTATTTGAAAGAGGCAGTGACAGCGTATCCTTCCCGTGAAGTTAGCAGAACATTTTATTCTTTTAGATTAGGAAACATTTCTTGCGATTAGTGTAGTAATTGTAGGTCGACTGACACTGATTTTAAATCCTGAAGAATCTTGTCTTCTGGAATGTGACGCTCTTTGGCCTGAAGACGGGGGTGGTGTGTGCATCCAGACTGTTGGTTAATTTACAACAGACTACACGGCTTCACATGCCAGAAGGCAGTTTTATTCTTCACAGTCAACACCGTAAAACCTCAAGTAGGACGGTTATGAATATTTAAATTACCCTGATAATGTAACATTTAATTGTTTTAAGTGTTGAATACATTAGAATTTAGAGAAGGGCGCGGCCGTGGCATATTTCAAGCTATTATCCTGACATTCTCTTTCAGAGACTGAAGAAATCCAGAAAAATATTTAGTTAGGATAACCGGTAGCCCAGTCGAAATTCGAACCTGGAACTGTGCCTCACAAATACCCGTATTGTATTTTTTGGTTTTTGCTGTGATAAGTAGAGCTAACTTGTGTGTCGAGTTATGGCAGTGTCGGTGAGAGTACCAGTGCGCTGAGAAACACAGAGACTGTAGGCCAGCAGTCTCCTGTGTAGCCAAAGAAAATTTTTAATCTTTCACCAAAATCGGTTAAGGAAGACACCGACACAGCGGCGGTCATTCTGAATTCGAGCTGGTAGGAATGTGGCAAACTAAATTCTACGGGTCTCCTAAATCCGTTGATGATGTCATTCCACCTTACATCCTTGTCGCCCCCTTTCTAAAATAGAAAGGCCGTTCAACTTTTTAAATCGGAATCTATGATCCGAAAACACACTTCTTGTGCTTCAGTGAGAAAGCTCTTCAGACCTAAAACGACGAATTTCACGGGAGAAGACTGAATGCTAGTAACGATAGATTTTGTTTCGTTCGTTATGCAATCCAAGTGATCTAAACTTTGTTCAGTTTTATGTCTGTGTAAGGAGATGTGCCTAACCAATTTCTGTGCGTTTATCTTGGTATTGTCTCATATTTGTCATCTTGTAATGCTCTCGAGGGTGAAGTAGTTGCAATATGTAGCAGACATTACTCTGAACTTGTTTAATATTTCGTCTATTACTTTAATGCAACTAATCTGATTTACACTGTTAAGACTGGAAATATGCAAACGTATTAATTTCGAAAGTATCTTATTCACACACACTTTCGGGTTCCATAAAAGTGGGTGGGGGGAATTTTTTGACTAGCTGAGGACTTGTTGGCTTCTCAGGAAGGACTCTGCTCCACGGAGTTAGTTTTTCCCTTGGCGCAACAACCCCTATTGTGCCAGGGCCTCCTCATTATCGAGGCTCCACGATCACACTCAGACACACCACACTCAGTGGGTCTCCTCTGGACGACTGATCAGGCCGAAGCAGAGACCTCTACCTTACAACACGTAACACTCATAGAAGACAGACATCCATGGCCCCGGCGGAATTCGAACCCGCAATCCCAGCAAGCGAGCGGCCACAGACCCAAGCCTTAGACCGTGCAGCCACTGGGATCGGCCCTAGTTATTTAGTTAGTCTTATTCAGACATTCCTTGTAAGGCTAATTACGAGTATTTAATTAATTTTCTTTGAAGATAGCTGTTTCTCAGTATATTTAGTTTACGTATCCTTCACAGTCCGTAAACATGTGCACTTTAATGAAATTTTGGTTATACTGAAACGTCATATTTAGGTGAAAGTATTACGTAATTACGGTGTTCGGCAGTCATGCTGGCATCTTCGTGCCCTTCGTCATGTATCTTACCTTATGCTGTGGCATATTTGTGGCTGAATGGATCAGTTGTTATAAATCATACAGGTATTTAATGCCCGTTCGTTAAAACATTAGAAACATTAGAAACATTAAATAGTTATGAGTGGTTAGGTTTATGTTTCGGCTGTTATACCTTTGTCGAAAGTCTGCTCGTTCCCAGTGACTAGGACTTAAAAGTAGCCCCGGAGTCTCAGAATGTCGTGGCGTAGCGAAGAATTCCCACCCCTGCTTCGAATCTAACTACTTCCCTACCCCGAATAGGCCCACTGTACATGGAGAGATTATGAACTGATCTTAGGTAGTGTGCTTACATCAGTTCAAGCTACTGAAGGTAATTAGGATAAACATTAGCAAAACCGCCAGACATGTTGAGGATAATTCAGAATAGTTGAACATGTGGCCAGTGCTCTCAGAACAAAATCACACCAACAGAAACCGTTGTGTATGTGGATGGAAGACGAACATTGCGACGCGTTGAATGTGGAAAATCTTATTTAAAGAACAAGAAATTGGACACGTGTCGTGGACGGAGGAAGCTGGGTAAATGCCAGTTTGCATTTTGTTTGATGACAATATCGAAAGGAACCACAGTTCCTTAGACCAAGTATATGTGCCAGGGTAAAACTACTTGCTACGTACTTACCGTGCATGGTTGAAGAATAAAAATGTAATAAAATATAATAACTTGCATGTTACTGTTCTCTTTTAAATAGCTGGATGTATAAGTTTGTGGTCAACTGTTAATCTGAAATCGGTTGTTTACGTAAAACGAAAAAGAGTCGCCGGTATCAAATGAATGGATGGATGGGCGGGCCCCAGACGCCGTTTGGATGTTCCAGAAAACAGGTCGTATATTGCCCCTGCCGGGAATAGAACCACGATTTCTCGGTCATCCAGCCCGAAGAATAGTCACTGTAGGGAGTTGAGCTACTCCAGCTCCCCAGAGTTCTAAATAATCATACCAGAAACATGGGAATCGAATCACTGTCTTTCTGAAAGTATGTTCAGCAAATCCGAGATTGTTTTCAGCCCATTACATGAACAACATACGAATGGAAGAAATAAATGGTAGAGTGTGGCGAAAGTGTAACAGCTGTCAAGAACAGCTAAATATAGAAAAAAATGTGTGCTTCTGCGCATTCAGGAATTCTTTGGCTGTTATCTGAACACGTTTTTCGTTTTAATGGCGGATAATTTGTCAGACAGCACTTTACATTTACATTTGTCCCTCAGACCGGTCGGTCAGACGTCTCCAGCTGCTTGCTCGTTACAAGGCAGCAGCTTTAAACGTCAAATATGAAGCCTGTTCTAACCATAACAAAAACGTAACACAACGTACACTTTTGGTGAAAACTGAAGTCCTTTTCTTCTTGTATTACATTTCAAAGTACTTACCAGAAACGGTCTTAGAAATTTCTTGATATATCCTGAAGCGGTTGGTTGACATTCAGTTTGCAAATACAGTGACCGCTTACTGAACTTACAGCCTGCTCTGTCCATAGTGAAGGGTATTCCGTGAGAAGTTGATGGTTAATCAGCCGGTCAACAAATTGCCCACATACATGACACCAGAAGGTTCATTATCGTGTCCATAATTACCCCATAATAGATTCTATCCTGGGTCAGTTAAATCCACTCCACATCCATTCGTTCATACATTACTTCCATGGGAGTTTTTTTGATCACAATTTCATATCCGTTTATCATCTGTCTCATGCATGTTATGCATTATACTCGTACACACGTCCATGTATCAAATGTTAAATATAATGCTTTTGCTGTATCGTTTTCTTAATTATAACGTGCTTTCGCTTGATTATTGTAATATTTATCTTAAGTTACATAATAACGTTGTATTAATTGCGAATAATAGAATAGTAGGGGGAATACGACAGAAAGTAATTTACCGCGGGAATAGATTCCCTGTTTTCTTCAACACACGGCATGTAATACGTAAATAAATTTGGTGTTGTTCACGCAGTAAATTCGTGCTACAGTACAGCGACGGAATGATACATCGGTCTATGTCTCATCAGATAGAACTAATGACAGCGTTGTATGTATTCTACTGCTTCCTTTCCTAAACAAGTTACAATACTTTGAGGCCAGTGTACGAGTTTGTGCGACTGGGACTAGTAAATAAGTACCTAGATTGAGGATTGTAGTGTCGAGATTGACTGGTTGACAAGCTTCATACAAGTGCTAGAACCACTGATAAAGAGGCATGAGAACATGACGGGAAATTTGGACCAAAGCCTGAGAAATCTGTGTTCAATTAAATGGTGCTTGGACTACTGTCCTAGCGTTTGTCTCTTGGGGAGGGGCATGATAGTCGTACATTCCATATGGTAATATATCTGTTATTTAACAAAATCGCAAATATGTTGCATTAAAATGTTACAGAATGTTTGGAATGAACGAGAACTTCATATGAATACAATATGAGAACCAACAAATACACAATAATATTTTGATGTAGTTTAATTACAAGGTATCCTCCAACATGTTTCGACCACTTATGTGGCCATTTTTAGGGAGGCAAAACAAGAATACAATTGTAATTACAAAAGTGTCATAACCAGTCCACCATTGTAAGTAATCATATAATCAGAGTGTGATGGAATGGTTATGACACTTTTGTAATTGCAAGTGTATTATCCTTTGTACCTCCCTGAAGATGGCCACGTAAGTGGCCGAAACATGTTGGAGTCTACCTGTAATTAAATTACATCAAAATGCTATTGAGCATTTGTTGGTATTAATATTGTATTCATTTGATAATGCACGGAATAAGGATAATATAAATGTGAGTGTGTCATACTCCGTAACTAACTAGATGAAGCTGATCCTTCTCTTGACAATATAACACTCGTAGGTAAGTAATCAAGGATTGCCACCCCTTTTGTGTAAGCAAATTTTCATTATCCTGGATTTTGTCCTGAGCGAGATAAATATAATACACACCATCCCATCTGTTCCTTTAAGATCCGTTGTCATATTTTCCTCTCATCTACAAGTGCGTCTTCTGAATTTGTCTCTTTCCTTGAGGGTTACAGACAAACAATTTTTATCTCTGTTGTATGTTGTATATGTCCTGTCGATTTTATCCTCCTTTCTTTAATCGATTTAATAGTCCATATTTACATCCTATAGCAGAGACGCTTATATTGTACAAATTGAAATGGACCGAGCGAAAAGTAAGCCCGGCCACATAACAGACTGAGTTAATGATTCTCATGCTACGTAAGTTTTGGCGTCCGTATTTGACAGTGTAGCGGTCTCATATTTATATCGTTTGAAACATAACGGGGTCCGATATTTGCTAAGCTAGAATGCCGTAAGGCTACTGCTCCAATCAATGCATTTCCGGACTTATGAGATGTATATGACGACTGTGTAGGCTCGTTGGCTGCGTGGATAATCGGCCCGACCACTTGCCATGGTTCGAAATGTGCGGGTCGCGAAAGTTTGGAACGAACGTACAGAGAGCGGCGGGATCCCAGGAAGTCAGTTACTTATATGGCGCGGCGGAGGCTGGGCCCCATGCCTCGGGATAGAATTACTCTGGCTTGCTCTACTTTGCCACGGGAGAGGGGCAGAGAGGTGGGGAAGATTTCGGCAAGCTCAGCGCGCCGCCCCTACGCGTACTGGATCAGAATACCAGCCGCACTCAGATACATAAGCAATGCCAACGCAGGCTATTTATAGGTTCGACTCTTCGCTGATTAGTTGGTCAACCGCTAGGTGTTGGGTAAAAACACAACCCATATCTCTCGCAACGGCACAGGATTTTATTCTGTCCCATAAGAAAGGAATACAGTCTGAATACATATTTTACAATAAAAACAGAATTGGTTTCTGTTGCTTTAAATTACAACACCTCTTTCCAGTTCCAATCATCCAAACTAATATACTTCTATTAAAGTCTCAGTATTTCTGTACAACTAATTCACTCGTATATCTGAAAGAAAACGAGAGTGAACAAGCGTTCTTCAGTTTCAAGTCACGTATTTCCAAAATCTACTCTTTGAAATTTTAAAAAACCACATTCGACTTGAGATTCATTTATTGCAACAAAACATAATTTTGCAGTGTTAATTCTAATACGGAAATACAGGGCCCATATAACGTTACAGCCAGAAATCACGTTTCCTTGCATTTTGTTAAACACTGAAAACCACCTCCAATGAAATGATTTTGTTTCTTACTGAAATCAGCGTTTTGTTACAATTGTTTTACAAGGAGCTATTTGTGAAAACAAACGATAGGCAAAGCTAAGTTTATATTTTAGCTTCGTGTAATGCAATGGGTTGAAACAATATGAATACATTAAACTGGCCACCAACTGTCGGTGTTGACTAGAACACGAGTATCAAATTTAATAAATATATGCTGAGCACCTCCGGAGGTGAAATATACAGACAGACAGGAATCATAATGCGATAATTTTATGTACACTGTACAAAGAACGAAAAATTGAGGCGTTTTATGATCTCCGAAGCCCATCCTTAACATGGGTATCGGTAACGCATATAGGTTATTATTTCCTACCAAATGAAAATTGAAAAACTTTGCGAATAAACTTCAGATTAATGCTATAATTTGAAGTCGACCTTAATTACGAGATCATTAGTCCCTAGTATAGGCCTGTCTGTCGTAATGAGGCTGGAATTAGCGATTATCTACAGGGCCATACTTTAATGACGACTGAGATTCTGACGTTCACAGTGAAGTTCTTCACGCCAAAAGCGGGGTTTGACCGAAGTAGGAAAGAAGTTTAATTCGTTGCCCCTTTCACTGAAAATCATAAAAAACAGGATATAAGAAGCACGGAAAAAAATTCAGTAGTTCTTAATAACGTACAACGTATATACTTAACACCTCAACTCCTACCGTAGAGCTCATATTATTTTGTAAAATTTGAATAGCTTGCGCTTAGTTATACAGCCTTGAAGATGGAAGGGCCTTGTCGAAACATCAAGGGTCCTGACGTTGCTTATAAAGGTGACTGAATGTAGTTGGTGTGTTAATACTGACGTGTGACCCAGAAACGGTAGCAATTACGTCGTCTTTAATGTTCGTCACTTCACTTTGATCGTTGTAATTGAAAAGTGTGTTAAAGTAACTGATAATCGCAAAGTGCCACTGTGAGCAAGTAGGCAAATTAATATGACTGTTACTAAGACATTCAAGTACACCTCGCACGTCCTCTCTTGTTAGTGGAATATCTACTTTACACTTCACTTTTCCCACATATGATTCCTACTGAGAGCTCTTATATCTCTATGATCAGTAACTGGGGCGGTACTACCCACTTCAAACTTTGTATGGGATGAAATATGTCGGACCTTATACTGCACTGAATCCTGTGTTAAAGGAAAAGAGTTTGGTCTCGAAAAAAGTTACACATTGTTATTATAAATTGATTTTTGGTGCACTTTGTTATTTTTGCATTCCATTAAATGTTTTTCATGAAGAGTCAGGAATGAAACAAGTTCTTTGTGGGACATAGCTTTACTAATGTTAGGAAATGTGAAAGGCACGTTAGTCATACCAACTGTTCGGCGTTACAAGATACACGTGTGACACCAACCGTGCGGCATGACGGGGACACGTCTGATATGCCTAATGCCCGCCTGATATGAGACACTCGCCGTTTATACCAAGTGTGCGGCATCATAAGATACATGTTTGTTATACAAGTTGTGTCACTATAAGAGACAACTAGTTTATAAATTCCATAGTAGTTACGAATCTCCTTGTTATGGAAGTTGTTCCGTTTCTCTGTTGAATCCTCCATTTAGCGTCCAAGTGTAATCTTCAACCCTTTTTTCTTTTAACAATAACTTCAATATTACAAGAATTGTTTTCCCCAGTAGTCTTGGTTTAAAATATCAAGAACCTCATTCAGCGCACTTTCATACATTCTGTATCACATAGGCTTGCTGCATGAACTGCGTCAGGTTTGTGGCATAATCGGGCACTAGATTCACAGCACGGCCTCGTTACTGCATACACACATTCGCCGTTCTCGTGTGGCAACTTCTTCGACAGATCTGTATAGCAGGCTTGCATTCTTCACGGCGTACATGAGAACCGAAACCACGGGATTGTTTAATGAAGACGGAGAGTGACGGACGGAATGTGAAACTGACGGATAAGCAAATAACCTTCACACTGCTGTAGTGACGTATCTGTGAATTCTCACGAATTATGTACAAATTTATGTTAGCTATTAGGCTTTCATGCAGGCGACTAATTCAATTTAATTAACACAAACAAGCTTGGATTATTTTTTTATGGTCTAGGGGGCCTAGGCCTCCTCATTTTTCGAGGTTTCGCGATCACACACTTTAGACACACCACACTCGGAAGGACTCCTCTGGACGAGTGACCAGCCCGTCGCAGAGACCTCTACCTGACAACACACAACACTCACAAGAGTCAGATATCCATGCCCCCGGCGGGATTCGAACCCACAATCCCAGGAAACGAGCGGCCGTAGACCCACGCCTTAGACCGCGCGGCCACTGGGATCGGCAAGCTTGGATTATGGTTGGGTAAATACTTACGACGCGCATCCAGCGTAAGAGAATTATTTCTCATAATACTTCACTTAAATATTCGGACTTATTTAATTAAGTTTTCTGAATTTGGTGAGCTATAATAGTGTAATATTTAATGGGAGAATGGTTGTGGCTGTTGGGTCTGGGAGGATAAGGAAAGCGGGAATTGTAGCCTATGCGTGATTGCAGGCTTCCGCCGCGGTGTAAATGAGATCGGCGCTCTTCTGGGATATTACGCAGCGTAAAATCCCAGAAGAGCGCAAATCTTGAATTGTGGTCCCTTTTGACGCACTTTTTCTTGGAGGAACTAAGAGGAACAGTCAAACACTTAACGATGTCTATCACCCCTTGAATTCTAAGCGAAAATTGCTCACCACTGAACCATGGACTTGAGTGTATTCTTGCTAGACTATTCAAATAAACGAAAAGTAACTTTCCTGAGGCGTGCAATTTTCAGAATCTGAAGTTGATAAGTTCTGCGTAGAAAATTGGTGTTGGATGTCTGTAAAATTTCTGGAAAGGCTTACTTTGTCGGATGGTGCTGTAATAACTTTAGCTAATACACCAGAGTTCATTAAGTCTATAGAGCTAGAAGTCCCTTTACCATATCAAGAAGAGCATATCTTAGTTCCAAGCCTCTTATACTTAGTAGTGGATTTGTGGACCTTTGTTATTTCGGGAACAGTAGTGTGAGAAACCTATCTCAGTATATACTTAATATTATACATGTTTCGTGCAGTTCCTTTATATATGTAAGTTTTTTACCACCATCCACTGCACAGTAAATTATTTTTTCACTCCTACATGTTTCGGCTGAATATTACAGAGTACAGAGATATCACCTAAGAGGTAAGCAACCGGGTACTACAGCCAGGGGTATGTATAGACATATACATAAGCTATTGAATACTAATAAGTAGTAATTTTTCAAAATTTAAATTATTAAAAACATTTTATTTTATTTTAAAATCCATTTTAATCACTTATATTGATTGCATAATTCGAGGTCTCCACCCTACAAAACCTGGACTTGGCTGAGAGACAGATGTTTGGAGATAGATTTTATGTAATAACATACTGCATTTTAAGATACGTATTTTAAAAACTGTAAAATCAGTGACTACGATATTTACCATTCAGAGACACGATGTACGCTGCAAATGTCTATGTACGTTGACTCCCTGACGATGGCTGAAATGGTCAGCAGAAACATGTAGGAGTGAGAAAATAAATTTATTTTGCAATGGTTGGTGCTGAAACATTACATATGCTACCTGAGTATAATTACGAAAGACTTCTTACGTTTTTCTGACACCTAAAAGTTAGTTGCATGGTGATCGTTTACAGCCAACCGAGTCGTTCTCTGTTATGTTACAATAAACGCGAATTATTAAATTATGTATGACTTAATGTGTACGTTTTTGGTTCTGAATGTGCTTACCATGTAGTCTGAAGCATTCGAAGACGTCGTAAACTCTTCCCAGTATTTCTTGGTAACGAACAGAGACTCAATAGAGCAAGAAAGATAAAAGTTTTACTGTTTCTACGTATTAACTAGAGTATCCGCCAGGAGCGTGACCGATGCATGTTTTGCATACAGAATTCATTTTGCTCAGGAAGTAATTATTGTGCCTCAAAATTCGTCGAATTCCCCCAAGACTTTTGCCGACGGGTTACAACAGTAGACAAGTTTTTATGTTAACAGGAAACAGAAGCAGGAAGTAATAACGGGTGGTTAATTCATTGAGCGCGCGTCGCTGAAATGTTTGCTGTGTGGCACTGTTGACGTAAGACAACTTTAGCCTTTTGCAACTATGCAAATTTATTTTATTCTTCCGTGGGCTGAATCTTGAAGAAGGAGGAATAGTTATCACGTGAGTGCGTACAGATGCAGCTGGCACCAACATGTGTGTCAAGTTATTTTGAGTGTCTGCAAGGTAGGGGAGAGACGTTATGTAACTGGAAAACAAGACATCATTCCTATAGAAAATGTTAAGCTATGGCCTACAGTCTGTTCGAATTTGTAAACTTGCACGTATATCCCTTAGGTGTGCATCTCGACTTACATTTCCTAATATGTCTTTTCTTTTTGAAATCTGTATTCCTTTGTCTTTAATTTTTGTTTCTTTCCTTCTTTCTCCATCCGTAACTTAGTGTCTTTCTTTATTCACTTCTTTTCATTTTTGGTCTACCTGTGTTTATTTTGTAAGACACAACGTGCGAGTATTGTGGATCCCAGCAACTTTATTCAATGAAATTTCTTTTTGTTTAATATTTGGCGAGATATAGCTAAAGTTTCACTTACGTCCACAGTAACATGAACATTCAAACGCACAGAAATTAATGAAATTTTCTTGTGATAATACGACTATATATATATATATACTATATACGTATATATACCACATACTTATATCCTGTTTCGCTTAATATAAGGGCTCAGCAATATAAAACAAAATTCCAAGTAAACTTTTATAATGAATTTTCACGAAGAAGACCTGGTAATAATGGTATAATAGAAGTGCTGTATGTCGTATATTTGTAAGATAAAGTCTCAAAATGGAACTGAAGTTTCAAGTAAACCCAGAAATAAAATGGGACACAAATGAACTGAAGTAAGTGTGCGTGGCAGTTCTTGTATAATAGAGGTGCGGTACGGTGCAAACTGGGGGACTCTGAAGCTCGGTCTAAAGAATTCAAGAAGTCCCTTAAAAGAAATCAAACTTGAAAATAATGCGAAGTCAATAAACATGACAAGTGTTCATGACGCATTTCTTAAAAATTGAAGTGAACAAATGTGGTGATACTCTTATAATTAATACAAGGTACTGTGACGTATTTAGTAAACATTGCAGTTAAGAACATGGTAATATTCTTATAAGAGAGGTGGTTACGACTCATTTTATAAAAATTAAATTGGGAACAACTTGGTACTACTCTAAGATTCAAGACTTCTGGGATGAAGTTCAAACAGTCCAAATAGACTGATTTGCCCTGAAGATGAATGCGCTACGATCCTTCGAAACGTCGATAACTATTTACTGGTCAGTAAGGCGTAAGATTGAGGAAGACTTGACTCTTCAGCAACGTGAGAACCTCAAGATCTCGCATTGCAATGCAAGTAGAGTGGAAATGCTTGTGACATTTTGTTTGGATAAAAATTGAAGCAACTAAGATATAGTAATACTCCTATAACAGAAGCACCTATGGCACGTTTCACAAAATTGATATGAATAATACATGACACTATTCTTGTAATATCAGTATTTACGACACGGTGCACTATTATAGCACTGAAGATAGTGCAGTTGCGTGCACTTTCCTTTATACTTAAATAAAGTAAACAAAAATCTAAGTGTGCTGACAAAATGTAGTTCAATACTTAAGTGTAACAACTTATTTTTCGTCACAAGTAATGTATTATATTTAATTTCCAGTAGCATTCATATGACCATTTTGTCTGCAAAAATCGCCAATACGCAACGTCATAACATGACCAGGTATTCAGGCGTTGAAACAATTGTGGCAGGCATGGCATGGAGAAGACAAAGTAAAGAGTGTCCAGATATTCCTCTTATGTCTTCAGACAAAGAGCTTTCTGCAGATGATGCTCAGAAAAGCAGACAATGTTTTTATATACATTAATAAGCAAGAAGCACTTCGAAAGAATTTCTTAGGTTAAAAAAATGTTCAAAGAAATATTTTTATAAATATAGCAACTAAATTATTAATGAAATGTTAACGTTCGTGTGGGTACATATTTGTGCAAACGAAATTTATTTTCTTGCATTCGTAATTTATGTTTCCTGTGTCATAAAATGAATGTGAAAGTATTTTTTGGATTGTGTAAATATAACGAGCGAGACTAATTGACTTTTTAAAATTATGTGAACATGTGACACTTAAAATCGTCACGATTTATCCTATTTAACTCACATATTTTTGGCATTTTTTTAAACATCTGTATCCTTTTCAACAGGCAGACGTCTGTGAACGCGTGTAACTAAAGTTTATAGATACGTGCCACATCTGATTGAGTAAATTATTTAGGGCTTTCTTAACTTCAGTTATTGCACACAGTTTCGCTTCATTCGTGGAAATGACTACACACAGCATCTAGCTCAACGAACCGAGATAGCTCGGTTAATTTAGAAGTAGACTATGTACTTGTCGGCTTATCCAGCCTCCTGTGCAGGGATAGAGTGGTCGGTTTGTGAAGCTGACCACTCACCTTCATCTATTGCCAAGGTTAGGAATGCTAGACTCATTCGTACTTCTTTCTTCGCGGCATAGCGCTTAATCACGGGGACAAGTTTACTGCTGATGACGCAACAGACTGTCAGCATTACACATGTCCGCGCACTAATGTGTCTAATGACAGATGCTTGATAATTTAAGTAATACATTTACAACTTGGATTAGCAGAGTAAAAGCTTTTTATAATCTAATTGTACACATTTTATTAGTTTTCTTTGCTCTTTAAACAACTTTTCAACTGCGTAGGATATAGACTTACAGATTTCGAAGTGTGGGTGACGGTGAATAATGAATCAGTAAGACCCTGGAAGGAAGCGGCAGATACCCTATCATTCTGAAAATTCTCGTAATTTCAACGACTTTGAATACTGCTTTCAATTTCTACTGTAATTTTTATTAAATTAGTAACGCATTTCTTCGAAAAACTAGCAGAAGAACACGCAGAGCTTCAGTCACATGTGTTACTTCTACAGCTAACTTCTGTGTCGACTGCCTTCAGATCTTTACGAATTCCGCACTTTGGTTGTAACAAGGAACATTTATGTTCCATTAAGCATATTATGTATATTTCTTTGAATGACACAGGTTTTATTGAAACATATGTTTTTGTGGGTTTTTGAGGTTACTTACGCTCAAAGTTCAGATCTGTATCTGGTATCTATTTATGTTGTGCGTATTTTTGTCTTGGTGAGCCTTCCGCCCACGACCGGTCACCGTGTTGCAATGCTTTCCTCCTTTTCCCTGTTTACTCTTACCTTAATCTACGCTTGCGCATTCTCCTTAGTTTCAATTTATTTTACCCCTGCCTTTCACAAAGAGGATTCTTTTTCGTTTTCACCTATTTGGTTGTCATCAAGAAACAAACCACCGTGCTTCGGCTGAGGTATGAGCCGCTCTGCGTAACAGAATTGTATACTGGATAATTTATAATTCAAGGGGTGGGGCTTATCTGTGATTGGCTGGGCTCTGTCACGTGATATAAATCAATGTTTCTTACTGGTTAAAAATAACTTCAAACATTCTGGCTAAAAATTGATGCAGAACTCCCCTAGTTTACCTACTTACTGCAATTTTACTGGTCGGCATCAATTTCTTCCCTGAAATAATTTTGACAGATTTTCATTGGGAATAGGTTCACAAGCTGGAATGTGTGAATAAAATGTTTACATGACCCTCTGTTTGGGTGATACCAGTTGATACATCAGTTGAATGGCCAAAAACCGAAATTTGGGGCTGGCCCAAAGGTTTGTTATGGTGTTCATTTATATTTACTTATTTAAGTCACTTAAATCTCCAGAACAATGTTGTCCCACAATACCTTTCAAACTGCAAAGGCTTGCTTCCAGCTGTTTAGCGTCCCTTTAATTTGCAGTGTGATGTTTTGTCGCTGTCATAAAATGTCGCTGTGATAAATTGTCGCTATGATAAAATATCGGTGTGATAACTTATCGGCGTGATCGAATGTCCGTGATAAATTGTCGCGTGATAATATATCGCAGCCCCGTCTCTCAAAAGCTAAGTCGCATTCCACCCTCTATCCTGGGTGTTGTACCAGTGCAAAAGTAACAGTTTCCCTGTGTTTCTTGTGTGCAACATGTCACGTTCTTGCCAAAATAAGCCGAATAGCTTTTGCTACATTTGCGGCGAAGTGGTATTGAAATCGTAAAGGAAGCCACTGTCACAATTCGTGAGAAAAGCTTATGAACTGTATTTTGGCTGTAAGGTCGGACATCAAGATAAAGTTTGGGCGCCGAAGATTTGCTGCAGCTCATGTTCAGGGACTTTGGCAGGCTGGTTTACAGGTACCACAAATCAGTACCTTTTGCAGTTCCGATGGTGTGTCGTGAGCCTCGAGACCACTTAAAAGACTGCTATTTTTGAATGACCAAGATCACTGGTTTCTCCCGATTTTCCAACCATAAAATAGAGTATCCTAATGTACCCTCTGCTTTAAGACCTGTTCCTCACGATTATTCATTGCCAGTGCCGAAGCCACCAGAAACTTATACTCTCGACTTAGATTCAGAAACGGAAGAGGCATCACCAGAAGATACAGGACCAGTGAGGCCAAGATGAAAGAAGGAATTTTCGTTGGTCCTCAAATAAACAACTATTCGAAGACCACGACTTTAATATAAAATTAAATGCTACAGAAAGAAGAGCCTGGGAGGCATTTGAAAACGTCTGCAGGAACGTTCTAGGCAATGAAAAGGCGGAAACTTGCAGTTACATTGTGCAGGAGCTAATTTCACACACAGTGCTGTGGGGTGGAACATGGTTGAAAATTCATTTTCTGCATTCCCGTTTGAATTTTTTTCTAAAAAACGTGGAAGCCCTCCCCGATAAACAGGCAAAATGTTCCGTCAGGACATTTCCTAAATGGGAAAGTGGAAAATGATGTCCAAATATGTTGGCTGACTACTGCTGGAGTCTTATAAGGGGGACACCAACTGGCGAATATAAAAGGCAAAAGAAGACGAAGTTAGTGTTTTATGACGATTTTTTTTGTATTTAGGACATCGTATGTAGAGACGTTGTTCATTATTTGACAATGTATGTTATAATTAAAAACCAATAGAGTACTTTTTTATTACAAATGTACTTATTGAATTTAATCCCTTTTCCCTTAACATTGTTAGGTGATACGGCTATTTTTTGTCGTATTAAGATTCAACAATGTCAAAACTATAAGAATCACGCTGAATTTTAACAGGGAACGAAAAAACGTTTTTGCCGACAAGTGTTATTGGAGACCTATTTATTAAGCGCATTACGTTTCAGTTATTGTAGTCTGATTTTCATTGCATTCAAATTTATTTGTTTTTTACACGGCAGTTCACTGTTTCTGCGTTTGACTTGCAAAAAAGCGTTTCCTTATTGATTTTTATTGAAAGCGTCAAGAAATATGTGTTTAAAGTAAATAGATCCTGCCTTTACAATTGAGGTTAGTTTATCGTGAAGCGTTCTGAGCACCTGATATTCATTTCTGTGTGAGAATTATATCTTGAATCTTCGTATGTATTGAACATTCTGTGATGTTACGACGTCTCTCAGTACATTGCCCGTTGTCTAAATTTAGGTTGTTCGAAACTTTAACTTCCCGGCCCTTTTCTCCAACTTCAGGTAAAAATAGAGGAAGAAGTGTCTATTCAGTCCGTCGATTAATTCGAAGTCAGCAGTATCTGCTACAGTAGATGTAAAAGCAGAGTGTCAATACAAGACAGCAGTGTGTGCTCAGGAGGGAATAATTCTATAAAGGATAGAGTGGAAATTTAAAATGGTCTTAAGTTGAACGTGTTTAAGCATTATCTGCATACGTATGTAACAGGACTAGACCTACGATAAACAATGTCTCATTGTAAATAAAATATTTATCTCCTATAATTTAGAATAGTGTGTAATGACGAATCGTGATTTGTACAGATCGCTTAGTAGTGGTAAAATTACGAAGGAAGAAATGGGCAGGGGATTTAGGTAGGAGTTGGGGGGGGGGGGAGACAAGAAATGTATTAAGAATATTAATGAGAAATTGCTTAGGAAACCAAGAAGCAGATAGTAGTCTAAAGTTGACATGGATCTGTGGGAAGTAAATTGCGACGAGCGAAGGAAATGGGACTTGCTCAGGATCGTGTCAAATAGCGGGCTTCGGTAGTCGCTGTGTGAGACTTTCGGGTTATTGACCTACTGTGAGATACAAGTTTCATTTACACAGTTTAACAGCAAATTGTGGCATTTATAGACTGTGGAAAAATTTCAGTCCTCTAAAAACTCATGCTAGTGGAGATAACATAATTTTTAACCATCCTTTTCGTCAAGCCGTAATTTCAAGTAATTTGGAGAGACGAAGGGGAAAGTTTATAAGACATAACTTTATAGGCTTTTCGACCCCCTTAGGGTGCCACACTCCATATGCGTATCGTTGTATGAAGACACTGACCCTACTGGACGTCAGGCGGGGGATTGTTCCACATGCTGACGGCTCGCCAGCAGACAGATTAATGGTGCTGGCAAGCAAAGCGTGATCGTGACTGTGATAGGTGGCAGACTGATAAAGCTTGAAATTGCTGCTTTCTCAGAAATTAGATGCAAACTATTTTAAGATATTAGCTTCAGATGTACACGTCATTTCACAAAAAGGAGAGTTTAACGTTTATAAGATACAAAAACAATTTTTTTACGATTTCCTTACACATAACATTTTTTTTTAAATACTGACACGTTGTAATTTACGCATCGGACAAACTCACGTATGGTGACACTTCTATGTCGACCAGGATCTCCTCCTTTGTTTGAGGTTGAGCTGGTTTCATTTAGAGTTTTGCCCTCTCCCCACGGATATACATTAATGAAAGGGGAACTTGGTGCTGAAGTAAAAAACTTTGCGTTTAAAGTGAATCTTCAGTTCACTTGTACCAGACTCAAGTAAACATGTGTATGTATGTATGTGTGTATGTATGTGTGCTCTTGCAACGGGTGTTCGAGATGTGTTGGTTCACTTGCGACTGCTGAGTGAGGTTACCATATAAAGGATCACCGAAGCATCAAATACACGACTGATGCAACATCAGATCTGAGTTCGACTAGGGGAATAAAAATGTGTGACACAGGGACGGCGATGACTGTCAGAATGCCAACTTTTGTCGTCTTGTGAAAGAATAATGGTTATGTGTAACATTGTCTTTATGTGCCACGGATTAATTTTTCTGGGTGTGCCGTTTCAGAACTTATTTTGAAGCAACTAATGCTTGAAACATTGAATAGGAACCAAGAACAGGAACGAATGCCCGATTTCGATCCCAGGCCAGTCCTGTACCTTTCCATTAATGTTTCATAATCATAATTCCTTCATCTACCGCCGGTGATATCTATTGCCCTGGGTCGACTCAGCCTCTAACAGAAATGAGTACCAGGAATACACGTATTTCCTGGGGGTAAAGGCGGCAGGTACGTAGGGCTGACAACCTTACCACCTTCATGTGCTGATTGTCTAGAATTGTGGGAGCCTAAACCTCCTGGAACGCTAAGGGCCTGTCCAGGCCTGTAATGGGATTGCTTTACCTTTTGCTTTACCGCCGGTGATATACAGTATTAGCAGTTGCTAGCGTCGTTAAACAAAACACTTTCCACTTTCTCTCCACGAATAGGACATCGACCCCCTGCAAGGCCTGTACAAACACAGGGAAAAAAACAGCGAAATCCGGACATAAAACACAACCCAAGCGACATTCAAACCCCTCGATTCTAGTGTTTGTGAGTGTACCGTGGTCGCCATTGGTCTTATTTCCCTACTTCCTGGAGCTAGTAAAGCTCTGCACTCATGAAAGTTTTAGTCGATGGTCTGAAGACAGCTTGTGGTTTTCAGTATCATCTTTGCCCGCGTTTTTCGTGCTTCTACCATATGCGATTTCTGAATGTATTTACAGGCCGTCTGTCTCCAAGACAATATGCAGAGGCCCGTGTCTTAGTGTTTTTATCACGCATTGGAGGCGTCCGGGAACGCCTTCTTAATTTCCTTCAAAGTACGATGAAGGATATTCTTTGTCTCGTCTATACATTCTGTAATATAGACATTTACATTGCAATTATGTATGTATGTATATTATGTATGTATGTATGTATGTATGTATGTATATGTATGTATATATGTATGTATGTATGTATGTATGTATGTATGTGTGTATGTATGTATATATGTATGTATGTATGTATGTATGTATGTATGTATGTTGTGTGTATGTATGTATGTATGTATGTATGTACTCGTATGTATGTATGTACTTATATGTAGTGTATGTATGGTTGTATGTATGTATTATGTATGTATGTATGTATGTATATATGTACGTATGTATGTACGTATGAATGCACGTACGTTCGTGCATGCGAGAAACAGTCACTCACAGTCAGCGTTTATCTATTACGCTACGCTGTTTGGCCACTGGAAATACTTTTGAAGATCTGAAATTCATAAGGCTTACATGTCAGTCAATTGGGATTATTGTGCTGAAGACGTGTTTACTGCTCGGCGGACAGACGGTAACTGAATGAATAAGGCCGTGCCATGGCTCAGGCGGTCAGTCGCCGGCCTCTCATCGCGGAGGCCCGGGTTCGATCCCGAGTCATTCCATGTGGGATTTGTGGTGGACAAAGTGGCACTAGGACAGGTTTTTCCCCAAGTACTTCGGTTTTCCCCTGTCAATTTTATTCCACTGGTGCTCCATTACACGGAAAAGACGGAAAAAGATTAATCATATTCATCACAGAGTTGCACAATAAGTCTCAAGGCTGCAGTGCGTCCGTAAACATCTGCTGCGGGGCCCTTCACAAAAAAATCGGTGTTTCAAGCTACGACTGAACCGCAAATTGTACGTAAAACGTCACGCCGACAAGTTGAATGTTGGCGATCTTTTTTTGCGGGTGTTAAAATGTTTTAGCTGCTTGAGTGAGGGAAGGGCGAAAGAAAGAAAGAAAGAAGAAAAGAAAGAAGTTGACTGTATTGGAGTTTGTATTTTTTCAGAAATTTTTACAAGTTGTCATATGTATGTGTTTATGTCTCTGTAATGGTAGCCGTGGCTTGTGGTATGAGAAGTAGGTCGCGTAGTTTACGCTCTTGAGATGGGAGAGACGCCTGGTGAAGATGTGATCTATCGCGCTGCCGCCGAGCGTGGTAGATTGCGCGGGATCGTTGCGGATTTCTAGACCGAGTTCTTCTTTCATGAATTCGTGAGTGATTGACCAGGTTGAAGTCGCCGGTGAGCAAGACGGGCATCTCGTGTAGTTTTCGTTCTTTGATGATTTTGAACGCGTTAGCTGCTTTGGGCGTGTAGTGCCATGAGAAATCGTAGTAGGAAGAATTTCAAGTCATCAGGACTGGTACCGGGAGAGATGTAAGCAGAAACCAGTAAGATCGTGATACCATTGATCTCAACTTCTGCAGCACATATGTCTCCTTTGTTGCAGCGGGGTTTTTCGAATTTTTTTCGGCCTCTGTGAACCCTCCTCTGCCTCTTTCTTCCGTTTTCGGTAGTTTTCTTGCTTTTGTGCGCTAGTTTGTCTCGGCATCGTTAACCTGTAAAAAACAGCGCAGAGGTGACCCATCTATGTGTACCAAAATGTAAGACGTTAGATGGTGAGAGTGTGAAAATCGTAGGTGATTTTGACATGGCCGCCATTTTGGCAGATTTAAAGATTTTTCGATGATTCTTTTTTTTTTAGCGTGTAGGCATATTCCTTACCTTTCAAACTTGGTATCGTTCACTGCTGTAGTCGAAGTAGTCGCGGAGCACTGTGAAGAAACGTAGGTAACGCGAAAGTCTGACACCGCGAGCGCCGAGGTGACCCACCTATGTGTACCGAAATGTAAGACGTTTTACGTCAAAGAACTGAATGAATACTGCGCAATACTGTCTCACAGACAGTTCAATATATTGCACAATATATTGTGTTAATCAAACTTCAATATTAAATCTGGACGACCAATAATATTGTGCAATAATTAATATAGCACAATTTTATTGACCGTCTAGGGGTACCTTAACAAGATGAGCCTGAACTGTGTCCAGAACTCTTGCGGTGTGGGCAGAGTGTCAGACACGGTTTCCCACACAGTTCTGACTGCTGGTGCCTCCTATTAGTCATTTTAAACACAGCATGACTGTGCTCTTAAATATATTAAGAGCGCTTCTCCGTTTTCTACAAACCTGTCATCTGGCACTGTCGCTATTAATGCCGTAGACTACTAACGAGGACAAACAATACTGACCGTAAGGTCGCCAGCTTGGCACCTTGCTCCTATTTCGAGAATGCATTACCGTAAATTCGACGATGGAGCTGTAAGAGAAAGGTGGCTGTTTTGAGTACCGGTAACTGGGTTTAAAAAAAGTGTTATTTCATAGGATGGTAAATGATGCCTTCTGTTTTGAAATTGCCGAATCATATCATGTGGGCAGAATGAAGTATCTCTTAATATCAAGACCAACAAAAAACAGCGCCAGTATGCCCTTCCTTTAAAATCTATAGGCCACTTCCCTTTCTGTGTCTCCGTTCTGAACTTTTCGCATATCGGTAACCCCGTAAAAGCTCTACAAGAGTTATAGCTATCAAATTTAGGTTCGAATATCTCGCGATTTCATCTTCGTTAATTTAATGACGCTTTATCAAACCCATAGGTTATTTATAGTCGAAATCGAGATTGGCTGTGAATGGGCAATTGGTAAGACTGGCATCGTGGACTATCATATTATCTCATAATTTGTCTGAAAGTGCTGAGGAATACTACGGAAACCCTCAGAGTGTTTAGCCAGTGTCCGGTTAGCTGGGACATTCTGATGATGATGCAGGACCCCTAAACACAAATCTGATAGTGTCAGCGGTTCAAATCTGAACCGGACTGCCGTGTGTCGTGATGGGAAGGTGGTGGGGGGATGCACATTTTGCTGTGGATCAGCCGATCGGATACCGATGATCCGTCCGTTGACACCACCGGCTACGGAGCTATGCCGGGGCCGGTAATGGCACCCTGCGATGCTGCTAATATGTGTGTAAACTTACGCTAAGTCCATCGTGATCTTTTGAGTTGTAGTAACATGTAGTTTGGTAAATAGGTACCAACCTGTCAGAGAAACCTGAAAATTTAGGCTGCAGAATCTTCAGCATTTCTACCAAACTGCACGGATTCACATCCCAGAAGTCCGTAATTTTTTTTCGAGAGACACTTTTTGAAGTTTCTTTTGAAAAGAATAGCAATAAACTGCCTTTCTAAAAGAGGCAGTATAATGCACGCACTTGTGAAAGCCGCGAGCCCGGCTGTAACTTGATTGTACAGTTCCTCAAGTAGGTGTTCGTGGCTCGCTGCAAGGAAGACAGGATTGTAAATGTAAGCAGTAAACACTTAACACGTGTGTTTTACACGAGAAATTGTGACATATTTAAGTGTTTATTAGTATAAGCTCAGGCATTTTAAGTACTCATTCAGATTAGCTCAAAAGTTTATGATCTCACAAAATATTTATATTTAAATATACTATGTAGACTCCTAAAATCAGATAGGAGAATTTTATATGATTATTGTCGAGAAAAAGGCTTCGGTAATTTTCGCGAGTGGTAGGAAAAGAGCTCTTAAGTATTCGGTAATATTTGGTAATATTTGCGTGTGCTCGGAAAACATCGTTGATTGTTGAATATATATGTTACGAAATGTACGTATGGCGTAATAGTCATTGATTAATTATCTCCAAACCCGTAAGACTTGCACAAAAATCTTAGGGATAAAATACTTAGTATTTCTGTTCTCTCTGCCACATATGTTCGAAGCATTTTTTCCCCCGATAAACACGTTGTGTGAGAAAATTTTCGTTATATATACGCAGGCACACGTGTAGATGTTCATCAGTCGTTTTTTTTTTCAATTAAAAAATGCAGCATGCGTCGACATGTCGTCGTTGAAATCTTCAGTGTCAATTATTTTCAATCCCTTCACTAGTTTCCGAGTTCGTTCCTACCTACAAACGGTAGGAGCTGTTTTGACATGTATTCTGCATTATTGGTAGCACGCCTGTAACTGTCCCTATGAGTGACATCAGTTGCCATTCGGATATCACTTCTCAGATTTTATCATACAGGAAAAAGTCAAATGGTCCCTAAAGGTAAAATTCCCTGCTGTGTCTAAGTATCATTTCTTGGTTGTGTTTGTGTGGCATGATGATAAAATTTCAATAATCAACTTCTTGGATAGAGGTGAATGTTGAACTTTCATGATCTGTTCGCTGTACTTTATTGGAAAGAGTTGTTTGTAAGACTCTACGAGCCCAGTAGCTGGTTTGGACGAGACCAATCCCGCCCTCTGCCGGGAATCGAGTTTGGCCTTCCAGCCCGAAGCCAGTTAGTAAGCAGACTTGAGCCGTGAGGTACAGGAACTTTGTGTATGTTTATTTATTTCTTTATTTATTTATTTATTCTTGGTTAATTTAACGAGTCAACAGCTACGATAATGTAGCGTAGAATTGGATAATGCAATGGAAAGAAAGAGGATGGAGTTGGTAAAGTGCAGAAAGGAAATGTTTTAAATTTTATGAATGTTTTAAATACTGATTGCATGGCAGTAATTACATATAAGCCTGGTGTCCTATGTAGTGTTCTGGTGTGGGCAAATACAATGTTGAGGGTGTTTATTCTGACAGTGTGCAATGTGGTGGGTTATGTGACGTCAAGTGGGTGACGTTTGCTTGGTAGGGAGGGAAGTAGAGAAGCTTAGGTGTTCATGAGGGGTCCGTCGCTCAAGATCTGTAGAGGGTCCTATTTTCATCGCCATCGACAACTGTCAGTGCTCCGGCTGTATCGACGACGGTCGGACGTATCGGTTCTGCGCGAAAAGAACACGAAGTGAGTTGAGTGTGTTTTGTGGTTAGAGCGAAGAAGTGGCGACTAGGCGAAGAGTAAGTAGGTCTTCTGGAACACTCACGTTTAGTTTCGAATGAAGATGCGGCAAGTGCTATGTTATAATTTTATAACCAATGGATATAAGTGTTACGAAGTTCCAGAGAGAAATCCGGATCCTGGTTCAATTCAACACACTAACACTACAACATTTGTCCAATGGATATCAGTGATACGAAGTGTCCATTTTGAAGTGATGAATAGGAGTCAATAGTTCCCAACCCTTGGATTATCTCAGCTTAAAGGATTTTATATATTTGGTTTCTATTGGTGGAGCTACATGAAATGGCCGACATCCGATTGATTTTATTTGTATGATTTGTTTTTAGTTGCACATAACCAAACCCCTGTTCGGATTTGTAGAATTTAAAACGTGATAGCGAAAGCCAACTGCTCTGTTGAAAATAAGGTTGTAAGTGATCACGGAATTGAGAGATTTTACACTTTTGCAGAAGTCTGGCATGAAATTAACGTGTAGAATTAGAATTTCCCGCAGTAAGTGGACGTGTGAATAATTGTTTAGTACTTTACTTGATTCCACGGAAAAATGTAAATTTATAGAAATTGTAGTTTTCTGCGTTTTGTTGGGGCTGAATTTAGCATGATAGTCTATCGCTGAAGGGAGTAAATATGACAGAAACGATAAGCCACATTCAGTCAATTGATTTCGTAGAACAAATTCGAAACCACGAATCAAGATTGCGACCCATATTAACCAATATAAAAATACTATATGTGTTTAAATTTCTTTATGAAGAATAAAATACACACTGGACCTTACATTTGTTGAGTAAATTTTTATTATCCCCAGATTGTAGGAAAGTATGAATGACCCTCACAGTAGGTCCAAGAAGCAGTCTTGTTTTAAGAATTAGTTTGGAGCTTGTCCGTCGCGCATATTGAATAAAGCAATGAACGTATGGAATTGACTTCTTCATGCCATTCATTGAATTACACGCAAGTACTCGTACGTGCGTGAATGCACACGGACACACTTTCAGTCATATTAAGACAATGATGAACTTCTACGTTTTGGTAATGATATACTCGTATGCATGTGTTTTCCAATTTGCCGTATTTCTTCGACGACTATACTGAAGATGATTTCAATACAGGCTGTGCTGCTTGATGTGTCTGGGAAATTCTAAATTTAAGTAACTTGATACTGAATAAAATCACGAAAACCATCATTCGGTGTGTCCAGTACTTGGGCCGCTTTTTTGACCGGAAACATTCCATTAGAAATATCTGTACTTGCTAGTTAATATTACGGAAAATATCAATTTGTAGACAATTTAGACTGATATTCCAGTGCATCTTTATTTGATTTTTTTAACGAGGGAATTCGAAGTGGTAAAAATGTGGAATTTTATATGTCATCCTACTGGTGAAAACCGGCTTTGCAAAAGGAATACTGACTTCTTAGTTTAGAAACACGTCTTGAGTAGAATTACATGCTAGAAGTTTGTGTATCAGATATTCGAAGTACATACTGATTACAGAATAAGATGAATGAAACTTTCTGTAACCGCACGCTACAAGTCACCTGTTTTACACATGGAACAATACTGGCCTTATGACTTCATGTCACCGAAATAGTTTTAACAGTCATGGTTATCCTTAAGAAAGACAATACAGCATTTGAACTTCTCACAGAAATAGTCAAAATGTTTGTGCTAGAAGGAACAAGTACGAAAGCGTGGGATATATAAGGAATGAATATTTAACTGAACAAAAGGACAGGTAAAACAAATCTAAAGTAGTATTATCACAGTCGACAGTTTCGTACACCTTGCACTTCACGATTTAAGGAATGCAGGTTTCCTTTCCATTCTTACGTAATTCAGTGTAGCATGCAATTTAACCTTAAATCTCCCCCTCTTTAGAGACGAAAATTGCTCATTTTAGGACTGCATTTTACACTTGAGTTTATTCTCCTTTTAGCTTTATGCGTGTATTTAACTGAATTCGGCGAGAGTTTATTTCATTGAAGGGCCCCGCAGCAGATGCTACGGACGCACCGCAGCCTAAAAGTCTTATTGTCCAACCCTGTGATGAAGATGAGTTCTTTTTCTGCTTTCGGCGAGAGCTAATAAAATTATTGCTTTAAATCCGACTCTCGCAAAAAGGCGCCAAAAATATGAATTGCGGTTTTACTCCTAATTTAATATCCTGCCCTTTCTTCAACATCTCCACGTTTCCTCACAGCCTCTATACTTTTCCCTGACCGTACCAGTAAACTGTGTTACCGCTGTGCATTCTTTCCCCAGTTTAAACTCAAAAGAGAACTAAATTTGGTGTACTGTAACACAAGGATTCTTGGTTATTCTGTCCATCGGAAATGCTCAGAGCTTTTCCATAGATATAATTCCAGCAAAGCAAAAGGCTTGAAGGAACAACGTGGAATAATTCTGAAGTGAAAGTCATATGAGACCTTTATTACTTAATTTTGTATTCGGAAGAAGAAAAACGTAGGCGTACTAGGAGTTTAGCAAACTGTAAATGGCTTTGACATGCGCAGTGTTCTTGTTTATTGCTATGTGGTTGTAGTCCATTGTAGAGCGAACTGTATAGGAGAGGAGCCCATCTGCTGCAGTAGTATCTTGTACCAATTACACACGCTGAACGTTTCTTGCTGAATTTGTGCCTTACTGACTGCTTATTCCAAGTATTTATTCTATTTTCACCGTGCATTTTTCGAGTATAGACAATGTTTTTCACCAACTAAATGCACTTGTTATAAAAACACTAAAATATTCTAAAACTGTTTGATAAGATAACTGGTGAGATAGGACGTTGACCATATACCTCTACAGAGGATTAACACATTTACGTGTTTTGAGAACAGAGAGTTGTGACCCCTTGAGGATGGCTCATTGGTGACCCGAAACATGTCGGGGCTTTTTATCAAACAGTTTTAGAATATTTTAGTGTTTTTATAACAAGTGCATTTAGTTGGTGAAAAACATTGTCTATATTCCAAGTATGTTTGACAAATAACTATGGGAGTTAACGTTGTTGAGGCGTTTGCTGTTCTGGGATGTTACACAGCGATGACTGGCAATTAGTTACCGATGTTTCGAGACAGCCCATTGGGCCCATCTTCAAGAGTCAAGATTGACCCTTGAACCTGGAACCGATAGGCTGTCCCGAAACGTCTGTGACTGATCATCAATCAACGCTGCGTAACTTCCCAGAAGAGCGAAGACCTCATTTACACCGCGGCGGAAGTCTGAAATAACGTGTTGCTGAGGTAGTTTCAAATGCAATTTTTATCGAATGTGACGAACTTTGATATTTAATCTACTTAAGTGAAGGATGCAGCACACTGACGCGCGAGCACAGACTGAAGTCAAAATTATCATCGCTTTTTGACCACTGGCGTTTGAAATTGAGTGAAATTATTCTCACTTCAAAACTTTGTTCTTGCTGTACTCTTAGTTAGAAATGTGGGGGTGGGGGGTGTACGGCCCAGTCGTTTTACTTGCATCTGGGCCCATAGCATTGCTTCACATTCCGAATTAAAAATAATCTACGGCACCTCTGCAAATAGAGCCGTCATAGAGTAGAATTTGAAAACTGTGAACAAAGAATAAAATATTTAATGAAACCTTACGCCATCTCCCAGATCGAACCAATTCAACTCCTAAGTTGAAGGTAGTGGAGGAACAATGATGAAGGCTGATGTTATAAGTGCCTCTTTTACAACCTTCGAGTGAAGAATACGATAGGTTCAACAGTGGCATGGACAGCAATGACAGCCAGTCTTTCGTCAGGAGGGAGAAAATCTCTAGAGCTGTATTAATTTCCCGTCCTGCTCTTAGAGAGTCAATGATTTTCGGGTTTCTTAATGACATTGCTTCGTCACGTCACTTAAATGTGCTATTTTTCAGCTGCCGATATTATAGAAAGTGGAATGAAGTGAGAAGGTAGTTATGAACGATGCGTGTGTAAGAATGTGGAAAGGACCTTATTTTAAGGATCGACTGAGCAAGACCACGAAAGGCTCCATCAGCAGCCTTTAACCCAGTGTCGATTCGAACCGCGTTCCTTTCGATATTTTTTTGTGACGCCCGTTTACAACATTGCGAACAGCGACTACTAGCTCTTTATTTGTGTCTATCCGTCCGTCTGTCTGTTTGCATCGAACATTTCGGCTCCCACAGGACAGATTTTGGTAAAATTTTATATTGGTGTCTTTTATCAAAATATGTCGAAAAAGTTAAAGTTGGTTTAAAATCGGACAAAACCATCAGGCACTCTACATGAATGTGCAAGTACGTTTATGATAATATCTCGCCGAAGTCTTCCTGGAATGAGAAATCTTTCAGATGAAATTTCCAGGGCAAATCAATCACGCTTTTCATGTCAAACACATTTTTGCGAAATTCGTGACATTTACGAGAGAATTACGAAAAACACGGCGATGCCAGAGATGCATTTTATGATCGAACATATTACAGCGCGAACAATATTCGATCTGCATGACGGGTAATTAAGACCACGGACATAGAGTTATAAAACTTAACCACAGCTTTCGACAGGATGAACATGTGTGGTTGAGATACATTTTGCGTGACGGATTATTAAGGCTGAAACAAATGCTGTATACTTGATGATAATTATATAAAAATATGGCGCCGCTAGTTAATTAAAATTTGTTATGGCGTGACGTCATAATCAATGACGTAGACTTCGTGTCTGACGTCACGTTCCGGTGCAGTTTTCGAATTTGTCTTGCTAATGGCGCATATTAAGGAAAAAAGAACTTGAAATCATAAGTTTAATATGTATTGCTTATATCTGGGAATACGAAATTTGGTACCTACATAGATGTTGAATGTGCGTAAAAATTGTTTACGAAATAGTGCTTGGAAGTCGGAATTACACTACACTTTGTCGGACTGAATTTTGAAGTTATGTAAGACCGATAAATTGAACAAAAACAAAATTGAAGTAGGCGTATAAATAATACGCTTCTCAAGGAAGCATAACATTATGCCCTAAAACAGTAATGAAATTCTATAGTATAAACACAACTGTGAACAACAACCAAAATTGTGACCGCAGTGGATCAAGTGGTATGGCCATCTAAGAAGAGACCGAGATACAGAAATGAGCAAGCGCCTCGATATTACGTTATACTTACGTACTTTTCCTATTATGTTTATTTACTTTGGTTGTTTCATTCGTTTATCTACAGTTTATTTAACGATGCTGTTAATAACTCAGGTTATATAAAGTCGAATGTTCGAGTAATTGACGAATAATTAATTGTACAGGCTGTTGAAGGAACAAACTGTGGATTAATTTTGGGGACGATCGAGGATTTTGCATCGAGTGGCTGAAGAAGACCACAAAATCTACAGTTATGACAGACGGAGATTTCCAAAATACGAATACTATCCACACGACCAAGATGTTCATTGTCGTCTGTTGAATGCAAGTTCGGAGTTCTACCGCTGCAGCAAACTTTCGGTGGTTAGGCTCTGACAGAAAAATGAACACGAATGTGGAATAGGTTCAGGCATGAAAGGCAACGGCCTGGTCTGCAGGCACTTCCGCAGCTTTAGCTGCAGAAAATCAGGCAATCCTCGAATAATTAAAGAAAACCCCGATATTCCTTGCCGATATTGTAACAGAGTATTCCGGAATGAAAGTGTATAGTTTTACCGCCACATGAACATGCTCGGTTTCTTTGTTTTGGCATGCCGTTCTTGAGGGAATGACTTCAGACGAATGCTCTATTTTTCAGCTCAGATTAATTTAACTTTTTGATCGTGTATTTGAATTTAAACACAAATCAAGAATTGCCTTAATATTTATTGGTTGCATCATTAATTGCTCTATTTCCGTGCGAGGTTTAAGATTTTCACAGCGTTTCACTTTGATGGTTCTGGTCTTCTAGAATGTTATAATGTGCGGCAGAGTTAACAGATCCCGACGTTTCGAAGGAACGTAATGCCTTTGTCTTCAAGTGTGGAGGAGTGTTAGACAGCCCAGAAGGTCTCTATTTCCGTTTTTATGGCGGCGCTCACACCGAAGAAACTGGCTTCAAGCAATTAACTTTGTCCAACCTTGATTTCAGGCTTCCGCCGCGATGTTGATGAGATCTGGGCTCTTCTGGGATATTACGCTGCGTCGTGTGATAATTGTTTACCGACGTTTCGGGACAACATATTGGTCCCATCTTCACGGGTCAAGAGTCAGTATAGGAAAGAAAGAAAGCCAGCAACCTATAAAGTAGATTCATGGAAAGTACGGCGGGGTAGCAATCAGTAGGCGTGATGACAGCCAACAGGGTGATCCCTGCAACGTAGGAGGAGGCATAGCGAGGTGAGGAGTTTGGCTTCTTGATTCAAAGCCTTTCGAATCTCTGGACGTGACGAAAAGTAGCCTCCCTAGAGTCTACTAACCTTGATTTCAGGCTGTCATCGCGCCTACTGACTGCTACCCCGCGCACTTTCCATATGAATCTACGTTATAGGTTGCCGGCTTTCTTTGTATCCTACTCAGATTTCATGACCCGTGAAGATGGGACCGTACGTTGTCCCGAAACGTCGGTAAACAATTACCACACGACGCCGCGTAATATCCCAGAAGAGCGCAGATCTCAGCTTTATGTGAGGTGCAACTGTAGTTGCACAAAGTTCACCGTTTGATTTGCGGTTTTAAAAGGGACATTGCTTACACTGAGTTTCAACAAACTACAATTTCATGAGATTGCGCAAACTTGATTTTACGCAACTTGTAAGGATTGTTTAAAGTAATTTCAGTTTGCTGTGAGCCAGGCAGCGCACGTGTGACCTGAAGTGTTTGTTATTGTTTTTAAAACTTTGTATCATTATGCTTAAAAACGATCCTGTTTACCGCACAAAGCTAGTGGAAGCTGTAAAGTGAATTTGTAATTTGAAGGAATACAGCAACAGGGATATCGTAAATGCCACCTGGGTACGCGTAGCTAAATAAATGAAGGGTACAGGTAAATAATTTTTGTTATTTTTGACATATTTGCTTTCGAAGCCACCAACACAGAACCAAAATGTCCTCATCGTCTGAAATCTCAATTGCAACTAGTGATGAAACTAGTTTCATGAAACTAGCTGCACATACCTTGTTACGTAAAACGAGTGTCTTAGTAATAAATCACGACAAGAATAATGAAATGGGCGGGCCATGTGGCACGTATGGAGGAGGGTTTTAGTGGATAAACCTGAAGGAAAGAGACACATTGGAAGACCTAGGCATAGATTAGAGGACAGTGTTAAAATGGATCTTTAAGAAATACTATGGGAGGGCGTGGACTGGATTGATCTGGCTTAGGATAGGGACAAATGGCAGGTTGTTTTGAACGTGGTGACGAACTTTCGGGTTGCGTGTAACGCGGGGAATTTCTTGACTAGCTGAGGAAGAAGTAGCTTTACAAGAAGGACTCTGCTGCATGGATTTAATTGGTAGTTAGTTTGTTTGTAAGTGAATAAGTACGTAAGATAGTAAGTTAGTAATTTGCGGTATCGTGTTTTCTAAAGCTTGTGTCCGGATTATTTTCAGTAAGAACGGAGCACATTGTGCAACATTATTGGGTGTGGTCGGTTTGGTGCGTAATTTTAGATCCAAATGCTTTCTTCCATAAACATAGGTGTTTCCAGCGTGGCGTGATTCATGTCGTTCTTGTTGATGTCTGTTTTAGACACTTCACTTTTCAGGTCATCAAAACACTGGATACACACGGTCTGCTGCATAAATATTCCATGCTGGTACCGGATCTGGTTTACGTCACTTTCGTATTAAGGATATTCCCTTGCACGTGGCGAAACCTTAAGATTGTCCATACGCTTGAAGAATAATATGTCTGCGGGAACTTAAATACGTAGAGGTACTAAATCCATGAAGCAGAGCCCTTTAGAAGCTCATAGTTTTTCAGCCAGTTCAGAAATTCCACACATGTTTATGAAAACCGAAAGCTCCTTACCGTGTTCACTAACCACGCAACTTACGCGTATCCTGAGCCAGATGAATGCTGTCCACGCCATTCCAGCCTGTTATCACCACGCCTAAGTCTAGGGCTTCCAGATGGTCTCTTTCTTCAGAGTTCTTCTTCCCCTTACGTGCTACATATCCCGTCCACTTCATACTTCTTGATCTGATCACCCTAATTTACTTAGTCTGGAGTTTAAATCACGAAGCTCCTCATTGCGAAATTTTCTCCATCCTCCTTTTACTTCCTTTTTCTTAGGGCCAGTTATCATCCACAGCATCCTACTCTCGCACACCGTCGGCCTCTGTTCATCTTAGGGCCAGTTATCATCCACAGCATCCTACTCTCGCACACCGTCGGCCTCTGTTCATCCCATAACGTGAGACTGTAAGTCGCACACAAAACAGTTTTTATGCGTCGGAAAGGAAATAGGTGTACAGTGCGTAAGTGTTTTTCAAGCTCTAATAAGAACAGTTCAGATTTAATTATGCTGCTATTCCACTACTTTTCCACATAACCCCCGCCACTACTGAGGTTTTCATCATATCGTGGGACGTAATTGTTATTTTCTGTTGATAAAAGTTTGTGTCCTGTGTTGTCAGCCATCGTGTCACAACTGTTTCCACATCGCGATCATCTGTAAATTTGTGGTCCCAAGATTTTACTTAGCACTGGACATAGATCATGATCACTAGGCGATTAATTCCCCTGACATTATCGCAATCATTCTAATTCTTCCATTACGAAATTATACGCCATGTAAACTTACTATATGACCGATCGTCACAGCTAAATGTATGATCATGACAGGGAGAAAAATCAGCAAAAGAGCCACAATATAGGCCCAACAGTATGCAGTAGATGTTTTGTCATGAAAGATTACAGTCTTCTGGTGATTGACACCATGCAGTGTGGTAGTGGAGTACCAGCATTGCCTAGGATCCTACAGCCTTCATCTTCTACCGTGAAGATGCAGGCAGAAGATTTCTCGGAAATGTTAGTACAAATCTACCAATCTACACGGCGTCACATCCCTGAAGACCGTAATCTTGATGCCACTGTCATAACTTAAAGTCTCATAATTTCAGGTCATCATACCCTCTATGATGACCTGGGAATAACATCGGACGTTAGGAATGAGGTTCTTGGTGGCGACTGTTACTTGAGATGTTTACTACTACTACTACTACTACTACTACTACTACTACTACTACTACTACTACTACTACTACTACTACTGAGTCCCAAACCTATTTGTTGTGTATTTTCTACAACAGGAACGCAGTTTTCTAATTTGTGTTGAAGCTTTACGGCGACTAAATTCAATAAAATATTCTCGAACCGACAGCAGCTTCAGGTGGTTCAAATCGACAAACTTTTCAGAGACCGACTCCGTCTCCATCATCAGACCTGATGGTGGAGATGGAGTCGGTCTCTGGAACGTTTGTCGATTTGAACAACCTGACGCTGCTGTAGGTTTGAGAAAAATTTATGGAATTTTCCCTTCCTTTTTGTGTGAATAGGAAACGTTAACATGGATACGGAAGTGGGGAATGGAAGATGTGAAGATGAATAAATTCTAATGGAATTAGGATGTCACAATACGACGTGGATGAAACTGGCTCAAGATTGTGTCAAGTAGCAGGATTTTGTATTAGTGGTAATGAAAAGTTTTGGCTCTGCTTTCAGTGTGTTAGTTGTTTCAGTCTTCAGTATGGAAATAGAAATAAATCGGCCAATAAAGTGATGTCGAACTGGGGTTTCGGTTCTCCTTTATGATTCAGTGAGCACAGTTTTTCAAATCGGAAAGTAAACTTTCCAAATTGTAGGATCTATAATTTATACAGCGATGTGAAATAATTATTTATTAACTTGTTTTATGGCGATTTATGAACTACAGGGTTCTTACAGCGTAGAACTGAATGAGGTGGAAATGATGAACAGAGGAGGATGTGTGCAGAAATAGCCAGTTTTGAAATGCATTTGGTTTAGACAATAAGTCAGTAATATTTCATCTGCGGCGAGTCATAAATGAGGATAATCTCATATTAGCGCCACATTCCAAGGTGATTCAACTCCGAAAACTTCGTTCGTTTTTAATATATGGACAAAGACAAACGTTAGACGCCATAAGATTTAAGTCCTTTAAAGACCAACATTGTGACTGTACCTGTCTGTCCTGTGCTCTATACGATATCCAAAACAGAAATGATTTTTTGATTGTCCCCAAACTTCGACCGCTTGTCCTCATGATAAGAGCAATATTAAGATGAATGTTAGCATAAAGCACTGGTGGGAAACTATCGCTATTTATTGTAATAATCATATGGAAAGTACAGATACACTGTGTAGGCAAAATGTGGAGTTTTTAGTGTTAAACTGGCCGTACGTATATTAACCACTAGGCTTTAAAGGATTCAATAAAGATTTGCTAATTACACTCATAGTTAATTTAAAATCTGATTGGCTTGCTGCACGCGGGTTATAGAATTCTGGCTTTTCGGCACCCATGCTTAATGTTCAAAATATTCCGCCAAACATCGCTGTGTAGTGTTTGACACTTCTGGCTGTTACTTGTGAGTGATGTGTCTTGTAAGTTTTCTCATTTTGTCAGGGCACGTGCTACAGTAATACATCGAAACAGACCACTTAAATTTACGTTTTCAGGGTCACAATAATGCTCTTTTTCGACGTCACATAACTTTCAACTATGTAGCCGGAGGAGTGTCATTAATTAAACAAGGAATCAAGTAAGTCATCATATTTTCTAGTTTTATATGTATATTTCCTGTGTTCAGATCACTCAAATGAATAAAAAGTAAGCGAGATATCAGGCTTCCGCCGCGGTGTAGTTGAGGTCTTGGCTCTTCTGGGTTGTTACACATCGTTAGTTGGTAGCTGTTTACCGACTTAAAACAACAACCATCCCTCCATCTTGATCTGATTACGTGAATAATGTTTGGCGAGGAGTGCAGATGAGGAATCTCTCATGTAAAAGTTATTTGACAGACATATGTATTTTGTATTCATTCAAGTAATGTTACAGTAGATATTGCCAGATAACACCGAAGTTAATTACTGACTGACTGGAAATCTGACAAAATTACGTTCTGTAAGCGCCAATTCGAAAGGGATAGCCGGACATAACGTTGAAGACAAATCCACTCTTGGAATGGCCGATGATGTAAGTGTAAGTCCTTCACGAACTACAAGCATCTTCAGTTCTACCAGACCCAACAAGAAATCAAAGGGCAAATATCTTCCGGAAAGCCTTATTTGATGATCACGGACCCTGCTTAGGCGATTCTAATATATTCTGGCCTCTGAAGAAGGCTGTCAAGGGCCATCACTCTCAGTTCAAATCTTTAAAGTGCGGCAGGCCGTACGCCATTCATTTTACTGGCCAATGTTGGAATTTTATGGCCTTGATATCTAGCACTTTTTGGCCCAATACAATGAAAATTTTAATGCTTAAGACGACTTGCGCATGATTAGGGAAAATCTCGTAGTTTACAGTTCAGTTGATTTTTCTTGATAACAGTTCAGGTTTTTCTATTAATGTAAAGTCTCTTTAAAAGGAGAGACTTTAATTTTACTCGTGCAATGACTTTACTGGCTTGGTCTGAAAAAGGACGGAATTGTACTTCTCGGTACATACTTAAAAAATATAATCATTTAAAAGGTTCAGTCCTCTTTAAGGCACATAATGAAGTGAATTATATATTGCATTGACAGATCCATAAATCCTTTGTTTCGGGAGATATATATTTTAGCTGGTTGGGGGGTTAAGTTAATGCAGGAAAACTACTGCAGAGGATAGTGTGAAGCCTGCTAATTCATTCCGAACGACGACCTCGCATATTCTTCAAAAGAATGCGACTTGTTATACCTGGAAGATTTATTGCCTCTGCCACATGGATCTTGAATGCCGAGAGAACTTATAACACACAGGTTTGCCCGTTGGAAACATAGTTTGACATCAATTCTTTTCCACCTTTTAGATTACTTCCGGTGCGTATAAGCTTTTTACTTCTATGTAACGACAGATTCCGTCAAATAAAACTGATTACATGCCTATGTTTGGAAAAAGCATTAAATAAGATTTTATTAATATTCTTCAGTATCAAATTTTGATTCACTGTATTCACACAAGTTACACAGTGTGCCCGTTAAATAAGAAGACTGATTTTTTCTGAGCGCCCTGAAAACAGATTGATAGTATGGAACGCTATGTGTACTTTCGTGTATTTGAATAAGTTACTAATTGCCGGTTAGTAGGACTTTTTCTGCGAAACACAACTTCGATTGAAATCGATATTTTCCGAAAGTCAACCACGCTATATACCACTATTCGCTACCAATCCAAATACCCTATTGAAAAAAAAATGACTGATTACAGACTTCTTCTTCACCCTATGCATTCCGTTACGCTACACACTTCACATAGACAAAAATACGGAACATTATACAACAGATTGCCCATAAAAGGGTATACCCTTCGATTTACTCCAAAAACTAAATTTACAAATAGAACACCAAATTAATAATCCCCCTCAAGTTGAGACTTTTCCCCAGCCCAGAAACTGGGAAACCTTTATATATTAAGTCCTACTATCCGGACGATTAGTAACGTATTCAAACACATGAAAGTACACATAGCCTTCCGTACTATCAATACTGTCTCCGATCTCCTCAAACCAAACAAAGATATACTAAGAATGATTTGGAAAATAGTGGTGTGTGTAGTCTCTCTTGCTCTCCGTACCACCATTCCTACGTGGGACAAACCGAACACATACGTTATATAAAACAAAACAATACCCAGTATGCAGGTGCTTCACATATTTTACAAAATGCGCATGTATACGAGCCACTTCCAGATACCGTGACTTCTGAAACATGACAATAAGGGCCCTTATATGAACACCCTTGAGCAATTTTACATGCAACACTATAGTCTCGCTAACAAACGTATAGCCGAACAATATCGTGAAGACCTTGAGCCCCTATTTGAACTCGTTTACGACCTTCAATTACGTCACGCTACCACGTGACTTACACCATCCTAACGTTAAGCTATACTTTCACTTCTTAGTACTGTCCCCACAATGGGAACGTAAAAAGCTTCCCCAAATATTTGCTATGTAGACAACTACCGCTTTACTTCATATATCTTTGCTATTTTAATATTATTCAGAATAATTACAATACTGTATATATATATATATATATATATATAATATCCATTCCACAAGGAATTTCACATCAAACTTACGCTTTTACAGCAACAACTCCATGGCAAAACGATTTTAATACAATTTTAACTTATTCTATTTACAATCTACGTTTTATAAAAATGTCGATGTACAGCCCCTGAGAATGACCCACAGAAAGGGTCGAAACATGTCAGAGTTCTAGTGCTTTAATTGTAAAAAATATTACAATGTATTGCATTTGTTGGGATTCTGTTTAATTTTAAACCAAAATTACTTGTACTTATAAATGATAGCAAATTAATTTCGTTGAATATCTGCTATTATTCAGTTCGGAACCCTGCAGTAAACACCACTCCGAAATTAGGAATATGTTTGCTAAGTATGAGGTTGTGACGATGAAGGTGATATCATTGTCATCGCCTTGCATGTTTGGTGCACCTTCCTACCGACAATGAATATGTTTATCGACTGACCGTATTTCTGGGGTAATATTTCGGGGGTAATTGAAGTTACATCGTATTGAAGTGAACTGACAGTGCACTGTCAATATACTAAACAACTTCACGTCATATTTACGACTTGTGACAGATGTCAGAACCATCTGAACGATTTACAATTTTATTTTTTTCCGCAGGTCCTCATTAAGTTAACCTTTCTCAGTCTCCGCATCAATTAACATTAATTATTTATTCTTCACAGTTACGTCCATCAAATTTGATAATGTTATTTAGTTTTCGGCATACACATTTCGGATTTTTATGCCATGATCACTGCCTACTTATAAGTGTACAGGTCGCTGTTATTCAAAAACGTATCGCTCTACTTTCTTCTTCTTCTTCTTCTGCTTCTGTGGCTCCACCATCCAAGAAGGATAAGGGCCTCTCTAGCTGCTCTCCTCCATCCATCTCTTTCCTTCGCTACAGGTCTCCAATTAACAATTCCCATCTTTTTTACGTCATTCTCCACATCATCTTTCTACCCAGCCTTGGGTCTCCCCGTAGGTCGTTTTTCGTTGATTTGTTTTATATGCATGTACTTATTTACCTTATACAGCGCGTTTTTTGTGAAGTGTGATTTGGGTGAGGTGAATTGAGGGAGGTGATTATCTGAAGATAGTTATGACCGATGGCAGCAGTCCGTTAGATGGAATTACGCTTAATAAATCGCACAATGCAGATTCTATTAAATGGGATTGTTGTTGTTTGCTATTGACTATCATAACGGTTTGGTGTGTCAGATATTTGAACATTTAATAAAAGTATTACATTGAAAGGGTTATTGAAGATCTAAAGCTAAAGACCTACGATTTTTATTTCTTTTTATCGACTGTCGATTGTTAATGTCGATATATAAAGTATAAATATGGCCTGCATATATCGCCCATCTCGAATTTAGTATTATAAAATGTTGAAAATCAGTTTATTTGTTACTTTATTCCCTAGTTCGATAATTAGAAATATGTCATTCCAATTTTCTTGGTTTCTTTCGCACATGTTTTTCTGCGGTTAAACTGATATTGCGAGTTCACGACGAAGGAATTATGAAAGTGTTGGTTTGATTTACTGAAAGACTAAAGTTAAATGTTATTTTTTGTCTTTTGAGATGTGTTTCGCTCTTCTCCCTCAACAATGACGGATTTCAGCTATATTTATGAGAAAATAATTATTTATAACTGGAATTGTAATGGATTTATCAGTCATCGTGAATGAAGAATTGTCTGTCAACAGATGGGATGAATTAGCATGTCAGTATTACGTTAACCCTTTCACATGACGGGGATTTTCTAGTATAGATATAATCCTACACTTTTCTTTAACAATTGCATGCTTTTAACATTACCGACGTTTTAAAAGACTTTTTGTCTTATTGTTATAAACCGATCACATTCACTTTGATACTAATCTTGTCCTGTTTCAAGTTACTGCTGACAATCTAAAATCCAGTTGGTTCTTCAATACTTCATCTACTTTTTTCCGTCTCATTTTGCCAACTTTGATGAAGTATGCTGGCGCAGACCTTCAACATAAACAGCAGACACCGTATAATTGCAATTAGCACAGTTACTTACGTTTGTTTATAGAAGACATCCCGTTGTGTTTATATATTTATAATAATTATTCAGTACCATTGACAAAACTATGCATTTAATACATAACATAAAGCTACATGTTTCATTAACAGAGGACCATCATCAGGTTGGTATCAACAACTTGTTGGAGATAAAAAAAATACAAATACCAAATATTTGGCATTTGGCTAGTATAAAGAAATTCTGACAGGTAAGAAGTTTCTTATACTAGCCTAACGATGGTGCCCTGTGACTGTAACATGTAGGTTTATATTATTCAATAAATACATAGTTGTGTTTACGGTATTGAATAATCATTATTACTCACTTAAAAGAAACAATAGTCTGGGCCAGCCGATTGTTACGCTGTACGAGTACATGTTGGTGGCTAAGATCACAGCCGTAGAATCATCAGTGATCATTATCGCATATTAAGATTACGTACTGTCTTCTAGAATGCGACGCCGTGCAGTGCGATAGAATTTTACCAATATTACAGAGGAATTTGCAGCCTCCATCTTTCACCTTTGTGATAGTCACCTTCTTAGTTACAGCAGTGATAACCTCAAATGATGCATATAATCTGTTTTATACAGTCATTTTGTACGGTTTTAATTATCTGCGTATGGGCTTGCAGGTGATTAATTTGTTAGACACTTGGTAAACCGAATGTCACAGTTTACTGGCTCTCATTCCCAGGTGCTATTGCCGGCCCTCGGCAAAGTGTCCTTAGAATTTACTTCGTTTTACTCTGTGACTCCAACCAAGTGCTTCGAAAGTAGGCCTACATTATATTTGGATATGATTGCTTCCTGATTTATCACTAACAACAATCTTTCCCTTCAGTTAAGCAATTTTAGTTAAATAAACTAAGAAAAAATATTTGGTGAAGCTCCTTTGGTGGAAGACCGGTTCATTACAAGATTTGTAGCTATACAGGAAACCAGACACGGCAGGAAATGTGGGTGTAAATCCGAACGTGTTCCCTAAAGTTTGCATGTACATCCAGTTGTACACGTCAGTGTGATCGGCACATCAGTTGCCGAAAGTCTGCCACTCAGCAAACGTAACAGCATAAATCACGGTTGTGCGAATATCTGACCTACATTGTAGCTTCTGATATCCTCTACCATTCAGATGTGTGAGGTGTGTCGAAAAATTAAAATTTAATGACTGTATTTTAGCTTTGTAATTTACGAAGAGTCTCCTTTTACGAGTGCCGATATCCGGACGGAATTCAAACCGAATAAAGGACGAATACTGTTACTGTTTTGCGCGAGCTTGACTAGTTTAGGTGTATCATGAAATGATAGCCTTAAAAGAAAAGTAGTGTGGTACATGAAGCGTGCAGTAATGCATAAATAGCCTATATGACAAGGATAACGCAGTAAACATAAATATTTTTACTACAAACAATATTTCCTGTTTGTTTTATAAAACGCTACGTGTTTCGACTATGAGGTTCATCATCAGGCGTAGATGTACGAGTATAACAGGATGGTGGTTAAACGTTAAGAATTCTCATTACATGCGCCTGAGAATGACCCCCATGGTCGAGACATGTACCGTTTTATAAAAACAAATATTGTTTCTATAATAAAAATGGTTGTGTTTACTGCATTAAATGTTATTTAGTTTACGAAACACAACGGTGTGTCTGTCTTTAAGATTGCATAAATATATGTTGTGATAAGACAGTTAAATTTTTGTGACTTTCCATGCTCAAAGCGCTACATAATCAAAACATATAGAAACGTCTATGTATTGTGGAATTTGCGAGTAGTTTTTCTAACTCGACTTGGTTTTTCAGTCGAACTTTTGATTCCACACACCATCCATGACAAACGGTAACTCGTGCACGTGGTGCGGGATCGAAGATACGTGCCCCTCTACGTGCCCCTCTTGTCTAGTCTTGTCTAGACTGTAAGCCTACATATTTTTTAAATTTAAATTAATATTTGTAGTTCCAAACAAAAAATTTGTTGTCGTTATCCGTCTCCCTTATTCGCTGTTTGTAGTCCCTCTTATACCGACCTCTTACAAATATGTTGTCCTCACATTTGCAGCATTCCGACGACGGTTTATGACCGCTGTGACCATTATGATAGTCGCTGTCCATCATCTCACGGTAAAAATCTCACAAGGGCCGAATATTCAGCCTCCGAAATTTTGTGGAGGTTTTTAGCCCGAGACAATAACAGTGCCTAAAATTTTAATTGAAACAATGATGCTTTCTGTTTAACGTAAGTGTAGGTGCGAGATTTGAGATTTCTGCTGCGTGTTGTTGAGGATTCCGGTCTTCTGGTTCGTCACGCTCAGTAACAGGGTTATTGATAACAGACGTTTCGAAGGAACGTGCCGCCTTCATCGTAAAGGGTCAAGGAGTCCTAGAAGAATTCCAAATACGTGAGACAGGTGGAAATGTATTGGTCCGGTGGTCCGGTTGGTTAAGACAGGAGAGATTGGCAAGCCAGTCGGCGGGCGGTGTGGGCGTACCTTGGTGTCACTGTGGATGAATTTACTCCTTTTCGATGTCTCTCGTTATACTTTACTCCCGAGGCTCTCGCCCGCCATTACCACCACTACCACCTCCACCGGCTTCACACTCTTGCACCTCGTATTGATGGTGAAATCACCCCTCTTTCGGAACTAGTCAAACCTTGATACAGCACCATCCTCACCTAGCGCCCATAAGAGTGTGAAGAGAAATCCCATATTATAGGCCTCTTTTTTTCTGTGGCTGTGGCGCCCCAGCCCAAAGAGGGCCTAGGCCACCTCGTTGTGAGTTTTCTAGATCACATCCACACACAGACACACCTGGTAAGACTCCTCTGAACGAGTGATCATCCTCTTATCAGAAGCCGCTACCTACACAACAAACATCTATGAACATCTATAACCTCAGCGGGATTTGAACCCGCGATCCTAGCAATCAAGCGGCTGCAGACCTAGGCTTTTTTTTTTTACCTGTCCGGGTTTTTTTCCCTTTTGATCCATTTTTGTACTGTTTAAATCCTTTCGTCCTTCATGTCACTTTACGTTCCATGCTACCGTCCTTACATCAAACACAACACAAACATCCATGCCCCCGGTGGGATTCGAACCCACGATCCCAGTAAGCGAGCGGCCGAAGACCTACGCCTTAGACCGCACGGCCACCGGGATCGGCGTTATACGCCTACAGTATTTCGATTTACCGCCATCGATATAATGCTACAAACTGCGGCTCTCAAGCAGTGGCGCTATATCGGGGTGAGTTATACGCTCCGAAATTAGAAGCGCGCCTTTACATACACACAACGACACGCACGCTCGAACACGACGTACTCGTCGTTTCGCAACTTAAAGTTTTCTTGTTTGTGAAGGCTGACATTATGGTCTTCTGAGTTAGGACCCCGTGTCGTCCGGTAGGTGAGCATCGACGTTAAGGAGGAAAGTGGGTACGCACCTGCAAGACTACAGGGTGCCTTAACTGAAGACGCCGTAATATGGAACAGTCTTTTGTTTAGACTTTTCGTCCGGTCTGAGTTTTGAGAAATCTAATGAACTTTACCGCGTGAAATTACAAACAGGGTTAACGCAGTTCTATAGTTATGTAGAGCTGTTGCGGGTTATCATAAATTTGGTTTAAAACTGCTTTCATTTTGATTACATCTGAATATATCTTTGAGAGATTGTTACAATGTAATTGTGCACGTATTCTGTGTAGCCTACAAGTGTTGCATAATTTATCAGTAATTACATGGAGGGAGCCTAAAATGCTTGACAAACTTTAAGAATGAGAGTTCTTCATGTAAAAAAGACAACGTTTACATAAACATATGTCCGGAAATGAGTGTTTTGACTTTAATTGAAAGATTACATTCAACAATAAATACCATAACTGTGTAATATTTTACTTAAACTGACATAAAACATTTAAAATACAGGTTCTGAATTTAATAACTTTTGAGTTCTTATTGTTTGTCAAGTCACAATTCATAACAAATACTCAAAATGTCCTCCACCTGAATTAATGCCCGCGTGGACACATGTAATCATGAACTGTCGCAACCTTTGAAAGGTCTCGGGGCGGTTGCAAGTGGTTTGACAGGCATAGAAAATACGTTGGCCAAGCGTCCCTTTATTTTCAATTGGAGATGAATAAAGTAGGGCTTTTAAGTGTCCCCACAGATAAAAATCTAAAGGACTGAGGTCGGACGAACGTGGGGGCTGTACCTCGAAAACTGTTTGCAAAAATGTATTTATATAAACTGTTTTTCTTGTTTCGGTGTGGGGAGCTCACGCCTGAAATTTGTCTAAGCATTTTAGATACACTATTTTTATTGAATGTTAATAATTATTTCGTGTTAGTTTTGTTGGAGACCGTTAACCTGCCTGTTCTGAAATACGACACACTTTTTTCCATTCTGTTTGCAGGAAGAATTTGATGTCCAAGTCGCCGACTTTCACATCATCGGGGTCTCGTTGATCGAGAATCCCAAATATTTAGGTTCCAAGGCACCCCTAAACAAAAAGAAATATGGGGGTGGCCGAGGACTTCGCTCCAAGCTTCACCCAGAAGCCGCAGTTGCGGCAAGAAGATGAAGGAAACAGACTTATATTCGAGTGCCAACTACTGGCTTCCCCAAAACCAGAGATCAACTGGTTTCGCGGTGAAACTCAGCTGGCAGAGGACAACCGCACCAACATGAGGATCCAGTCACTAGGCAGCAGCAAGTTCCTGGTTGTGCTAGAGTTAGACGATGTTATCGAAACCGACGCCGGCCTCTACAAAGTCAAAGCGAAAAACAAGATGGGTGAAGTAGCTGCATCAATAAACCTCAACTTCAGCCGTGAGTAATCATTTATCTTGAAATTGTATTTTACCAAAAAATTGGGCCCCATGTGTTTAAGAGTAATGGTGTTTCAGTAACTATGTCATTCTAAGTACAATTTATATTATCCTGAAAATGTCTCAGTAAAGACCCGAAGCCTGTACGCCAATTAAGTAGGCCTAATTAATATTGTTGTATCTACTGAGATCTCTTAACGTTTATTCAGTTGTTAGGAAGATACGTAATTCTTATTTGTCTTTCACACTTTAAAGCATCTTGCTTATTGTGGCACAAACGCAAATATGCTGGAAAAGTGCTGTTTACAATTGCAGTACCAAAATTGAGAGAAATCCATTCAGTAATTTTGGAGACGAAACATGAGGTTAGACGGACGGACACGATGTCCCTCTCACGAGCTTGTAGTTTGCACTTAATGGAAATAATATACTTAATAGAACAGTTATTACTCTCGCATCGAGTGCACGCGAGTGATTTGACTGTGCCCTCGTAGCGAATCCATTTTCTAAGGAAAATTAAGAGACGTGTTTGATTTTGTTAATTTCATGGGTCCATTGGTTATTTTTTGTTGGTTAATATCGCACCATGCCCTTAATACCGATTGTGTCGAAATATGACTAGCCACAAGCCGGAAGTTCGCGGGTTCGATTGCCGTTGGTGTCATTGGAGTTTTTCATTTACGTAATCCTTCCAGTCGCACTATGGCCCTGGGGTCGACTCAGCTTCTAACAGAAATGAGTACCAGAAATATTTTCTGGCCGGTGCGCAGGCCTGACAACCTTACCACGTTCATAAGCCGATCGTCTTGAAATCGGGGAGGCTCAACCTCCTGGAACCCTCAAGGCCTGTACAGGGATATCTTTACCTTTACCTTTATAAATCATAAAACTCCTCACTATGCAATTTTCTCAAGCCTCCTCTTACTTCCTCTTAGGCCTAGATATGTTTCTCGATCTTCTGATCTCGGACACCCTCAGCCCATGTTCGTCCCTCAATGTGAAAACCAAGTTTCACACACATTTAAAACAACAGGCAAAATTACAGTTCGGTATATATTAATTTGATTGTTTTTTCGAATGAAACGAAAAGAAAAGAGAGTCTGGACCGAATGGTAGCAGGAATTAATCTGCCCTTAGTTTCTTCATGCTTGCAGTTTTGATTTGTTGGTGTTGTTTCCAAATATTTGAAACTAACAACACTAAAACTACGATGTAGTTAATGTAATTTTTGACCGGAATGTCCCTGTAACGTAATTAGTTAAACAGATACTAAATTAAATTTTGAAGAAGTAGGTTATAATCATGTGGACGTAACTGGGATCGGTATCATTGTCAAGCTTTGGTATACAAAATTAATTAAATTTTAAGTTTATTGCACGATATGAAGGCAGATATTTTAGCATGTTTACAGGAGTTTGTTTATGTTATTCTAATCGTTATGTGTTTCATTTCAGCTGCCGATGAACCACGAGAAAAGTAAGTATAATGAAGACAACGATCAACCCAACCTGCTTACTCTAACACTGGCACTTACAGTACATGTAATGCTGTGCTGTCCCTGTAGCAGCTTGTATGCTTACTCTAACACTGGCACTTACAGTACATATAATGCTGTGCTGTCTCTGTAGCAGCTTGTATGCTTACTCTAACACTGGCACTTACAATACATATAATGCTGTGCTGTCTCTGTAGCAGCTTGTATGCTTACTCTAACACTGGCACTTACAATACATATAATGCTGTGCTGTCCCTGTAGCAGCTTGTATGCTTACTCTAACACTGGCACTTACAGTACATATAATGCTGTGCTGTCTCTGTAGCAGCTTGTATGCTTACTCTAACACTGGCACTTACAGTACATATAATGCTGTGCTGTCCCTGTAGCAGCTTGTATGCTTACTCTAACACTGGCACTTACAGTACATATAATGCTGTGCTGTCCCTGTAGCAGTTTGTATGCTTACTCTAACACTGTCACTTACAATACATACAATGCTGTGCTGTCCCTGTAGCAGCTTGTATGCTTACTCTAACACTGGCACTTACAATACATGTAATGCTGTGCTGTCCCTGTAGCAGCTTGTATGCTTACTCTAACACTGGCACTTACAGTACATGTAATGCTGTGCTGTCCCTGTAGCAGCTTGTATGCTTACTCTAACACTGGCACTTACAGTACATGTAATGCTGTGCTGTCCCTGTAGCAGCTTGTATGCTTACTCTAACACTGATTCATCCCGTGGCGTAGGAGGTTTAAAGGGGTATATTTGTCGGCCGTTTATTGACAATATTTTGCGCATGAAGTTTTTCATTTTTATCTATAAGTTTATATAATTTTACGCAGCCTGAAGATGGCTAAATAAGAGCCGAAAGATGTAGTTGTGATTGGGTTTTAGTAACAAAGTGTAGTGTTTGGCAGCTATTTAATAGTATCTTCAACTTTTTATTATTTTACTATCGGAAGATTATCCATTACATACACGTATAAGCACAGTTTCTCTCTTCCGCTAAACCGGAGTGGAATCGGTGAAATGAATATAGAGATATCTTTGTGGTGGTAACTGGGGAGCTCTCTGATTCGTATTACTGCCGCAGATACATAAAACCACCTTCCCGAGCGCGGGTCACTTCAATACCGCAACATCAACGTGCTGACTTTATTAATTCACAACTCAGACCAAAACAAAAGTGTGGAGGCTTTCACAGCGATAAGTTGAGTTTTTAGTTGGGATCTAGTCGTCGGCGTGATAAGGACGAAGTAGCAATCTGGAAGTTGTGAACCGCCTCAGAATTTGTTTGAAGGCAGAGATTGCAGGTCGCAGAAACTTCCGAATACACACTGACTTCTGGGCAGCGTGAATCACGAAGTCCATTTAAATGGGTCTAAAATTAAAAACGCAACTTCTACGTCACAGAAAAAATTGATTCTCCATAACAAGGGTGAAATGGTTAATGTTGTACAGTTATATTTTTTTAATATTAGACATCCCGTTTTTCAGTAGTACAGTCAAAACCAACACACACTCTTATAACACGTGATCAGGCTACCGGTTTCAGCTCAAAGAGCCATCATCAGGCCTATGGTTTTCTGTCATAGGCCTGATGATGGCTCTTTGAGCTGAAACCGGTAGCCTGATCACGTGTTGAAGGCGTATGTGTTGGTTTTGACTGTACTACTGAAACGAGTAAAATATACTTTTGGTTGTACACTTATCTAATTTCTGTTTATTACGAGAATTATACCTGTAATGTTCGTGTACAGCATGGCTACAGGCGTATACATGCCTGTTTTGTTGTCTAACTGCTGTTTATTACGATAATTATTGCGTGTACTATTTGGGTACAGCATGGCCACAGGCGTACAAATGCTCGTTTTGCTCTCTAACTTCTGTTAATTACAAGAGTTTTTTTTTCTATGGCTCGACAGCCTTATATGAGCCGGGGTCTCCTCGTTTCGTCGAGGTTTCATGATCACACACACTTTAGACACACCACAGTCGGTAGGACTCCTCTCGACGAGGGACCAGCTCGTCGCAGAGATCTTTACCTGACATCACACAACACTCACAAGAGACAGACATCCATGCCCCCGGTGGGATTTTTTTTTGTCTGTCCGGGTTTTTCCCCTTTGATCCATTTTTGTACTGTATTAAATCCTTTCGTCCTTCATGTCACTTATGTTCCATACTACCGTATAACACAACACAAACATCCATGCCCCCGGTGGGATTTTTTTTTTTTACTAATTCCTGGGTTTTCCCCTTTGATCCATTTTTGTTCTGTATTAATCCTTTTTCGTCCTTTCATGTCTCTTACGGTCCACAACCGTCTTTTTACAACACAGCACAAACATCCATGCCCCCGGTGGGATTCGAACCCACAATCCCAGTAAGCTAGCGGCCGAAGACCCACACCTTAGACCGCACGGCCACTGGGATCAGCATTCGAACCCACGATCCCAGTAAGCGAGCGGCCGAAGACCCACGCCTTAGACCGCACGGCCACTGGGATCGGCCAATTACAAGAATTATACGTGTACTATTTGTGTACAGCATGGTTGCAGGCAGTGCCGAAGAGATGGGGTTGGGGGACCGGTACAAATTACTGGGGCCCGTAGTTCTGGAAGGGGGCCCGGGGCCCGACTATATTGCATATTCTTTTGTATTTCTCTGTATTATCATTATTTGTCGGTTGTACAAATTAACCCTTTCAGACCAAGCCCAAGTCACTCTGCAAATGTGAGTAAGTCTTTGCGATTTAGTGTAAATATCTTTAGCCGGTCCTCCGTTGCTGGGGAGCCCGAAAATAAATTTTTCACCGGGACCCGAACCCGCTCTCAGCGGCCCTGGCTGCAGCCGTATATGTGCTTGTTTTGTTACCTCTACAAAAGATGTAGCCTAGTGCATTCTGACAGAATATTTAGGTCATGCCATTATGAAATAAAGTGCAGTGTAACTTAACAGCAATATGGCTTTGCATGAAGCATGAATTTTATTATTTTCACAGACAAATCGATGGCATTGCTCCGACGTTTTCAAAAAAGCCAGCAATTCGTCAAGAAGAGGACGGTAAACGCCTCTTGTTTGAATGTCGGATACAGGCCGACCCACGACCGACTGTTGCTTGGTCTCACAATGGGGTTGCGGTGCAGAGCTCCAATAGACACAAGGTGAGTCATGTTTACATGAATGTTGTCATAGTAATTTTAGCTAAATATTAGTGTATATCTTATTACTATAACTGACAGATCGTATTCAAGATTTCGCATTGGAGCCTTTTGATATCAACCTAGTGGATTAACCTTGGGTGTTGTAATACCTTTGAGAATGAAAAAGTAACCGAAAAATGCCGAAAAAGTAAATGTGTTATAGTTGTATTAGAGGAAGAAAGTAATTTAAAAAACCTGTACACAAAATTTTAGTTGGAAAATCTAAAAGCAAGAGATCATTTCGAAGTCCTCCTATACATTGAGTGCAGAATCATATTAAACCGGTATTAAGGGAACAGAATATAAGGATATGAATGGTGGAAATGAGAGATGTGCCCTTGTGAAGAAGGTTTCATGAAAAGTGGAGAATTTCTTGACCAGAGAAACGACTGCCAGTTTCTAAAGAAGGACATTTAGTTAATTAGTACGGGTTACAGTCACAAGGTAACATGGCTAAATGTATAACATTTCAGGAAACAGAACATTGCAAAACTTGTGTCGTGCTTTGCAAACCCTCTCCATGCACATCTATACCTTTGTTGCATTACAGATATTTGACAGGTCGTTGACTTGTAGGGTATGTGAAGATTATACAAGTGGCAGGTGACTGTGAATTTACGGGGGGGGAGTTAAGCCATTATGAAATAAGAAGCTGTTATATCCTGAAGATCGCGCAAGTATGTTATTCCAAAACGTTTGTATTATTCTACTGACCTATGAGGCGTCACGTTTGTGAACAGTAAGATCCAGATCCTGAATATTTCGATTGTTTTTTAAAAACTCAAGAGAAACCCTCACATTTCTCACGCGTTTCCAGTAAAACGTATTGTTTTATATTTACAGTATTTCATCTCTATGAAACATTTTACTAAAGAAGTCATATCTATTTGGCCAACTATTTTTACAGCTGTATTTCGGTTTTCAAACGAATGAGCTGGAATAATTTCTGGTTTCTTTTTCAGTTAACAGTTGACAAAGACGGCCATTCCTACTTTGCAACACTAGAAATAAGGAATGTAACTGTTGAGGATGCTGGCAAATACAAGGTGACAGCAAAGAATGAGCTAGGAGAGAGTAATGCAACTATAAGTCTCAATTTTGACAGTAAGTATTAAACACAGATATATTCTGGTTGTGAGATGGACATTTAAACCACAAACTGTGATTAAATATATAAAAGTTTGCTTATTTCATTAAAATATTTAATTAAATTTCAAGACATTAAATTCATAAAAATAACCATTCCAATATATGAAAATTTACATACAAGTGTACAATTTATTTTTATATAAATATGGACATTGAAGGCACTGAAGATAAATTTCTCTGAAAACCTAAAATGTCAGAAAATACTATAGTACTTGTAGGCACGATCCTATAAATGGCAAAATTAATATATTTTTAAACAAATTAATACAAATAATATATGTTCAAGTATGATCTTCCAAAAAGGACTGGTCTCGCTTTATTCAGTACTTTTAAGTCTTGACACCAATCTAAACTAATAACTACAGTATGTTGGCAGAATGGAACAACAGCGAAGTTCATCCTGGGCTGGCTTCATTATCCGCTTGTCAGTAATGCTTTTAATGTAGTTATTTCATTTTTACTGCATGGTTTCTTACTAACCTGAAAATTTCTTCACGCAGTTGTTAATTTGTGATGACAAAATTCGACGGATGATACGTAACAAACATCCCTTTAATTATGGCATTCAGGTCGCAGTTGTAACTCGCGTTTAGATACATCTCTTCTCCTGTATTGATGTAAATCAGTCCACAGAAATTTTGGACTCTTGGACTATGTCTGGTCGGGTGTTGTTGTGATTTATATCGATGGAGGTGTAACATTATTAAGTGAAAGCAGAGTGAGTGGTCGTGCTGTCCAGTGGATTTAGTATATCCACAGTAAAGCTTTTTGATAATTTTGCCGCGTTATTTTTAAAAATCTGTATTAAATTTAGGCAGGTATCACAAGAAGAGCAGAGATATCTCACTCGATACGCTGACTAGGCTGAGGCTTGAGCAACCTGGAATCCCGGAGGGCAAAGAGGTATTTCTATTTTCCAAAACACCCAGACCGGCTCTGGGGCCCACTCAGCCTCCAATTCAATGGGTACCGGTGACTTCTTCCTCGGGTTAAAGCGGCAGGGGCATCACGCTGACTACTCACCTCCATCTAATGGCGAATTTAAGAATGAGTGGAGTTGTAACTCCAACCCTCGTATGTCTTCATGGAATGCACAAGGACTTTACCTTCTCTATTATAAGAAGCTAAATAAAATAGGGGATAAAGGCTCTGGTGAAGGCAAAGCCAAATTAACCACTGTGGCTGCACGGAAGTTCTAATTTAACGCATAAAGTATGCTGCATTAACAAGTGGCTTGCATGCATGAATGTCGATGTGAAATGTCTGTATCTGTCATAAACTGTATTTATGAAACTGCATACTAACATTTATGTAGGACATTACATCATCCGACAACCCGCATCACACTTTTCGCTCAGACCGCCTCGCGTTATAGTTTATAGTTATAGTTATAGTTTAATTCATTGCTGTTAATATTAGGTTTTCACTCGCCATATTCAAAGAAGGCGCTGGAAATGGTTTCCTTTGGCTCGCAGACACGTGTTACACGTAACAAAAGAGTTGTTTATTGTAGGTCGAGGTTCTTCTGGTCAAAACTGAAAACGCTATACTATTCTGAATGCTTTCTGTCAGATAATCCTCAGTGCGAGAATGAATACTGTACAATTTATCCTTTAACTCACCCCACCAGTAAGAATCGTAGGAGTTCCGATCTGGCGAACCACAATAGCACACGTGCTGTCCGAATGTGTGTAACGTGTCGCTATGAATTTACGGCCTCAGAAAATAAGTGAACCCGATGATTCTAGAGGGATATTTTTATTTTGGGGCACTTCAAAGGATAACGCGAATAGTAATAATCCTTGCACTAAAGAAGATATGAAATAAAGCATTCAGAATGGTATGTTGTGCTATCATTATACGATTTTTAAGCAAGTGATATACTGTGCTAAAATGTTACGTTTTTTAATTAAATTACAAATGTGACACACGGAAGTAACGAATACATTAAAAACGCCGTGACCCATTATTTTGTTTTACTGATAAGAGCACATAATAGCTGTCGCAATCGAAGAGATGTTCCAAAGTGACGTCAGATTGCGTGTAACATATAGATGTGAATTTACGATTTCAGAAAAAAGGGCCTAATAATTCTTGCTTCACTTATAGCAGACCACACACCAATCATAATATCAGGCCGTGCCATGGCTCAGGTGGTTATTCGCCGGCTTCCCACGGCGGAGGCCCGGGTTCGATCCCGGGGTCAATCCATGTGGGATTTGTGGTGGGCAAAGTGGCACTGGGACAGGTTTTTCGCCGAGTACTTCGGTTTTCCCCTGTCAATTTCATTCCATCGGTGCTCCATTACAAGGAAAAATGAAAAATAATTATCATGTTCATCACAGGGTTGTACAATAAGCCTCAAGGCTACGGTGCGTCCGTAGCATCTGCTGCGGGGCCCTTCACAAAAAAATCATGTAATGGCACTTAGTGGTTTAACGTGGCAAAAGTCTCATTCTGAGAGTTCACGTATCCACTGTGTTGCAACGAATTTTAACAAAAGATAACAGTGTGCTGTCTGTTTCTTCATCACGCACACCACGTAGGCAAAAATGAGTCCCACGATCTGTGTCATAGATTTTCATAAGCATATGGATGCCGTACGGGCTTTCATGTCTAGAATTAAACCTGTTGTTCCAAAAATGTTACGCATTTGTAAATTGTTCTTCAAATTCATACAATTATTGCAGCGGCAGAATTGTGCATTTGCATCACACGAAGTCCGCAGATGACTCATCGACTCTGGATATGCAATGAGAAGTTTAGACTGTGTAGGTGTGTGTAAAGGCAACAAAGCTGACGTCAAGTGCCCAGACATGAGTGCCAGATAGCGTAATGGCCGCATGTTTCTATCTTCAAGAAAACCTGCTCTTACAATTGTGTGTTTCTTTTGGACCCAGTTTTTAATGTTTTAAGGAATCGCGAGTGACGGGAGTTGTTTAACTAATTCGCGAGTGTTAAACTCTGTGTAAAAAATAAAGGAAGTCTCTAAGTTTAGATACTAGGGATTTAACGCCACTAATGTGAAAGTTCACCAGGCACGTTATCAAGCCGTTTAAATGTTACCCAGTGCTGTGTAGTGAAATATATTTTGTTGTGAATTATTTAGGTAATGCCCTATATTACTGTACCTTTTTCACGGTGATGGTTGTTAAATGCTTCCATACCATACCCAATTTGTGCACTGTGTCTGCCATACGCGTATTTCAAGTCCTGCTAATAGCGCAGTCTTGGACTACCCTGACAGGCCAGTAAAGCCGTTCACATCATAGCGTTCCTAAGTTAACAATTTTTTCTTGAAAAGAGAAAGACAGTTATTTCTCTCAGAATATCAATGCAATAGGAACTGGTTTTGTGAAAAGCACGAAAAGTAAACGCAACAGTGACTCGCAATACAAATCCAAACAGCAATGCCACATTAAATGTATTTTGACAATGCGTAAGAACAGAAATATAAGGTACTTAAATTACGTATTGTCTGTAATTGTTTGAAAAGAAACCTTAAGACACAAGAGAGGATATATGTTCTTACAACACAGTACAAGGGTAATTTAACCCATAGCTGCAAACTAATGCAGCTCTGATCTTATTTAAATTCGGTATTTTAGTAACATCCGAAAAGTGGCTAAACCAGCTCAGAAACATATATAAAGAAAACAAATTTAGTACCATTATAGCTTATATATGAGGCAGTGAAGTTAGTGTGGGGATATTTTGACGCATTTGCACTTTGTCATAGAAGAAAATAAGTGATAAAATATATTGACAAGTTAAAACATGGAAATAAAATGTTTTATACTGTAGTATTGAATAAATAGAGAAAGACTCACTGTCATTTTGTCTTGAAAACCAATAGCAAGGGCCCAAAGATTTTATTAGATAGGTACGAGAGAACCGAGATCCAAACAGGTCAATACACTTGGAGTTTCATTGCAATGATCGTTTCTTTTCAAATCATGACAATCTTTTTCTTCTTTACCTCTAATCCGTGTGAAGAACAAGACAGGCAGTGTACGTATGGGACGTTCGCGTAGCATTCCACTCGAAGAGAGCGCTTTTATGGCGAGTTTATATCGCCCGCTACAATAAAATGTACTCAGTGTACTTGTGTAAAGTGTCCGATATTTTTGTCCGATTTTGAACCAAATTTGGAATTCCTCGACGGATTTTCGCGGAAGTCCCCAAATTCACATAAATCTGCCCAATGGGAGTCGCGCTGATATATTCGGACAAACGGACAGATGAACGGACGGACGACGGAGGGTCTAACAGTCTGATACAATTTCCATGAAGAGAGCGCTTTTATGGCGACTTACTGACGCCGGCAACAATGAAACATACTTAGATTTTCGTGCAAAGTGTCCGATATTTTTGTTCGATTTTAGCAATATTTGGAATCCTAGACAGATTTTCATAAAAGCCCTCAATCTCAAATTTCACGGAAATCCTTTCTAGTGGGAGCCGCGCTGATACATGCAGACAGACAGACGGACAGATAGACGGACATGACGAAGGCAATTGACGCTTGTCGCGAATATGCGAACGCGTCTAAGAAACATGTAACTCAACTAACAATCCTCACTTTTGGCCTTAAGAACTGGCTATTATATACACATATACATTATGTAGCCAACTGACGTTAGGATAAAACTTAAAGCAGAAACTGCAGTACGCTGTAGAGAACATGTTTTATGTCCAGTAACAGTACGGACCAAAAGATGTTTTTTGAAGTCCGTAGGGTTAAAATTGAAAGTGAGAAAAAATAGCTTGACATTATCAGTAGATTTACGTCTATCATTTTATTAAGATTCGTTGAAACCTGTTACACCCTTGTAACTGAGTAGAATGTCAGAAGGACTTTTCAGGAAATACCGACTAATTTAATATTATTTGGTGAAAGAATGTTACAAAGTGTGTTCATGAAACGAGTTCGTATAGAAAGTGCAAAATTAGCGGGCGTATTAAAATATAATTGATACAATTTCAATATGATTTTTTGTATAATTTTAAGGCGCCTGTAAATTGCTTGGGTAGACTGTGCTTTTTGCATAATATTGATTTCTCAATTGACTTCAACTTTATTACTTTTTGATGATTTATGAAGTATCTTTGCGTCTCACAAGAAAATAAAGGTTATGAAATTTTACCGCTGTTGTGGATATATAAAAAAATGTTATCGTTATTAATATCTGCCCTTTTTGTGTAAACAGTTACGTGGAAATTGAGATGTAGGAGTATTTACGCCTTCTATACATAATGTAGACATATACTCAAGTAGTGTACTATGTTTAGGCTTGTAGACTGAATCTAAATTAGTCGCTTTCCTAATAAACATGTATAAAATAGCTTTTAGTAGGCCTATATACAGCACTTATAACTAGCATCTGGTGTTGTTTGCATTGCCAACATTTCAACTAAATTGTCTTAATCATGTATTAAAATCAGACAAGTCTTAGAGTAAATTAATGTCCGGACAGTTAAGCTTCCTGATAGCTTACTTCAGCTAGAGATTTGTGCATAATATGCCATATCTTATATTACATAATATTGTTCTTACAATAAAATGTTTGAATTATGCCGTTAGCCAATACTAAAAGTATTTTAAATTTTACAGAAATGAGTAACACATATACGAAGTTAAACAAGTTCCTTTAATGAATTCTTGTTTATTTTTAAATTCCGTTTCTTCTCTCAAGATTTATTCTGTATTAAAAAATTCAGGCGAAGATGCTAAATGGAAAATAATTTTACTGTTTTGTACAAGTTTCTCATTAGATCTGCTGACATGAAAGTAAAAAAGCACTATCATACACTTGTACCAAATAAACACACTCTGTTCTATAAAAATAACCTAACATTAAAAGAAATAACCTACAAATCGCAACTAAATATTCACATTTATAGATTTCCTGTTATGTTTAACTGTTGTTAGATTTATGTTAGTATATATTGATTTTGTGCATGAGAATGTAACAAATATGTGGAAACTTTGTCCTGAAAATAAAAAATTACAGAGTCCAAACTCTCACATTTACTGTGGATCTCTTCAACGTAATTTCTAAGATTTCCAGAGAAATGCTGAGAAAATTATTTTGTTATTACGCAGATTTTAATTGCCTTTTATGGACTGTGGAAAATAGTGATCAAATGCACATGCACTAGTATTACTTCTTCCAAAACTTTCATCATTAGTATTACTGACAATGATATGGGACAATTTCAAAATTGTGTTTACACAGAAATGTGAGGGTTAAGAACAGTAATTTTGCAGGATACTTGGAAACATGTCTTGACTGAGTTGTTATAAATACTGAGCTTTTTATAAATGTATGTGTTATAACAATAATTCGACTTCTTCCTTCTATGGTGTTTGCACTTTTACTTGTATTCTCATTGATATTGACGTTTCTGCACATTGTATATTTTTATCTGTTGTCTTGCTTCTAATACAGGTTGAGAGTGATAAGCAGCATTTCGTACTGTACTTTAAATATGTTTACTAATCTTTTATTTATGCTTTTAATTTCAGCAAAATATTATTTAAGACTTAACTCTTGATTTCTCTGTTAGCTTAAGCAACATGTGTTAGCTGTTGTGAAACAGCCTAAGCTTTGTTGTTAATGTACTGAAATTTATTCCAGTATAGATGGTTAATGACCAGAGAGCAGCGTAATGCATATTTATTTTATTTACAGCTGCAAATATGAGTACTGATAATTTCTTCTGCCCTCGTTACTTTTTTACCTCCAAGTATTGACTAAGATAGTTTCGTATTTAAAATGTAGGAGCCAAAACGGGAACTGTCTCACCAAAGTAAAAACTGGTGACATCGTCAATTAGACTGTGGTATCTGCAATACGATGTTCGCAACGCCACACATATATTACCACAAATTAGAATTACAATCATTGTTTTAACGATCAACTAGAATACTTTTAGAACACAGCTATGTTGTGGAATGTGACACGGTGCATTCTGGTAGATACATAACTCACTGTGCCACAGGTACATGTATACCAGACTATACGGCGTCACATTTACGAATACTATTCTCTTCGTAGTTGTCGCCGCCAGAAGCTCAAATCTCGCTTATAATATTCTCTTCATTCTTATCTCACATCCATCAATATCAAACTGTGATAAACTTGTACAATATCTGATCGTAGAAGGGTCATATTAATTACAAATTGCAATTATTACCTGTTGGTATTAATACACTAAAAATTATCTACAGCAGTGTGTGTCATTAAATGGTGCCTGTGTATTTTCCTTAAAACAATTCTGTGATTTTATTAAAAAGCGGAATATGTTTGAGATACAGAATGCCCCCCCCCCCGCCCCACTAAAGGACTACGTATCAGGAGCATGTTCTAGACGTCATTTGAAAAAAGAAGTGTCCTAAAATTATGCTATACCCCATAGTCTCTCTCTACATCGTTGTAGAGTTACGCGAGCAGGAAGTTAGACGTAGTGACGTGTTTGTGTAGCGAGCAGGCATCGCCGTCAGCCGAGTGCTAGTGTAGCGAGCAGGCATCGCCGTCAGCCGAGTGCTAGTGTAGCGAGCAGGCATCGCCGTCGGCCGAGTGCTAGTTAGGTAGCGAGCAGGCATCGCCGTTGGCCGAGTGCTAGTGTAGCGAGCAGGCATCGCCATTGGCCGAGTGCTAGTGTAGCGAGCAGAATGGCATGAGGGGGTGCTCCACACTTTCGGCAGGGATGCCACGGAGTTATTGGGCGCAAATTATTAAGAAATATTGATAGGAAGACGTGAACTGATGGCACGGCTAGCTTGATCGCCCGATAAATTCGCCAGACTTCTTCCCACAGTGATAAGCCATAAATAAGACACCTGATGGCATAAGAAACGAAATGTGACACATTAAGCGGGAACATTCACTGGAACCACATCTGACAGCAATCACTTAAGTTACCAGGATGTAATTAGAAACTCTTTAGTTTAGTTGTAAACTCGGATTTACTGATAGAAGTTAAATTATAAATGTATTCTCTGTTCATTGCTGCAATACACTAGCGTTCATCTCGATAACGGTATAGAATGGACCTGCGGGTCGTTGGATTCCTTCCATCCCATGCTCCGGAATTTTGGTCAAGCCGTGTCGGAATGTTTTGTACGTACATCACACCATTGTAGGAGGCCTGTTGAAACTCTTACTGGTGTATGTGTCGAGACCGGCCGACGAATGAGGCCATTTGCAGACAATGAAGCTACATCCCATGGGAGTGAATAACGTACGAAATTAATATGAGTAATACGTCTTCGATTTTTTTGGAACAGAATATTATAACTGAGAAAGAGATGCGAAGAAATGTGCTATACTTATTAGTCGTTACACTACCCCATATAAGGCTATAGTTTTATCAAAATTTAATCTTTGACAGTAAGAGACATATTTTTGTAGCTGAGTGATTACTAACCGCATTGAAGGAAGTCTGTAATTTTACTGGAAGTTGATAAAATACCCGTAACATCTTGTCTTTGACCTTTCAACAGAGAATTTTGGCCGTTAAAGCAAAAGTTCTATTACCATACATTTATTGTGTGACAGGTATGGGATACAGAATTTACTTGGAATTGCGTTGTCGAGGTTTATACTGGAATGACACCAACAGGATTAATCGTTTTTCTGATTTTGCAGTGTCTAAATTTCCACAAATGTTGCAAGAAAGTGAATTAAAATTATATTAACACACAGACATATTTATGTATTTTTATTTATTTTTATATTCGTATGTATTATTGCCTACTCTCACATTCTAATAATCTGACATTCAGTACTTTTAAAGATTCTCCTCCTGCTATATATTTGCGTTACGAAAATCCTGAAAATTAGTGCTGTAAATCTGTCTGTAAAGAGCCTTGCTCTATGTGAGATTTGAGACTTCTCAAGGCGCTGGGATGTGACCCTGTGTAGCCCGGTAGATACCTACTAACTTTCTGAGGAACGGTGGTACTTAACTCCCAGGCTATAAGGCATCACATCCCAGAATACAGCTACTGCCTTGCTATATGTTACGGATTTCTGCATAAAATTAAACCTTTATACAGAGGAACACCTAATATCTACCTGCTCTGTTGTTATTAGGTGTTGTGTTGATCAGAATAATTTTTCACATATCTTGTCATGATTAAATGTGTTTATGACCGTATTATTCTATGATTTGGTTAATAGATAGCATCTTCAAACAGTAAAGGGCACTTCTGTCTCCTTACGACACATTCACAAAATGACACACACTAATTAAAATTTTCACTTCTTTTGTCTGAACCATCTCTTTCAAAGTAACTCATAACACAGCCGGTTTAGGTTCTTTTCTTAATATAGGCGATGAGGCGCCGGTGCCAGCCGATGGCATCAAACCCACATTCACCGAAAGACCAGTGATACGACAGACTGATGATGGCGGGAATGTGTCGTTTGAGTGTCGACTTGTTGGTGACCCCAAGCCAACAGTTACATGGTTAGTGTTTATATAAATATTACCAGTGCTTACTTTTAGAATAAGTTACGCTCTGTGTTTGTGTAGTTCTTATCAATGCCTAATTGCTAAAGTAATTCCATTATACCACTGTTATCGTTAACTTAAGTCTAAATTTGAAATGCTGATAGGTTAGAACGTCGATTTGGGTCAAAATATGCATTCAAAACAGAAAATGTGAAACTCAAATCCTGATGGTGGTCCATCTTATAAATTAAGCTCTGATTATGAAGCATAGTCATTATATCTGTTCATGATTCTTAATTACTTAAAATATGTAGTTAAGCAGGTTAAGTAGGTAACGAAGTCGATGAATCGGAAAACGACTTCTTCAGTGCTACGCATTTTCATTCTGTGATAACATCATTCGCAGGCTCTTAACCCTTTATTACGTAATGCCTTTTCAACATTAATTTATAAATAAATAATTTGTGAGAGGAAATAATAGAATTGCCATAGGTGTATTTTCGAGTGAATATAAATTAAATGTTGTGCAAATTTAATAGTATTCATCTCTTTCCTTGTGACTGTAATTAATTATATATGCCATAAAATGCATGTACAATATGTAAAATATTACACGTTATATTTATACATATACTTTTCTACATATTTCGACGAGTGTTCGCCATCTTCAGGGAGGCGATGGCACAAAGTAATTTATACACACAGAAGTTAAAACGTAAATTACATACACTGCATAAAAAAGAAGTATTAGCAGATATAGGCGTAACAATAGAAATATTATGCTGTTTACATATTCACGGTTAACAATTGTTTTAATATGTCGTTATTTACAATGTATGTATGCACGCGTATTCATTTTTATTCCTGAGACAAAAATCCAGCTAAATCCGAGATGGACTGGGAGGCTTTCAATACAGGAACTGTATTCCACATACCCGCTTATTTGTTGCACTTGAGATTCTGTTTGTACGACTTTTCGCGTAAGGTATCTCAGACAGATCCCCATAAATAGGCACTGAAGATAACAAGCAAAACAAACTTTCCGCAGCACATTGAACTCAGGTGGGTTATGCAAACGCAGCTACACACATGGGCGGAGTACCGCAAAGTTGCAATTATACCTGTGAATCTGAGTAAATTACTTTCAGTAAGGGAAATAACATTGATTGTCAAGTGAGAGTTTGGAAAGGTGGCCGGAATGAAATCATGTACTGGGCCTTTTTATTCCTATATTTCCAAGTTTTATTGTGTTTACGTTTTACAAAATATTATCACCGATGCTATGAATACTCGTACACTAAAAATCATTAATTTGTCTTGTGTTAGAAGGTAATTTTAGTTCATAGTGTGTTTGTCTTTTATACGTGTTTTCGTAACCTTGTATAACATATTGCGGCCTCTCGGAAAGGTAAGTTTCTGCAGTATTAAGTATATTCTGAATGTAGAATTGAAGTTAGATTTACGTGTAGCCAAAGGCACAAGGAAAATATTCACCAGAGCCCAATGTGAGTAATACGGATCTAAAACTTTAAAATACCGAGTAGTTGCCCTAAAATAATCAAATTTTCATAAAGGAAACTCTGTTTTATATTTCTTATAAACAGCAGTTGTTAATTTTTATCTAAGTGTCACTTCCTATCCATTTTCTGGAAAGGTACCATGGAGGAAAAGTACTAAAGGAAACCGGACGCTACCGCATGTCCCTGGAACAGGACCAGTTGTACTACCTGGCGAGGTTAGAGATCAGTTCTGTGGAAACTTCAGACGGTGGTGACTACAAGGCTGTGGCCAAAAACAAGCATGGAGAAAGCACGGCGTCTATAAATCTGAATTTTGAAGGTGGTGGAAAACCAAAGTAAGATATTCCATGTGAAATACACTTGTCATTTTTCTCCAGGAAATGGACACATTTTAATCCCCGTGAGGAAGAATGAAAATTTTGCGAGTTCCTGACGATATTATTATACCTTTGTAAATTGGTAGACGTGTGTACTTACATGTCATTGTTTCTCGAAAAACAGAATTAAACATTTATTGAAGTTTTATTTGAAAACATTTCATATTTTTGTAACAAGTAAATGTTAACATCGTCGTATCTCTGCCCTTCTACACACGTACATCAGCGACGCATATGGTGAAATTATGGTGACATATTTTGGTACTAGCCGATCGCGGTGGCCGCTCCGTTTAAGACGTGAGTCTGCGGCCGCTCCCTTGCTGGGATTGCGGGTTCCAATCCCGCCGGGGCATGGATGTCTGTCTCTTGTGAATGTTGTGTGTTGTCAGGTCTCTGTCTCTGCGACGGGCCTTTCCCTCGTCCAGAGGAGTCCTACCGAGTGTGGTGTGTCTAATTTTGTGTGATCTAGTAACGTCAGCAATGAGGCGGCCTAGTCCCGAGTAGGGCTGTTGCGCCACAAAAAGATGTTGGTGCTTGGAGAAACCACAGATGTTTAAAATCAAGGAGCCACTAGGCACGACATTTCATCGTGGCGTCTAAAGTTCGTTACATATTGAATGCATCGGAGGTCTGTAGGAAGCTTAGAGGTTTGACATAACTATTGTCTTTGCAATACATTTTTGTCAGGTGAATGTTGTATAGCTGTGTTCAGTCATGAAATAACCACAGAAGCTCTAGAAAGATATGTGCTTGCAGTAACCACAATATTTAACGTTTATCTTGATAATGCCTGCTCAGGCATGTGCTTATCGTATAGGAGACGACAATATAGCCGACTTATTCATTCATTCTGTAGTCTGTCTTACGACAGGTCCGTAGCCTCTTCCAAAGCGAGTTCTCCACAGGGTGCGATCTAGTGCTTCCTCTTTCAATTTCCAGTATCTTTTCTTTTCCTTAAGGTCATCCAGTAGCTGCTTACGTCTTCTCCCTCGTCGTCCCGTCATTTCTATCCTTCCTTCTAACTTTCCTTCAATCACGTGTTTCAGAAGACAGTTTCTACGCAAGATGTGACCAATCCAGTTAGCCTTTCTTCTTTTTATTGTATGTAGTATATTCCTCTCCTCCTTGACTCTGTGTAATACTTCTTCTTTTCTCACACGATCGGTCCAACTGATCTTCTCCATTCTTCTCCAGCACCACATTTCAAAACTTTCCAGATACTTCTGATCTACTTTCCGGAGTGTCCACGTTTCAGCACCATATAAAGCTATGCTCCAAATGTAGCACTTTACTAGTTTCTTCCTTAAATTTAATTCCAGTTTGCTGGTGAAAAGATTTTTCTTCTTGTTGAATGCTGTTTTTGCCATGGCAATTCTGGATTTAATTTCACGTGTACACCTTGCATCACTTGTTATCATGCTACCCAAATAATTGAAATATTCCACATTCTCCAATTGTTTTTGATCTATCATAATTTTCATTGGGGATGGTTGCCTTGAGATTTCCTCCGGAATGTTTTGTCTCCAGAGGAAGCATCTCGCATTTGGCATTTGTCTCTGTTTCTGGAAGAGACTATCCAGGAAAAGTAATAATGTGGTAGTTTTTCCATTTGCTTTCCACATCGCAGTACAGCAGCCGTTCAGACCACTCTGGTCACGCCTGTTGCTACACGATCATGAACCATCTCGAGCATCATTTGCTCTGTGCTTCATGTCGCTACTGATGTCGCTGCTTCCGGCATCAGGGGAGTTTTTATTCGGTTTCCCATCTCCTAGGCATCTCTCTTCGTCTGGTTCCTACCCTTTTGATCTGTCCGGCTTGGGAGACCCTACTGGTAGCAATGCTACCGCCGGCTTAGCTCTCAGGGTCACTGGAACTCACAAGCCCCTCTACCACGGCAAGGTGAAGATACCAACAATATTTAACGTTTATCTTGATAATGCCTGCTCAGGCATGTGCTTATCGTATAGGAGACGACAATATAGCCGACTTATACCTGTTAACTAATATAACAGACAGTAATTTCGCAGTAAACAAAATTCGTGGTTCTAAACCTGCACGGAATTACATTAAATTCTTATAGGCGTCTTTATATAAGATCTGCACTAAAATTTTAATTAACTTAACTGCAGTTATTAAAAATGAGGCAAGTATTCACGCTGCCACAATTGAATTTGTCTTCTGCCACCAAAATTTACCAAGTTCGTTACGGTTATTAAGTTTTAGAATAGTTACACAATGACAAATTGAGTCTAACATTCACAGTGCTTGATTTCATGTATGAAACATATATTTACGTTGAGTCAGTTGAAATACTTCCAAATTAGATTCTCAAATTTACGATGGAAAATTTATATGAGTGTGGTACATCTGTTGTCCAACAGGTGAACTAAGTTATTTCAACTTTCCCGTAAGACTTTCCAAAGGATTATGCTGAAGTCGGTCTGATTTATTCCAATTGGTGTCTCACTAAATTTTTAGTACGTTATTTAACAACGCTGTCAGTTGCTAAGATTGTACAGCGCCCATGATAAATGAATATACGAGTGCGGAGCATTGGTCATGTGGTACTGACAGGGGAAAACCAAAGTACTCGGACAAAAACCTAAAAAAACCACATAGTCTGGCCTGAGACTGAACTCGTGTCTTCGCTGTGAGACAAAGGCTACACTACCGATTTCCGTAAGCTACTTTTGCGCGTAATGAGAAACAAAAGTAAATATTTGATTCGTAATTCTTAGGCGTTCGCGACTGGCATACATTGCTTTGGATCAGCTTTCTTGATTATGCGTATAAATAAAAGGGGATCGCAAACATAATGTTTGCCGAAATGTCGGAAAATCTTCTTTCCTTTGCGTGGAATAATCATGAAAGCCGGCCCAATTTAACGCAGTTTTTAATCTGTCATTTATTTAAAAAACACGACAGTTTAAAAGTTAATTTGGTTTTAAACCCAGGATGGGGTTCCAGAATACCCCAAAAAATTATTCACGGCGCTCACTATAGTGGTGTGTGTATGTCACCTTGTTATGTGTTTGCGTAGGATTCCAGATGGCAAAGCACCACGTTTTCCGAAGAAACCAACAATAAAACAGGAGGGCGATATACTTGTGATGGAGTGTGTTTTGGAAGCCAATCCTGTACCTGAGATTACATGGTACCAGGGTACGAAGGTCATTTCAGATAGCAACCGCGTTCGTATGTCAAGGAAAGCTACTGGCAAGGACTCGTACCTGCTGACACTGGAAATATCAAACCCTACCAAAGAAGATGGCGGAAATTACAGATGTAACGCCTTCAATAATTTTGGGGAGAGCAATGCCAATATTGCACTAAATTTTCAAGGTTGCTTAATTAGTGATAGGGAGGAACAAACTGGTAAATATACAAACTGATGATAGTTGATGTTACGTGTGTGGTTCCCAGAGTGTTCTGTTTTGTGTTTTTTCCTGCCATTACAGAAATTGTTATGTGTAGTACGAGCTGTCGTTGTTCCACGTTTTAACTTGGTATCATATATGAAGTTGCTAAACTGTGTCAACACGAAGCCTGCCTGTTTTATAATGTCCTTCCTCTTCAGCTTGCAGTTGTTATTTTCCTCCACATTCCTCGTGGACTGCAGAATGAAGGACAGCCAAGCAGCCTCATAGCATGACAACACGCACCTTATGTATCCCAGTAAAAGAAAACGCAGCCATTTCTTTCTTTCTTTAGACGTGCAAAGGAATTTCCTTTTTTGATCCTGTTTATGTGTTTTGTATAAAACTGTGGACTATTTTGTATTAATAGGCTATTTTATATTGCAGGCTTTTGTATATTTCAGGAAGCAGCGGAGACTTATTTTACTCTAAATTACCTATTGTTTTTTTATAATCTTCGTTGGAAAAATAATCTTGCCTCTTTCGCCTTATTTCAGGTGGCGATGATGCAGCTGGATTTGCACCATCTTTTGTCGAGAAGCCGAGAATTATTCCAAATGACACGGGAACACTTATAACGATGAGATGCAAATGCAAAGCGAAACCAAAACCTGTAGTAACCTGGTACCGAGGTACCACATTAGTCAAAGAAACATCCAAGATTAAAATAAGAACGATTGATAAAGAAGAAGAAGACACTTACGAGTTACTGCTGGAAATAAAGGTGAGGTTTCGCTTGGCAGTGTATTCGAGTTTGTACTGAAAGAAATCAAAGATAGCTGTTTAAAAATTCTGTGCACATTTTGTTAGGAGTACATGGAAACAAGGGTATGAGGAGAGGTTTACTGGCAAAGAAGTGTCTAGTGCGGATTGGGGAATGAGCGTATTGGAAAACGAACTTGTACAACTAGCACAAATCTTAGGTACACGGGGAATATTTATTTGGAGTTAAGTGTGAGAAACATAAAAAATTGGAATTTGGAAAGAAGGTTACGTAATAAAAATTATATAATATGAAGTTAGAATAAGAATTTTGTAGATTGAAATATTTGAGTACTCCACTCTGCAACAACCTGGTGTTACACGAGTGACAACCTGTGCACGTGTAATGCAGACAACTAAATAAATAAACAACAGACGAACTTAATGTAGCAGATGCAAATAACCGCTCAGCTAGTGAAGAAGGTACCGCATTTTATGGAACATAAAGGCTGCTTATTATCTGCACCTGCAACTGTTTCCTGCTTTAAGCCAGATATGTCATTTCCGTAGCATGACACCCTATTTCTTTATCATTTATTTAACATCTGTTCTAATATTATCTTAATTACGCTTATAGCTTCCCAATGATCTCTTTCCTTCGGGTTTTGTATGAACTACTCTAAGCCCCATATCTTCTATTCAAATTATCTCCCTGTTAATTGGGTCCTTTGTCACCATGGCATGACGCTCCTCAGGTAGCGGACTTAGGAGACGGCCTAAAGATTAGGAGGATAGCTGCGAATATATTGACTAATTAGTGGCGGGAAGCCGAAAAACAGTGGTCTTCTAGCTTGGGTGGTTGGGGGGGGGGGGGTTGAGGGCTAACCTCCTTTCACTGTAAAAAACTGTCGTGTTATGAAATGGGTTTCAATAATCTGTGTAACATATCGTTAACAAAATCATGCAATTCATGCTACAAATTTCGCGCTTGTCAGCAACAATTTCTAAAGTGATAAGGCAATGACAAGTGTATAATAATGGGTAGTGTCGGGGTCATACAGGTTATGTTTTACCAAGTCTGGGATGAAGTTGTTTCAGAGCTGCCACTTAAATTTGCTTTGTATTTTTAGGACCCAGCGGGATCAGACGGAGGAATGTACAGATGCAATGTCAAGAATGACTTCGGGGAGAGTAATGCTAACCTCAACCTGATATCGAGGCTGAACCAGAGCCTGAAGGCGATGGACCAACTTTCGTCGAGAAACCTCGAATAGTTTCGGAGATGAATGGGAAACTTGTCATTATGACCTGCAAAGTAAAAGCCAATCCTAAACCAACGATAGTTTGGTACCAAGCGGGGAAGGTAGTAAAGGAGTCTTCGAAAGTATCCATGTCTATAGACCAAAAAGATGACGTCTATTCCATTAGACTGGAACTGAAGGTAAGTCTATTTTCACTGCGTGTACCTTAACATTTGTCATGCTTCGGATGGTATTAATTGCTTCGAAACACTGTTATTTCTTATCTAAACATGTGTGGTCATTATTTTCGGAGAAAATAATTGTAACTTCCATATCTCTTGACATTTATCGGGTTTTCGTCAGCGAAATATATGAACTCCACACATGCAAAAGAAGGCATATGTTTTATAAGTTAAACGAAGTATTAAAGTTAAGGTTATTTGCCTTGTATTGGTTTATACGTATGTGTACAGCTGCTTGAGAAAACTGAGTCACTGATATATTAAAGAAAATTTATTTAATAATGAAAGGGCCATATATATGTGGAATGTCCATTGTCCAGCAATAACTGTACATTTTGAGTGGGACGAGAATGTAATAGAAATACCTCGTTAATTTTCGGATGAGAATAAATATTTGAAAAGCCAAGTAATTTAAAGTAAAATGACATAAACTAAGCGAGAAAAATGTTATATACGTTATAGGTCTTACATCCAGCATTTACAAAATTGGAAGGCCAAGTTCCCCATGGGGCCGTGAAGTTCCTCCGATTGCCGAACAAAAATGGGGTTATAACAAAAATTCTGAATGAATTTTAATCATAAAATTCACTTTAAATTACAAACGAAGATTTAATAGAAAGAGAATTTAATAGGCACCATCAAGGTGCATTAGTAATTTTTAAAATTGCCATATCATATTTAAAGTCACTTTTGTGCGCTGAGGTCTCAAGATTCTTTATTCACACCAAGCGAGCCTCAGATTACAGGAGTCTGGGGGTCGCTTCTCTAAAGAGAAAAGTGCGAGCCTATTATAAGGAGAAGCAATTAATATCAGTGTATCTTAAACATGAATGAAATTTAATACCCAGGATTTTAACGTAACAAAATTAGGGCACATATAATATCTTGTTGAACTTCAAGGAATTGGATGGAACTACCAAATAAATTATGCGTTCTGTATTTTTAGGATCCCGGGCAAGAAGACTCAGGATTGTATAAATGCAACATCAAGAATTCACTTGGCGAATTAAATGCGAACCTCACACTCAATATCGAAAGTAAGTTGATTGTATTCATTGCCTACTTCTTTGCGCGGCAAATGGCATTTGAAGTGTATTGCGGGAATGAGGATTGAATTTTGGCCTTTTATTTTTTTGCATTATAGGCGACTTTTACATCAAAGTATGTATTGTTTTCAGCAAGTCTAATGACAGAGATACACGCAGATGTATTAATTGTCATGCATTATTTATTTCTTTTAACCCGCTCTGTCTAATCTTAATGTTGTAATTACATACTTTAGGATGATTATAAATTATTACTCACCAGGCAACCCATAGAAGCCGGTGGAGCTTCTCAACTTGCAAACCAAACAAATAAAAGCCACTTAATTATGAACATGTAACCTGCTTTATAATATCATTTTATCTCCTGTCTCTACAGACACGCATATCAATTTTTTTGTACAAATTAAATGCTCCAGTTAGAACTAATGGTGAACTTCCAAAAGGCAAAATTTATTTTCCTGAGAATTTGCCAAGACATTCTAATTAAGAAGGAAATTAAGAAGCAACTGTATACTCTTGAATTTTCCCACAATACTCCATATTTGGAGCAGAAACTGTATGTTATTTTGTGCTTTAATTCTTTTATTATGATTTATTTCATTCTGAAATACATACAGCAGTTTGAACTCATAGACAGACTTTTTGGGCCTTTTCCTTCGTATGTATTGAAATACGACAATACACTACGTTTCGGGAACAGATTCAGTCCCTGTATTGGCGCCTATTTCTTCTACGTAGTAAAACAACCGCGCCTGCAGTATGATTATTTACACTGTAATTAACCGGAATTAACGTAAATTAGTAAATTTACTAAGTTCGACGTTAATCTAGGTTTAATTACAGTGTAAATAATCATCATGCAGGGACAGTTGTTTTGGAAGAAGTAAGCATGAAGACGGGGATTGAACCCTGTTCCCGAAACGTAGCGTATATCGTATTTCAATACATACGACGCAGAAGGCCTAAAACGTCTTTGAGTTAAAATATCATACACCATGTGCAAAATCCTATAAAAAAAGCAATACAGAAGTTTTGCAATATCCTTTGTACATTTTTGAATTGCTGCCAAAGACCGATGCTGATGCGTAAAATATTACGAAAATTAGTGAGGATCACAAAATATTCGAGGATATGCTGTTTAAAATCAAAACAACAAATACCTTCATAAAGACGAATATAATAAAAATATTAAATGTAAAATTGTCTCTGTGCTAATACAACCACTATGCCGTGACGGCATAATGGGAAGTGGAGGTATAGCTACATGCATTCTTTATCTCGGCACCGAATAGAAGTGAGTGTTCAGCTTCATGTATCGGTGCTTTGGCCCTGGGAAAAGAACTCCTCCAGTATCCAATGAATAGAAGGCTCCATGGGCGTCGGATCCGTTCTGGACTTTGGAGACTAGAGAAATGCTTGCCCAAGTCGGGAATTGAAAGGAGACTCCCCTTTCTCCGTCCTCCGTCCATAGTTTAATCATTATACCGACAAACTAAGCTATCCCAACTTCTACACGGCTATAATAAGGCAGACAATAAGGCAAAATAAGTTACTTATCATAATAACAATATTACATGCTATTAATTTTCTTACTTGTGCAGTACTGAATACATCTGAATGAATGATGTCTGTAATGTTTCAGTTATACCTGTGATTAAAGAAAAACCGAAAGTGATAAAGATCACCAAGAAGAGGACTGTGATTGTGGAATGCAATGTAGTATCTAAGTTCGCTCCACAGTGCACTTGGTTCAAGGAGTCCACAGCTGTCCGCGAGGATTCGAGACACACAGTTCGTGTCGAACAAGTTAAAGAAGTAAGTTCTGAGAACTATGCCTAATTATTTGTAGGTGCTGATCAGTTATGAAGTGAGATATATCTATCAGTGGGCCAGTTTTAGACGTGTAAGAGTAACTGTATCACCCCCGGACGAAATTATTTCATTATCAGTTCTAATATTATGAACACTTTACATAACCCTGTGTTCTTATACTTTAGAAGAGGAAATGAAATGTATGAAGTCAGCTTTGAGAGATATTAATTAAACAATGTGCTTTCATTACTGTCGATCGCAATGGCCATGCGCTGTAAGTCGTGTACTTCCTTCTACCGCTCGAAAACGGGGATCTTGGGTTTGAATTCCGCTTGGGGCATGGATGTATGTATGCGGCTTTTGTTTGCGTAGTATGTGTAGGTAGTGATCATGTGACGGACTAATGCCCTGTCCAAGGTGTCCTACCAAATGTCCGGAGGCTCTGGATTGTATTGACTTGTACAGCCATACAAGACTTTTATCGTTACTTAACCAGAAAACTTCGTCTTTCAGGGAGAATTTGCTGTGAAACTAGAAATTGAGTCAGTAACTCAGGCTGACAAAGGTTCATACAAACTGGTGGCAAAGAACGAGAAGGGAGAAGCCGCATCTCAGACAGTTGAAGTGACTGAAATTCCAGAAGAGGAAGAAGTGAAGAAGGGCAACAAACCAGAATTTTCTCAGGGTCTAACATCTGTGGTAAGTACATGCAGTCAGGTTCACATGAATGAGTGCCCCAGCTTTTTTCGAATACGGCACTTAAGTTGCTAGAGTCACATGAGTGTATGTAAGTTAAGTTACAGTTTGGATATGTTCGCATATCTTATGCTGAAAGTACGTTAATATTAAGGAAAAAAAGTTAATGGAAAAAATATAGGAAGGAAATACGTTAGTTTAAAAGAAAACTCATAGCCTATTTATGTAGTACGGGAAGTAATAAATTCATGCAACGTATGCGATTGCATGCTGCAGCTGACCCACAAATCATTCAGTAGTTCTGTCTTGAAAATTGCTGATCTTTTCCTTTAACCCCTTTATAAAATAACATGTCCTACACATGTACTCATCCGGGACTGAAGTATTTATTTTATGATATCGAGGTGATCAGTTTACATAACATAAACTTAAACGACATGACTGATATAGTGGGCGACTATTGGTCATGTCAATATATCACACAGTGACGTCAGAAAAAAACGGGGAATTTCTTGGCTAGCTGAGTAATTATTTAGCTTCTGCTAAATAATTACTACTTAATTAGCTACTTAATATCTACTTATTGTGCATTTAATGACACTGTCAGTAGCTGAGGTTATATGCCGACGAATGGTAAAATAATTAGTGAATAATGAGTTGTAAAGACTGTGGAAGGAAGTGGGCATAACAAATTTGAGATCCTGTCCACAACTTCACCTGGAGCGACTGGGAAAAACTGAGAAAATCCTTAGTCAGTGTAGCCGATTTTTCGATCGACATTTGAATGCATGACTTCCCTTACATGGAGCAGGAATGCTGACCACCAGACAGCGAAGTTCGGTCACTTAGGTAATAACTTTGTACTCGTCTTTTGTGTTACCATATCATAATGTCCCAATCTCTTACCAGCCTAGGAGAGTAGTCGTTATAGTGACTAGACTACGGGCTAGGCGCTTCGGATTCGGATACCGGCAGGGGCAAAATATTTTTCTCGTCTCCGAAACGTTCAGACCCGCTCTGGGCCCCACCGAGCCTCTTATTCAGTGGGTACCGGAAGCTGTTTCCCCAGTAGTAAAGCGACCGAGGCGTGAGGCTGACCACTCACTGCCATCTAGTGCCGAGGTTAAGAATGAGTGGAGCTATACCTCCACTCCTCCTGTATACCTTCATGGCGTCTGTAGGGAAAACTTTATCTGCCAGCCGTTCAACATGAGAAATGCCTAAAATTTATCATGCAAAATTTCCCCTTGGCGTCTTACGTCTACTGTATGGCAAGCTGCCCGAAATGATTTACAGGGTTGGTAAAACCAAAGCAAAGAGAGATCGTCTAGACCCAGATATAGAGACTCAGGGACGTGCGTACAAATTTGACTACCCAATAGAAGAAATGTTCACTCAGGAAATTACGAGTATTTCACGAATCAAATGATTTTAAAACAGTGTGTTGATAAATGGCTGCATCTTCTCGGCAGCATGCATATTCATTCCTGCATATGCATATTCACTCCTACATATGCATATGCATTTATGTAGACAGTTGACATATGAGCTTATGAACGCCACACATTCGTGCATGCTCTCTGGAGTAATTCATACTGAACGGGTATCACCCGTTTTTTAGGCGCGTTCGCGAATGTGCGAAAAGCGACTATTAGCTTCATCATGTCCGTCCTTCCGTCCGCATGGACGGATGCGCCCAAAGAACTTCTAATATGCTGTTATCGCCGGATACAAATTTGTTCAATGGAATAAACAAAAAACCGTAGGTTGTTTCTCGATTTTACCTGATGAGAGAAATAGAGACAGCTTTCGAAAGGTTGTATGTTCTAATTAAGAGAAGACGATGGAAAAAGTCCCAGCTATGTGTCATCTCAGTAAAAGGTAAAGTTGTCCCTATACACGCCAAGGAGACATATAGGGGGATTGGAGGCATAGCTTCAATCATTCTCAAACTCGGCAATACATGGAGGTGAGTGGTCAGTTTTACGCTGAGGCCGTTTTTTCCCAAGGAAAGAGCTCCCGGTACCCACTGATTAAGAGGCTTCGTGGGTCCCAGAGCCGAGAGCTGGTCGGGACGTTTTGAAGAGGAGATAAGTCTCTTGCTCCTGCCGAGATTCGAACCGCGGATTGTCCAGCCCGTAGTCTAGTTACTATGCTGACTGCGCTGCACTCGTTTATCGCAAGCGTTTAGACTTAGCGCATTCTAAAGGGTCAATATCCGACTGTATATAGACCTACACTGTGCATTCGGATATGACAATAGTGTATAAAGCGTCTTTAAATTATTATTGTGTATAAAACTCTTCGGGTAAACTTCCTGTATTAACTAGTCAACTTTATTTCTGAATGACGTCTTTTAAAATTCGTGTTTTTCGGTAATTATTCATTATTATTTGAAAATTAAATATCTAATGTACTAGTATAGTAACTGTGAGGCCATATTAACAACACAGATCTATTCATCAAACAATAAAACCAACGAATGCACTGTATTGACCAATTTTATTCTGGCCTATTTCCCTACACGTGTTTCGGAACTTTAAAGTTCCATCTTCAGGGTTTTTTTTTGTCTTATGCTACCAGATATTCACATATTAAAAACAAATTCACAATATATACAATAGTCTGTTGAACAGTCTTAAAACCTCATGTAAATAAATATTCAGAGCACTTTAGAAGTTGTACGATGTGTACCATTATCAGTTAGAAATGTAAAATCTCACTTAAAAGAATATATAAAAACTGTTTTGTAAAACGTTGTAATCTGTTCGTGGTATTGGCTGTTTGTTATTATTTTACGCAACTACTGGCATATTTTTATATCTCCGTAGTCATTTCTTATGTGTTGTGAAACGTCTGTCCTGTCCTTTCAAGGTCACACTAGACTAATTACACGTGTTATGATTTTACAGAGTGCAGAAGAAGGAAAGAGTGCGGAGTTTGTGTGTCAGTTGAAGACTTCAGACAAGAAAACAACTGTCGTATGGTACAGGTAAGTTATTTGAAACTTTATGCTTTACATGTCCAGGAGATTTAAAAGTTCCTATCAATTAAGATATACGTAAAAAAAAATTGCGAAAAAATAAAGCTACAGAGCTTTAATTACCTGTTTTCGCGTCCAGTTCAAGTGTTACATAGAACCGCCCCCCCCCCCCTCGGGGGTCAGTGTCACTTATGTGGGTCTAAGGGCGTCAAGGTCACAGCCTTCTGTGGGGCAAACTGTTTAATATAGAAGTATATTACTACCCCGAGTTTTTGGTATAAGGTCTGCCCATCTGCTTGAGTTCGGAATAAGAGACCAAAAACCCATTGAGTTTTTCGTGGTTTTCTTTAGGCTCACAACCTAAATGTAGGCCTACCTGAAAGAGGAGAAAATTACCGCTGACGCGCCGTTCCATTCCTTGCATATTGCTTCTCACTTTGCTGTGGCCACCCTTGTATCACACGGAACTGCGGAATGGCGTTGAACGTCCGTTTAAAGACAACTGTGTTTTATGTCACACTGTTGGACATACTGTCTGTTTTTAAGTACGCCTAATTTTAAGGATAACAAAATTGCACTTGCAGATAAGCGTACAGAAATAACTGACTGCACTTGAAGACTTTTATGATTTTAATAATTTCTACTGCGGGCGACCTCTATTGCCGCTTTGGGTGTCTGGCAGCATGCAATCTGTTGGTTCTGGCTTAGGAAATACAAGCATATTTTTAACACCTCAAAAATGTGTTTCTGTCGCCTTGGCATCTGCGAAGCCGTTAGTATCGTCATGATAGCTTAACTGCTGCGCCAGTTCCTCTTCTCTGGTTAAGATGTCTACGTTGAAAGCGTGTTCCTGGTTTGACGATGACTGAAGACATTTTTTTCTCAGGTTTACTTTACTAAGACTGAACTCACAAGAAGCTACCTTAAGTCGTAATGTGATAAAGATTCGCAGTGTTGTAACAGTATTCGGGTAGGTGTCATGCACATCTGACAGGATGAAAAAGTCATGAAGAGAAACTGATTCGGTGTCACGGATATTTGGAGCGTTACTTGCTACGAAGCATTTGGAACTTTCGATCGCGTAAAAAAACTTGCACCTCACTGACACAATCTTTAGAATTTAGTAACAAATTTTTGTGCTGACCTTTTCAGATCGTCGCTTGATTGAGAGCACAGAATATTTCACTGCACAAAGCTAAAATGGGAAGATATTTCGCACATATTTTCGAACCGAATCTTGAAGTACCCTCCTACGTCTGCATCTTTCTGAATTATGTACCGCGCCTGTAGAGTAGAGGTTCAAAAAGCGAGGAGCCAAAGAAGTCATCAAAATAGTGGTTTGTAAATGGTACCAGTCCCAACAAGCTTCACCACAAACCAACGAATTCAGTCCGACTAGAGCCGTTTGAGCGTCCATTTATGTTTTCCTTTGCCTTTAGATTAACACAGGCGTTTTCCATCGCATTTAATATCCAATATATGATTGTTTATATCCTTGTTATGGACTTCGGATCTGTCAAGGTGGTTTTCATTTTGTGTTTTTTTTACCAGAAATAAAAAGGCTCTGCAGCAAGAGAAATTTGGTAATTCCTGATGTAGACAGTTGCATTGTTTCTACACGATCTTAATTATGTGACATTCGTCGTACTCCTGTACCATTTTGTAACGTACAACGAATTTGAAAATATGACGATCACATTGAGTGTCAGTGCGAGTTTATGCACCAACATGGGGTGAAAAGAAAAGATAAGCAATTTCTACGAGCTGGACAGCATTAATAGTTTCAAGAAGGCTGTTCGTAAAGTGTTCCACGGAACGTTTTCCAGATTTCAGATGATTATTAATTAGCTTAGTTCTAGTGAAAAGTGTTAGGCCTACATCAATATGGGTTTAATCTTAACAGGTACATACTGATACCGACTGAGAAGTTTGCGGTTGACCTTGGCAATTGTTTGTGCTGGGAAAAGCCTACCATCCCTTGTCTGTGAACAATAACCGATGTATTCCAGTTAAAAATACATTATCTGAAGTGCAGTCATGTTTTGTGTGTGTGAGAGGGATACTTTTCTCCTGTAGTGTTTTACGTGGTTACAGCTGGGCCTGAATTTCACTTTAGGCTTTTTATAAAGAAACGCCTAACACAAATGGTGGGCAGGAAAGACGGTCATGCAGTGATACCCATGTTTTTTGACAGGATCCATATGTCCCTCCCCCCCCCGGCCCGACCTTCGTCACGAGCCCACGCTGTGCAGGTCAACTGCATTCTCTTGAGTACGACACAGTACTTACCGCCCCTTCCAGCAGAGCACCCCCACTAATGTTGGGTCAGTGAACTCACCCGTGCCATGTGCGAACGTCCAGTAGTTCGCACGTAGTTTACGTTCATTCGCTGTGGTTAGAGCAATGTTTAAGTTGTGTATGGTTCTTTATGAAAGGTAGTGCCACTTTCGTGGGCATTTCGCTAATGAAGAGTCGTGAGTGAAATGTCCGGGCAGAGGTTGTAACGTACGGGCGTCGGTTTCTCAGCCGTAGCTACCAAAACGGAGCGGTATGTGAGTAACTTTAGACAGTGATTGAGAGACACGGGTCGTTTATCACAAATAGCAAGAAGCTGTCTTACAATTGCACGTTCATGACCAGGACCATGATCCGTCACCAGGAAGAGGTAGTCCGAAGGGGCCAGCGCAATCTGAGAGCAAGTATTCGCCGAATTGCCCGGAAAATGCGCAGGTCTGACGCAGGTACGACGCACTTCCCAAAAGGCACTCGCAGCGCAAGGGTGTGAATGCTGTCAAAGCCTGCGATTACATAGGTGGAGTAGAAAGTTTTTTGGAGGGAGTAACGGCGTCATCTTGTGGGACGTGTTTTTTTTTTGTGTTGAGGTCCAATTTACGCGCGGAAGGATAAGCAACTGCTACAATATCCATGTATGGTTAGTAGTGTACATTTTCAGGTTTCCGTGGCGGGGATTGTTCAGATAATCCAAACGGATTTTGAGACCACGTAGTTTTGTAGGTTGACACCGACATGCATGGGGAACATGCTGTTTGCGTGTTCGGGGTAGAAAGAATAGGGTTGAACTTGACGCCGAAGTGATTAGGGCGAGAATGTGGTTCGATTATACAGAATGTGCGGAACGTGCCCCAAACTTTCAACCTGTATAAGCAGGTTGCAAGAAATGTCATCAAGCAGAATCAGATGAATGAGAGACTGGATGTAGAAACTGCATAGTCTTTTTTTTATTCACATCAAGGAAGCCTCAAACCAAAAGACTTGGGAAACCACTGAGTTATGGGCAAACAGACTTGTCAGCCCCCAAGGTTTTGCTGTTATGTCAGTCATCTGTGTGTAATGCCTGTCATTTTTCTTGCAGTTTCTGTTGTTTTAACCTGTGAGTTTGTGATTTGGGTTTCTTCAGTTCTGTTAAGGGAGCACACAGTTGCCTGTCACTTGTTTTACTCTTCCTCCCTCAGTAATTTTGGAAAAACTTATAAGTATTTCTGTCCTTTGTTTGCTTTGGACTTGGACTTTGGTAAATGATTACTTATATTCGGTAACAACAATAGGAAAAGTTAACATAAAATGATGTTCTTTTAGGAATGGACAGCTTGTCAGAGAATCTCAGGAAATCAAATCAACATTCGATGGATCTTATGCCAGATTACGGATTTCAACTTGCAAAACAGAATATGCAGGTTCTTACAAGGTTGTTGTGTCAAATGAATTTGGTAAAGCAGAATCTTCTGCAGATTTGAAAGTTACTGGTAAGTTGCTTTAGTGATAAACTGATAAACTACTTTTACTTAGTTTTAGCACAATGAAACTTATTTACATTGCATTGCATTTCCTTATAATAGTGCCTCATAATGCATGTAATGTATTTTTCCTTTGCATATTAAAAGACAAATATATACTGATGATTTAAGAGGATTTCAGTGACAGTGTTGACTTACAAAGTTACAGTTTTGTCCAGGAAGTGAAATTAATTCATATAATTTGTCCCACATGAAATAATTATGTATAGTCTGCCCTGAATCCCCAGATGGTGTGTAGAGAAATTGTACTATATGAAATTTTTTTATTAAGAGTGTTAGGTCTGAGGCAGGGATTGAGCTTTGCTCATTTTTGCATTTAAACAAAAGTGCCAATTGAAGGCTATGCTAGGTTGATTTGATTAAAGGCTCTGAATTTATTTTTTTAAATCAGTATACAATAAGTAATTACAAGTTAAATGCTGATTTAAGTTCTGTAATTACTGTGTTTACCTGAATATAAGATGACTTTGCACATAACGTGACCCCCTTCACAGTCTTTAATTTTCAGAAAAATTCCTATTCAGAACATCTTTAACTTCATACCCGATTATAAGGCGATTGCCCATTATTCAGATGATGAATTGGGACAAAGTTCTTGTATATGTGGATAAATATGATATACAGTTGATCTGAGATGTATGTTCCTAATAGTGAGGACATAATGTGAATGATGCATTTTTGTTTTACATTATGCATGTTGAAGGCATACAGGGGGAGTAGTGGGATAGGTCCACTAATTTTTAACCTTGGCACTAGATGGAGATGAGTATTATGTATATTATTCTTACCATAAATGTATCACATAAATCTTATATTTTATATGCATAATTGTTATGTATCAATGAAGAATTGTGGTTTATATACACATACAATTTTTTTTATTTATTTCAGAAAAGAAGAAGGTGGAAGAGAAGGTAAGAATCAGTTTATTTGTTTATTAGTTCAAATAACATGTAATGATTATCTGTAGTGCTTGTGGTAGAGAAAAAAATTGTAGTCACATATCAGTCATGTGGCAGTCATCGAGTTTTATTGATTTATTATTTACATACTTTGTATACATATATGTTCTACATGTTTTTAACCTAGGCACTACCTCATGGGTTTGAAACATCAGCCTGCCAATTTATTTTATACAGTCCTGTCACTGATCTTATTGCAGTTTCAGAATGTGACCTGGCACAGTGTTGAAGAATTTTTTGATTCAAAATGTTTCTTATTGGATATACAACATATTAAAATTAAGAAAAAACTTAATCTCTTACTGCTTAAAATGACATGCAGCCCACCTTAAATTTCAGAATTATTTGTTTGGCCCACGTGCTATTTGAGTTTGAGACCTCTCTATTAAATTAAGGTGTGTATTAAGCTTCATAGACAGCTTCATGCCTTCTGCCCCCCCAGGGAAAGAGTCATACATAAGGATGTGTACATTTTACTTTCAGAAAAAGGAAGAGAAGAAAGAAGAAAAGAAAGAGGAGAAGAAAGTAGAAAAGAAAGAAGAAAAGAAGGTAGAAAAGAAAGAAGAAAAGAAGGTCGAACCAGAGCCTGAGAAGGTAGGGTATTTGAAAAAAATTAATTCTGTGGCACAGTTTCTGAAGGCCCAACTATATTCTCAGTAAGCCAGTTAGGCTCTGCTATTGCTGTCTTAACTGTGCAAATGAATGATGTTTCCAGATTTTTATGTTTGAAACATCCCTCCATTCAACAGTGACCGAATGAGGCTAAGTGTTCTAGCTTTCTCACATGTCCATAAGGATGCTAGTAATGGCCTAAATGTAACAGTTGATGCATTTATCAGTAATGTGGAAGTAATAAGAAATGTATTATATTATGTATAATGTGTTTTATATCCTATTTGTGTGATATCTTGTATTTTTATGAGTTGTACTTCATCTACTGGTTCCATAGGCACACCCAGAATTTTTCTTTGGAAGGGGGGGGGGGGCTGACCCTGAGGCTGTATATAATTTATGTCTGAGTTTAAAAACTGTTATGAAAATCATGTCAAAATCTCCGAGCCGACATATAGTTAGATTACGGGGAAAGTTAAAATTAACTGAAAAAGAAAAATATCTACATATTCATAAGTTTCAATTATATTTTTTAAGATTCCAATGTACTAGTCATCGGCCGATTTCGGTAGCTGATTTAGGCTGAAGCGTAAATCACATAAAACCTTTGATATCATTGTGTCTACAAAACCTGTGTTTTTTTTAAAAATGCACTTCTTTTGGGGGGGGGGGGCCTGCAGCCTGGCAGCCCCCCTCACACCGTTGGGTGCGCCAGTGACTGGTTCTGAACAGATGTTCTGGCATTTTAGAAATAAGTTTATGGCATGCTTTTTTTTATGTGTTCAGAGTACCTGAAACAGAACTCTGTTAAGTATGATGCGCTTTTGATTCAGTACAGCTGATGATGTTCTTTTCATGATTCTCAAATAACGTGTATATTTTAAAAATTAAAAAAAATGTAAAATTGTCCCAAAGAAATTTAAATTCTGAAAAGAACCTGATATTGAGAGAAAATTTTTTATATTAGAATTTGTAATGCAAGCATGAGCACTTCCTGACATCATTTGTTGTTGTTTTTGTTGTTGTGTTAAATTAACATGTCTAGTCATAATGTAGCTTCTGCTGCATAAGTTGCAGTCCTTCATGGTGTGGTGCATGTAGAATTTTAAAAACATTCATACTACTACGTCTTTACTCACTCCCCTATTTTGTGGTACATCATCTCTCTAAATATAAATGAATTGAATTTTAAAACTATAGAGTTGTACAGAGTGCTGTAAATGTATAGACCATTTACAAATTTTGGGAAAGGCAGTTACTGAAGATTGCTATTGTCTGGGATGTGACACTTTGTAGTCTGCTAAAAGTTTTCCAGCATTTTAGAGGATTCTGCCATCATCATCAGGGTGGAGGAATGTCACATCCCATAAGGTAGCAGTCTTCAGTCACTGTTATGACAGCTTCAGATCTCGGCAAGGAAATTTTAATTTCAGATGCTCTGAGAGAGATATCCTGTAAGTTACAGACCTTTATTGCATCCATATGATCTATTTCATTATTATGTTTCTATAACATGTTAGTAATACTGTATTTCTGCTTCCACAGAAAAAGATTCTCGAAAAGAAGCCTGAGCCAGAAAAGGTTAGTACATTTTACATATTTTGTTTCCACTTCATTTCATTCATTCTGCCTGACTATACTAACTGTACACAAGGCAGACTGTGTGTGGTGCCAAGTATAATAGCATGCAATTACCATGCCTTTATCATTAGGCATTAATACTGCTTTGCTTTCCACCACTGTTGAATTATGAAACTTCTTTTCATATCACCTGAAGAATGTTCAGTAATGAGTGAATGAATGAATGAATAAATGAACAGTTGAATGAATACTTTACTGAGTCCATTACTAGTTATAACTTGAGATAAAAGAAATTGACTCCCTGGTTGTGCAGCCCAAAGTCCAGCTTAAATTACGTTTTCCAACAATTCGTCATTCTCATTATGCTTAAGTACAGGGTGATTATAAATTATGTAGATGAATACAAATTTATTCTAAGTAAATTAAGGCATGCATAATAATGAAATTTCTGAGGTTAGAGAGAAAGTTCCGAACTGTTCGTTGTCAATTATGGGATTATAATGTGAGCACCACTGATGATTCTACACCTGTCCTATGATAAGCAGTCTTGTTCCAAGCATTCAACATCTAAATGTGAGCTGATTCACAAGCAGCTTCAATGCAGAGTTTTAGTTTGTCAGGGTTTTGTGGTATTGGGGGGGGGGGGGGGGGGGTAGACTCCTCCTCAACAAATTTTAAAAAAAGAGACCTCTTAGGTTCCCTTTTTTTATTATTTTTTATTTTTTATTAGTTTTATAGGCCATTGTTCCAAATCAGGTTATCATTTTGACATATCTCGAATGGGGCCCACATTGAAATTTGCAAGTGACAAAAACTATTGCGACTTATATTTGCTCTGCAGATGTCATTACTGTACATTGCATACTTTTCTTACAATGAAATGTGAAATGTATAAATATAATTTATAATCTCACTGTATATTATCGTGTCTGTCACTGCACCCCAGTTACTCATTTACAAAATACCTTTCCCTTACCACCTTCTACCAATCTTCTAATCCCAAAATGCCCACCTGTCTTTGTCTTTGACTCTGCTAACAAAGTGCATATGTATAGTATATTAATCTGCATATTGGGCACTCTGGCCAAACATGTACTGATACTATTCAATGAAAATTTCCCCCTAATTACTACCTGTATCTTCTCCTGTTCCTACTTTTGTGAAATATTCAGAAATATACCCAATATTGTATTTGTTTGTTACCTCTATCACATTTTTTTCCACCATTATCCATTCCTCCTTAATTTCTCTCCCTCCTTAAACAGTACTTTGTCCTAGTGTCCTTGTATGATAAAGTCATCAGATGCCTGTGAAATGGCTTGAACTTGAAGAGTTCATGACTAAGTGTGGTCCTCTGATAGCCCTTATGTGGCCCTGATATGGCACATTTTTCAGTTGTCCCTTTTTGACATCCCTGATGGACCTGAAAATTTCATGAGCTGTGTCATTGTCACAGGACATGGCCCGTAATCAATATGACCTTCATATAAAAAAGAGGTAAAGTTGTCTGTGTCCATGCCATGAAGGCACAGAGGGGGAGTAGAGGTGTAACTCTACTCTCTAATATAATGTATGACGTATATAAAATTAGTCTGTTATACAGTATCTCATGCAGATTTGTGTGTAAGTATGGTATTTTATTTTGTGACCACATAGGATATGTACCAGAATTTTTCTTTTCAAAAGGGAATCTGTTCACCTCTATGGCACCAGTCACCATTTAAAAACAATCTCAGAAAATTGGATACAGATCTGTTTCTTCAGCTATTTAAGAAGGCAAACACATATTCAGTTTAAATGTTGCTTAGTAGGTAAATTAATCAGAATTTCCTGTTCTTGTTTTAATACAAACTTACACTTGTATTACCTTGTATTACAATAATTACTTTTTTTCCTGCAGAATGAGGTGGAGAAAGTTAATGATATTGCAGTGAAGACAGAAGAGAAGACAGCTACTCTTCAAGTAAGTGCTTAGAATTAGTGAGCAATATTAGTTCTGTATGATAATATTGTTTAGTTACCATTTTATTATGTAGAGATGGTATGAATCTTGTATGGAATAAAGTTAAAGGTAAAGTTTTCCCTGTGCATGCCATGAAGGCACATGTGGGAGTGGAGGTATGGATCTACTCATTCTTAACCCTGGCACAAAACTCGGGTAAGTTACATCTTACAGTGAATAGACAAACAAGTTAGAAAAAAGATTAGGATATTGTTGTTACAATGCCTGGGGTATATGTAAGGAAATCATTTGACAACAGTTGAGAAAGTATCATCTTCATCATCATCATCCATGTAGGTGTTAACATGTCAAACTTTTCAGAAGGTGCAGACATCATGGTTGTGTTACATGAAGTATCATGTCAGATGCAAGTTGGTATTCTTTAAGTAATACGTAACCTTTGTATTGAGTAATTACTTTGTGGAAGCCCTGTTGAGACTTGTTATTAACGTACCTGTATCTTTTAAAGAATATGGGAGGGAGATAAGACCCCTGTAATATGTATTTATTGTGTAAGGTGCTTGATTGAATGATGTGACAGACAGACTATGGGTTTTGAGTTATAGGATAACACTTTGTGTAGAGTTTCTGAATGTGAGTACATCACTTGTTTTGTAATTAATACAGAATGCAGCCTTCCAACTGGTCATTTGTGCATGTGGTCATTTCTTTGATTCAAGACCTTTCAGTTTCTTCTTTGGTTTATGAAGTGGCATTTTTGTACACTTTGCAAGTAGGGGAGCAATAGTTATTGACCACATTGAGAAATTCTGTCTTTCAGGTGTGATAAAATCTATATATTTTGCTTAAGTACACATTGCAATTACAATAATTCTTTTTTATTTAGTTTTTCACTGAAAGTCACATAAAATTCCACTGAGTTACATAGAGTTTTTCAGAGCTTACAACTGAAGTCTTTTCACACATGTACAGTTAGTGGCCATTTTGTGCGGTGATTTGATATATTTCAGACAAAAATTGGACACTTTTTACCAAGAATAATCTATGATCTTACAAAAATGTGACATGTTAGCAACCTGTGAGCAGTAACTTACAGTGTTATCATGAATGTGGATGCTAATATGCAAGTTTACTTCTGTGTTTTAGTTTGTTTGTATTATTATCATCTTTATTTTCTTGTTTGTAGCAGCTATGACAGCAAATTGTTACCACCTTCTGAAATTGGAGTATGTGTTTTGCAATATCTTGGTACACATAATCCACAATACAGTTTTTCAAGAATCATCATAACAGAGGTCACAGCTAAGTTTAATAGTCCTGTTACCAGTGAATCACATTCAGTTTTCTCGTTTATTTCTGTGAAAGGTTTCTGTTTAGCTGTATGTTTGGAACGTTGTTACCACTTTCTTGCTGTACTTTTTCACATTTCCGTGTCCATCCATCTTTTCCCATTATTCTGCTGCCTTAGCAGGATGTTTGTTATGAAACAAATCCTGATAATTATGATATGCAGTTGTGAATGGTTGTCTTTAAACATCTCTTATATAATTACATTTAGGTGTATCAGACCACACAAGAAATTCACTTGCATATTTAGTGTGCACAGCTCTTAAAAGGATGAGGCTCTACTGTTCATAGACTGGCCACCAGACAAATTGCCTGTAAATCCTTCAGCTGATCAAGTGTTTCCTGTCTTCATATTACCTTGGGGTTCTACCTGCTAATTTCTCCCTAGATCAATAGTAATTTTCTGTGCTATGTCATGGGCTGGTGTTGGAAGTGTCTGTGTTATTTCACTTCTGTCAGAGATTTATTTACATTTCGTATTTTATTAACAATAAAATCTGGTAATCCATTGTGATATTATGTCCTGTCTACTCTAAAACTATAAAAGGAAGGTTGAGCTGCTGGGCTTTTAAGCAGGCCACCTAGTAAAATAAGGTAAGAACACATGTCTGTATTTAAAGAAAAATATGTTTCACGTTTGTTTTGTACTTGATAATACCAATTAGTGCAGCAAAACCCGTCCTGTATGGTGGAGTTATTTTTTCTTCATTAGAAAATGTTGTTGATCCGAAGCTTGTAATATTTTATTGAAACACATTTTCATTGGCAATAGGAAGACAATGAGGTGAAGAAAAAACCAGAACAAAACAAGAAGATACAGCCGGAGAAGGTGAGATGTTTTGCACTTTGATACATGCGTCATTCTGCTGCTATTTGCTGTCTTTCATCACCTTTTATTGCTTCTCGTGACACTAGATTAATTAAGTTTTATGTGCTTCACATAGATGGTCTTATATTTTACACACTAAGACTCACTGAAAAATAATACAAGTATAATGTGCTTTCTGCCACTAAAACATGTTAATGTGTTAGTATATAAAGTGAAGATCTTTCCTGATCATTGATATAATTAACCTTCTAAAATAACACATTATTAAAGTATGAGTCCTAAGTAAGTACACTCTTAAATTTCCACAGAATAAAAATATAAATATTAAATGTTAAAAGAAAGGAATAATGTGAAGATAGCATAGATGTGCATGAACATGTATATGAACATTAATATGCAGTGTTGAAATTCTAAATTTTCTGTGCTTTATTTGTCCTCATTTGGCTTCAGTATTCAACATAAGATTGTGTTCATGTGATGTTTAATATTCAGCAGGCGTGCCTTGAATACACTTCCTTTGAAATGAATGTATCATACAATATAGTACACCCATGGAAGTTATTGTTATGAAAGAAACAAACAAGGAATGGGTCATATTGTGTCCTGCACTAGTGGACCGTAGGCACATGGTCTTATTTCTGGACTTGAACTGTTAAGACTGTGATGGGTTAGAACCTTCATCAGCTGCTTGTGTCTTAAGCCGCCACACAAAATTTAAGTCTTGTGGGATGTGCCGTGTTGAATGGCAAAATACTTACCGATGTTGTGAAGGAGTGTATTGTGTTCATCTTTAGGGTCAAGCAGTCCAACAAGAGTAGCTGAATGGAAAGTGTGGTTATATTATGTGGGTAAGGACGATCTGGTTTGCGAGCCAGTGGAGTGGTAGTGCACACTGGGAGGAGCCCTGGTGGAAGTAATAGGAAGGTTAAGTGACACTGACAGATGCTCCTTTGTGAGCTACAGAAATGAAGTGATGGCCTTAGGATGTGGGTATGTGGAGACAGCAAAATGAGGGGGGTGGGGATCTGGTATGGAATTTGTCCTGGGGCTGGGAAGTTTTAGGAATTATGAAGTTATAGTTTGGGACTCAGCTTTGTGGCTGTAGAAGCTGGGGAAATGACGGGAAACAAAGCCAGAGAGCACAGTCGTGAACTGTGGGAGATCATGGATGTCTGTTGTGTCCCTTTGCAGGATCACACACACCCATGATCTCTCCTTCCCTCTTCTTCCTTGCTACTTCTTGTCTCCACCACAAATGCCATCACTAACCACCTTTGCCAAATTTCCCACCTCTACATACCCACTACATCCCGTTGTCCATCCTTTTGTTTTCATACTGCACAACTGAGTATGGTTCATTGTCACTTAAGCTTCATGTCACTTTTGCCAGGGCTCTGTCAAATGCATAGCTTACAACCCCAAATGTCCATACCTTTATAATCAAATAAAATCAAAATCAATAACCACCCATATTTTCCAGCATGGCTACTCTTCTTGACCTGCTTGACTTTGAAGATGTAGGCGCTGCACTTCTGTGAAATGTTGGTAACTATTTACCAGTCAACACAGCGTAATATCCCAGAAGAATTGAATCTTTATCAGCACCGCTGTGAGAATCTCAAATCTTGCAAGAAGCTGGAGACGAAGACTAGATTTTATGTGCTGTGTTATAAACATTATGTGAGTGGGTGAAAACTGTCCAGAAGTTTGTATCCTTGATCAGGGCTTAAGTCTCTTGCCATGGCCAGGACCATGACCTGCAGTTTTCTTCTCAGCAATGAACTTGCGTTTTCACCTAAATAAGGCTGCATTTTTTTTTTTGTAGTGATGTACGTTAATAATATATAATTAATACATCTCAGTGCCATCCCCTGTAGATTAAATTTTGTCTGCATGAAAAATTGAGCACAGATTTGTTTCAAGAAGTACGCATATTATTTTTCATTCTGAATAATGTCAGTGACTGAGTTTGTTTCAGTAGAGCGAATACATCAGGGCATCATACAGTGCCACAGTGGTAAATAGGTTTAATAATAGAAGACAGATTGGCAGGAATATGTATTAGTCAGATTTCCATAATAAAAGGGCATTTTCCTTATTTTATTTGGGTATATTAAAGGCATCCCTGAGTTGAAAGTGGACACTTTCACTGTTATTTTTATTAATGAAGTATATACAGTGTGTGTCATGAATGCATACAGTAAGACTCTTGAGAGGCACAAAATATATGAACACTTTGTTGAATGGTGAAGCTGAACATGCCAGAATAGACAGTCAAATGTATGAGATGTCCAGTGTGCATCATTTTATGAATGTTAGTATACACACATGTGCCTGCACCTTGTAGGTGCTTACATTTGAACATTTTTGCAATACTTCTCATGTGGTACAATGCTAATAATTCATAATAGACACTGTGCTTTGTTTATACATGATATGTTTATCTTCACATAACTTTTAATTCAGTGTTAAGTTGGAATTTAAATGGCTGTTGTTATAAGTAACCCGTTGTATAGTAACGAGTATCATTTACATAATTATATCCGAACAGACTACTTCTTGTTCTTAATAGAAAGTGGAGGATGCCGAAAAAGAGCCTGAGCAAAAGAAGATAGGAACAGAAAAGGTGAGAAGCTGTAACAATGTCTTGTTTGACAATTTAAAAATACTTCACCAGCTGTATAAATAACATGTTATATGCAATGGTAATTATAATGCTCATGCTCTGAGTTTACTAAAAATGTTGATATTAATTTTGTTGCATAGAAATTCATATAAATGTTTATTTCACCAGTTTCCATAAATGACTGTTGTTTAGAGCATAGTTGTAAATGCATTTTTATAATTAACTCAGATTTAGGTAAATATTCTAAAATTGCCTTAGTTCATATCCATAATTATCATTAGTTATGTTAAAAACTTAAAAGTAATTTCCACTGTATGTGAACAGCGCTATTCTCAAAAAACATCATTCAGATTTCAACAAAATATTAATAATGGAAAAAGTTACAGAAACAGGAATATGTATTCAGGTTTATAAAATTTTTTATTTAAAAATTCTAGTGTCTCTTCTACTTCGATCATGACATTAATTTGCTTGTGTAATAACACTCTCTGTAGTTCAGCCCTATTTTATTAACAGACTGAGTGTTGTAGAGCAGGTGGCATCATCCGTCATGCAGAAATGATGCGTGGTGTGCACAGAACAGTCTGGCAATAAAAAATACTCAGTAGTTTTATCCACATATCAGTCCATCGTATTAATGAGGAATTTAAACAACATAACCAACTAAATCAAGTATACAGTAGGGAAGGAACGTAAAATAAAAGTACTTAATGCAGTGTCTTGATGTCTCATATTGTTCTGGAATAAATTAGATGGCCGTTAATGTTATGTGTGGTACGGTTGATATGTAAAGGAATTGCACAGAATTAATAACTTTCTGCGTTGAATAGAATCGATGTATCTTTATACAGGCCTACGATTGTGTAAGATTCTGTATAAGATAAATACTGTAAATATTTCCTGATGTTTCATTTGTTCAGAATAACAGATTTCAAATATGTTTTAATTTTAACACATATATTACACTGAAATGTTTTTTTTTTCTTGTGTAATCATATTCATGATGGTTGACGTAAAGAAGGCGGACACAGATAGGATAAAGCCGAAAGAAGAACCCAGTAAAGTAGTTATTTGTTTTACATTTATAATTTTGCCTGTAATTATGTTACATAAAATACCTGAGATGCCAGAGTGCTCTTATGTTCTTAATACATCAGTGTTAGTCTACATTAGACGTAATACTCTTGAGGCAAAGAAACAACATGTAAATTACTTAAATTATTCTCTTAAATATTATGTGTAAGTTCTTTAAAAGTGCCAATATTTTTAACTCACCTTGGAATAATTATACTCAACTTTTTTTTCTCAAACCATGTTTGTGATGAAGGATGTCAAGAAGACGGATTCAGATAGGGTAAAGCAGAAAGCAGAGCCTGAAAAGGTAATTGTGTATTAATATAATTGTTTATGTTACTATTACATGACATCTACTAATCCTCATTGTAAACTATACTTTTAAAGTTAAGTGTCAACATCTACTGTCTTACAGTAGTCTTCAAATGCTGTTCTTTTACTGTGTGTCACTTTACGTAAAAAGTTCACCTTTTTTATTTATTTATTTATTTTTTATTTTTTATTATTATTTTTTTTCTCACCTCCTGCAATTTGCTTGAAACATTTTGTAAGAACACAGAGTATAAGGCTGAAACAGGCAGTTGCATATTTACAGTTATCATTATATCTGTTCTTTTTTTGCCCCTCTCTGTCAGAGTCTATTAATATTTTATTACTAAATCGTATTTACAGGCTAAATGAGAATGTAGAATTTTAATCATGAACAGTGCTTCTGCCAAGGTCAGAAGCACCTTGTCAGTATATTAAACCTTTTTAAGAGTAGGCTTATTGTTATTCAATTACAAACTTTCCTGAAAGTGTTCTACATATGTTTGTTGTTAAAAGAGTACATTATATGAATATATTTTTCCCCCCACAATTTTCTCAGAAGGGTTGATAAGAAGTTGAACAGGTAATATGAAACCAAAAGGAGGGCCTGAAAAGGTAATTGTGAGAATGTGGCTATTATGTATTCCTACAGTTATCTTGTGCAGTATGAGGGAATGTGTTTTTGCTAAAATGACCCTTATATTGCTTAACAATAGTACTGCAATTTTAAAGGGAAGCAGTCCTGTAGGCAAGAATACACAATGTCAGTGTCATAAGTCGTTGTTAAACATATTATTCCAATACTGCACACCAATTATATTACAAGTTGTCTGTATTTGTATTGGTGTACAAATACATTACACTGATATGTGCTGTTTTATCCCCATAAATTTGCTTGAAGGTGATTGACAAGAAGATGGATAGGTCTAAAGATAAGCTGAAAACAAAACTGATAAGGTGATTTTCAATTTCTGGATTTAACTGTAAACTTTGAGGAGGGAGTTAATTTTTCAGCAACTGAAAATTATGTAATTATAACAGGGAAGCTCTGTGTTCATGACATAAATATTGTCCCGGTGTGAACTGAAGTGAAGGGAATTTGTTGTCTTTTGACTTACACATGGTTCAAAAAACCTAAAAGAAGATTATACACGTGGAAATCACCAGGGGATAGGAGTTGATATCAATTGGACTATGTACTAGTGAAACAGCGATTCAGGAACAGTGTAAAGGATGTGCAGACAATGCCTGGAGCAGATATCGACTCTGACCACAATTTACTGGTTGCAACGATCTGCACCAGACTGAAGAAAATCATAAGGTTCCACAAGGTAAAACCAAGATGGGATTTGGAGAAGCTATATGCTCAGCGACAGGTATTACACATAGACTACAAGAAAAACTTGGTGCAATCAAATGTGAAAGTAGGAATGTGGAAGTGCAGTGGAACAATATCAAGAAATGTGTGTTAGATACTATGAGTAATTTGGTTGGAAAAGTCGAGAGGAAAGCAAGAAAGCCGTGGATTACACAGGAGGTGATAAGTAAAATGGATGAATGAAGGAAATGGAAGAATGTCAACAACGAAGAAGGAAGGAAGAACTGCAGAAGACTGAGGAACGAATTGAAAAGAGCGATGGACAACACCAAGAAAGAATATATGGAGAGCATATGCGACGAGATCATAGAATTTCAAAGAACAGGACGTTATGATCTAATGTACATGAAGACAAAGGAACTAGGTTGCAAAGAAAACCATGGGATACAAAACATTGGCATCGAAGACTCTCAAGGGAATATGATAATAGATCAGAGACGAGTACTGCAAATTTGGGAGAAGTATATCACAGAGCTCTGTGATGAGCTAATCGACCAGAACACCTGGAAGTCGAACCTGAAGATGAAGTAGATGAAGATGAGAAAGGTCCTTATATTTTGCAATGGAAAAAGCTATCAAGGAGATGAGGGATAAGAAGGCTACAGGAGATGATGATGTACTCAAATTGTTGGGAGAAGATGGTCTCAGACTAATGACACAGCTGATCAACAGCATATATATGTAACTGGAGAGTGGCCCAAAGATTTCATTGAAGTTACAATGATTGCCTTAAAGAAGAAGCCCAAAGCTACAAAATGCAGCGACTATCGCACAATCAGCGTCATTGCTCATGCAGCAAAGATAGTAGCGAGGATACTTAGAAGAAGGATTGAAAGGAAAATTGAGGATGCACTTGGAGAAGATCAGTTTGGATTTAGGAGAGGAAAAGGAACTAGGGATGCATTGGGATGCTGAGAATAATATCAGAACAAACCTTGGTCATAGATGAGGAATTGTGTGCTTGCTTCAAGACTGGCAGAAGGCATTTGACCGTGTCAACTGGACCAAATTAATGCAGATCCTAAAAGGAGTTGGGATAGACTGGCGCGAAAGAAGATTGATCAGCAAATTGTGCATGGAACAGAGTGTCAAAATATGACTGGACCAAGGGGAGACGAGAAGTGTGAAGATTGGAAGAGGAGTGAGACAAGGTTGCTGTTTGTCGCCAATTCTGTTCAACTTGTACAGCGAGTACCTTACCAAGGAAGCTCTTGAAGGGTTTGGAGACTTCAAAATAGGAGGACAAGTAATTCGCACTGTGAAATATGCAGATGACCTTGTGCTACTGGCTAGGGAAGAAAAGGTGCTACAGGGCATGATTGATAGACTAATTGAAATTGGAAGATGCTATGGAATGTAAATTAATGTAGAAAAAATGAAGGTAGTGAGAATCACAAGGCAACCATCCCCAAGGAAAATTATGATACATCAAAAGCAATTGGAGAATGTGGAATATTTCAATTATTTGGGTAGCATGATAACAAATGATGCAAGGTGTACACGTGAAATTAAATCCAGAATTGCCATGGCAAAAGCAGCATTCAACAAGAAGAAAAATCTTTTCACCAGCAAACTGGACTTAAATTTACAGAAGAAACTAGTAAAGTGCTACATTTGGAGCATAGCTTTGTATGGTGCTGAAACATGGACACTCCGGAAAGTAGATCAGAAGTATCTGGAAAGTTTTGAAATGTGGTGCTGGAGAAGAATGGAGAAGATCAGTTGGACCGATCATGTGAGAAATGAAGAAGTATTACACAGAGTTCAAGGAGGAGAGGAATATCCTACATACAATAAAGAGAAGAAAAGCTAACTAGATTGGTCACATCTTGCATAGAAACTGCCTTCTGAAACACGTGATTGAAGGAAAGTTAGAAGGAAGGGTAGAAATGACGGGAAGACGAGGGAGAAGACGTAAGCAGCAACTGGATGACCTTAAGGAAAAGAGAGGATACTGGAAATTGAAAGCGGAAGCACTAGATCACAGTCAATGGAGATCTCGCTTTGGAAGAGGCTATGGACCTGTTGTAAGACAGACTGCAGAATGAATGACTTACACTATGAATGGAGGACTGGCTTCCTCTTCTCATATGCTGCACATCTTTACTAAATGCACATGCACATATAAGCACATTACAGATAGATGTATTCATCAACATATGCCTATTTTATGCACAGTTGTGTGTACACATGCGTTTATGCACATACATTGCATGTTGTATTATTTTACAAGTTACTGTACAGATGTTTCCCACCTATCCTTATACTTGTACACATATGAACCTACAGTTTGCCAGGTGTTGATACTTCTGCTGTTTTCTGAAGTTCTGTTTTCAGACTCTTTCCCTCCATAATTTATTCCCTTTGTATTTTATAACGTGCAGATTATTTTGATATGTATTCCAAGGCTGCACCCACTGGTCTCATATTTATCAAAGTAAATACTTTTTAGTTCTTTGGTCATTCTTCCTCAGTCTGTTAAATTAATCTTGTAATCTCTGCCTTGGAAAATAGTTCTTCTTTTATTATGTATGTTCTTCATTTGCAACAAGTATTTGCAGAATTGTCCATCTCTGTCTCTTCTGCAATGGCATGTGACACTGTCTTGATCATTCATTATTCTTTTGATTATTCTTTCTTGTTTGCCTGTCATCCTTGTAACTGGTATTTCTTTTTTTTCTTCTTCTTCTCAGTGCTTCTTTACTGGTCATTGTATAACATAGTTTTTATCTTTGTTTGTTCATTAATATCAAATTGCGTGCTGTGGTATAATTACATAGTCTTAAAACTTAAAATAACTGACATGTTATGAAAGGTCAGACATTAAAATGTTGAAGTATGTGGACGTTTAAATAGTAGTTGATAATACTTTTGAACACTGCTGTAACTCTGGTATGAAGGAATACGAACAAACACAAAGTTCTGTTCATATTAGCACAATGGCCATAATGTCAAATATTTTTATTTATAGCAGAAAAATGGTGTGCAGGAGGACAAGGGAAAATCATCCATTGAATTGGGAAGTACAGACAAGGTATGATCATTGGGTTGGAAATGTCTTCTTTTAGAATCTTTTCTTCATCTGTTGGAAGATAACAGCAATTGTTCTTGGTTTTTCTTTGAAGTCTGTTTTTCCTTCTGCATACACCTACAGTAATGTTTGATCGTCTTTCCTTTGGTGCTTTTGAATTTGCAGTCCTCTCTTATCCTCACAAAGGAGTGAAGGTATAGTGATTTTTATCAGGCTGAAATATTTGTGTCTTATTATCTCTGAAGGTGAAGGGTTTTGTTGTGTCTGGTTTATGTGCTTTGAACACACAGTACTGATAATACAGTTTACACACCAGGTTAATGTGTGGTCAGCAGATTCTATCTTTAAACAGAATGTGGCAGCAAATTGATGGACTTATTACCAAGTGAATTTCGATACTGTTTTTACTTTCCATGTCTCTGCATTTCGTCTTGCATGTTGTCACATTAATCCTGTATTTTAGATCTATTAATATTCTGGATTATTTACAGTCGGTATAATGCAGTTGGATATTTCTTCTATAGAATGTGACTTCATCTTTCTGTAACATCCAGATGACATTCTGCACCTTATGTATAACATTTTTCATATGATGCATATCATGGGTAGCAGGAGGTTTTAACACTTTACTATCATGTTGTGTTAAATATATATATACCACTTTCTATTCTTTACCACTCTCCTATGCATTATTACTAGTCATTTGCTGTTTAAGGTGTTGTATATGTTTATGTTTAATGTTTTCATATTCAAGATTTTTCTGTCCACCAATTTGACCTCCAATTTTCCATATATGTGAGTGTCACTGCAGAGTGTTGACACATGTGTAACTTCTGTCTGAGACTGAGTTTGTATTACTGGATGTCCTGTCATTCTGTTTACATGAATGAAATGAGCTACAATATGATGTGCTATTGTGATAGAATCTGCAGTTAGCAGAAATGGGATTTGAATCACAAAGGCACTCTTGCATAATATTTTCCATAATACTTCATTGAATTTGAATTTTATTTCTTGCCCATTTTGCACCAAATGTCTCTTTGTCCTTACAGCCTTCTTTGAACAAAAGCTGCAGAATATTACCACCATGTGTTTTGGTCTTTTTTTGTTACTTTTCTCTGCATATTAACACTGCTGAGTAGGTGCTTACATTTATACACATACCAAGTTATTTATGGGTTATATTTATATTTATATTACAATTGTGAAATTATAAATAAATTAGGATGTGTTAACTGGTGACTTTTGTTTAAGCTGGATGGTAAATATGAATTACCCCGAGGTATTTGAAGATGTGTTAATAAAGTTTCCATATTTGTAATGGGTTTCTTTCTGATATACAGGTAACAGAGACAAAAACTGAAACACGAAGAAAGTCATCTATAGTGAAAACTGGAGAAAAGGTATGCAAAATAAATTCTTGTATTAAATGTTACCTGGTTTGATAAAATTCTGGGGAAATTCTATAAGCAGATATTGAGTACATCCAGATTTGCACGAAATGGTGTGGCTGAATTGGAATTAGGAGCTGCATGCAAGTAGGTGGGGCAAGGTATTGTGAATTGTGTGAGTAATGAAGTAGAGATTATTTAATCACTAGATGTAACGAGAAAATGTTGTAACTTGGAGGTGTATACTCTAAGATTTGCTTTCTGGTTAAAGAAAGTGGCAGACAAAGTAGAGACATAGAACCAGTTTACATTTGGTAGAATCAGTAGGAGAAGTAAGTAGGATATATAAAATATTAAAAGAGGTGTAACAATATAAAAAGACAAATTTTTGAATATTGGTGAAATGATAACATTGTTGTTATATTTTAAAGTAGGTATCGTAGGTAGTATAAGCAAGGATTCATTGCTGTACAGGAAATGAGAGAATTTGTATAGCATGACTGAAAACAGGAATTTGGTAATTAAAGTGAGACTGGGTTTAGAATGAAAGACTGTCCCAATTTTGGAGGAGAAGGATGCACAACGACCACTGTTGTAATATACTGTATATGTATATCCTGGTTACATGTTTCTGCCTGAATGGGTCATTATTGAGTCTCAGTTTTATTAGTATGTTTCTGTATATACTGTGATAATGTATGCATCGTAATTAGTAGTGTAATGTCTAAATTCTCCTTTGCTAATAATTTCCATAATGTTGCAGTTGTGTTGTAAGTTATATTCTAAGTATTGTTACTGTCATTAATTTAATTATTAGTATTCATATGCAGGCTTCACTCATTTAGTGCTCTTAATTGGTTTTATAAAAACAGAGCACTAAGCATGGGAACTTTTTCCATAAGAATTAAAGAAGGTGCTGTCTTTCCAACATTGCTTGATTTTGTGTTTATTTTTCAAAATAGGTCATACTTTCTATCCCACTAAGTCTAATGCTTTGTAAACGTTGTAATGGTGTTCTCACATCTAATGACTTCCAAATTCACTGCTGATAACAAGCTTTTCCTATGTACCTTTACAGAAGCTTTTTTTTCATGCATGTGTTGTCACGCTTTTGACTCATTATGAGTAATTATGGCCAAGTCAATCCATAAAAATAACCACAGTACACTGAACACACAAGACGAGACCCAACTTATACCACAATGTGCCATTTAAAGCACAAACTAATATGTGCTGCAGTGATTTATCGCAGCTTATTCCATGAGAAGTGTGGTCATCCCTCCACTCAACTTGACAAGCTGCTTGCTATCAGCTGCTAATGCTGACCAACTGTGATCAGCCATCACTTTATGCATGGTGGTGGCAGTAAACATAAATGCAAGCTCTGAGAAAATAGTTCAACTGTATAAAGTTTTTGGGGGGGAGGGGGGAAACAGTTGGCAAGAGCACTATAGCACAGCAGCACTAAGTGAAGCGCATTGTAGCAGGGGATGCCTGTATATTATATATCCATACATTGCATTGGTATAGTCCTTATTGGTTGTATATGTCAGTAATCACTACACTGTCTTTTATCATAGATGTGAGGTAGGTTATAATGCATAAAAATGTTCTAAATTGTATATTCACTATAATGTTATTAACAGCATCATTGTCTGTAGCCAGATGTATGGGTATGTAGTTTTTTGTTGTATTGTTATAATATTCCTTTAATAGTTGATGTTGGTTGTGTTGGTGCTCTTAATATTTATGTTTGGCTGTAGTTTATTTTACTGTTTTCTTGTGTTGACAGACTGAACAGCCATTACTAATTAATTATTTGCTTTTTATTCAGACTGTGCAACAAGAGGAAGAGGAGAAGGTTCAAGAAGTGAAGGTTTCGGCACAAAAGGTATGGCTGTCTTTGACTGATTTAAAATTGAAAATGTCCCAAATGTAGAGCAAGTTCACTGTGGTGCCTCTTGACCAGTGACACGTGTAACATACATCTCTCTCTCTCTCTCTCTCTGTCCATATCTCTCTCTCTCTATCGCTCTCTCTCCTCTCTCTCTCTCTCTCTCTCTCACTCACACACACACACACATCTGAACTGGCTTGGTTTAACTTTGAGTTTGCTGCTTTTGGGGTTTGATCAGGCCATGTCACTGTAATACCATACATTTAATATAAATCGTTCAATTGTCAGGAAAATATTATCCTTAGGAGCCTGTATGTATGTATAAGTTATGGATTTGCTGAAGTTTGGTTGAGGGAAGTAAAATTTTGAAACTAAGGATTGTTGTATTTACATTATGCAGATTGAAGAAGTTAAAGTGGATGGAGAAAAGAAGCTGTCAGTTAAGAAGAAGGCTGTGGAAACGAAGGTAAGTTTGTTGCATCCTCTGTGAGTATCAGGTTACTGTCTCAACTTTTGAATGCAGTCAGAATTAAGTCCTTACAGAAACTATAATATTTTATGTCTAATGGTTTTTATGAACTTCTAAATCCCTTGGAGCATTGTTATTGACAGTTAAAGATATTTTAGAGGGTTCTAATAGCACTTCTGTTCTTGAAAGGACAGTATTATCATTGTTGAGAAAGTGCCATTTTCTTTCAGTTTTAGTAGAGTTAAAATTACTGGCATCAAATCCTTAAGTCAATAAAGAAAGAATTTAATGTCTGTGAATTATCACATATTATGCAGTACATTTAATAAAGAGCATGAACATTCCAGTTAGATTTTTCTGTTATTCTTTAGAAAATGAAGCAATGTTAGTGCATTACAAAACATTACATCTCTGGCATAGTTTGGAGACCTGGGAACAACTTAGGACAATGTTGGCTCAACATCTTCAATATTGTGGACTCCATGGATACAAGATATAAAATCCATGGGCCACACATGATTATTTTATCTTGCAATATTGTGTACAACTATGTCAGTATAATGAGAAAGATTCTTACATTATATTGCCTAAAAACTTTGACACTAATACCCTCTTTGAATATATAGCAAAATTCCATTAATCTGACTCGCATGGGGCCGGGCTGGTAATCAAATTATCAAATATTACGGATTATCAGATGGCACCTATACTGATCTAAGTTCTTACAGGTAATTTTTTGTTACTGCTTATATGCTTGGGCTGTACAACTTATCAGAGCAGTATTCCATTTAGATATGTCCTTTATCTGCTGGTTCAGGATCAGTAGGGTCCTCTTCTGTGTTTTATGGAGTTCTCGTAGCTGAAGAAGCTGGAGTAGGAGACACTCACAGAGGCCTTTTTGAACATGTCTCTGAGATCTACCTGTTTCATTGATGAAGCTCTTTTTCTGGTAAAAGGCAAAACCTCTGGGCTTGGGACTACAGTACTTTCCTCAAGTGCCAGATTATCAGAATTCCTGGATTATTGGATGTCAGATTAAAGGAAGTTTGCTGTAGTAGGGCTATAACCACAAAACTTTCTTGTAAACTTGAAAGCCCAAATTCTGAATCAGCAGGCTAGTAGAGGGAGGGATCATGCTGGTGTTGCTATGTTTTTGTACATGACATTAGAACTGGAGAACCTGTCATGCATGTTACACCTTACCTAGAGTGCCTACAATATTGATTTCTTGTATGGGTGTTTGTGGGCCATAAAAATTGCCCCATGGATCACTGCCCCTGCATTGGGATTATTCTGAACTAAGAGCATGGTCTGTGCTATGATGATACCTTACAGCCTCACACCCTCTCAACCCCTTCACCTTCTTAATCATCAACCCTAAATGCACCTTAAGCTCATTGTGTTGCTGTATTGTGTTCATGGAAAGAAGTCTTGTGAATTATGAGGATGGCATTACTTGAGGTCTACCTCCATTTGTCTACTGTTGAATTCCCCTCAGCCCCTAATGACCTGTGCCATGAAGCCCAATGGGTGTATCACTAGCAAAGGTGTATCATTGCCAGTATTCCTATGAAAGAATGGTGAAATTACTCGAGGGGGCTGTAGAGAAGTAGAATGAAGGGGGAAGTGTGACAACTTTAGAAAGATGTGGAGGGAGTCAATCCATTGGACATCTTTATGTTGCCTCAGTTTTGTTAGTGCCACTGCATACAAGGCTGAGAGGGGGCAGGAGTGCTGTGAAGTTAAGTGATTAAATTTCTGATCAGTGAAAGGGTTTGAGCCTTGAAATTACTTTTTTATATTTTTTATTTATTTATTTTCATACATAATTTTCTCTCAGATTTGTCTTTGTTGTTGAGGTTAGGATGATATGTTGACAAATCAGGCCTATTAACATCTCCACTGAAATTGGGGTACCTGAAGGTAGAAGGAGGCCTCTGATGGGTGGGGTCCAGTAGCAACCTAGTCCTTCTAGTGTCGTACTAGCAACACCTCTGCCCAAAAGCTTATTTACTCTTGTGTACTTCATTTTTTAAGCTGTTTCTATGTATAAAATATTGATCTATATTTCTTGCTTAAGTAAAGGCATGAAATTAAGTTACATCGTATCTCACGTCTTACGTGGTGTGTAACTGACATTCCTTTTTTTATTACAGTCTGTTTTGTGAGCTGGCTCTGCTTCCATCATCAGATCCTTGCATAGAGATTAGCCCTAACTAGCATGCCTGCATCACAAAGTTTCAGAATTTCGTTTTATAATGTGTTTATCTAGTGCATACAGTATCAGTCTCATGGAAATTCTGTGGACACTTGTGTGTGGGTTTTGCAGCACTGTATCCAGAATATTGTCTTCTCCACGTCTTGGTTGCCTACTTTGTTCATTCTGTGCACGTTCTAAAATGTATTTCAAGCCGGAGCTGATATTCCATTGCAGCATCCCTACCATTTCCATTGCAGAAACGACATGTAAAATGCATGTTGGCCTATGCCTGATTTCTAAATTTTAGAGGCATTTCACATAACATTTCTGCTTAGCAAAACACAACTGTACCAGCTGACACAAGTGGAATGAGAATGAAACAGATAAAAGCAGTACCAGCTTGTTACACTAGCACTCAGCTTGGTGAAGATTACATCTGACTTAACTCATTGATGACATTGAATTGACCTGTGCTTTATTTGTCATGCCATACTATCTCCAGGACGTGCTCCTGTCACTGTGTGTTCTGTATATATGTCAAACATGCATTTGTTCTGAGTATGATGTTTTGTAAGGTTGTGTATAATATTTTGCACATACTTTTTTATTTTAATCACCATTCTATTTTCTCTCTTTTTTATTGCATGTGTACATGAAAGGCTGAGGAGAGGAAGGCTTCCCTGACAACACAAGAAGAAGCACCAGCACAAAAGCCAGTAAGCAAAATATATTTTGTACTTGATATATATGTACTTACTCCATTGTTTTGAATGCTTAGAGTATGCCTCTTGATGTCACTGAAGTTTTGACATTTGGTCTGTTTCCTCTTACAAACTAAAGAAAAAAGTACTCTAACATGAATAGTCTTCTTTTCTGCTAAGAGAATGGGACAGATATTCAGGGAAATGTGTAAATATGTGTTGGTATACGTGAGACATAGTATTACTTCTTGATTTGTTTCCTCTTGATTAATTTTAACATAATGTATGTAGTTGTTCCTTGTATGAGATAACTGAAATACACTTGTGACGTAACACTAATATATTTCAGAATCCATTGTTTCCAAGTTTCAGAGACATCAGTTTCAATTTTAAAAAGACACACCATTCCTAATTTACAGTATATAAACACATCAATCCCAGTTTAGTTACATGTCAATTCTAAGTTACGAAGGCACATCACCCTGAAGTTACAGTTTACAGTTGCACATAAATCCCAAGTTTCAAGGACATTTTAATCCAAAATTACATGGGCTCCTTATTGCTGGGTTATAATTTACATCATCGCATCATTCCAAAGTTATTAGAACTTAACAGTTCCACACTACAATGTCATCATTCATAAGTTAAAATTTACAATGGTAATTTGGGTTTGTTGAATCCCAAATTATCAAGATACACCATTCCAAACCTATTAGATCCTGCTGTGCCACTGAGGATGCTGTTTATAATACCTTTGTTTTTAGTTTATGTTATTTTTGTTTTAAACTGTAAGTGGGTCTTTTGAGTGAAGTGTTTTGTGATTGTTGTGTGTTTAAACAAAACAGTTTGTACATAGTTTACTTTCTGTGGTAAGTTAAAATCAGAGCTGTACATAAGCATTTTTGGTCCATTCTTGTTGTACTAAACTAAGAATTTTCAACTCTTTTGGGAATATCTGTTATGTGCATGTTATGGGACTTCAAGATTCTGCATCTGTCCATTATTTTCTGTTTATGCAAAACATGTTAAGTGGTGTTGAGTTGTGACAAGTATGGCTTTCTTGTGCCCATGATAAGTGGGTCCCTGTCACCACGGCATGGCGCGTCCTCGTGTTGCGGATGGAGGAGCGGCCTCCAATTATGGAGGGTAACTGCGAATACACTGAATAAGCAGTCACATACAGCCGACAAGGGGTGATCCTCCAGTTTGGGGGTTGGGCAAGGTGCTAACAATTCTTTACCGTAAAAAATTACCATGTTATGAAACATTTCACAAGGCCTCAGACCTGGACTGATTCTTTGGTACAATCTAAGCAGCAGAAAAGGGATATGAGATTTGGCACTTGGAACGTGAGGAGCCTGTACAGGTCAGGGTCACTTATGACAGTGGCCAGGGAATTAGCAAGGTATAAATTAGATTTATTGGGTGTAAGGAGGTTATGTGGGACAAAGGAGGCACTGTAAGAGCTGGGGATTATACTTTTTTCTGTGGAGAAGGAAATGAAAGTCATCAATTGGGAACAGGTTTTATTGTACATCAGAGAATAGTATCAGCAATTAAGAGAGTAGCGTCTGTAAGTGATAGGATGTCATATATAGTGCTGAGAGGTCGCTGGTGTAATATCATTGTTCAGAATGTGCATGCACCAACTGAGGAGAGAAGTGATGACTCAAAGGACAGTTTCTATGAGGAATTAGAACAGGGTTTCAATCATTTTCCTAAGTACCATATAAAAATTCTGCTAGGAGATTTTAATGCAAAATTAGGGAGGGAGGATACTTTCAAACCGACGATCGGGAATGAGAGTTTACATGAGGATAGTAATGATAATGGTGTTAGAGTTGTAAACTTTGCCACATTAAAAGATCTAGTTGTTAAGCGCATGATGTTCCTGCACCAAAACATTCATAAATACACCTGGACCTCTCCTGATGAGAAGACTCATAATCAGATTGATCACGTATTGATAGATAGGAGATGGCATTCAAGTATACTTGATGTGCGATCTTTCAGGGGAGCTGACTGTGATACTGATCACTATCTGGTGGTTGCAAAAGATAGGGAAAGACTGGCGGTAAGTAAACAAGAGGCACGGAAGTTTGCTGCAGAGAGATTTAATCTCAAGAAGCTAAGTGAACTAGAGGTTAGGAAACAGTATCAGATAAAGATCTCAAACAGGTTTGCAGCTTTGGAGAACTTAAATATTAGTGAGGACATAAATAGAGCTTGGGAAAGCATTAAAGAGAATATAAAAATCTCAGCTAAAGAGAGTCTAGGGCTGTATGAAAGGAAGCAGCATAAGCCATGGTTTGAAGAAGAATGTTCAAAATTTTTAGATCAAAGGAAGCAGGCTAAAATGCAGTGGTTACAGAATCCAAACCAAAGTAATGTAGATAATCTGTCAATGTAAGACGTGAAGCTAATAGACATTTCAGAAACAAAAATAAGGAATATCTGAAAGCTAAAATGAATGAAATTGAAACAAACAGTAAGAACAAGAATATCAGAGACTTGTACAGTGGTATCTGTGACTTTAAGAAGGGTTACCAGCCAAGAACAAATGTAGTGAAGGATGAGAAGGGTGATCTGGTTGCAGACTCCCACAGTATTTTGGCTAGGTGAAGGACTCATTTCTTTCAGCTGTTGAATGTACATGGGGTTAACGATGTTAGGCAGACTGAAATACATACAGCAGAGCCACTAGTGCCTGAGTCTAGTGCCTCTGAGGTTGAGATGGCTATTGAAAATCTAAAAAGGCACAAATCGCTAGATATTGATCAAATTCCAGCAGAATTCATTAAAGCAGGAGGTAGGAAAATTTGTTCTGAGATCCATAAACTTATTAATTCTGTTTGGAATAAAGAGCAATTGCCTGAGCAGTGGAAGGAGTCAATCATTGTACCTGTTTATAAGAAGGGTGATGAAACAGATTCAGTAATTGTTGAGGCATATCACTTTTGTCAACCACATACAAAATTCTATCCAACATCCTTCTGTCAAGGTTAACTCCATATGCAGAGGAAATTATTGGGGAGTATCAGTGTGGATTTAGACGTAACAGGTCAACTACTGATCATATATTCTGCTTTCGTCAAATACTTGAGAAACAATGGGAATACAATGAGGCAGTGCATCAGCTATTTATAGACTTCAAGAAAGCCTATGATTCAGTTAGAAGGGAGGTCTTGTACAATATTCTCATTGAGTCAGGTATCCCCATGAAACTAGTAAGGCTAGTAAAAGTGTGTCTAAATGAAACCTATAGCAGAGTCCGGGTAGGCAAACATTTGTCTGACACATTTCCTATAAAGAATGGTTTGAAACAAGGAGATGCTTTATCACCATTGCTTTTCAACTTTGCTTTGGAATATGCCATTAGGAGGGTTCAGGCAAACCAGGAGGGCTTGAAATTAAATGGTACACATCAGCTTCTAGTTTATGCTGATGATGTTAATATATTGGGCGAAAGCATACGTGCTATTAAGAAAAACACAGAAGCTTTAGTAATCGCTAGTAAGGAGATTGATCAAGAAGTATATGCTGAGAAAACTAAGTACATGGTCATGTCTTGAGATCAGAATGAAGAACCAAATCACAACATAAAGGTAGATAATAAATCATTTGAAAGGGTAGAACAGTTCAAATCGAAATTCCATTGGGGAAGAAATTAAGAGCAGATTGAAGTCGGGGAATGCTTGTTATCATTTGGTGCAGGATCTTTGTCTTCGAGTTTGCTATCCAAAAATATAAAGGTTAAGATATACAGAACTATAATTTTGCCTGTTGTTTTGTATGGGTGTGAGACTTGGTCTCTCACACTGAGGGAGGAACATAGGCTGAGGGTGTTCGAGAATAGGGTGCTGAGGAGGATATTTGGGCCTAAGAGGGACGAGATAACAGGGGAGTGGAGAAGACTACATAACGAGGAACTTAATGATCTGTTCTCATAACCAAATATTATTCGGGCGATCAAATCAAGAAGAATGAGGTGGGCGGGGCATATAGCACGTATGGGTGAGGGGAGAGGTGCATACAGGATTTTGGTGGGGAGACCTGAAGGAAGGAGACCACTTGGAAGACCCAGGCATAAATGGGAGGATAATATTAAAATGGATCTTCAAGAAGTGGAATGGGGGGGCATGGCATGGACTGGATTGATATGGCTCAGGATAGGGGCAGGTTGCAGGCTCTTGTGAAAGTGGTAATGAACCTTCGGATTCCATAAAATGCGGGGAATTTCTTGACTAGCTGAGGACCTGTTAGCTTTTCAAGAAGGGCTCTCCTCCATGGAGTTAGTTATTTATGGCTTTTCTGTGCAGCTGTTTCTTTTTCCCTTGTGCTGCTGCTGCTATGTTTTGTTTCAGAGTAAAATATGTATAGCAGCACAGACTATAAATGCGTACGCTTTGTAAATGTGTTTGTAAATTATTGCTGTATGGTAATAAATATAAATATGTAAGTTAAATTGTATAAAAAATCCTCTGCTTCAGTACTAGTTCTCAGTGTCTTGTTCTGGGGTTCTGAGGGCAGGTGCATTTTTAATCACTCATAGAATTGTACTCTTCACTGCAGCTTTGTGTTTTATAAATACTTCTACATTATTTTAATACTAATAATAATAATAATAATAATAATAAATTACAAAATAAATCATTTGGTATTTAATGGGCCAAATTGCAGGGTACAAAGATGAATTATACCTGCAGTACAGTTCGTAAAGGTACTGAACCCAAAGTTACAAAAACACATTGTTTATAAGTTAACAATTAACAGAGACACATGAATTCCAAGTTACAATTTAAATAAACCTGAGCTATTGTGGTTCACCCTCTATTGTAATTTTCACATTGAAGACAGATCCATGAGCCATGATAATATTCTGATTTATTCATTTCATTCATTCAGTAGTCTGTCTTATGACAGGTCCGTAGCCTCTTCCAAAGCGAGTTCTCCACAGGGTGCGATCTAATGCTTCCTCTTTCAATTCCCAGTATCTTCTCTTTTCCTTAAGGCCATCCAGTAGCTGCTTACGTCTTCTTCCTCATCTTCCATCATTTCTATCCTTCCTTCTAACTTTCCTTCAATCACGTGTTTTAGAAGGCAGTTTCTACGCAAGATGTGACCAATCCAGTTAGCCTTAATTATTTTTATTGTATGTAGGATATTCCTGTCTTTCTTGACTGTGTGTAATACTTCTTCATTTCTCACATGTTCGGTCCAACTGATCTCCATTCTTCTCCAGCACCACATTTCAAAACTTTCCAGATACTTCTGATCTACTTTCCGGAGTGTCCATGTTTCAGCACCATACAAAGCTATGCTCCAAATGTAGCACTTTACTAGTTTCTTCCTTAAATTTAAGTCCCAAAAGAAGCATCTCGCATTTGTCTCTGTTTCTGGAAGAGACTATCCAGGAAAAGTATTAATGTGGTTGTTTTTCCATTTGCTTTCCACATCGCAGTACAGCAGCCGCTCAGACCACTTTGGTCAAGCCTGTTGCTACACGATCATGAACCATCTCGAACATCATTTGCTCTGTGCTTCAAGTCGCTACTGATATCGCTGCTTCTGGCATCAGGGGAGTTTTTATTGGATTTCCCATCTCCTAGGCATCTCTTCATCTGGTTCCTACCCTCTTGACCTTTCTGGCTTGGGAGACCCTACTGGTAGCAATGCTGCCACCGGCTTAGCTCTCAGGGTCACTGGAACTCACAAGCACCTCTACCATGGCAAGGTGGAGATACCAATAAAGGGGTTATTTATTCATTCATTTTACATTCCATGGATCCTTGTAGGTAAAAAAACCTGACATGTGGAATTAGTCTCCATATGCATATATGATTATGCCATACAAGAAGCGCTTCTCATTAATTAAATGCAGAGTATTCCTTATGACTCGACATGGGAAGAATGATGTCATACACATATCATATTCTGTGTGCCCTTTCTGTATGTAGCATGAAATGAACCCTGTAGAAAAATCCTTTTTCTTCTTTGTACAAATTCTTTCCTAACTGTGTGGACTTCCCAAACTATAACACATATTGCCTATATAGATTCGTAGATACGACCCAATGGCATATATACCTAGTAGTTCTGAGGAGAGTGAAGAAGAAATAGAGGAGGTCATGAAGGTGGGAAAACATGTGACTAAAAATAAAGAAGAGGAATATGATGAGGAGGACGAGGAAGATGATATTCTTAATGAGTTGGATTTTGTTTCTAAGGTGAGCGGGCAGCAACTTCAGCAGCATTTATTTGGATATTTTCATTTGCTGTGCCCGCAGTAGCAACTTTATATCTGCCTGGCAGCATAGCTACACTGATTTTGTCTAAGTCTTGTACAACTTGTATGTGTTGCTGTGTTTTATGTCGTGCTTTTGTGGTATCTGAATGTTATGTAGTTGCCTCAAATTTCTGTACCATCACGTAACAATTACCAGTTTTGCTGCAGGTGTTGGTAGATGCAGGAAAAGAATTTAATCAAGTATATAGAATATGCAGTAGATAGATGCATATAGTATTAGTTCATTTATACGGTTGTGTGTTCTGAGTGGGCTTAGCATTTGGTGGTGCATAATGATATAGATAGCAGTTGGTTTTCAATATCTCAAAGTAAATAATAATAATAATAATAATAATAATAATAATAATAATAATAATGTTTTACTTTTGTATGGATGTATTCAATTATGGTTGAACTTGAAATTAACTCCTTTGCTTTGAAGAGTGCAGGTATGTTTTATTCTTCAAAAGTGGTATTTTATTTAAAAAAGTCTTGAATTTAAGACATATTGTTTTAATTTACCATATTTTACTTTTGTTTTCATTCATAAATTAGTCCTAATTTATCTCTATCTCGTACATAACGTGACAATTTCTATGCTTGAACTGGAATTATCAATATATATTTTGGCAGGCAAAAATGTTGTATATTGTATATTTTAACTTTGTCTACTACCAGCCTGTTTTTCCTTTAATTTAAAATTAATATAGTGATCTGAATTATTAATATATTTGTGCTTGTACAGTCTGCAATGTATTGGTGGGACTTTTGACATATATTTTGAAATTAATAGTCTTATAGTGTTTTAAAGTTAAGTGGAGTGAATGCTGTTTTTTGTGAGTTTGCTTGTGAAGTAGATATATAGTTGATTTGGTGTTAATATTTGCCTAAAGTGTAGAGCATGGTTTCTCAAACTGTGGTATGCATACCACTACTAGTACACCGAGTGTTGTTTAGTGTATGTGGCATTAATAAATATCGAAATATAAAAGAGGATGAAAATTTAAAAAAAAGAAATAAAACAAAAGTGGCATATATTTGTTCATACTCAGCACCACTGGAAACATTATATGACTCATCCCCACTGTCAGCCTGTCTTTCCAGTTTCAGCTTTTTATTTTAATACAAAAATTGTCGGTGGTACATTGAAATTGTTAAATTTAATTTAGTGGTATGCCAGCAAAAGAAGTTTGAGAACCCCTGGGTTATAGCTTCTTAGTGGTGTATTCTTTGAAAGATTTTTTTCATTGACATGTACTGTGACATGCTTTTGTCACGACCATGTCTCTTAATTGTAAATGGATGGAAGTATTACAGTTTTGTGTGTCTTGTACTTCATTTATAGTATACATTCAGAAATATATTTTTTATATAGCATTAGATTACAGTTGCTTAGAAAGGGAAAAACACTTTTATAGATCTCATTTGTTATTGTTCTTGTGACATCTTTTGTTCGAACAGTTTTATTTCTTCAAAGATTTCATTTATTGTTGTCCTTAAGACAGCTTCTGTTTAAACAGTGCTGTTTCTTCAAATATACTTATTTTTTAATTTCTTTAGTAAGCCATCAGACTCCATGACAAACCAGAGTGGTTCTTCAGCTACAAGCTGGAAGGAAAATAATGAATTGTAGAATAACTATTCCGCAGTATGTTCTTTCCTGCCTGATATTATTGTAACCAACATGTCATTACTTTCATGAATTTAAGTCTTCAGTACCCCCTGTCCATTTGGCTGTCAGTGTGTTGTTAAATGCAAAAGTTTACTCAGTAACCTCTTTAAAACAAAGAATTCTGGGTAGAATTTAGGAAACGTACCTTCCTATTGCTGTGACATCTAGCTCTGCAAATCTTCGTTGTTATGTTATATGTAGATAACACAAGTTTATAATTCACTAATAAGATGCAGTTGAGTCATGAGTTAGTGTGCTGGGCTCATGCATATGTGGATATGTGAGCCAGTAGTATTCCTCTCTGCATGTTCTTCTAAAACATGGGATTTAAATAGTGGAATACAATATCAAAACTGCATATCCACTGTTATCAACTTCATAATCATTGTGTTACATAGCCAGCACAATTATTATTCCGTACAATCAGGTCAGGCCTTTAGGCATGGTACCGACAACACCATCAGAGTGACTTACAGTGAAGTGAAAGTACAGAACCATTCTGTTGAACTCTTTTCTAATCGAAGGACACCTCCTCTAATGTAATTTTGAATTTACTGGTATTTAATTAAATTTTGCTTAACATAGGCTACTTCTGATGATGTCTACTTTCTTGTAAATCTAAGTTTCTAACAAAGTCCACCACTGATTCGGCCACAAATAAATAACACATTTATAGTACTATTCGGTTTGGTACAATTGGAAGATGCATGGTGTACACATTGTTAACTTTAATTATTTCCATAAATGTACCCGTCTTGTTGAACATTTGCAGTTACAGTATTCAGATATAGATATGGCAGTTATTTAAAGCCAACTTATTTGCGTTATGATTCTATTTCTGCATAAAGTATAGTCTGAATATTCTCTTGTAAAGTATTTATACTCCTGATGTAGGCTGTCAGTCATGTTATTGTAGCTGCTTTGGCATGTAATATTATTTGAAGGCCTATAAATAACTTGCATATTCACGTATAATTTTCCTGTATATTTCCAAGTGTTCTGGCATATGACACCATGTTGACTGCTAAATAGTTACTGGCGTTTCAGAGGAGCTTGCTGCTTCCATCTTCAGGGCAAAGGAGTTCAGTAAGAATGAGCTGCATAGAAGAAGGGGTATTTTATATAAGGAAGGCTGATTGGAATAGTGAGCCAATGGGAGTTGTGCTGAGAGCAGTGAGTAAGGCTGTAGCTGCAACATGCAGGAAAATTAAGGGGCAATGACAAGGGTCAGTTACACTTATATGGTATGAAGTGGGGGAGGTCAGGGATGTAGTTAGTTGGTAGGTGGAATGACGGGAAGTTAAGTGTGAATGAGGTCTCTATTCTGGGATGTGGCATTGCTTTACTGGGTATCACATTTTGAGACAACATAGTCATGTCATTTTCAAGGATTGGAATGTCCAAGAAGAAATTTGTTCTTTGTGGACCCTTGAAAATGAGACCACTATGATGTCTCAAAATATCGGGCATCAATTACCCAGTTGCATGCAGCCACATCGCAGAAGAACAGAGACCTCAGCTACACTGCTGTGAAAACCAAAAGTTCACATAAGTGAGGGTGGTTTGAGATGTGATAATGTAGTCGAGGGATATTTAACAAGGGGACAAGGAAAGAGGGTACAAGGAGTGAAAGGAGGCATGGAAGGTAAAGCAAAGTGATCAGGAAATGACAGTTCAGAGATCCTGCCCCTATTGACTCACTGCTCCAATTGGCCTTCCATATGTAATGCGCCAATTTTTTGCACAGCTCATTTCTTGAACTACTTTGATCCTAAAGTAGAGACAAGCTCTTTTAAACGTTGGTAACTACTTACCATTTGACATGGCATTATATGCCCACTCTACTGTGATATCCTCAAATCTTGTAGTTGCATATATTTAGAATAGGGCCCAGTGCAGGCTGTTATAAATATGGACTTTTCAGGTTGTATAAAAGGAAGGGAATTTATAGAGTAGCTGAGCCATTATCAGCTTCTCAGGGATGATCTTGATGCTTATAATTTACACCAATTTCTTATGTCTAAAAATTTGGAGTATATTCCAGTTGGCCCAGCTGTGCCTTTCAGATTTTCAACATGCAGAAGTATAATCTGCAATTATATTTTTTTACTTTGCTGCGTTTTATCTACATCTTATTTTTTTATTACCTTTGGCACATTCCAAAACCACTGCCCTTGCCCAAATTAAATATAGCAGAACTGTATTTATAGTGCATAGTTTTTGGTATGTTGTTACAACTTCCCTGTAGTTCTTTTCCCAGGCAATTTATGCTCTTTTTCACAAGACTCTGAAAGTTGGCAAACAATGAAAGAAGCTGTTCATGTCTGCCTTCATTCCAAGCCCCCTGTCTAAGGGGGACAAGTTTTTACTTTGGGATATATTGAAGATACTAAATTATCTCCACTGGTGGCATGTTAGCTACTATTATAAGGCTGAGGAAATCTGAATTTTTATTCTGAGTTGGCCAGCTCTCACAGTTGTACTTACAGTTTGTTGGTCAACTTACTTTGAATCTGAAGCGAAAATAGTGTCAAGTGCATACAAGATGGGTCATGGAGTGGGTGATGGATGTGTAGCATTGTGTGGCCTGATTTTGGAAACCCATGAATTAGTCTGACATATACATCAGATTTCCACTGTCATGGTAAGGTATTTAATTTTTATGCTACATCCCATTAGATGTTACACCTAGCCCTTGTTTTATGTTCGTTTGTTTTACACCTTTTTGCTTGAATGCACTTTTTAATTTACACTACTTTGTAATTTGCATTCTCTCATTTTTGGTTTAACGCACTTTGGTTGGTTTAATTTGTGTTAATTTAAGTCTTTCTTTCTTATGGAAGTATCGTTTTTGATTTATGCCTTTTTGATTTACACTCAATTTTTCAGGAATGAAACTTTGGGTGTAAAACAAGGACTGGGTGTATATAGTGTTTGTCTGTTTGTGTATATCATCTGTACAGGTAATTGCCCATTAATATTATAACTTGCAATACATCTCCCAACGAACAATTAGTAAATTTGGGTGGTTAGTCACTGGCCTGTGACTGTGGAGGCCTGGGTTCAATTCCAAGCCAGCCCCTGTGGAATTTGTGGTGGACAAAGTGGCACTGGGACAGGGTTTTCTTTGAATATTTTGGTATTTTCCCCTGTCAGTATCATTCCAGCAATCTTCCACATGCATTCATTCATCTGTCACTGATGCTATGTAATCTTAGTAATTGACAGCATTGGTAAAAAAATATTTTGTGTGCTTGCATGTGTGCGCATGCACGCACACACACACACACATCTACCAGACTAATAGAATTACACTCTAATTTGTAATATGTGGGCTTGATTATTTAGAAAATTGCTGAAAAGTATGCTATTAAATTTTTATAGTTTGTGGTTGATTTATGTGGTTTATTTTCTGTGTGGCTTTATTTGAATACTGGGATGAAAGTCCTTGTAGCGGAACATGTTGTACAATAATAATGTTGGTGGTGGTGGTGGTGATGTTGGTGGCAGTGGTGGCGGTTGTGATGGCAATGGTAATGGTGATGATGGTGGTGTTGATGATTATGATTATGATGACGGTGGTGATGATGAGGAGGATAAGAACAACAGTATCATCATAATATCTTGACTTTTGTTTCATTTATTTTATTCTATAAATGTCCTATACAGAAATTTTCAATGTTGTAACCCTACATTGTCATTCATATAGAAATCTACCTCTTGCACAAATGTATTCACCCCTGATACAGATTTTGTCCTTGATGGTTGCTAGTCTTTTCCTATCAGTGTTTGGATCTTGCAGAAAATATTACATGTTTATATTGTTATGGCTTTGAAGGAGATTCACTTATGGATTTTAGTTGGTAATGCACTTACATCATATTCACGTTTGCTAAACATAAGCAGTTCGTTATTTTGTCAGAATTGCCATGTATTTGGTTCAGTTTCAAGTAATGGCACATCATTTTATGCCAGAGTGGAACATTACAAATAAGGACATTTAAGACTCACCTGAGATGTCTAGTTCTTGGACAGATGGAATTCTTGTCTCATATGCCAGAGTGTTCTTTTTTACCCTTACTTCAAGATTTGTGGAATAAAACTGTGAGATTTTACATACAAGTCAATGGCAGGGATTTTCCTTTCAGTGACTTGTTTTTTTTTTTTTTTCCCCCTGTAGGCTGACAAGCCCAAGAAGCCAGGCGTGAAAGTTCCTGAGATAAAAGCACCTGAAATTAAGGCCCCTGAAGCTCCAAAGATTGAGGTGAGCCGTGAGAAGTCACCTGCTGGAGATGCCCGGAAGGGATCACTTGCTCCGGGCTCAGGACCCTCTAGCCGGAGGGGTTCTCTTATTCCTCCAGAAGACCAGCCGAGGCGACCTAGCCTCATTATTAGTGATGAGGTATTGTATTTATTAATTTATATAGTTAGATTTTTTTTGCAATTTGAAGCAAGTATGTGCTGAGTAGACTTCCAAATTTTGATGTAACTATAAATTTAACATGTTATTAGGCTAGCATAAGTGGTGAACATTTGCATACGTTTTTCAAAACATTTCTGTGTTAATATTGGTAGTAGTATATAACGTTATGTTTGCATTAAAAAGTATAGATTTCTAGTATTTTATAAAAGTAATAGACTTCCATGTTTTGACATCTTAAGAAGAGTTAATGTGCTCTCTTTCTGCTCAAGCAAACTGCCTGATAAAGTGAAGTTGTCCCTTTGCTTAAGTGCCACACTGTGAAGGCATGTGGGGGAATGGAAGTGTAACTTAAGGGATTTCTAACCTACCTGAACAAGGTAAGTGGTCCGTTTCACACCCTGGATACTTTACCACTGGGAAAAGATGCTGCTATACCTATTGGTTTGGAGGCTGGGTGAGTCCTGTGGCTGGTCTGGACGCTTTGGAAAAGAGAAAACTTTCTTGCCCATGTTGGCAATTGAGCTTTGATTCTGTGAATATCTGGCCTACAGCCTAGTTACTGTACCAACTGGGCTATCCTGATCAATTACAGCGTTTTAATGGCATGACAACTTGAGAGAAACCAGCACATGGAACAGACGTCAGGATGTACAGAAGCAATGAAATTCACCCTGTATTTTGCCCTGAATGTTGAATCCTTTTGTTTAAATTCAATAAATTGGTTTTCCATGTCCCATCTCCTAGATTTTGAAATATGTAATTACATTTCATCATTTTGAAACTTACTCCTCATCTATGGAAGGTATAAAATTACAATCATGCAAGTTTTTAGGTTTTCACAGTGGTGCAGCTGAGTTTTCTTTCTTCAGGGATATGATGCTGTGTCAATGGGTAATTGCTTCCTGAATTTTTGAGATGTAATAGCCAATCATCTGTTACACCATCCCTATATATTCATGAATCCACTTTTCTCTGTCATTCTTCTTGGACCTTGCAACCCTCAAAGATAAGACCGCTGTGTTGTCTCAAAATGTCAACAACCGATTAGCCAGTGATGCAGCATCATATCCCATAGGGACAGAAACCTCACCAAATTGCAGTCAGTTAAGAAAAGCACTGAGGTATGGCCTTGCCAGTAATGGGTTTAGTGCGATTCTCTTCATTATATTTTTATATGCGTTTTTAATAATAAGACCGAAAGATATGTATGCAAATGCTTACCTAATTATGTATTATCTGAAGCCCCTAATTAAGGTTTAAATTTCCCATAGGTCTAATTGAAATAATTATTAATACAAAAGTACAACATTGTGTACCATTTACATTGTTGTGATTGCCAGATTCACAATTTTTATACCTACTTGGTGACATTGCTGGAACGTTTGCAACAGCCAACCTACCCACTTTTTCACTCAGAAGAGACAAACTGCATGCTTAACAGTGCTCTCTATTCAGACATGTAACAAGAAGTTCTAGGACCTACAGATTTTGATGTGATAGATAAATCTGTACATTTCAGTAGCTTACATAAGGTGTATGGTCCCTGAAGGTGAACCAAATGTTTCAAAACATATGAGGCTTCGTTAACTAATACAAATTTTGATGTGTGTATTTTGTAATGTTCTAATGCATGTGTCAGTTGATGACATAGTGCCATAATTTGTAGAGTGAAAGTTATGAAAGTGAACACACCTTTCATGGAAGTGTGTTTATATTAAACAAGTCCAGATTTAGTAGCACATGATGAGTGTATGACTGGTTCTGGTAACTAATTTGAACAAGGTTATGTTTAGTTGGGTATCAACTGTGATTGGCTGAAATCGGCCTGTCCTTTGTCAGATGTTTGGCTGAAATGAATGAACAGTAAACTAAACTAAACACAATCCCTTCCCATCCCCAGGAGTATGTTTCTGAAAGGCCTTAGCCTTATGGAAAAATGTTGATTGGGGAACTTGTGGATACTGTTGGGACTCATCAAAACTGAAATAATTTGACTGTTATTTCACTGGACACAAAAGTATGCAATAACATTAAAGTGTAATATATAAGAAGTATCACAGGAAGGTACCATAATAGCAATTTGCAAGCTAGCAACTGGTTTCGGATGCCATAATGCTATTATATTCCTTCCTGTAACAAATGCGGAGCAATTAGTATGGAAGTCAGTGATTGTTTCTGGCTCTACATAAATTAGAAACTAGAATACATAAAACCACACACTGGTGGTAGCAAAAGTGGATATAATTGTGAAACAGCTGACATGTAAATTTGAAATTGTCAAAACTGTGGTCGATGGGGGTTGAATACTAACATTTTGCAGGTAAGGGAATTGTTTTCTATTATCAAATTTAATTTATTCACAAAATTTTCATATTTTCGGCATGCAGTGAATTAAACTTAGTTTATCATCTTCATGTACAGACCTGCTAAGCTGATTAAACTAGAAAAATTATATTTGTAAATTGTGGAGTTACTTATGGGATGTAACTTTAAGATAAAGTTTTACAGATGTGTATTGCTTTTGTTTGGACATCATTAAGAACTCAAAGACCAACTTTATTCTGGTACTCTCTGCTTTACCATTTACAAAAATTAGCATACATTTTGCAGTAACTCGGGAATATGTAATTGTGAGCTGTCAGTGTAAGAGTTTTCAGCCAATCACACGTGCTGCTGACAAGCCATTATTCTCAACTACATACTTTCTGTAAAGGTGGGTTCACAGTACCTCAGTGTTTTTGGGAACCCATTTGCACACTCAGTAAGAAATAAACATTGTACATCTGGCAAACTTAGAAGTAACAGAGATAACAGTGCCTGTTACTTAATAGCAGTAGTATGTTTTTTTAAATTGGCCAAACTCTGATTTCAAAGAATGTGTGTAAAGTTAATGCTTATCTAACAAAGTAATTGGTAACATTTTTGCTTTATTTCATTCATAATGTAATACTTCCTGCTTATTTGGCACTTTATCCTTTGTTTTAAATGTAGTAAGTCAAAAAATGTTATGTGTATGCATTATAGTACTTATTATGATAGGATTTCAAATTTATCATGAATAGTAGTTTAAGGTGGCTTGTAAATTTTGATTTACCTTTTGCTTTGCAAGTATTTCCAGCTTTGAAGTTTCAGAACTGTAAGCTGCTGTTAAAGCTTTTGCCTTACAACTTGCCCATGTGTTGCTGGCAATTGCTTCTGCTCTAAGGACCCTGCCTGTCTGCCTGTACTGCTGTTCCAGAGCGCTCTGTTCAGTTGTTGACAGCTTTTTGAGACTGTCATATAAAGTTGAATGTGTATCTGATTTTGTGGAACTTACAAATATGTATATATTATGCATGTATCAAAGACTCAAGATTATCTTTGCACTGGGAACTGATGCACCATGATTTTGATGGCACTGTAAATGGACACCCTTAATTTTGTATTTAATCCGTTGTTGTTAAGAAGCATGTGACATTGCTGCCAAACATCAGTACAGTGTCACAGTTAGAGATATGAGTTTCCTGGCTTTGACCCTAGAAATAACTAAAATGTATGTGTTTAAATTAAACAGAATATAAAATAATGTTTAGTTTCATCATCATCATCATTTATTTACATGTCATAAATCCATTACAAGGTACAAACCCACAAGGATATCGACAATAGTCCAGTGTTACAATATAAAATTTGTATACAATTAGGTAGAACTGAGTATTACAAAGCTAGAAGTACTAACATCAAAACTGTAGTATAACAATTTTATAATAAAGATAATAATCACAAGTCACATTCAGATATCCAAACATGAAATTGACTTAAAAGTATATTTACAATTTGAATGAGAAGTGTGTAGGTACTTTAGATTATTCATTATGCCTATATGATTTTATATACTCATTCATAATAATGAATTCTATTTCTAGTTTGCAGGATGTGTAAGTATTCTGTATTTAAATATAAAATTTCTATAATAATTAACTGGGAACCAAAATATATGTTAGGGATGACCTTGAACTGAATCCAACTTTCAAACATAATATGAAATGAAAAGTTGTCCTATTTTCTTAAACTGATCTCCTGGTCTTGACAGAAGTCAAATGCTACAAGAGAATTGTAACTGGATTCGTTTAGGCTCAATAATTGGTAACAGTAATTGAGTAAATGGTTTTACGTGAATGTTCTTTAAGTTGTACGTAATGTCCATTTATATGGAATGATCATAAAGTATATTATTCATATGCATGGTGCATTGGTTTATTGCGAAGTATGAGTAATGTGACATTAATATTATATGTTGGCGACTGAACAAATAACATAAGGCTTGGAATATGTGGGTGCTTGAGAATTCAAGTCTTTTGGGATGTTATGCTATGTCAACTGGTAATTAGTTACCGACTTTTTGGAGGAGTACACTGCTTTCTTCTTTAAAGTACAGTGATCCAGTAACTCATGTTTCTTGGACTGCTAGACCCCGAAGGTGGAAACACTGTGCTGCTCAGAATGTCAGTAATTCAGTACCAGTTGATGGGGCATGACATCTCAAAAGACTGCAATCATCATCAACACCACTGTGAGAATCTGAAATCCTGCATGTGTGTGCTTGCTATATGCCTTCCTATAGCTGTAAAAATGTTTGCATGACAGTAACTACCTTGAATTAATTGTTGTTTTATTTTGATGAATACTTGTGTGGGTATTAGGTGTACATATTGCATCTGCATAGAGGATCTACACAAACACAGAAACATGGGGCATTGTACTAACTTTCTTATGAACATGATAAAATACTGTTTTATTATGTCTGTCAAAGTTTTTTAAATGTGTTTAATATTCAAAGTTATACTGTTCTTTATATGTTCTTTACCTGAGTGCCAGAATTGTATGTGCTGTAATATACTTGCTGTGTTAATTTAAGTTACTTTATTTGCCATGATACTCCTGAAATGTACGAAAGAGTCAGAGTGAAATAAAATAATGCTTAGTTTGAAGCATGAGTAATATTTGGATCATGTATCTCTGCACCAAACATCAAAGTGAAACTGAGAGTTTATATGCAGTTGTGGAAGTTTTATTTCCAAGACACTGCCTTTAACTCATTTTGAAATGAACTCAGTATGAAATTTACCTGCATTTTCTGGTTTTATAATACAGAATCAACTCCCTGTTAATGGAGGTTGCTATGCCAGAATGCAAGACAGAGATACTTGAATGCTAATACAGAAGTAAATATGGCTCCCCTCCCAGTATTGTGTGAACATTGTTCTTATAGATTGCGAGGAAAAGATGTTTCAGTTTCATGTAAGTGTGATGTCCTTGATCATAAATTTCAATTTCAATTTATTTAGCATCCATAACTGTTACATAAGCACAATTGGACAAGTCCAGTTAAACAATAGCCAAAATACTACACATCATATAACAATTTAAATATATACAATTACATTTTTGGATAAAAAACAGTCACTTATACCACTTATGCCACTTATACATGATTAAAATAATCTATAGATAATAAAAATCTTGTAAAATTTTTAGGTATGAAAGTGTTGAATAAATTTCAATATCTAAAAGTTATAAATGCAACTTTATAAAATATAGAATAATTTTGTAACCAAACCAAAAAACATACCCATAGAAAACCACTGCATCTTAGTGTAGAAAATCACACTCCAAAAAGACCTTATATATATTACCACTAAAAAACTCTTGTAAAGGATAAAAGCAGTTCTGTAATAAAAAAAATTTTAATTTATATTTAAAATCCTTAAAATTCTCTATTCTTTTTATTTCTGTGGGTAGATTGTTGTGTAGTTTTATCCCCATATTTATTACACTCTTTTTACAACGTGAAGTGCTGCATAATTGGACGTACAAATCCTGTTTCCCTCTTGTATTATAATTATGAACATCTAAATATTGGGTCATATAAATCTGGTTCTTTTTTATATAACACAAAATCTCGAATATATATAATGAGGTTACAGTTAAAATCTTTAGATCACCAAATAAATTCCTACAAGACACCCTGTTATTTACCCCTTTTATAGCTCTAAGATTTTTTTTTGTATTATGAATACTGCATTACTATCATTTACTCCACCCCAGAATATTGTCCCAGATCTGAGTATTGATTCAAATTTTGTAAAATTTATATTTCTTAAAATAGGTTTACTTACTGAATCGCGCAATGGTTTGATCAAATTGTTTGTTTATAGGAGGAACAGTCTATGTACAAGTTATTTGCTTCAATTCTGGGGAAAGAATTATGTTCACAGTATAAGTAGCACAAAGAGTTATTGTTTTTTTTTTAATTTACAGGGATGTGTTTTTTTCTATTTGTGAATATAATGTATGGAAACTCTTACAGACTTTGCTAAATATCTATTGGGAATTTTGATAATCTTTTTGCAGTGTTGAACTTAGTGTCCAGAAGGCATTATTTACAAAGTATCAGAAACCATATCTTGTCAGATGTCTGAATCTTATAGACCAGTGGTTCTTGTCTTTTTTCTGTCATGACACACTTGAAGAATACGTCCATGTACATGACACACTTGCATGGGAATGCCAAAATTCAAATGACATGAGAATAAGTAAGTATGGTTGAACATGAAAAATATACTTGTTGCAATCATATGAAGGTGGGGTTACTTTTATGTCATATCACTTTGGGAGCCATGAAGTGCTTGGACGGCACATGACAGCATATGAGTGAATGTCTTCACGTCCCTCCAAATACGAATTTTAAGTTACGTCGTTCAGCAATCAGCAGTGCCATGATAATTTTAGTATTTAGCTAGGGAATCACATCTTGGATGGCTAAATTTCTCTCTACTCACCTAGCAGCTGTTTGCGACACATCAGTGTGTTGTGACACAGTTTGAGAAGCACTCTTATAGACTAAAGAAATGGAGAAAATGGAGATGAGTGTTTGAGAAGCTAATTGTTCCTCAGATAGTTGAATTACCCAGATTTTATGCTACCAAAATGTTCATTGTGGAGTTCACAAGTGCCACTTCTCACTCTCAGAATGTTACAGATGACACACAGAAATGTTAGAAGGTAATATACAGTAAAGGAAGATTTTAAGAGCCGTTTTTCCATACTGTCATCTTGGCTAGAACTGAGCTACCTATTGAGACTACACAACAGGACCTGTACTTCGTACATTTCCATTTGTCATTAGTGAATTTCTACAGCAACCCTCATGAAGGTCCTGTGCAATTTTGTTTGTTTTGAGTAAATTTCATGAAGTTTGAGAAACCTGAATATGTTTTGATTTAATGAACCATTTTCCAAAATCTGTAGAAAAGTCTGTGTAAGTGTCTTGCTATTTACCACTGCCAACACCAAACTCTGATAAAAATTTTTTCATTCTTTAGCATTTGTATGCTCATTCAAGAGCTCTAAGGCCAGTTTCAGAAATAACGTAGTAAAAATATAGCATCAGTAATGTTACAGGGATAACATATGGATATTACAAAAGAAAAAGTACAGTGTGTAAATGTAGAATATTATTTGGTGAAAGAATTTTTGTTTTCTGGTTAGAGCAGTGTCTGTTTTTTCAAGATGTTTTACAACAGGTAAAGAAATTGATCAGAACATGGTGCTGATGACTTTTGTTCATCTAATGTTCGTGTTAGGAATGCATGATACTTTACCTCTAACCCATCAGATTTCTTTGTGGCAGTGCTTAAGGAAGGATATTACTAGTACTTTAATGCTCATATTCATTCAAATTTTATGGCAAGTTGCAGGAACTACAAGCTGCCTATTTTCAGTGTACTGGGAAACAATCTAAACATAGCAAAACTTGAAAACAGCACAAACCATTGCTGTATATAACTTTTTTTTTTTTTTTAATCCATTCTAAGAGCACTTCTGGCCCAAGAAGTGTGATTCTTGCTGTCCAGTTCAGTTGAATCTTTCTTGCATTCAGGAGCCTAATTAATTTATTATTTGCACACATACCTAAAGGATGAGATACATTTGGTTATTTGAGAACTTTATTACAAATATGTGGAAGTACAAGCAAATTGTTTCATTTCATCATGATGGTAATTTCTACACCACAAACTGAAAAATAGATTTTTTTAAATTAACATTAAGGGAAAATAATGATCATTTGTTCCCTTCCTTTGAGAGTATGTGATGTTGGCTTTGTTTTTCAGTGCTTGTGATTATGCTGTACTTCTTCATAATTTTATTATTGTGTATTATATTTTATCCTTGCAGCTAGCCTACATTGTGTTCTTTTGAATGTTGTTAATGTATTCTGTTCTAATTTCAGCCAGTGACTAACTTCTGTGATTACCATGCTTTAATTTTCTGGGCAGATGTTTATGTTTTGTTTAATTTCAAACTACTGTACATTTTAAATTGTATGTCTTACAATGGTGTTTCTCAATGGACAATAAGAATGCAGGACGTTTTCCTGTTTGTAAATCATTTTGCCATTTGACAACTCATAAGAAAAAGTTTTCCTGTCACAAATTGATGGCATTAACTGCCGTAAGATTATGTCCATATATTCATATTCAACAGGAGGTTGCAGAGTCATCCTGTGTGTTGCAGTGAACAGAAAATCTCATGTTTCTACCAGGAATCAAAGTGCTTATGTATGTACATGCATGAAGTATGTCTGTTCCATGATTCAGCAATCCATTACATTCTTTTAAAGAAATCCTTCCAAATGTGGAATACCAGTGCATTTAATTTTATTATGAAAATTTTTCACATGGATGAAGTTACACGTTATAAAATGGCTTTTGAGAAACACTAGGTTGATTTTCATGCTTAAAATGTAAATAAATTAATAAATCGATATAACACATTGTGTACAGAAACCTAATATTGTGAGTTGTAAGAAGCTTGAACATTCTGTGTTTTCCGACATGGTAGCCATTGTTTCCTTTGTGTATGCCATTGTCGTCTATAAGAAGTGGGGTGAAAGGTCTTCAGCCTGTTCAAAAATTGTTTTCCTGTAGTGTTGTTTACATCATGGAATTCATAGTTAGTCTGCAGGTAATTGATGACACATTAAACTTTCTGTAATTGTATTTGAAGTCGCTACAATGGGAAGAGACCTTCCATCTGCAGGCATTAGATGAGCATGAATAGATTCTAGCAATATTAGACTACTTCTGGAACCATTTGCCACAGTGAATTAAATTGTGAATGACAATTCTTCTGGACCTGCACTCAGCATTATTAATAAAAACTGCAATGTAAAGAACAAGTATGATTAATCCTTTTTGAGTAGGGAGTTTCTCAAATTAGTACAGTTGTAAACAGTAGATTTCATATGTAGGCCTACTGAGTGCTAACATCTAAATCAATTCAAATATTTGAATGAATGAATGAATGCCTGCAGGGGAGATACCACAGTGATTCGATCCAAATAATATAGGCATTACTGTTAGCAGCTCAATATGCTGGTATCAATGACATGGATGTCTGAACAGCAGCCATTTTAAGACATTTTAAAATTACTGATTTTATAATGAAGTCTTCTTGGGCAGTCATATGCATCCATAAGATTTATACAGGATGTTGGGGACTGTCCCCGTTACTGCCATTCTGAGTGACACACTCATTGCCCGGTCATGCTACAATTAAATGTCATTCCACATCCCAGTTTACGCAACATTCATCTAGAGCAACAGCAAAAAAGGTGATAAATGACTTCACTTAATGTCACATCCATGCTAAGCAGCTGTGTGTTGGATTAGTTCTCGGTTGTGTGTGTGTGTGTGTGTGTGATTCTCTAAAGTTTTGTTGGAGATTTTCCACTGTCTGTTGGATAGAGATTAGCTTGATCTAATGAACTTAACAGAATAGGTTATGTAACATTACTTTTATCTGTTGATGGACGCAGATCCAGCTTTGATGAAATCGTGTATATTAAGTATACTTCAGCAGGCAGTGGTCAATGTAATATATAATGTATGTGTGTGTATGTATGTATGTATGTGTATGTATGCATGTATGTATATGTATGTATGTATGTATGTGATTGTGTGTGTGTGCGTGCGAGCGATTGTGGGGTGTGTGTGTGGTATGTATGTACGTATGCGATTGTGTGTGCGCGTGTGTGTAATGTATGTATGTGTGTACATATGTATATGTCGTCCTCGGTGGACTAGTGGTTAGCGTGCTTCGCGGGTTCAATCCCGGCCGAGGTCGGATTTTTAAGGGTGATAAAAATCCGTAGCACAACTTCCTTCGGAGGGGAAGTAAAGCCGTCGGTCCCATGTCGTAGATTTACGGCATGTAAAAGAACCTTATGAGCATGAATCGAGATGTTTCATAAGCAAAATTCAGCGGCCATTTCTCACCGTCTCCTGATTGACTGCTAGCTGGCTCTGGCAGTCATATCAGGATGAGTAGAACTTGTGCAGTCAGTGGACTGGTCACTCACTACAGAATGCACACCTCCAGACCAAGAAACCTCTGAAAGGAGGCCCTATGCTCCGCAAGGAGCGACAGGAGGAAAACTAAAACTAAACTAAACATATGTATATAGGTATTTATGTATGTATGCATTTATGTATGTATGGCATGCATGCATATATGAATGAATGAGTGGATGCAGGCCTACATTCAGGTACATGTATGTGCATGCATGTGTGATTTAAGTTAGTCTTATTTGTAGCACAGTTTATATTACTGATCACATTAGTCCTTACCCATCATGTTAGTCCTGACAGTGGTGACAAAGTATATTTGAAATACAGATTTTGCTGTACATCATTCTGGCTGATCACCCAAGAAGACTGAATGTTGCAACAACACATCCTTTTTACAAAATATGGATACCGTACCAGACCACACGATGTCATAGAATATGGCAGTGTGAGTGTTACTTCTCATTTCATGGAGTGCTTACAGATGGCACATATTACACACCCAGTGCTCACTTGTAACATATACAATTTGTAAATGTGATAGGCATGTTAAATAGTTACATATGTACATATGTTACATTAGGTGAAGGAAAATGAAACCACATGTATGTGATGGTTAAATTTAAAATCATATGGAATACATGGCATGATACTCATTCAGAACTATAAAAATGAATGTGGGAAAATTCTTAATAAACATTCTGAACTGAAGGCTGGTGTAATTTTTAATTGTATTTTGTATAACTAATAATGTTTGAAACATGGATAGGAACTGTACAGTGCATATTTTATGCAGTTTCACACTAGATCACTACCTTTGTATGGCTGCTATTTCTGTTGTATGAGATACATCCTTACCTAGTTGCCCATGAAGTTTGATCTGTGTTATTTCGAACAAGGTCTGTCTTCTTAAATTGAAATATGGTACACAATATGGAGCAGGACATCCTGCTTCATATAACAGCCACTTCACAGTTTTGCAGTGGAATAAAATAAGTAGGTTTACTGTCATCAAATCAGATAAAACTCTCCTGCAAATGCATTCATTTTGTGTTAATGTCAGATTTCCTAATCGTAACTAATATCAAATGATGAATCAGTTTCTCACTGTCACGCTCACTGACTCACTTGCTCAGCGTTTGTCATGCGGTTACTAAGGCGTTGCAAATTAATTATGCACTAATGTAAGTATCCAACTGTTTTCAATCATGATATGCAAAGGAACCCACTATTGGTGACAAAATGGTATTTGCATAATTTTGCCCTCATGTGTTTCATTTCTCTTTTAGGAGAATAGGAAGTTACGACCTGGTGAAGTTGTGGATGAGAAAAAGGTGAGACTGAGAATGTGCTTCATCTGCCTTAATACTCCTGATGCTGCTAAAGGCCATATGTGCCATTGTTCACTCCATTATTATAATATTTTATTCCTTACTTTATTAATTTATACATACGTTTTATTTTCAGTTGCTTCACTTGCCATTCCTTTTAAGTTCTTTTACTTTATGTATAAAATTATTATGAGTTGATTGTATGTTTTTTTAAAGGCTCATTTTACAGATAACTGGGAAGTACAAAGATCATTTATTTGTGTAAAGGTAACCATTTGCTTACATTTTTATGAAATTCTTATTAACTGGGAAGCTTTAATTTTATTTTGTTTTATTTCAACAGGATTTCATTCTGTGGACTTGTGTTTGTATTGCGTATCCCTGTTCAGTTTTGTCTTGATAGTCCCAGCAATCCCACATCAAGTAAATATGAGTTCTACAGACTTATTCCCAACCATCTGGTTTTATTCTTTGTTTCATTTCATTTGCTTTCATTTCAATTATTTGTCTACAGGTTGGAAAATTGCGGCCTGGTGAGGTAGTAGATTCAAAGGTGAGATTTGTGTGCAGGTAGCACAAAGCTGACCTCATTCTTTGGCATATCTTATGGCTTGATTTCTTTCCTAGAAGTTGATTGATTTGTAGCTGGATGTGTGTAGCTGTTGTGTGACATTCTGCTTCATATGTATTAGTTTTCCTGAATGTCAGAACATCCAGTTTCTTTTTGAGTGATTTCGGTCATAGTATAGGAACAGTTGTTCTCATTGCTAGATACAGACAGTGATAACTTGTTTTTGTAAGGGGATGTGAATGAAAATGTTTTTGAATTGTTGTGTTTTCATTTGCATATTGAGTTTGAAAGTTCAGTTTTATGTAGTTAATACAGTGTAAGAAGTAATGAATGTGAATATATTTCCTGGAAATCCGGTTGTATATTGGTCCAAATTCAGAATCTAAGAATGCCAAAGAATTACAGCATTTATATTTTTGTTTCAGTTTGATCTGCATTGTTTTCATTGCTTGCTTAATTTTTATTCTTTAAATTATTTTGCTTGGTATCTTGAGTTCTATTGTTTATTTTGATCAGTTTTATTATTATTATTAAGTTGTGTATTATTATTATTATTATTATTATTATTATTATTATTATTATTATTATTATTATTATTTGCTCGTGTTTTCTGTTCTAATGTAACAGAGAAAGGGAACTCGTCCTGGCCAACTGCAAGACGAAAAGGATAAGCAGGTTAGATTCAGTGGATGCAACATGTTTCTCTATAAGATAGATTAGAAAACAATGCTTCAAAGTTAAACAAGTGGGCTTTTGTTCTGCTAAATTAATTATATAAATGTCCTGAATAATCTAAGTCAAGTATATAATGTGTCTGACATCAACAAGCAAAGGTTCACAAATTTTAATATAATTATGTTACAATAATAATGCTATGCTGTATAGAGATGTTCATGAATCATGACATTAGGGTACACAGTTGACACTATGTAATGCTAAACAGAATTGTGTGAAGAGATTTCAGTAATTTTATGAGTTTAATATTTTGCATGCAGTTAGGTGTGTTAATTTCAAACATCTGATATGGTATCTCTTCAGGATTTTCATGTAATGCAGCTAGTATTTGGTCTTCTAGCTAGAATACTTAATTATTATTTACTTCATGGTACAGAAAAGCAAGCCTGTTCTGACTTCACATACTCTGTTTTTTCCAAGGTTTTCCTTGTGTCTAAATGAAACCTATAGCAGAGTCCGTGTAGGCAAACATTTGTCTGACACATTTCCTATAAAGAATGGTTTGAAACAAGGAGATGCTTTATCAACATTGGTTTTCATCTTTGCTTTGGAATATGCCATTAGGAGGGTTCAGGCAAACCAGGAGGGCTTGAAATTAAATGGTACACATCAGCTTCTAGTTATGCTGATGATGTTAATATATTGGGCGGAAGTGTACATGCTATAAAGAAAAACACAGAAGCTTTAGTAGTCGCTAGTAAGGAGATTGGTCTAGAAGTAAATGCTGAGAAAACTAAGTACATGGTCATGTCTCAAGATCAGAGTGAAGGACAAAATCACAACATAAAGGTAGATAATAAATCATTTGAAAGGGTAGAACAGTTCAAATCGAAATTCCATTGAGGAAGAAATTAAGAGCAGATTGAAGTCGGGGAATGCTTGTTATCATTTGGTGCAGGATCTTTGTCTTCGAGTTTGCTATCCAAAAATATAAAGGTTAAGATATACAGAACTATAATTTTGTCTGTTGTTTTGTATGGGTGTGAGACTTGGTCTCTCACACTGAGGGAGGAACATAGGCTGAGGGTGTTCGAGAATAGGGTGCTGAGGAGGATATTTGGGCCTAAGAGGGACGAGATAACAGGGGAGTGGAGAAGACTACATAACGAGGAACTTAATGATCTGTTCTCATAACCAAATATTATTCGGGCGATCAAATCAAGAAGAATGAGGTGGGCGGGGCATATAGCACGTATGGGTGAGGGGAGAGGTGCATACAGGATTTTGGTGGGGAGACCTGAAGGAAGGAGACCACTTGGAAGACCCAGGCATAAATGGGAGGATAATATTAAAATGGATCTTCAAGAAGTGGGATGGCTGGGCATGGCATGGACTGGATTGATATGGTTCAGGATAGGGGCAGGTTGTGGGCTCTTGTGAATGCGGTAATGAACCTTCGGGTTCCATAAAACGCAGGGAATTTCTTGACTAGCTGAGGACCTGTTAGGTTCTCAAGAAGGACTCTGCTCCATGGAGTTAGTTAGTTTCCTTGTGATGTCACAAATGTTGATAAGCCAGTTAAACCACTCAGGACAGAAATTATTTCCCATACCAAACAGTATATATTTAAACTAAATAATAATATGTCTATGAGGAGCAGCATGACATAGTACAGTGACCAGGCCATGAACTGGATGATCTGGGGTTCGATTCCTGGTATGAGCAAGAAATCTGTCTTTTCTCCAAAATGTCCAGACTGGCTCTGGAGTACATGCAGCCTCCACTTCAGTGGGTATTGGGGGCACTTTCCCTGGGGAGTAAAGTGGCTGAGACATGAAGGTGACCATTCACATCCATATAGTGCGGAGGTTTAGAACAATTGGAGCTATTACCTCTGCTCCACCTACATGCCTTCATGACATGCACTGGGACAACTTTACATTTCAGTAGTATGTCTGTGTGTGACATTTCAAACATTTGTACACATTCATAAGTGGCTTGCTGTAAGCAGAAGATTACCGTCAGTGCATGTCATGCTGGAAATGAATTTGCTGAATGCATAAGAAATCCAACACCATATCAGAATGTTATAGAGACAAAATTCTTGCATGCAGTTAATAAGGTTGAATATCTGAATTTCTCATGTTAATTATATATTCAGTGATAAATAATTCTGTACTAATTCATGTTAAAACTTTGAGTGTAGGAATTACAAACATGAATCTTCATGTAATTTAAATGTAACGGTTGCAAGAAAATATTGTGTATGAACACGTTTCCTGATGCTTATCAGTTGCTGTCTGTAGTAAAAGAACAAGAGCCTCATTGTCTGACTCTGAGTTCATAACTGTGTAGCTTTGTGTTGATGGCAAATATGCATCCAGCTGGTGTCAATGTCACAGCTGCCAATTGTGCAGCTGCATTCTTAGCACGTTTTACATATTGTAGAATAGATGCTTCACAGATGACGCGGAAATAATAGGCCTTTCTGCCTGCTAGAAGTGGCACTCTGTAAATATTTTTTTTTCTCTTCTGTTTTGTTATAATTTTATTACTTTATTTTGGTTTTTATTTTATTGTGTCATTCTCTTTTGTTTAAGTTATGTTTATGTTCTTTGTATTATTTATCTGGAATTATTATTTTATAATAAAAATCTTGAAGATTTGTTACTAATATCCCCAGTTTTTCCTATGTGTACTCCATGTGTCCTCCAGTGTTGATTGTATATGTTGTATGTAATTGTATATATTTAAAGATGTTCTAAACTCAGGTAAGTTTTAAAATTACATTTTTGGTGTTTGTAATGCAGCACTTTTTTATTTTTCATGTTGGGACACTGAGATTAATCTGATTCTTGTAGCATTCAGTATTCATTATTACAATGGTTCCCAAATTTTGCTGCAGCTTGCACCGCTGTGGTTCTCCAAGTATGTTTTGGAGCCCACATAAAAATCATTAAAGTAGGCCAATTTTTTTTAAAACCAAGTATATAGTATAGCTGTAAAGTGAAAGAAAATTAGAACTTATTTTAATTTATTTCACATTACAATTTTTAAAAAATTGGCGTATCTTGCAACCCAGGTTAAGGACCACTCTATTACTGTGTTATTCATGCCATACTCTTCACCACTATTACCTTTTTAAATTTTAAAGTTATTACTGAAACAGAGAGTTAAAAATTTTTGCAGACATACTTTTTAATTTACTGTTCAGAATAATTCATAAAAATTGTAGGTGTGGTGGAATGGTTATAAAATCAGTATTTGCTAAAAGTTTAATACTCTTCTAAATGACAGAACTGTCTCAGATGTATTGAAATGCTATGTTAGGTACACGTGGTTTTGTGTACAATGTTTAACATAGTCAGGAGAACATAACGCTGTAAGTAATATGTCTTATATAACAATTTAACATTGGTTACATGTTCCAGATGCTTTAGATTTACTAAGACTTCTGAAATTGTGATTATAGCGCAGAAGACCAAGTGCTGATGTACGACGCCCAAGTGTTGCAGAACTGGGAGAGATGATCGACAAGCCGTGTACACCTCTTAAATCTTCTGGACAGCCTGGGCCACCATCAATTGTCGATATCCAAGAGAGCTACTCAGCAGTTGAAGGTATGTAATTGTTTATTAATCTCAGAAACACATATTTTGAGGTTTAGACTAATTTTAACTCATCACTTTGCACTAGAACAAGTGAAGTAACTGAGGCAAGAGTGCATATTGAAGATGCATATACTGTGTATGTGTGTGTGTAAACCTGCAGTGCACTTGTATATGCCTTTCATCTGTTTAAATGGGCACAGGAAGCACATTTTGGACATAGGATCTCTAATAAATTTTCTGAAAATATGTCAGGTTTCAGCATTTAGGATTGACTCTTAACAAATCAAAATAATATTTTTGAAAAAATTAAGAGGAGTTTAAATTCTGTGAATGTTTGCCACAGTTTAGTTCAGAGTACTTGGTATTACCATCTGTTAAAAAAATGTAATGATTAGAGTTCTGCCTGCTATTTGGTACAGATCTGAAACTTGGGTCTCTCACATTAAGGAAGAACATGGAGTGACAGTATTGGAGAATATTGTGCTTGGGAAAACTGTAATGAGGGGCTTTACAGTTTGCACTGTTCACATATTAGAATTATCAACTGAAGGAGGATGAGGTGCATGGGGCATGTAAGCATGCATGGCAGATGAAAATTACATGCAAATTTTTGTTAGAAAGTATTAAAGGAAGAGGTCACTTTTAAGAGCTAGGCATAGATGGGAGGATAATATTAAAACGTGTCTTAAATATTGTGGAAGGGTGTAGGCTGAATTAATGTGGCTCAGGATAGAAATTCATGTGTCATTTTCTCAGGTGGAGTTGGTGTGATGTGTCTTAGTTGCTGTATTACTGTGCTGTTTTGCTTAGTTGGTGACAGTACCTTGAAACCTACAGTGTACAAAATGCTCGTCTGTTTACTACAAATGCCTTTATAAGAACAGACTATTTATCAGTCAACACATGTAACATCCTAGAAGGCTTGAGTCCTTATTCCAACTTTGTCTTCACATGACATGTGCAGCAGTGAACTCTGCTGTACTTCACTAATCATGATTGTTTATTGACATAGTGTTTTTAATTGTTATTTTAAACACAGGATAATGGACAGAGTTCATATAGTGAATGATTTCAAAAGATAACCAACCATACGTGTCCATACAATTTTCTATAATTTTTACGGTTTATAGAATAATGCATAATGAAATCCTGAGAAGGTTTACAATTTAACCTGATTCTTAATTCTCAAAAATGGTCCTGTTATTCTTTAAAAACTTTGACATATTTTGTAACGTGAATTATTATGTGAGCTGGAAATAGTCTGTGGGGTTCTTCAAGTTTCTATCAGACAAATTGAAATAATCTGAAATTATGTGTAAACTTACGTACTTGTAGTTTTCTGTTATGGGTGTTACAGACCCATTAAGTATTTCTGTATATGTTTTGCCTGTCAGTTTTACAACCCCATTCAGTATTTATGTATATTTTACAGATCAGGTAGGCTACATCACAATTCAGGTTGAAGGAAATCCAGCACCTACATTCAAATGGTACAAGGTAAGAAATAACCCACATCTTTATGCAGGAAATTAATTTTTTTGTTATTTGTATTGTTGTAATCTGTAGACCAAAGTGGAAAGTAATTTCAGCCTAAGTACCTACTGAATGCTTGTGTCATGAAATACAGGCCATTAGTGGCTGAATCAGCAATCTAGAAGATAATACCTTAAAACCTTCAGGACTCAGATTTCCACACTTCTGGTTGGACAATATAAAGAATCATAAATTTAATAAATGATATTCTGAGTAACAGTGTTACTTTTTATCACTGTGATTGAATGGTGAGCAGGATGGGCATGTTGAGTCAGTTAATAATGCAGGAATCATGTGCCTGAGCTCCACCACTGTCACGTATTATCATATAGGCAACATGTGTCTCCCAGGAACTTAAGAGTCCATTTTTCCCTGAAAATTCAGGAAGAATAAGGATTTTTTTGGATTAACTAAGGACCTTGTAAGATAAAAATAATGTTAGTAATTATACAGACATTTAAATTGCTGTGAGTATTGTAAATTGTCACAGTTATATTGAGAATAACATTATAAAGTGCATTTAAACAGAAATAAGCTGAAAAATTTGTTGAATATACGCAGTAAACGGAATACTGTATATGCCTCAACCTCCTCAACATGCACGTGAGTGTGCACTATCAAATTAATTGAAAGGATTTGTTAAAATGTGAAATATATTCTTGTATGAAATATCTCATTTGCTGAGAATGAAACTAAATTTCCATTTGCATAAATATCCATTGTATAATTCCTATGTAATATTGACTTTACCCTAATAATTAACTGCATTATTTATTTAACCTTGTGAAAGAAAATATTAACATATATTATAAAATTTGTTTTACTCACAAATTTATTTCCAAGTAACTGCACAATACATAGTTTTGATGCTCATACATGTTTTGGCCACACACCGCTGTTCATGGCCAAAACATGTAGCAGCATCAAAACTGTGTATTATGCATTTAGTTGGAAATAAATTTTTGTATATGAGACAATTGCACAGAAGATGTATAATATTAAAATTTGTTTTACTCGTGCAGCTGTTGTTGTAATACAGCAAGTACATGTGCATTGTATATATATATATATATATATATATGCACCTTTTTCCTACCAGGGTATCACAGAAATCATTGAAGGAGGTCGTTACAAGTTCCTAACTGATGGAGAAACAAACACAATAACTTTATGTATGAGAAAAGTTAAGCCAAATGATGAAAGCAAATACACAATTACAGTAAGCAATGAACATGGAGAAGATTCAGCTGAGACACAGTTATACGTGTCAGGTAAGTTGTTTAGCTTGAAGGTTGTTATAAGAAATTAGATGCAGTGAGGTCAACATTGGCAGTCAACCATGTGAAGATGCCGTTCATATTGAACATTTTGGAGACTGTCTTTTTCTCTGTGATCGGGGGTTCATATGATGAATGACATGGCTGGATACTGTTTTTGTACTCAGACTGTGCTGTCTGAGCTGGTGTTATGCCGCAGCATAGATGGCTAGAGGGGAGTAGTGGGTGGAATTTTGGCCAGTTGTTGCATTTCACATCCATTAACAGATGCTAGCTGGCAGTTCTTTGTTGTGATGTTCTTGCTGGCCGTTCTGTGTTCTGCTTATTGGTAGCCAGGTACCTTGATTGCTTTGATGAAATAGGTAAAGCTATCCCTGTACAGGCCTGGACAGGCCCCAAGTGTTCCAGGAGGTTGAGGCTCCCAGTTTTCCAGACAATCAGCATATGAAGGTGATAAGGTTGTCAACCCTACACACCGGCCGCCTTTACCCCCCAGGTACTAGGCTTGGTACTCATTTCTGTTAGAAGCTGAGTCGACCCCAGGGCCATAGTGCGGCCTGAAGGATTAAGTCAATGAAAAATTCCAATTACCCCATCGGGAATCGAACCCACGACATTTCGGCTTGTAGCGCAGTGCTTCAACCAACTCTGTCACCGCATGCCGCCCGCTTTGATGAGATAATAATAATATAATAATAATAATAACCATGGCTCAACAGCCCTATATGGGCTCGGGCCTCCTCTTGCCTCCTCTTTCCGAGGTTACTAAGTCGTGCGCATTCGTGGCAGTTGATGACTGGCCAACTGGCCTCGATCCTGATGTGTCCGCCAGAGCCATCTGGCAGGCAGTCAGGAGACTTGGGTGAGAAATGGAGGCTTTGAATTTAGCTTACGTAACATTTTTATTCATGCCATTTTTACATGCCGTAAATCTACGACATGGGACTGACGGCTTTACTTCCCCTCCGAAGGAAGTGGTGCTTCGGATTTTTATCACCCTTAAAAATCCATCGACCTCGGTCGGGATTTTTTTTTTTTTTTTTTTTTTTTTTTTTTTTTTTTTTTTTTTTTTTTTTTTTGTATTAATTCCTGGGTTTTCCCCTTTGATCCATTTGTACTGTTGAAGTCCTTTTTGTCCTGCATGTCACCTTATGTTTCATGCTATTGTCCATACATCTAACACAACACAAACATCCATGCCCCCGGTGGGATTCGAACCCACGATCCTAGTAAGCGAGCGGCCGAAGACCCACGCCTTAGACCGCACGGCCACTGGGATCGGCTTCTCGAACCCGCGAACCTTGGGTCCAGTGGCGAGCACGCTAACCACTAGTCCACCGAGGTCGACGCTTTGATGAGATAGAGTGAATAAAAACACTGGAATGAAGACAGTGACATCCTAGAGTGTTGAGGCACCATTGACTGTGATAACTGATTGCCTGATTTTATGTTCTATTCCCCCTGGGCCCTGCACTTGGCTGTACATTGAGCTCGAAGAGCATTCTATGAGTACACATACATTGTGTGGTTCTGTCACTTATCACAAGAACCCTTGATAATGGAGACAGAAATAGTCTCTGAAACACGTGATTATGATTTCCATATTCACATGGCTGGTAGCCCAAGAAGTTTTCACTGCATGCGGTTACTGTGAAACCTTCAAATAGTGTAAAGAAAGAAGATATTAAGCCTGAATTAACTTTGCAATGAGTATAGGTAAGAATTAGTGCATGAATATAATATGTTTCTCTATAATATGCTCAATTAACTCATGTAATTTTTAATAATTATATATGGTGAAATCCCCATTAAACTTGTTTCTGGGCAACATGGAATTTCGACATCAAGCTGAGTAAATCTGAAATGAAAGAAATCTGATTCTGAAATGTGGCTTCAGTTTATTTGAGTTGAATCTTAAGTATTAGAAAACTGTCAAACAATTTGGTTTTATCTACTCAGATTGTCTATTAAATTATTTCATTGTTTTAAAAATTTATGCCAGATATTATTGCAAAACTACTCTGAGATACGTTGCCCAATAAGAAGCCATTTAAAGTTTCATCACATAATATTCACGGCTGTTAAAAGAAAGTAAAGTCGCCCAAATTGGAATGACAGTGGGATATGAATCACTGTAAACAAAGTTAAGTGTATAAGGCAGTAAACCATTTAATCAGAATACAATGGCAGTAGTACAAGTGTACAGGTTCTGTCAGCCATTGTGCATTTTTTTTTTGGATGTGCGTAACCATTCACAGCTTGGAACCTGAACTTCATATGAATAATATTTAAATATTCAGTTTTACCTCACAGACAAGAAATTGCATGTCTGAGAATCATAAAAAAACATATATTCATTTAATGGCCAAAAGTCAGATATTTTGATGGTAGAGAGGTGTACTTTGGAGGGTTACTATTCATATTGGATGAACTATCACTTGTTAAACTTTCCCCATAAAACTGTTGAAGGTACTAGAATTTTACACATTCTCATTTATACCTAGTGAATTATTTATTGCAACCTGTATTTGTTAGCTACTGCTATTGCACTGGGTGTATTACACAGATGCAAGCGGAATGGATTTCCGTTCAATGCTAAAGAAACGGAAGTACGCAAAGTGGGCCAAGGACAAGGAAGACCCTGACTGGGGAGACTTGAAGGAGGTGGAGGTACCAACCACACAGCTAAAGAAAGTTGAGAAGGTAAGCCACTGCTTCACATATTGTTCATAGAAGACACACACACACAGAATATAGTTGATTCTGCATAATTTACAGTAAAACCCCGATTTAATGTTCCTGCATTTAGTGAAATCCCGGATTTAGTGATGATTTTTTCATGTCCCGACAATAGCTCCACATAAATTGAAAACCTCCATTTAATGAAAACCTCGATTTGGTGAAATATATTCTAATCCCCCAGCAATTCATTAAATAGGGGTTTTACTGTATATGGAATGCTTATGCAAGGATGAACCAAAATAAGGAAGATTATCATGCACAGAAACAAAGGTGTCACAGCACCATCAAGTTTCAGCACCTTGGTTATGATGTTGCGTGACTTTCTAGTGGAGTGGAACTTAACACTATTGCAAAGACTTTTCTTATAGCAGCTGTAGTAGTAGATTGTTACTTCTGAAGAATGAAAATAGGATGTTTTTGTTGGTATCTTAAATTCTGAGATGTACACCAATATACAGCATTCAGATGAAGTAAACTAAATTGAGGTAAAGTAACATTTAAGTTTTTCATATGCGTTCCATTAAGACATAATGAGGGGGGGGGGGGGGGTATAGCTCAACTGATTCTTAACCTCGGCATAAAAATTTTATTCTAGGTTCACCGTGCATTTTCAGTAAGTAATATCTCACTACCAACTAAATGCACATTTACTAAAAAAAACCAATATAAGGTTTTTTAAAATCGTCTAAAAGGCCCCTACATATGTTTCGGTTTCTATGAAACCATCATCAGGGGGTCACTGGATTGTACTTATCAAATGCCGTCCATGTGTTCCTCTATCAGCACACGCAATGCAGTTCACCACGTTCACTTCTGATAATTACGGTATCACTTTCTAGCACCATATGTTAAAGTAATAAATTAGATAAATATTAAAATATGAAAATTATCGTGCACTATCACTGAACTCGTCTCGTTGTGTTTTCACGGTGGAGAGTCTTTAACACTGCACTATGTTGATAACATAGTGCACATCACGCCAATACAGTACGCACCATAACTAGACAACACAAGAAATACCAGTAACACAGAACCACGATCCTTCAAATATCCAACAACATGCAGTGTTAAAGACTCTCCACCATGAAAACACAACGAGACGAGTTCAGTGATAGTGCACGATAATTTTCATATTTTAATATTTATCTAATTTATTACTTTAACATATGGTGCTAGAAAGTGATACCGTAATTATCAGAAGTGAACGTGGTGAACTGCATTGCGTGTGCTGATAGAGGAACACATGGACGGCATTTGATAAGTACAATCCAGTGACCCCCTGATGATGGTTTCATAGAAACCGAAACATATGTAGGGGCCTTTTAGACGATTTTAAAAAAACCTTATATTGGTTTTTTTTAATAAATGTGCATTTAGTTGGTAGTGAGATATTAGTTGCTCGGCATAAAAGTTGGAGATGATTGATCAGCTTCATGCTCCAGCTGAAAGGGGATTGTTAGTGTGATAATGCAGTGCACACAGTTTAATCTTACACCACGTGGAACACTCATGTGTATGTGCAAAACATAGTGTTTCTGAAATTCAGTAACAGTGGTGACTAAATACCATATAAATATTTTTTTAGTGGATATGTTTTCTTCATTTTGCCAAAACTATCTCTTTGTTGTGATCAGCTGATAAGAAAAATTTTGAAAATGATTTTGTAACTGGACTTTTTAAAGCTTACTTTTAATAACATTATTGTAATTGTCATTTTGTAATAGTGATTGTTAATTTTTATTAATTTTTTATGCAAAAAGACTTTTGTGATATTCTGTCTACTTGTTCTGTCAATATTGCCGTTCATATTTATGTACTTCAGTCATTAAGAAAGGTAAATTAATTATGTTTATTAACATAAGTTGCAATACAAATAATTAGAGGCATAAATGTGTTAATTCAGTTTTTTAATGATTTGATGCGTATATTTTGTACTGTTCATATCCAGTCAGCTTGTAGCTCACCATGTTCATTAAGTAATGCCTACTGGATGTAGTTTTATTACATGTATCAACTATTCCTTTGATTATCTTCTTGTTATGAATATGATGTTCATTACAAATAACTGTGTTTATCAAAGCAGCCAAATCGCATACACATCCACCCCCCAGCAGAATGAAAAACAAAGGGTTTCATCAGAACAAACATCAGCTGCATTTTGAAACCACACACATTGAACAGACTAAGCTCACAATACCACCAAAACATCACATTATATGACCAAAACATAATTAGTAAGCCACGCTGTATTAAGATCCTGATAACCATATAAAAATATTAATGTGTGTAATATACGAAGTTGAGACCTTATAGAAAATCCAGGCTGCATAACATGATAACCATGTTTAACAAATATCAAAGATTTTGGTATACTGCAATAAGATTTTAACTGAATCATTCTTTTAATAGAAGGTGCACTTGAATATTGACTTAGCATAGATCTGCAATAGTAATAGAAATTAAAATATGATATAAATAAGTAATATGTTAGAAAGTTTTAACATGTAGGATATATATGACAAAACACAAACTGTTGTTTGATAGACTATTGTAAACTTTTTAATAGCATAGAAGTTACTGAAATATACGAGTATTCCCTGATGGTGGTCCACAATGACAAAAAAATATCTGAGTAGCAATAAAAAAATAAATGCTGTTAACACTTACAGATGTGTGCTTGAATAGTTTTTGTGAACAGCATTGTAATTGAGGAAAGTGTTGATCTTGAACCACTTTAGAATTCCCTTAAAATATTCATACCACTGCATCAAATGTGGTCACAGTAATATCCATAACCAAATTACTGAGTTGGCTGCCAGATGAAGTTAAATGTATTTGAGAAGGAGACATATTTTGTAAGTGAAGTCACAGGTCTTAAGCCAAGTGACTTTATGTAGTGGGTGTGTATGAAATACTCCACCTGTTGTTTGTTCACCACTGCCTGAACAATAGAATCTTATTTCAGAAGTGGGGGATAGTGCTGTATTGTCATAGTTCAAAATATCCTGCTTAAGTTTGCTTGCACAGTGGCTGATGTTGAAGCCATGGAACCTCTTCACATACACTCTGTAATTGTTGCCTCAAGACATTTGACTGTGTCTTGCGGATTGTTGAGGAGCTTACATTAGTAACGATGGCTGGGCCGAACTGTTCATTTATTTTGAACTTATTCTAGAACATTTGTCGTACATTTATTACCCATAATTGACAGCTTTTGCACTTACTCTTGTTAGTTTTTGTCTCTCTGAGTTTCCCATTTTTCTTGTTCTCTTGATATAGGTTACCAGGTATGATGTAACAGGTAAAGCTTATGCTGTTGGCATTATATTCTCCCATACACTGACATTTGTTATGAAACTTCAAGCTTGCAGTTCAGTGTGTTATTCTTTATTTGATGCCAATTTTCTATATTTTATGGTTTTTGTGGGCAAAGTTGGTGGGTCCATTCTTGCATATTGCATTTGCATATTGAGTTGATTTGTATGTAGAAATGTAGGGTAATACAGTGATAAAGCGTAAAGAGTGTAATAACTTGTATATGTACTCATACTTCAGCTTCTATTTCAGGTTTGTCTTACATGTGGAAGGCAATTCCAAATGTTGTATTTCAGTGTTGGACATTTCAGCACCTCTTTTCTGTCAGTAACACTATGAAACCATACTGTTTCTTGTAATACTAAACTTGTACTTGGGTCTTCTTTTTTCACTTCTCTTCTAGCCTACTGTGATTTTTATGCCGGTTTGTGTCTTCTTCTGTTCCCTGTATTATATACCATAGCTTTCTTAAAAAATAAAACCTTGCCTAGGTAATATGACTCAATTTAATGTACCTTTCTAATGATGTTATGATACAGGAAATGCAAAACTGTTGATGTTGGCATATAACTACTCTTTCTAGTATACTTAACTTAAACACACAGCTTAAAAGTTTCTGTGTGTAACATCCATGTGTGATCCCTTTAATTGAAAGTGGAGATTGAGGGAACTTGAGGTCTGCTCAATGGACTGATGGACCTGTAAGTGTAGTAGTATTAAGGCTGTTATGAAATTACTCACTGTCTTGAGGTCAGAGGGCAGTAAGTTATAGAGGCCATGCCATGGCTGAGGTAGTCAGTTGCCAACCTGTCACTGTGGAGCCCCAGGTTCAATCCTATGCCTGTTTATGTGGAATTTGTGGTGAACAAAGTGGCACTGGCACAGGTTTTTCTCCGAGTACATAATTTTTCCCCTGTCAGTTTCATTGCACCAATGCTTCATACATATACTTCAGTTATCTGTCATTGACACTATATAATCTTAGCATTTGACTGCATCATTCAATAAAACACTTCTTTCACTTCATAAAGTGTTTGCTCATTTGATTACCTAAATATTTTTGTTTGAAATGGAATAGCACTTAACAAATATTCGGTGAATAATGAATGATCTTTCACAGTTAATATGTATGTTAGATGATTTATTATATGGTAATCCATGATGTGTAACTGGAAATTACTGTAAAGGGTCTGAGAATTTGGTGTAGGTTATATAAAAGTGCAGTAGAAAAGAAATAGTACCTGTGGCTTATTTATTTTCTGAAGTTTTCATTTTGGTACTAATTCATTATACTGTCATTAAATTTCTTCTTCATGATTCTGTATAATACTAAAATGCATCAGTTTAAATTTCAAAATTTAATCGTAAGCATATTTTAGGTTAGTAAGCATAAAAATGGTTGGTTTGTTATTAGCCAGGTACTGTAGATGGACCTACTACTCATTTTGAGTGTTAATGGAATTTTGTATTCTGGCATCTGTAATCGCTTATAATTATTTTTATTTTACAAAGCTAGTCTGTATGCTTTGTGGACACATAATATTGTTACAAGTTATGCCTTTCTGATGGGCCTACAGAAAATCATTTTTAGATACCACACAGTATTTTAATCTTTTTTAGTTTCTTTGAATCAACACAATTTTTTTAACCTAGGCAAGGTTATCTGTAATACTATCTACTGTTTTGTGTTTTAGGAAACTACAACACGTTTTGTGTCTGACCTGTCTGTGTTGGTTTTTTATGTTTCAAGTAGACATTTTTGCACCTAGAGAACATTTAAGAGCCTTTCTTCACACAATGTTGATCTTTCTTCTTACCTTGAAGTCATAAGAATACCTGTGTTGTACAGGTTATCAGCACTGACAATTATAGTATGGATAGTTGCGGAAGTAGATTCTCTTTTGTTTTGATCACTGATTATGCTTGTGAGGTACGCAGACTCTTGGAGTTAAGAAAGCTAGCATACATAAAGAGGTATTTCAGCAAGCATGTGTGTCGTAAAGCTGTCCCGTTACATGCCAAGCAGACACAGATAGTAGGTAGAGGTGTAGCTCTATACATACTCAACCCAGCGCTAGAATAGGGTGGGTGGTCAGCGCCACACCCCAGTCACTTTACTCCTGGGAAGGAGACTCGGCATCCATTGTACAGTAGGCTGGGTGAGCATCAGGGCTGGTCTGGATAGGTCCGGAAAATCTCACCCCCATCAGGGTCCGAACCTTGGACCTTCCAGTCAGTAGTGAGTCGGTCTACTGACTCCGCTGTGCTGTCTGCCATATGTGTGGTCTAGACTTATAAATACTGTACTTTGTTTCTGAAATTACTGTGTAAATGTTTTTGGAGTGTACATACTTAATGCTTTCAGTTTACAGTGTAAAACATGAATACCACTTCATATTATACTCTTTAAAAGTTTTTCTTTGAAGAGCTTATGTATTTAAAGAATAATTTTTAAAAATTAATAAATCTGTCTTCCAAAACTGTCATTGATAATCTGCGTAGTTCTTAAATTTGCTAAGAAATTAAATGCCTGATTTTGTGTGAATGACAAGGCTGAGATGCTACATGCTTAGTTTTGTGTTTTCAAAGGACCAGTTTATGAATTACATTTGTGTCTGCTAAGTTACTTTGTGCCCTAAATGTTAGTGTGTTGTGTGTGCTCTGCATTAGAAAATGTTATTGTACCGCTCAGGATAACCAGGAGAAAATGGCCCGACGTGGGCGTGGACGAAGATTCTCACTCGCACAGTTTATCCCGGACTGGCCTCAGCTACAGTCAGTTTCCATCAGAAAGACTGAGGTCTGATTCAGTTTGAGACACACATCATATACATGCATATAATTTCTATATGACATGTATATGATGTTAATTAAAATATTTTTCTTAATTACAGATTTACTTTCTTTGTTACACTTCTTCCTTTATGTTCATTTAAAATCTAATTTTCTTTTATAGAAGTTCTTATAATCCAGTCTTTTTCATGACTGCCTAGAATGAGTGTAAAGAAAAATTTGTCTTTATTCAGTTTGTTTGATCTTCTGCTTGTAACTGAGCACTTAAGATATTGTATCAGCACATTTCGCTAATTCGAATCTTATCCTTACCGCTGTTATTTCTTCACATGACTGTATTTATTGTTGTAATTCATTTTCAAATAATCATTACAAATATCTCCTCTAATTACTGCATGCTTTCTTCTAAATGGGACTCTTATATTTTTTGTACTTTGACAAAACTACAGTATTGTAGTCATTAGCATGTTAACTAGCTAATGGTGTGGGCTTTCAGAATTTGCAGATGTGTGTCAAATTATTTTAAACGTTACAAATATTAAGTATGTGATTATAAAACAGTGTAATTATGTTCCTAAACTGAAAGGATGCAGTAGTGCATATAAAAAAGAGAATATATTATCATTAACCTTAGGGTACAGCCCATTTGTAGTGCATTTAAGAATAAAATATGCTGAGTAGGGAGTATTGAACTCAGTGTGTGTGTATTTTTACATATACATGAATATACTAGGTGTGTATGAAGTTCAATGAAGTAAAGCTGTTGTCATGTTTTAATTCAAGTTTTGATTGACCATTGTTTATAAAGGTGATTCTTGTATGTGTATTTACTAACATAAAGCCCAGTGGCATTTTAAACATAATCCACTCTTGTACACCAGTTCTTGAGAGACACCTTTAAATCATCATTTCAGTGAATATGCAGGCTGTGACCTTTAAGTGATCTGGAGAGACAGCTCCAGTTATTTTAAGATACGAATTTGATAATAACAATATGCACTTAGGGATTCATTGTCTTAAGAGGTATGCTATGAACCCTTCTGGCAAAAGTGGACAACACACTGCTGATTCAGGCATATATTTCACTGTCATTTGTTACTGTCATCATCTGCTCCTATTTGCATCTGCTATTAATTCTGGCTGCAGACATATGTAATAACAGAATAACAAGCATTAGCCTTAATCTCAGTATATAATAATGTCTTATGTTTCATTATAAATGGGCGGTATGTCTTAGGTGTTGTTGAAATAAATATCAAATTATGGGATATGACTCTTTTAAATCTCACATTTCCTTTGTACTTCATACTGGTGGTAATGTGATATCCTTACAAAGAAGTTCTAGAACTCCTCTTCGTAAGAAAATGGTGGCATTGTGGGGCATATTTTAAGTAACTTAAATGTTTTAAGAAATTACGTTTTCTGATAATTAGGAGGCACTATGTTCTGTGGGCAAATATAAAGTGAGATATATTGCATCCATTTCTTGTGTTCATTGACTCATTATGCACATTGGTAATCACTATAAATAACTGCATTACTACTATTACCAAGTAAATCTTACTGTTTTACCTAGTCCTTTGTTTTAAACTAAAGTATTCAGGATAGTTTGGCATATAGAGAAAGTAGCAGCAATGTTTGTATATGATATGTTGTAACTTTCAGGTTTATTTTTAACTCTGTTCCTTATGTACTTGAATATTAACCGTTATTACCACTCTTAATCAGTTTTTTATTAAAAATGTAGTATCTTTAACTAATATCAATAAATCTTTTTACAACAACTTTGTTTTGTAGAAGTAGTCATGTTTTAATTATGTACATGCATCCTTATATGTGCAGTTTTATTAGTGTCTGTTCCATCTCCAGTGTAAATTATACTTGAGCGTTATGTTGTGGTAACAGTCAGTCTTGTATTAAAAAACTGTCTATACACTCAGAAACAGCTTATATACTACTAACAGGATAGTCATTTACATGGTCTGTGACATTTGGAGTTCCACCTCATCATCATGACATACATTTCAACATCAACAATAATTTTACTTAAAACCATGAAATTATATGAAACTACATATAAAGCTTTCATTAAGTGCATATGATTTTCTAACCTCTCCTTTATTTGCATGAATAATATAAGATATTTTTTCTATTAACAGAATTATAAGGGAAATTATTCATTCCCTTCAGTTTTTATCTGGAAGTGCTTGTTTTTTCTAACCTATTTTTTGTAATAACTGTTTTCTTTCTTTACATTACAGTAAGTTCTATGCTGTTTGTTTTCACTTAATTGTACCTATGCTTTACAAATTGTATGTATAAACTCTTGAATAACATGTTGCAGTATTGTCATAGACTTACTTTGCACCCACACCAGGATTTAACAACTGATCGGCTTTGTGAAGAAAGTGTCACTGTAGATACTGTGCAAGTGTCCATACTGTACTTCTAATCTTGTGTTCTAGAGTAGTGAAAAACTGCCATCGCGGAGACCATCCTTGGCGGAGCTTATACCTGATTGGCCAGTTCTTCACCATTTTGAGAAGTTCGAGGTTGGATTAATATGCCTTAGACATAGTTTTGTTCCATGTATCTTTACTTACATCTGCTGTTCTTCTGTACTGCTCCTGTCTCCAGGGACTTCTCTTCTCACTCTTGCTGCCAGGATGTGAACTTGTGTAATCATTAATGTATATGTTCATGTAGCTGATTTTCTTTCAATGTTGTATTTTATGTCATTGGTGTTACAATGTATTATTTAATAACACGCTGTTACATATTTTTACCATTATAAAGCAGCTGTCTAACTCACATGATTTAATAAGTGATACACTGGACCTTCAGACTGTGCTTTAAATGTATTGATGTGGTAAATAAACACACAGAATTCTTACATCATATCTAAGTCATAAAGATCATTTTGTATAAAAACATCTACAATTTTAAAAGGACCCATGCTGAAATTATACAAAGCAAAATCGTTTCTTTTCAGAAACAGGTTATTTATTAATATGATATATATATATATATATATATATATATATGCATCTGAAGGACCAGAGTTTGTATGATTGATTATTATTCAGATGATGTTCAATTTTATGTCTTAACATTTTTATAACCTTAGAAGCTACTATCCACTACCTTCAGATACTACATGCATCGTGTAAAAATGTATGCACTCATGAATTAAATTTGTTACAGAAATTCCTAGTAGCTGTCAAGAATGGGCATGAAATACCAAAGCTTGCCACTGTTCTGTCTCCCCTTATTACTTACATTATTGTCAAATTTGTGCTTCCTCTAATCATCTTCAATTACAGTACCTGAGTGGAAATTAATGCAGTGTAGTTCAGATGGAGGAAATCCCATAGAAAGTTAAATTTATGTCAGAAATTGTGTGTGGTGCAAGCATGAGCATTATCATTCGTGAGTAATATACTCTAAGTAGTGACTCTAGGTCAATAAAGATAGGTATATCGACTTCCATAACCAGATATGAAGTATGTGTGCATACTTTCTTTAAAAACTTTGCACTAGGGGTATGAATAAGAAAAGTGTGGCCCTTCAGGTCATTCAACATCTTGATGTGGGTGCAGAAGGAGCTCTCAAGTTTTTGTTTCATCGCATTTCTTTGTAACATTTCCATATACCATCTTTTTAAAGGAGGTGAAGGTAAAGTTTTCCCTGTCCATGCCTTGAAGGCATATAGGGGAAGTAGAAATACAGCTCCACTCATTCTTAACCTCGGCAGTAGGTGGAGGTGAGTGGTTAACTTCATGCCCTGACCACTTTAGGCCCGGAAACGAACCCCCCGTACCCATTGAATAGGAGACTAGGTAGATCCCAGAGCTGATCTGGACGTTCTGACGGAAAGTATCTTACCTCTGCCGGGATTTGAACCCCGGACCGTCCAGCCCCTAGCCTAGTTGCTATACTCACTACACTACTTCAGTTCCTCATGCACTATCTACATATACCATTCTATATTCTTCTCTTCTGTTTCCTTCACTTGGCCTCCTTTGCATGTTGAACACCTACCACACATCTCTGTATTCATCATATTGTCCACATTTTGGGTGTACCATGTCCCTTCACGTTCAGTGCAACAGTTTCTGGAGAATTCAAGTATTTTGCAGTGTGATACTGTGTTAATGGGTGAGTGGTTCTTGATGTTTTGAAGAATCAGAAGTGTCTTTGTCTCCAAGAGTGAACAGTCCATGAAGGCTAGCCTTATGTACTTCTTGGACTGCTTCCTCGAATATGAAGGCACCAGAATCCTTCACAATGTCGGGAGCCATTCATCCAGTGATACAGTATCACATCCCAGAATACGTGAAACCTTGATCACACCTATGTGAGAACCTCAAATCTTACACACAACAATTTCTTTTTTGTCTGGGTTTAGATACTTTGATATTAAGGTCCTGTAAATGTATTAAACTCCTGTCCAACCATTGCAGAGTTTTCTGTCTCCATGGGCACAAGATGGCGAAACAGTATGCTACAAATGCCTGACTGGAATCTCAGGAGGATCTGTCACTCTTTCTGTCCTTTTTCCTCTTGGACCTTTTGTATTTGTCCCAACAGTGTTTTTTCTGCATCCTATCCCCAAGGAAATGGAGTGCTGCAGGGATTAATTTTAAGTGGACCTTGTTTGCAGTCACCATAGTGGAATGGTTAATGCAGGACATCTGTCTTGACATCAGTGTGTGGTGACGATATCACCATCATCTGTAAGTCTTTGGGGTACTGATACAGTTGATTGCTGGCTGACATTTGCTATTGTCTGTCCTACTGAGCTCGGGAATGGATTCTCCTCTGTAGTAAAAACCCATTGTATACAATTTATGTGATTACAGGGTTTGCATCCACCCCCATCTATTCTGTTCTTTAATAAAAGTGCACGTCCATTTACTGCATGTGTCCAGTCTCTGGGCCTTCTGCTGAAGAGTAAATGTTCATGGGAACCTCACTTGAGATGGTTGACCATTGAGTGTGAACAGTTGCAAAACGTTTTGTAAGTTTTGTCTGGCAGGTCTTGAACAGAGACCAGATGGTAAAGGTTTTGGTCAACCATAGCCTAATCCACTGTAAGGCCTTCATGTAAAGCACAGCAACAAATCCAAAACTCTCCATCATAGGCTGTGCCCACAGCACTGGCATTCATCTTGCCACTGGTTCATTCCATACCAGCTATCTTGAAGTTTGATATGTGGAATCAGGAGAACTGCACTTCCCTTGCAGAGGAATCTTCTCATTTGTAGGTATGTGCCAAAAATGACAACACGGTCTCATCATCTGTGTAGTTCAGTATTGTATCACAGTGATTGCTGCAAGTGTGAATTGAATGTATGTGGCTCTCAGCATGTGGGTATATGCTTTCACCACTTTTTGCTGTGTTTTCTTTTATACATTTAAGATATTCACAATCGACTGTCAACTATTCTGCCTTGGCATTTCTTTAATTCAGCCTGTTACCTTGGGCTCATCTTATACTTGAGAGGTGTAACATCTCTCTCCTACCAGTATTATGAGTAACACCATTCAGCATATGTGGACTACCTGGTGGTGTGTACTGGTGGGTTGTTTGTTGAAGTGTTGACTGGTTTAGCTTTCATCTGTGCATACTTTGTCTTCTCCTACAGTCTCATTATAACATCATCCAGACAGCTAAACTCTGTGTCACATGCTGTTGTTGCCTATTCATTCAGCAGCAACCTCAGCAGTGTCATCTCCTCTGCACACGGTCCGTATGGAAACCTGTCACACCTTAGTCTATGAAATTCTGCAGCAAGTGTCACATCTCAATAAAAATGAGAAATCAATTATCTTTTGGACAGTATCAGGCCATGTGTGCTTACTCGGTCTCTGATGCTGCCACAAAATTAGCCACTCTGATTGGAGATCTCTCCTCTAAAGCAGACACTACACATTGATCTTTGAGTTGTTTTGTCTGTTTGGCAAGGTGAAGGGGAAGAAGTTGTGAACTGTGACACCATTTACGCAAATTTCACACGTCTCTTCTAGCTCTGTCAGGAGGAAGGGGCTCATGATTACATGGTTCTGGATTAATCAGCTACTCTCCATACACAACGACAGTTGTATGTATAGCTGTAGAGTATCATTACTGTGTCCCACACTGTGGATAAATTCCAATATGCTGATGATTTGTCTGATGTTTATGTATTTTTTACCAACACAGGGCTTGTCAAGTCAATCTACCTTTTGTGAGTTTGTGTCGTTAACATTTTGTCTTCTACACCTCAGAAACACTGCTGTTTTTGTAGACTTGCACTGCCCATATGGTCTTGATGTTGTGCTTCTATACTGCCTAGCACCCTTTATCGTGTTTGTCCTATGGCTGGTATGTAGCTGTTATGTAAATAACTTACAGGTTTGTCTCCAGTTTTGCTGTGCTGACATGTATGTCATTCTTTCACTTCATTGACATGTATGTCATTCTTTCACTTCATTGACATGTATGTCATTCTTTCACTTCATATTGGGCTAAGGATTTTGTATGAATGGTAGACAGGTACAAATAACCATGGAGGGTTATGCATGTCTAACCCCATGCATACACACACATGGCACGCATGCACACACACATGCACACACACACACACAAAATGACAAAATGTCTAAGGAATATTTTATAATGTTGCTGAACTTTGACTGTCATTGAGATGTTGCTGTCATCCCACATTCCATGATTCCATGATAATCAGCTTTTGATGCTACAGTATTGTGTTAACTAAACTGTGACATAATACTGCTTAAAGTTTGCACATATCATTGTTGAAATAATTAGGTGATAATAGTATGAGTACTTTCTATATAGTATTCTTACACTAGTTAAGAAGCACGGCCAAGTGTGTCATTTAAGAAAAAAAGAAGTTGCGTTTATGTTCTATTATATCCTATAATGAATGTTGAGGAAATATCCAAATATCTCAAGTGATCCAAACAATAAATGCAGTGCTGAATTGTCCATATACCAAACCCAAATTTTGTTGCAGTATTTCTCATGAATATAATTTCTTATAATTGTAGTGAGGTTTCATATTGTTCAAGATAAAAATTAGATAACATATCGAAAGTTCTGTTCATAGAAAAGCACATGACAAAAAATCACTTTAAGAGGTTTTGTGAACTTTAGTAATCGTGACACCAGTAATTAAGTCAGTATGTAATACTTAACAGTCCCTATAAAATGTAATGCTAATTTTTTTATTTATCTAGTAATGTCATTTCTCTCAAACTGTGTGTGTGTAAATTGTATAACTATATCTTTGGAAGAAATACTTCACCACATCCTCATTCAACAGCAAAGAATTCATGACTCTTGATTTAACATAATTTGTGCAGTACTTGTTTTGTAAGTGCTGATGCGTTTTATATAAGTGTACAGATCTTTGACTCTTGATCAGACTCTTTGCATGCCCCACATGTATAGTTGCAGATAATAATAATAATAATAATAATAATAATAATACCTTTTCTTACTTACTTATTTCATCAAAAAAAAATAAAACTTATGAAACTTATATGACACACTTCAGCCACTGTGATATAAAGATATTAAGATGTTTATTGTAATAAAACAGTCTTTCACATGCCATTCTGTTCTCTTCATTGTACTGTCTGTCATGAATGCAAGCTACAACTATCAGATTGAACAGCATTACATAAATACCAGTTTGTTATAAAAGCTGTAAATGTTTTGCTGATAAATTGCTAGTTTATGTAAATGTTGTTTTTGATGATTATGACTTGCATTGATAATAAAAAAACCCTTTTCAGTGAACTAAGACTGTAGAATCTAAATGCACATCATAATGCTGAATTTTAAAATATTGTCTAGTGAGCAAGTTAATGTGAATATTTAGAAGTGGTATTGTTGCTTTTTATATTTTGTCAGTATTCCTTCTTAGCTCCTCTGGTTTTACTCTTCCTGTGCTTACTATCAGTCTGTAAAGATTCCTCGCTTTGATAGTTCCATCTGATGAAGGTGAAAGTTGTGAACTTAACTTCCTTCACATATGTTTTCTCATGGATTTCAACCTGTTTGGTTTTTATTATTACTTCCAGCTTCGTTTTTCTTTCTTGGAAATACTTATTTCTTCTGTGTTCCTTTATACTGTTTTAATTTATCTTCCTAGAATATTTTCTTCTTACTTCTGTCTCTTATATTATACCATTTCATTTACAGTAAGTTATGTTTTCAGATTCTACAAAGCTGTTAGGTGTGGCAGTTTATGTAGGAGGCAACTTCATCATCATCATTACTCTAGTGTTTGTAAAAGATTTTAATGTGGTAATTGACTATACCAAATTTTGTGTATTTGATCTTTAAATTTTCTAGAAAACAGAATCCTTCTTAAAGCCCTTAGTAGACAAACATGCCAAAGAAGGAAAGGACAAGAAAGTAGTGTTTGAGGCTGTGTTCTCCAAACCCAATTCCAAACCGAAGTGGTTCTTTAGAAAAGATGTAAGTATTGGTTTAATACTGTAATTGAGAGATAACATTAACTAACTGACTATTAAGAATGAGAATTATACTTGCATATAACAATTATTGAGACATATTTTCTGTATATGGTGCATCTTATATTGTCCAGGCTGCACATTATGTTTCTGGATGTACCTGCCAACACTAAATACCTTCTAGTAACATGGAATATACCTACCAAGTAAGTAGGTATCTAGACAGAACATGCCAAGCTTTTTGAGATATAAATTTTATGCCATTATATTGTGATAGGGTTTTGCTTGTTCTTTCCATAAAAATGTATTCACCACACTCGACAGAAAATCTCCACTGTAGCTGACTGTAAACTAGCATGTTGAAATTGTGAAAATAACTGATCATAAAACATGAAACTAAACAAAAATGTATACTGCTGCTACATAACTGCTTACTTCTTAAAACCTGTAGCCTTTCTGATAACGAATGGCGTAAGAAATACAAATAAAATCTATGCCCTTCAGGGATATTACGCGGCATCATGTGGAAATTGTTTACCGACGTTTCGGGACAACGTATCGGTCCCATCTTCAGGGATCAAGAGTCTGAGAAGAAAAGAAAGCCAGTACCATAACGTAGATTCTGTATGGGAAGGCGAACGCGGGGTTGTAATGAGTAAGCGTGGTGACAGCCAATAGAGTTGAACTGGAGTAAGGGAGGGGTGGATAGAGACAACGTTAAGAAGTGTAGTCAGCTAAGGCTGATGGAAAACCTTGAATGGAATGAAGTAAGAGCAAGGGAGGAAAAGATAAAGATAAATAAGTAACAAAAATAAAACAAAAAATATAAAAAATAAAAATAAATAAACAAATTTGGAGAAGAAAAAACCAAAACAGCGTGAGGGAGGTGGGAGGGAGACACATAAAGTGGCTGGTGGGTTATTACCTAGGCGAAAACCTGTCCCAGGGCAGCCGAGTCATTGCCTAGTGCAGGAAGGTGAGAGTAATGGGAGAAAAATGTATGGAATGCAGCAATAACAAGGAAGGGAAATAAACCAAATTAACGAAAGTATAAATGAAAAAATTGAAAAAATGTAAATAAAGAATTAATTAAATAAATAAAAATAATAAAAATAAAACTGTAAAGAAATAAAATAAATAAATATAATAATTAAAAATAAATGAGAATAAAAATAAAACATAAATAAATAGAAATAAAAATAAACCTAAAAATAATAAATAATAAAAGTATACAAAATTCAAAGAAAATTAAAAAATGAATATTAAAAATATAAGATATATAAAAATAAATAAATTGATAAAATGACTAAGGAGAATACAAAAAGTGGGAATAAAAAGGAAACGGAACCAGACAAGAGATGGACAAATAAAAACGGGGGGAAAGAAGAGCAACTAGAGCCGGGGGAAAAAGAGAATGATAGAAACGGATGGAGTATAAGGAAAAGCAGCACAGGGAAATGGGAGAACACGGAACAGGAAGAGGGAGAATGTGGTCCTCAAAAGGACCATGGGCTAGTCACCACTACTGGGAGGGGCGCTGTCTACTTTCTCTAAGGAGGCGAAAGAGAGGTTTCCATGACCCGCTTAGAGTCAGGACATCCTCCCTGTTCATATTGTTTGGGTGGAGCTCCAACTCGATTGCCTCCCTGATGAGTCAGGTCCATGTAGCTGGATTTGGGTGTCTTGGAATCTAATGAGATGATCGTGGTTGAGCCTATGTTCCGCCACCACCGATTTGTCTGGATGTCCAAGCCGTATGTGCTGGTGATGTTCTTTTATTCTGGTCTCAATGGATATTATATCTGATATACACCTGGCCGCACTCACAGGCAATGCTATACACGCCTGGAGTCCTCAGTCCCAGATTGTCCTTCATAGGACGGAGGAAGCTGGAGATCTTCCTCGGCGCAAGCCAACACTCTTAATGTTGTGCCTGGCCAGCATTCTGCTGAGGTGGCCGTATGTAGTTTAGACGTATGGCAGGAGGGCGACTGAGATGCATTTTGTTGGATATTATATTATAGTTTTTCAATTAATGCACGGTATAATTACTATTAAATTTTGATAAAGTCACATAATAATATTAATATGGAAAGTGGTGTTTTGGGTTGTAAAAAAACAGAGAGCAATTTAAGTCTAACTCCGAGATTCATGGCATCAACACAAGATATAACAGTAATTTCCATTATCCAATATCTAATCTAACAACATTCCAAAAAGGAACATATTACTTTGGAATCAAGGTTTTTAATAGTCATCCTCCTAGCATAAAAGGCTTAGTTCATGACACAAAACAATTTAGATCTGCTTAAAAAGATTCCTTCTTTTAAATTCGTTTTATTCATTGGAAGAATATTTTAACTACAATAAAAATTAAAGATCTTGGTTTATTATACCCTTGATAATTAGTATTATATTTTACATTTGATTACCGCATTTATCTTATATATTTTATTTCATTACCACTGCTATTCATAAATATTGTTGTTGTTTTAATACGACACATGTTTCTCTAGGCATGTGTATTTTATAACTGTTTATTATATGTGTATGGAGACTAATTCCACATCTGTCATTTCCCCCCCCCCCTTTTTTTTTCTTTTTTTTTCCCCCTGCAAGGATCCATGGCATGTAAAATGAATGAATAAATGAATAAATCAAATTGGCTTAAGGTTTGCTTTAGTAATAGGATTTGTCTAGAAAATTACAAAGTCATATATACCTCGTAAATTTTGTAACTGAATATTATGACACTGCACCTCTGGGCAGATATCTCCAGAGTTGAAGATTGAAGTCTTCTGGTACGTTATGCCTTGTTGACTAATAAGTAGTTACTGATGTTTTGAAGGATTATAGTGTGTTTGTGTTCAGGTTCCAGCAGTCCAAAAACAGTAGTTTGTGGACTGCTGTACCACTGTTCTTGGACTGCTCTATCCTGAAGACAAACGCATTACATTCCTCCAGAATGTTAGGAACTACTTATCAATCAACATGGCATGCCATCCCAGAAGATGTGAATCTTCAGCAACACCACCGTGGGAACCTCAAAAGCTCGCATCTCGACAGTTTTCAAGGCACAAAATACCCCATTTTCTTACAGGAATTATTCCCTGGATCAAAGTACAAGATTGTGAATGAGAATGATTTGTACAAACTAATCATCAGCAATCCCAAGGTGGAAGATACTGGAAAATACACAATTGAGATAGCTGGTATATCTTGCACAGCATACCTTGATGTAGAGGGTAAGTTGGTCACTGGTTGTAACTTGTTTTTTGTGACAGCATTACATACATTCCTCTTCAGCTTCCTTCTCTTTGCTCTGTATGACTAAATCTGACTTCTTTAGGCACTGTTTTGTTACTGATGCCCTTTGAACAATAAAATCAATATTATGCTTCATTAAAAACATAATCTCACCATGGAAGAATTCAGAGTACGGTATATGCTGGTTCATACATAGTGAATAATGGTATCTTAAAAGCATATCATATTTTTATTAATTTCTTACTCCTTCGGTACTAGTCTAATTTCCAGACTTCAAGTGGCAATAATAATATTAACATTCCAATGCCTGATGCTCTGTGTTAAATGTTTCATAGAACCTGAAGCATTTTATACATTCCTGAAACCCTTAAGTAAGAAGACTGATGGCTTCACAAAGCATGAGACAATGATGGAGTGTACTGTAAGTAGCAGCATGGCAATGGTGTCCTGGTGGAGAGGAGATAAAAGGATTTCGGTATGTAAAACATTTATAATACTTCAATTAGTAGCCTTCTGTTGATAGCAGTAACACTTGTGTAACTATTAGGTTCATGGATGTCGTCCGTTGTCTAATGTTTTAAAATTAAGAGAAGTAATACAAATAGTAAATAAGACACAATATTTTGACGACAGCATCGCAACCTGACTTCAGGCTAAAATAGGAAGAAGACCTACTCAGTTGCACTCAACAAGCAAAGCTACTCTTATTGATTTTAAAACACGAGACGATGGACAGAGTCCCTGAAGCTAATAATCTTAAATGTGATATACGATTGTCAGAACAGTAATACTTGTTTGGTGAACTACTTTGATTATATATATATGAGGAAATAAGTGGCAAGTATTTCTGTTTCATATTTTTGTGTACTGTTGTGTATAAACTACATGCCTGAGTTCAGTATATGATGATCAGACACCCAGTATGAAATACAGACATACACTGCAGTCACAATACCATGTGTAAATTATATGACCTGTATTAGTTTTGAATTTAATTAGCAGGGGTTGGGTGAGAAACCCACTCATCTGTCTCTTGAGGTGAGTTGATTTTACCATCTTGTAAGTAAAAAATGTCTGTAGTTTTTTACTTGCTTTGCCTGAAGGTGTCAAATGTTGTTTTTGTATTTTTGTGTTTCTGTTTTGGCATTATTTTGGCAAACGTTTGTTGTAAACAGGCTACAGTTGTATTTCATGTTATTGATGGTTATACAAGTCACACTTTGAGTGAAACATAATTTTCCACAGTCTATTCCAGTTCAGAGGAGTCCTACCAGGTGTGTGTGATCTAGAAACCTCAACAATGAGGTGACCTAGGACTGAGTTGGCTGTTGCGCTGCACAGAGAGAGAGTAATTTTCCACAGCCATTTATTCTGAATTTCTTAGAGAAGCTTCAGTACCATGTAGGACCAGTAGAGGGAAACATTTTTACAGTATTTCATTGTTGCAAGAAATGCTTGAAATTCATCAGCTTGGAACAACACAGGCAAAAGTAGAATTTAGTATGGAATGAAGAAGACTCATTGCATCAGGAATAAGAATCTTGAATGGAATGTTTTCTCACATCATCACCTGTGAGAAGTTTTGGTGATTCAGAAATACTTTTATTTCCTGGTTTCGTCGCCTCATTTCAAGTCATTTGCTTCAGAAGATGACAGAAAAAATCCTCAAGAAGTGGTATAAAGTCAAGGCAGTGTGTCAGAGAGTGAATCTTGGGGACCTACTGAATTGTGTTTTGTCTCTGGAAAAGACATTATCATACCTGAAGAAATTTATGTCAGTAGTTGGTTTCCTTCCAACTTCTCCAGCATCATGTGAAAGAGGATTTAGTGAGATGAACTCAATGAAAGAACAAGCATAGATTAGTGTCTCATTATGACGGTTTAAATGACAGTACTGTGCAGGTCTTGTGGAACATACCTATTGCTCATCATCCATCCAATGTACAAGAAACAGTAATAGGACGGGAAGGAAGTGATGATAGTTCGAATTTTAAAAAAGTGCATGCGTATTTATTCCACATAATGATGTAACCGTGTGTGTGTGTGTGTGTACATGCACACGTGTAAATATATAAGGTGAAAACAAATAAGACCTTGTTCACCAGTGAGAAGATATTTCACAAAATCTGTTCTTATATATGGCCTGTATTTGGTAGTACGAGTATTTCAATGTTAGTTTTAAGGCTTACAAAAATGTATAAACTCACGCAATAATGGACATTACCATTGGCTCTGGCAAGTAATTTTTAACCGGCAGTTCATTTTAATCATTTGCAGGTACAGTTGATGTCAGTATTTGATATGGAGGACCTGAGAATTGCATACTGAATTGAAACATGTAGCCCAGAAAATAAACAATATTGTCACTATAATTTATGAATAACTTTTTATTTTGAAAGTTATTTGAATGAAGTAGTTTTGAGTAGTACATCATTATTTTATGGACAGTATGTGCAAAGTTACCATTGAAGGTTTTAGTCAATTACTCTGTGATACTTGTAAAGTATATTTTTGAAAGAAGAAAAAGTATTGTTTGGTATATAAGTTTAAAATACATGAAGTTAGACTTACCGGTATTAGTTTCGTTACTGTAGACTGCAATATAGATGTATAAGTTTCTTTCTCTTGTTACATAGGATGGTGATAAATATGACACTGCTAAGGAAATGTCTGGTGTTTGTCGACTGACAATTAAGAATTGTGAAATTGAAGACAGTGGTGAATATTCATGTAGCATTGAGAAGCAAGAGGACAAAACCACAACATTAGTTACAATTATTGGTAAGTAATGTAAATATACAGAGTACTTCATCAAACATTTGTCAAACTGAATGTTCTTATTCACTGGCCTGATTTGATTGAAAACTGTTCTGTCAACATGGGTTAAAGTGCCAGCTGTTATTTAGACATGTTTGATGTGAGTTGTGACATAACATATGTACTTGCATGGTTTACTATTAGAAATGACCTGCATTGGCTATGCACAAGGAAACTCATTTTAAAAGATCTGTTGTTTCATAGTTGCTCAGTACAAGAGCAGCATCATCCACAGTGTACCATAAGAGTTTACCTCGTCTGACATTTTACCTGGTAAACCAACTCTTTGCATATCAGAACAAATGTAATTTAAGGATTGTCAAGTCTGGTGAATGGGATGGTCAGGCATACCAACCTCCGTAACCAATCCAGCAATTTCCATAGCCCGTTTCTGTGATCTGTTGACCAGAGTGAGGTGGAGTGCAAGGCATGACATACTCGCGTGTTTAATCTGTCATAGACGGTAACATCTGCCAAAGGAAGTGGTAACTTATCCTACATGAAATGCTGATAGTAGAGTGCTGTTAAACATCACTCAATTGGGAATAAATATTATTTCTTTTGTTATACCATAACCTCGCATATTTAACCATCCTAGCAGTGTCAGTTCAATGTGACAAGTTATGAAGTTTCCTTTTATGTAATTTTCCTTTATTTGACTAATACATCAAGTACTTTGTGGGCATATTTGCTCCTCAGTACATTATTTTAAATTACCTTCAGTTTTTATTCTTCTCTCGGATTAAAACCCAAAGTTTTTAATTCAGATAAACAACAGTTTAAATTCTGGTTTTATGATTGGTAGCAGCATTATGGTGATGTATAATTCTTTATCAATAAAATAATGAACATTAGCTTTATTTATAAGGATACTGTGATTTATTATTATATGGAATATAATTCAGTGCATTTGTGTTGCTTTTAAATATAGCAAATAATTTTTTTTTTCAGAATATCCATACAAATTTGTGAAAGTCCTAAAGAGTCAGCAGATAGTAGAAAAAGAACAAATAACCCTACTGTGTGAGCTGGATGATGCAGGAGGTGAAGTGACATGGCTAAAGAACAATGAACCAGTGAAACCTGACAAGAGGTAGGTTCAGATATTTACTTCTGACGGTTCAGGTCTTATGGGATGTTACAGTGTAGTACCGTGCCAGAAGACATGAGTCCTCAGCAGCATCTCTGTGAGAACCTCAAATGATGTGTAGTACTTCTGTTATACATTAGGACTATTCCACGTAATTGTGATCAGACAAATCAGGCAACTCACAGTTCTAAAAGACATTGAAGAAATATTGCATATAAAATGCTTTGAGTCTTTCATGGTCACATTTATATCTAGTGCACTTACCTCCCCAGGCTGTGTTTTTGAAGCATGCAGAAAGCAATCTGTATTATCTTCCTTTCATGTTCATGTTGGAACTACTTGCATCTTAGCAGGTTGTGTGTCACACATTACGAAAAAATATTTGTCAATTGACGTTCAAATTTTAAACACCATTACTGGGTTCTGTGCAGTATAAGTAGGCAAAAGACAGCTGTTAAAAGAAAGATGTTAGTCCACCTAATTGATGAAGAGACTCAAAATATGTGCAGAAGATTTTGGGATATAATGCTGCATTTATTTGACACATGGCATGGGAGAGACATAAGATATTTTAATAATACCTATGGCTAGTTATATTAATATTCTGATTTCTGATGATGGTATGTCACATTTAGAACCACTCATTTTTGGAGTTTGTCCATTGTGTAGTGCTGTGTAGAGCAACATGTTATTGCACAAGGGTCATTTGAAAATCTCCAAACCCTATGTAGGACACAAACCAATTGTTAACAGTGAAAGTCTAATTTTTTTCAGAGAAATTTTATTTTGTATTAAGCAATTAAGGGGCTAAAGCTACTATTAACTAATTATTAGTGAAGGTAACGTAGGAGTTAATTATAATTTAATTTTTAGGACTACATTAGTTTTGAAGAATGGAAGAATGTCATTGAGAAGTTGTTCCTGTGTCACTGATATTTTTTAAGGAAATACACATAATTCAGTGTTACAAAATTACAACTGAAATACACTTGCACTGGTTATTATTAGAATACACTTTAAAGTGAAAGAATAAGGGGGATGCTGGAGCTTGCCATTCTGTATTTTTCTCATGAGCCCCAGTGCAAAGATTCCAAAATATTGTGTATGCCCTTGCAGTATGCACAAATCTCAATACAGCTTAAATATTATGTACTAAATTTAACTATGCATGCAAAGTTTATGGAATCACTAAATAGGTATCCCTTATTCTAAGGCTGTGGGGGGGGGGGGGGGGGGGGGCAGCATAAATTAATTGTGCTCGAGAAGTTTTGCAGGCCACAGATGTAAGTTCTGCAGGCAACCAGCTTCTCATGACTGGTCTAGTGTTTGGAAATACAAAAATTAAGGTACAAGGGTAGGTAAATACTTGTTCAGTTGGACACAATAAGTAGTGATATTTTCAACCTCTGGCCTAGAGGTTTAACTGTTTGGTCCAAGTGAGAGGGCGTTTCGCCACCATTTTACCTGTGGTTGGAGTCAGAGCTGGTCTGTAAAGTGTTGTGTTTAATTTTTTGTATTCTTAAATGACAAAGTCCAGCCAATTAATAGCTTTAAAGTTAGTGGTATTGTAATGTGAGAAACATACCTCCAGTGTTCTGTAGGTGAATAATGCGTGTGTGTAATTTTATTTATTGCATTAATAACCTGATCATTCTTAGTTGATGTAGCATTTGTATTGCAGGATACAGTTATTCTTTTTTCATCACATTTTCCTGTTGTAATTAAGGACTGATTGATTTTCGCTATGCAGCACACATAGATTTTGATATTCATTCATCTCAGCATGATAGAGCACACTTTTGCTTGATCTGTTCACTGAGAGTGTGTGTTAATGTCTCCCATAATCATTCAGTTTAACCTTTAAAAGCCGGCGATTTAAATACCCTGTACTGTCAGCGGACCGGAATTTTCTCCGGGGATTTAAACGTTTGTTGCAATGGTTAGGAAAATTTTGAATATCTTGAAGAATATTAACGCTGGATCTGTGAAATAAATCGTATTTACTCAAGTGAAGCATGGAGAATACGGTAATGTATATCATAGTTTATTATAAAATATTTTGATGCAAAATAAGAATGAACCACTTCCCTAAGACACAAAAATTTTAGTAATATGTTATGTTTCGTTCTCTTTAGCCTTAAATTCTGGCTCCTTTCTCCTGAATTCGTCCCCACTTTCAAGGGAAAATATTTCTGTGTGGTTATTTTAACAACAGCGAAATGCTTTTTGTTGGTGTGATTTCTGTAAGGGTTTACTTACAAAGAGGTTTACAGTTTTACAACCATGAGGAATCTGACCTGCGAAAGGAAAAGTACGTTTCTCGGTATTCCTACCAGTGGCCACACTCTTTCAGTGTTTGTTCCACAGTGCAGTGACCCTGTCGCTTGTGAAAATTATTTCTTGTGAGTACATAATCAGCATCATGGCTCGCAGAAGGCATATTCGTGATAAAGTTATTGAATCACAGCTGATCTGTAATATTGATTCGGATGAGAACATCTAATAATAAGGTATGTAATAATTTTTGTAACAAGTAACTTCCTTCTGATGACGCATCATATACTGCCTTTCTCGGGTGAGCTATGTTTCATTCTTCCATCAAGTACGGAAGGGTAAATACAGCCGGAAGCTTTTAATTTTTTCGTATATTTGGACAAATATATTGTGAAAATGTATTAAAAATTTTTCTGTGAGTACAAGCACGGGCTGGAACAGTAAATAAGTTATACGACTACCAGAAAGGAGATCAGGGTTCGGTTCCCGGAAAGTACATAAATATTTCTATCGACTCGTATAAATCTTAACTCGATCCTACCGGCTTTTTAATCGATGGGTATCTGGGGCACATGAATGTACAGATGCTGGAGAATGAAGCTGAATACGCTCTAAACAGTGTTGAATACATCATTTTATGGTATATTACCTCCGCGCCCCAATACGCCCCCTTGGTATGAGGCACAACTGTAAAATTACCTTCAAGTCTGTTGTATGTATACATAATATTTACACACGCTTATTGCCCCGCCAATATCGTATTTAATGTGAAAAGTTTACATATATATTTTTGGACAAAAAGTCCGTTTTGGCATTCATACCTACACATAACGATGGACAGATTTGTCCGTTTCGGCTCTTAAAGGTTAATATTCACCTACTATGTATTTTATGTAACTGAACAGAAGTAATTGTCAGTACATTGTTTTCTCTTCTAGGGTTCAAATAATTAAAGAGGGCAGAAAGAGAAAAATTGTTATCAAAGACTGCAAAGTCACTGATGCTAGTGTTTACACTTGCACTTCAAATGCAGACAAAACAGAATGTGAACTTGTTATTCAGTGTAAGTATTGTATACATGATTTATGAAATGTTGTGGAAACTGAGCAGAATGTAATGAATATTTTCAATTTGCAGATGCAAACCGATTCAACAAGAAACTTAAAGACACAACAGTTGTGGAAAGAGAGAAACTTGTTCTTGATGTAGAACTTCAGGACCAAACTGCTTCAGCTGAATGGTACTTCAATGATGAGCCAATACAGGAGTCTGAAAGGTAAAGTAGACTCATTACTTCTTATTCTGTAGGATATTGGTTGACTCTGATGTGTGAAAGTTACAGTAAATCCATTTATACGAGTGACATTAAACAGCAGAAAATGTATGTACAAGAAAATGTACATACAAGAATCAAATTGCCATTGGCCATTGAAAAATTTGTATTGTTGTACCATGTGTGAGGGTACAGATTTTGAAAACTGAAATATAAAGAATGTAATGTATTAGAGGTTTGTCACCACGAGATGATGTATCTGAAGTTGTGAGTACATGAGTACAGGAGATCAGAATGTTGAGCTAGACTTGTGAACTTTTGAATGGAGATGGAACATAGATGTAGCCACATTTATTACGTGAAGCACTTTTTGTGTGTAAGATTTGAGTTTTAACACCTGTATTGCTGAAGATTCAAGTGTTCCAGGTTGTGACACCGTGTTATCAGGCAAGTAGTTAATGACATTCCAAAGGATTGTAGTGCCTTCATCTTTGGCATCATGCAGTCCAAGAAGAATGTATATGTAAAACAATTACAATATTGGATGGTGCAAAAGTTAAATTATATGTCATGTGTAATAATGTTGTTGAATTTTGTAGTAGTGGCTGAGTGCACAGCAAGTGATAACTAAATTTTAAGTTATTTAATTGTAACTCTTGTAGCTTCACCTTATAGACTGAAGCACTTGAAAGAAATCAGGCCTTAGAAGTTTTCTGAGAACTTTTGGTTTGTAAAATCTTTGGCCTTGTGTTTTTCCTTTTTTATTTTAGAGTTGAGATCAAGAACCTAGGTGGTGGCAAGCACCAGTTAATATTTAACAGAGCAGAGTTGACCGACAGTGGAGAAATCAAGTGTGAAACAGGAAAGCTGTCTTGTACATGTCAAGTTGTTGTGAAGAAGGGTGAACAAAAACCTGTTATCAATTTTGGTGACCGTGTTGAGGGACCAGTCAGTAAACCAATTGTATTTGAAGTACCATATACTGGTAAGTTCCCACCTGTATCAGTAATAGAGATGGAATAAATGTCTTGTTTGAGACATGAGCATTTTAGCTACAGATAATGTTGGAGTTTAATAGTCCTTAATCAAGAAACTGGAGCATCACCTTTTTGATAAAGCCAGTAGTAGACCAATATCTCACTAGGGTATTGATGTATTGTGGCAGATGTAAAAGGACAATATTTTATTGGCTTTTATGGTCATAATTCAAAATATTTAATCTGTTTTTGCTTCAGATCTTTCACAGAGAATTTCAGTTTTAAAATTTATTTGCTTTGTTAAGTGTGTTTTGCCTCCTGTTTCAGCTGGTGGAACAAAGCAGTCACCTGTAGAAGCCAAGTTGATCAAAGATGGGAAAGTACTGCCTCTGAAAGAAGTGGAAGTTATTGTTGCTGAAGATAAGGCAACATTTAAATATAAGAAGCCTGCTCGAAACCTTTCTGGTGTCTATCAGCTGAAAATATCAAATGCACAAGGAGAAGATACAAAGAATATTAATATAATTATGCAAGGTAATATTAAACTTTTCTTTAAAATTTAGTAATACAGATTCATAAATTAGCTGACAGGAATGTTTAGTTGGCCCCATAACGAATTCTTAATTTTTGTATGTTAAATTCTTAAATGTTTCTTATGCAGAAAGCAGCATTGGATTAAACAGCTTCTATTTATTGCAGTATTGTTATGAAGATTCAAAATTTGTTTAGTAGCAATGTCTCTGCACATTGTAATTTAGTTACCTGACAGATTTTGTAGACATATTTGTCATGAAATATCTCCCTGAGAAATGCATGCTCTTGAATTCTATGTCTGGCTGTGTTTTGACACAAGCACAATGAATGCTTACAATTGATTAATCACAGGAACAAAGATACAATGATTGATGGAAATGAACTGTGCTGTGTCTTGGCAAACAGTTTTTGTGTCAATGCCTGAATCACTTGAACCTGATTGCTAACTGACAAACAGAATTTCATAAGAATTGGCTGAACCTCCTACTATTCTCAGAAACTGCGCTCTTCTAAAATGTTTAATTTTTTGCAGATGTCCCATCTGCACCAACGGACATAAACGTAACTGATGTATTCCAGACGTCATGTGTTGTCCAGTGGAAACCTTCTAAAGATGATGGTGGTCTGCCTCTTCAGCATTATGTAGTTGAACGTCTAGACATGAGTGTTAAAGGTTTGTTTAGTCTTGTAGTCCAGATTTTCTTGTTAATTTTAAATTACTTAGAATGCACATTGAACCTTTGAAAGCAATGCTTGACACTCATTTGCTGTCAGTATGCTTTCTCAGAACTTAATTGTTTTGATTATGTGTAACATATTTCCTTACAAATTTCCATGAAACTGGTCTGGAACTAATGAATTTTTTAAATTGATGTTCTGAGTTTTGCGATAGTTCATATTCCTTATATCATGTTATCTGGATATGCTGAAATAATAATTGTACTTCTTAAGCTACCAACAGACCACATTTAATTAGGTTCTGAAAGTACTGTGTCATCGTATACAGAACACTTCCTTTCGCCTCTGGAATTGCTTGCATTTGGAAATATTTTTAAGTATGGTCAGTATGTATTATTTAGCACTATAATAATCTAATGATGAATCAAATGAATAAATATCATCAGGTGCACATGTCTGTTAATGTGCTTAATTCAAGTGCAGTTGTCACTGATATGTGTTTTAAACTGTTGTGTGACATACTTCAATTTTCTTTGAAACAGGTGGATGGGACAGTGTAGCAGAGATACCACCAAATCAGCCTACAAAATTCAAATGTGAAGATTTGACTCCAAAGAGAGAATACAAATTCCGCATAAGGGCAGTCAATAAAATAGGTTCATCTGAGCCAGTATTATTTGCCAAGACTGTACTTGCTAAGGATCCATGGGGTATGTTCTAGTGAAGAGTTGTGTTGATTTCTTAATAAGTGTGCAGTGTAAGCATGGTCTCTAAGTTGCATATGAACTGGTTAAGAATTTTGAAATACCTATTTGGTAAATACGTAATGTATGTAAACATGTTTGTTTTCTATTTGCCAGTGTTTTATTTTATGCCTTGCTACAAAGTAATTTGGTTTTCATGATACAAAATTTTTCATAATGTTTCCATAACACTATAATAGTAAGATTTATAAATATCAAGGCAGCTGGTACACTGTATTTTAAGACATTTTGTGCATTGTAAGATGGGAACAGCAGAATATTCATGGAAGTTTGGCATGTGTGAAAGTGTCACCAAAGTCAGTACTTCAGTTGTACCATTTATTACTTTATAAGAAAGAAACTTGTTGTATGTAGAAAGTGCAGTCATACAAAATTTTTTAGAAGTGATATGTGTTATACAGGCTTGAAGAAATTCCAGATCTCTGTTGTAATATTTTTTGGTTGGTAGAGAATCTTCCCTCTAGGTTGGCATGAAGAGGGTTAAATAACAGTTTCTTGGCCATAAGGAGTAATGATTAACAGATGTAAAGAGGTGGGAAGTCTAGATGTTTATGTTTCTCCTGACACATTTATGTCACACTTGAATGTGCATTGAATCACAATGGAACGTCACATAGAGTTTGTGGACAATTTACTTTTCGGGTTACTTGTTTTAGAGCAACAAATTTCGGAACTAATGACAGTGAATGTTGTGTAGCAGATGATGAATAGTTTTCAAATGAGGAAAATGTGCCAGATCATCACATTTTTACAGGAAACATAAGTGTTTACAAAGTATACTTGCTGGATTTTTTAATAATATGATCATTAATTTTAGGTTCAATTTGTATTATATTTTGTCACCTAAGTCTAATTAGCAGTTCGCAATCTACATGAACACGAATTTGAATATATTAATTTAAAATGTAACATGCTTCAGCATGTGTACCTTTATCAGACCATTAAACGTGTCAGGTAAATACGAAAAGAAGGCATGTCGCTAGGTAGTACAAGTACTGGCTTTTTCTTTATGTGAATTGCTGAGAATAGTCAAACTTCCTATATAATGAACCCTGTTACAATTATATTACAATAATGTAATGTTAATTGTAAAAGTATGAATTGTATATATATATATATATATATATATATATATATATATATATATACAGTCCCATAATTAGATTGTTGCTGTTGCATTAACTAATATAACCATTTCACATGTATATTTAATGGTCAGATGTGCTGTAACATTAATATTTTGACATTTTTTCTGTGGTGCAACAGCCCAACTCAGGCCTAGGCCACCTCATTGTTGAGGTTTCTAGATCATACACAGACACATACACCCATTAGCACACTCAGAACAAGTGATCAGCTCATCGCAGAGGCTGCTACCTACACAACACACAACAAACATGAGAGACAATCGTCCAAGCCCTCAGTGGGATTAAAACCCAGAATCCCAACGAGTGAGCAGCTGCAGACCTATACCTTTAAACTGCACAGCCACTCGGATTGGCACCATTTTGACTTACATGTGTTTATACACATGTTGGTTTAGATGTAGTGGAGTTAATGTATTTGTTTTGATGGAAACACAGTGGTATGCAACAGTTAAAGTTTAAAATATATTTGTGCAATTTAATTTCCTTGTACCAACTACCACCAGCTACCGCAACAAGAGGGGATATTAGAATTACTTGACGATACCTGAGTCCTAGTTGAAACTCTTGTATTCTCTTTATATGTATACTTTATAATAACTTTTCCAGATGAGCCTGGCAAACCTAATAATGTTCAAGTTGTGGATTGGGACAAAGACCATGCAGATCTTAAATGGACCAAACCAGAGAATGATGGTGGAGCACCCATTACAGGGTACATTATAGAATTTAAAGTAAGTAAAATATCATTATTGTTCCTTTATTCCCCAGTTACATCATCAGCATTGGAATCTGATACTGTATTTGTCACTTTGTTTAAACACTTGATCTTTTTATATGTGAACTTGCTGGCTCACTAATATTAGTTCTGTTTGCTCTTTGGTTAGGTTTAATTTATTGTTGTTTTTAATCTGGTATTTAGAATTTAATTGACAAAATATGTCATAATTGAATTAAATATTCCTTCCACATGAGATAGTTTTTCTTACATATTTCTGTGGAAACAAATTACACAAGTCCCTGTCTTTGCCTAGTTGTGCTATGACAATTGCCCAAGGTGAGACCTTCCTTTATGGAGTATTGTTATATAGAGTAGGTTTTGCACATATATGCTGTGCTGCATAATTACACAAAGTGTTCCATCTCGATGTTTTTAGTGTCCACTTCATAATTTCTGAAGTCTATGTAAGATACCTTGATATGTACAGTATAGCCCATCACAGCATTTTATTTTTAGATTTTTGTTTGCTTTGTTTTGGATTTTGACTAGGTGATTATTTAACTCCTTTAAATAACTAATAAACTAACTCATGGAGCACAGTCCTTCTGAAGAAGCCAGCAGTTCTTAATCTAGTAAAGAAATCCTCCTGCATTTTATTGAATTGAAAGGTTCATTGCCATGTTCACAAGAGCTTGCCATTTGTACATATCCTGAACCAGATGAATCCAGTCCATGACCTTCTGTCCTATTTGTTTAAGATCCATGTTAATAGTATAACCCCATCTTTGCCTATGTCTTCAAAGTGGTCTCTATCCTTCAGTTTTCCCCACAAAAACCCTCAATGCCTTCTGTTCTTCCTCATATGTGCCACATGCTGTGTACAGCTCATTGTTCTTTATTTGCTCGTCCTAACAGTATTTGGTGAGGAGTACGATTTGTGAAGCTCCTCATTATGCAGTTTCCTCAAGCTTCCTGTTGTTTCCTCCCTCGTAGGCCCAATTATCTTCTTTAGAACACTGTTCTCAAACACCCTGAGTTGGTGTTTTAATAACTTCTTGAAATATACTGTATTTATTTAAATACATCTTTATTGTCATAATTCATCTTCTGGGAGCAGAAAAGTTGAATTAACTGTGCTGATAAATACTTTGTATGTACTGACTTATAGATTTTCTTGAAGCCTTTATATAAGAGCAGATTAACCTTTTAAAGCCTAGTGATTACCTTACATACCACCAGGTTTAACATTCAAAAATTCTGCGTGCCGCCCACATTGTGTTGTGTGTTTTGTACGGATCTCAGAACAAACAGCAGCCTTTACCTTTAATTAATTTATTTATTTTTTATTTTTATTTTAACATTCCATAAATCCATAAAATGTCATATGTAGGATACAGAACATGTCAACAGAAACACATACACACTATCAACAAAACATACTTAGAAAATAGCTTAATAAGTAAAACTGTTAAAATTTAAATGTATGGCAACATATATGGAAAACAAAACACTTGTTTGTTCCAAGTCAGGTAGAAGATTGTGTTAATATACACAATAACAGAACAATTTGGGCCAGAGTACCAAGACATATAGGGTCTCTAAAATATAGCTACAGACAATTACACTGTATGCCAAAGGGAAAGAAATTATACATCATTAACTGATTCGTTATTGATAACCATGGTGGACAGTGTTTACTGCACGGTACGCAGTGAGTCCTTATATAATACAGATCACGTTTTGTCTTGAAAGGGTTAAACTTTCTGTTTATGTATAGGAAAAGTTTGGAAAGGAATGGGAAAAAGCAAAAGAAATAGGTGATGTTACTGTGGCAACCATAGAGGGTTTGAAGGAAGGAACGCAGTATGAATTCCGAATCCGAGCTATTAACAAAGCTGGACCAGGAGAACCAAGTGATGCAACAAAACCTATAATTGCTAAGGCCCGATTTGGTAAGTAGAAGTTGTTTTACTTACTTCTCTTGCTGTCTGATGAAACACCTTGCATTGTTTCGATTGTATTTTTGGTAAACAGAGTGAAAATTTTCACAGTAGGTGATGGGTTTGATAGGTATGTGTAAACTGCAGAAAAATTTTTCTTTTAATTCTGCCAGTTATGTATTAGGGCAGTTCATTGATTTTACCAATGTCCAGAATGCTTCAGTATTTTATTTTGATTGTGCTCAAGTGTGGACATTGGGTATTCGTGTTTACCATGCTATGCAAATTAAACCTTTGACTGTAACAGTGATTCTGTAATGGGAAGCCTCAGTGGAATCCCATGATCAACATTCCTGATTTTCGGTGTCTAACAACAGTGTAGCCCTTTTTTATATTTAGATTTTAATCAGGTTTGGAAGTTACAATTTATGTTCTAGTGCAGACTCTTTAGTTCATTTTTCAGGTGGTTCAGTTACAACATAACACTTTTTTAAAAACAGCATTAAATATTTATCCCTCTTTGTACATATTTTTGAATATTCAGATAGTTATCTTGAAACAAACGATGCTCAATGGACAGAATCTGTAAAAATACTCGAGATTTTTTAAAAATTGTGAAATGTTACATGATGATGTAACTTGTGAGCACAGATGTCGATCCATCTTTTCCTGTCATTAACAGTGAAACGTTTCTTCCACTGTGGATCTTTATAACAGCCAGGTATGTAGTTTTTGTGATTTCAGACTTCTGCTGCAGTGTAAATGAGATCTTCACTCTCCTGGGAAGTTACACAGCATAGATGGGTAGTTATTTACGATGTTTTAAGCAGGCAGGACTGCTTGACCCTTGAAGATGGGACCAATAGGTTGTCCTGAAACGTCGGTGTAATCTACACTGTGTAACATCCCAGAAGAGCGAAGATCTTATATAATTTGTCTTGCTGTAAATCACATAAATGTATTGCACATCTTGCAGTGAAACCATACATAATTGGTGATGGATTAACGAACATAGTTGTGAAAAAGGGTCAAGTTATAAAATATGACATCAAATTTGGTGGTGAACCAGAACCAGTACCTCGATGGGAACAAGATGGCAAAGAACTTTTTGAGGATGCTCAGGAAAGGTAATGAACTTCAGCACTGTGACTAATACATTTGTAGATGTTATTCTGTTTCCTGAGTACAGGGAAACATTTAGATAATTTTGTTTAATAAACTGAAGATTTCATAACGGTATTGTGCCATATAAAAAGAATCCAGACATGATATTTTTGGACTTTAAGTGTTGCACAGATCTTTTCACGTACTATAAAACTATTTTGACATATTGTATCAGTATTACAATATTTGTAACATTTTCACTGGATATGTTCAGTACATATGAGGATGAAAAGATACTAAAACTAAGATCAAGATTAAATAAAATTATTGGTTGCAAGTGTAAGAGATCAGTATGACCATAAGAATGTTGAATTATTCTTCATTACTTTTATATGTACATGATAACCACTTCAGGCAAGTTAGTAATCATACACTTAGCATAACAGTTCTGTTGCATTTTCACTGGTTTTTTCTGCAAACAGTATAAAATTTATTTTGTTTATTTATCCCAAAAATAGTAAAGAAAAGTACAATGGACATAAAACGTGTGTTTACAGTGTTTGAGAGAATCTTCACTGTAATAAATATTTTGCAAGTTATGCGAATTATGCTTGAAACATGCACAGAAATACATGTATGCAAAGCATTTGTTATTGCTGTATGATTTTAACTAAAAGTGGAACAGACTTCAGTAAAACTTTTCCAATATCAAATTTCATGAGAGCCTGTTCAGTGGTTTTCAAGTGGATTCATATGGACATACAGACATGGTGAAGCTAATGCATGCAATTTTTAACCTTATTGTTCTGCCTGTATTAAGTTTTTGAACCTAAAGTACTACACTGTAGTGGTGTATACATAATTAGAAGTTAGGAGATTGGCTTTAATATTATATATTTGAACCGTTTTCGGATATTATGAATGCCTGCATATAATTATTATTTTTACGAATGTTATGAATTCTTGTTATGTTGAAGTTACACTAGACTCACATAATTTATTTATGAGTGTATGTATGCTTACACATTAAAGGTATTAACACTATTTGTCTTTCAGGACCACAATTGACAAGTACGAAAAAAACACGGTACTTACAGTTCGCCGAGTAACAAGAGCAGACAGTGGCAAATATAAACTTATTCTTACTAATGGGTCAGGAACATGTGAAAGTGTGGCTGATGTTGTTGTTCTAGGTAAGAATTAATATGAACAGCAGCTTTAGAGTAGTATGAAATAACGTAGTTCATCAGATGTTTGACAGTGTAAAACTTTATTTGTACAGTAGAACCTCGGTTATCCGAACTTTGTTTAACTGAAACTCGGGTTAACCGAAACGCCTGTCAGGCGCTGCTATTCCCAGAACTGCCTGCTGCGAGACACCTCTGAGCCTCCCCATCAATTTGTTGTGAAAAGTTGATGGGTGCGGAGGAGTGGCAAATTGACATGTGTGTGCTTCTTAAAGTGCAGTTTTAAAATTTCATTTAACAGTGATTCCAAACAATGTCGGCTAAACGAAAACATGTTGTAATAACAATTGAACAGAAATTGGAGGCTGTGAGATGAATTAAAAATGGCGAGATCTTGAGAAATGTCGTGGCGGATTTTGGTGTTGGCATATCAACGGTTTCAGATTGGGTGAAATCGAAATCGTAACTCGAAGAACATTCGTCTAAAATGCTGAATGGAGGGACATTGCAGCCAAAAAATGTGTGGAAAAAAAAAAGTTCAAACTAAAATATCAAATTTTTTTCATAGAAATTTGTAGTGTTGTATTGTATCTGTAAATATCATACACATTCTTGTGCCATAAATTTTATTAACATAAGACGTGTTTCTGAATAAATGTTATCTTTATTGCACCTTATCACGTCAAGCCAAATTTCTAAATTATCCGAAATATTGCTTATCTGAAATCGGGTCCGCCCCCTTTATTTCAGATAATCAAGGTTCTACTGTATTTTCTATGTAATGTTTATTTCAGTAGCAATAATAATGTGTTAATGGTATGTTTGTGATTATTCTTACACGGACTTCACTATGTAAAAACATTTTTGACCTGTTAAAATGCTCATAACATTGTCAGAGACTTCTCAGCAGCAGTTGTCTTTACACGACTGACATTGTCTTGTCGTGTCTGCTTTCGTGTTTGAACAAAGTTGCTTGTGGGTTGTTATAGTTGCTACTGAGTGGTGGGTATGATGCTACAAGTGATTTGACATTAACGTCCAAATTTTTGTGAACTGTTTAGAAATATGTGGTGACTTTCCTTTAATTTTGAAACTCCAAAAGAAATGGGTTGCAATTCTACAATATTACTAAAATTATTTATTTTTTCTTGTTCTGATATTATACTTCTCTTCAGTTCTGGCACAGTATTTCATGTCTTGTTTTCCTCATATTAAAGAATTAACATATGATGCAAAAATAAAAATATTTGTAAGACTAAAGGGTAAATTCGGTGGAGTTTTACTAAGCTGCAGTACCACATTATGAAGTTAAAGCGTCTGATATACTTAAGATCAGTGCTGTATTGAGGTAAGTGGTCAGCTGCACACTTTGACATCTTTACCCTTTGACAGCCACTTCCAGTTTCCCATTAGATAGGAGGATAGTTGGGGATATTGGGCTAGTGTGGATGGGTTGATATTGAAACTTGTTTTTATGTTCTGCATGTTACCTAAGTCTTTCGTGAAAGGGAAAGTAAATACCTGATCTTACAGTCATGGCAAAGGCCACTGCATTATATGTGTGATATTTTTAGAGATGTGAATGTTATGCTGTTTTCATTTGCAGACAAGCCAGCTGCACCAGGAGGCCCTCTTGTAGCTGAAGAGGTGCGTGCAAATCATGTGAAGGTGAAGTGGCACAAGCCAGAAGACAGTGGAGGAACTGCAGTAACAGGCTATGTACTGGAGAAAATGGATCTGGATGTAGGGCGTTGGGTACCTGCTGGAGAGGTAAGTTCATGTGTATTTTAAGGACATATTTACTGTTGTATTTCTTGTGTACAAGTCAGTAATAACAAACCACCTGAATACATCCACACTTATAATAAAACCTTCACATACCCTGCATATTTTGGCAAGTTTTTGTCATCTTCTTGGATGTATAATTAAATGAAAGCTGTTGGAAGTCTTAACAGCATAACATGTGTTTCATGGCATATGTTAAAACCATAACACAGACACTTTAAAAGCTACTGAGAATCACAGAAATTTTTCTTTGTGTATATCTTCTTTTTTTGTATTCTCCACAGTTCACCAGGTGATAAATTATTTTTAAGTGGGACAGCTTGTTGTGATGAAGATGTACAGATGTAAGGATAGTAGTTGTTGATCTCAACTAACTCTTTGTATGATGTATGATTTTACTGCAACATATTTTGATTCATATATAAGGAGCCATCATGAGGCTGACAAGGTACCAAAGAAAACTGCCATGTAAATCACCTTTGTTATTTAAATTATCCATGTGTACGGTTGATATATGTGAAACTGAGATCTCAACCGTATACATGGATAATGTAAATAATATAAGGTGATTTACATAACAATTTTTCTTTGGTCCTTGTCAGCCTGATGGTGGCTCCTTGTGTATAAGCCAAAGCATGTTGCAGTAAAATCATACACCATATAGAAAGAGTTAGTTTTATTCAGTGGCTGCTATCCTTACAGATAGTAAATTTATTTATTTATTTTGGTCAAACCCGGTATTTGGTGTGTGTCTAGTGGTACTGCTACATTACTTTGGGTCTGTTATGTGGCTGTGTCCTATGTGTTGGCTTTGTGTGTGCTAGTGTTAGCTTATCTGTTAGTTGACATGCACCGTAAAATGTGTATTATATCATTGACCTGGAACTTTAACTAGTTACTGCCAAACTATACACCCCTGAAGATGGCCGCAGTGCAACTTGTAGGGTATGTGAAGGATTTTGTAATGAATAGGTTTATATTTAGGTGGTTTATTGCTATTGATTTATTCATTTATTTACTCTAGAATATACAATTTCAGTCTGGAAATTGTGTGTATTAACCCTTCAAGCCAGTTCAATGTACACGCGTATGTTTGCGAATAGCTTACCTTACTGGCGGTGTGATGTACATGTTACATTCCCAAAGCCAGGAAGCCAGACTTAAATACCACTTGCATAAAAGACAGCCCCATTTAAATACCAGCTTTAAGGGTTAATATACATGATGATTATCGTTAATTAATAAACTTGACCAATTAGCATATTAATGGTGGTTGTAATTTAATGTCTGTATGTGCTGGTAGGCGCCAATCACAGTGGCCGTGCGGTCTAAGGCGTGGGTCTTCGGCCGCTCGCTTACTAGGATCATGGGTTTGAATCCCACCAGGGGCATGGATGTCTGTCTCTTGTGAGTGTTGTGTGTTGTCAGGTAGAGGTCTCTGCGATGAGCTGGTCCCTCGTCCAGAGGAGTCCTACCGACTGTGGTGTGTCTCAAATGTGTGATCATGAAACCTCGACGAAACGAGGCCCAGGCCCATATAGGGCTGTCGAGCCATAAAAAAAAAAAAATATGCTGGTGGGCACTATGGTGGGCCTAATTTGCGTAATCAGACTGATCAAGGATCCACCACATACAAAGCCAGTTTGACTGTTGTTAATGAGTTGGAACTTGTATGTTTCAATGAAGTAGATGAAACTATTTTTTTAATTAATTTTAAAATAGATTGATTTACAGAGGTTTTGTTGTGCCATTACTCCTTTGATACAGTGTGTACATACAGTTGCACTTGAACAGATCCTAAGTATGTATATCTTCCAACAGGAGGCAGGTGCTGCCACATATGAGCAGAAGTGTACCTGAACTAAATGCCAACACAGTTGAAGCATTGCGTTAGTAGACTTAAATGGACTGTCCTGTCTCTTTCAGTGTTTTACTGGAAAATGTTAAGAGTAAAGGACTGTGAGTGTGTACCTAATGTGAACGGGATCACCTACTGTCTATTTACCTGTCTCTCACCCTGTATGCTCAATATGAATGAAAGGTTTTTAGTATATCAGTGATGACTAGAGTTTTGTGTTGTTTAGTTTTAAGTATTTGATCTTGTTAGTGTTGGAAAATAATTTATCTGAATTGTTACATTAGGTGGGACCAGATAAGAATACATTCACAATTGATGGATTAACGCCCAAGAAGAAATATAAGTTCCGAGTGAAGGCTGTAAACAAGGAAGGTGAATCTGAACCTCTGGAGACAGACGAACCTATTCTGGCCCGGAATCCTTACGGTAATAGTGAACACCAGTACAGAAATAAGAACTTTTCAGGTTTTTATAATCTGAACAAGACTAAGGTACTTGTGTGTGGGCTTATTGTAGTATGTTGTATATTTCTGTCCAGATGAACCTGGTCGTCCTGGGAAGCCTGATATCATTGACTATGATAACAAGAGTGTGACTTTAAAATGGGCTAAACCAGACGAGGATGGCGGTCGACCAATCACTCATTACACTGTTGAAATGAAAGACAAGCTGTCTGTGGAGTGGGTGGAAGTCTTGAAAACGAAAGATAATAATCCTGAGGGTGTTGTAGAAGGCCTTAAAGAAAAGAATGTTTACCAGTTCAGGATACGTGCGCATAATAAAGCTGGTGCTAGTGAACCTAGTGAACCAACAAGCAGCCACATCTGCAAACACAGACTTTGTAAGTAAAGCCCTTAACTGCATTGTTCACATGGTGCAATTTTAAACAGCATCTCACAGTGTGAGATTTGAGGTTCTCATGGCAGTGTTGATGAAGATTAAAATCTTATGAGATGTTATGCCATATTGACTGGAAAATAGTTACTGACATTTTGAAGGAGCATGCTGCCTCCATCTTCAGGGTCTAGGAGTCCAAGAAGTGTTGTTGTACTGTTCTTGGGCTGCTGGACCCTGACAGTGGAGGCAACACACTTCTCCAAAATGTTGGTAGCTGTTTGCTATAACATCCCAGAGCACTTAAATATTCATTATCTCAGAAATTTACGTGAATATATTTACAGATTTCTATGATGTGTGTGTATGTAATATATTTAATGAACCTGTGTTAATAGGATAAGTTATTTAATGTTGAATGAGAAATTTATGACATTTGAAAATGGTGAGTTGAGAAGAATGTAGGAAATGTGGCCATGGGCTACTGTAACGTACTGTCCCACTGTCTGTGTGGTGGAAATGAGGAAATCTCTGAAAACGTGGGCATGATAAGTGGTCTGTTGGTTGTATGCCCGTGGTTTCGAAGTTATGAATGTGCATGGGAAATTTGTGCCAAGACATGTTAGGTTAGATCAGTCTGTTAAATTTCATTCTATAAACAGACGTATATTTCTATTTAGCAGATAATAATTGAACATTATATTTAAATACATAGTCAGTGAAAATGGTAATGACAGTGGTGATCTGCTCTTCCAGTGAAACCAAGAATTGATCGTGCCACTTTCAAGAGTGTGACCATTAAATCTGGACGAACACACAAGTGGTCTGTTGATGTATCTGGAGAACCTCCTCCAACTTGCTCATGGATCTGGCGTGACAACATATCATTGGTCACTACAGAAAAAATCAAAATTGAGAACACTGATTATCATACAGACTTTACAATCATTAGTGCCATGCGGCGAGATACAGGGAAATATACACTGATTGCAGAAAACGCATCTGGAAAAGATCAAGAGACAGTTGAACTTACAGTCCTTGGTGAGATTTTTCTTGGTCTGTTTATTTTGTTAAGTTTATTTCCTGGTAAAGTGAATTGAAGTCAGTATGTAGTAAATGTATGTGAGTGTGAATTGTGTAGTTGTAAAACTTCTGCTGCAGAGAAATTCAAATAGATGTGCATGATACAACTGTGTTATGTATTTATTATATGTCAGATTTAGAGTAGTATCTGTTTGTGATTATTCTTTCAGGTAAAACAAAAAGCTTTAAAGTCTTTAAAGTTTTGTAACAATAGCTAGTTCCATTATATGAATATTGTGTTTGACAGTGTTCATTCCCTAAGGTTTATTTGATCTACTTGTCATTTCAGGAGTTTTTGCTGTGTCTCATCTTCAAGGAATTGTTTGTCATTATACTGGTAGATTATTGTTTTGTATTTTGGTTTTAGTGGCTTGGTTGGGATCAAACCCATGATTTTTCTAATACCTGACATCAACTCTAACCACTAGACCACTGCAATGGTTGATAAATGGTTGCTTTAATTCTGATTAAATTGTACATTTGGTAAATACAATTTGATCCTCACATAGTGTTCAGTTTCATTGGTGATTAATGTTAGTGTTAAATTTCCCTCATACGAGACTTCACTCATTTTAGTGTTGCAAAATTATTGCTCCACAAAGAAAACTTAAATGGGGGTTTTCCTGTATTAACAAACATGTAAATCCTTTTACATGCAGCTAAACCTAGTATGCCACAAGGTCCATTGGAAATAACTGATGTAACAAAGACCTCTGCAAAGTTGAAATGGAAAAAACCAGAGGATGATGGTGGATGTCCTATCAAAGAGTATGAAGTGGAGAAGATGGATGTGGCTACTGGGAAATGGGTTCGAGTGGGACGAGTTCCTGGGGATCGACCTTGTCCAGAACTGGATGTTAGTGGTCTCACTCCTGGAGCAGAATACAAATTCCGAGTGATCGCTGTTAATGATGAAGGAGATTCAGAACCATTGGTAACAGAGAGAGCTACCATTGCCAAGAATCCATTCGGTAAGCTCAGACCTCCACTTTGAATGTAAGCTCGTTAAGTCCAACACTGAGGCAAACTTTAGACTGTATGGAAATATCCATACTCATCACATCCTTTTTCCTATCTGTCTATATTTCAGTTTTAAAGAAAACAGTTATGTGTTGATGTTATTTCAACAAAATAAAAGTTTTGCAGAATTAACTTGGACATGGTTACTATAATGTCCCAAAACGTTTTGAAAGCATAAGGCTTAAAATTATGATAATATGTACTCAAAAGAGCAACTTACCCCCTGAATCTTCATATTCTGCTCCAAACTGTTCCATAGATTTGAGGAATTTATTGGTAATGTTACATGACACAAACACCAAACATATTTAGCATGATCAACTGAAAGGAAAAAAGACCCATGAAATACGGTAGGTTCTCATTGTCTAATATGTGCAGATCTCAATAGGCCTAATGCTGGAAAGGATGATGATTATGGATAACGTTGTATTATTCTGTCGCATATTATCAGGATAAAATGAATGTTACGTTTTTATATATTGTTCCTTTAGGTTACTAATTCTGTATTCAGCACTCTGTAGTAACAAAGAAAATTGTTTAGTGACATGAATACTGGGTGTAGTAAGTTAAATATGATGAAAAATGTTATTTTGTTGCACATAACCAGGAGTCTTGACTGTACTGATTTCTGTACAGACATGCGCAAAGTAAATCATTTGTGTGTGCTGTATTTATATATTTTTATCAGTTTAATCCTTTATTTAAAAAAACATTTTTTGGGAAGGTAGATAGGGCATGAAAAATATTCTGCAAGTCTTAAATTTATTTTCCCCCTCTCATGAACATTTTTCTGTACTTGTCATGCACATTAATCATTGCGTGTTACTGCAAAAATGTAACCAGGATGAACTTTGTGAAATTTGTAATTCAACAGATAGGAGACTCTATAGAATGCAATATTATTTTTTTTTTTTAACTAAAGACCACATTTCATTGAAATAAACTGGAAAGTCACCAATTCACATGTCCTTTCTCACAATTATTTTGCATCCTAGTTTTCAGAGTCTGGTTGTTTATGAGTCAGTGCTACAGGTCTGTTTCAGCTGAATTTGTCACAGTTTCTACATTCTTGCTTTTTCAGATGAACCATCCCAGCCTGGCACTCCAGAAATTACAGATTATGATAATGAAAGTGTTGATTTGAAATGGACCAAACCAAAAAGTGATGGAGGTGCTCCGATTGAGAAGTATATAATTGAGAAGAAAGACAGGTATCATCATGTTGTATTCAGTATGTCCTGTCAGAAATAATTTTAAGATATCAGCTCATGATTTATGGACAGAATAATGAAGTACTTGTCTCTCAGAAATTTAGTTGTTCTTACAGTTGTTGGAAGGCTTCTAGGGAAATTTTAAGTAATTTTGTTAAATGGTTGACTTGATATTATGCTGGGTCATAATGTAAATGCTGAATACAAGAAAAAGCCTTTCTCTGTTCACAACAAAAGAAGTGTCTCAAAGAACACTGCAGCAAACTTTGTAAGAGTACTGCAGTGACATTTGGTATGTGACAGCATGTAATGTGATAGATATGTACAAACATTCTGGAGGAAACTCATCCTAATTCTTCACAGTGGAAAAACAAGCCATTTGTTCAAAACCCTAGTTGTGGAAAATGGACATGTGTCAAGGATGTGGGTGAACCAATGGGAAATGTGCAGAAAGGATATTATGACAGAGGTCAGATAGAAGGGTAAGAGTACAGAGGATGGGAAGAAAGTGAATGAGATAAAATGAGCAGGAATACACAAGACTTTATAGAAAAATGGTACAAAATAAATCAAAAGGTGAAGTAAGATGAACAAAATACAATTAACGGCTGTAGGGAAGAGTGGGGAAAAAACAATTTTTGGTGGCACTGAAAAGGTCTGCCAGGGTCAAGGGGACAAATAATGAGGGAGAAATTGCCAGCAGTGTCCAAGGGAGAGCAGTGACGGAACAGAGAAATAAAAGGAAGGGATAAGACAGTAGTAAAATAATATAATAAGAAATCCTTTCCAAGTCTTGGAATTACTGACAGTGGTGTTAAATAAACTGCACATAAAATAATTCTCATTCATAAAATTATTTTGTTTTATAAAGTCCTCTGATTTTTCTAAAACATTGATTATTTCAAACTAACACTCACTTTATTGTTACTAATATATTAATATATATATATATATATGTGTGCCCCAAGGATCAATCCTTGGTCCGCTTTTTTTCCTTCTGTACATAAATGATATAACTAAAGTACCAATTAAGGGGGCAAAAATTTTCTTTAATGCTGATGATACAGCATAATTGTGACAAATCCCGAATATAATGACTATAAATTAGCTATGAATAAAACATTCCATGAGGTTAATAAATACCGTATATTCTCGAATCTAAACCGCACCCAGTTTTTGGCGACTTCTTAAACGAAAAAAAGTTAGTTCGCGATTCTAATCCGCACCTTTCCTTCAACCACCCCTTGCCCACGGGGCGACTGATTGAATAATATTGGATGTTACCAATGCGTTAAAATCCGACGCTATGCCTGTGGCCGATGAGTCATACCGATAGAGGCGGGGCCTTTCTCAACAGACGTGCGCAATCTCGTTGAAGTCAGCTGATCTTTAGTTGTTGAAACGTGGGAGGTGCTTGTTCCAATTTGTCGTGTACCGTAGTTATGGAAGAGGGACACCTGAAATCTAAACGACTCTCATATACGGCAAAGTTCAAACGTGAAGTTATTCGGTGCGCAGAGGAGAATGGAAACCGCAAAGCCGCTGCCAATTTTTGGAGTTGATGAAAGCAACGTTCGACTATGGCGGAAACACAAGGCAGCGATCAGCGGGTGTGAGGCGTCACGAAGGAAATTCACTGGACCCAAGAAAGGACGATTTCCTGAAATTGATGATGCAGTCTTCACGTTTTTTCAAGAGAGACGCAAGACTGGACTGTTTGTGAGTTATGATCTACTCGCGAGGAGGCGATAAAGAAGGCCAGATCTTTGAAGATTCCTCGAATTATGAGTGATGACGGCGAGTCTGATGAATAATAAATTATAATAATAAATAATAAATAATAGATTATTGTATTGTATTGTTCTTACGTTGCTTATTAATTACGTTAACTACGTTATTGTTATATTGTACAGCAGCTCAATCATTTTTCCAAATCCAGCTCTGGACCGCGAATCTAATCCGCATCTGATTTTTTAGCCCTCTAAAACTGTAAAAAAGTGCGGATTAGATTCGAGAATATACGGTAGTTCAAAACTAACTTGCTAACACTAAACTTAAAAAAAAAAACTCATCACTTACAGTTTACAACAATGAACCATGATGAATTAGATATGTATATCAGTCTTAGTCACAAACATATAGTAAACTCTAACTGTACTAAATTTTTGGGTTTAAATATTGACAATAAGTTATCTTGGAAAAACCATATTGATTATCTTATTGCAAAATTAAGTTCATCATGTTTCATAATGAGAGTTATCAAACCCATAATGTCTCGAAGTAGCCTAAGGCTAATTTATTTTGCTTACATACACTCTATCATGACTTATGGAATTATCTTTTGGGGTAATTCACCATATAGTATAAAACTTTTTAGAATCCAAAAGAAGGTAGTAAGAATTATGATGGATCTGAAGAAAAGAGGTTCATGTAGGGACTCATTTAAGGAAATGAAAATACTGCGTCTGTGTTCTCAATATATAGGTATCTTCTCTGATGCAATATGTAGTAAATAATAAACACTTGTTTACAAGGAATTCTGAGATTCACAATATTGGTACCGGACAAAACAATAACCTATTCCCCCAATCATTACTTTAACCAAAGTTAAAAAGGGGAGCTTATTATTCAGGCATAAAGATCTATAATTACTTACCAGTGAAACTTAAAGAATTATCTAATGATCAAAAATCTTTTGGGTCTGCCTTAAAGAGATTTTTGTATGTAAATTCCTTTTACTCAATGGAAGAGTATCTTAATCATAAAATGTAATTCTATTTGAATATATGTTAAAACATAGACATTGAATAGTGTATATTTTTATAATTCTCGATTTTTTCAATTTGTTTATAGTATACCTTTTAATGTTTATAATGTATTATAATTAATATATTTATGAATATGATGTGGACAAATGCTGTGCTGCACAATTGATTAAACATTGACGGTAACCACATCCACTGGAATGTAATTCTCATAGGATGTATGGTGGACTAATAAAGAATGAATGAATGAATGAATGTGCTGATGTGTCCACACTAGAAATTTACAATGATTGTTAATAGTCCCTATAAGACACATTCTGTGCTCAAAAAATGTAGTCTTTATTTTATAATTACAATGTATGTAGACAACAGAAGCAGTGAAACTGAATTTAATTAAAGATGGCAACTTTAGGCCTAATGTCGACTTACAATGTAATTGTAACATTTGTGGCTCTAAAAGCAATAAGTTTACCTTGTAAGACTCTCAAAATAGTGAAAAGGCCATAAATAATTTGGATTTGTAACTTTAATTTCATATGGAACTAGACTGGTGCCAAATAATGGTTGTTCATTAAGATCATGCCTTTTCTCTTTCAATTTAAAAATTACCAGGTAGGTGAAGCTTTTGGGCAAGCTTGCGATTTCAGTTAGAAGACTAGTACAAGGTCTGTTTTAGAGAGTTTTTATTTACTGTTTCACTGTCTTGCATAAGTTATCTTTCACATTTGATGAAAAGCTATTAGTGTTTATTAATTTTGTGTTTACAGATTTAAGCCAGACTGGGAGAAGGCAATTGAAGTTCCAGGGGACCAGCTAGAAACAAAAGTTCCTGATCTAAAGGAAAGAGTTGAGTACCAGTTCCGTGTAGTAGCTGTAAACAAAGCTGGACCTTCTCCTGCCTCTGAACCAACCAAGACGCACCTTGTGAAACATAAGGCCTGTAAGTTGACCTTTGAATATATTGACAGGTGAATTTTATATGATTGTGATATATTTTTCTGAATTTATGTGAAGTCAAGAAATAAAAGGGAAGGCTTAAGTTCCTGATGCATAAGCTGGTAACCTTTTCCTTTCAGTAAAACCAAGAATAGATCGTACAAACCTGAAACCTATTGTGATCAAAGCTGGAAAGATGGTGAAGTATGACGTGAATATCAGAGGTGAACCTCCTCCAAGTGTAAAATGGTTCCATGGAGACAATGAGGTAAGAAGTTGACTTTAATCATTATACATATTTAAATCATGTCTTCTAACTGAAAGTGTGATGGTTATAACAATGAAGAAAATACACGAGAATTCACTGTGATTATAATATGTGTACTGTATGATGGATTTGATAAATTGGAAGTGAATGTTGGACTTCTTGGAACTAGGTTTATAACTTGGTAATCATTAAGCTTTATTTTAAAACACGTATTGAATACAAGTACTTCTCTTCCCTCCAATTGTAAATGTGACTTTCAGTTGTACCTGTTAGAGGTGCCTATATCCCAGAGTTTGTAATATTCTTTGAACTTCCTTTTCTCTACCTGATGAATGGAAATTTTAAATAAATTCACATTCACGTATCTAGTGTTTGCGAGTTTCAAATAATATGTTAACAGCTTTATAAGTTAATAATGATTGTAGTGTTTGTAGGTTGGTAACCCTTATGTGGCAGGTTAGGGTGGTTCTGTTCTGTAATTGTAATTGTAATTGTAATTTTTATTTATCCTGTTGATCAAAATACATTGATATAGGACATGTCAATATAAAAATACACATTATTAAAATAAAATAGTTCAATATAACACAAAATGTTTTCCTTAGGTTTTCCTAATATTACATTTTTTATCATTCCTGCCACAAAAAACATTCTAGTCATAGTTACAAGAACTCACATTAACTGAAACACTGTGAATGTTTTACAGTTTAAGTATTTACATTTATATTTATTTATAAGTTCCAGAAATCAATAAGTGTATATAGAACACATCACAAACTCAAGTATAAAAGCATAAAATACATACATTAAGTAATCACATCTAAAACAAAACAGAGTATTAAATACAACAATATAATCTAGTATTTTTTATTGTAGCAGTTATCCAATTAGGTACTCATCCACAGTATAAAACGAGTGAGTATTCAAAAAATGCCTTAATGCAACCTTAAACTTTTTAAAATTATTAGAGGTATTCTTAATCTCTATGGGTAATTTATTAAATATCTTTATACCCGCATAATGAACTCCTTTCTGATAAATAGTTAAATTAGCTTGGGGTAAATACAAATTTTGTCTTTGTCTAGTATCAATAGTATGAGAGTCAATGTTTGATGGGAAAAGAGTTTTGTTTTGTAATACAAACATTGATAAAGAAAATATATATTGTGATGCCAACGGCAGAATATCTAATTCTTTGAATATATTTCGACACGAGACTCTATTGCCACATCCCAACATTGTTCTAATTGCCTTCTTCTGAAGGAGAAAAATAGTGTGACTATGAGATGAATTTCCCCAAAAGATGATGCCATAGCTCATTAACGAGTGAAAAAAAGAGTAATAAATTGCCTTTAGTGCTGAGGTAGACATGTATGGTTTCACATTTCTGATTACATAGCAAGCCTTGCTCAATTTTTTTATGAGTAGATCAATATGGTTCTTCCACGTTAAGGCACCATCAATAATAATTCCCAAGAATTTAGTACAAAAAATATTATTAATGAATTTATTATTATAACTTATTGTGAGAGTATCTAACATTTTTCTATTAGTTTTAAAATGAATGTAATGTGTCTTATTAAAATTTAATGATAATTTGTTCACTCTGAACCATCTATTTATATTTTCAAATGTTATATGAATGTGTTTGTCGAGGTCATTTATATTAGAATGAGAAAATAGGATGCTAGTATCATCAGCGAAAATTATAGGTGTAGAAAATTTAGTTATTATATTGGGTAAATCGTTTATGTATAATAGAAACAACAAAGGTCCCAATATAGACCCTTGTGGAACTACATGTCTAACTTTAAGCCAATCCGAAGCTATATTGTTGTTGTTATTATTATGCATTACTGTTCTAATGTATCTGTTATTTAAGTAAGATTCATAGAGTGTGTGGTCTTTCCCATTGATACCATAAAATTTGAGTTTAGATAATAAAATGTCATGATCAACACAATCGAAAGCTTTCTCCAAATCACAGAAAATACCTCCTACTATTTGTTTGTTATTCATAGCATTTAAAATCTCTGTAGTCAATTTATAGATTGCATTATCTGTTTTTAGTCCTTTCCTAAATCCATATTGTTCAGTACTTAAAATATTATATTTATTGAGATGATCCAAAATTCTTGAATACATTATGGTTTCAAATATTTTTGAAAAAGATGTTAAAAGTGATATAGGTCTATAATTAGACACATCACATATATCACCATTCTTATGTAATGGTTTTATTAATGCATATTTTAATCTATCCGGAAATACTCCTCCCCTTAACATTTTATTGCATATATAGTTTATAGGTGACGTTATAAATGGCGAGCTTATTTTTAAAATCATAGGTGATATCTCATCATATCCATACGAATTTTTTAGTTTAAGGGACTTTATTATTTTTTCTATTTCTTTGTTAGTAGAGCATTTGCAATTCATATTTGGGTATGGAGTAGTAAAGGCTTGGTTCATGAAATAAATATGATTTTTATCATTATTAATATCATTTGTAATTATGGGATTATTAATATCTTGTCTTTTTATTTTTTCTGCAATGTTAACAAAGTATTTATTAAATTCTTCAGCAATAGTTTGTTGATTATTAAGCTTCTTACCATCAATCTTTAGTGTTTTTATTTCAACTCTATTTGTATTTCTACCTGTTTCTTTATTTATAATACGCCAAGTAGTTTTCATTTTATTATCAGAGTTTACAATGCATTTATCATACTCCATTCTTTTTGCCTTTTTTATAACTGTAGTCAGTATTTTAGAGTAATTTCTGTAATAAGTTCTAAAAGTAGGATTATTATTATCTGTCGCTTGGCTAGAAGGCATTGTGAAGGTAGGAAGGGATCTGTGATGTTGCATAGATCTTAGTAAGACAAACGTGCAGTTGTCATAACCAGCAGGAAATTGATACTTAAACATTACAGGTGTGTATGCACATCTTGATTCAGGTTTCTTCATTTTTCATGGACATTATTCTACTACAATTTAGACAAGATAATCCATGACACTGGATTAGCTTGCACAAAGTAATGCATTCTGTATTGTCATTACGATGTTCTTCATCTTTTTAGGTTAAGTCTGAGGGTAATATTGAAATCATTAACGTTGATTACAATACCAAACTTACTGTAAATGATGCTGTAAGGAAGAATACTGGTTTGTGGAAAATTGTGGCTGAAAATCAGCATGGAAAAGATGAAGCTGATGTTGAAATTACTGTTCTCTGTAAGTACAGTAGAAGATTACAGAAATTAACCTAATAACATTTTAACCATATGGAAATAACTGCGCTTAAGAAATGGGAGCTTTTAAAACTTTAGCAACTGGCATGTGTTGACTCCTGTGGGTGATCTTCAGGAGGCCCTTTAACAAACCTAAAATATTGCCATCAACAAATTACATTGCCATGTACCTGACAATGACCCAGATGGCACGAAACATGTCAAGGCATTGTTTAAATGTAGTTATGCTTAGATAGTGAAAGTGTTGTTAGATATACAACAATGTAATGATACAGAAATCAGTGTGAAATTAATTGTTTACCATCTTGATGGAGCAGAGAGCAGTTGATCTTAATGTTTCATTGTTCTGAATAGAAACTGTAGTCTTTGATGATATAAAGGCAGCTTTATTTAGTTGATGGAATTCTGTACCATGAAATTGGATTTCAGTGGCATGTTAAAAGATTAAATTTTGGAACAACAAGTTTTAAAAAGACATTCAACTGTAAAGTCATGGCTTGATCCAGAGAATTTTTTCTTGTTTTAGCTGCACCTTCAAGACCACAGGGCCCACTGAAAGTATCAGATGTCACAAAGAATGGCTGCAAGTTGAAGTGGGATAAACCAGAAGATGATGGTGGAAAGCCTGTCTCTGGCTACGTTGTTGAAAAGCTTGATACTGCAACTGGGCGGTGGGTGCCAGTTGGTCGTACCACTGAGCCTGAGATGGATGTGAAAGGACTGCAGGAGGGTAGCGAATATAAATTTAGGGTGAAAGCTGTCAATGATGAAGGAGAGAGTGAGCCACTGGAAACAGAGCGTGCTACCCTTGCTAAAAATCCATTTGGTGAGTTACAGAATTGTGCTTACATGTTGACTGCACAAATGACTGTCAAATTGGCAGGTTACAAAGTGGTCAAAAGTGCTTACATGGTGTTGCTACGTGTCCTTCTAATTTGAACTTGGTGTGGTACTGTTACATTGCTGTAAATTATGCACAGGTTGGGTGTTTGTTTTATGTGATGTTCCATTAAGAATGGAGGAGAATTAAAATGGTTAAGAAATAGTTGATGTGATAAACCATTAAGTGTGAACAGCATTTAAATTGTGACACAGTAAAACCCCGATTTAATGTTCCCGCATTTAGTGAAATCCCGGATTTAGTGATAATTTTTTCATGTCCCGACAATAGCTCCATATAAACAATGTAACCTCCATTTAATGAAAACCTTGATTTAGTGAAATATATTCTAATCCCCCAGCAATTCATTAAATAGGGGTTTTACTGTATATAACTACTGGGTGCAAGTTTGTGTGCCAGTTGTACCAGAACTTGGCAAGACGTCCTGTGTACACACAGCACAACATACTGAAGAGCCCATATGGTTTTGTAATATTTCAGTTGCTGTTCTCTGATAATGCATTTTTATATTCTGTGTTGTAAAGAAGAATAAAGCTGTATTCCTCATAAGTAACTTCTACATAATTATGACTTAGAAATGTGCATGTGGATGAAACACGTAACACAGAATTTTTTTGGTCAATTAAATCACAGTGATCAGAATTTTGTAAGACACTGTGTTCTCTTGTCATTTGATAATGATGGGGTTTACTCAGTGATATTAAAGAGAACACCAAATTCTGGTTCTCACACTTTCACTTGAAAGATCCACTGACATACCGTCAGTCAAAATGTATCCTCCACATTTACAGTCATACTATGTAAATAATACACCTGTATGTAACTTTATTTAACTTATTTGGTGTGTTTATTTGCAGATATTTAAATAGAGTGCCTTTTAAAAGAACAGAACTCTTCTAATTGTCTTAATTATTTAATTAAATTGTGCTTTAAACATTGTATGTTTGAAGTATTATATAGTTATAAATGGCACCTCTGAATATTTAATAATTTGTTGTCATGTAGACATTCCAAGCAAACCTGGGACACCTGAGATTGCTGATTGGGATGTGGATCATGTTGACCTTAAATGGGCGGCTCCAAAGTCCAATGGTGGAGCTGCAATCACTGGCTACATTATTGAAAAGAAGGAGAAATTTAGCAGCTCTTGGGATGAGATTCTGACTACTACGGTAAGAAGTTCAGTTATTGTATATTTATTGTATATTATTACAGTGAAACCTCTATCCATCGTTTTTCAGGGGACCGGAAAATTTGAACGATACATACGGGAAATGATAGTACCGGGAAACCATTAAAAATTATAGATAAGAACAATTTAATGATAATTATTACTTCTTGTTGAGAAAATCTTTCATTGACGTTTGTTTTGAGCAAACTTTACTCCTCCTCAATTCAAAGTACGATTTTTCAAGGCCTAGAACACTTTCACGACCACTGTCACTCGTCCTGTGCGCATAAAAGAAAGATCTTACTTCCATCAGCGCTTCATGCGTCTCAGCAAAGCTCGCCAGCTTCTTCTTCTTCTTCCCGCTCCACACTCCCGGACGTCACGAGGCTCACGCACAGCTCCTGCACTGCTACACCACAGGTTGCCACGTGACTGTCCACAGAGACGTAGTCCTCGAATTTATCTTTGTTCATGCCACTGAACTTTTCCCAGTCTTGGCGGAAATCGTCGTCATCGTTGGTCAATGCGACGTCACTATCGCCTGAAGATTGTCCTTGCACGTAACCAGCTTTCCGAAAACAATTTTCGATTGTCTGCTGGGTTACTTGTTGCAAGGCTGCCACAGTGTAGTGCAAAGCTTCCAACACGTTTATCTTCTTTTTCGTATCTTTGCCTGCATCCATTAAGCAAACAGCTGTTTGCACGAGGCGTTTTCTATAAAGCTGCTTATAACAGTTTATTACCCCTAAATCAAGGGGCTGGAGCACACTTGTACAATTTGCCGGGTACCGTATGACTTTTACATTTCTTAGAAACGATGTATCCTTTGGATGTGCGGCACAATTGTCCACAAAGAGGAGAATGTTCCTGTTTTGTGCACCCATACTTGCGTCTAATGAACGCAGAAATGAAGAAAAAATGTCTGTGGTCATCCACGCTTTATTGTTCGCGTGGTACTTGGTGGGTAATTTTTTTACATTCTTGAAACATCGCGGTTTCGGAGATTTTCCGATAACAATCGGCACTTGTTAGTCAGTTCCATCACTGTTAACACAAAGTAAAACAGTAAGTCTGTCTTTACAGTTTTTCCCTCCATGACAAGACTCTCCTTTGAGAGCCAAGGTTCTATCAGGAAGCACGTTGTAGAAGAGCCCCGTCTCATCCGCGTTGTAAATATCACGTTGTTCGTAGCCCTCCAACAAAGATGGCAGTCTTTCCAGCCACGCTTCCGTGCTTTCGTTGTCCACTGCCGCACTTTCTCCGACTAACTTCTTGTATACTAGGCCATGCCGGTCCTTAAACCTCGCTAAACCATCGCTTCAAATAAAAAAAAAAAACTATCAGTGCGGGAAAATGTTGCGTCAGGACCGTGATTTTTCAACTATTGGTGCGGGAAAACGACAGTTCGAGGAACAATGGAGGCGGGAAAAAATAGTGTTATTTATATGGGGCTAATTTCGGGACCAAATAAGGCAGACGATACATGCGGGCGAACGACGGTAACGGGAACGATGGATAGAGGTTTCACTGTATATTTGCATGTGCATCATGTTTGTGTTTAAGGTTTTGAAAGACAGCCTTCTGTTCACCCAAAGTACTGATACAATTGCTGCCATTGTGCATGTGTGTAGAAAGTTTATAATATTAGGTTGGAGTATGAAAATATTGTAAGGCACACACACACTCTTATATTTATAAGGTTACACCCCCCCCCCCCCAAATTGTACAGATGATGAGTCAGGAAGAATTTTTGTATTATAGTTGGGTAAATATGGTATGTGTGTGTGTGTGTGTGTGTGTATATATACACACACTTGTGAATTATTTTTAGACAAGTATTTAACAATTTTTAATTATTATTTTATTTTACATAAGTACTTGTACCCAATTTTGGGTTTTTATTTCTGGTTTCCCTTTCATGTTTGCCATTGAAATTGGTTGTGAATAGGCCATTTGAATCTTCTGTAATTGTTCTGGATTGTTGTTAAGGTGTTAACATCATCAGATTATTACAACAGTTTATTTTTTGTTATTTGGACCAAAGTGCTGTTTTGAGGCCACTTCAACAGTTTTTTCATCTGTTCATTTGTTCTCAGAGTCACAGCCTCCAACAGGCCATGGTGAATGTTCAGGGATGATCCTTTGCACATATTCATACCTTTTTCATTACATTTCATTATGAGTGTAATATATTAAACGGGTCTTTTTTTCTTTCTTTCTTCTGTTAAGTCTCCGGCCTGTGAAGCTCGAGTACCTGGATTGAAGGAGGGAAACCAGTACCAGTTCCGTGTCCGAGCAGTGAACAAGGCAGGTTCTTCAGAACCTAGTGATCCTACTAAACCACATATTGCTAAGGCGAGATTCTGTAAGTGTTTTATGTATGTCAGTTAACAGGAACAAACACTTTTATTAATTTTCCTAGAATAATTTTTCTATGGCATTGTGTGTGACGTAAATTTGAAACATTCTTGGGCTGTATTTGTCAGCTGCCTATTAACTGGAAATCCATTAAATTGTCCAGATTCTTTCTGGGCAGCCTCCTAATTAATGGGTATTGGAGGCTGTTTCCCCATGAATAGAACAGCTGGGGCATGAAGCTGACCACTTACGCCATCTAGTACAGAAGTTAAGAATGCGTGAAGCTATATTTATACTCCCACAGAAACCATCGTGGCATGGTGCATAATCTAGCACAGGGACAATTTTACCTTTACCCATAAACCAGGTAAATTAAAATGTGTTTTCAAGATTGGTCATAGTTTTTTCATTCTCAAATCTTACTTGAAAATTTCGTTACTGACTTCCTAAAATTCTGAAAGGATACATGTAATATAATATATATTGTACAAATAAATAATATTTCAATAATACTTATTTCTTTTAATGTACCATATTTAGCCACATTTTCTGTGTAGTTATTTCATTTAAATGTCTTTCCCCTGCTAGGATTCTAACCCGGATTGTCTAGCCCATAGCCTAGGCACTATTACTGACTGCATTATCCTGACTCACAATGGCCATGGTTGTGGATTTGTGTTATTATTCTCTTGTTAAAGTAAAGGGTAAGGTCAGTCATAGTAAAGGTTTGTACTTTCATGGTGCACTAGTGCAGTGTGAAAGAATATGATGAGTGGGTTGTTTTCCATTTTCAGTTCGTATATATTCAGATTATAATCTTCTAGTTGGTGACACAATATATTGTTATAGGTGGACACAAACATTTCAGGTGAACATACTGCTTCCATCTTCAGGGTCAAAATGAGTAGATTAAGGATGCAGTGAATTATACAGGCTTGGTGTGAGGAAGGTGGGAAACAGATCCGTTGAAAAGGGAGAGGATGTGCAGTGAAGTGTGAGCCAATAGAAACAGTGAAGGGGGGTTATGTGTTGACTCATACTACATTATCCTCTCTCCCTTCCATGAATCTGACTGGGCATCTTTCTTGTATCCTGCCTTTATAACCCACGGCCTCCTCACCCATATCACCTCACCTGTGAAGATGGAGGTAGCATGTTCCTCCAAAATGGTATCCACTGATAAGACTACACAGCATCATGACCCAGAAGACCATAATCTGAATGTGTAAACGAGTTGAAATTATGTATTGGGTAATAAATACTTTTCTTTTACAGAATTAAGTATGATCTTTTTCAGATTCTGTAACTAATTATTTATATGTTTAAGAAATGTAGATCTGCTATGAAAATATGAACTTCATCTTCTACATTTCAGAGTATACCTTACATAAACATTTTTAATTCTTATGAAATTATTGCTTCAGTTAGTGACTGAAGTCATTCAGCAATCTGTATTGAGATAGCAGAGTGTTCTGCAAAAGATATGCCAAACTTATGGATGTTATTATGAGTCATTTGGAGTAAAAAATTCTATATCAACATATGCTAATTATATCGAAGTTATTGCTTCATGCATTTTGCTTAATATTCGTCAATAAAACCAACTTAATGCACAAGTTACAAACACATTTAAAAGTATGAAATCCCTGAGGATGGCATAGACATGCTGAAACATGTAGGAGTGGTGAAAGACCATACTAGTACTTTTAATTGTGTTTGTAACTTGTGCATTAAGTTAGTTTTATAGATGAATATGACCGATTATCAACTGTTACACTGCTACAGGCATTTTGATGTTTTGAGGTACTGTACAATAACGTATGTTATCAGATCATACAAGCACCTTCTTGCTTACTACCACCTCTGGCAAACACTACTCCCTCAAATTCTCTTTTGATACGTACAGATTTGTGCATACAGAAAGATGGAGGTCATTTGGAACAGTAATCAGTGTAACACAACTGAAAATCGCCATTCTTTGATATTATCTAATCAAAACTGATTTTGTTTGTGTTGTGGCATAACTATGTAAACTAATATGTGTAACTTGTAATATAACTAAAAGTTGATTTTTTTTTGGTATTATCTGACACAATTTTGTTTTGATGTTGTACGTACAGTAGGGTGAGACTTAATTGCTGCCTTCATTTTGTTATGTTACGAGGCACATGTTTACAGAAGGTTAAGACTTAATAATTGTCTCTCTTTGTGGTGTTATGTAACTTCTTTTTTTTATTTGTACAGTATGATAAAACATTAGTATTACAAAATTTTTGGTTACAACCATGCATGCACATTCAAATACTCACAGTGAAGTAATAGCTGATAATCCGGTGTGTGTTGATACAGCATTTTTTTTTTTACTAAAAATGACTCGTAAAATAATATCCTGAAGTTTGGCACAACCTCTGTAGAACATTCTATATTTGCGATTTCACATTTTTATTGCAACATAATTACAGAGAATAGCATTTGTTCTTAAGACAAAAAATATGATAGTGGAAATTTAAATGTCATACGTGTTTATAAAATGTTTAGCATTTATAAATTTTGTTTGATAACAATTATTTTGAATGCATTGTAGACTGTTTTTGACTGAGAAAATTGAATACACAGGCACTTTTAGTAGTATTCTGGTACCCTGCATGTGCTGACCATATCTGGGCCAGCACATGGATATGATTACTTACAGTAGGCATTTATTTGTTTTATTGTAATGACTGAGAGAAGAGTAACGAATTTTTAAACGATTATCATTTTCTTCCAACCATCAACACTGAACATAGCTGCTGTAGTGCACATCTGTCACCTAAAACTGTCATATTTTAAATGAAATGTTTATTTTCAGTGCGTCCAATTATTAACCGTGAGAAACTGCAGAAAGTTACAGTACGTGCAGGAGCACTTGTTAAATTTGATGTTGACGTGAAAGGTGAACCTCCTCCAACTATCACTTGGCATTTTGCTAATAAACAGTTGGAGAATGGACTGACAGTAAAGATTGAAAATGAAGATTATAATACGAAGATTCAACTTTCTGAAACAACAAGAAAAAATACAGGCATATATACAGTCAAAGCAGAGAACAGTTCTGGTTCAGATGAAGCTACTGTAGAGGTAATAATACTAGGTAAGCAACATGTCATTGTCATTGATTCTTGTTGTGGTATTGGTTTTGTAAAAATGATCAATTATGGTAACATGTGTTAATGGTTGTCACATAGTTATTGTACACCTGTTCCACAGAACAAAATTAGTGTTTGCTGTTTTCATGCGTGTCAGTATGTTAACATATTACATTGTATTGACATATTGTGGTGTCCGATGAACAAATTATACTGTGCAGTTTTCACACAACCACAGCTGTATATAGACTATGTGTATGTGTACACAACATGATGTATTATGCAGTTAGGCTACATGTTTTTACCCAAATGGATTATCATCAGACCGTAATATGTGTACTTGTTTTTATGGATCTTCAGTAAACCTTGTAGTACAATGTAATAAAGTGTTGCCTGTGTATATCAGTCAGTAAACCATGAATTAGAATTTGGTTCTTAAGGTTGGTCTTATATTCTGTTTGTCAAATACGAGTTTCTTAAGTTACGAACCATATGGTTTTGTGTAATATTTCTTTCTTATAAATGTTAGGAGCAGTAATTGGTATTAATGTGGTTAACATTTATTAATGTTATTAAAACTGGTCTAAACCTTTATGTTAATAGTGTGTCATGCTGTAATAGATAATGGTTAAGTTTTTCAGTTAACAACATTTGTTGTATGTTCTTTGTAAAACTATGTGAATCATCTAATTATATTGGTAATGTTCATATAAAATGTATTCTAATGTTTTTAGATAAACCAGACAAACCTGAGGGACCTCTTGAAGTGACAGATGTCCACAAGGAGGGCTGTAAGTTGAAGTGGAAAAAGCCAAAAGATGATGGTGGTCTTCCACTGACTGGCTATGTTGTGGAGAAAATGGATACTGCAACTGGTCGCTGGGTTCCTGCTGGCTTTGTTGATCCTAACAAGACTGAACAGGAAATTACTGGGCTCGAACCCATGAAGAAATACCAATTCAGAGTGAAGGCAGTTAATGAGGAGGGAGAATCAGAACCCTTGACAGCAGATACTGCTATTCTTGCCAAGAATCCATATGGTAAGTATGAAAGAAATTCGTGACATAACTCTTGTGTTAGTCATTAACACATACACTCTCTTTCTATGACCTGAGTATGTGGATGTTAAGAAAATGAGTGCATGTGTTAGGAAGTCTTGTATTGACAAGTTACATACATTTAAATTGCTAAATTTTAATGGGCCCAGGAAATAATGAGTAGGTCTAGTTTTTTTGGTTTTGGCTCATAAACTATATTTGACTCTTCCACATGGCTTTGATTTATGTATGCATTTCATCACTGCTAGCCTTTTTCCCGGTTCTTATCAGTCCTACATTCTTAAATGTATATGAATCTGAGACACTGATTGAGTGAAATAAGTTAAGGCAAACTGTAACAAATGGAGGTGATTACCATATTCATTAGGCAAAATAATTTGTTCAGGACAAGGATCTGAGCATGTACAGGCATATGAATTTTGTAACATATATAAAGCCAACTGGAGAGTGCTGACTCACCCTTCCACTTAGTGATAGTTCTGAGAAAAGCTAGGAGCACTAAAAATTGTACATGGCATGCATAGAAGTGGCAGAAGGAACTTGAGGTGCCCCTTATTTCAGGACCAATTTTGTTATGGCATTCATGTGTCTGTTGATGATGAATCCACCAACTGTTGTGTATATTTGCTTAGACATTAAGGAGAGGTAACCTGAAATCTCAGGCTTGAGGTGTGACTACAGCCTATAAAACTTTTCTGGCTAAATTATGCCTAATTTAAATTTTGTTATGTCTTATGCCCTGAATATTCATTTATATGAGCACATCCAAAAGAGCATACTTTAATAATGGGGGGTGGTGTTACAGAGAGGTCATTTCACTGTTTGTGTTTAACTAAGTGCATGCAGCACAGACCTTGAGAAGCTACTAGTCACCCAGCTAGTCACTAAATTTACGGACATTTAGGGAACCCAAAGTGTCATTATTATTTATTACAATAAATTCAACATAGTGCACAGTATAGTATAACATACAGTAAAATAGTGTTCAAATTTGTCCTTACATGTTTCTTCCAATCCAGACCATCCTCAGGGTAACAATCTATACATCCTGGAAGGTACAGAAGGCTTTACATTGCTAGTCATAGTTATGCTTCATTATGATAAAATATTTATGGAAATAAAAGATTTACTTTATACTAGAATCTGAAAATAATGGTTAGTCTTAAACACCTGTCCATATACATATTATTATTATAGTATGTATTGTGTCATCATTGTGTGTGTCTAGGTGAGTCATTATGTATTCACTCCACTGTTATTGTAACATTTCCTTAACCTGAAGTTATAGTGCATTTGTTTTAATACTGTTCTACTGTAGTTTATACTTTTGTACTACAGTAGAATTATTTTAATCCAGCACCCTTGGGACCAGACATGTGCCAGATTATCAGACTATACCTACACTGACCTAAGTTCTTACAGGTAATATTTTGTTGGGCTGCACAACTAATCAGAAGAGTATTCCATTTGGATATCTCCTTCAGCTGTTGGTCCAGGGGCATCAGGGTCCCTTCTGTGTTTTCTGGAGTCTCTTCAGTTTCTACCAGGGGTGCTGAAGGACCAGGAGACTGTGGATCAGGAGTCTTCATAACTGAAGAAGCTGAGGTAGCAGGAGACAAGGGGTCAGGAAATACCACAAGTAGAAACACCCTGGGATGCCTTTTTGGAGAACTTCCACTCTTGGGACTATTTTCCTCAATTGCCGAAGTATCAGGATTTCTGGAATATCAGCATCTGGATTAAAGGAGTTCTACTGTATACTGTGTACTGTGTTGGATGTATTTTAATAAGTAATTCAGAAGGTACATGGTCAAAATGTACTATAACATAATTACCGTATATTCTCGAATCTAATCCGCACCCAGTTTTTGGCGACTTCTTAAACGAAAAAAGTTAGTTCGCGATTCTAATCCGCACCTTTCCTTCAACCACCGCTTGCCCACGGGGCGACTGATTGAATAATATTGGATGTTACCAATGCGTTAAAATCCGACGCTACGCCTGTGGCCGATGAGTCATACCGATAGAGGCGGGGCCTTTCTCAACAGACGTGCGCAATCTCGTCTGAAGCCAGCTGATCTTTAGTTGTTGAAACGTGGGAGGTGCTTGTTCCAATATGTCGTGTACCGTAGTTATGGAAGAGGGACACCTGAAATCTAAACGACTCTCATATACGGCAAAGTTCAAACGTGAAGTTATTCGGTGCGCAGAGGAGAATGGAAACCGCCCGCTGCAATTTTTGGAGTTGATGAAAGCAACGTTCGACTATGGCGGAAACACAAGGCAGCGATCAGCGGGTGTGAGGCGTCACGAAGGAAATTCACTGGACCCAAGAAAGGACGATTTCCTGAAATTGATGATGCAGTCTTCACGTTTTTTCAAGAGAGACGCAAGACAGGACTGTTTGTGAGTTATGATCTACTCGCGAGGAGGCGATAAAGAAGGCCAGATCTTTGAAGATTCCTCGAATTATGAGTGATGACGGCGAGTCTGATGAATAATAAATTATAATAATAAATAATAAAATAATAGATTATTGTATTGTATTGTTCTTACGTTGTTTATTAATTACGTTAATTACGTTATTGTTATATTGTACAGCAGCTCAATCATTTTTCCAAAATCCAGCTCTAGACCGCGAATCTAATCCGCATCTGATTTTTTAGCCCTCTAAAACTGTAGAAAAGAGTGCGGATTAGATTCGAGAATATACGGTATGTTCACAGGAGTTGCCAACAAACCCTGTCGTGAACCAGATGAATTCAGTTCTATTCCCTTAAGATCCATTGTAATATTAACCTCCCCTCTGTGCTCACTGTGCCTAAATCTCCAAAGTTGCCTCTGTCTTGAGGTTTTCTGACAACCATTTTGTGAGCCTTTTTAATTTTTTTTATGTATACTATGTGCCACATGCACCTCATCCTTGCATTGGTCACCCTGCTGATATTTGGTGAAGAGTGCAAATTGTGAAGCTACCAGGTATAAACATTTTCTGTATCCTCCTGTTATGTCCTTTATCCGATTTGTGTAATTTCTTATGTTTGTTTTCAGATACTCCATCTGCTCCTGGATTACCAGAAATTGTAGACTGGGATGAGACAATGGTAAAGCTCAAGTGGGAACCACCAATTCGGGATGGTGGTGCACCAATAACAGGTGATTTTCTGTTGTTTGATATGTGTTCCAAACAACAACAGTTTGAATCTCTTGATTAAATCATGTTCCTTGTAGGGAGCAAGCTTTACACTTGGAAAGGAATAGTATTCAAAATAATGAAGTACAACAACCTTTTCAAAAATATATGTGTGTGTGCATGCATGTGCATATGCACATGTCTGTGTGCTGACCATTCAGAGTTCAGTGGTCCAGAATACAGTGACATTTTTGGAAAAACTGAACAGATCATGTTTGTTAGGTAGGAAAACTTTCTAAAGGGATAGAGCTGAAAATATGTTACTATTTTGTAATTTTGTATTGAAATTTGCTTTACTAGAATATTATTTCTTGTATGATTAATTTTTACAATGGTTATGAAACTGTAAACTCCTGTGTTCAAAGTTGGCAGAGGAATGCATGCCTTCAATAGTTTCTATGCATGGAAATAGTAAATATCTATTTATAGTTAGAACAGAAAGTAATTATGTAACAGAAGCATTATTATTCATGCCTACTTGTTTTTGTAAGAACCGAAAATTTTTTATTGAGGCGAATTCTTGTACGTAGTAGAAGGCATGGGATAATACAGTAGTGCAGTAGTAATCATGGTGATCGTGCTCTGTACAGAAACTGTACATACAAGCAGTGTGAAGTGGCCACAGAATTTTTATCAGTTTCACCCACAGAACTGTTCAAATCAAATTCAAATAGCTACACAATGACATGTGATCCATCAAACCCACACTTCCTTCACCTTGTACGTTGCCCACATGCCATGAGGTTGCATGCCTCAGTCCCCCCCTTTTTCTTAAGATTTCTGACTTTTTTGACCTAACCTCCTTTAATAATTGATATTCTTAAGTGTGTTATTTAACAACTTTTTAAGTTGCTAAGATTATGTACTATTGGTGACTGTTGAATGGAACATTGGTGGAATTGTGCTGATGAGAACACCAAAGAACTTAATGGGTGTCCCAGTACCACTTTAGCCACCAGAAATCCTAAGCGTACTGGTGTGGGATTGAATGTGGGCCTCCATCGTGAGAGGCCTGTGACTAATGGCCTCAGCACGGCCCCCTCCTAAGTGATTGCAGTGTGTAACTGCCCTTGGTTTGTAGGGGTTTTGGAATGTTATAATATTGAATTAATGAGTTCCTATTATATCCAAAAACAAATTTTTTTGTTTACTTCAAAATATTTATAAATATTAATTAATACTCTGGGTACATTCTTTTCCATGTTCAAATCTAGTATGTTCTGGGCTTGTATGATTCCTAAATCAAATGCTGTTAAAAATCCTGGAATTGTAATATACTAAACATAACCCATTTCATGTTGCAGGCTATGTGATTGAAATGTTGGACAAGTATGGAGGATCCTTTGTAAAGGCTGCTGAAATTCATGGAAACACTTGTCAAGGCACTGTTCCTAAACTTGAAGAAGGAAATCAATACCAGTTCCGAGTCAGGGCTGTAAACAAGGCTGGTCCTGGTGACCCCAGTGAAGAGACAAATCCACATATTGCTAAAGCAAGATACTGTAAGTTACATGCTCCAAGAAGTGTGTTTAGGAAACACAAATTCATGTGGTTTATTTATGGGTTTCAGGGTATACTATCTGCTCCTGATTAGCATTTTCTTATTCCTCTCGCAAAGTGAGTGTTGTTCCCAGTGTCTTTTCTCAGATTCACAGAATGTCCAAAATTCCTGAGTGGTCTGCACAGAAGCAGCAGCATTGTTCTTGTAGCTTTGTAATAAAGTTCACTCTTCTTGGTGTTAACCATTTTGCATTGATTAAATCTGAAGGAATGTTGTATATTTATAACAAGGATGGTACCTAATGTTACACACTTCCTGTACAACTTTAATTATGTAAATAATGTTTATGCATATGTTAATGACAAAAATGTTATTTAAATATAGTAATTGTCCATTACTGTTAATGTTTAATACTTAGGCACTATTCTGTGTTATATTAAGGTGTACTTTGTATGTCTTGAAAGAAATTTCTTACCTGTGGAACCATTTCAATTTATGACATGGGAAGTAATGGGAAATTAATTTTTGTTTGACAAGTTTTTGCATCACGAGGAGTTTTCAAGAAAAGAATTAAGCTTGCGAACTGATGATTGCTATGGTGGCTATTGAACTGCTTCATAGAATGAACTAAATATGTGGTCCACATTGCACGGTTCTTGTATGCTATACTTTACATTGGGCTGAAATAAGTACGTATAATTTTTTTGCAGTAAAACCAAATATTGACCGCACAAACTTACAGAATCTGGTGGTAAAAGTTGGCCTCACGCTCACACTTGATATCAATGTCACCGGAGAACCTCCTCCACAAGTTACATGGCTGTTTGAAGGAAAGGTGAGTTTCATTGTTATGACAAAACACAGAGAGCCACATCTGTCATTCTAACATACAGTCAAGTGACAGTCTGCACAAAAACAACAGATAGTGCATGAAACTTTCTCATTTTGTCTTTATTAGCTGTAAAAAAAGTGCATAACTTACTGTCTGCTGTGAAAACAATAATGAATTGCACATCATATGACCAACCACTCTATAGGGCTCCACTGAAAGATGTTTTGTCTGCACAATGGGGAGGTTAAATGCATGATCTTTACCTGAAATTCCATTACACCACTTCGTGAATTGGTACTTACACACAGTGATCATTTCATATGTGTTTCTGCCGTTGAGTTTCGAGTTTTTATTGGTTCAATTGTATTGATTTTAATCTAATGTTTCGGTAATTACATTTATGCCATTGCAGGAACTGAAATCAGATGACCTTATCCGCATTGACAATATAGATTACAATACAAAATTCTTCATTTTGAGAGCGAAGAGAATACATAATGGGAAATACACAATCATAGCCAAGAACTCTGTTGGTGAAGACAAAGTTGACTTTGACATTACTGTTCTTGGTAAGTATAAGGACAGCGACAACAGAGCTGCTGTAAATGTAATAAAGTGTCATTATACACCATCATTATATTATGCTATTTAATAATAATTTAAATAATTAGAATGAAGGTTTCATGAAGTGTTGTTTCCTTTTGCTAAATTTCTTGGCAGATGTTTTGCAGAGTACCTTATCATTATAATATAATATATATATTAGCCTGAGGATATTTTAAGCCATGTAACAAAGCAATCACAGTTATTGTGACAATCTGATTGTGACAATGGTATATCATATTTAAGATTATTAGCTTCATAGATGTCCATTGTGATGTTTTAAAATTAATAATAAATTAAATTAATTAAATAAATAAAACACTACATTTCAGGTACAGGATTTGTCCCCGTCTTCGGGCTAAAATGGCTTATATGTGGTTTTTAGGCACATTAATCTTTGTTTCAGTACCATAGAAATTCATTCATACATATTAAAGATTTTTCATCCATATTACTAGACAATCCATGGATTCAACACGTTCTGCTCACTCACTGTTGACATGAGTTTATTCATAAGTCAGAAGTGTTTTAAATTGAATGTAATCCTTGGTTGATGATGGAACCAAACTTAGGTGTGAGTAATAAAATGTTATAAATCATTTAACTGCCACTTGTAATGCGAGTCCACCATTCTTCCTATTTGCAGGTAGGCCAGGAAAACCAAAAGGTCCCTTAGAAGCAACTGATGTTACAAAGAATGGCTGCAAACTGAAGTGGAAGAAACCTGATGACGATGGTGGTGTACCCATAGAATATTATGAAATTGAAAAACTGGATCCTCTCACAGGCCAGTGGATACCTTGTGGCAAGTCCACAGAGCCAGAGGCTAACATTGGAGGCCTGCAGGAGGGAAAGCCTTATAAGTTCCGTGTAAGGGCTGTAAACAAAGAGGGTGAATCAGAAGAACTGGAACTTGACAAGCCCATCATTGCGAAGAATCCATTTGGTAATTGCAGTACTTATACATTATTTCATATAAGAACATATTTATTAAGTTTCTGTGGGTGGGTTACATATGATGGACTCTAGATATACAAGTATGATCTACCTTGCAATGCAGTAACTGAAGTAGAACAAGTATGTTTTCATATTTTTTAGAATTATCCAGCATGAGTTTCATACACTTCTCCATTCTGCAGACAGAGAAATGTCTGAAAATATATTTGTCTTAGTCTTCAAACCACTGTGAAACAGCATCTGTCAGCTTATCACTGTTTGAAAATCAATATCCACACACCTGCATCTTCTTGTATATAAAAAACAGTCATGGGAGGGAGGGATGTGGACTGTGGGGTGGCTGGTTACTTATTTTAGCCAACACATTTTGTGATTTAGGAACATAAATATTGTGAAATGGCAGGAAACCTCCTGTTATCTTCTGTTGTCACTTTTTCCATCATGGCCTCCTTGAATTTGAAATTGACAGCACAGGCATCCCAATTGTCATCAATTGTACAATGCAATCGACAAGCAAAGTTTTCTCCTCCAAGTCCCACACCCGCTGACAGTTGTGTCTGAAACTTTTTGGGTGTCAGTGAATCATAATATTTGTATTGCATGGACTCATATTTTGTTTCATTGTTCCTGTACTTGAATAATATTTCATCACATCCAAAAGGATTGCTTTATCCACTTTGTAACCAGTCAACTAACTACATGGAGCAGAGACATTGTTGAGAAGCTAACAGGTCCTCAGCTAGTCAAGAAATTCCCCACATTGCACGGAACCTGCGGTTTCATTACTGTGTTCACAAAATCCCGCCACTGGTTACAAACCTGAGCCAGATAAACCCAATCCACACCACTGTATCCTATTTTTAAAAGGTTCATTTTAATATCCTCTCACCTATGCCAAGATTTTCAGATCTTCCTTGGATATCTAATCCTCCTTGACTTGACCATCCTAATAATATTTGGTGAGGAGTACAAATCATGAAGCTCCTCAATGTGTCATTTTCTCCAGCTTGCTGTTACTTTTTCTGTCTAGGTTTAAATATGTCCCTCAGCACCCTGTTCCCCGACACCCTCAGCCTATAGTCTTCCTTAATATGAGAGAGTCCAAATTTAGCATCACACCCCTGTGGTCTAAAGTTCTCAGGCAGTTGACACCTTCCCTGCATCTGACATCAAATCAGCATCCAAACCCAACAAAAACTGATCTTTGACATACCCTGGTGATCACGGAGGATAGTATAAACAGGCGGTACAGACACATTGCATTTCCAAGCAGTTTTGGACACCTTCCAGTACTTGTGCATGACCAGGTCTGCAGTTCCATGGCCTGTTGCCAGAGTAGTTGCTGTCGCTGGTCTTCCAGGGTGGATATTATCATTCGTAGACTATTTACCTCACTTAAATTACTTAAACCAATTCTCACTTGGTATTTCAAAGTTGCGTCATCATCATGCAGAGCCAACATCTGTTCGTGAATCACATCTTGTCTATTCCTTTCTTTTGTGATAAATTCGAAGACACATCTGTGCTCATCTGTATACATAAGTAGGTTGGTTTTCACTGTTGCCACATTGCAAATTTCAAATATATATTGAACTTTGTGATTTTTGTGAATATTGTTCATGTGTATATGGCTGCGAATACAAGTAAATGTTTTCACAAAATGAAAGTTATTTTAGAGAGTGGGAAAACAAAAATATTTCCACACTATCATAACTTTCATTGACATGTACCTAATTTTCTCCCAGATGAACCAAGCAAACCTGGAAGACCAGAAGCTAAGAACTGGGACAAAGACTTTGTTGACTTGGAGTGGGCTGCTCCAAAGGATGATGGTGGAGCACCAATTGAAAAGTACATTATTCAAATGCGTGACAAAGAGGGTCGAGCTTGGGTGGATGCTGCAACTGTGCCTGGTAACAGGTAGTATCCCTTGTTTCTATAAATACTGGTGGTGAACATGTTCAGAATAATTTCTGCAATCTCTCATAGTTAAAACTAATCAATTGCGTTGTATGTAATATGATTTCATAACACCTTTTGTCATATCTTAGTCATATGAAGCTGTATGAAATTCGTGACTTACATTTTTAATTGCCTACATCATTGTGATAAGTATGATATGTATTTTAGATCACTGGGACATTTTGAAGTGTTAACCTGTAACAGTGCTTGCTTCCATGTAGAGTGACCAAAAATATAAGTTACACATCTGTAAACATGATAAAATTGTTACATACTTCCCTGTAATGTATAGTCTTAATTGCCTGTTTAATTGTTTCTTCATTATAGAACTGCAGGAAAAGTGACCAATGTTCAAGGAGGACATGAATATGAATTCCGCATTATTGCAGTCAACAAAGCAGGGCCTAGTGAACCCAGTGATCCATCAAAGTCAGTTGTTGCTAAACCTCGCTTCTGTAAGTACAATACAGTTTCTTGAATTCATTCTTGTATATTATGGCTTATGAATTTTCAAAGTCTGGCTATAAAATTGTACCTTAAAGAAACCAAATATTTAATCATTTTAATAACATTCAAGTTCACGAAGTAACTGTGTCAACTGCTAAGAGCATTAAAGTCAGAGAGAATATACAGTAGAATCCTGTTAAGAAGTCTTTCAAGGGACCAGAGGATTAGGGACTCCTTAAGCGGGAAGACTTATTAAGAGGGAAGCTTATTAAAAGCAATAGGATTTCGGGACTTTAAAAATCAGACTTCTTACAGGGGAAAACTTCTTATCCGGGTTCTACTGTATTTGTAAATATTTTCAAAGGGGAAATAATTCCTAGAGATACCTCCTACATTCCTACTTAATGCAAATGTAAATATTACATATACCCGAAATCACTTCTGTAATTAATAGCATTATTAGCCATAGCAGTTTTTCCGTGGTGATGTTGAGAAGAAGATTAATGAAGCAGTTGGTATTATTTAAGGACTTGTTAATTTTTGTCAGACAGTTTGCAAGTGGGATTATGCATGAATGGTAAGGACAGGAGAAAGTACCCCCACCCCCATTGCCTGTTACCACCAATATATAATAAATGTCAAATTATATTTTCTAGTGGCTCCATACATTGATCGCAAAATCTACAAAAGAAAGTTGTTCGAAGTGGACAGTTATTGCGTATCGAGGCTGATGTTAAGGGTGAACCACCACCAACTATCACATGGGCATTGAAGGATGTGGTTCTCAAATCACAGGATAGGTGAGGTGAATTGTAATATCTTTCAGCTCACATTAGGTAGAATCAAAACTGGACTGAGCCCATAGGAGATGAGTCATACAGAAGGCCACAGTCAAATAGTTGGCACACCTGTTTCATGTTCATGACATCCCGTGTTCATATCTCATCTGAGTACTAGACACATAAAGGTAAAGCAATCCCATTACAGGCCTGGACAGGCCCTTAGGGTTCCAGAAGGTTGAGGCTTCCAGATTTCTAGACAATCGGCACATGAAGGTGGTAAGGTTGTCAGCCCAACGCACCGGCCGCCTTTAACCCCCCCCCCCCCCCCCCAAGGAAAGATTCCTGGTACTCATTTCTGTTAGAGGCTGAGTCGACCCCAGGGCCATAGTGCGACCGAAACGATTATGTCAATGAAAAATTCCAATGACACCATCAGGAATTGAACCCGCGACGTTCCGGTTTGTAGCGCAGTGCCTCAACGAACTGCGCCACCGCGTGCCCCATACTAGACACATATTTAGTAATAACATACTTTACTACCTTTTATATTTTTATATAAAGCCTGATGATGTCCCTTTTTGGCCGAAACATGTAGCTTATTGTTAACATAATATTGTTATACAATAAATGTAGTTGTGTTTGATGGTAATCTTATTAATTAGTCAGTAATAAAAACACAATGGGATGTCCTTCTTTAAAATAGTTAAGTGTGTGCCTGTAGAACATTTGTTCATAAGAAACACAGTTATGAATTGTTCCCCTGCTTCTTTTTTACAGATTGAAGATCGAAAATGAGGATTACAAAACTACATTCATCATCACAAAAGTGAAGCGAGCAGACACTGGTGTCTATACAGTAACAGCTAAGAATAATTCTGGCACAGATCAGGTTGAAGTGGAAATTTCAGTTCTAAGTATGTTCAGAAAATTAATTTAATTTTGATTAAAATTTAAACACGTAGTAATTACAATGTGCATATAACAACATAGTGTGCAATTTAGGGCTGCATAACTGATATTTGGTAGGAAAATAATGTGACTTACACATTTCGCTGACAATCAACATTAATTGCTATGCAGTACTTGGGTATCTAAGGGTAATGATGATGATAGAAGTTGCTCTTTTCCAAATGTTATTATTTTTTATATTATACTACTTACTTGCCATCAGAATTCAGATTAATGTCTGCCTGTCATAAAACTAAGAATATGTTTTACTATCTTTGTGTATTATAATAGCAGCCATTGACACACAGCCCATTTGTATTGTCCACTTTTGCCATTAGTTTTGCATTTATGACAACTTGTATCGGCTGAATAAGCACTTACCTACATAATTTGAGTCCTCGCGTAACCATACATAATCACAGCCTCCATTCACCATACATTATCACACAGTAACCAGCACATGCCATAACCCTATGAATAGTGATATTTGATGGGAAAAATTATGTCTGCATCATTTTTCTGAAATGTAGACGTACCTCATGTATAAGTAGATAGTACTTGTGTGTGACAGGTCATAAAAAGCAATATTAACTGTTTTAATTGTAATTTAAGTTTAACCACATACATATTAATAGTTTTAATGACATAAATTTTTATGCAAGATGTAGGCTACCCATTTATAACTTGGTGCAAGTATGTGTAGTTAGTAATTTGTAACAGAACTTGTAATATGTGGAAGTCAACTACAGGTCTGAATTGAGTCTGAGTGGCTATGAAGATTGCTTATTCAACCAAAAGATGTTAACATAAATGTAAAACTAATTTCAAGTACAAGACTTGATGTTCTCACAGCCATGTTTTTGAAGATTCAAGTCTCTTCTGGGATATTAATTTGAAATGGTGAACATTAAAAGTGTGTTGTTTTAGACAGCTGTTGTAATGCATGTACATTGCCATAACTGCAGCAGAAAGCTAAGACACAGTATTATTCACTGCTGAAGACAACTTTATAAAAATAACTGTTTATTGACAGGCAAGCCCAGCAAGCCAAAGGGACCACTTAAAGTATCAGATGTAACAGCTGAAGGCTGCAAGCTCAAGTGGGATAAGCCAGAGGATGATGGCGGAGAACCTGTTGACCATTATGTCATTGAGCGTATGGATACTGAGACTGGACGATGGGTCCCGGTTGGAACAAGCAAAACACCGGAAGCAGAGGTATGTAACATTAATTTTTCTGGCTAATTTTTAGGCACAGATATAAACAAAAATATTAGTAAGTCTCTCAGAGTAAGCATTTGAATATTTCAGGTATCAAATATCACACTCATATTCTGCACTTTTATGCCATTGTTTGTCATTGTTTTTGATATACATTGTATTCTAAAAACAAGGTACGGCATTTTCTTAGTTATCTCTGAGACATTTAACCAATTAGCAGATTAACCACAGTGCTTAAGATGTTTCAATAGCCTAATATCATTTTCATCGTGTTGATTCCATCTTCTTAGTTATGTCATTGTTTCAGTTATGAATCCTTTGAATTCTAGTGTTCTAGTTCTTGCTGCATCTCTTCAAGCTTTTCCTTTGGTTTCATTATAAATGTGCCATTAAGTAACATTCCTTGTTGCTGCTTTCTTGGTCTATTTGCAACACACTTTTAACTGCCACTTTATGAAACAGTATGTCAAGGCTGCTGTGTACCAGCTATGTACAGACTCCCACTGAGTCTCATAAGTCTTAAGAATGAAAAGACAATATTTAAAGTAGCATTAAGAAAATACTTAAATACACACTCCTTTTACTCAGTAGATGAATTTTTTATGTATAAAGATGGTGCATAGTGAGGTATGTAACACATTTATAGTGTTTTAGTTTATAGTGTTCAAATGTAAAATTATATAGTCTGTATAGCTGTATATTTGTATATTATGACTTATTCCACATCCAGTTGTCACTTCGACATACTTATGGATCCATGGAATGCATGTATGTATGTATGTATGTGTATGTATGTGATATATTGTAGGTCTCTGGACTCAATGAAGGAAAGGATTACCAGTTCCGTGTCAAAGCTGTGAATGCTGAAGGAGAGTCGGAACCACTTGAAACCGATTTTCCGACACTGGCCAAGAATCCATACTGTAAGTTAAAATATTAGTACTGATGCCTTATGGAAGTGTCCTCACTGAATTATTGATATTCATCTGTTCACAATAGCCATTGCTTTTATGAAACCCCCAAAGTTCCATCCCCTTTAACACACAATTAATCATTGGACCTTATTATGAGTCCCACCAGCTTAATTAATATACTTAATGCATAGTCTTGTAAGTTTTAACTTAATATTAGCTGTTATTTATGTAGATGTTGGTCTGATGCCTTTCTTGAGGTTACCTGGTAGAATGTTATATATGTTTCATATTTCTCTGCTACACACCCCTTGTTACGCTTGTACTTCACCTCTAGTTCAGTGGTTTGGACAGTATAACGGGAAGAGTGCACAGTAAGAAGCTGCATGTTATGTAACTTCCTCCAGTGTCCTTATTGTTCACATCTCTAATATCCAGATATATGACTAAGAATTTTGTTTTCAAATATCATTCAGGCTCTGTATGCTCTCATCACAAGAGACCAAGTTCATACCTGCACACAACAGTAGATACTTAGTTGTATAGATTCATTTTTAGTTTTTAGAAAGTTATCTAAAATATTGGATTCAATTACTGCATGTTTTTTTGGAGTTCATATGCTATTAAGGTTGCCATGAATATTTATTTGATATTGCCATTCCCAGGTACTTGACTGTTATCACAGCATTTATTAGCAACTGTTTTATTATGATTTTTTACTTGAATTTTGGTTATGGAATACAAATATACATTGTTTTGTATATTTATTTACAAATGAACTTCTTACTGTCTTTTAAAACAATTTTTATATTACTTTTATTGTTTCTGTTTTCACTTTGAGTTACCACTGTCTGTACAGTTTTTCTTAGTTGTTCAAAATTGAATTGTAATGTCTTACTCTCCTCCATTCCTAAGCTTATGGGCCTTTTTTTATTGTCCATAGCTGCTGCATAATATTGGTGTATTTCCACTTTATTCTCCTTTATGTTCTCTCTTTGAAAGATCTGTTTAATGGTTGTGTTCATTGATGCTGTATTGTAATAAATATTTTGTCTACATTTGATGTGGACCTTGCAAAAAGGATGTTAGGTAAGGTTGTGTGTGGTGTCAATAAGAGTGTTATGTCATATAAATTACAAAACTTAAATCATCCCCATTTTTATAGACACAGTAACAGTTAACCAGTATCAAATTTAATATATAATAGTGTGTACTTGTTAGTATAGTGTTTTTCCTTCTTCATGTGTCACTACTATCTGAATTGGATTTAAAATTTTGGATGGTAATTTATATTTTATCGGAATTATAATTGGTTAATAATAATTTAATGGCATGGATTTCAGTATTCTGTGTAAATTGGTTGCAGCTTAAATTAATGTTACCATCTGTTCAGGGTACTGGCATGCAATTTTGATAGATTTTATCTTTAGAATTATTGAATCATAAGTGTGGATGGAATTTGTCATGACATTTTTAAGGTGTTATCCCAACATTTGCTTAGAGGGACTGAGGAACATATTAAGAGCCTTCAGACAGGATAGCCAGTCTTCAGGCCAAGGCCGAAAACCAAAATCTTCTGAATTGTGTCTGTTTACAACCTGATCATATTTTATAGATATAATAACCACCAAAATACAACACTTATGACGTTATAATTTTATCCATTCCAACATGTTTTGATCTTAGGATCACCGTCAAGAGCACATGTTATGCAACTTTGTAAACTATTGTAGATTTTACATCATAAAAACTGAATGATTTCAGTTGTAATTCAGAAACAGTACATGTGAAACACTTAAAATAATATATATAATTATAATAATAATAACCATGGCTCAACAGCCCTATATGGGCCCGGGCCTCCTCTTGCCTCCTCTTTTCGAGGTTACTAAGTCGTGCGCATTTGTGGCAGTTGGTGACTGGTCAACTGGCCGCGCTACTGTTTCTATTGATCCTGATGTGCCCGCCAGAGCCATCTGGCAGGCAGTCAGGAGACTTGGGTGAGAAATGGAGGCAATTTGGCTTACGCAACATTTTTATTCATGCCCGTAAGGTTCTTTTACATGCCGTAAATCTGCGACATGGGACCGACGGCTTTACTTCCCCTTCGAAGGAAGTGGTGCTCCGGATTTTTATCACCCTTAAAAATCCATCGACCTCGGTCGGGATCGAACCCGCGAACCTTGGGTCCAGTGGCGAGCACGCTAACCACTAGTCCACCGAGGTCGACATATATATAATTAAAGCAACTTTATATTTTTAATATCAGAGTAACTCATAATATTCTTACATGACCAGTGTCTTCACATATGTATTTACATGTGCAGTCATGTAAATATTTTTGTCATTGATTCTGTAGTCCAGACCCATGTTGAATCCCAGGTCATCAGCTTCAATTTATTATTTTGTTAATAATGTCTTGGTTCATATTCTATATCCTTTTCCACTGTGAGAATCTCAGATCCTGCAGCTCATACATCTCTTTTAGGGACCGTCTGTTTGGTATAGTGGTATGTGGTTGTTATCCTGCATAACATTATAACTGAAGACACATGCCATGTATGAATGTTATGGGTTACTTTAACATTAATAATAGACATTTTTTCAAAGATACGTAGTATTCATAAAAAGTTTTACATGCGACAGTTTTTAAAAATGTAAATAAAGTCAGTTTTTTTTGTGTACAATGTACAGTAGCTTACATAGTTGTGTAATTTATATGTCCTTCATAGTGATCATGGGATTGAAATATGTCAGGCAGAACGAAATTATAAATTCATGAGAATTTAACTTGGATGGTTATATCTGTCACATAAGTTATAATAAAACGGTATGATTTCAATACTTCTCATTATTAGGTAGTAAATTAAACATTTCCTTGAAAGATTTTGATATATGTGTAGTGTTCTATTATTCATCTGAAACAATAATTTCCAGGTGAACCTGACAAGCCTGGTAAACCAGAAGTTAGAGATTGGAACAGGCACCAGGCTGATCTCAAATGGGCACCACCTAAGTCTGATGGAGGTGCTCAGATTACTTCATACATTGTTGAAAAGAAGGACCAATACAGGTAACATTAACTTAAGACACTGAATCATTCTTTTGATTTCAAGTAACATATTTTCTTACAATGGGCTATAGTTCCTAAGTTGATCAAAATCCTGGTCAGTATAAGGGGAGAAACTGGTAGCAGTAGTTAGTTATACTGGCTGTTTCATCAGATTTTCTCTCTTTCAAACATTGAAAGTTTAAACCTCAGATGTAATTGCATTTGGAAGAACTTTGAACAACAGTCTAAAATTACTGTGGCAGTAAATAATATACGTGTATTTATTTTTATTTTATGCAGCTGTCAAGGTGTTGCAGTATTGTCCAAACATCTATTATGATACACAGGAAGGATGCAAAGTTTGAATTGAATGGTTGTAAAGTTTCTTCAACCTCATGAATTTATGTGGTTGAGATATGTTACTGTTGACAGTGGGGAAATGATAATATTGTAGTACTGTAAGATGATCTCCTGCAGAACTGGCTTACTAGTGAAGCTTTTGAAAATCTGTCAGTTGGATTAAAATTGAATGCTATGCCATATCAATGTAATGAATTATGAAAGAAGGAACTTAAATAAAACTGTTCTTGCTGAGGGTTTAAGTATGACTGGTGTACTTTGATATTTTATGTGATATGAGGTTCAGAATATTTTAAAATAATTTCCAGTTCCAAATGGCAGAAAGCTGTTGAGGTCATTGGAAACAAGTGCGAAGCCAAAGTTCCTGATCTGGTTGAAGGCATGAAGTACCAGTTCAGAGTACGTGCTGTCAACAAGGGGGGCCAGAGCAAACCCAGTGATCCTAGTGACCCGATTACTGCCAAAGATCGGTTTGGTGAGCCTGACATATTTAATTTACTTGCATATTTTACACACCTTCTACCCATAAATTTATGTTCAAAAGTTGAGTTGTACAAAATATGCAGGTACTTCTTTTCAGGATATAATCTTCCAAATCTTAGATCATAGTTGTGAAAATTATACCTGCTTATAGTGAATAAACAGGGCAGTTCACATTATTTTCAGCGTAGTTTATTACCATCATTCTGAACTCTTACTCCCCTTAGTGTACATTTTTTTAATATACAGAATGGTTTGTTGTCACTTCAGAGGTTTCCTTCACTCCATCATCATTTAAGGCCACATTACATTTCCATGCCTTGCTTGCTAGGCAAGGCGATGTTTTTCTTTCAAATTTTTATTCCAAACAATTGATGCAACTGTATTTAGAGGTGTACACGTCCTGAAACTGCCCGGTTTACACGCAAGTTATATTACATTGTATTTTGCAACACCTCAGCTGGGTAGCGTATTTTAAATAACCTTTAAAAGTTGATATTTTATCTCTTGAAATATCAGCCAAAAATGAAAAGAATAATGATAAACTGTGTAATGTAAATAGCATTCCATCACATGTTAATGAAAATGTATTAATTTAATGGTACTAGTTTTTATAACATTAAGCATTGAAAAGTAATTCATAGTCAGACTTTAAAGCAAGTATGGATAATTATTTCAGCTGCTCCACGCATTGATCGTAGCACACTGAAAGATATGACAATAAAGGCTGGTCAGAATATTCGTTTTGATGTCAAGATCAGCGGGGAACCTCCTCCTAGCAAGTCATGGTTCCTCAATAAGGCTCGTCTTGATTCCAAAGATGATGTCAGCATTGATAATGAAGATTACAAGACGAAACTGGTCATAATGCCTGTGTCAAGGAAGCATTCAGGCATATATGTAATCAAAGCCGAAAACAGCTGTGGAAAGGATGAAGTTGCTGTTGAAGTAACAATACTTGGTATGTTCAAAACCACTGTTACAACCACCACCACTACCACTGCCATTATCATCATCATCATCATCATTGTCATCATCATAGTCATGATCATTATATCCACCACTGTCAACAGCAGAATGTGAAAGCTCAAATAGAAATATGTCTTTACTTTGACAAAAGAATCATGGCTAGTCACTGACTTAATAAGAAACCTTTGCTTTTCTTGTTAGTTGTAATGTAATATTTATGAAAAGGTAAGTGTTGGATTAATGTAAATTATCTATTAGTCTTTTACAGAAAGTGGTTTTTTGAATATGGTGGTGATTTTTAATTGGTAAAAAGTTTTAATGTAGTCCTGTTTTCATCAGCATGTGTGGCATTTGCTTAGTAGAACAACAGAAGGTCCTGTAAACTTCAGTAATCACCATTAATCCTGGTCAGATATTGGACTTGGTATCTTCTGAACTATAAGTAAAGAGGGGAAGCTTCTAAAACATAAAATTTTATGCAGGAGGAGGGGAAGGTTCTAAAACATACAATTTGATGCAGGAGAAATATAATCAGGGCCTTATAAATAATTTATTTTTGTTTTAGAATTACTACTTTTAAATTCTTTCGAAATTTATAATTATTTTTCTAAACTTGTAAGTTATATCTTCTGAAATATATCTGTATTTTAGGTTCAAAAACATGTAGGTATGTAATATGATTAACTTACGAGTAGTCTGCTTACACTGTCACTTTGTTATTTTCTTGTGTATTGGATCAGTTGTCACAAATTTTACAATTTGTTCTCATATCATCCAGTTATAATATTATCTTAGAAAGGAGTGTATTGTTTTATGTACACAGATAAACCTGGCAAGCCTGAAGGACCTCTGAAGATCTCGGATATTCACAAGGAAGGTTGTAATCTGAAATGGAATGCTCCTGAAGATGATGGTGGTTCACCAATAGAGCATTATGTTGTTGAAAAGATGGACACAGAGTCAGGTAAATGTGTCTTGCTAAATTAAAATCAGTTTCTTCAGTAGATTTCACAATGAAACCTTGTCTAATATCATTCATGACACAAAACATTAATTGCTGAACTCATAACAAACAAATTTAACAGCAAATTTACAAATTTGCCTACTGCATTGGAATATTGAACTGAACCATCCTACAGGTGACTTGAGATATCACTGCCATATTAAGAAAACATAATTTTTTGTTTTATGTTAAACATGCATTTGTGCATGGGTATACTGCAGGAGCAGGTTTGTGTAGGTCTCCTTTCTTCTGGGATATGGCACTGTGTCACTGGGTGATTGGTGCCCAGTGTTTCAAAACAGCATACTGGTCTCACCTTCAAGGGTCAAATGAAATAAATCCGCTCTGCTGTCCTGAAATGCTGGACACCAATCAACCAGTAACATGGCACCATACCCCAGAAGAACAGGCACCTCAACTTCACCGCTGTGAAAGCCCAAAAACTTGCAAGTTTGTGGAGTCTGTTGCAAAAGTAAGACAACCTGAAATTTGGCACCATTCAATGACATTAATTCTCACCTCAGATTCTGATGCTGTTCGTGGGACTGATCTTTCAGACCTGTCAAAATGTGATAATCTAAGTTGAGTTCTGTGGGGTAGCATGTATGCAATTCTTCTTCTTGTAGAATCATTTCTGTTTGTCCAGAGTCTGCAGTTGCTTCTGTCTTCCAACAACTGTTTTGTTTTTTGATTTGCTACAATTTATGCATTTCAATTTTTCGCACAAATGTCTTGACAGTTTTAGTATACTTCTTATATAAACATATGTGGAATGAGATCAGGGCCATATTTAAACAAATGTGATGTAACTTTGAAACATTGTAATGTTGAGGAGCACCACTGTGATAACAGGAATTTTTCTGATGAATGTACTAACTCCCAAAAAATATCATAGTAGAAACTGATAATTGGATTGATGCAGGACGGTGGGTCCCAGTCGGTCGCTCAAAGGAGCCAAAGATGGAAGTTGAAAACCTCCAGCCTGGTCAAGAGTACAAGTTTCGAGTGATGGCTGTCAATGCAGAAGGTGAATCTGAACCACTTGATGCTGACAAACCTGTCATAGCAAAAAATCCATTTGGTAAGTGACATGTTAAATTCAAATAATGTAAAATTGTGTGTGCACATCCACATGCACATGTGTGTGTGCTTCAACCTAAAAAGTTTTCACTAAATTGTAACAATGTTTCCCAAGCCAGTAAATTTCTTTGCAGGACATTAAATTTTCTCTCAAAATGGTACTATGCTGAACACTACTGTGGTTTTATGCCCATTTTTATGAAAAGTTTCTTCACAAAGCACTAAATTTCTTTTCCAGATGCCAGGCATTACTTCACTTTTGTATTGTACCTCATTTCAGATGAACCTGATGCTCCGGGCACGCCTGAAGCTACTGATTGGGATAAGGACCATGTAGACCTGAGATGGACTCCACCAGTAAAAGATGGTGGATCTCCAATCACAGGATATGTGATTGAAAAGCGTGAAAAAGGGTCCCCACGCTGGACAAAAGCTGGTGAAACCAAAGGACCTGACTGCAAGGGACGAGCAGAGAACCTGGAAGAAGGTGTGACTTATGAATTCAGGGTTCGTGCAGTGAATGCGGCTGGACCAGGTCAGCCAAGTGAAGCCAGCAAACCTATCACTGCTAAGCCAAGGAAATGTAAGTATAATTCTGTCACTGTATCAGTTTGTGGCTTTTCATAACTGCAAGTCATTTTTAGTTAGGGATATGTGAATGGTTTGATTTTGAGATTTGACATTTTTTTGGTTGGATTTTGAGTTGAGAATATAAATAAATGTGCTGTTGTCACATCCTGTCTGTACACATAAAGAAATCCAGTCTGTTGAATATAGCTTGTAAATGCTGGTGCTTCTTCCTGAACTTACTGATGGGACATGTGTGGTTTCTTTGTAATCCAGTTTATTGATGAAAAACAGTCACTTAAATTTATGTCCATGAACTTTGTTGACTTCACATAGTGGTTAGTAATCCTAGTTTTGTTTGGAAGGTACTTGGCTGAAATCTCTGATTAAAATTTATGAACTTAAAATCGGCATAAGCTTTGTATTTTTTCCCATTGAAACACACCATTCATAGTCTTGAAACCATGTCTTATTTGGTGTTACTTAACCACTGCACTTGATGCAACATCATTAATGAATTGTATATAACATTCATTTAGATAATTTTCTGGGGAATTGAAGTTGCAGTTCCTTGGTAGGATAGATTGGTCTGTTCAGTATAACATAAGTGTATAATTTTAGACTCCAAGCTTTTCAAATTTAATTATAATTTTAGTGAGAAGTCTTAATTGGCACTAATATGAAATGTATATGAGATTTTTACACTTAAACTTAATGTACCTGTAATTCTAATTAAGTTTCAAAAGAAACATAGTCTTTGATACAGTTACAATGATACAGCTACCAGGAGATCATAATTTATGAAAATAAATCAAAACCTCTTGTTAAAATGTCCACAGTGGCTCCAAAAATTGATCGCCGCAATTTGCGGGCAATCACAGTACGTGAGGGTGAACCAATTCTCTTTGATGTGAAGATAAGTGGTGAGCCACCACCAGAAGTCACATGGAGTCTCAATAACAAGTCTATCCAGGAGACAAACTCCCGCAGGATAGATAATGTTCCCTACAATTCCAAATTCTTCAATGATAATCCTGAAAGGAAAGACAGTGGCACTTACAAGATTCATGCTGTGAACAAATATGGTTCGGATACTGCTGAAGTTGAAGTAACTGTTGTATGTAAGTATCAGTAATGTTCCTTTGTAGTCTCATTTTTGTACAGTGAAAAGTTGCTATTACAGGCAGTGTTCATAATTGAACTGTATCATAACATAACACACCATCATTTTAGTAATATTACAAGTGGGGAATTAAGACCAACATGTCTGTCTGCAAACTAAAATGTAATGCAGTAAAAAAAACTGAATTTAGTTATATAATGTTTTAAGTGATATTCTAGTGGAGTAAATTCTTGTTTTAGGGGAGTTAAATTATTTTAAATACTGTATTTACCCATTTTAAGAAGAGATATCTTTTTGAATGTGTCGTATGAAATATGGGGAAGGGGGTGGCACCTTCATGTTGTGTAGAAGTTTTTCCCAAAAGTATAAGCTTGTGAAATGGGTCCTCTCATATGTAGGGTTGCCTTGTATTTGGGTGAATATGGTAAGTAGCTCCATAGACCACAGTTCTTTTTGAGAAGCCTCTTTAGGAACTTTCATTTCTCTGATCTGCTCATTGCCTTATTACCAGCTACTTAATTTGTAATATTTTCTGTCTGTTTATTAGTAGTTGAATATGAAACATTATAATATAATCATTTACCACTCTTCCTAGATTAAGGGTTTGCCAGAAATTGCCATTTATGGCCGTGCAGGCAATATGACATCATCAGTAATTTAGAGCATATATTCATGCTGTATTCTGTGTTGAAGAAACCTTAGAACACAAATGAGCAACCAGTATTAACCTAAAGCAATGATAAAACAAGTTCCTATCTTTTGCCATAGTACAAGGAAGTATGTTTTCTGAATCAGCATTAATTTTGCATTGAAGATAATTACCGTTTCTTGTACATATTGCAGTAGATGATATTAGAATGAAAACTTCCAGCAGCACTAAACGAGCAAGATTTGAGGTTCTGACTGTACTGATGATGATTGAAGTCTTCTTGTGTATGACATTGTGTCAATTGGTAAATACGGTAAAACCTTGATTTTACATTCCTGCATTCTGCATTGTGCCAGTTTTACATGCTTTTTATATGGACCTGACCAAATGCCGATGAGAAAAACATATCCTCGATTTTACACTTTGCCATTTTGCACTGATTCAGGTGGTTTCCATTAAATAGTAAAATTGGGATTTTACTGTAGTTGCTGACATTTTAAAGTAGCTTAGTGCCTCCATCTTCAGAGTCCGAGAAGTCCAAGAAGAATATTTGTAACTATTAGTGAACATGGCATTATATTACAGATGACTTGAATTTTTATGTGATTAACATATTAAAACATGGCGAATGAAGGGTATTTAATGTAATTAGTTCAGTAGCGTTATAATGTTTTAAACGGATAGGCAACAAAGGGCTAAATAAAATAATTCTGGTGCATGTGACCTAGCTCTTCATGCATCCACTTGTATGGAACTTTATCTTTCACTTCTTTGAGACATGTTTATCAAAGAAGGAATTGGCTTTGTTGGTAATTCAGAATACAGAGTCAGTTCCTTTGTAATTTTACAGCCAAACCAGGAAAGCCGGAAGGTCCGTTGGAAGTGTCTGACATACACAAAGATGGCTGCAAACTTAAATGGAAAAAGCCGAAAGATGATGGTGGTGAACCCATTGAAACATATGTGGTGGAGAAGTATGATCCTGATACTGGAATTTGGTTACCTGTTGGTCGAACGAAGGATCCTGAGCTGGAAGTACAGGGCTTGATCCCTGGTCATGAATACCAGTTCCGTGTCAAAGCCGTGAACAAAGAGGGTGAATCAGAGCCTCTGGAAACCCTGTCATCCATCATAGCCAAAGACCCTTTCAGTAAGTAATGACAAAAATGGATAGGCATGAATAGGGACACATAAACAGTGAAGGTAAATTGCATGTCTCAGGTAGTATAAACAGATATATCGCTTAAGTCAAATTCAATCCAGCTTGGATCTTTATATATTTTTCTAAGAATGTCTAAAGAATTGACTTGAGAAATAGAGTGTATGTGTTTGTTTATATATGAAGGTATTTATTCATATCAAAATGTAAAGCGTGCTCAGAGTTTCAGCCAATTTACTGCATGAAGTAGGAGTCCATAGTTCCCTTCTCAATTACTGGATATAAGTAATGTGGATACAGTTTTCTGAAATTAATAAATTTAAGTAACTGAGAAAAACATTGACCATTTTTATTTACAAATAGCAATAGGTAGTAGTATTTATTAATTGCTGTGTTCTATAAAATCGTGGATACTATCAAGATTTGTTTACAAGGAGGGGGGGTACCTAGAAAATTTGCTTTTAAGGCAAATTTTATTCAGAACATTGTTTTTTTTTTATTTAGATTGGAAGAATTTTTGGTGAATAATTTTAAATTTTTGTGTTAATAATTTACTGGAGCAGTGCATTTTTCTTCATGATACATACACTACAGTTTGTACAAGAGATGTTACGTATTCAAATGGAAGTATCCTAGTGTAATTGTTCGACACAGGAAAACAGTTGGCAAATACATGAAAAAGTTTCGAGTAACAGGTTCCGTTATAGTCAACAGGAGTGCAAGCATACGACAAAAAGAGAAAGGCGCAATTTTCTCATATGAATTTCTGCATTTCATATTATTTGTGAATATTATTGTAGAGTTACATTAAGTTTACCTTAAATTTTATAAATTTTAGCTGCCATTGTGATATCTGTAGTGAATTTGTACCGATTGACACCTCTTATTACAATATTTCCTGCTGATCAGTTTCAGTTAAATTACAATTAAAAATCAATTTTTGTTCTTTTGACCAAAATCTGATATTGATTTGTTGTGAATTCTGAAAATGTTAGGAAGTTATATTAAAATGAACTAGGTAAGTCTGTTACTAGTAATTGGAACTGATATGCTGCTGGAGTCATTGTTACATCCTAACCTTTCAGCTGTTCCCACTGCACCTGGGGCCCCAGTACCAACAGATTGGAGCCAGAATCATGTGGATTTGATTTGGAAAGAACCTGTGTCAGATGGTGGGTCACCCATAACTGGATACATCATCGAGAAGAAAGACAAATATAGGTATGCTACATCAGAAGCTCAACTCTTGTTGTTGTATGATGTTATATTTAGTGCAGAATTCTGTCACATGGTATATTTACTTCAAGTGAGCTCTGTGTAAATAGAAGGTATCTTAAACTTTATAGAGTGAAGCCTTGCAGATAAGGTTTGATGTTTTAAACCTGATCTGTTCATTGCTACAGAAGTTCAAGCATTATGATTTTCTTGTTTAGATCATTTGTGAAACCTAGCAAATTGTAATGGCAATGCTGTATGCACACTGTAATCAGGGATTTTGTAGCTGTCATTACCCTGTACAGACAGATGCCTGCTTCTAGTCCCTTCCCACTCAGTAGCCATGAACAGTGATGGGATATAACATCTGTAAACTATTAAATAAATTGTTTTAAAGATTATGTAACAGTGATTTCACAGTTGTCCCAGATATTAGAGGTCACAGACAATGATGAAAGTAAGTAAGTCATTTCTGCCATATGTTAGCAAGATGTTGAATAATAACTATACTTCTGTCCTTTGTGGCCACAAACAAAATAAGGTTCACACACATTTTTTTTTGTAGGAAATAAGGTAGAGCTGTGGAGGGGACTGTGCTATTGTATTTCAGCATTAAAATTTTTATTCCACTAAAGGAAATTTGCATGTCAACAAATATAGTGCAGAATGAAATATGTATAATATAAAATGACTATGGAAAGTATTAAAATGAGATGAAGGCTTTTAAATTAAAGCCAGGACATTTAACTAACTTCTTTGTTACAGTGTGATGTGGGAAAAGGCATTGGAGACAGATGTGGCAACTCCACAGGCTGTTGTCCATGGCTTAATTGAAGGCAATGAGTATCAGTTCCGAGTGATAGCTGTTAACAAAGCTGGTCAGAGTGAGCCTGGTGAAGCAAGCAAGAACTTCACTGCGAAGCCACGATTCCGTAAGACATTAATGAACTCCCATAATGTTATTTCCATTTCGAGAAAAATTTGGTCATAAATGGTTAACCCATATACTTCTGAACTAGATGCATACATAGTACTGAGGCCTTTAAAATATGCAGTCGAATACATTCTGGACTCTCATAAAACATTTAAATTTATTTCAGTTGCTCCAAGAATTGACAGGCGAAATCTTCGTGATGTTACCATTTCGGCTGGGTCTACACTCAAATTTGATGCTAATATTATTGGAGAACCTCCACCAACAGTTGAGTGGAGACTTGGTGCTCTCCCACTTAGGTGTGTCTAGGTGACTTAAGACATGTATCGTAGAATACTAAAAATATAGACTTTCAAATATATAATTTGATGCAGTTACTTCTGGCTATCAGCCTATGTTTGCGTTATGAATATTAGCAATATTGTAGAATGTTTAGCATGGATTAATAGAAAGTACCTCCAGTTTAATTACTTTTACTGCTTTTTATCTTTTTTTTCTTTCTGTATTTACAGTTCAGAGTATATAACATTTTGCTCATTACATTTGTCTTGTACAACTAGTTTATTGCATGTGTTTCACATATTTGCTGTTGAATATTTTATTTAGATCTTCGAAGACTGTGCAGATAGACAACGTTGATTATAACACAAAACTAGTGATTCGTCCAGTGCAACGTGGTGACTCCGGTGAATACACTGTCACAGCTTCAAACAGTTCCGGAAAGGACACTGTGACTGTGAATGTTGTTGTCACAGACAAACCGACTCCTCCGGAGGGTCCACTCCAGGTACTTCTATTATTGCATTCAGATTTGGGTTGAAAAATGTTAAATATTATCCCAATTGCGGTACTTATTCACAACATGTATGAAGTTATACCTATAACAACTATACGTGGTATATTGTGAGTTAGTTGCTGTTTCCATTTAAGAAAGTTATAAATTAATACCCAAGGACAGTTTGTGAGATTTTAGATTATTACATTAGTATATATGAGATAATGGTTTTGTGGGATATGATGCCATGTAGTTGGTAAACAGGGAACATTGGGTCACATTCCACAAGACTGTAATCCCAGACACTTGTTCGTTCATAATGTCTTGTGAGAAGTCTGAATCGTAGTTACACAATATGTAATTACTTTTTCACAGAACCAATAGAAGAAATTGATTTCTCAATCACAGTTAGTACCTTTATCCATTATGACCATATTTATGTGTAAAATTAGGAAGTAGACACAGGTTTTGGATATTTTGTATTTGGTGTTTTAGATTTCAGATGTACACAAAGAGGGATGCAAACTCAAGTGGAAGCGTCCAAAGGATGATGGAGGAACTCCAATTGAGTACTACCAAGTAGAGAAGATGGACCCTGAGAGTGGTTGTTGGGTACCTTGTGGTCGTGCAACAGAACCAAGTAAGTGACCATTTATAACTAGATTCCGTTTGTTAAGACACCTTCTCAAAATGTAATCATTCATATTCACATTTGAACTATATGATGTCCAGATGAATAGCTTGTCATGAGGTTGCTTGGTATGGACAGTGGAACTGTGGCCCATAACCTTTTAATAAAACAGTATGTTTCTTTCAGGCATGGAAGTTACTGGTCTGACACCAGGAAAGGAATACAAATTCAGAGTTGCTGCTGTAAATTCTGAAGGAGAATCCCAGCCACTTGAAGCTGATCAAAGTATAATTGCCAAGAATCCATTTGGTAAGGAAATGTGTGATAAGTAGAAGTGTTCATGGATCAGTACTTAGAAGCACAGGAAAACATACGTTTTATAACCCATGTGTTTTGTTTTCTTCTAGATGAACCAGGAAAGCCTGGAGACCTTAAAGCTACAGACTGGGATAAAGATCATGTTGATCTCAAATGGACACCACCAAAGGAAGATGGTGGTTCTCCTATTACCGGTTATGTTGTAGAAAAGAAAGATAAATATGGTCAGTGGGAGAAAGCGCTTGAAGTTCCAGCTAATCAAACCACAGCAACTGTTCCTGATCTTATTGAAGGCCAGCCTTATGAGTTTAGAGTTCGAGCTGTGAATGCAGCAGGGCCTGGAGAGCCAAGTGATGCTACACCCACAATTATAGCTAAACCACGTAACCTGGCACCAAAGATTGACCGCACAAATCTTATTGAAGTACGAATAAAAGCTGGACAGAATTTTGGATTTGATGTCAAAGTATCTGGTGAGCCCCCACCAGAAACTAAATGGCTGATACGTGGAAAAGAAGTAAAGTCAACAGAGAGAATCAAAGTGCAGCATGCTGAGTACAATACAAAACTGAATGTTCGTTTGGCAACTCGAGCAGAGTCGGGAAGATATACTATTACTGCAGAAAATGTCAATGGAAAAGATACTGCTGAAGTGGATGTGATCATACTGGGTATGTTATCAGTAATACATAAAATACAACATGCCATAAAGGAAGTGTTATATGTACGTGAGATCAGTGACCTGAATAGTGTCAACAGAAAATTTGGTTTACTTAATGATAATACAAAATACTTACATTTTTCATAAGTACTTTGATATTATGGCAGTGTTTTTAAAGGTAGATGATGATGATGATGATGATGATGAGGAGGAGGAGGAGTTCCTTGAAGGTGAAACAGAATCTTCTTGTCATATGCCTTGAATAATTATAATGCAATATAAAACAAAATTGGCTTTCTCCCAATAATTTTAGCAGGAGTCAGGATTGTTCATTCTTTCCTTCTGATTGTCATGAAAGGTCATAGATTTCTGGCAGCAATTTACTGATATTAAACTTGAAAAGAAACAAACTGTAAACTGATAATTTCATTAAATGTCTTGCTTGGAATCATCTTAACATACAGGAACACAAACGCTGAAATAATTCAGTTCTGTGTTCATGTGGATGTCAGAACTTCTTGGTACAAGAATTCTTTAATCTTTACACTGAAGTGTTTACTGGCAAATTTACTGGAAGTTCAGAACACATCACACAATATTTGGTTTGATCACCATTACTAGAAAATTCCTCTTCTAAGTACTGAACAGCAAGTCAAACACATATTATATTTTGTCCTGTGCTGAAGATAACTGTTGCTGTCACACATCTGAGTACTCGACAAGGTGTCCAGCAAAGAGGCAGAATTAGCTGAAATTACCTAATCAGATATAACTTCAAAGCAAACGTACTGCTCAGTCAGGAAAATCAATCTGATGCAGGGTCAACAAAAATGAACTTTCCACTTTTAAAGTTGAATGTGTCATTTATTTTGAGACATATAATAAAGGTAATCATTTACCTTTAGCGTCCGGAGTTATTTCTCAGCTTTGCCCTTTAAATCGAGATAAGTAGCCTACTTTACGGCACAATACCTGTGTGATCGGTTCTGCGGCCCCCGCGTTGGCCGTTTAAACTTTAGCGCATTCGTTAGAAAAACTTTAATATTATTTTTTCTTTAAGAGATAAAATGGTTGAATTACATCCATTTTGTAGAAAATGAAACAGGCTTTTAGCAGAGAGTTTTATAAAGTCGGCTTTTATACTTTCTGCCTAAATACACACAATAAAATTCCGTATTCGTATGAATTTACACTTTATGTCGTCTTATTTGGGGCTGTTAGCGACATCTATTATAAAACAGGATTTTAGCAGAGCGCTTTATAAAGTCAACTTGTATCCTTACTGCCTAAATACACACAATAATGTTCCGTATTCGTATGAATTTGCATTTTATGTCGTCATATTTGGGGCTCTACGAAACATCTCTGTAATGAAACAGGCGTTTAGCAAGCGCTTTATAAAATGTCAGCTTGTATCCTTACTGATATCTCGTCTCTCCTACTCAATGAACACAGTTTATTTATCTGAAGCACGCACAAACGTAACACTAGCCTCTGCTAGCAGTCTAAACATTGGAAGGTTTTATGGCGTCACTGCAAGAGCATTCCACACCGCTTGTAGCAAAACAGAAGTATATCCTGAAACAGTCTCCAACATCACATACATACTAAACCTATTTTTGAACCTAAAATGAAATATCAGAAGACAAAGAGAAATTCTCGCATTCAAGAAATAATTGAACGTTTTAATTTTCAGACAAATAGCGCTTAAAAATAATATAAAAGGATTTGTTTGGCGTTTTTATTAGAATAATGACAGTAGAGTTATAGTACATTTTTGCACACGAAATTCGTCTGTCAGGAAGGTTGACGTAATATTTCTTCGCGACGAAATTTAACACTGCCTGCGATACGACACTACACAAAAGCTCCTTTATGACTGGTCCAGTTTGTTTTCATTTCTGGAGTCTGTTTGGTTTTGTTTCTCACTAACGCTAACTACACAGTAGGAAACTTGTGTGAATCACTACGCCTATGTCTAGCTCAGCCATATGATATAAAACTCTCGTACACGTGAATCGCGCTTTCACCAAGCGGTTGTTTTCAGTCGACTGAAACCACACGATCTCCACTGCAGTGCAAAACAAGTTACGTAACTTCCTAATGCTACCAGAGCTGATCGATAAAGCCTCTTCAATGTTACAGACTGAGATCCTTCCTGGGGTAAAGTAGTCGGAGCGTGAAACAAACCAAATATTTCATTTAACGCGAAATGTGGAGGTATACACGTTACCTACATGTATTTAAAGCTGTGGGAGCTATCCCCGCGGTCATGGGCAGGAAAGGATGACTGACGGTTTAAAGGGCCCTGGCAACTATATGGCACGCACGGACTCTAAAGGTTTATATACACCAACATATGCACACAATAAAGTTACAAGTTATCCACAAACATAAACCCTCCTACATGTTTCAGCGATAAATCACCATCCTCAGGGAGACATCAGTACAAAGGAGTACATAATATTAAATGCATCAGTCTCACATTACAGTGTTAAAAATACACAGTAGCAGCTATAAATACAATAATATGGGTTTTATGTCTAGTATGACACTAACATACTTTTGCTTAAAATCCACTGAATGCCATTGTTTACAATGTGTGTATTGGGTGTATCAATGTTTTTGATCTGGATGGATTGAGTCCCTGTGCTGTGTATTGATGTGTCCTGCGTAGGAAGGTGTTGTATGCTGAGCTGATGTATATAAATGAGTGCAAGCATAGTGCACGGAATGAATAATATTAGTTTTATATAATGAAGGCATTTCTTTTTGAAAAGTTCAGTAACTCACAAGTTTCTGTCTTTGCCTACTGCAGTGGCCATGTTTGTGAAAATCTGACCAAGTGACAATAAAATTGTGTGCCTAATGCAGTCAGTATGTTATTGTACATTGACATGAAAGCTCATTCCTGCACTTAAAAATGTCTTCTGTCTGTGAGGTTCTCAGCACTTGAAATCAATAATTCTTTGTTGTTGAACCAAGCTGTCAGTTATTAAACTCAGACCTGTAGTATTCGATTTGAATTTTACACATTTTTATGTGCATTAAATTGGAATGGTTTTTGTTGGAAGAAGCTAATAGGTGGTAAATTGATCAGTATTAGTGTATGTAGTTTTGCCAGTAAGTGGGATCTTTGTAGTTATCTCATGAAGTGAGTGGAGAAAGCTGAATGCCAGTATGTGTCTAGATTCGGTTCGTGATAGAGATCAGTATGTTGGTGTTGCAAATTACACTGCCAGAAATGTGTAATGAAATAATAACTTTGTATTTGCCAGACAAACCAAGTCCACCTGGAGGACCACTTAAAGTGTCTGATGTCCATGCTGAGGGTTGCAAGCTGAACTGGAATCCACCAGCAGATGATGGTGGACAGCCAATTGAGAAATACGTTGTGGAGAAGATGGATGAAGCCTCAGGTAACATTTTACTAATTAAGCTGAAACTGTAGAAACTACTGACATTTTAACATAATATGTTTTATCCCATCTGAATTTGTGACTTCACATCAGTATATATTAAATTGAACCCCAAAGTTTCATAACACCCTTAAAACTACAGAATCATTGTCAAGTAATTCCTCACACACTTGAGCCATTGTCTTTCTGTCTGTATGCTATTTAATTCATATAAATTCACTTGTGTTCTCTTTCAGGCCGATGGGTTCCTGCAGGTGAAACTGATGGTCCAGTCACAAGCTTAGCTGTTGATGGTCTGCAGCCAGGGCATAAATACAAGTTCAGAGTAAGAGCAGTAAACAAGCAAGGAAAATCAGAACCACTTACAACAAGCCAGGCCATTGAAGCTAAAAATCCCTTTGGTAAGACATAAGTATTAATTTCTCTAAAAATGTTTTTGATTGTTTCCTGACTTTCAGAAAATTTTGAATACCAGGGACCATTCAGTGTAAAAGCAAGCAAGTTTTATGTAAGAACAAGTCATGGAATTGAAATTCACTTGCCTACATGCAACATCTTCTGTTGCCTTCAGTGTTTCTTATAGTCAACTGCTGAATGGAATTGTAGTTTATAAATTCGTAGATTCATTATTATCATCTGCCAACTTGTACGAGTGATTACTAATGGTGATATTGGTGGTAATGAATGCCTGAGAGAACAGTGGCACATTCATTCTTTAAACACACTGAAAACAGGTAAAACTTGAAATTAATGTTTGATGAAATTAATTAAATATCATGCACACATAAAAGGGAACCCTTTGTCTGTAGCATATGTAGCAGAGATCCTTAGCGTAAAAGTGATTTTAAACACTGATGATATTGGTAATAAGATAGCAATTATATGTAATTCAGTAAAAATGTGATACCAGTAAAATACCACCAGCAGTTCAAATTATGAGTAAACACTACTGATATTCAAGTCAGGTCCATGATTTGAGTCAAATGAAAGTTAAATCAGATATTATAAACAGAGGTATTTTCATACCCACATAATTTATAATTATAATACATGATTACATAATTTACGTTTTATGGCCCCCTAGAGACGGAAGTGAGTAGGTAGTGGTAAAAAGACACCGAACTATATTGCCTTTTAACTGTATTTGAAGTATAAATTCCTTAATTTTTTTCAAGGCTTAATTTTCTGCCCTTTAAAATGTATGCTATCCAAAACAGTTTTTCTTTTTTTAAATTACCTAGTGACATTCACTATTGTACCATTAAAGCTGCTGTATTTTGCAGATTGGGCATAGTGACCAGTGTCAGGGTAATGAACCTTTGAGTTCTACAGAAGGTGGGAAATTTCCTGGCTATCTGAGGGACTGACAATTTCTCGAGAAGCATGTTGCTCCATGGAGTTAGTTTAGCAACGAGTTATGTTTTACAGATACACCAAGTAAGCCTGGTGTCCCAGAAATCAAGGATTTTGATAAAGATTTTGTGGAACTGCAGTGGACAAGACCAAGTGAGGATGGAGGATCGCCAGTCACAGGCTATGTTATAGAGAAGAAGGATAAATTCAGGTGTGTCTTTATTTACTGTAAATTATTTGTTTTGTAAAAGTACTGTATACAGAGTCTGAAATTCAATATTTGTTAACACTTTCTGTTATTATCAGCTGCCACCAAGAGTTTTTGTTGATGTATGTCATTTTTAAAGTTTTTTTTAATTATCTGGAGGTACACTGATGATTGTCAAAACTGACTTCTGAACACTGTTTAAGGTAGTTGTTTAGTTTAGTCAAAATACATCTGTGACTAGTCATAGTCATCAAACTGAAATGGGAAATTTAGTTTATTCAGTGATTTAGTGCTGTGGAAAGTATCTGATGCACTGTCAGTTTTAATATTCTACCTCCTTTACCAAAGCTCTGAATACTTTACAAGAAGTACATTAGCTAAAATAAGTTTGTAGTTTACTGGTAAATTCAACAAATATAACTTTATGTGGAATTTTAAATCAATAAATTTAGTTATAAAGGTGGCTTGATTTTGAAATCTCAAAAATACATAATTTTTAAGGGTTTCTCCTGCAGAAAATCTTGTCATAGCTTACATTAGTATAACAGTATATGATTGCTAATTACATTTTTCTCTACATCTGCTTCAGATTCCTTTCTTCACATTGTCTTGTAGTTCCAGGTGTGAATTTACAGCCTCTTAGAATATTCTGGGAATGTTATAATTGAAAGCATGTTCCACAAGTGTTTTTAGTATTGTGGCCACAAGCAGTGAAACATAACTATATTTATTGCAGTCCAAACTGGGAAAAATGTGCTGAGATTAAGGGCGATGTAACCACTGGAAGGGTGCCTGACCTTATTGAAGGTAATCAGTATGAGTTCAGAGTCCGAGCTGTGAATAAGGCTGGACCAGGTGAACCAAGTGATTCCACAAAACCACATGTTGCTCGTCCCAAGAACTGTGAGTAATGTGTGTGTATTTGCAGGAATTTGTCTTAAATTCTTACACTTTTGGACAGTTAATGATGAATTTTTACCATTACAGTGGCTCCTCGAATTGATCGTAATGCCCTTATAGATGTGAAGATCAGGGCAGGTCAGAACTTTGACTTTGATGTACCCATAATTGGTGAACCACCACCATCAAAGGAATGGACACTGAAGGGAAATTTTGTCCTTAATACTGATCGTATAAAGGTTGTGAATGAGAATTACAGCACCAAACTTCGTGTGATAGATGCCAAGAGAAGTGACAGTGGAACATACACCCTCACTGCCAAAAATATCAATGGTGTGGACTCTGCAACAGTCAATGTTACTGTGTTAGGTGAGGAAAAGATCACATTTCTCTTTAATCTTTGTTGTATATAGTGGGATTGAACCCATTCATCACTGGCAGTTTTCTTATTTCAGATTATTTTAATCTCTGTCCATTTAACGTATGGCTTGTAGAGTGAGCTCACACTGAAGCTAATTGCATGAGTTTGATGTATTTTAATACACATTGGGTTGTATGTATTTCAGATATCCCACAACCTCCTGAAGGCCCACTGAAACCAGAGAATGTTACAAGGTCTTCTTGCACCCTTTATTGGCGTCCACCTAAAGATGATGGAGGTTCTGAAATTACTCATTATACAGTGGAAAATTGGACACAGAAAATATGCGATGGGTTCCTGTTGGAGATGCCACTGGCACATCTATACGGTAAGATCATAAGTAAAACTAACCAAGTATATCATATTACGAGATTTGATAGTTCAATTGACAATTTTTTTAACTACATAACTTAGTATGTGTTCTTACACCCAGTACTATCTAGGCAATGAGTTGTTCTTAGATTTGATGGTCTGGTGGTTGTGTATTATAATTTTTTATCATAATCACCTCTGTTTCTCTCAGAGTGGACCACTTGATTGAAGGTCATGACTACAACTTCCGTGTGAGAGCAGTAAATAAACAAGGTGAATCCTTGCCCCTGACAGGCCAATCACCAGTTACAGCTAAAGATCCCTTCAACAAGCCTGATAAGCCAGGAGCACCAGAACCCGTGGGTAAGCATATTTGAAACTACATTTTAAGTCTACAAAGAATATTCAACACATTCTCTTGAGCTGCATTAAAATTCCACTTTATGAGAACATTTATTATGGAATTTACATATAGTATATGATTGGTAATAGAACATTATGTAATAAAGTACAGTGCTTAAACCATTAAAGGTAAAGTTGACCTTAGAACAGGCCATGCAGGCCCAGAGGGAAAGCAGAGCTAAAGGTTTACTCTTTCTTTAACCTTGGTGCTATATGGAGTGGGTGGTCAGTGCCACGCCCTGGCCGCTTTACCGCCCCAGAAAGAGACCCGGTACCCGTTGTACAGGAGGCTGGGTGGGCCTCAGGGCTGGTCTGGATGGGTGTGGAAAATCTTGCCCTCATTGGGATTCAATCCTTGGACCATCCAGCCCATAACAAATGCTTAAACCATTGCACATATTATTCAGAAACCATACTTCTTGATGTAATTTATCTTCCAGACTGGGATAAGGATCATGTGGATTTGGAATGGACTGCACCCAAGAAAGATGGAGGGTCACCCATAACTGGATACATTATTGAGAAGAGGACTAGATTTGGGTAATGACTATATACAAAATATCATTATAAACACTTATTCTATTATTTTTTTTGTCCATTTATTAGTTCACTCAATCATGTCTTTATTAGGTATGTAAAAGTAATACCTTCAGTTCATATGTAATTTCCTTGCATTTACAACCGTGCCTAACGATTCACTCTTTTTTTTACCATCTACTATATATCATCAAATGACAGAATGATTTTGGTTGATAAATTGGAAACGTCATGGTTGGAAGCAGGTATGGATTACTTTAATATACTGTTCTAGCATTTATATGCAGGAACTGAGCAAAGCTGATTGAAGTTTTTGATGGCTGTTTGTCTCAGGCTAAGTAAAGCTTTAATCCAGGTTGTCCAGTATATGAATTAGCACTAACAGGAAGACTTGACACTTTGTGAAATCCATTTGTAAAATTCTGATACACACACACACACACACACACACAATCAGAGTGTTTACTTTTATTCTAGGAAATGTTCTGTTTCCAGTGTAGAGTAAGGTCACTGTTTGACAAATGTACTTACACAGAAATTTCTACTCCAGGAGTGAATGTTTGCTCTGTTAGTCTGTCATGGTAAATAAAAAAAGTAATGTGTAAAAAACAGGCAGCACTTTTCTTTCACATCATTATGTAGTTATCATTTTTGACAATTCTGTATAGCTGTCTTTCTGACTGATGATGTTTTGGACATTGTCTGTTGCCTTAGTTTTTACAAATCATGTTGTATCCGTACGTGGTTGTGAAAAGGGATTACCCACATCCTTCCCTCTTACAAACATAGCTGTATAGCATTTGCAGTTTATACACTGCCAATATATAAGGAGGGGCCAAACAAAGTAGTAATTAAGAAATCATAAATTCTTGCAAACAGTCCATGGGAGAAGGCAGCTGAGGTTGCAGGCAATAAAACCAAAGGAACAGCACCAAATCTCATCGAAGGTGAGGAGTATGAATTCCGGGTAATTGCAGTAAATAAAGGAGGTCCAGGAGAACCTAGTGAACCATCAAAATCAGTCATTGCCAAGCCCAGATTCCGTAAGTATTTGAATTACAGTGGGAAGTAACAAATTTCTAGAAGTATTGCCAGTCAGAAGTTTTTAAGCTTATTTTCAGTTTAACAAAGAAACATTTGAGAAGTGGCTCAAGGTAATATTTTGTTATCAGAGATCTTTCACAAACAGAACAGTACATCAAACATCTCGGATTTCTCATGTTGATATACATGGCCAATGATCACTGTCAGATGGTATAGACATTTGTTGTGCTACTTATAACACTATTAGATACTACCGTTAACAGGTCATTTGGTATATAACCCCCGAGAAACAAAAGTAGAACACATTAATGGGGTTAGCTATGCACTCTTTCATGGGATTTAGCTAGTGGAAATAATTTGGGGGAAAAATAAAATGAGTGTGAAGGAATCATACATTTCCATGTTGTGCTATGAGCTGCTAATAACAAACTACCTCTTTTAATTGCATTATATAAGGAAACAGTAAACCTGCAGCCTCTACAGTATTGTAACTGGAAACTCATACTCATCCAATGTAAAAAGAGAGTGCTTCAAATTTTTTTCACGTACTAAGCTGTATACTTTGAAATTTAAATGAATGTGCAGGTTTTAATTAGGTGTTACCAGGCCTAACACGTACAGTTATCAGATATATTCTTTGTGCCTTGTCATTGAGCTTCTTATACACAGTGTCCACAGTAATGTAACAGAAATGTTGTCAGAGTTCTGTGTGCTAATTGTAATGAACTTGGTCTACTGACTGCCTCAGAAAATAATGACACCAGTTTGAAGTATTGTAATAATACAGACTACAAACCATAGTTCATAATTGTATTGTAAGTGCCAAATTAAATTAAAATTGATTACAAATGATGCAGAAATATCAGTAAGCACTTGTGGACCATTTTAAGGTATTCTTTTCGCATTATTTTGAAGGCCTAAAGGAACTCTGTAGAACAGACATTACAGCTGATCTGTGGGCCAGGATTCAAACTTGAGACCTCTCAAATAATGTGAAGAAGGAATGTTAGCCACTCAGTCATGACTTAAGAGTCATAAAGTGTAATCCACCAGTTTAAATGGCTCTCGTATATCTTGTTTTGCATTGTTCTTAGAACAAAAATGACTGTCCTTTAAAACCCAACTGTAATTATCTAATATAAATGCAGCCTGTACAAAGAAAACCTTTTCATCTGTTGTTTCAGAAGCACCATGGTTTGACAAGATGCTCCTACAAGATATGGTGGTGAAAGCTGGCCAGAAGATCAATTATACTATCCCAATAGAAGCGTCACCACGACCAAAGGTGAAATGGTCAGTAAATGGCAAGCCTGTTGAACCTGGAGTCCGAGCTGATATTCAGACGTTTGCCAATCAGACAGTGTTTGAGATTTTGTTTTCAGTTCGTAATGATACTGGGCGATACACTCTCACACTGGAGAATGAACTGGGACAGTGCTCAGCTTCTGCGAATATTACTGTGCTGGGTAAGTACTGGTTTCTCCATGCACTGAATCTGACACTCAGATGCTTGAAGAACAAGCAGTGTAATGGCATTGAAGACAATAATGTTGTGTCTGTGTGCACACACATTTTCAGATTCAATAATATCAATTTCCATGAAAGCCCCCTTAACTATTAGATAGTGTTCTGATTTTTCTTACAAGAGAGGGTGCGTGCATGTAGTGTCATTGATTTTAAATGTTTCTTTAATATAACATTATATTTCTGTGAAATATGGAATTAAGCGTTATTTTTTGGTCTTCTGAATTACATTGTGTAGTCTGGTACGTAGATACCATTGTTTTGACGGAATATACTGCCTCCATCTTCAGGATGGAAGTAACCAAGTTTAAAAAATGCGAGTTGTGTAGAAATAAGGGGGGGGGGCAGGGAGGAAATGGGCCACCGAGGATAGGAGTGGCCATGGATGGGGAAGCAGAGGATGTTACTGCAGACAGAGTTTCTTCTATTAATAAACAAGTACGTTGTAGAAGTTGTGCTGTGCAAAGAAATGTTAAATGGGGTTTCACTTTCTACAGTTCAGAAGTTATTCGTATGCACACAGGCTAGCATGCATGCTGTTACAGGCAAGGCTAAGAATAAGGAATAGAAAGAGCAATTAAGTGTCTCTGTTAAATGTGTATTCTGCTGTTATATTCAAGTAAAATATTGTATGCCAATCCTGGTGACCATGCAGTCTAAGGTGTAGGTCTGCAGCTGCTGAGTTGCTGCTATTGCTGGTTCAAATCTTGCTGAGGACATGGATGTTCATCTTGTGTTTTTTGTGTGTTGTGTAGGTAGTGCCTTCTTGAGACAAGCTGATCATTCATTCAGAAGACTCCTACTGAGTGTGTGTGTGTGTGTGTCTAATTGTGTGTGATCTAGGAACCTCGACAATGAAGAGACCTAGGCCGTAGTTGGGCTGTTGTGCCACAGAAGAAAAAATATTGTATTATTTATTGTGTTTATTGCACATAAATTTTATCCATATGTAGTTGGTTATAGGAGTGGATTATATTTGCAGATCGCCCATCTCCACCTGAAAGTCCTTTGGTGGTTAGCAACATAACAAAAGAAAGTGCTCACCTGACATGGAAGGTACCACTGGATGATGGTGGAAGTCCAATCTTGCATTATATTGTGGAGAAGATGGATGTGTCAAGAGGAACATGGTCAGATGCAGGCATGGCTACTGGCCTGTCTCACGATGTGTCAAGACTGGTACATCGAAAGGAATACCTGTTCCGAGTAAAAGCTGTCAACAGCATAGGAGAATCTGATCCTCTTGAGACAGCAACGAGCATCATTGCCAAAAATGAATTCGGTATGTTTATCTTAAAGGTCCATGATAATTAACACCAATAAACAGTTATCTTTCCTAGTCCACATAAGAAAGTTTAATTCATTGAAAACATACATGTCCATACACAGTGTCTCCTTATAGAAAGAAATTAATCATTACTGTGGTGTGACAAAGAACAGAAGAAAGTTTTTGATAGTTTTATGAAAGATAAACTTTTAAAATACTGAAAAGGCAGAGTTTTGTTTTATAACTGCCACCAGTGCAAATGCATCTGGGTCATACACTTTCTTAACTTTGATTTATTTGAAAATAGTCTTCTTAGAAAAGTGAACAAGCAAATGAGTTCTTATTCTTTATTACATTTTTCCTGTATGGGACAAATAGTCTGTCATATTGTACGATCATACAGTGTCACATAATGAATAAGGAGTTGTTGCCTTATATGATATTATTCAGTTAAACACATTAGTGTTTACAGTTCCAAAATTTTAAAAATTGACAGGCAGACATTACATTGTTAATTATTAATACCTGTAGAGTTATGTAGTTTTACAAATTTAAATAACATAAACACTCTAAATCCAGAATCAGAAAATGCAGTTTATGAACTGAATACTGTACAATGTCCTACAGTTACAGCTCTTTTGTTGTAACAAACCATCTGTATTTATTAGATGAGCCAGGTGCTCCTGGTAAGCCACTTTTAATGGACTGGGACAAGGACCATGTAGACTTGGAATGGCCTGCACCTAAATCAGATGGTGGCTCTCCCATTTCTGGGTATATTATACAGAAGAAGGAAAAGGGAAGCCCCTACTGGGTGAATGCAGTACATGTTCCACCAAAACAAACCAGTGTAAGTTGGAAGTTTGAAATCATAACATTGAAGATATAACATAATTACATACAATTAATTTAAAATAACATGCAATGTTAAGTACAGCATCCTTATTCCTCCCTTGACATGGTTGTTCTTGGTCTTATTTGTGCTCAAGGCATAATGGAATCTCTTCCATTGCCCCACAAATATCCTGATTATTAATGTCGTCTAAAATGAAACTTCTTTCCTCATATTAATTATTTTCCATAGAAGGTTCTGGTTGGAATACTTCTGTTAGTAAAGTTATTGCTACAGGATGGATGACTGGGATCCTATTCCCAGCAGGGAGAGTGAGTGTTTCCTTCACCACCATATGTAAACTGGCTGTGTAGTCTACGTGCCTTTTGAATACCAGGAGCTATATCTCTGGGGATAGAGAGGCCAGAATGTGAAGTTGACATACACCTCTGGGTAGTTATAAACACACCCATAGACATGCTAGTTATCTCAGTGTTCCCTGTCTCTTTTCTAACCTAAACACACCCGTTACATCTGTGCTAATTATGTCTCCTTAAATTAAATGTCTCTTCATCATGAAGTGCCAAATAGTTACAGATGCATGTTTGAGTATTTTGTTATCTCTTATTGAATGACACTTAAATTTGTTTGTTATGTCTGGCTTCAATTTTTTTTTTGTCACAGTAAAACCATTTTGCATGGCTGAAAAAAGAAAGGACCAAACTGACCATCATGTCAGGACTATTCAGAATTTACAAAAAGTGAACAGGGGGCTTGCAATTTACTATTGTAGTGACCATATAAGTATGAAAAAAACTGGTGTGGCTGTGTCGGGGACACGGCCGTGTGTTTTACGTGAATACGTGTACGTTAACGGGTAATATTTTCTTTCAGCGTATTATATGTATGTCATAATCATTCCTTAACAGTAAGACGTCCTTCGGATCTCCATGTTTTATTTATGATGGCAACATTTTCCTTTCGTCGGGTTCAGGAAAGAAATGAAGTAAAGAAATAATTTGTGTGTTATAATTTTATTAATGATAGGTCAGTGATACGAAAAGTACGACACAAATGGCATACAGGATACATCGATGTCTATACAGCCCGGCGTTGATACAGAAGCGATTACATCATGCGCTTGCATAGGCTCGGCCGCCCCAGCGGCAGATGTACTTGCGCCGTCGTTGATCCGCTCGGACGCCTTCATTTTTTTACGTTCCCGGCACCGCTTCACTCTATCATATGGTGTTTTATGGGTATCACTGGATTGCTCTTGAGAAGCCCTTTCCAACCGTATACGATTTCTATATTTCGATTTGGCTTTTTGACGAGTATAGGCCGACAATGTATTAAGTTTTCTTAATTTTGAACTTTAACACCATATATATTCACCATAACTATTCCACAGTAATGTTTTGTGTACGCAATCGATAAATATTGACGAGAGCTGTAATTGAAACTGAAACGAGCGTCGTAGCTTTTCCGAGTCAAAATGTATACTAAACGGAAAGTATGTGACGCGGCGAAACGACCTCCAAATTGCGGCGCTTCCCCCTCCGCCACGCGCGATGCGTCACAGTCCCCACTCAACGTAATGAATTCTTTGATCCTTTAACTATCGAGTGGTGTAATTAAATTTTGGATGTAGATGATAGATATGTAGCTGCAATGCCAAACTGTATCCCCCGATTTTGTTATCATCAGTTTTCTGAATTGCCTCCCACTACGGAAGCAAATTTAAAGACGTATTCACGTCAAAAGGTGGAAATACAGTAATTATCAGTGGCTCCTTTTTATATGTCCATTGTTATAAGTGTGGTTTGGTTTGGCATTTGCCAGTTACCAAGTAATGATTCTCTTAATTTCTAGTGACTTGAAATAATCAAATTTTAGGTACTCTGCTTTATGTCAGTTTCCATTTCTGTAAAGTATAATTGACAAACAGACATTTCGCAAGTGACTGTCCATCAGTTACACATAATATAGAGGCTGCCATATGTATTTTTGAATGCCATGTTCGATGTCCATTGTTGTGGTTGTACCTGACTATAAGCAGTACTGTGTCTGTGTAGTTTTTCAGGTTTTAGTAATATGAATGTGCTTTCATCATACATTTGTGTACTATAGTACTGTCTAATTTAGTCCAATCTGTCTACATACTTGTTACAGAAATTAATATGACATTTTTAGGGTACTGTACCAGATCTGACAGAGGGCCAGGAATATGAATTCCGAATCATTGCAACAAATGCTGTTGGCCAGAGCGAACCTAGTGAACCATCCGATGCAGTTACTGCTAAAGCAAGATACTGTAAGTATTTCTGTACTTGGTACATATTCTCAAAAATTAATCTTTACCAGTAATGGTGTTAATTATGAACCTGAGGTGTTTTATATTTTAGTACCACCAAAGATCAAGACACCTCTGAATGACATCCGTATTAAAGCTGGCCAGATCTTCCATGTTGACATTGATTTTATCGGCGAACCTCCACCAGAGGTAATATGGTCTGTGGCAAGTAAGCCACTGAAAACAGATGAAAGAACAACAGTTACCTCAATTGGTTACCATACAATAGTTCATACAGTAAATACCAAGAGGTCTGACAGTGGACTGTATCACTTAATGTTACGGAACAGCTCTGGTGTGGATGAAGGTTCCTTCCAAGTCATTATACTAGGTAAGAATTTATGGTGTAAGTGTTTATATATGTGTTCTGTATGCAGTGTGGCCCCTGCACACCATTTCCTTGTAAACCTATTTTGTCTGTTCTCATCTTTTTTTCCCTGCAAATGGAGGCCACACATGCCTCTCAAATGTTGGAGGGTTTTTTTTCACCGTTACATGACATCTCATCCCCGAAGACAGAGACTCAATAATTGTACATGGATCTCTGTGAGAACCTGAAATCATGCAAATAAAACTATTTTTCTGGTGTCATTAACTAAAACACAAATGTCTCTCTAATTAATTTAATTAATATTTTATAAAATATTTTAGCACAGGTTAGCTTTTTCATAATACTGATTACAGACACTCTCCAAATTATGCAATAGTTATGTTAGATCTGGTACAAGTCAACTTAAGCGCAAGTCAGAACTGAGTGTACACATGGTCAACTTCATATGTATATATAAGGGAGTCCAAACTCCAACACAGTGGAACCTGATCGGCTACAGTTAGACAGCCTTGCCATCTGCATTATTGTCCAGCAGTATTGTTCCATCACCATCATCTCATTGTGCTTTCATTCTGCAACGAAAATTTCAGATCACATTTCAAAAATGTTTTTCCAATTTTCTTTTTCTTTTTAAAAATTGTGTAACTTGAAATTGTGTAAGTCAAGGAGTGTCTATATTTTCAAACAAACAATTTCTCAAAGAAATGATGGAATATATATACTATTGAAATGTTAATTCATGCCACTAGTGAAGATTATGAATTTGGTTTGGGAATACTTCATGCCATTTTAATGACTTGTGTAATATCTAAGTCAGGTGGTGCATATTTTGGGATATTCCCACTGCTAGATGCATCATTTTTTATTCTACTGGTGACATGCAGATCAGTAAAGTGGTCTGTCTTGAAGTTTGTTATGTGTTTGTGATAGGCAGAAGTACAGTCTGTACTTGGCAAGTTGAATCACATTCCGAATGAAGTGTAGGCAGTATATATTACTCAGGTCACAGTAGTGTTTCCTTCAACAAGTACCTATGAAACATAATGTTACAGGCAGAGCAAGGAGGCCATATCACAGGCTTCTGTAACATTACAGGCTCAGCAGCACTGAAGTGAAAACCAGAAACACAAAAAATTTAAAAAGGAAATTTAATCAATAAATAAGAAATGTAAATAGATAAAAATCATATTATGGTTGAGGACTATGTCTTCGCATATAAAATAAATAAACTTGTGCAACTTTAGACAGTTATAATAAAAGAATCTGCAGTTTTGTCAGTGTTGATGAATCAGCAGGCTGGGCTCCTTTGTCATATGCAGTAACTGGTATCGGTGAGACTATGCGCTGTGGGACGTAGAGGATTAAGCAGGCAATATTTTGTATCTTCCTGACATGAAGTGACTGCAGGACCATTAAAGAATGCTATATTTAATACTGAGGAAATATTTAAAATAATGACTTGCATTTCAGATCGACCCTCACCTCCAGAGGCTCCACTTGAGTATGAGGAGATCACAGGATCTAGTGTGACCTTGTCATGGAAACCACCTAAGGACAATGGTGGTAGTGAGATTACGTGAGTTGTTTTATTTCATCTGGGCTTGTTTATGGTTCTAAGGAAATCAGTTTCTGTTCTAAGCTTGGTAGAGTGTGGTTGGCTTGCAAGATATTTCAATTTATGGAAATTATTGATGGAAAGTAAAGGATCTGTTGAGACACATATGAGCATTATAGTTTAGGAGATGTATAATTAAACTGTTAGCTTAGTTTGTCTGCCATGCACATTTACCAATGTTTCCATTTTGTTACAGTGGTTATGTAATCGAAAAACGAGATCTAACTCATGGTGGTGGTTGGGTGCCAGCTGTGAGTTTTGTGAATCCAAAATATAATCATGCAACTGTCCCACGCCTTCTGGAAGGAACCAAGTACGAGTTCCGAGTATGTGCTGAGAATCTGCAAGGTCGCTCCGATCCTCTCAACACCCAGAAACCAGTCGTTGCCAAGAGTCAGTTCGGTATGTTTTGGTAGAAAATAATAGGAAATATTTCCAACTAATGACATTCCATAAAACTGTTTTGTATCAGGCCACAAAAAAATATTAAAGTGTTAAAAAATATAGAGAGGTGTAATCAGGTACACTGGTTATTTACATATAAATTGTCAGCATTAAAAATAGTAGGATGATTATGAATGATAAGTTGGGAAGAATGGCAGAAGGAAATGATTGCTGTTTAAGAAATTATCTTTGCATTTGCCTGAATATCCTGAATAAGACATTAATAAATGTCAGTCATGATAACTGATATTTTGGCTGGGATTTGAATGGAGTATCTCCTGAATATGTAGCAGGAGTGCTTACCCCTACACTAGTCCTTGGTTATATAATTTGTGTCATTTGAAAATGTGCTTGGAATAAAGAGGTAAAGTTCAACATATAACATGCCATGAAGGCATGGTGTGGGGGTGGGGGTGGGGGGGGGGGGGGTGGAGGAGTAGAGGTGCAGCTCTTCTCTTTCCTTAAGCTTGGCGCTAGATGGGGCTGCTTGGTCAACACCATGCCCCAGCCGCTTTGCACGCGGGAAAGACCTGGTACCCATTGTACAGGAGGCTGGGTGGGCTCCAGGGCCAGTCTGGATGGGTGCAGAAAATCTCAACCCCGCCAGAGTTCAAACCCCGAACCTACAGACTGTAGCAAGTCACTATATGGACTACGCTATCCCAGAATACTTTTGTAATTTAACAAACTGGCTGTAACTCAATAATAATCTAACAGAAGAGGGCTTTTGTTAATAAATATGTCAAGAAATGTAAATAAGAAAGTGAAATGTGTGCTACAGATGTTCCTGGACGGCCTGGTCGTCCTGAAGCTGTTGACACTGATAAAGACCATATAAAAATAAAGTGGAAACCTCCCATTAGCAATGGTGGCTCTCCAATAATTGGTTATGATGTTGAGAAGAGAGAACGCATGACAGGTCGCTGGGTTAAGCTCAACAAGGATCCAGTGAAGGTATGAACATAATGTAAATTATCTTGAAACAACTTCTCACATAAATTGAAATAGAAATGTAAGTATGACTAGTATGAAAGTTATGAATTAATTTCTTAATAAATCGTATGAGTTTGAGGTTATGTCTGAATTACAATAAATTTCATAGTTGTAACAGATCACATCTTCAGAATTTGAATGCTTTACAGAAGAAAATTTGTATCTGATATTTCAAATGCACCTGCCTGTAATACAGGTTCTGTAAAATGAACTCCTTGTATTTAAAGTTGATTATTTCATTTGAGATATATAATGATGGTTCTTGTTGCTAACGTTCAGCAGTTCACATATGCAGTTGTCACTTGTAGCTTGCTGTGAACTCTTTTAATGGAAGTAGAATTATGTGCCTAACATAGTCAGTATGGTAGCAGACATTCAGGAGATAGCTCAGTGCAGCATGTGGTTCACCAAGTTTCAGTCTACGACACAAGTTAGAGAGCCAAGAGTGTCAGATAAATTTGACTTTGGGTTACTCATTTTGAGGAAGTGGGAAACATGTTGAAGCATAAATCAACAAGAATACCATGGTTTTCAGAAGAGGATATTGAATGCATTGGAAATATATTCCTTATCACAGTTTTACAACTTGGTGTACCAAAAACAAAGACTCAAAATAGTATGTTGTTATAAGCAGCTGAGATCGTATACTCACAAAAGTCAAGTGAGACAACAAATAATAGACACTGATCCTCCAAAAAGAACTGGATATGCAAATGTCATGTGAAAGTAATGAAGATAAAGACTACCTGAGATGAGTATTTCTCGCAGATGGAGCATTGTTTTACATTAATTAGCATGTCAGTCATTACAGCTATCAATTCTGGAGAACAGAACAACGTTAGGAAGTTCTTGATATGGGTGTGACATCCCAGTTGGTGAACATGTGGTAATACTTCCATAGGCACATGTAGTATTATCTTTCTTTCATTCGTCAGTCACCATTGATGGAAACATTTATCTCAACATATTAGAATTTTTACTTTCTTACAAATATAGGGTGTCATTTAAAAGGACATGTACATAAACTGGGGCTGGTGAACAGTCCTGAGTGTGACAGATGCAAACAGGCATCTGAAATGGCCTCACGTGTTCTTTGTGACTTGTGAGGCTTTGGCTACGTTAAGATTCAGGCATCTGGGTCGACATTTTATGAAACCAGGTGACTTAGAGGAACTCTCTGTTAACAGAATACTGCACTTTCTTCACAGTGCACGGCTGCTAAATGCATGAACATAAGGGCTGCACAAAATATCAAGTATGGTTGAAGTGCATGGGTCAGTATTGTGCATGCCCTTCTTGTAGTCTATTCTATTCTATTCCATTTATTCTACAAATCTAGGACACTGAAAACAAAAAAGAAACTACAACTCTTTCCCAACAGGACAGGGCCATGCCTAATTTTAGTCTTAAATGTTGAACATGTTCTGAATGCTAGGTTTCCTGAATGAAGGGTTGTATGGAGTGAACCAATACCCAGGCCTCCAGTTCCATATCTTAATGAACTGGATTTTAAATCCATGACCTTTGTCATCTGTGAGAAAGAATTTATGCTGTTGTAGCAACAGTCACTTCAGACATGCTTTACTCTACCTGAAATGAAATCTGATGTTACTTGGGTGTTTGTACTGCCACAAACAGTACTCGCATTGAGACTTACGGAGGATGTCATAAACTTAGAGAGTTTCTGTATATGTACTAGAAAAGGTATCTTGTTTTGTTTCTTGTTTCATGACTTGTGTTGCATCTTGAATGCAAGGTGTTGTGTTCTGACGAATGTATTATTTCAGGCAGTTGAAAAATTCAGATCTCTTTTTCCTGCCTGGTAGATTATTACAGACCATATTAGGTGTTGGCTGTGTTAGTCTTGTAGCATTAGTTGGGAACATTGCATATGTAATTTGAAGACCATTCGCAGCATTTCTAATTGCTAATATTGTGAAACTGGAGTTAATTAATTTTATATGAACCTGTTTATCAGTGGTGAATCCTGGTCTGGAGGTCAGTTCTAAGCAGCATTTTACCATTCACTAGACCTGACCTCCAGATCAGGATTCACCACCGCTGTTTATGAATACTTACCTAATACGAATTGCAAGAATCAGTAATGTTGCTAGAGAAACACAATGCACCATGTTTCAGAATCTTGAATACTACGATGACCATGTGCTAGAAGGTCATCAATATGAGTATCGAGTTACAGCCATTAATGCTGCCGGCCATGGAAAGCCTAGTGACACATCAGTACCTATCACAGCAAAACCCATGAGAGGTATAGTTGATTCTTTTGTTTGACTGAAGTGTGATTAACGTGTAAATGAATATGTATGGGTGATTTTGTAAATTCTTGTACTGAGTAAATTATGTCTTACAGAGAAGCCAAAACTGTATTTGGATGGTCTCATTGGTAAGAAGATCAAAGTGCGTGCAGGAGAACCAATTAATGTCCAGATTCCTTTATCAGGAGCGCCTATCCCTGTTGTTGAATGGACCAAAAATGCCGTTAAACTACCAGAAACCAACAGGATTTCGGTAAGTTTGTGTGAAGCAGGCCCTTCTTATTGTTGTATTATCTGCCTTATAAATACATATTAAGCCTAGTTGTATGTTGGAACTATCAACAAGGACTGCCAAGTGTAGTGTACAATATCTTATTGGAAGGGTTAAAATGAGACTAATTTGAACATCATACATCACTGGCATGAAAATCTGACTGAATTATGTTGTGTGTTGATTTGATCTGAAATAACCCGTATGTAATTTATATATTACTGGCATTCACATGCAGAAGAATCCGCACTAGGATTTTAGGAACGTTTTTATTCTGTTTTTCACAGTTATCCACTTGAAGTGATACATTTTCTGTTGTTCATGGTGGTCTGCTTGCACTGGTAATTGACGTACTGTTAGGGAGAAACGGTAGAACAGATAGATGGCTGTTTGGCAATTATATAACACATGTGAATGTGAACAGTGTCTTTCTTGTGAATATGTACAGGCACAAACAACAAGTGACAACACTAGTTTGCATATTGATTCTTCAACTAGACAAGATTCAGGGAAGTACACCATTACAGCAAAGAATGAGTATGGTAAGGACTCAGCAGATATTGAAGTCATGGTGGTGGATAAGCCTGGTGTACCAAAGGGACCACTGTCATACACCAACACCACACAGGACAGTGTGTCACTTGCTTGGAACCCACCAGCAGATGATGGAGGTGGAGAAATTACAGGTATTTTTAGAAAATTTCCCTTACAGTTTGTTTATGTGCATTATCAAAATAACTTTCTCTAAAGGACATGAATGATTCTAGGTAACAGATGTATGAATGTAGATTTTGAACCAGTGAAAATTTTTGGAGTGTCTGTTGCCAGATATGTGTACTAGCTCTTCATTTTATAACATGCTGTGAGAAGCTGCAGTTTGTCATATTACTGGTATAAATGATAAGGATAGATATATTGTTACAGAACATGTGGGATTGAATTTTTGAAACTCTATACTTTTGTTGCAGAAAGTTCGGTTTAATTTCACATGTTACAACAACTTTCTATTGCAGAGAGCTCACTTGAAAGGTGTATCCACTGCATTAAAATGAAATATAATGGAAATATATGTATCATCTCAAACAAAACAGTGTCGTACATAAGTACTTGTTTGTATGAAACAGGTCCTTTTTAATTCAAAAGTTAGTGGACTGGAGAATGTTGGAGACAAACATGTAAAACACAAAAGCAGCATGTACTGTTTGTCATATTATAAATTGTATTGAAAGACTGACTGATTTGACTGTAAATGTTTTAGTGTCATCCTGAAATTTTAGTGATGGTAAAAGTTAAAACTGTCACATGGACATGATTTGGAGCCCCAGCAGCTTCCAGTTTTATAGGCCCAAATTGTATAATACAATAAAACATTGAAACCCATTATGGTAATTTAAGGTTGGGCGGCTAAATGACATGAATATGTTTGTCTTGTGGGCATATTTGCAGGAATCCGTGGTACAAAACGTATATTTTGTGTGGTTGTCAGTAACATGGGTCATTATATGAAATCAAAAATTGAAATGCAGTTTAGGCCTTCACCTCATGAAATTTGTAGTTGAATCCATAACCCTAAGAAAGTATAAATTCGTGCATTTTTTTGGATCAGTTTTCAAGGTACAATGATTTCAAGATGTGAAAAATTACAAATATTTCATTGACTGAGTAATTTTACTGGCTGTATTTTGAAGTCTGTTAAAAATACAGTGCTGGTTAAGTGTCATTTTTAAATCCATGAAATAAGATTTAAAATTAACTTACACATGAATGTAATTATCACACAATTCACATTCTTTGTAAATAAATAATTTGTGATTTTACGAAATATTTTGTGACGACTAGTTATTTATGAACTTTAAAATGGAATATATGTCTCATACAGTTATGTGTTTATATTTCTTGTCATAATACAGTATAATGTAAACCATTATGTCAGCAGATATATAGAGAGAAGGTAATTGTGAAAAATTAGGCACATGTTTTATCTTTCTGATTGTGGGTATGATATGTTAATATGTCACAGCTATGTTCATATGATCACAAAATAGATTTCAGGTAATGATGAACTAACTTAATGTTATTGCATTTATTTCATCAGGTTATGTCATTGAGATGGCAGAATATGGCTCAGACAATTGGAGAACTGTACCAGGATTCTGCCCCAAAACTGCCTTTACTGTCAAGGGTCTGAATGAAGGAAAACGTTACGTATTCCGCGTTCGGGCCGAGAATATCTATGGCGTATCAGAACCATTGGAGGGTACACCTGTTGTAGCAAAGAGTCCATTTGATCCCCCGATGCTCCAAGCACACCAGAAATAACTGGTTACAGCCCAAATACTTGCAGCTTAAAGTGGAATCCTCCAACATACACAGGAGGAAAACCAATAACAGGTACCATAATAGTTCATTAATTTTCCTAAAGACCAGTTCTTTTTCCACCAAAGTCTCAAAACTTGTCTCCAGGGTTTTGCAGAAGATAATGTGTTTAAGTCACTGATGCCACAGTCCTTGGCAGATTTAGCAGTGTGACTCTTTCTTGTGCTTGCTGAAGTCTGTGGCACATATGGGATGGATTTAAAAATTGCCTAGACACATACTTTATAAATAGGGGTGCATACTTTGAACTCCTGTAGGCAAAACTTAATGAGTTTCTGTACATTTTTTAAGTTACTCATCTGTCCCATTAAATAGTGTCATAATTGGTGGTTCCTCTGCTGCATAAATTGTAGTGGCTCCTACCACCCTCCCTTTATTAGAAAGGTTGGAACAGCATGTAATGGGTAGCCAGAGAAGCAGCTCCAATAATGGTTCTCAAAAAAACAGCTGATGTAGTGTGACGTTGACCCGAGCGGTTTGTCTAACCTCACAGGAGCTGGTTAGGGAGTAGTGTGGGCGGGGGGGTGATCGGCAATCTTCGTTTCGGGTAACCTTCGTGAGGGTGTGACCCCTTTGTTCTCTCTCTTTTTCACACAACATATATCTATGTTACGAGAACAAAGGATGGTAGCTATTTAAATCTCAGATGCACACCACTCCTGTAATTTAGCATAATAAAATAATTGAATTTAGCTAGTACAAAATGTATTATAACAATTACCAAATATATAAAAGTGTAACCTTATAATGGTATAGTGGAAATATTAAAATTTGACCATTAATCTAGAAAACAACACAAAAGAAAAGGAAAATGTCTTTTCAGTCAAAAGGAAAATAACATAGTCAAGACTTAAACCTATACAAATACATTGAATTCAATCTGAGTAAAACAATATCTTGAGCGTAGAATAATTCAAGCTGTGGTCCGTATAATTTCCTTTCTGATTTTGGAAAATGTAAATTAAATACCTAAATCACTTTTGTAATTTTGCTAATCTCAGTAATATCTCATCCACGTAACTAACCGCTTACCTCACTGTGTAAATTAGTCCACTTTTTCCGGTTCCTTTGTTCCCCTAATTTTTCCAAACCAGCGACTCTGTCTGTCCCTCTAAGTGGCTTCCAGACAAGTGCCCCTGCAGGCAGGCAGCTCCCGGGATAGCGTCTCCCTGCTGCAGCACTTGGTCAAAGTTTACATAATTCTTTATTCCTATTGGTTTTGGGCTATCACCAGGCTCTTGCACCATTCCACTAAGCAAAGCATTGTTCTACTAACAGATCGCTGAGAAATAAACACACAAGGACAAGAAATAAAAAACTGGCTGATGGAATTTTCCCTATGCCACCTACTTATTCACTGCAATAGCATCCATTTTAATTTTCCCATTTATTTTAACGGCTCTGTTTTGTGTGTGTGCATGCACTTGCTAGAACATCAGTCACTGGGCTTTTTTTTATAGACATTGTAACTAGAACGTGCTCATGCATATTACACAGTACTGAATTATGCAAAGACATGATTCTTAATGCTAATTGTGTTCGGACAGGTTACTACGTGGAGAAGCGTGAACGTGGAGGTGAATGGATTAAAGTTAATAATTATCCAACACCAAACACAAGCTTCACTGTACAAGATCTGCGAGAAGGTTCCCGTTATGAATTCCGTGTGATTGCGGTCAATGAGGCTGGGCCTGGAAAGCCTAGCAAACCTACTGAGCCAATGACTGCAGAGGCACAACGTTGTAAGTTCTTAAAGCTTTAGACACTTCCATAATAGGGTTATTCAAGGTCCATATAAATATATACCTGACTGGTTTCAGGTGTTAGTAATTGACAAAAAATATTCATGTGTCATTGGATTGTTTACACATGACTTTGTCTGCCCTCTCTTTTCATATATTTTCAGAGTCATTTTCATACCGTGCTTTTCTTTGGAGATTAACCATTGCCAAATCTGTGCTGTACTTTGACACTGAGGAAGGAGAAATTTAGTTTGTCTGAAGGACTGATATTTTTTACAGTTTCTGCATGGTTTGATACATGAGAATCAACAGTGCATGTTTGGCAGCTGATGCTTTTTCCTGCACATCCATGTGCAGCGTATGCTCTGGTACTGTTATTTTATTAACCTCTCTTGCCCCTGCTGTCACCATTGTCATATAATTGTCACACCTTTATATTCTTTTATTTAATCTCAATGTTTCGAGGGTTATTGAATAAGAAGATTCAGTTGTAAAATATGTTTATGTGATTTGGTTCCGGTAAATTCCCACATATTGTGATCAGTAATGAGAGAGTGACGTTTACTTTCCAGTGAAACCTGATGCACCTGAACCTCCTCAACCTGATCGCATTACAAGAGACAGTGTGACCCTATCATGGAGGCCTCCCCGCAATGATGGAGGATCCAAAATCAAGGGCTATATTATTCAGAAGAAAGGGAAGGGAGATGATGATTGGTCTGATGTCAATGGGACTCCCGTCCCAGTCAATGTTTTTAAAGTAAGTTATATCTGTTATTTGTTAAATGTAACAGAATTCAAGATAATACTTACTGATCTCTCGAGTGTGCAGTTCTTGGATAATTACTGATATTTTAAAAATATGTGTACCAGTATTTTACAAAGAAAAATTCAAGAGAACTAAAGCACATTATCGGCAGTGAAACAAGATAAATATATCAATGGTTAACAATTAAAATCACATATATGTGTACTTTAGGACATGAGCTTCACTGTGTACTGATTTATGACATCTCTAAGAAAAACTATCTGACACATATATTACTGTCACAGTGAAATGGTCTTCTTTGAACGTTATACCTTCAGAATGAATCAAATAAGAAGAATAATCGAACGTTTGTAATATTTAAGTGTCATTACTCGAAAGTTAAGGTTCACAGCTTACTCCTTATGGCTGTTATTTACATGTACATCCAGTTAGTTGAAACATGTAACTTCAAATGCCTTGTACTGACAGGTGCCTAATTTGAAGGAAGGTGATGAATACCAGTTCAGAGTGATAGCTGTGAATGATGTAGGACCATCAGATCCCAGTAGACCAAGTAACAACATTTTGATTGAGGAACAGCCTAATAAGCCATGCATGGACCTTGGAGGTGTGCGTGACATCACAGTGCGTGCTGGAGAAGATTTCTCTATCCATGTTCCATATGTTGCATTCCCAAAACCTACTCTTACATGGTTCAACAATGACACTCTGCTTGATGAGTCAGACACCAGAGTACATCAGCAAGTAAGTTCTGTATTTCTCTGAAGATGGTGTAAAGATGATCCATAATACTGTTTTATAAAATGTTTATAGTGTTTTGTGTTGTAAAAATTCTGTATATTTTGTGTATTTATGACTTGTTCCACATCCCGTTGTCTTTGTGACACAGTTATGGATTAATGGAATGTATGTATGTGTGTTGTATGTTTCAAATGACATTCTCTCTTAGGTGGTACATCAAAAAAAGTTTGGTGTTTTCCCAGTGATTACCAAAACTTTAAATATCTGACTTGTGTACATTTGATATACTGTTATTCAGTTGTCACACATCTAAGGCAAACAGTAGAACAAACATAAAATTCTCCATTTTGCTATGCAACACTTGATAGCTTGATAGCACAGCTCAGTAGAACTCACAGATCGAACTCAGATAATTATGGCTCTGGTTTTGCTTTTAGCAGAAAAGTAAAACCAAAACCTTTAGTTGACTATTTTGGCTGCCAGATGGACTGCTGTCAGTGCAAAAACAAAATATCTTGCCTGAATCAAAAAGAGTACAGGACTGAGCTCAACTTGACTGTATCACAGAGGATGTTTTCTGAACTAGTAGTAGATATTTTATGCTTATTTCGATATCACTCACCCACCTTCCCTCATCCCTGCTAGAGATGCTAGACCCGTCAGATTTGGCCACAGATACCAAACCATGACAGTACCTTTGTGTGATAAATATAATCAAAACTATATGAAGATGGTGCATGTGATATCTTGGAGACGAACAGGAGATTAACAGTGGTATTGCTGTTTGTTATGTACTGTAGAGAAAATAATTCATTCAGATTTCTCTTTGAGTTCACTATGTCTTCTTGTTGCAGTTGGCTGATGACTATGCCAGTATTGTAGTGAAAAATTCAAAGAGGTCTGACACAGGTCAGTATCGCCTGCAGTTGAAAAATCAATCTGGCTTTGACACAGCCACTATTAATGTAAGGGTGTTGGATCGTCCAAGTCCACCTGAGAATTTGAGGGCTGATGAATTCGCTGGTGATGCACTCACACTCTTCTGGAATCCCCCAAAAGACAATGGAGGGGCTGACATTACAAACTATGTTGTGGAGAAGAGAGAAGTACGAACCACAGCATGGCAGAAGGTATGACCATGTTGATTGACATTGCATCTGCTATCTAGTAAGTGACATGCATTCCTGAGTAGCTAAACATCATGGCCAGAAGTCCAGCAGCCAGTGAAGTGTGTCGAGGGGTTAAGGAAACAGTGTAAAGTTAAGTAGCAAGTTATTAATTTTCACACTGTTGACACCGTGCATCTTCGTCATATTAAATTAAGTTATAGACCAACTGATGCACACTAAAACCACTTTTTATGTAGCTTTATTATTAAAATTGTTAAAATTATACCCCAACACGTGTTTCGATCCTAGGATCATCGTCAGGGGGTTTTTTTGTTGAAAGCTACAGTCACTTCATATACATGATTTTAAATATTTCTAACGGCACTTTAAAACTTATATATTATAAGTTAAAATCTTGTAAAAAGACTCGTTAAAAGTTGTAAAATTGTAGAAGTACTGTAGATAGTAGATTGCGGAAGTGCTGGCTTGTGGGATCGTGGTATTAAAGGCATGTGATATGTTTTTGTGGGGAGCGAAGTGTACTGCCTGTTCTACGGTGAAGAGTACTATAAGAGTACTATAATAGTACTCTTCACCGTAGAACAGGCAGTACACTTCGCTCCCCACAAAAACATATCACATGCCTTTAATACCACGATCCCACAAGCCAGCACTTCCGCAATCTACTATCTACAGTACTTCTACAATTTTACAACTTTTAACGAGTCTTTTTACAAGATTTTAACTTATAATATATAAGTTTTAAAGTGCCGTTAGAATATTTAAAATCATGTATATGAAGTGACTGTAGCTTTCAACAAAAAAACCACCTGACGATGATCCTAGGATCGAAACACGTGTTGGGGTATAATTTTAACAATTTTAATAATAAAGCTACATAAAAAGTGGTTTTAGTGTGCATCAGTTGGTCTATAACTTAATTTAGCAAGTTATTGTATGAATATTTAGTTTAACAGAAATGTGTTCTTGTATTCTACCTGGACAGATGGAATTGGGAGGTGTAATGCAAAAGATTCTCAGTAAAAGCATGATGGAATAGACTAACCTGATGTTAACAGTTACATTCAAGAAAAATGTACTTGAGGCTCAACAAATAAATATTTGATTTGATTTGAGAGAATAGGAAAATAATAATTTAATGTAATTCAGACTCTCATTTCATCTTAGAAACAAAATTAATGTAACCAAAGTAAATGCACTTTTCTTTCAGAGTGAGTGATTTTACAAGATATTTCAAGCCTGTGTAATGAATTCTTATATCAATCTAACATGATATTTTTGAAATGAAATGTGGTACTGCATTACATGTAACATAATCACAAACTAACATTTTTCATGCAAACACGTTCTAGCAGAAACATGTGCTCAGAAAACTTCAGCTGACAGGCTACTGATTCGCAGAAAATATTCAAGTTTGGAGTAATTAAAAAGGCTTCATTAATGGGTATCACCATTTCCAGTAATGCTGCAGGTAAAGTTGTAAGACAGTCTATGACAAAGAACACATGCCAGGACATTTCACAGTGTTACGAAATGCTGTAGCTAGATTGTTCTGAAGGTGGTATTACGTTGCAACTTCCTTGCACACTATCAGTGGTAGTCACTTTAAGAATAACAGTAACTGATAATGTCATTTAACCCATGCTGGAGAACAAAATTTGGAAAGATTCAACTCCATGTGCATTTAAGTAACCAGAAAAATAGATGCGAAAGAAGTATATTGATATGCATTTGATTTATATGCCTGTCTTATGGAACTTTATTAATTCTTAAGTCTATTTTGTTATGAATCCCTCCTAAATTGAGTGTGTAGATTTGGTGTAATCTCCTCCTCCACAAATTCCAGCAGCAAAATGACAGACTGCTTAAGATTATAGAACATTAAATATTATACCCTAGGTAAGCAGCTATGTGACGACACCATTCTGCCGTATCCGCAACTTGGTGATTGGTCGAGAATATGAATTCCGGGTCATGGCTGAAAATCAGTATGGCACATCTGATCCTGCTGTTATTGCGGATCCTGTGAAGGCAAGGCATCCATTCGGTATGTAACCATGGTATAAAATTATTGCTAACTTATTGCTTTCTGACCTGTATTTTGTTACTTCAGAAACAAAGTCATGCAGTACTGTACCTTCTGTCTGGCTCTTTTTAAACTGGCGAATTGGCAGCAGTGGTCGAGTATCTTGCTTGCTGACCACTTTGGAATGTGTGGAACCCTGCTTAATTGAAGCCTACTTTTTATGGTACACTTGTTTCTCTGTGATTATTGTGGTAATTTGCCTCTACTTTCTATCAAAGACATATGGATGGCCAGTAAAAAGTCAAGGGGGCTAGTGGGAGGGCTGAAAGGAAGCATTTTTCACTAAATGTAAAGAAATAATTGTGCATGTAAGACAGGGCCTGCTTTGAAAGTATAATTGTGGACAGTGGTTTGGCAAGTAATGAAAATAAATTCATGCTCTGCTTTTCATTCTTTGTCATGTATTTTAAGTCCATGCTAGGCCTGGAACCGGAAATCCAGCTCATTTGAGACCCAAGCTGTCAAGATCAGAAGCCTGGTATGCATGTAATATAAACTACAAGATTAAGTTCTGAAATGGAAGAAACATTTGTTATTTGTAAGAAACGAGGTATCATAATCGAAATAAAATTGTAGAGATATTTTACTGTTAGAAATATTTTACATTACTTGCCAGATAAAACTGATCACAAATTGATGATGTGAGTTGATGTTTTCTTAGTTCCTGTAGATTCACCACGCTGTCATGGTACCTTCATATAGGCCATAACTGCTTTCTGCCACATCCTCTCTGATACATCATTCAGAATTATCCAATGTTATATAATATTTACACTTGAAAAAACATTGGTAAATAGACAAGGAGACAAATGAACTGTGTCATTAATTTCATGTACATGTGAATTATTTTGGGCTGTCAGTTCAAGGCTAATTTGTAATGTGTAATTTCTCAGATCCACCTGGTCCTCCTGGTGCACCACGTGGCATTGACACAACAGAGGACTCGATCACTATCTCTTGGACAAAGCCACGCCATGATGGTGGCTCCCCTATCGTGGGTTATGTTATTGAGAAGAAGTTGATTGGTGAAGATAAGTGGACAAAAGCAACACATGCACATATAACTGAGCTCACATACAAGTAAGGAAAACAAAGGGTTATTTGGATTTATTGAAGTCAGTACTACAGACCCATCATTTAGAGTGTATGTTAATGAGTTCTATTAGTTCCTTAAGAGTTGAATTACATTTTCAGAGTTCCTAACTTGATCGAAAACCATGAATATGAGTTTCGAGTAGCAGCTGTTAATGCTGCTGGTCAAGGGCCATGGAGTTCATCTTCAGATGCAATTGTCTGCAGACCTCCTCCATGTAAGTTTAAATACTAAAATACAGGCACTTTTCTACTTACAAACATTTGACTTATGAACTTCCAGAGATACAAACAAACCTGTCCATATGTCCAGTTACACGCTGATGCTGTTTCAGCATGTAATTCGATCCCATCTCCAAACACTGGGGACTGATTACCCATTGAGGCAGTGTCATATTCCAGAAGAATGGAATCCTTAGCTACACTGATGCACAGGATCTTTCATCAGCAGTTAATTATTCAGGCAGTAGAGAAATTTGTTGTTCAAAACCTACCAAAGTATCCCATTCTAAACCACTTCATAACAATCCAAATTTTTCACTTGGACAGCGTAAGGTCTTATGTTTATGCCAGTTGCATTTATTTTCTTCTATGAATATGTTAAATACTGTATTTGTATGACCTTAATGTAATTTTGACAGCCCTGGGCACTGAAGGTGTGTTGTCTAGCCAAGATCTTGCGTATTGTGACAGCTGTTCAATTTAATTTTTTTCAGGCGCACCCAAGATAACTAGTGATTTAAGTATCCGTGATATGACTGTGATAGCTGGAGAGGAGTTTACTATTACTGTTCCATTTATTGGCAATCCTAAGCCTAAACCAACATGGACAATTAATGGCGAAGAAGTTATTCCAGGAGACAGAATTAAATTTGAAACCACAACAACATCAACAGTCTTCATCAACAAGTGTGCGAAGAGGTCTGATCTTGGAAATTACACAATACAGTTGGTCAATGCAGAAGGTTCAGACACGGCATCATGTAAAGTGCTTGTTGTTGGTAAGAATTACATCATATATATTAATATGGTAAGGATTGTTGTGACATCATTGTATAGTGAACTACCAAATGGATCTTTTCAAGATAGACATTTTAGATAGCTTATTATTTGGCATTGATGGAAATCTCCTTTGGTTGTATTAATTCCTTCTCAAATTATTGTTTTTTAACAAAAAAGCTAAGGTTAAAAATTGACAGTCCTGCCTTAAGTGGAGGCCAAGGGAAGTTAACATATTTCATGTACTTCTCTTAGCCTGCCCTTGAGGCAGGACTGTTGATTTCAACATTTTGTTTCTTTTTTAAATGTGGTAGGAAGCTATTGTTTCTTATTTACACGTTGCTTCTGATTCGTTGATCTCTGAAAGAAATCATCCGGCATCAAGCATTAGTAAGTACAGTTTTTAATGTTTATTGAGATTAAGATTCTGTAATTTTTGTTGATTAAATATTAGACTGTTTCTGCGTGACAATTACCGTATATTCTCGAATCTAATGCGCATCCGAATCTAATACGCACCCAGTTTTTGGCGACTTCTTAAACGAAAAAAAGTTAGTTCGCGATTCTAATCCGCACCTTTCCTTCAACCACCCTTGCCCACGGGGCGACTGATTGAATAATATTGGATGTTACCAATGCGTTAAAATCCGACGCTATGCCTGTGGCCGATGAGTCATACCGATAGAGGCGGGGCCTTTCTCAACAGACGTGCGCAATCTCGTCTGAAGCCAGCTGAGCTTTAGTTGTTGAAACGTGGGAGGTGCTTGTTCCAATTTGTCGTGTACCGTAGTTATGGAAGAGGGACACCTGAAATCTAAACGACTCTCATATACGGCGAAGTTCAAACGTGAAGTTATTCGGTGCGCAGAGAAGAATGGAAACCGCAAAGCCGCTGCAATTTTTGGAGTTAATGAAAGCAACGTTCGACTATGGCGGAAACACAAGGCAGCGATCAGCGGGTGTGACGCAGCTCCTTCAGAAGTGGCGCGGTGGGTGTCGGCTGCATGGAAAGCCATCCCGGAGAGCATTATCGTCAGATCTTTCAAGAAGTGTTGCATAAGCAATGCTTTGGACGGAACCGAAGATGACATTGTATGGGAGGACGATGTTGAAGATAAAGATGATAGTGACTGGGTGGAGAGCACGGATAACGATTCAGTTATGAGTGATGACGGCGAGTCTGATGAATAATAAATTATAATAATAAATAATAAAATAATAGATTATTGTATTGTATTGTTCTTATGGCACGTACAGCAGCTCAATCATTTTTCCAAAATCCAGCTCTAGACCGCGAATCTAATCCGCACGCGAATCTAATACGCATCTGATTTTTTAGCCCTCTAAAACTGTAAAAAGGGTGCGCATTAGATTCGAGAATATATGGTATTCGCATGGATATGTATTTATATATTATGTATTAAAACTTCATAGGAAATTTACCAAGGATATATACATTTGTAAGGAGCTATGAAGTGTGTGTAACCCATTTTGAGTATGGATACATTCAGGATATGTTCTTGAGTATAATTAATGCCCTCATTTGCAGATAAACCTCTGCCGCCACAGGGACCATTAGAAGTTTCTGACATCACTCCAGAAACTTGCTCGCTTAGTTGGCGACCGCCTCTGGATGATGGTGGCTCTCCAGTTACTAATTATGTGGTTGAGAAATTGGATCCCTTCACTGGAGTAAGTGTAATTTCACATAACTTGTTTTCATCACAGTTGACCTAATAGGAAATGTGGAAACTGAAAGTATGGTTGTGCATAGCAGAAGGCCTGTTCACTGGCACAGACACAAAATAGCCTCCCTGTATTCATAATACCTGTAGCATTAAGTCCACTCATATACCTACATAGTCCGTAACAGGAGTAAAGTAAATGTAAATGGCTAGTGTATGAGTACAGAAAGAAATTTAAAATTTTACGGTAATTTAAAGTTTTAGAAGATGTTGCCACTATTTCTGATAGAGAATTGTTAAAATGTCTCTTGTCTTCATTCTACCAGTTTCATTGTGAATATTTTTAACAGCTGTGGGTGAAAGTGAGCAGTTTTGTAAGGAGTTGCCATTATGATGTGATCGGGTTGGAACCCAACAAGAAATACAGCTTCAGGGTACGTGCGGAGAATCAGTATGGTGTGAGTGATCCACTGGAGACTGATCAACCAGTGACTGCAAAATTTGCATTCACGGTGCCAGATCCTCCTGGACAACCCCGTATCAGTGACTGGGACACTAGCAATATCACACTCACATGGGACAGGCCAAGAAGTGATGGAGGTTCTAGAATCCAAGGCTACAAAATTGAGTACAGGTAAAAATTTAGAAAAGGTGCTTTGAATTATTGGTTTTAAACTTTGCAGCTAGTGGCGTGAAAAATGTTTTATCAATTTTATATTCATATTGAGGTAATATTCAGTATTAAGGCTTAAAGATGATCAAATTGTATGCTTCATCTTGCTTTTGGAAAAGTCATTCCTTCAGTAATTAGTAACTACTTGTGTATACAGGATGTATTTCTCCTGTCTAGTTTGTACTTTCTTGCATACCGGTTTTTTTTTGTAAAGGGAGAATTTTAAAACGTCTAACATTTCTTTAAGTGGTAAACGTTAATGTGGCACCCAAACTTTTCTTAATTGCTAGGATAAATACAAGGCAATTTCAGTAATTTCAGGAATAATAATTTGTTACATTTTGTTACATGATGTTTCATAAATGTCTTGGACCATTTTTGTTTACTCAATGTATTCATTAAAGTATTGAGGCTACGTTTCACATTTTAAATTGATTGACATGATTATTTTTAACAGGGATGTTGCAGAATCCCAGTGGCATGTGGCTAACGATTATCTCGTTAAGGACACAACCCACATTGTGCATAGCCTTCTATCTGGACGTGAGTATGAGTTTAGGGTAAGAGCGAAGAATGCAGCTGGCTGGAGCAAACCATCACCACCATCCTCTAAGTTCAAACTGAAGGGCAAGTTTACTGTTCCATCACCACCAGGAACGCCAACAGTTGTCAAGGTTGGAAAGAGTTATGTTGATCTCAAGTGGGAGCCACCTGCATCAGATGGTGGAAGTCGTATAACTGGATACATTATTGAGAAGCGTGAAGTTGGTGTGGCATCATGGATAAAATGCAATGAATATAATGTTCTGGACTGTAGTTACACAGTACTTAATCTTGTGGAACAGGCAAACTATGAGTTCCGAATCTTTGCGGTGAATGCAGCTGGCAAGAGTGAACCTAGCTCTTGTACAACACCCATCAAGATATGTGAAGTGGAGGGAGGTGAGAAACCAGAATTTGTTCGCACACTTGCCGGTCAGTGTGTTCCACTTGGACTGCCACTTGTCTTGGAATGTGAAGCTACAGGCAACCCTGCACCTACAGCTCGGTGGCTGAAGAATGGCAGAGAGATTACTATGGGTGGCAGATTCTACACAGAGCAGAAGGGTGGTGTATTCAAGCTGAATATCTCAGAAGTGGGGGGAGCAGACGATGGTGACTACACCTGTGAGGCTAGTAATGCTTTGGGCTTTGTGACTACAACTGCACGTATAAAAATTGGTGGTATGTACCAGTCTGTTAGTATTTGTTACCTATACCAATTACTGTGATTTTATTATTATATTTTGATTCGTAGGATCATGATGAGAATGATATTTGAGGTTTTCATGAAAATGAACTGTTGTTATAATTATCAGAGAATTTGGGCTGAACTCAGGATAGTGCCTTCCATTTAAGTAATCAAATTCTGCTGCGTGTATGTCACTTGTAATGTTGCATTTTGTTGATTTTTTGTCAGCAATTTTGTATTTCATTACATACATAAATATGAAGAACATGAAATTTGAGTACAGGAAGTTCATAACATTCAAAATCGTTATTTTCATTGACCTACTGAAAACCTTTATAGTATGTTACATTTATGTCATCATTTCTTTGTTCAGTTCAGATGGAATATTTATTTTTCTGAGAATTACATAATAGCACTTACATGATTGGTATTTTAAATAAGTTTATTATTTGCCTATTTTCTGCCATTATTTCATAGCAATATTTATTTAAATATTACAGTTGTTAGTTTGTTATATTATTGTTTGATTACAGCCCCACCAAGGATTGATCGAATGCCAGCAGACTTGTATTTGCCAGAGGGAGATAACACAAAGATTAAAATTTATTATTCTGGGGATCAGCCTATGGAAGTAACTCTGAGTAAGGATGGCAAGAAAATTGAAGAAAATACTCACATTAAATATACAGTATTTGATGAATATCTCATCATATTCATTAAGGATATTACAAAGAATGATGCAGGGACGTATACATTATCTGTCAAGAATGACAGTGGTAGTGTTTCAGCATCCTTCACAGTATACATTACTGGTGAGTTGACACATATGTTTTACAGTATTATTTAACCACAGTACATGTAAGCAATAAAATACAGCTTTTGAAACATAATGTCAATTTAACCCCTTCAGTGGTGACTTCAAATATTCTATTTCTGTTTCTTCGTATACAAGGTGCATTGTTATTACACCCAGAAAGTCAATGAAAATGATTCTTGGTGGTGCAGCTGCTGTCACTCAGCCTGAAGAAATATCAGGACATGGCAGAAATGCTGTGCACTGAATCTGAGTTTTCTGGGATAGACTGGGTAGAAACAGAGAAAGAGTCATGCTTTTGGAGGGGGGGGGGCAGGTCTTAACCTTTCATTTTGCATTAAGTGTGTAGTTTTTAATGAACCTTCTGGTGGATGGGACAGTATTGAACTGGAGTCTCCTGAATGGAAGGCATCCAGGAGTGACTGGTATTCTCCAGAAGGGTCGTAAGTTTTGGAAAATTGAAATGGGCTGTTAACTCATTTCAACCATATAAATCCCCAGGTATGGATGGAATTATGCCCATCATGCTACAGCAGGGTTTTGAACTGCTAGGGGGAAAATTATTAAAATTACTAAGAGCTAGTTTGGCCTTAGGATACATCCCGATGAGCTGGAGGCATACCAGGGTGGTGTTTATTCCAAAACCTGGGAAATCTTTGACCCAGGCTAAGTCCCTGAGACCTATCAGCCTCATGTCTTTCGTACTCAAAATACTTGAGAAAGTAATCTATGTACACATCAGGGATGGTGTTTTGGTTGAAAAACCACTTCACCAATACCAGTATGCCTATAGGGCAGGTGTGTCCACAGAAACCGTACTTCTCCAGGTGGTAAGCAGACTGGAAAGATCTTTGACAAATAAGGAGGTTGCGCTGGGTGCCTTCTTGGACATTGAGGGGGCATTCGACAATACCTCCTTTAATGCAATTACTACAGCTGCCAGAGAACGTGTACTTGAGGAAACATGTTGTAGATGGATCAGGTCCATGCTTGAAGGCAGACTGGTACATACTTCCCTCATGGGCAGCAATCTTACTGCCCAAGTTGTAGGGGGGTGTCCACAGGGGGGAGTTTTGTCTCCCCTTTTGTGGAATCTAGTAGTAGATAGGCTTCTGGTAATAACCAATGACCTAGGATTCAGAACCTTCGGATATGCTGACGACATTGTCATCATAGTGCAAGGTAAATTTGAACACACTGTCAGGGAACTTATGCAAAGTGCCCTGGATGCAGTGGTAAATTGGGTTGTCAAAGAGGGCATGAATATAAACCCTCATAAAGCAACCATAGTTCCCTTTACCAATAGAAGGATAGTGAGGGTTTCAAGACCGATCACACTTCTAGGTAAAGAACTTGTGATGTTGGGGGAGGTTAAGTATTTGGGAGTGATTCTAGATTCCAAACTTAACTGGAACCATCATCTACAGAAAATAATTAGGAAATCAATGACCACCTTTACGGTGGTCAGACGAATGTATGGTAAGAGATGGGGACTTAGACCTAGTATGTTGCACTGGCTCTACACTTGGGTAATCAGACCATCTATTCTCTATGCTGTTTTGGTTTGGTGGCCCAAGGTTAAGCAAAAGAGTACCAAAAACCAATTAGGCAGGATTCAAAGAATGGCCTGCCTAGCTATTGCAGGGGCTATGAAATCGACCCCTACTGCAGCAATGGAGGTGCTTCTGAATCTGACTCCGCTAGATCTATTGATTATGGCGGAGGCGAGGATGGCACTCTATAGACTGAATATAATTGAGCAACCAAATGTTCCCAAAATGGAAGCAGGGTTGCTGAATATCTGGAGGAAGGTGGGTGACCCTTTATTTTATATGCGGTCAGACCACATAACACCAGTATACTACTACACCAAAAACTACATGGTTATTATTGACCAGGAGTTTTGGAGGAATAAAAATCCAAGGCTTCCCAGAGACGCCCTAATCTGGTTTACAGACGGATCAAGGGATGGCTCAGGGACAGGATCTGGGATTCAAGGCATAAGACCAAGAGAAAGGCTTCAGTTTCTCTCTGGGTAAATTTGCCACAGTTTTTCAAACCGAAATACATGCCATTCTTCAATGTGCATGTGAGAATATAAGAAGGGCTTATCGTAATAAGCAGATCCTTATTTTCTCTGACAGCCAGGTGGCACTTAAGGCACTCAACAGCCCAAAAGTAACGTCGAGACTAGTTGTCGAATGCATGGATGCTCTCTCTGAGCTGGCAGAACGCAATGAGGTAACCCTCATGTGGGAGCCTGGGCATAGTGGCATCCTTGGTAATGAAAAAGCAGATGAACTTGCAAGGCAAGGTGCAGCTAAACCATTACTTGGCCCAGAGCCGGCTCTTGGAATACCAAAGTGTTCAGCAAGAGAAGCAATCAAGAACTGGACTGAGTGTCAACATTTAACTACCTGGAACAGTATACCAGGTCACAAACATGGTAAACTCTTTATCAATGGACCATGCAAGAAGAAAGCTGATGGCCTGATTAAATTGAGCAGGAATCAACTTAGATCAGTAGTAGCATTCCTCACAGGACATGCACCTGTGAGGAAGCACTTGAACACAATGGGCCTCTTCGAAGGAGATCCGACCTGCAAATTTTGTGGGTCGGAGACTGAAACTGTGCACCATATTGTTTGTGGTTGCGAGGCACTGGCTCGACAACGTTATAAGCTCTTTGGGAAGATGTTTGCTGAACCAAGAGATATAAGCTTGGCTCCACTAAAAGACCTGTGTCTCTTTATTAGTAGCACAGGGCTAATGAACCAATGCTGAAAGAAAGACTAAGGGTGAGCACAATAAGCCTAAAGGCTGCGGTGCATCCGGAGCAAATGCCGACGGGCCCATAGAAAGAAGAAGAAGAAGAAGAGAAGAAGTGTGTAGTTTTCCAACAGTGAAATAAATAAGTAAATAATTTACAATTGAAACATACAGCAGTCAATTTTTTACCTGTAAATAAATTAACACTTCTTTAATTAATACATTATACATTATGCAGTTTATCAAACCTGAATTAAAGTATTTTGTGTGAGTGACAATTTTGATTTTGTTCATTTATAGAAGAATGAATATATTGCTTACCATATGACTTCTACAAATACAGGTCTTCCTGGTCCTCCTGTTGGTCCACTTGATGTGTCAGACATAACGAAGCACACATGCACACTGAATTGGAAACCACCCCATTATGATGGTGGTCTGCGTATTACTCACTATGTGGTGGAAAGGCGGGACATTAGCCTCACCCATTGGATCATAGTGTCCAGTCTCTGCAAGGAGACTACATTCACTGTACAGGGGCTTACAGAAGGACAGGAGTATCTGTTCCGGGTTATGGCTGTTAATGAAAATGGCATGGGACTACCACTTGAAGGAACAAATCCCATCAAGGCGAAAGCACCATTTGGTAAGTGTGAAACTGTAACAGTTGTTTTTAATACAATGTAAGTACTGTATGATGTACTCAAATTCAGTGTCTCTGCGCTCAGGCTTTGTTCTGGTTTCTGATATTAATGGTGTAGTCCAGTATTTCCAAACCTTTCTTTGCCGTGGATCCCTCTTGATTCTAATAAAACTTGACATATTCCCACACCGGTAAGAAGCATGTATTAAATATCAAATTTGGTGGAATACTTTCATGTCAATCTAATATCAAAGAAAAGCCTAACCGAAAGCACTGAATAATAGTGTAATCACAATGAATTTGTTGATGAAAATGAAGTTTATTGTGTCTTGTTTTGTGAACCATAATTCCACTGATTTCTTCCAGTTCTGTTTTGAACCATTAATCTGTAGGTGATTTCATTAATGAAGTTTAATTGTGGCAGTACCATTTCAAAGTATCACACAATGAATCCAACTTTTCATTTCTGTTAAGAAGGGAATAATACTTAATGAATTCTCTAACATTGGAAGTTGTCATGAGAGTAGAGATCTAGATATCCCCTGGAAATTCTTCACAGAGTTTTGGGCTCCACAGCACACAGTTTTAGAACCACTGGTCTAGTTTACTATGAATTTAGTGTCTGCTATTAAAGTATCATCATCATCATCTAATCACACAATATTCAGTCCAACAAAATTCACTATATTGTTTTCAGATATTCTATATTACAATGTCTTGTTAATCAATCCTACAAGTTCTGATCCCTCATGGGATCATCATCAGGGATTCATATCAAAGTAACATTTCACAAAACTGAAGTAACAATACTTACACATATTAAAAAGATATAAAAAGTCAATCAGTTACGATGTAGGTGATTTTGTAATGGATCCCTGGTATACTGTAAATTAATGTTAAAAACATTAATTTACAGTACACCAGGGATTCATTACACAGCAATGTATGAACAATATAAAATATCATCATCATCATCCACAAAGTGACTACATGTAGAGAAGATTATGTCCATCACAGTCTGAGTGTTCTGTCTCCAAAACTAACTCCATGGAACAGTGTACCTCCTGTGAAATAAGTCTTCAGCTACTCAAGAAAGTTTATGGGTTTTGTGGAACCCAAGGTGTCATTACCATATTCAGAGGAGCTAACCACTATACCCTGTCCTTACCAGATGAATCCAGTTCGCATCCTCGAAACTTATTTTATTCACTGAGCAAGCTGACTGACCTGGTTAATGCTTCTGGTTTGTATTCGGTTGGTGCTCAGTTCGATTCCAAGCTGAGACACCAACTATCCTGATAGAGTTTTTTTTTTTCCTTTCTTTCCCCCCCCCCCCTTCTTCTTCTTCTTCTTCTTCTTCTTCTTCTTCTTCTTCGATCACCAGGCAGATGCTGGGGTAGTATAGTAAATTAGGTCATAACCCTTTCCACATCTACTGCAGTTCATTATTCACTCTTATGCTACCATTTTGTGCTAAATCATCTGAGTTAGTGATAATGTCATCAAATTAACTATATACGAGTATATATAGAAAGATTTAAGTTTTATTTAGTATATTAAACCCATGTGTATGTAAATCTCCCAATTATGTCTTCCCTTCAGACTTTCGGAGTAAAATTCTGTATGCATTTTGCACCTCTTCCATGCATTATCACCTTCAGAATATTTATTGAAGCTCCTCGAGCACTTCTCTACCATCTCCTGTTACTGCCTGTCTCCTATGTCAAAGTATTATCTGCAGCACCCTGTTCTGTGATCTTCCCTTAGGATAAGAGATCATGTTTCACAGCCATTTAAAATAGCTGGTAAAACTTTCGTCCTTACATACACAGTAGATAAGAAGATGAAAAATTCTAAACAGAATGATAGCAAATCTATCCCAAATTTCGTTTTCAGAGCAACGTATCTGGTTTTAACAGAATTTGGTATTGAGAGTCAACACTAGAAGTTGTCAGGAAAGTTTGGCTGTGATATGTCAGTCTAGTATAACACTACTTGACAGTTGAAGTTTGATTAGATTTCTGAAAAAATCTTGGTTTATGTTATAAAACACAGACGTCACTGAAAACTACAAATTTTATTTGAAATATTTTGCAGTGTGGTGATAGTAGAATATTTGTAGTGTGATTAGCTTTACAAGAATAATGATATCTCTGGTAGATGAACATTAGGGCCAATTTAGTATACAAAATCACAGAAAGTACTAACATATTATGCCATTCTACTCTTATTGTCTTTATTACTAAATACTACTACAAGTGCTAACTTTCTTGTTATTGCTCTTGTTGTTTTTGTTGTTGACATTTTTCTTATTCTTATTTTGATTTTTTTAGATCCACCATCAGCTCCTGGCATACCAAATGTCACAGAAGTTGGTGAAGACTTTGTCAACCTCTCATGGGATAAGCCAGAGTCAGATGGTGGATCCAGGGTTCAAGGCTACTGGATAGACAAACGTGAAGTTGGCAGTGAAGCTTGGCAGAGGGTGAACCTCTCTATATGTTTTGCCACTCAGATCAACATTTCAAACCTCATAGAGGGTCGTCAATATGAATTTCGAGTGTTTGCTCAGAACGAAGCGGGTTTGAGTCCACCTTCTTCAGCTTCCACATCAGTCAAGATAAAGGATCCTCTGAGTATGTACTTTGTATTATAAATTAGTTAATGTACCTGGTAATGGGATGATTAAAACGTTTATGTAATCTAAGAGTCCTCTTTGGAAGGTACATGTTTGAAATGCTGCTTGGATTTGCTATACAGATTTCTTTAGATTTTATGTATTTTTGCCAGGAGAATTACAGTGTAGTGCTTTAAGAAAAAGGACAAAACTGCATCTTCAGTTATATGAACTCACAGTTGTTAACATCCATCCACAGTTTTATGCTATAAAACTAATAATTTTTACATGCTTGTAATTGGCATATGAATTATCTGTATGCTTATGTAATGGAGTAATATTTCTGTTAGATATAACTTGACATGTTTCTAATTGCAGCTGCTACGCCTCCAGAAATTGTGAAACCGTTAAGAAATGCCAATTGCATACAGAATCACAATGCAGAATTTCAGTGTACAATTACTGGTAATCCAAGACCAACAATTTCTTGGCAAGTATTTGTGCAGTATGAAGAAGTAGTACACCATTTCCTTGCCTCAGAAACATTCGTGTAACAGTTTTTTTGTGATAAGGTAGAAGTAATATCTGAATTCCAATACGCATAATGAAGTTTCACTCCAAGAAGAGTAAACCAAGTTGAACCTTAACATAGCCATCAACTTCTGTCAGTCAGCGAATTATTGCTCCTTGATGTCAGATCACATCACTTTATTCCTTTTTCATATTTCTTCCCCAAGTTATTGTTAGGTTAGGTTATCATATGCATGATATATATTTGTCACCCATGACTGTTATGGATGTGTATGCCTAACATCAGGTCACTTTAACTTTTGATTTTTGCCTTTAAATTCATGGGGCATTTATTTCCCTTATCAAATTTTTGGTTAACAAATTATTTTCAAAGAATGCTTCCATTTAATTTAGTGAGGAGTTTGAATATATATATATATATGTATGTATGTATATATGTAAGATGGAAAGCCAGAAATATAAGTACTAATATACTCTGTGTGTCTGTAAGTGTGTGTGCGTGCATGAATGCTTGTGTGTGCAGTGAAATTCTGAAAACACTGTTTAACCCCCAATTTGATGGCATGTGCTACCATTCATCACACAGTTTACTGCCTTCAGATAGATGCAGTGTGTAGCCCATTTCTCCATCTAAAACTGCACAACACAGTAAATTTAAATTTCTCCTACTGTGCATAACATAATAAAGTGTAATGTATTATGGTTCTGGTCTGGTAATGTCAGGATATATGACATTGAAGTGGCATGACAAAAGGTTACTAGTTTACATAGTCTTTAACTGCTACGTTCATTGCAGGTACAAAGGAGCAAGAGAAATTATCCATGGCACAAAATATCACATGCTCAAGGAAGGTGATGTATACTCGCTAATTTTGAATGATGTGTACGGAGAAGACGCTGATGAGTATGTTTGCAGAGCTGTGAACAAGGGTGGAATCAAGTCAACTCGTGCAGAACTGATCATAATGAGTAAGTGTTTGTGTTTATTGCAGTTTGACTAATGCCTCCATGTATAGTGTGTGGTGTTCTGTCTCAAGAGAAGATGGGGGTGTGGGGTAAATAATATTAGTGAGGCTTAGCAGGCTCAGTGTATTTTATTGGAAGATTCTTCTAAATACAGTGAAATGTAGATAAAATTTATGTTGGGTCCATGAAATGATTCAAGTTTCTCAATATTCTTCACTCCACTCCCACCCCTAGTATAAGTACAGAGTGTCCCAGAGTGAGGAAGCCTTTGCTTTATTTAATGCACCAAAGCAATTATAACAATGAAATAACTTTATACATGAAGACCGAAGTTTTTTGGTATATAGTGCTGTGTTCATTGGTAAATACTGGTGACTTTACCAGTTAAAATGATTTAGTACCCCAGAAAACTTCAGTCAGTCTTCCTTGACACTGCTGTGAGAACCTCAAATCATACAACTTGACACATATGCAGAAACACATCAGGTTTAATGCCATGTATGGAGATTGACAACAACAAAAAGCTGTGTCTGTTATTTGGTTTCACAGATCACAATCTGTGACCACAGTTCAGCACCAGTGTCAGAGTTTAGGGATAAACTGTCTTCGGAGGAGTCTGTGAGACACTGGGGTAACAAATTTGTGACAAAGGGTTGCATCTGCTGCATATAATCCTCATCATTTATTTAACCCTTTACAATGCTTTTAAATGTACTCTGGTGGAATCAGACCAGTTTATTTAACATCGTTTTGTACACTACATTTTAGTATGTTAACGTTAGTAACAAGCATATACTTTAATTGTATTCTACTGTGTTAGATACACAAAGGGCTAATCAAGTGCATGGTTTTTGTATAGTATTTTACACATTTTAATTTTAATTTTGATATTATATTTCCAGCCGAGTATTAGTAAAAATACTATTTATATCAGTTGTATGTGTTTTTATTTAAAGTGTCTTGGACTAGGAAATTAAAATTAATTTGAAACATGTATACACATGTCAGCACAACAATGATAATGTACAAAAGTGGGCCCTGAAAGAAGTACCTGTAGTGTGCATTAGTGAATATCGCAGTTGAATGGTTGACATTGTCCTTCAGATTCAGGAGGTTCCAGATTTTAAGAACAGATAAGTGGTCTTTGAAAGGTACTATTAAAACTGAGAGGATGCAGAGGTAAAAGAAGACCCAAACAAGATGAAAAGTCAAAGTCATTTGAAGACAGAACAGAACAGAACAGAACACAGGCTCCTAACCCTTGGAAGCAGAAGAAGATAATTATCATTTGACAGTATGTAAATATAGTTGAAGGATTGTCTTTAAGCAGCTTAGGTATGAAGCTTATCTTTTTGCAAAGATACTGAATGAAAAGCTGTATTCGTATTTATGCATTGTATGATATTATACAATCATCATTGCCCTACAGTGTACAGCATCTTTCACTAAATTTGCAAATTATCCTAGTATTATCCATTGTCTGTACACTACACATGCTGACATGTAATTAATTTTCTTCATAGCTGCACCACGGTTAAATGTACCACCTCGGTTCCGTGATACAGCATTCTTTGACAAAGGTGAGAATGTTGTGATCAAGATTCCTTTCACTGGCTCTCCCAAGCCAAGGATTACTTGGCAGAAGGATGGAGAAACTGTGGAGTCAGGAGGACACTTTGCCGTTCAGGTTAAGGTAAGAACATTTGTCTTAGGATTATTCTATTAAAAACAGGGAACTGACATGCTGGGTTGAAGTTCTCTGCTGCCACCAACTTTATTCACCATTACAATTATCTAGTAGCCTCACACCCAGTATTACAAAATTTCGGGATTTCTTAATTTCATACAGATTCTAGGCATGAAGTAAGAGACGAACTAGCTTGCAACAAATTAATAATGCTGTGTAAGATATAAAAGTGAGTGAAAACTGTCTGTTGACTAAAATATGGAACAGGTGCTTTACATCTGTTTTTTGGAGCTTTAACATTATACACATGTATAATTTTTTAATAGGTTTTAAATAATTGTGCTAGAAGTGAGGCTTTCTGTTTATGTTATATATTTTATATTACATTATATTATTTTTATATTACATTATATATTTTATCCTGAAATACATAGTTACACCCAAACAGTTCTTTACCATTTTCCACATTTAATTATTATAGTTGGTCCATTAAACCTTGTATCTGCTAAAAAAAACATAACTTTTACATGACAGTAAAATATTGTTGGCATTCTTAATTGTTTGTATTGTCATAAAAGTTTAGTATTGCATGTTAAAACCACTTTGGTATGTAGGGATAAGGTGTTGTATGCATGAAATTTATATGTGTGTTAATAGTAGCTATAAATTTGCCTCTCCTCATCAAATGGTTTTTGTACAAACTGTGTCTTGAAACGTTTGTGGCAGTTTATGTTTATTCTGAACTGTGATTTGAAGAGGAAGAAGACTGTGTAGACGTAATACAAGACAGCTTAAATAGTGACTCAAAGAGCAACATTAGCTGTGTAGACATAATACAAGACAGCTTAGATAGTGACTCAAAGAGCAATATTAGCTGTGTAGATTTAATACAAAACAGCTTAGATAGTGACTCAAAGAGCAATATTAGCTGTGTATACATAATACGAGACAGTGTATATAGTGACTCAAAAAGCAATATTAGCTGTGTAGACGTAATATGAGGCAGCTTATATAGTGACTCAAAGAGCAATATTAGCTGTGTAGATGTAATATGAGACAGCTTAGATAATGACTCAAAGAGCAATATTAGCTTGACTCCCTGTTTTTTTTTTATTTAAGTCAGTTAGTTGCTGTTGTAGTTAGCAAAAAAATAAATGTTAATTTAATAAGCTGTATGATATCTAGAAATATGAGTGGATTATATCATATTTTCTTGTTTATTAATCTGCAGGCTTCTTCCTAACCCATCATATTCTCTACCATTTGAACTATAATGTGTGCAGTTTGGTAACTTCCATGTGAAATAAACAGTACCTCAAGCATGAATGTCATTAGGAAGAACATTTGTTTTAATTCATGTAAATGTTATTTAATAGAATTTTTTATTTTAATCCATGGAGATTACTAATTTATGTGACTGAATAAGATCAGATATTCATTTTGAACACTTTAAATTATGGTATCCAACCTGCGGCCTGCCAGGTTGTAGTGCATGGCACACAGCTACATCTGTAAATTATGTATATGCTGTAAGAATTACACAGTAATTTAGGTGGTTAGATATACACTTATTGTTATTTTTCCAGTGCGGCCCTTGAACCAGCCCACAATAACTTGTGTGGCCCTTTCTCATAGAAAGTTCAGACATGCTTTAATTGTTTCAGCATAAGCTTCTGATTGAATGTTTGCATGCTAGGAACCCATCTGTCAGGCTGCATGACTTCACAGTCTAGGAGAGCATATAATTTTGTATTGAATGTTATGATCTTTAATTTGTTATATAATTGGAAATCACACTGATTAAATTTTGGCAGGAGCTGATTGTTCAGTCCAAATTTTTTTTTTTTAGGGTTTCCTTCGTTACAGCAGGCCATAACCACTCGATTCTCTGTATCTGCCTACCACCAGCCATAGTGTTCCTAAACTTATCTCTTGATTGCAGCGTTACTACATAACTTAAGAAATTAATAATGCTTTCCTTTTGCAGGAGAGGCATGCAATCTTGACAATCCGTGATGGAAGCAAACTGGACAGTGGCCCATATCGGCTTCTTGCTGAAAATGATCTGGGCATGGATTCAGCAATTATAAAAATTCAGATCAGTGGTATGTTATTGGTAATGGAAGTGTTATGGAAGTGGTGGTTTAAATAATGAATAATTATTCTAAAGGATCACGAATAATGGCATATTCAGAAACTGTCAAAAGAGAAAGGGAATACATGCATTTATTTATATGGTGTCAAACTTAATACAATAAATTACTCCGTTCTACAGAGTAACTTCACCAGACATGATTAGGATGATCAGATCAAGGAGGATTAGTTATGCAGAGCATATGGCACATGTGCAAGCAATCAGAAATGCCCACAAAGTTTTGGTCAGAATACTTGGATGGAAGAGACCTCTTGAAAGGCATAAGCATAGCTGGGAGGATAATACCAAATAGAATGGGGTGGGAGTGTGTGGGCTGGATTCATATGGTTCATTATAAGATACAGGTGTGGGTTCCTGTTAATGCAGTCATGAAGCTTCAGTTTCTGTAAGAGGCAGAGAATTTCTTAAATAGCTGAGTGACCATGAGCTACTCAAGAAGGACTGTGCCTTCATAGAGTTAAGTTGTTGGTTTGTCTGTCTGTCTGTTATTTAGTCAGTTAAAAACTGTTCAGAAGCTAAATTGAGGGTACTGAAATATTAGATCTGGAAATTGCTTTCAGAAGTAAATCTTGTTGTCATCCACACATCAAACAAGTACTTTGATGCTACCTGGACTATGTAGGCTAGATTACATCTCTGCTACTTACTATATGTGGTGCCAATCTGCATTCAAGAATGTAATATGCGGAGATAAGCCTAATAAAGAGCCTTTGACTTGGTTTCCAGCTGTAGCTTTTAGCATTATGTGTGGTTTTGCTGCTCCAAAACAATTATGACAACAAGTAAAGTTGAATTAAATATGTGTTGATAATTTCTTGTAACAGAAGTCATAATTGATGTCATTCTGCATGTTCTTTTTGTGCAGATTGATTCTGTAATGTTAAATCACTTTTACTTCTAGATCGACCAGATCCTCCAAAGTTTCTGACTGCAGATAATATTGGCCATGACTCCTTGGCACTGACATGGAAGCCACCAGCTTGGGATGGTGGAAGTAACATCACAAATTATTTGGTAGAGAAGCGAGAACATCCAATGTCCAGTTGGATCCGTGTGGGCAGTACAAGATTCACCAGCATGGCTATTACTGGTCTCAGCCCAGGACATCAGTATGAATTCCGTGTTTATGCAGAAAACATATATGGTCGAAGCGATCCTAGTGACGTTTCAGGCCTTGTCAAGACCAAAGACAGTGGAAAGAAAGCCATCAAGAAAAAACAGTATGAAGGTATTTATGATATTGGAAGTATATATACTAAATGTAGTTTAGGTTTTTATCATAGACACAGATTTTTATGTAACCCACATGGATTCCTAAGATTTTCTGTTTCAAAAGAAATCTATCCCTTAGGTTTGCATATTTCATAGTTAAATTTATTCTCCAATTCGAGGTGGTGAATGTATGAGGGAGATAAATGTTTGATATTTGTTTGCAGTGGATGCTACTGGAAAGAAGATTCGTGGTCAGGCTGATGGAAAGGTGAACGATTATGATCAATATGGTAAGTTAACATTTGCACTGATACTGTGCACTGATACTGATAAAAATAAATAAATAAATAAATAAAATAAGCCTATAATATCCCATGAGGGCAAAGGCCTCCTGCTATGTGCAGGGTGAGCTCTGAGAGTGCTCGCTAGGTGAGCTAGTCCTAGCAAGCTACTGATACTGATACTTGTGAATAATCCCATGTTATACAGCTGCTGGTGTGCACAGCTGAATGCCATTCTGTCTGGTTAGCGATGGCCGGGTAATTAACTTTTTTCTTCATGCACTGCCCTTGCATTTCTGTCACAGAAGCCAACAACAACATATGTGCAGATTCTTCTTCTGTGAAATGTGTGTTTGTTGCTCATGACATGCACCTTCTTTGCATGTTGACTGAACACAAAGTACCTGCCAACTAGTGGGTGTGTATACATGGCTACCTGGCATTTCTTGAGGCCGCTGTCCCAATACTGGTGGGGCACTCTGCCGGAATGTGTTGTAGCTGTGTGAAGGTTGAGATTTCATTTTTCCCTCAAAGTAATCCCATTACTTTAAGATTGGCAGATGTTTCATGGAACATCTTTGTAATGTAGGTGATGTGGAACATATCAGCTTCCTGCCTTGTGAAATTTCCTGCAATTTACAGTGTTTTGGCCAGTCATTATGTAAATAACTGCTAGTGGTTTCAGATAATAAAGATATGCTTCATCACATAAATGTCATTGATTGTGTTTCAGTGTTTGATATCTACTCCAAGTATGTTCCTCAGCCAGTGGAAATTAAGACCACAAGCGTATATGATCTGTATGATATCCTTGAAGAAATAGGTACTGGAGCATTTGGTGTTGTTCACCGATGTCGTGAAAGAAAGACTGGAAATATCTTTGCTGCAAAATTCATTCCTGTTTCTCATGCTATGGAGAAAGAGTTGATAAGAAAGGAGATTGATATCATGAACCAGCTTCACCATCCTAAACTCATTAATCTCCATGATGCATTTGAAGATGATGATGAAATGGTTCTCATCTTTGAATTGTAAGTCTACTTTGCTGTATAGATCAGTTAACACATATACACATATACATTTTACGGGCCGGGATAGCGTAGTTGGTATAACGACTCACTATGGGCTGGACGGTCCGGGGATTGAATCCCGGTGGGGGCGAGATTTTCAGCACACGTCCAGACCGGCCCTGGGGCCTACCCAGCCTCCTGTACAATGGGTACCGGGTCATTCCCGGGGGTAAAGCGGCCGGGCCGTGGCGTTGACCACCCACCCCCATCTAGTGCCGAGGTTAAAGAAAGAGTAGTGCTACACCTCTACTCACCCTCTGGGCCTTAGTGGCCTGTTCTAGGGTGAACTTTACCTTTTTACCTTTACACATATACATTTAGAGCAGCTGGGTGTTTTGATATTTACTGCTTATCGCCACAGTGAAACATGTAGGTTATTACTCTCACAAAGGACCATGAGCACTCATATGATCAATATGGAGCCATCCCAGAATGTGTACAGTGTTCAGACAAGAATGAAGTATTCAACACCATGTGTATAGTAAGTGTTTTGGCTGTGGTCATTGTGTTACTTCCTCTGTTTCTGCCAAGTTTTCCTCCGTGTCTACACAATGTTTACTCATAGTGCCCATAACTCTTTGTGGCATAATTCTGAAATACTAAAATTTCATGGCATGAGGTATTCTGAGGCCATGGGCAATAACAGTGAAAAGTAAAACCTAGGCTTTTCGAAAGCTCTCCTTGTTTGCATCTGAAACAGTCTCGAAAATGTTGGATGTTTATTCTGTATAAGTACTGGTGACTGTTAGAGAATACTTAATTCTGTTTAGTTACTCTGAGAACTTCAGATTCTGTACTTCATTTTTATTTTTGTCTTATTTGTTACCAGTGGATTGGAAACATATTTAATGAACAGACCCTATTTGATAATTAAAAATTACATTTCTTTCGACAGTTTGTCAGGAGGAGAACTGTTTGAGCGTATCACAGCAGAAGGATATTCTATGTCAGAAGCTGAAGTTATTAACTACATGCGCCAGATATGTGAGGGAGTCAAACACATGCATGAAAAGAACATAATTCATTTGGGTAGGTAACTATGCAATATTATCTGCACATTGAGGAGCTAGTATAACTAAGTTCATAGATGAAGTGGCTAATGACTGGATAACCAGGGTTTAATTCCTGCAGGTCATGGATTTTTTGTTTCCCATTATAACCAGACTGACCCTGGGACCATCTAACTTCCTATTCAGTTGACATCAGGGACTCCAATGAATAAAGTATTTGGGTCATGGAGCTCTGGCTCCATTGAATGCTGAGGTTAAGAATGAGTGGAGTTGTACATCCATTCCCCAATAAGTTGTAATGGTGTGATACTTAATGAAACATGGGGATGTGTGTTCATAGCAAGGTGCTTAATTAAGCACATAGATACATCTTAATGGCATGTTATTTAATTAATCACAGGAATACATCTTTGTGGTAGAATGCTTAATTAAGTGCAGGGACAACATTACCTTTGTATCTGCATATTTTATTTTCAAGGATGTAACACCTATGCAAAAAAATGGACTGAATTTTTTTAACAGATATCAAACCTGAAAATATCATGTGTCAGACAAGAAACAGTACAAATGTGAAGCTGATAGACTTTGGGCTTGCAACAAAACTGGATCCAAATGAGGTTGTCAAGATCTCTACAGGAACTGCTGAATTTGCTGCACCAGAGATTGTGGAGAGGGAACCAGTGGGCTTCTACACAGATATGTGGGCAGTTGGTGTTTTGGCTTATGTCTTGTAAGTATAGCTTCCCACGTGTAAACTTAAATTGAAAGTTATAACATAAAATTACAGTCCTCTCTGATACTTCTCTTTTCTAACCATCTAACACACATATTAACAAATGAGTGTGTTAATATATACCGATCATGTTATACAATGTCTGCAGTAGCAGTTTTTTGCATTTCATGAAATGTGGATGAAATGGATGTGTGTGTCCTGTAATTCAGATGGTCTCAGTTTTATGCTATTGCTTTTAACATCTGAAGGCACTATGTGAATACCTGCAAGTTCATTATGAGAATCTGAGTCTGGTAACTAAGATAATTTTTCTTATTAATTAATTTCTGTTATGAAATCAATTACATGACATCAGGATATGCTGGAAATGTCTGCTTTTTTCCCATTATCTTTTGAAAGCTTCTGGGATGCAAGATGCAGTTTGTATGGTATAATTGGAATCATTGCCTGATCACATTGTTGTGGCATAATCCAGCATGTGGGAATGATTGTTGTACTTATGCTTTAAAAGCTTCTAGAAGTGTAATGTTTTATTTTAATTCAGGTTCAGGAATCTTGAAGTCTGCTCTGTCACCAAAGCTTCTTGCACCTTATTGTTGAAAATAACCAAAAAAATTGTCCAAATGAATAAATTGTAATGTTGCCAAAAATGATAAATGAATATTATAATTTACCTGTCAGAACTAATTCCTTGTTTGAAAGCAGTAAGTAAGCATTAATTATTTCAGCAGTAACGGTGTGTGACATATCCCTTTGCATGTCAGAACTTCATAATCGGCTAAACCTGTGTGCTGACGGTCCAAAAAATCACTTTATCAGCAGTTCCCATAAACTGGTGTCTCTGAAGTGTTCATTCTTAGAGCCACAAAAATCCTTTACTTTTATCCCACCATCTTAAACCTGCAGTTCCAGTCTGACACTGTATGAGATATACAGTATAACTCAGTAGTATGACTTTTCATTTTCCCCAATAACTTCAAGCTGAAAAACGAAGCAATTCCACTCACCATCATTCCTAGAAACCAATCATGGTCAGGTTCATTAGCTGTCTAATAGAATGTTGGCATTTACTGTCAACAAATCTAATTGTATATGCCATATGACTGACAGTGTAACTATAAATGCATTATGAGAACTACTCTTTTATAAGTTCCTATTTGTTACACTTGTTGTTGCTTTCAGGTTGAGTGGCCTGTCACCATTTGCTGGTGAAAATGACATAGAGACTCTGAAGAATGTAAAAGCATGCGACTGGGACTTTGATGAAGAAGCGTTTGCTAATGTTTCGGAGGAAGGAAAAGATTTTATTAGAAGGTTGCTTGTTAAGAACAAAGAGTAAGTAGCTGTTAGTTGAATTAAAATTTGCTTATGTTTTTTTGTTAGTATTGTAGTGTGGAGTAGCTAAAAATTTGTAGAAGAAATGACACTCAATTTAAGAAATTAAAGTTACTCATATAATTTAAAAAAGGAAGAAGGCTTTGAAATTTTTCATTCTGTGTATTTTAATTAAATTGTTTATATATTAAACCAACCAAATTCACTTATGATATACACAGTATTAAAGTCTTTTATTACTCTTACATATTTCGGCATATAACTTTGCCATCATCAGTGAGTTCACACACCAGCAACTCAACAGGCAAGAATTATTTGCAACTACAAGAACACCAAGGAGGCAAGTTTTAAGTTGGTGTGTGAACGCCCTGATGATGGCAGAGTTATATGCTGAAACATGTAGGAATAATGAAAGATTGTAATATTGTGTATATCATAAGTACATTTAGTTGGTTTTGTAAATGACAAAGGAAGAAGGATTTGAGGCACAACCAGACACTCTCTTGCAGTACATTACTTTAATAGTAATGGCTACCATATCTTGGCAGGAGTTTGGAGTAAATTTCATGTCTTCAGGTGATCTCTGTTACATCCATGGTAGTATTTGGGCAAACAGGCAGGGAAGTTACATTTATGCATGTCAGACAAAGCAATTCGTGTTATTCTTATTGAACAGGAAACGCATGACTGCACATGAATGTCTGCTTCATTCCTGGCTGACTGGTGATCACAGTAATCGCACTGATGTCATCAGCTCTTCCCGTTACACTAATATGCGAGACAAGATACGGGCCAAGTATTCAGACTGGGACAAATACGTTCTCCCCATTGGCCGACTGGCTGAATACAGCTCACTGCGAAAGTTGCTGGTTGATAAATATCGTATTTATGATTCATCATTTGGTAAGAAATATTCTTTAGTTGTAACTGCAGCCCTTTTGTTTTGGTAAGTGCATAGTTGCTGTGCATCCATTTCATCTGGCAGCCACTGACCAAGTAAGAGGATTTAAATCATCTAGCAGAGTGGAGATTTGTTCCATCTTTGTGGGTGCAAAACATTTTCCCATGTCAATTACAAACAAACTTTGAGAGTTTTATTCTAGGTTCACCGTGCATTTTCACTGATCAATGTCACACCACCAACTGAATGCACTTTATTTAAAAAAACCAATATAAGGTTTCTTTAAAATCGTTAAAAAAACCCCTACATATGTTTCGGTTTCTAGAAAACCGTTATCAGGGGGGTCACACAACTGCACTTTTTAAACACAACGAGAACAGTTCACTGATAGTGCATGATATGTTTTACAGTTTTAATATTTATCCATTTTATTCTCATTTTAACATATGGTACTCCCAAGTGACACTGTAAATAGCAGGAGTAAAGGTGGTGAACTGCATGACATGTGCTGTTAGACGAACGCATGGACGTGATTTAAATAGTGCAGTTGTGTGACCCCCTGGTGATGGTTTTCTAGAAACCGAAACATATGTAGGGTTTCTTTTTAACGATTTTAAAGAAACCTTATATTGGTTTTTTTTAAATAAAGTGCATTTAGTTGGTGGTGTGACATTAAATTTGAGAGTTTTCCAAACAGTTGATACATATCACTCTTATTGTGGACTCGCAGGTTACTTCATTACAAACATGTGAAAGCTCCATGTCCCATGCATTTTTAGTTCATCTCCAAGCAGACATACAACAAGATCTTTGATTGCTTCTGACTTTCCACAGTATACACTCAGACTGTATGTATATTCACATCTAGATTCACAAACAGTGTACTGTCCATGTCAGTTTTCATGAGCTATGCACTTCCTACCTCTAGTGTGGAAAGCATCTTGGTATAGAATGCCAGGCATCCACTTAACAGAGAACATTGACCCAGAGCTTCTTTACTTAATACTGTTAAATGAATTATTGTAGGCATTTTGTGTACTTTTTTGGTGGATATAGAATGGAGCAGCACATGGGCACAGCACTCATCTCTCCCTGTGAGACATGTCTGACATTAAAAAGCCAATTGTCCAAGTTTCAATGCAAACCTTATGATCAGAAAAGTGTAAAAATTATAAATTGTCTGAAACATGGATATAAATATATTTTGACTCCACAGAAGTGTTTGTAAGCTTTTTTTGTTGATCAGTAGCCTTTATACATGTCTGTTTTTTTTAATTGTAGACATGAGACCAAAATATGTTTATGTTTCTGAAGCTGTCACATAAATCATCAGTTTCAGATATTCAGAAATACAAAAAAAAAAGTTTAATTCATGCCCACTTTAATCAGTGGAACATTGTAAAATTTATACAGACATTTATTCGTAAATTCATTGAACCCCGATTTATATTCCAGATCGACGACAAGCTGCTCCACGGTTTGTGATAAAGCCGCAGAGTGCATTTGCTTATGAAGGACAGAGTGCTAAGTTCTCCTGCCGTGTCATAGCAATTGCTACACCCACGCTGACTTGGTTCCACAATAATTCTGAGTTAAGGCAGAGTGTTAAGTTCATGAAACGTTATGCTGGTGATGACTTCACATTTATAATCAATCGAGTGAAACTTGAGGATCGAGGAGAATACATCATCCGTGCAGAGAACCATTATGGTTACAGAGAAGAAGTTGTTTTCCTTAATGTTCAGCGTAAGTTGCTTAAAGCCAACATACTTTTTGTCATGTATGTGATGTGAAATATGCAAAAATTAAAAACTACAGATTTCAGTTATAATTCAGACTAAGTATGGGTTACATGAGATAAATTGTGTGCCAAATAATGGTGGATAGAGAATATATGCACATTGTCATGGACTCACTGAGCTGTAATTGACAGTAAAAATTCCTTAGTGATGCATATATGTCCATATTAACTATAAAGACATATGTTACCACACCATGGCAATAAGGAAGATTTCATAGCAAATGTTCATGTAATGTACAGAGGAAAGTAGGATTTTTTTATCGTTATGAGCAAGAATGGAATATCCCTTACTTTTTCTGTCATTGTTAAATGTTGACCGTCCTATTGTGTCGTGTGTACTGCAAGCAAGCAGTACACACGACACAATAGGACGGTCAACATAGCATAAGGACAGGATCAATATTGATCGCAAAACCAATATACATAGCCAGGTGTCAAAAAACAATTTTAAAAAATTTTAACAACTTTTAGTATTCTATACCACGACAGCCAAAATCTTAAATGATTCAATTTTAATAACATAAAAGAAGAAGAACCAATTACTACAAACAGTGAAGTGCAGTGATGGTAACTTGCAAGAGTTACGTATTGTGAAAGTGAACCCGATGCATTAGAATTGTGAACTTTCGACGGTAACCCTGAAGATGGCACAAAAGTGCCGAAACATATGTAGGTACTGAAATCATAAAAACAGTGTAGTGCATTTGTTGGTATGTAATTATTAACTAATTAATGAAATGTACGGTATGTATAATATAAAGAAAATTAGTGTCTGATGAACAGTCATGATCTTCATATTACATTTGCAGCTGTTCCAAAAGCTGTGCCACAGTACAGACCAGAAGTTCAACCAGTGCGTCATCGTGAACCACTGGGCTACAACTTGTGGCAAGAGGAGAAAGAGTCTGCTCCAGTCTTCACATTCCTGTTGCGACCTCGAGTAATGCAGGTTCGACAAACCTGTAAACTTCTCTGCTGTCTCAGTGGAAAACCCCTTCCAACAGTAAGTTTTACTTGACTGAGTGAATAATTTGTTGAGTATTTGCATCTTCTATGGTCCTTCAACATGCTGGAACCCCATGGCTTTGGAAGTGATAAGATCTCATTGAGTGTAGTATTATTGTATTATTAATTAGGACCCTGTGTATCCAGATTTCTTAATTACCTCTGTTATGTTCTTCTGAGTGTGTACCCTTTCTCCATATTTATTGCTAGTATTACTTCCGTTTGCTTCAACTGTCTCCCTGTGTCCACTCCAGTCACTAACAGCGCTACTACTTTTACCCTAGTGAACCACTCTTTATGTAGATGTTTCATGTGGCCGCACCTCCTATCATCTCTTCAAATCCCAAATGGTGACAAGTGAAAATTACTCTCACCTGCCATTTGTCTCCTACTTGGGAAGTTTGTAGGAAACCAGCTTCATATGTGACACTCACAAGACTGGTTTTTCTTTGACTGATTTTACAAAGCCTTTTATTTGAGCCAAATCATTCATTATAATCTCTCTCTGTAAACATGCAGGCACTCAAAGAAGCCTTGACAGGTGCCATGTTGGCCATGGGCACCGCACTGGGGCTACTGCTGGTGATTAGACTATCCCAGTTAATCCCATCATATCGTGGTTTCAGTAACTGTGTTTTGTATGTTATTATAATACTTACTGGAGTGTAGTAAGTAGATGTGTCAGCACACTGCAGAGTTAAATATGACATTACTGTTAACAGGTAAAATGGTTCAAAGAAAAGAGGGAACTGACAAAGTATGAATACAACATGACACATGCTGATGGCCTGGTTACAATGGAAATTGTGGACTGCAAACCTGAAGATTCTGGGAAGTATCGCTGTGTGGCAACCAACATACATGGCTCTGATGAGACAAGCTGCGTAGTTATTGTTGAAGGTATGTCTCTTGTCCTCTTGCTAGATATAGTGTAATTTGTACTTGCATGACTGTAATTCGCATAATTGCCACATCCAAATTAGAAGGTAAAAGTCATGGTACTCTCGATTTCATTGCCTTATATATTTAGTTGTGTTTTGGTTGATGCATGCATTTTTTTCTCAAAACAAATCAGTGAAAGATAATTTTCATAAATTTATCTTAGGGTGATATCTGTCTTGGAAGGAGAGAGATTTAAATTCTTCAGTGAATAGACCTGTCATATCATCCTAAAATAATTCATATTCTGAACATTACACTGCATTGTTTGTAATGTGGTTCAGCATTTTATGTATGTTTAATAGTGTAATGTGCAAATATCAGTACATAATATTATACATTACTTTTTCTTTTAATAGAAACATGTATGTATTGAAAATCAGGAGCAAAATGGCTTTATTTATTTTGTTCCCACCCCCACCAAAATCTAAAAAAAATGTATATTTTTTGTTGCTACAAGACCAAGTTATCTGTATCTGCTGATCTGGTTGTATGTACTGTAACTTCAAAAATTAAAAAGGAAGTTACAAATTCAATTGTCAGCATGTTTGTTATTACTGTTTGTGTAAGTAGAAGCTGGTATTCCAGTCCTGAAAGCAGCAAGTGCTTCAAATGATGAAGTAATGTGAGACTTATATGTGGTAGTGTCTTCACAGTTACTTTTTGGAACTTTAACCCAATAGGATTATCTTGTTAATGAGTTATTTTATATTTTGTACAGTGTCATGTAGCTGTCCCAAACTTCATAGGAATTGTATATGCTTTAGAACAGTTTTAGCAGTTACTAGAAAGAGCCATAACACAGTTTAGTCCATTTTCTCTGTGTATTTGAAATTTTTCTCTTTTAACACTATAATTTCAGCATTTTATTTTTATATAATAATGTAACTTTAAGTGCTAAAATTTATGCTCATTTACTGTTGCAGTTCCATAATCATTGTTTCTTCTATTCCTTCCTTAGGCTTTGGAGAAAGTGCTGAGCAAGCTGAATTAGCTAATAAGTTGATGTACTCTGGAGGTAACCCACTACCATCTTACTATTAGTTTAGCTTGATTACCAGGATATAGTTCTGTTATCTTTAGAACTTTTTCCTTTCATTCTTTGTGTTTAGCATTAACTGCTTCTTCCATAGCAGTATATATGCTAAGGGTATTCAAGCTACATAATTTCTTTGTTCAGAATTTTATAATATGTTAGCCTTGTGCCCCTTATGTGACAGGCTTCCATAATAGTCACACCCTACTCCACAGTCTGTCACTGGTCACGTGTTTATTCTTAGAGCAAATCAAGTGTTCATTTCAACTATTAGCATGCCAAAATCTGGTTGTGCTGTGTTGTACTGTATGCTTGATGTTCAACTGTTTCTTCAGCCTCAGCCCATACCTCACAGAGAACATAGTTTCTGAACCTCTATTGTGACCGTGGCAGTCAGAGTGTGACTCATCGAAGGGCATTATCAAAAGGGAGATTTTTCCCTCAAAAATGCCTTCTAAATTTACTGCATCCTGCAACTTTACACTAGTGGTGCGTGGTGTAAATGCAGTGGAATCACCAAAATCAATTTGAGTCAGAAAATGCAGAAGTTCTTCTTTTTAACTTCAGTGTGCTGTGAAAAGTGATGGCATACACTTGAGATAAAGCAAACCATGAAATAATGCTTAATTATCAATTACGTTAGTGTCATTCTTTGTCAGACACAAATGTCACTGCTTGCTTGATGCAACAGCCATGAATGAACATTTCAACCACTTACTGTTTATTGCTGCCATTGTGTGTAAAATATAGTGCTTTCTGGATATGCTGGTCACACTACAGATTGGCATCTCCAGCACATGCCAGTTCTTAAAAGTAATTTCATATATAGCTGTTTATTACATTTTAGAATTTTTATTTACATGTTAACTGTTAATTATAAAATATTAATTGTAGCATTAGGAACTGAGATATTTCAGTCAATAAAGTGACTGCTTAGGACCTGGACAGTTTGAGTTCAGTTCCCAGCAATGGCAAGAGTTTTCTCTTTGCCACCACATCCACATTGGAGCATGAAGCTCACCATTCACCTATGATCATTGTAAAGTTAAGGATATGTGGAGTTATACCTCCACTTTTATATCTTCATGGCATAATGCTTATAAATAAGAAGACTCAACAATTTCTTTAAGATTAATAATGCAGAATTTATTCCAGCAGTTTTATTGATTTCAGATTATTTCCAACCCTAATTTGTGTCTCAATACTATGGTGACAAATTAAACGTGTCACATTGTCAAAAAATGATAATTTCAGGTCCTGCGTTTTAAGTACTTGAATGTCCTTAGGTCTGCTTGAACTATAAATAGCAATTCTTTATTACCAATTTAGTTTAAGAACCTACTTTTCAGTTTTTATTCCACTGACCCTGTAATTTTAATTCCTTGTGTGGAATTTAAATGGTCTCTTTTGCTATGCATGAAGTGGGCATTTAAATTTTCTCTGTTGCTTGGAAATCCAAGAAGTGGTATATCCATATGAAAACATCTGCTTGAAGGTGTGTAGTGACATGATTCAGAAAGCCAAGCCCATGTCCCTGCCATTTGTGAATGGCAGGTAGAAATATGACGGAGACAATCAAGAGCTTTTGGACAAGATGCACTGTTGCTGTCTGTGGACCATTTTACCTGTCAGAGGCCTTACACACCATTCCCACACAATGGATTAAGCTATCATGCTACATTATCAGTAATATGTCAGTTGCATTTTGTAGTTCTAATTTATATAGTTAGAAATCACTTATTCTGTAGATTGTATATATGCATCCCTAGTAGAGTGCATTGCATATTAAAATATTGTAGAGTATAAGGTAGCAAGCATCCTTGGGTAGCTGTTTCTGGTACTTAAAAATCCTTCTTTCTGTTTCAAATTAAAAATAACTTTACTTTCTTCCACTTTCATTTTCTTCTCTTTTCTTTCTGCATCTGTCCCTTCACTTTCTTTTCTTAATCCTCCCCCCCCCCCCCTCCTGTGGTACATTCTGGTGAGGTTTATTCATGTAGAATTTTATGGATTTTCGTTTTATGAATTTTTATATGAGATACTTTAAAGTACAGTGTATTTTCATGACATGGTTGCTAAATGATATACACTGATCAGTTTTATGTTAAGGTATCAGATTGAAAGCACAACCAAATTTTACACACAGTATATCATATGTCACTTTATTCCATTGGTATGAATGAGACTATTGGCTTCACTGAGACTACAGAAAATATTTACTAGCTGAGTGGTAATATTCCAAATTTGGTAGTCTTTCAAAAAGAAATATATCTCCTATGCTTGCAGAGATATTGTTATTAATGCTTACACATTATTGTGCTAACTTATGAAAATGCATTTGAATGAATAACATTCATAGCTCATATACAGGAGGATTTGTGTGGAGTATTACAGGAGCTGCCCACACAGATTAGTAAGAATGGACAATTTAGTGTTGTTGTGTGGATAATATAAGAGGAGCTACTGCTGGGAGCACATAAAAGTAATCATCATCATTTATTCACATTCCATAAATCCAAGTTTACAAGAAACAAAGGAATAGAAATGGTCACAGTAATCAGTAATCAGCCAATTAAAAGAAGCAGACTTCCAACTCTTTTATTTGCTTTCATTTACTTTATTCTGCTGTTGGACAAATAAAGCCCAATTGCATATTTCAATTAAACTCTTTACTTATACTTACTTTAACTATCCATAACCAACTTCTGTGTTTGAAGCAACAACTGACGTGTTTCATGCTAATTTTATTTATTTATTTAATGTCTGCAGACCGCCGATATATTGAACAACCCAGCAGACCAGCACCCCCACCAGTCATAGTCAGAAAATCAAGTTACAGCAGTACAAGCAAATCATCATCTAACCAATACAGTAGTTCCTCTCATGGCAGTTACAAGGTAAAATATAGCAATGCCTAAAGAAATGCAGATTGAATCAATATCACATTTTGATAAAAATTAGTTCAAAACATTGCCATATTTTATAAAGTTTAAAATCTCCTTACAGGTATTTTAAGCTTTTAAGTACAAGAATTGACTTTTCAGCACTCATTATGTTCATTCTGTCATTGTTTGCATACAGTGTTTTTATATAGTGGCACCTATTTTAAAAGGGGTTTATATATTTAACATTTTGTTACCTGTTATGTCATATAGTCTGTACATTATCATTACATTAACAACAATAAAATACATGTTTTTTATAAACAGTCTGCAGCGACAATTGCAGTCAGCAGTGCAAGTACTGTAGACACGTCTGACAAGCGCACGATCAGAAAATATGGAAACAAATTGGATGCAACTGACAGTCCATCAAGGTCACGTAGTGCAACTAAAGAACTAATATGTAAGTAACTGTGCTCTTGTATTTTGTGTCTGATATTTCTCTTTTATTCCATTAGGCTGATACACTCTGTCATAAAGATTACCTGGATCACACATTAGTAGTAAAATGCCCCTATAAAGTTAGGTTGCTGCAAGGTCTGAGAGGGGGATTCAGTTGGAACTCTTGGACATTCTTGTCTTCCTTCCTATACTTCTGTATGCCTTATGTACATAATTTATTTTTTATGCTTTATATAATTCACTGTTAGCCTCTTGGGTAAGTTTTAAGTCTAATTTTATTGTTTTCTTTTGAGCTGTAAACAATGAAACGTAATGATTTTTCATTGTATAAATGTAATTCAGATGAAAAATTTGTTTGCTGTAATATAATTTCCCACCACAGATTGCTTCTTCTTTTGTGCTTTGTTGCCCTTGGACTGTGATTGCCCTAAGCATGAGTGAGCACAGATGTACATGATGTCACATTTCCAAAATGGAGTTTCTGTTTGTTTTGTATTTGTAGTCGATTTGACGGTGCTGTCCGTAAGCCAGACTGTATGGCATTGAGTGATTGGTTGATAATCAATAATTAATTGGAAAGGATGCAGAAGGAAGCCATCATGGCCTAATTTAAGGTACCATCCCCACATTCATCTGGGGAGACTGTATCATGACTGGTACTCAATCCCAATGCCTCTGGTATACAATGTCAGAAGTACAACTAGACATCGTCGCACTGTACACATTGATATGGGTGCCTCTCACCATCTTTCTTCTTCTATGGTGGGACATCTGTTTGCACATTGCTGGGTTTAGCTAGTCAGTAGTAGACATTCTCAGAAAATGGATGTGCTCAATGAATCAACTTATGTTACTTATAAATTTGTAATAATAACCCAAGACAAATAAATGCAGGTTACAACTTTATATCTGTTTGTTATGTTCAGAGTTTTATATTATAATGTTGGTGCACAGGTGTTTTATACTTCTATTACTGTTGAAAATTTTGACTAGATGTATCAAAATTGAAACAATTTGTCGGTAAATTAATTCAATAATAATAGCACAACTATCAATACATCTGCCCTGGCTAATAGCAAGTACCAAAGTAAAATTACATTCCTCAGCCCAAATGTACATGATATGGCTTCAGATGTCACTGAATATCATTGGTTGTCTTGGTTGAGGAACAACCCATTTTTGCAATGGGGTTTTTTGACTTCTTTTATTGGTTGACACCTGAATGCTGGGTTCAGAGTTTTTTTGGATGCTCGGTAGAATTATTTCCTTAGCAAAGGCAAGTAATGTTCAAGAGGTTGTTTTTCCATTCCCATTGTGTAATGATTTAATGACAGTTAAACCCATCAAACCAAATTAATGCGGTGAACTTGTCCAGTTGAAAGTCCCAAGTTTTGAACTTTGAGGCATTGGGACAATTCCTCAGCTGATAGCTTTTTGTTTGAAATGACTGCTGTCACCACAGTGAGGCTCCTTTTGACTTTTGCCTGTTGGGGCGAAGGACTCGAACCTTCACACTGCCTGTGTGAGCAGCTGAGGTTGCAGGGATGCGAACCATCTGCAACTGTGTTTTCTGTTGCTCACCTTCAAACAGTTTCCAAGACTGGATTAAAATCAGGCTTGGCAAGGAATGTTCAGTTATACAAGCATTGCTACTTGAGCCAACTTTAAAACAGAGCTAGAGATGCATAATATTGCCAACTGAAGATGTCAAACCAGTCCATGTTTATCACAGAATGAAGGCTATGTTATGTGACTTGTTCTTATTTTTTTCTGCTTTAAGCTTACATTTTTGGAACTGCGTGTGCCTAAAATTAATTCCATCTACAAGAGTTCAGGTATGTTTTCTTCCCAGATGACCACGTACAAGAGAAGCTTGATATGTTGCAAATAAGGAACCACAATCATGTGTTGTTATGCCTAAATTAGCAACAAATTGTAGTTTTTTTCTACAAGTTGACTCCACAGTACTACCAATACTAGCAATTACAATTACCCAATATCCCTGTAGAAGTGCAGATTCCTAATCGTGTCTTGAGATTATTTATGCCAGAATTTTCCTTTTTATGAAGGTGTCCATTATGCAATGCATCTTGATCTCATTCAATGAAAATCCACCTCAGTTTCACATACTTGTCTCAGATAAAAGAAGTGACATCGGTGTTATCATCATGTCTGTCATTTAACATGTGCCACAAAAGCCTGTTGCATTGTCCTTTCATTTTAGTGCCCCCAGATGATTCACTGATGTGTAAACCTGAATTCACCAAGAAGCTTCAAGATTTAACAGTAAATGATGGAGATCAGCTTCAACTTAACTGTACAATAAAGGGAGACCCTGAACCCCAGGTCAACTGGACAAAGAATGGCCAGGTGTGTACATGGAAGTAATAGTATAATAGGTAGTGTATGAGCATACCAAATACATCATGGTTTAACTGGAGAGAATATTCTTTAATATCTTTCATACAGATTAACTTGGGAACATGTGATAGAAAGACATTTCTAGTTATGTAAATAGTTACGGATATACAGTGAACCCCCATTTCATTATTTGTCTGGGGGGACCATCTTTTTAATGCTTTTTGCATAGTTGTGTATGTGTCTGTTAGTTTCGTCATGCCTATCCTTCTGTCCACATGTATCAGTGCGGCTCCTACTGGATGGATTTTCATAATATGTGATATTGGGGACTTTTATGAAAATCCGTCAAGAAACTCCAAATTTGGTTAAAATTGGGAAAAAATATTAGGCACTATACATGAAGGCCTAAGTACATGTTATTGTTGCTGGCGACATAAATCACCATAAAAGCGCTCTCTTTGAGTGAAATGATATCAGGCTGTTAGGACAGGTGAGGAGATATAAATATTATGCAAATGCACCACAGTGTTATGTCACATGTACATTGCCTATCTTTTGGAGCTTGAAAGAGAAGCCTAAAATGACTAACTTTGTCATATCAATAGTAAGGCTTTAAAACCTGTTGGTTCAACAATATAAAAGTAATTATTAGCAGAAATGACAAATATATATGTATGTATGTGTATACATACCAAAGAATCATGAGAATTTTCTCACTTATTACACAACTAATTTCACAAACTGTAATTCAGACAAGAACTGGGGACATATTATGATTTTCCAAACATAGCATATGACAGTGTTTCAAATTTGTTACAGTTACTTATACATTTGAATAACAGACCACACATTAACATACACACACACACATATACATTTCATCAATCCATCACATAGCCACTTGTGGCTTTTGGGTATGCAACAACTAACTAAGTAACTAACTTGGTGGAGCAGAATCCTGCTTGAGGACTAATAGTTCCTAAGCCAGTCAAGAAATCCTCGCATTTTGTGGGACCCAAATGTTCAGTACCTTTTTCGTAAGAGCCTACCACTTGTCTGTGTCCTGGGCCAGATCAGTTCAGTCCATGCCACCTTCCCCATTCTATTTCTTGAAGATCTTTTTCAGTATGTGTCTATGCCTAGGTCACCCATGTGGTCTCTTTCACTCAGGTTTCTCCATCCATACCCCTGTATGCACCTCACATCTGCCCTATATGTGTAACATGCCCCACTCATTTCAATCTTGATTTTATCGTCCAAATAATATTTTCGTCGCACATTAAATAATGCTGATCCCAAGACAGAAATAGAATTACAAAATATAAATCGCACAGCAGGGTGTTCAGGAAAGAGAATCTTCATTCACATCTGGATAGAACAGTTGATTTTCTACTTGAAGAGAAATTCCCTTTCCAACTGAGTCAGTTGTATGCTAGCATCATCAGCTGGGAATGAAGTCAGATATTGTCACGCCATCTGAAAGCCAGCATCTGCCTCCCCAGGTGCTGGAACAAGTTGCTGCTTTGTTACATCTTCATTGCTGCTGTAGTTTTCCATGTTCTTATCTGCATTTGCCATCCTGCATATTTGTTGTGACACGCTGTCATAGTTGGTGAAGTCCGTGAACATGACTGCCTGATTTCCTGGGACTTTCTTTTCATCATTTATTTTTTGTCATCCTCAGTCTTGTTAAAACTGGTAGCACCAAACCCAGCCTTTTTGAGGCAATGAACTAATTTCACTGAACGCCATGCTGCTAACGCAAGATGAAGAGTCAGTAGAACATTTGCCTCAGTTTTTGTTTCGTCTCCAGTGCAGCAATATACCAGTACCTGGCCTTCACACAGTTCATGATATAGAGTCTGCAGCATGCTGGTGCTGTTGACAGGAACAAGAGCAACCTTAATACTAATTAAAAACATTGTATTTGGTAGATATGCTGGGGTCAGAAGTTTATTGTAATCCATGCCTTGTTATTATTTATATGGCAGCAAGGAAATGCTTTTAAAATGTAGTGGTTTAGTATATTTGCCAATATTGAAAGGTTTTTAGGTTCATTCTGCCATTATAACTGCAACAAAACAATCTTTTCTCTGCTCTCTGTTTCTACCATGGCATGAATCTCCCGTCATGCTAAAGGTTTTGTTTGTGTAATGTATAAAGAGTCCCATTTTATCAGCATTGAATATATTTTTTTGTTCATAAATTTCCATCAGATCAAGCAGGGATTTCTTCCACAGTATCTTCATTTTTACTCTCATTACAATGTTATTCTTATGTAGTCTCTCTTTGTTAGTTCCTGAATTGCAGTATGATGCTATTAGTATACAAACATTCAAGTATGCATGTTTGTACAGCTGTAACAAAATTTATTTAACTGTTCTTAGGCATTAAGTTCTTCTGACATATTGGACCTGAAATATAAGAATGGAGTTGCAACACTTACAATAAATGAAGTGTTCCCTGAAGATGAGGGTCAATATGTTTGTGAAGCCACAAATTCAATGGGCACGGCAAAAACAATATGCAAACTTACAGTGAAGCGTAAGTATAAAATATCTTGCCAGAAACATCAATGGATGATCCATACATCAATGAATGATCCATACAGAGTATTTTGTATTGTACAGTTTCCTTTGTTTGTGTTATATGATGTTGCCATTAAATTGAAACTACCAAATATATTGCACAAAGAAGGTCATAAAATATTGGCCAGAATATTCTGGAAGTCACCTTGAGAGTTTTTGGTAACTAAAAATAACTATATATGTTCTATTTGTGACCCATGAGAAGTGTTTATGATTCTTACTTATTTATTTTAGCTATGCAGAATTCAGGAAGCAATGCAAAGGGTGGAGACAAACCTCCAAAGATTGTCAGCCACTTAAAGTCTGACTATGTAAAAGATGGTGAACCTGTTACATTGTCTTGCCGAATTATAGGTATGTTTACTAGTTTGAATTAATGATTTATTTGAACTCCAAATATAAGTACTTGTAATTTATGTTACCTTGTGTTGTACTCCTAGGCCAACTCTCTACTTGGCAGTTTAGTGATTGCCACATATTGAATGTTGTGTAAAGTTGTGTTTAATATTCGTTAGTTAATAATGAGGAGATACACTTCTGTAACTTTTCATGGTAGGTGATTAATTGATAAACAAATTACAATTTTACATACTGAAGTGTGTTGTCACCACCAACAGATATGTGTAATGTCAGCAATAAGGTATACACTGTACAGAGAGGTTGACTGTTGCCAGTTCGTAGTGAGAGTTCATCATCTCTCCCGTCAGAAAATTGACTTTTTTTGTCCATTCAGTCGGAGGTTCCTTCCATTGTCAAAAAGTTATCAGTAACAAATATATTGTCATAAGAAAGAAACACCCTTTTTCAGTGCTGTATGTCAGTGTGAAAGGTCACAGCCACAAATCAAAATAACAAACATGGAGCTGTTAGTGGATATGAACTTTACATTTATTATCAAGGCAGCTGTATAGCAGTAGACTCTGTTCATGTCATGCTTGAATTCCTGCATGCTGGCTGGCTAAATGATTGTTCAAACAAAATACTATATTTGAAGGTTCAACTGGTCTGTATCTATTGTCATTTTTATGTGGTGTTAGGTAATAGTTTTAAAGTTTTACTTCAGCATACTTATTGCTCAACAGGCTGTATGCTCAAAACTTGCTATCAGCAGAGAAATGTGTTTATACATTATTGTTTTAGCATACTTCATTGAAACGTTTATAGTACATTTTTGTACTTTGTTATATATATATATATATATATTATTGTTGTGTGTGTGTGTGTGTGTGTGTATATATGATATTTTATTTTATAGGTGCTCAGAAGTTTGATGTAATATGGCTTCATAACAACAAAGAAATCAAGCCGAGTAAAGATTTCCAGTACACAAATGAAGCCAACATATACAAATTAAATATAGCTGAGATTTTCCCTGAAGATTCAGGTATATATACATGTGAAGCATTCAATGATGCAGGAGAATCCTTCAGCAGTTGCACCCTGGTTGTCTTAGGTATGTATAAGGACCAGTATATGAGATGTTGTCTTGTTTTGCACAGCCTTGACAGTTACTCCCCTTTTAACCATGAAATTTCAGTTCTCTTCATTCTTTGTTGGGGTACTTGGATCACATCCAGGTGGGAAGATGCATTGTGGACTTTCTCAAGTTTTCCTTCTCCCCACTATAATATACTGTTTTCACATGTCATTTATAACATTCTATAACCATCTATTTCGTTCTGTTCATTAGTCCCCCTTGTGTGCTGATCATCTACCACGTCATGCTCATATTCACCATATCATACTTATTTTGGGTTTGCTATGCCTGTTTGATGAACACAACAATTCCTCTTCCAAGTTTATATTTCTTAGTAATTAGTGTGCAGTACATTTTAAACCCCTGTCTCAGCAGAGGGATCTTTCCTATCTTCATGGCACTGTCCCATGGTTTCAACACAACTTCAAACCTGTGTCTCCCTATGGCAAACTACAAACTGAAGGTTCAGTGGACCTTCTCATTGCCCTACATGCCCACAGTGCTCTATTTACAGCCCAGGTAGCACAGGAGATGCTTTACTGGTACTGCTTTTCAACTTTGCTGTAGTATGTGCCATTGGGAAGGTCCAGGAAAATCAGAAGGGGATGGAATGGAATGGGACACATCACTGTGCTGTTGATGTTTATTTACTGTGCAAAAAGATAAACACCATTAAAAATACAGAACCTGCATTATATAGTTACTAGTAAGGAGGTTAGCCTAGAAGTAAATGTAGAAGAAGGCACAACAAACTCATAATGTAATGAAATTTAAAGGATCGCTGCAAAAATTTTTCAGGGTTCAGTTGTTAATTAAAAGTACACTGAAAATAAAAATGTCAATCATGAGTAAACTGGGAGCACATTAAATTCAAGGAACTCATGTCACAGTATTTGTCTCCCTGTGTGCTGTCTAAAAGTGTGAAGATTAAAATATTAAAAAACATGTAATACTCTAAGTTTGTTATTCTGTACTGTTGTGAAACTTTGTCTGTTATGTTAAGGGGAGAACATTGATTGAGGGTGTATGAGAGCAGGACACTGATGATTATGTTTGACCAAGATGAACAAAGTAACAGGAGGCTGGAGAAAACTGCATAATATGGAGCTTCATGAATTTTACTCCTTACCAAACAATTTATTTTAATCCTAATTTTAATAGTGACTACAAAACATTGTATTTAGAGTAGTTTGTGCTACGATGGGAGATATTTTACCTGAGGATGGTACAGTCATACTGAAAAATGTAGTTGGTATGGACAAGTGGAAGAATTTTCAAAACAGTCATCATATGTGTTAGAAACATGTAGTAATAAATTTATACAAACACAACATGATGCTAGAATATGCTGTTACTCTGATTATCAAATCTACGAAGATGACATAGGTGAGGAAGTGGCACATATGAAAGAGAAGAGAAATGCATCAAAGTTTTGGTACAAAAAACTGAAATCAGGAGATCTCTTGGAAGATATAGGCATACATGCAAGGCTAATATTTCACGCAAGAAAAGAGTCAATGACCTTTTTAAATTAAGCAGGCATCAGCTGAGAACAGTAGTTACATTCCTCATGGGCCATGCTCCTGTGAAGAAACACCTAAATAGTATGGGCCTGTTTGATGGTAGTCGAAACTGCAGATTTTGCAAGGCTGAGGCTGAAAGATTATACCGTATTATTTGCTGCTGTGAGGTCTTAGCTCGCCAGTGTTATAATTTCTTTGGGAAGTTCTTTGCTAAACCTAAATATATAAGCACGGCTTCATTAAAAGACATGTGTCTCTTGTAAAAGACATTGTGTTAATGAGTCTGTGCTGAGAGAATAATAGGGCTGCCAATAAGCCTCAGGCTGCAGTGCATCCAGAGCTTCTGCTGACAGGCCCTTTGGGAAGAAAAAGAAGTAGAGGAAGAAGGCTAATATTAAAATGGGTCTTAAAGGTGTAGGATGCAGGATGTGGACTGAAGTGATCTTGCTAAGATAGGGTATCAGTGGTGGGCTCTTGTGTACCCGTTAATGAACCTTCAGTTGATCAAATGCAGAGGAGTTCTTGAGTGGCTGAGCGGCTGTTCTCAAGAGGGACTCTTCTGCATGGAATTAGTTATAGTTGTTTGGTTGGTTGGTCAGTTGGTCGGTCGGTTTGTTGATCAGTCGGTCTGTCTGTCTGTCTGTCTGTCTGTTTGTTAAGTAGTTTGTCTCTTTGTTGTTTGTTATTTCAAAGTATATTCCCTTCATTTATGTTAATCTTGAAGGTTCAAATTATGAGATATTTAATATTTGTTTCAGTACCAAATGAAGAGCCAAAGAGCCCTGTGTTCAAAACATTCCCGCAGTCTGCCACTGTTCAGGAAGGAGAGAGCATCTCGTTTGAGTGTGAAGTTGAGAAAGTGCCACAAAAAGGTGAGTTGTAATTACCACATGCAGTACATTACTAAGACTGGATTGAAGAGGAGTCATGGCATATTAGCTTTCAGGTTTGCCAAGTTATGAATACTTCAGAACAGTAGGCCTACTCATCGAGGTAAGTCGATCCTTGTCCAAAATATTCCACAAGAAAACCTGTCCGGTGCCAGACAGACAGAATTTTGGAGTCTGTGTCATCAGGTCTTTAATCATTAATGTCAGTTTGTACTTGTGTGCAAAGCAGTTATTATTTATCACCCTTCCTGCAGTCTTCAACCATGCAACTTTGAATATGCACACATTACCATTGAGCATATAGTGGCAACATAACAGAACTAATGTGAGGGTGACATTGGGTGATCCTGAAAAGTAGCGCCTGACTGTCCATTCCACAGCCTGCTTGCAGCGTGATAGACAAATGCCATCAGTGCCCAAATCCAGGATTTTGTTTTATCTGGTCACCACAGAATATGGCTGTAATACACTTCAGCTTACAAAGCCGAAGAGGAGGATATGATTATGGTTTCAGACAGCACGTGTCGTGCTCTGCAGTTCACTTTGGCAGTGCAACAGTTACTGCTGTCACGTTTGCCACTTTTTGCTGGATTCTGTTACAGTTAGGTCTCAGTAGAATTTCATGGGCTCCTTATTAGTGTCAGTGGCATTGGAGTGCACCATTTTTATTTCTTTAAATTCTCATAATGGATCTCTGATTCAAAAGAGGAAGTTTTGAGAGAAACAAAAGTATAGAACAAGACCAATTACTATTTCAGGCAAAAAGTAAACATGAAGCTGCTACTGCTTCAGGTACCAGTGTAAGCAAAGAACATAAGAAATGTAAATATGATGACAGGTGCCAGTATCACAAGTTAGATATGCCTGTGTTAGTGATTCTGGTGCATCTGATGCCCATTGTGCTTTATGCTATCAAACCTTGGCAAACATTTCATGGTCCCAGCCAGAGTACAAAATTACACATGAAACACATCAATTGCAATGGCAAACCTATTTTTATCTGTAAGCATAAATGTGAAGAACAGATGCTTTCTCATTGTAACTTGATGTGAGTAACTGTAGTTGAAAAAGGAAATGTGTGTGAAGCATTATGCAAAGGAAGTTGTTGTATTGCTTGTTGAAGTGAAGCATGTGTAACTGCCAAAAATCTTGTGAAGCTATGCATAAAAGACATTGTTTCATGTGTGCTTTTTGATAGGCACTTGAAGGTTTTCATACCCATTGCATTAGGTAAGTACAACTGCCTTATGGAACTATGGGCTGGGTATATCTGAATGGAGTTTTGCATGTAGGATTCTAATTTAAAAAACAGGCATTTAAGGAAATTACTGTATTTTTTCTGAGGATTCTACAAAAATACTTTATTGATAAAAGGGTTCTCCAGGAATTAAAGGGTGAGAACTCTTCCCCTGTATGATGCGTCTCATGTCAGAGGTTTTGATACACACAGCAGCAGTTCGTCCAGCCTTGTTTGTGGTACTTGTGGTGACGCTTGGTTTGGTGATAAAAAGTATCCTGCCGATCTGGACTAGAAAACCATTCTGGTGCTTTGGGCCTTTTCTCTCTGGATACCCATTTAAGTTCGAGAAAGCTGGCCAAAAACAACAATGGTCATACCTGTCAACATTTCACCACTTTAGAGGAGTTAATGCCACAGCCTCAGACTGTAGCCATGCCACTTGAAGCAACTCCATTTCAGCTGAAACCACAACCCCAGTTACTGTCTACACTCACACTGAAGTGTCCAGCTGGACTGAGAATCTGACTGGTGTGAAAGAGCATCCATATGTCACCAGCACACAGTGCAAACCATCTTGTAGCCTTTGACAAAAGTCATCACTAAAAAAGCAGGTGTCCTCATTTTTTAAGTACCCAAAGAAGTTTGTTAGACTCAATTTCCTTACCTGACCACTGTGAGTGTGTGTCTGATAAGATCTGACTCCCAAATGGATATCCATGGCATTCCCAAGTGAAACATAGGGGGAGGCTGAAAAAAATCTTCCAGTGAACATCATTAATATGTTTATAACTTTAGGTCATTCTCTATGCATCTTCTCCATTGAATTATTAATGGTCTTCATAGACAGTTTCTTAACTTACAGGTTGTAATTCAGTACTGTAACTAAGCCATAGCATGCCTCCAGGAAATACATCTCCATCCTTCCCATTGATTAACATCCGATCCATTGTTATATAATCATGGATATGACCATTGTGATGGTGATATGAGCAGCAGAGGGACATTATTCTAGTTAAGTTAAGGATGGCATTTATTGTGCTTCATTTCAAATTCAATCCCCACTACAGGTCACTGCACTCCATATAAGTCAACTAAATCTCTGTCACAGTTTGTACCATTGATCTCCCACCAGCGATACCTGTAGCCACAGCTGATTTGACTTGCAGTTAACACACAGAGTAAAATGTAGTTGCTTATTAACTGCAGAAAATATTTCAGTTGACATATAAATTTATTGACTGTGTTAAAGTCATACAGATGATTATGACAAGTTTCAGCTTATAAGTTAAGCAGTCTTCAGGTCCGTCATATAAAAAACATATTCAAGATTCAATATTTACATATTGTTTAGCCAGAAGGATTTAGATGTCATGTCTTTAACACTTCTTTGTACAGTGTATTAACCAGTTGCAATTTTGAATGTATTGTGCTAAATTAATACTTATATGTATTTCATTATTGGCTTGTTGTATGTTAAATGAAACTTGAAATATTTGTTTCATTTGTTGCCAGATATTGAATCTTCACTGTGTTTTCTCTGATAGACCTGAAGGTGGCTTTATTTACAAGCCAAAACTTGCTGTCATCATCTGCAATTTAATACAGACAGTGAAAGTTACATAAAGTGGAAAATTTTTCCAGTTTGTGTGCATGCATAATGGGATATCCTGTATCGAGATTAATTGCTTATATTTCCATATGGATCCCAGTGATAACAGATTCGTAATACTTGTGTGTCAGTTCTGATATTCCAACTTTTTATTACAGTGACATGGCTGAAAGATGGTAAACCCATAGACGAACAAAGTTCAAAGTACCAGTTTGTCCAGGATGGCAAAAAGAAATTCAAGTTTGAGGTCACGAACTGTAGTGCAACAGATGTAGGCCAGTACATTGCAAAAGCTGAGGGCAAGAAGGGAGAGACAGCAACTGCTTTCTCACTAAACGTTGTTCCTGCTGGAGATCTGTGAACACCATTTTGCAGGGAAAGACGGGCCACTTCGGTTTCTTAATAAGGTATTAACACTTATGAAAGTAATACATGCATAAAATCCCCCGCATAACACAGGGAACACCTACAGCATGTTGTTATCACAACACCTGATTTAGTATATAATTTTAGTCTGTTTTGGATCTGCAAAAAGATAAGACATATTAAACTGACATATTAAAGATGTATTAAACTGAAACCACACATTAAGCTTCAAGAAAGCTGGTGGAGGTTTGAGATATTATGTGCATAATGTGTATAATGCAAGGCAGGTGACTCAGTGTTTTGTCTAATAACTTGAACCTGCTAACCCAAGGGTCAGTCAGAAAATAAGTTTTTATAACTACAGAACCTTGAAACATCTACATACATCCCTTATCTGGTGTTCAACAGTTGTCATCTGTTTCCAGCACTGAAACAAAATCTTGGCAGCCACAGATTTAAAGATGATTGCTAGATGAAAACAATTGTGACACAATGGCTGATAACACAGGACATGGGACTTGTATCAACAGGAAATAGAAAAGCTTGTCCCATGACATGGTAAATGCCGCAGTTGTAGTGGGGATTATGTGGAAGAGTAGTGGAATAGCAGTTCTATTAGAACACAAAATATAAGCATTTGAAAACTTATTTTCTGGCCATCCCACATATAAGTGTAACAGCACACATTAACCCTCAGAAGCTTGAAATGTATGTAAATAGTATTTAAAAATTCCGTTCCTACCTCACAGAAGACACAGTATATCAATTACAAAGGCCAATTGGTTAGTGCCGTTTAGGGAAGTACTTGCAAAGTAGTTATATAGAGAAACATGCAGAAGCCATAAATAATCTTGGGTGGGAAAAATGCACAGTCTGTTAATGTTAAAGTAGGTGGTTTGTACAGTTACCACGATGCTTTCAAGGATTGATAACAGATATGAATATTTTTATTTGTACTATTCATTTATAATTGTAACCCCTTACAACAAAGCTGTTTAGGATACTAATGATGGCTTTACATACAGTAGAATTTGTTTAATCCGGTACCTATGTTACCAGACAGGTGCTGGATTGTCAAATATTCTGGTTTATCAGACTACCTGTAATGACCAAAGTTCTTACAGGTCATTTTTTACTGCCCTTGGAGAAAATTGCACTTGTCAGTTATTTCACATTTCAATGTAAAAATCATAGGCCCAGTCATGGGTTTTCCTTTGGAATGCATTTCTGTAAACCACTTATACAACACCTTGTCCATTTGTGCTAATTTAGGCTCTTTCAAAATCTGTCACTTGAAAAGGTCCGTCACACTTCCACTTGATGTCATACACAATCGTAATTGGTCCTTCTGTTTCTTTACATTATAGACAGTCGTTGATCCAGTGTTGGACAAAACTATAACTGCTCTTTGGAATTTGCCACTGTGAAGCCCTTCTAATTATTTGAAGTTTCTGAGGAATTGTTAAAGTTATGTGTTTCCTCTTGCAAATAGTACCTTGTTTACTCACCCTTTGATCTGTTGAAGGAATTATAATAGCCTGATGGACTTAGTAAGTTCCAGATAACCCAAGATAAAATCATGGAATCAGTACATGCACCATAAGTTACAGACAGTGGAATTTCCAGTTTTGGGACCACTTTCCTCAAATGCCAAACTGTCAGGAATGCAGATTATCACGTGCCAGATTGAAGGAATTCTACTGTGTACAAAATGAACAGCATATCTACATGTACCATATGTTATGAAACCATAGTTATCTGTCAGTGGAACAGTTGTGTAGAGGAATTACACGTGAAATATCCTAATTATTTCACTACTTCAGTTATGGAAACTGCAAGAAGATTTTATAAGTGAGTTATGAATACCTATTGAATGATTTATAATTTTTGCTGTTTGTAGATTCCATTCAAGAACTTCAGATTCCTTATGAAGAAGACAGGAATGAACCAACATGTCAACAGAGCCCTTGGAAAATGGGCATACAGTATGATGATGTTGACTTTGTTATTGCATCACCACCACCACCATTATCATCACACCATCACTATCACCATCAGCACAGCATATTGAAACTGCACCAAATTATATGGAGTATAATGTGAAATATGTACATCATTGGTGAATAAGTGGGAAATAATGCCAGCATTCTTAGTAACATCTCATAATTTCTACTACTTCTTCATTAATGTTGTCATATTTACCAATGCTGTAGTATTTATCATGTCTGAAAATAATATACATACGACACATGGAAATTAATCTTTCCATAATTCGATATACGAAAGAAAAACGATTTTTTTTTTATTTGACTGCTTTCAGAAAGTAATTCGTACATGATGACACAAGCTGAAGCAGGATTGTTGTTTTTAAATCTTCAATAGGTAATGTACTGGTTCTTCCACTTCAGTCTCAATTAATTTTCGAGTAAGGGCATTTAAGTCTAGTCATGTATAATCAGTACTCTGAAAACCTAAAAGGAACCAACTGTTAGGCCACGTTATATAAATTATATGCACAGATGTTAAAATGTGTCAATTTTTGTATTTGTTAAAATGATACTGTAATTTATTTTAAACTGACTCATAATGGCATAGGACTGACATGCGGTTGTCTCTGCCCTTCCTTGTCCTGTCATACCCAGCACTCTGAACTCACTACTTTGTATGGTCTCATTTGTGAATAAAATAAAAACAACCTCATGTTTAGACCTCATCATTTGACAGCTCATGCCTTCAGTAGTAAATGCAGACACATAAATCTATTATGTGCAAAGAGAGACTATGGTGGATGTCATGAGCTACCATGTACAACGCAATTACCTCATACCCTCCTTGCCTTGGGCTTGCTTTTAATGTTGTCCCTGTGCCCCAGCCCAAAATGAAGTTGCAGAATCTTAGCCTGGAGACTGGTTATCCTGAGTGGGATGGTTTGTGTTTTTCCTCAGTCATTCCAGGCAGATGCTGGGGTACTGTTTCATGTTAGGTCACAACATATTTTCCAATTCATTATTCACTTATCTTCCTTCTTCTTGCTTTGGTTCTACAGCCTGGTTCCTGCCTTGACCACCCCATTGACGCTTTTTTTCAGTTATAACTCTAATACTTCACATACAATTTGAGCTACTGAGTGTTACTGTGTAAACCTTAAGTCACTAGATGGAGATGATCAGCTGTAGTCCTCTCTGTGACAGTTCAGATTCATAAATTATTACCACTTTTTATATTGTGCAGTTTTTCCATCTGCTACCATTTGGTCCAAAATCTGCCTTCCCATTAGCTACCAAAAACATAAGAATTAAAGTACACATAATAACTACAGTTGTGCATGTTTTGTATGGGTGTGAAACTTGGTCCTTCACTTTAAGGGAAGTTCACAGGCTGGGGGTGTTTGAGAATGAGATGCTGAGGAAGATATGTGGGCATTGTGTAATAACGAGCCTTATGACTTGTATACCTTACAAAATATTCGGGTGATTAAATCAAGGAGGAATAGACAGATGGTACATGTGGCACGTACAGGGAAGGAGAGAAATGCATGCAGTGTGTTTGTTGGGAAACTGAAGGAGAGGCCACTTGGAAGACCTAGGTTTGGATGGGAGTATAATATTAAAATGGATAAATTATAAATGTTATACTGTAGTGATAGCCATGGTAAGTACTTATAAGTAATGCTTCTCTCTCTTGTATGAAGTAATTTTGCCCCTTCAGTCATGACTGTCATATGTTAGTGGCTCATAAACACACACTAAAATGCAATGCACACATCTCTTCTGTGCGCATGTAGATAAGCCTACTTTCCCATCAGAATACTGCTTACGATTTTTTATATTGTCACGAATTTTTCTTGCTTTGGGCATGGTGTGACGAGCATCATTTGGTTTGTCACAGTCTGCTAACCACATATCTCTTCTGCTGTATGATGATCATGAAACCCGGTGGACTGCTGAATGTTGGATTGCTGGGTGGGTACCTTACCCACTGGACCTCAGAACCTTCAAGGTCTTGTTGAAGTATTAATTTTGGAATTTCCTGATGATGAATTTTAATGCTAAGGATGTTTAACAGAGAATTTTATTTAGATAGCCTTCTTTTGGCCTCGAATTTTGTATCATAAGGTTAACAGTGTAGTTTTGTAACCACTAGAACATGACACTCTCTCAAGCAATGTAAGTGCAGAACCCCTTGATAAATTGTCTATAAGTGAAATGTCCCCATTCATTTCATAGAGTCTCTTTTCTGTACCCACACAACAACTGAATCCGCACTGACAAAATTACGTCGCTCCATCAGAAGTACGAGCATCACAGCAGTATTAAATTCAGCAGCTAATTCCAAAATGTATATTTAATCTCACGACTTTACTGATACATTTTGCTTTAGCACTATGTTTACAAGCCTGACGTCACAGCCCTCATCTCAGCCCTGTAACATTGCGAGCAAAATGGACATATGTCTTGGAAGATTACTGCTGCTGTGTAAGCTTGCAGTGTCACAAGACAGATACAGATATGTTGTACAGACCAACATGTGACCACAGTGCTACAACAGAATGTACTGGAAATGTCATTAGACAAACATATAATTTTAAATTACTTACAGTAGTACAATTGGTTGCATCAGCTATTTATAAACTTCAAGAAAGTCTACGATTAAGTTAGGAGAGAGGTCTTGAATAATATTCTCATTCAGTTTGGCATCATTATGAAACGAGTAAGGCAAATTAAAAATGTGTTTGAATGAAACCTGTGGTAGAGTCCAGGTAGGCAAACATTTGTCTGACACATTTTCTATTAAGATTGGTTTGAAAAAAATGTTTAATTGCCATTTCTTTTCAACTTTGCTTTAGAATATGCCATTAGGAGGGTTCAGGCAAACCAGGAGGGCTTGAAATTAAATGGTACACATCAGCTTTTGGTTTATGCTCTTGATGTTAATATACTGGGTGAAAGCATACATGCTATAAATAAAAACACAGAAGCTTCATTAGTCACTAGTATGAAGATTGGTCTAGAAGTAAATGCTGAGAAAACTAACTACACTGTCATCTCATGAACAGAAATCAGGAAAAAATCATAACATAAAAATAGGTAATAGATCCTTTGAAAGGATGGAACAGTTCAGATATTTGGGAACAACCCCAACAAATCAAAATTCCATTCATAAAGAAATTAAGAGCAGATTGAAGTCGGTGAATGCTTGCCTTCATTCAGTGTGGAACATTTTCTTCAGTTTGCTATCCGAGAATATAAAGATTAAAATACACTGAACTATAATTTTGCCTGTTGTTTTATACGGGTATGAAACTTAGTCTCTCACACTGGGGGAGGAACATAGGCTGAGGGTGTTCAAGAATAGGGTGCTGAGGAGGATGTTTGGGCCTAAGAGGGATGAGGTAACAGGGGAGTGGAGAAGACTACGTAACAAGGAGCATTATGATCTGTACTTCACACCAAATATTATTTAGGTGATCAAATCAAGAAGAATGAGATGGGTGGGGCATGTGGCACGAATGGGAGAAAGGACAGGTGCATACAGGGTCTTGATGGGGTGACCTAAGGGACATAGGCTGAGGGTGTTCAAGAATAGGGTGCTGAGGAGGATGTTTGGGCCTAAGAGGGATGAGGTAACAGGGGAGTGGAGAAGACTACGTAACAAGGAGCATTATGATCTGTACTTCTCACCAAATATTATTTAGGTGATCAAATCAAGAAGAATGAGATGGGTGGGGCATGTGGCACGAATGGGAGACAGGACAGGTGCATACAGGGTCTTGGTGGGGGTGACCTAAGGGAACAACACCACTTGACAGACCTATGTGTAGAGATGGTAGGATAATATTAAATTGATTTTCAAGAAGTGGGATGTGGAGGCATGGAGTGGATTGATCTGGCTTGGGATAGGAACAGGTGGTGGGCACTTCTGAATACAGTAATGAACCTTTGGGTTCCATAAAGTGTGGGGAATTTCTTGACTAGCTGAGGACCTGTTAGCTTCTCAGGAAGGACTCTCCTCCATAGAATTAGTTACTACTATTGATTGAATTTAACACTATCATGGCACTTGAAATTCTGATGAAACAATGTGATTGTTTCAGTGTAGGTGTTAGAACTGTAGGTATGAAACATCTCAAGGTGGTCAGTATTAAGATTACGGTCTTGTGATGTGACACCGTCTACTTTGGTAGACACGGCATCACTTCAAACAGAGCGTAACTTGAAGACAGCATACTGTTGAATGAATAATCTGTGGCGTAGCTAGGGTTTTGGCGCCCGGGCGAGTAATAACAATGGTCGCCCCAAACTGAAATTACCAACTTTAAACAAAATCACATTTACTTACTGAGGTTCCATTCATTCGGCTTAATAAGCTGAAATTTGTTGAGCGCAGAAAATCAAATTTTTTCCGTTTATAATATTCATTTTGTCGCCTGCTTTGTTGCCCCTTGGACTCTGCCGCCCGGGATGGAGGCACCACTCGCATTCCCCTAGCTGCGCCCCTGTTCGAAAGAGTCGAACACGGACTGATTGTCTAAATGACGAGAGTTCTGATATTCGCTATCCAGAAAACTAATCAACCTGGGCCGACACTTCACGACAATTTAGTCTTTCCAGGCGCCCAAGGACTACACATAAAAAAAAAGGACAGGTCTTTTAGTGTGTGAATATGGTTCAGTTTTTGGCGTGTCCATGTTTTTATCACGCGAAAGCGCACAAATTACTCAATTATTCAACTGTACCATCCGAAACTGTGTGTCATGAAACACATTTCTATACTTGATGCTTAGATTATATTTCTTGAATCACATGCTCACTTGCTGGAAGCATATTTTCATGCGTGTAATAAGGGAGGTAGGTACCGTGCGAGCTTCGAGATTTTTGCATCGGTGTTGCTGAAGGTTCAAGTAATCTGGGATGTGGCGATGTGTCGTTGGGTGACTAGTAACAGACCTTTGCCTTTAGCGCCAAGCATACCCTTGTAGTATTGTCAAGACCATACTATATTTTCTTTGGTCAACGCTGTCAAGGCGGCTCATAACGTAGCCCACGAACTTTTATTTTCTTTGGCGTGCGCGCACTAAACGCAAGAGTTACGGTCAGAGGTGCGAAACAGTGTACAAGAAGGCAGTGGTACGTGCAGCCAACCTCAGTGTTGTAAAATCCCACTTCTAATGAAATATGTAAGTTTGCAGTTACACAGGTTACCTAATTGGGCATGGTCCACAATAACTAAGTAACTAACTCTACGGAGCAGAGTCCGCCTTGAAAAGTTTGAAGAAATTGACCGCATCATACCGAACCCGAAGGTTCGGTTCATTGCCGCAATCATAACAGCCGACCTCTTTTTCCGATCTTGGCGGGAATGAATCTAGTCCACGCCTTCCCGACCGATTTGTGTAAGATCAATTTTAATATTATCCACCCATCTACACCTAGGTCTTTCAGGTGCTCTCTTTCCTTCCGATTTCCGCACTACAACGACGGATGTATGAAATTGCCATTCGCTGACCTACATTAGCCGATCCTTGGTGCGTTATGACTCGTGCGTGAACGTGGAAAGTCAATAAAACAGCGAATTGAATGCCCTATTGGAAACCATTAAGGTAAAGAACTGTTTTCAGTATGTGTTCTGAATTTCTGCATTTTGCCCAGAATAAAAGCAGATGTTCATTGCTATAGTATTGCGTTTGACGGTACTGCAGTTTATGTGCTATTCGTATCGCTATCATGTACTGTCGTGTAATGATTGAGTCATTAGACAGACATATGTTATTCCGCGAAGAACTAGTGGCACTGTGCTGGACCCCGGCCTGTAATGTGATACCTAACTTAATTATTAACATAACTTCTGTGGGGAACGCCTTTAACCTCTAACTATTCAGTCAATAGTTTGGGTCGAACGGCTTTTAGCACAATTTAGAGTGTTGTGAGCTTTATGTAACGCCGAATGCCAGAACTCTATTCAGCGAAACAGAATTGCACATAATTGAGAGGTGTTACGTTGCAAAAATTGAAGGTAAGTGACGGGGTATAAGGTTATGCTGCCCTGAATCGTGCTGTGAAGTTGGCGTACGTGTGCTGTAAAGTGTGAGGCGGAAGGTGTAGTAAACACAAATTTGCAAAGATGAGCCCTGTAGTATTTATTGATTTTCTAACGAACGTGAAATTTTAGAAGACGTAGAATAGTATTTATACATTCTGCACTGACATGTGGCAAACGTATATTCATGTGGTAAGGTACATTGCATTATAAAGATCACTTTTTTGTTGTTGTATTGCGATAGTATACTTTGTATTAAATTACGGGAAATTCTTGACCCCGTGAAGTTGCCTGAGCTTGTCCTCTATCATGATTTGTTTTATGCCGCATACCCCAACAGTCAATCCAGGACAGGAAAATAGATAAGGAAACAAATGTGAGATTCTTGTGTTTTACCAATTTATATTAATCATGCATAATGAATGAATTAGTAGACATGTAGGACTATAGACCATTGAAATACATCTCCAGAATAATCAGTAAACAACATATTAATATTGGAATAAATATGTTTAATGGGAAAATTTATGTAATTTTCAACATTGTGATATCAATTTCCCATATTGAATACAAATTGTTTAGAAATCTGGAATGATATTTTTGATGTAGGTTTTGTTTAAAGCATTACTTTTGCTATGACTTGTTTGCAGTGATGACATAGTCATTTTATCCTGTACACTGAACTTTTCACAAACATAGCCTGTAGTTTGGGGTTGAATGCATTATTTACACATATTATCATCATCATCGCCATCATCAGCTTAATGATGTAGGCCCGATTACCCTCTTCTCTCCTTTCAAAATCCTGTGTTCACGTGGTTGATATTCCTATGATATTTGTGGTGGCCATGTACCTTGCATTCTCACTGTCTGATTTTCCAATCATTTAATTGTTGTGTGATTATGCCACAAATGCTCTTTATTCCTATTTTGTATTTGTTTATATACAGATATTTTACTTCATATTTATTGTGCTACCATTGCTGATCTTAATAGGAATGATGTGGAGTGTAGAGCTTGTTCCTTTTTCTTCTGTTGATTAATTCCTCATAACTAGAATTAATAAAAAAGAACCTGAATGCAATAAGCATGTAAATTAAAATATTCCCCAGAAGATGAAAACTTCATTCAATGAGAACATGGAAATCACTTTAGTATGGATTTCCTCTTGTAACACAGATCTTTGTACTTAACAGTTTCATACTAGACCCCAGAATTTGGAAATTGGCATAAACCCTTAATTGAAGTTTAATTTCATGTGTGGCATTACAGTATTGATTCTCTTGATGTAGTCATAGTGGGAATCTTGTATATCAAATAGTGTTTTGATCATATAAAAGTAAAGATAAATATGTGTATGTGCATGTCATGAGGGGATATGAGGGAGTGGAGGTATAACTCCATGCATTCTTTCTCTCAGCACCTGATGGAAGTGAGTGCTGAGCCATTCACCCAGGCCACTTTAGACCTGAGGAAAGAGCCTCCAGTGTTCATTGATTATGGGGCTGGCTGGGCCTCAGAACTAGTCTGGAGGAGGTTTTATAGAAGAGAAAATCTCTTGCGGCCTCCAGGAATCATACCATGATTCCTCAAGCATACAGCCCATAGCCTAGTGACTAACAAAAATGGATGACCATTATAAACAAGTGTAAACCAGATATATAACTAATTTCATTTTTTAACTATGACCAACGGAAGAGCAAACTAGGATATTTTGAAAATTGTGTTGACTGAAATAACACAGAAATTGTGTTTGACAGGCAGTTTTAGTTCCCATTGCATAGAATGTGACTGAGAATGAAGTATTTTTTGGAAGAGTTTTATGATATGAAAACATTGAATTTTTGTTTTTTGTACTCATTAGGCCATGTGTATGTTGTTCAACAAATTGCATACATTTTGCTGCAGCTTGAGGACATGATGGTTTAAGTTAGTTTGTAGTTTATGGAGAATTGAACTCATTACTCTTCATTAACTTGCTAATGGCAAGTAAATGGGCATGTATATAGAGCTCTAGGCTAGTTATTTATTCTTCAGATGGCTGAAATAGTGACCTGTTACAGTGTTGATTACTGTTTGGTGCTGAGTAAGTGACATGCGTCATGTACTAATAATTCATGTACATTCTCGTTAAGTTGATCTGCTGGTAGATACATTTCTGCTGTGACTTTTTTATCTATCTGGATAGAAGCATTATTCTTTATGTTACCCAGAATTTACCCCTGAGAATTTATTTTGATGTATGTTTCACCACAAATATTACTGACTTATTTGAGTTCCATAATCTGAATTATGTCACTTGTCCAGTTACATGATTCCTGTAAATTGATGTAACAGGGATGGTGTCACTGCATTCTGTTGTTGAGTAGTTTTGTGTTGTGTACAAATTAATGAGGTTTCTTTTTCATTTTAAATGTCAAATTTGTGACATGTGTATCCTTGTACTACAAGGGATCTGTGGAATGTAAATAAATTCTATTTTGTTTTATTGTAAGTCATTGAGTTGGTTTAAACATGAGCATGCTTTATTTCTGTTTCTGAAGGATGTATGAAAGAAAATGAGGTTTATCTTTACCAGTTATGCCCTACTTCATTGCATTGTCCTTCCACATGATTACACCATGTTTTGAATGATATCTGTAGTTATATTAGCAAAATTAGAAACAAATTCAGATTTGGTGACAGGTTAGGTTAGTTTTTATAATGTAATTAATTTAATATACATTATGTTTATGTTGAGGTCTGGTATGCCTAAATAGAAAATTAATTTTGTGAGGAGTTTGGTGGTAGATGATGTGCGAATAGTAGCTCATGTATGTAGTATTTTAAATTTATTTCACAGACCATAATACATACCAAAGAATAAGTTGGTGCATCAGTAAAACAAAATGTTATATCAGGTTGAGCATTTAAAACGAATGCCTTATCCCTCTTCATAATGTACCGCATCTGTATGTTTAAGGATATTAATGTATACTGCATGAAGTATGAAACTGACAAGTTATTTAATAATTATTGTATGATATTGCAGTGTGTATGTTTAGCCGTTTATTCAATGGGATTAAGACTTTAGCCATGAGTTCTACAATAAAGCCTGATGTGGTATTTGTTCTTGGAGCACCTGGTGCTGGCAAGGGAACACAGTGTGAGAATATAGTTAAGGTAAGTTCTGATGTGAAAATTTATTGCTCATTATCCTGCCCACTCTAATGAAGCTCTTACACTTAGCATGTCCATGCATTTGTGCAATACAAAACAGCTATAGCTTGGCGTGCTACACAGCAAATAGTTTAGCAGTTAGCACGAATGATTGCTGCCAGTCTTGAATAAGTTTTTTCTGTAACCTAAAGATGAACTGTAATTTTTCTTTGTATATTATATGGTGGTTGTCTTACTGTAAGGGAAGAATACAATTTTTTAATGTTCCTAGTTATTACAAGTCATTTGCTTTATTTATATATGTGCTTGTCCATACAGGAATTTGGTTTTATTCATCTTTCTGCTGGAGACTTGCTTCGTGAAGAACGGAATAAAGAAGGATCACAGTATGGAGAGTTGATTGAACAGAATATTAGAGACGGAAAAATAGTCCCTGTTGAAATTACTTGTAGCCTGATTGAAATGGTATAATGAAGTTATATTTCAATTTTAATTTGTTTCAGTTAAGTTTTTGAAAATCACTGCCTTGTGGATGGTGACACAGTGTGTTTTCTGTATTTATTTTTTATGGTTTATTTAATGACACTATCAGTAGCTAAGATTGTATAGCACAGAATTGAATAGAATGTGGGAGGAATCATTATCGTCTAATTCAGGGGTGTACATATTTTTCAAAACTGTAGGAACCACTTCAAAATTCTAGGCACCACTTTAGAATATTTATTCACTCAGCTGGGTGACATGGCACCCAGGCTTTATGCACCCCTGTTCTAATTTGTGGTAAACCTCAGATGCCCATTCTTCAGTCTGAGATGTTTACGCAGAACCTGCTGAATATGAGGCAGGAATGCTTTCTGCTTGACTGTGATGTTTGGAGATGCCATGTGGTTTTGTAGATAGGTGCTGACATTTTCGATGAATTTGTTGCCACCATCATCAGGGTAGATAAGTTATTGCTTGCAAAAGGAGAACGTAAAGGAGGAATGGCTTCATGCTGTTAGCATAAATATGCAAGATTGTAATAGAAAGATATAAGTAAGAAGTTATATGAAGTCCAGGCTGTATTTCTTTCAACATGGGTTAGCTTAAACTAGTCACCGATGGGCTGTTAACATGGTGTGAACTGTTGTGTTCCATAAAAGGTAGGAATTTCTTGGGTAGCTTATTTACTATTGGTTTCCAAGACAGAATTAGTTTGTTGTGTTTTTACATGGTGCTGCAATTTGGAATTGTTTTGGCAGATGAAAAATGTTAATAGCCTGTTGTACTGTTGATTAAATTTTTAAAAAAATGGTCATAAGTTTAATATTTTGATCAGTGTTTTGGGGAGTAGATAGCTGCATAAATGAGTCTCTTGACTGTTTTATTAGAAATAGTTAGGTATTTTGGGTATGATAAGAAATGTTATCCAAGATTTACATACACAATTTCAAAGTAAGGTGGAATAAGTTTCTCACAAGGCATCTGACATCACTGCACAACACAAAACACTGCATCTGTCCATGACTTGAGCTGGATTAGATCCGTGACTCATATGTGCAGGAAGTTTGTGTAAGCTGTTCAGCTTCCAAACTGTATTTGCAGGAAAATTAAGTATATGAGTTGTAATTTAATGTGGAAATATTAAAACTAAGTCTGTATGTCATTAGGCATGTATAAACGTAGTGCTTGCAGTTGAATATTTGTATCCAAATAGCTTGTCCCCCAGATGAACGTTTGATGTGAATTCCACTGTAAATTGCATAAAACATTAAAATGTATCAAAAGTACAGTGTCTCTGATGGTTCCTTTTAAATACATTTGTTTTGAATTAAAGCAGAATGTTGTGGGTCAATTTCAAGATTTGTAACTTTATAGTGACAGTAAGATTGAAAACTGACAGCAGGATTGAAAGTGTAACACTCAAAATTTATGGTTTTATACAGTATGAAAACTAATGTAATTTTTCTTTTCAGGCTATGAAGAAATCTGGGTCCCATAAGTTCTTGATAGATGGATTTCCAAGAAATCAGGATAACTTGAATGGCTGGAACCAGCAGATGGCTTCTAATGTGAATCTTCTTTTTGTTTTGTTTTTTGAGTGTCCCCAGGAGGTGAGGCATCTTAGGACCTTTTGGTGTTAGAGGATTTTTATGGTTTTATAAATTCTTACAGGTTGATTTACTGAATGAGATGATCAGTTGCACTGATGCAGTTATCTACATTGTTACCACAGTGATGTTACATGAAATGACTTTTAAATTTTAAAAATTTGATGTTGCGTGTATGTGTAAGAATTTTTAAATTTAAAAAATTTGTTTTGCAGGTATGTGTAAACCGCTGTTTACAAAGAGGTGCAGCTGGAAGTGGCAGGTCAGATGACAATCTTGAAAGCCTAAAGAAACGGTTTGATACGTATATGAATGATACAATGCCAATCATCCATTATTATGAAGAAAAATACTTAGTGAAACAAGTGGCTGCAAGTGGCACTCCAGAGGAGGTTGGTAATGTTCTGTACTTATTTAACACTTTTCCAGAGCTTCTGCTCTTAAATGGACATCATGTTCAACAGTTACCTTGTACAGTATCTTAGTCTTTACCAAAATTGGTGTTTCACGTGGCAACAGCACAAGCTGTAGCTTCAAGTAAGTGAAGTGATGCGCTGTTTAAGACCATTTGGACTTTGTTCTTTGGCCTTTGTGTGTTTAAAACCACTACATTTCATTAACTGACTCTGTTTCCTTCATCAGATGAACAGGATAGAAAGAAAGAAAACAAATTGTGTTGAGGCATGATCCATGAAAATGTTCATTGAGTGTGGTCACAGAATTTAATTAACTTGCTTCTTAATTATAACTAACTAACCAACCAACCAACTCCATAGGGCAGACTACTAGTTCCTTGGCTAATCAAGAAATTCTCCATATTTTACAGTCCACTGTTGTCCAGTCATTTGGTGCCATATAGCAGTGGTTCTCAAACTTTTGGTGCTCATGGCACACTAGAATTAGAATAGAGAAGTAAAATGTATAATAAGATGGTATCTACTTTTAAATAATGTCATTTATTTTATGAGAACCTCGGCTTCTCATAAAGTGGAAAGATGATAAGAAGGTTTGATACAAATATCAATAAAAATAGCTGAAGTAAATACAGTGTTTTCAAAGCTTCATTAATGGTGCCCCCTGAGCTTAGAAAAGACTTCATCAAACCTCCACCCCCCTTTCTTAACTTTCTATGTGTGCATAAGTATACGGAACACCTTTATCAGTTTTTAGTCTTTAATATTTTAAGTTTCATATTTAACTTTGTGTAATCACGCTGCTGTTTAGAGCCTTGCAGCTTATTGGTTTGAGAACCACTCCTGTATATTATTGATAGTATTGAGTTACTGGCAGCCCTGCTAAGTAAACACAAGAAAATACATTATTTGATAGGCCACTACTTGAAGTACAGGACATGTGTGTGCACATGCGCACATGTGAACACACACACATGCATGCACTCTCTCTCTCTCTCTCTCTCTCTCTCTCTCCTCCTCGCTGTCTGTCTCACACACACACCTGAAGTTAACTTTATTGCATGTTCAGTATTGTTTGTAAATGTACACAACTAAAAAAATCAGGTTTTTTGTCCCAGTTTTAACAGATGCCAATTTTATTAGTGCTTGTAATCCTTTATAAATTGAAATTATTAATTGATCTGTTTTGCATTTTCAGATTTTTGAGGCAGTGAAAGCTATATTCAAAAGTGTACCACCTTCTAATTAGAGGATGTGAAAGGATATGGAGTCACGTTAGGTGTAAGGAGGCAGTATAAACAGCAACCACTGTAAAAACAAGTAATTTATTTTTTTTAGTCCTGTGGAATAGGAACTGTGATGCACACATTTAGACACAGTGTAATATTGTCATGAATGCCATTATATATGTCTGTGTATATACTTGGGTTGTAGATTAGGGGATACTACATTTACTTGCATAATTTATATGCTTTTTAAACCAAAAACTCATATGTGAAAGCTGTAGTATTTAAAAATGGAAATGCAGCAAAATTCCTTTAGTCTGACATCCAATAATTGAGCAGTCCTGATAATCTGGCAGTTGTCCCAAGACTGGAAGTTTTGCTTTTTAGCAGAGAAAAGCTTCATCAATGAAATGGGCAGATCTTAGGGAGATGTTGAAAAGGCCTCCAAAATGTGTCTGTATGTCAACTGTTGTGGTATGTCTTGACCCCTTGTCTCATAATCCATCAACTTCTTCTGCTATGAAGCCTCCAGAAAACACAGAAGAGGACCTTGCTGACTCTGAACCAGCAGTTGGAGACATCCAAATGGAATACTCCTCAGATTAGTTATGCAATGGAAGTGTAGGATCAGTAACAAAAATTTGCCTGTAAGAACTTAGATCAGTATAGTATCTGATAATTCAAAGTCTACAACCTTTTTATGGAAGCCAATAAGTGGTATATCTAACCATGTAAATTTTTGTATAATTTTTATGATATATACACATTTTACAAATGTGGCCACGGGCCGCATAATACATTCTGGCAGGCTGCATGCGGCCTGTGGGCCGCAGGTTGGAGACCCATGTCTTAGATTGATGTTCTGGAAAATATGGCTGCATAATGTTGGGAATAAAAAAAAGGATTTGGGGGTGGGGGGTGGAAGTTACAGAGAGCTTGCAATTTTGACTCTTCGTTGTAATTTGTCACCATTCTTTTAAACTCAGTTGTACAACTGTTATATTTTCCCGTACTTCATACACTCAAATTTATATTTATTATTCCTAATTTAACATAATATGTAATAACACAATACAAACTTCTTGACTTTGCCAAATATGGCTGTACTCTGTAGAACTTTACTGTCCATGGTGTTGTTTTATTTTGACATTGAATAATCAATACCATTTTTTGCACTGGGGCATCAAATTTATGTTGTTGAACAAATTAAATAAGCATGGTCCCTCAGAATAATCCAGTGTGGCCTGCATCAGCTGATTTTTGATTTAGGGTTAAAGAAGATCAGTTGATGTCCTGTGTTTCAAGCTATTCACTGACAACTGAATGCGAGATCTAAGGGTGACTGAGGACCTGGTGTGTTTCACTTCTGTAGTTCATTATTTCCTTATACTGACATGCAGGAGCAACAAAAAAGAATGGATGCTACTGACTGTGAGTTCTTCCAACAGTGCATGCCTCTTTGACTTTGCCACTTTTCCTGAAGGTGGAAACCATGACTGTCTGTCCCCAGTACTTCAACATGTAATGACTTAACAAGCACAACTCCTTGTGTACATTACTTTAGAACAGCGGTCGCCAACCATTCGGACCTCACGGACCACTAAACTCACAATTTTGAATCCCACAGACCACTAACATGAATTTTTTTTAAAAAGCTACAAACATCTATAAAATAGTGATCATAAAAGTTCCATTTTATTAATATGAAATTTGATTCAACGTAATAAGGCGAAAATTGTCAGCGATCCTGTGTCGGTGACACGAAGACGAATCAGAATATAATGAAACAGTATAATAAACATAAAAATTGCAAATAATGTCCAAATTTCTCCACGGACCACCAAAATTTTCTGGCGGACCATCAGTGGTCCGCGGACCACTGGTTGGCGACCGCTGCTTTAGAAGATCAACACATGGTTCAAACTGTTGGTATCTACATTAGAGGGCAGACAGTTCATGAATGCATATGTACATGATTAATTTATTGTATTCATAGCTGTTTAAACAAATATCTGCAGCTAACAGTTAGACTTAAAGTATCACATTTAATATGGTATTTATATTAAATTTTGTTTGTGAAGGTAGGGGTGCATAAAGTGAGTGCATAAATGTGATAATTAGTGAGTGAAATCCTTTTGATTTTGTGCCTACTAATGTAACATGTTATGTACATAACAGATGAAAGAGGTTATTTTGTATTTACCCAAATACAAGACAGCCTTGTATATAAGATGCCCTCACCCCAAACCCATCCACAGTCTTAAATTTTTAGGAAAATACCTATATGAAATGTGTTTAACTAGGGTGACCCCTCCCACCCCCAACCATTTTTTAGGTGGTAAACTAGTAGAAAATTTGCATCTTGTATTGGGGTAAATATGGTGCTTCCTGTTATCTTGTAAAGGTTAATATCTACATTTCATTATGTTGTGTCATTAGTTATTCTATGAGTTTGATGGCTTTTAAAGTAAGAGTTTTGAATGTGCAAATGAATGTAATATCAGATTTCTGAAAGACACTTAAACAGTTTTATTGAGAAGCAATTTTACGTACATTTCTGCAGTGTGAGTATAGTTCATTTACTGATTCCAGTGGAGAATGTTTAGTTTTGATAATACATATATATTGATATATCTGCTGCATTGACAGAAATAGTAAATTTAAAATGAGACCATTCTATAAACACGCAGAACCCATAACCTTTTCTGCAAATATAGGCCTTAGTTAAATGTCAGTTTCATGTCTCGGTTTTTATTTTCTTTCTGCATTTTGATTTTGATTTTGGTGAGAGGTACATACGACTTTTTAAATTTTTAACTTAGTTTACATTTATTATAATTTGTGTTGTTCAAAAAACATATTCCCTTGAAGGTTAAATTATACTTTTATCTCGTGTTCGTAAACTTTAACTGTTTTCAAGTATTATGTTTTATTGGGAAACAAGTTGATGTTGATATAAAGACTTTGCATCCATGTATCCGTATTTGCAGCAGCAGCTCACAGATGTAACATGATGTACATTTGGCTTTATTTGTTTGTGTTATTAATGAATTCTTATTCTGACTGACTTGACCCTTATAGTACCAGCCTGTATGGGTATGTTGTACTATGACATCTTATATTCAGGTAAATCTGGTACCATATTTGGAAGGGGTGTGGTTTCAATCTTGGCTATGACTCGTACATTTGATCCATGTATATGTTCTTTTTTATATTAATATATATGTGAAATTGTTCAACTATGTTTCAGAATGTCTTTTTTACTTTACCTACAGAATATTGATTGTATCGTAAGGTGGCTATTATGTTTTGAGTGTGCTCATTTTGTCTGGACTTTCCTAATTATTATTATTATTATTAGTAGTAGTAGTTAGTAGTAATGATGTTTTCTTGTGCATGCCATGAAGGCATATAGGAGGAGTAGAGGTATAGCTCCACTTATTCTTAACCTGGGCACTAGATGGAGATGAGTGGTTAACTTCATGCCCCAGCTTCTTTACTCCTGGGAAAGAACCCTGGTGGCACCCATCAAGTAGGAGGCTGGGTGGGCCCCATAGCCAGTCTGCACATTTTGGAGAAGAGAAAAATATCTTGCCCCTACCGGGATTCGAACCCCAGACCGTGCAGCCGTTGTATATCAGTGTGATTATTGATCATAAGAAAATGTAGTGCACAGCTTACTGTATCACACATGCCAGTTTGTACTCTGTCCGTGGACAGACAACACCAATCATATCTCAGTAAGTATTCATTCTAGACTGTTCTTAACTAATATTACCTTCATACATATTTATATTTATCTATTTATTTGTTACATAAATATTGGGATCACCCATGTCTATGATATGAAAATAATCAGTGTCAGCACTATGTATATGGTCAACAGCTGATACACCACCACTGTTTGTTCACTGCAGTTTGTGGCAGTACATTGAGGGTGGCGGTAAATTGAAATACTGTATAACAGGGAGTTCCTGTTCACAGACTTTGATGGATATCTAAATGAGGGTGGTGCCATTTTGTGGTTGGACTGTATTATGACCAACTACATAGACTTTAATGAAGAAAAGAATACAGGTTTTAATATTTTAAATATTTAAATTATTTGGGAAGTTTTTGTGTATGAATATGACAGTTTCTGCTTATAGATGAGGCATTTTACCTGCTGTGCACTATTTGATTTACTGAGAGGCCCATCCAGATTTTAAATAGTGGCATGTGTATGAGTTACAGGCTTCCTGTTCATTGTTATGTAAACATGGTCTGATGATGGCAGTGGAGCCAAAATGTAACTACATGAAATGAGCATATAAACAAAACATCAGTTGCTGTTTGATAGAAACTAACATTGATTATTTTGCTGTAACCAACACAATAATATGCTACAAATTAAATTAGAATTCCACTGTAGTTCAAAACTGACTGCATTTACTGACACACCTCACACTGAAGTTGCAGATTTATAGGAAGCATTCCAGTAGCAGAATATTCTGTCAGATTGGGCGAAATTTCTTTATGTCATGTCAGTTTGTTTTATTATGTTTATATAGATGCTCACATAATATAGAGAATAATAATAATGTCAAATTTTGTGTTGTATGTGGCAGCTGGAGTGAAGTAAAGGTACTGAGAGAGGCCCGTGCTTTCTGTTAGAAATATGTTGACAACCAGGAAAACAGAAGAGTATGTGTTACTGTTTGTTATGTTATGCGTGTATATGGAAGGAGTATGTTGGAAGGGTGAAAATGAATGGAAGCTAGGAGAAAGTATGAAAGTGAAACTTAGTGGAATGCATATGCTAAGGTGAATAGGAAAATATGTTGAATGTGCATATCCACCAGTGATTGTGCAATTTAGTAAAATAACTGGAGAACATGCATGGAATTGTACATGAAAGGATTGTGCACATTTACCTCTGTGTGTTTGTGCACATATACGTTTTGGACAATGTGAATGAAGATTTTGGGAAGCATTGTTAACAATTGTTGCTCATGTACTTAAAGGTTATGATTATGCTGCAAACTTAAAGGAGATTAATTGGTATGGTAATAATATAATCCACTTGATCTAACAGTTGTCTGTGACTGTGAAGTGATTGAGTTTCTGATTGTCTTATTCTCAGGTCACCAGATTCATGAGAATAAGGTAGGTGATGGAATACCTTCCACGTGTCAAGTATTTAGGATGTGGCATCTCTTATGTAACAGACTATTATGTAAATGTCAGTATGTATGAATTACAAGGAATATGTGAGACAATAAATAGAACATTAAAAATGAATGTAAGGAAAGTGTGCTATTTCACAGTGCTGTCCATGGTGAAGGGTGTATCATGTTGGAGATAAGCAAAACCTGCCCCATTGTCGTCACTACATTCACCACAGATCTCACATGCATTGGCCTCGGATCGAACCTAGGCCTCAGCAGTGAGAGGCTGATTACTGCTTGAGCCATGGCATGTAAGGAAAGGAACAAACGTGACAGGTCTATAAGTAAAGGCACACCGGGCAAAAGGATGCCATGTAGACTGGTGTGTGGGTACCAGGGAGGAACCTGCTCTTCCATCTTCTGGATACTGTACACTTCCTGAACCAGCGGCTGTATTCAAGATTAATTAGCGGTCGATTTGTAATGGGGTTCAGATGAGCGAGTACCTGGGCGAATATAGACAGTATCCTTTTAGACCCTTGCGGTAACTTTACCGCCAGGTTTAACATTCAAAAATTCTACATGGTGCTCACATTGCATTTATGTGTTTTGTACGGATCTCAAAACAATTAGCAACTTTTGCCTTATACAACTTTAACAGATTGTTTTTTTATAACCGAGGTGGAGAGTGTTTACAGCGCGGTACGCACTAGTTTCGTCTTTAAAGGGTTACTACCCTGACTGAGGTTTTCCCGTGATTTTTCCTCGGTTGTAAGGTGAATGCCAGGGTATAATAACAAAAAGTCGGGGCACGGCCCGCACTCCACCCTCTCCCCGATAACGACGGTTTCACCCGTGTGTAGGTTCTAGATTCCGCGCGAATATAATAGCGAAAATGCCACTCTGGGTTCAAACCCCAGGGAGCCATCCAGCCAAAGTATACTCTCCACTTAGAAAGACTATGCGCTCTTAAGAGTTGTAGTCTTTGGTATGCCAGGTCCCGGCTCTTAACTGAGACTATAAACCGTTAGCGTAAGCCAAATCCACAGTTATAGAATAAAGTGTGTTATTGTGCCCAGCGATGCGGTAAAACGCAGGGATGGCTAAACACACCAAGGGACGTCTACCCAAGTCTCCGCCCTTAGCACTTTCGTTGGTTGGTCTTTACAGGGTTATAGTGAATGACGTTTGTGTGGTTCGACTATCAACGCTACACCAAGACGTCGATGTTTCTTTCCACACTGCATGAGCTTTCCGAAGTCAAGAACTTGGAAGCAATCTGCTTGAATTGCGTTTCCAGATGGCGTTAAGGTCGATAAACATTGAAGATGGCGGAGGAGGGTGTTAAAGGTGGTAGGTTTGTGGAAGATTTAGACTACGAAGATGGACATACGTTGAAAAGTTCTTCTCTCTTGCCGTGGGACAGGTTTTCTAGTTGGATTCATTGCATATGTATTGTTACTTTCGATTTAGAGCTTGGTCAAGCTTTGGAGGTAGGTAGGAACATGACCTGTATCTAAACTTTCACCTAATGCTAGCCTAATTTTGTGTGATCGAACTCCCTTCAAAGACAGGTGCCTTGTTTTCTTTAATATGTTGGGTAGGAATTAATATATTTTGGTTTAACATACACTCTTCGTAATAGGTAACTGTTAAAACATTTTTCATTCACACAGAAATACTCCTATTTCTAGAGCAGAAACAGTACTTACGACGGTAAATTGTTGTGTCATCCAAATCTGTGAATTGCTGTATTTTCGCAACAGAATTAATGGAAACCACAATGCATGTGGTTTTCCAACACAGTGACAGTAACTGAAGTGACTGGTGGCAACGTAGAGTGAGTTTATGTCATTAATATGGTAACTGAATGGTTGACGTTGGTAGATCACTTTTTTTTTATTTTTGGTATTTTCATTACACGGCAGCCTTCATTTAGGATCCCGAAAGAAGGTATTCATTTGGTTAATGTAGTATTTAATGGGAGGATAATATTAAAGTTGATTGTAAAGAAATATGTGATTATTGAACTGCCTCAGTATACAGTTCAGAGTATACATGGACATGGTAATTAAGTTATGGCTTCATGAATGTGAGAATTTTGTTAACCAGTGGAATGACTCGCCTCCCAAAGAATGGGACTTCTCAATGGGATTAGTTATGTTGGTTTTACATATTTTAATATACTCCATTTGTTTGTGTGTTATATTTGTGTGTACATGTGGCCATGTTAATCAGAGTAGTGGTTGAATAGAACAGTGCTGTAAGGAGGACATCAGTTTTTATTTCTGCACAGTGAATATTTTTTCTTGTATAAATGAAATGTAGCATTTTCTTTTTAATAACATTTCCAGAAAGGCATGCTGTATTAAGTAGGTGCTGTTAAATGTATATTCATCTACTTGATTTTTCCTTTGAATACGTCTGTGACTTATGGGATTCTGTATGCATTTTTAGATTATTTATCCAGGTCACATAAAATTATCAGAGCAAGAGAAGTCAAACATATGCTACTTGGCTTTTCCGGATTCAAACTCTGGTTGTATGGGCGACACACAGTTTCATGTAAGAATAAGACAGTCACCAGGTAGAAATGGCTTGCTTCCGGAACATCAGCTATACAATCAGAAATGCCCTATATACCTTCAAGTGGATCCTGGCTATTACTATGGATATGTTTATTTTAGACAAGTGAAGGATAAGTCTGTACCACGAGGATATTTGCAGAAGGTGGGTCTTAATTCTGACACATTAGATTTAAAGATTGAGTTCCTACCTCACAGTAAACCATTGCATCTCCATTGTAAAGACTAACTAGCCAATGCTGCTCCATGGAGTTAGTTAGTTGGTTAGTTAATTAGTTATTTTAATGTTAGTCCACTAGATAGATTGTAATAATGATTATGCTTTAAAGGGTCCAAAAATTGGCAGCAGCATCATGGCACTCACTTTGAGTATATTGTGCAGTTTAGTGGTTTATCATGGCAGATACAATGCTATTATCATACAGCTATATATTTTGAACAGTTAAGATGCTGAGATGTTATAAATACAAAAACATTGACTGATGAGCATAAAGAAAATAATAGTTGTAATGGTACAATCCACTCAGATTGATCATACCAGTCATATGGTTTAAGGTATGTACCATTTTCTACTGCTTGATGTATGTACCATTTTCTACTGCTTGAACATGGGGATTGTGGGTTCAAATCCCACTTGGATCATGGATGTATGGCTGCACTCTTTCGTTGTGTGTGTGTGTGTGTGTGTGTGTGTGTGTGTTTTACCTTGTATTGGTGGAAGCCCTGCAGCATGCCAATCCTACTTTTAAATGTGTTATCAAATGTGTACACGAGTAAAATGAATTTATAAACTTGGGAAATGGGAGTTCCTGGGCCACTTTTGCCTGTAGGGCTTTATTGGTAGGTAGACGTCCCAAACATAATGCCAGAAGTATTCTGAAAAAGAAATCTATGGATTGTGGGTGAGGATTTTAATCCCCCTTTTTTGTGTTAAAAAGTGTCTGCCGTTGTTCTAGTAAACCTCATTCCTAATAATTTTACAATGTTCATTATTTCAGAGCATTGTGATCATAACTCGACTCCCTTTTGTGAGTTTGTTCACTGAGATATGTGCTCTAATTGCCCCTGAGTTTTTTGATAATGGTGAACCGAGTATTGAAGCAGCCTGTCATGACATAGATCAGTGGCCGAATCCTACCCCAGGAGAAACTGTTAATCTACCACTCCTTGGGACTGTATTACAGGTAATCATACTGCTTCCTAGAAAGGTTTCCTTTCAGGTGTTGGATTTTAGCTTTTATCTGTAGAATGTGTGGTGAACTAAATAGCCTGCATCAGTACTTCACATCTGAAAAGGGATGCTGTGAACCGTATATCTCACTTGCCATGAAAAGTAGATGAATTAATTTTGGAGTTGAGATGATTTTGTTGGCACAAGGTCTTTGGACATACAGCTTTTAAAAAATGAGGCATTATGTTTCCTTTGGTTTGAACATATGTTTTTACTTGCGTGACTGTGTCAGACCTGCAGGTAATAGAAATAATGTTTGGCAAATGATGCTTGAGCATGTGAGGGCAAATATTGACATTGAATGCTGTGGGGGCACAAGGAATGCTGAAGGTACTCTATGAAGCCCAAATATTGAAAATTTCGTAATGAAAAGTCAGATGATCTGTAGTCTTGGCCAGCTGATACATTCATGTTTCCTGCAAGTGAGATATACATTGGGTCCATTCAAGCTGCATGAGGTAAGTCTCAAAGTTCATGATGAAAGTGTGTTATTAAGATGTCAAATGACTTTATCCATCATCTCATTTTTATTTTGTTTTGTGAATTTAGGTTTTGACAAAAGTAATGTTATTATTTTGGGATTGTATCAGTATTTTAGAACTTTTTGGATTTGGTTTCACTTCTTACCTCCCAATGTTCATATTGGATATGTACACTTTATATATCCTGACTAGAACCATTCTTATTGTTAGATAATGGACTGGCTCAGTCCAGCAGGCTCAGCAGGTTAGGTTTCATAATTTTTATTTATTACCTGATGATAGAAGTAGAGCCAGCTTCTGAAACATTGTGTTTTAACAAAAGTGAGATATTGAAGGAAGTTCAATAAATAAATAAATAATCAAATAAACAGTATATGTATGACATTGTATTTAAAATTGAGTTAATGTGACTATTGTCATAATATTTTGTCACCCATATAATTCAAACACAGTGAAACATACCTGTAACGGCAGGACAAGGGACTGACTTTTTTTTTTTTTTTTTTTTTTGCCGGCAGGTTCCGTTTTATACAGGATTCCATTGTGTACAGGTTCTGTTAAAGATAGGTTTCACTGTATAATTTTCATTGAAGAAATGTAACTTTTATATAGGGCACATATCCGTTGGTACAAGTGGTGTATTGCATTTGCAGCATACTGCTAATGCATGTAATGTTGGTGTGTATTGCAGGCCCACATTCCAAGCCATAGTAACAAAGTGGGTGTTCCAGCAATACCAGGTTCTCCTTCTGAAACAAATTTCTCTCCAGTACCAACACCAACTGTATTGTCCTCAGTGCATGAGGTTCACATGTTTCATTGTTTCTTACCTGTAATTTCACATGTTCATCTACTCTGGGAGTTGGTTCTCACTGCCGAACCAATTGTAGTTATGGCTGGATCTCCTACAACTTGTTCTGAGATGGTCCAAGCACTAGTTAGGTAAGTGCATTTAAGTTTCTTGGTTCTGAACATTTTTTCTGGAATGTGTCATAGCTCTTAACAGTTATTCCTGAAAACTGACCTGCTCTTTGTCATTACTTATCCTTGAAGTGCTTTGTGGTACTATTCCGTAAAGAGTGATTTCTGAAGTTTGCTCTGGAAAATATTTGTTATAAGATTTGAAATTTCTGCAAGTCATGAAAACAGTAGCATTGAAATTCCAAGCATTATTTACGTGATTTTAATTTTCTCAATGGAGAATAACTTTTATTTCATAGTGTGCAACAGCATTTATGTTCTTGTTCTGGGATGGTGGTGTCATGTAGATAGTGAACTGTATTGACAGTATTTTGGGGAACCTTATTATTCATTGTCAGTGTGAAGTGACTGCCCCATCATTTGTGATAATTGTACTATGTGTCCAAAATTTGGGCATCGAGCAAAAGTTAATACGAGTAGAGAGCTGAAATTTCTGGGAAACCTGTATGGAAGTTGTGGGCTGGTGAACACCATTGTTCCCATCTTGGGAAATAAATTTCATGGCAGTGATTTGTAACCAATGGTGCTACTCCAAGCTCAGTCATAAACATTCTGTTTCTCATTAGAGCACATTCAGTTCATACAGGTATTTGCACTACCTATGAAAATTAATTGCCAATCCCGATGGCCACATGAAGGCTTACGTCTGCGGTCGCTGGTTTGCTGGGGTTGCAGATTCAAATCCCATCAGGAGCATGGATGTCTGTCTCTTGTGACAGTTGTGTGTTGCCAGGTAGAGGTCTCTGATGGGCCGATCCCTCATCCAGAGGAGTCCTACCGAACTTGGCATGTCTAGCTGTGTGTGATCTCAAAATCTCCACAGTGAGGCGGCCCAGGCCTGAGTAGGGTTGTTGTGCCACAAGAAATAAAATGAAAATTATTTTGGAATATTATTATAGGAGTATTTAGTTGTAAACTTTATAAAATCCCTCTGACTAAGATTGTATGGTCATGTTGAAAGAACGCAAATCCAACGAATGCCAAACAAATTGCAACAGCTTCAATGGAAGGAACAAGGAAAAGAGGGAGATCATGTAAAAGATGGAGGGACGATGTTGAAGAGGATTTAAATATAATGGGACTAAAAAACAGGCAGGCAATGTTCATAGACCGTCAGGAATGGAGGAAGATTGTATTGGAAGCCAAGGTCCACAATGGACTGTAGTGCTTGAGAAGAAGAAGAAAAAGAAGAAGAAGACGATTTGTTGGACTAGAGCATTGTTCTACAAAGTGAAGATTGTTTTCAACCCAAAAGTGTTGGAAATCTTGTAACTGGCTAGAAAGGAGTGGATGTATGTTAAGGTGTGGGGGTAAGGCTCTCTTATGGATGGTAGTCATAAAATTCCAGTTTTGTAAAAATAAAACATGCACTCTGTAACACAAATCAAAATCCATTGATCCTGTTGTAATGTGTGTGATACGGGGCTGGAAAAGGATATTTTTAACTGCACATCCAATTTGCAAAAGGGTTGTTTTATCATTGATGTTTTTATTGGATTGTAGAGTCTCTTTATCAAGCATTGTAATTTAAGTATATGAATATGTATGGTGCCCTTGCATCTGGCAAAATTAGAGATAGATACTGATGTATTTCTTTGTTATTTTTGGCAGCATGATCACGCCTTTAATGTACTGTTCAGATTTTCGACCATATTTTACCATCCATGACAGTGAATTTAAGGAATATACTACAAAGGCTCATGCACCGCCACCAGTTATTCTAGGTGTAACCAATCCATTCTTTGCTAAAACTCTGCAGCATTGGCCACACATCATTCGAATATGTGATACTCCACACCTATGTAAGTTTGTGAAGTATTTGATATTTGATTTCTATGTGCTATATTTTTGTTTATTATGATGCCACTTTTTTTATTGTTTGTGAACTTTCTGTACTGTTGGGGATGTGAAAAACGTGATTTCCTAAATCTAAATAAACATTATTCTTGGATCATACATGTTCATTTGTACTGAAAGACATGACAAGAGGATTTGCCATTTTTGTTTTTATTTACCTATTTTCAGGGGTGATCTCCTCCACTGTTCTCAGTGTAGTCACATTTTTATATTTTTATACTATACTACACTTCCTGTTTTGTCAGACTGATTAAGTGTGCTTAGCATGCAGCTTCACTCTTTTCAAATAGGACAAGAAGTATGGTATCCTAGTCATTTTTGAAGATAACAGTTTTGTGTTTCTTCAGTTTCAGATTCATCTCATAGCTTAAGCTGTCAAAGTTGACATGAAATTCATACTTCATGCTGATATATGGCAGCATTTGATTTTATTGTCAGTGGTGTACTTGACATTGAATATAAGAATTCTGTTGTTTATGGTCTTACACATGATAATACTGAGTGAGAGTGATGTTGGACTTCACCCAACACATGAGCTTCATGCTCAGGTGAATGTAGCATCCACTGATGTATACCTAGTGATACAGATATGTAATCTGAGATGTCACATTGTTTCACAAGGTTTCAATAGCAGTAAGTACAGGAGGTTCTACTGACAGTGTTAACATTGTTTTTCTTATTTAGCAGCTTCCCAAAAGCATAAGTTAAAGAAGGGTGGAAGTTTAAAAATGTTAGATTCAAAACCTGGAGTGTACACATATTACCGCCCATTTCTACATAAGGACAAAGTCATATTGAAAAAATTATTAAAGGGTGTTCAAACAAAAAGGCCAGGAGAAGTTCAGACAGCACTGCTTCGCAGACATCTTTTGGAGTTGACTCAAAGCTTTATGATTCCCTTGGAAAGATATATGGCTAGCCTTATGCCACTGCAGAAGAATATTTCTCCATATAAAGTAAGTGGCCTTTGTTTTTTGTTTTTCATATAAACCATCCTGTAGAATCCCTCGTTGCAAACTCTCTTGGAAAGTCAGGTGTGTAATTGTCCCTTTAAATGAATAAAAAATGTTATCACGTTTTTATTTCCTGTAGTCATATACTATCATAACAAACTGTAAGACAGCCCGGAATGTACGGCAACTTTCCTTGATTATGAAGCTGCAGAAATTAGTACACACCTTGAATTATTCATGTCATGAATACTGGAAAAAATTCTGTATCTTCCTATTTGGTACAGAGACATGAATCTCAAACTATATCAGTTGCAGTTGCAGTGTTCTGTAAATCATGACAATAATGACTTTTTCAGGCAGCTCCAGCACCACGTCCATTTAATCCAGATGACTTCCTTTCTACCTTGGAAACATCAGGTCCACAACTCACATCAGGAATTAAAGGTGACTGGGTAGGATTATATCGTCGATTCTTCCGATCTTCAAACTTCAGTGGGTGGTTCAATGCCCGCTATCGGGAAGTAAGCCAGAAGCTGCAGGCCCTCCAGTTAGAAGCTCTGTCTGATGCTGTAAGTGAAACTTCATCAACAGTACAGCATGGTGTGTGCCATTTCATAGTCATTGCTGTTGTTACATTTGCTTTCTTGTTTGTTTAGCACAGTACCTGAGATTTTTGCTCTGGGACTTCATGTGTCATATGAATATTTGCCTTTCTGCTAATCCTCTCATTTTCATCAGTTTATGTCACCCCATCGTGTTTAAGTTTACTAAAATACAGTAACAAAATAACCTCTAAAGTATTTGTCTCATGTGTACTGTGTCATATATACCTGAATCCCAAATCTCAACAGTATGAGGGTTGGTCAGAAAATAAGTTTATAATGTGTATGTTTTGGGTTCTTTATTTTCAACTCTAATAAGAACAGTTCAGACTTAATTGTACTGCTATCCCACTACTTTTCCATGTAGTCCCTGCCACAGTTGAGGCATTTGTCATATCGTGGGATGATCTCTTCTCTTCCCTGTTGATAGAAGTCTGTATCCTTTTTGTTATCAGCCATCTTGTCACAACTGTTTCCACTTTGCAGTCGTTTCCTTTCTTTGCATCATGCAACTTGCAGACTTGTCTCTGCTAGTTTAGTGCCTTGAGTGGATCTTGTCAACTCCCATTTTTTTTTTACTGAGGAATTGCCAAAGCTGGTGCAAGTACTGGCAGAGAAAAGGGGAAGGATAAATTGATGGATGTAGCTGGGTGAATGTCCCAAGCTGGTCCCTTCTGTGTGAGCAGTGCTGAGATACTTTTTCCTGCTCTGCTGAATAGATTTTGTAAGGAATGGGAGAAGTCTGGGAATTCGGGAATGGTTCATGTGGAAAGTACAAGTTCAAAAAATCATAGTTTGGAGAATATCATTGAAATAAAATCAGTTAAAGGAACCATTGAAATATTGATCAGTACTCTAAAACTGCAGTATTTTTATATCTTTACTACCCCTATTCATTCGTAGTTGCTCATGATACCTTGTATCTCCTTCATTCTAAATTGACTGGTCAACATTCAGACATTACTTTATTGAAGCAGTTTCATTGCAAGCATTATTATTATAGTTTCAGTGTCATAGAAGATACCAAAGCTTTTTTGTGATTTTCAGCAGTTGAAACTGCTCCATGAGTTTCTTAGCTGTGGTACATAATTTTCAATATGTTTTTCAAGTCCAGTGGAAATGTAACTGTATTGTGTTGTGTTATTAAACAAGTGTTTTATGAACATGGGAAATTGTTGTAGTCCTAAAAATATGAGCAGTCTCTCTAGAAATATAAGCAAGTATTATTTAAATATGTGCAGTGAATTTTTTTTTGTGATGGTTTTTATTATAGTTTTTGAGCCCATGAGAATTTACTGATATTCTGCTGCTTTACCATAAAACACGTCCGTTTGGTACCATTTTACTCTACTTCATGAGATAGACATTCCCTTATCCTTGGCTACAGCAACAGGCTGTAACAAGTACCCTTCAGCCCCAGTGGATGTTGCAGTTATTCTTCCTGGCTGCCAGTTCTGAAAAGAACACTTTTTTCATCTGCTGCATGATTCAGAAGATACAGAGTGTAAAGCATGTGTCAAGAATACATGATATAAATACAGCACACTGATCACTGTTGGTAATTCAGGAAGAACTTTTGTGCTCTTGTACCATCTCAGCAATGCCCTTATATAACTGGTCTGTCTCATACTCCTATCCTGTTTGCTCATGTGTGTTATACCTTTATTAAACAATGTTGCCTAGAGAAAACAGATGATTTTACTTGCTGAACAGATGAAATTCCAGCACTGAACGATGATGACTCTAAGTCTCATGCAATCCGAAACATAATTTATAAAAGGATGATTGTTACATTGGAGGTAGCACACACCAGATTGCATGCTAGCTGGTGTGAAATATTTATTGGTATATTGCACTTATAAATTTGGTCTTCCCTGCTGCATACTACTGTGTCTACTCTATAATCAGGAGGAACCTATTTTTCAGTCATGACTGATAAACCAGTTATTCTCAGTATGTCTGTGGTATTGTTCAGCTCATCTTGGATAATATCTTAAAATGCTTCAGTACCAGCATTATCCAGATTCTTTTCATTTGCCATTCATAGCCATCGTCTCACCTCACTTGACCCAGGACTGTCATATAGGGTAAGAACACACATACTGCTGGTTCATTAAAACCGCCCCTCTACATGCTGGCAATGAATTTTATCGTTGTTTTAGGATCTGAAGGTGTGGGTTCAGGGGAAACAGGAAGTAGAAGTTGTGGACATGATACTGAGAATTCGTCATAAATTGAAGCAAAGTGAAACGGACGAATTACCCCTGAGTAGATCAACACGAGATCAACTACGTCTTCGAATGGCCGATATAATTTGTACTCTTCCAGATGATCTGAAAACAGTACTGAAGACCAGCTGATGGCATATTCTACCAGTGGGACAAGCTATGAACTTGGCTCTGACAGCTGAGTCTGTCATTGATTTGGATGCTTCCACAACCATTGGCCTTGGCTTTAGCCGTGAGTGTCATTTTCCCTGCCTACAATGTGATGTGGTGGGTATTGGTCACAAAGCAGGAATAATTAGCATAAAAGAAAGTTGCTAAGGATATAAGTTGAACTGTTGTTAATCACTCTATTATACAGATGTGCCTTCAGTTCTAAGAACTGACTTCGCTCAAATGTGAAGAGATAATGTTTTGTCTATTTTAAATCAATAACAAGTAGCCTGTGCTGCAGTAATTTTGTGTTTTAAAGAAATTTATCACTCAAACATGAGAAATGCTAGTACAAATTAGAATTAAGTGTACCATTAGTGTATAAATCTTACTCAGAATAACACTCAAACATTTTATGCATGAATGTCTATATCTGATAGCCAGACTATTACAACAACTGTGAAGAATATTATTTATAATACTAAGCATTGTTGCTCTGTCTCATATTGAGACACTGATGATTTGATTATGTCCTGAACAACATGACTTTTATGTTTTATATGGTATTTATTTTTCAGAGCCAAGAACTGTAGATTACTGAATGCATTAGCACATCAATGTTTCATGTTAACTGTAACCATTTTGCATTAACCACCTTCCCCAGTAAACTACAAAATTTAACTGGTGCATTGTGCGTCATTCTCACACGATTCAAAAGAATATGACTCTACTCTTATGTCTGCTACTCTGATTTCATATTGTCATTAATTTTTGTCTCTCATTATGCAAACTGAATTAATATTTTCTTCTTAGTCCTTATCAAGGTCTTGAAATTCTTCCACTGGAACAAAATTGAACAGTATTTTCCTGATCTCACTGTTAAATGCTGTAACTGGATAAGATACCCATTTCTTACTTGAGATGATTACACTGGACATAAACGTAACCTTCAAGAAGATGAACTTGTGGACATATGACTGCTCATTACAACTGTTCAGTGACTGACTGCTTGATGCATTGTTGATAAAACTACAAAACAAACAACATCCAATACATCTTTAGGAGGGCAGCTGTTATTTTGTTACAGTATTCAACATCCCACATATGTGAAACTTTTTTTACATTAAAAGCAAGAAAGAAGAACTGCCGCAATCAGTAAAAAGAACTAAGAGTGTGTCTGTTACATATTTGTTCTGGAATTAAGAACTATGTAGCTCATCAATCTCACCTCCTTTTTTTGGGGGGGGGGGGGGGGGCTTTGCTTCGTATAAATTGTAAAACCATTTTAACATACACATCTCCTTATTTTTGTATTCCTATATCCCATGCAAGCAATGTTAAGAACTAAACGTTTTTAAGTGATATATATTGAACAAATTGTGGAAGATACTATGGGGAATTTAATAACATGTGTTAGATACAGTTAGGTGGGAGCATCACAGATATTTACTTATTCATCATAGGTTGCTGCCATTACAAAAAGTCTGGGAACCACTGCCTTGTGATAACATTTTATATTTCTTTCATAAGTTACAAAGCTGAGGCATAGGATGTTAACAGGTACTACAAGACAATTTCGCAAAGGAATCCAAAATTTGTAATGTTTTACAGAAGCTTGTAAGATTTGTTTTATCAAAACCAATCTAGATAATTAAAAATATTATATTCAGACTTTTAGTAGTCTAAATTATACATGAGCCATTAGTCTAATGCAGTGTTTTATGTCATCTTAGAAGTGGCAGTTGCAAATTAAATTGTAAGCCATATTTCTGACTGAAAGTCTTTTGAACGTTTATCTGTTGAGAAATCGTAACTGTCACTTTTAGGGTTAGGGGCTTTTGGAAAACGTAAGGATGGTCACTCAGTGTATGAGAAACTGACAGCTGCATTTTTGGGGTGGTCTTATCCGTTGAAACCTGCCACTTCAATCAGAATGGTCTCATTTTGTTGTAGTGCAGGGGGAGTTCTTCAGACGTGAAATTACACAGCAATATCAGTCATTTTGCTCTGCAGATATGTACAAAAAATTAAGAGTATATCAATTAAATTAAACTGAATTATGTTTTGAAAATCAGTAAAATTGATAAAAGATTGTAGTTAAATTTTTTCCTATTGATTATGCATGTTATGAAATTAACTGTGCTAAACAAATCGATTACCATGTCACTAATAGAAATATTTGATCTTTGTGTTGTATTGTATGTTACACACATGCTAACAAGCCTATGAAGATATTCTGGACCTATTCTTTTCAGCATATGTAGCATACATTTAGTGCATTATTCTGTAAAAGTAATTTCACCAGGCATTAAGAACATCGACATATATATTTAAAAGGTTAACATTATTCACCATGACTGGAATAATGTCACAGTAATTGGCCATAGGTACATAGTACATGACAGAATATGTGTCAAAGAGGTGGAAGTTTTTTTTTAATTAAAAAATATAGTTTTCATACATATAATCTTAAATGAATGTAATCAATAAATTTATTTGTTATGATATATTCATGAATATGCAGAACTGAGTGACAGGTAAGAAATGTGCATATTTTAATTACAGGCTTGAAATGTTCTCAATAGCATAAAATGTTGGTGTAACAAAATCTTGGAATTTACTAAAGGATGTCAGTTTGAATTTGTAGAGTTCACATTTGCTATGTACCAGAATTTCAAACAGGAATGGCATGGAGTGTTACTGAGAAATAAAGTGAAATCCCATTTCAGTCTGAAGAATTTATCATTAACAAAAATACATTAAAATGAAAATTGGTGAAAAATAAATGTGTGTCACATCATGTGAATTACACTGGCCTGTGAGGACTGGATTTGATTATATTTCTTCCTTTTTCATTTTATCCATGTTTGTTCTCTAAAAATGGCCCATCTTTCAATGGGACCCCAGTAGTACTGGACTCAATACAGATTCATTTTGTAGTTGCACCTTATGACCTACAGCCACTTCTTCTCATTACAGAATGTAATGCACAGGAGTGAGCAATTCTGCTTTATATTCATCAAGTTCCAGGTTTCAATCTTGCTTTTAGATGGAGGCTTTTGTATTCTTTGCCCAGTCCTATGAATGGTATCTTAGCTAAGGCCTTTCCACTAATAGATTTCCTGGTTTATAATTGATGAATCATAGAGCCTATGGTCAATCTTCAATAACAACCCCAAGTCAACTGCACCATTTCTCTAATGTCTCCACTCTTCCACTGTTAGTAATGTGAAAGTTTACATGGTCAGTCAGTGCAGCATGAGGTTTTCTCTGGTATAAACAGGGCAAGGGTCACAATAGGTAAATATGCAGCATGTTCATAAGCTGTGTGAAGAAGACTGAAATCGAATTACCTTACATTTAGCTAGTGAACAGATAACTACTTTTACAGAACCTGGCACAGTGAAGACACCACAGTTGCTCGACTTCCATCCTAAATAACTTGAAAATGTTCACATGATGATAGTTAAATAATAAAGTCCCAGTACAGGTCGAGTAATTAAATTTCAGCTACTTGTTACTTCTAATTGCAAATATTTGTAATTAAATTAAATGAAATTTTAAAGTTTTAAATTGGATTGGTTTGTAAAATTTGATTACATTAATGGCATGCTGCTGATCTGAAGTCTCAAACAGCCTGTCTTGTTAAATTTTAATCAGTAACGACATGATCAGATTCATGTATCAGTGAGTCACCTAAAAACACATCTCTCTCCTCTTTACATATATAGGTATAATTTTGATACTTTCAACATGTGCTGTCCAAAGTTTGAAATTCTGCTGCAAGACGACTTGCTGCATCGCACTTCCTGCCGGACCACTTCATGTGTCACTGTATACTCTTAGTGCCCTCTACGTACGAAAATGGACCTCACGAAATAAATAACGAAAGATATGCATGAACAGGTACTCACACCCTTGCCAGTAATATGCTTACGTACTTTTTTTGTTTTGCGTGGTGAAGGGCCCCGCAACAGATGCTACGGACGCATCGCAGCCTTAAGGCTTCTTGTGCAACCCCTGTGATGAAGATGAGCACTTTTTTTTTTTTTTACCAAGTTTTACAATTAATGGAGCACCAGTGGAATTAAATTGATAGGGGAAAACCGACAACTCGGAGAAAAAGCTGTCCCAGTGCCACTTTGTCCACCACAAATCTCACATGGACTGACCCATGATCGAACCCGGGCCTCCGCGGTGAGAGGCCGGCGACTAACCGCCTGAGCCATGGCACGGCCTCGCTTACGTACTTGTTCGTCAGAGCATTCCTTGTAAATGTTCAAGCACCGTTGGTGCATCACTCTGGGGACATACAATCTCAAAGTGAAACATAAACTGGCCCAAAATGCCTGTGAAAGAAGTCATCGAATACAGCGAAATGCAATAAACATTTCGTATTGAAACTGAGAGCAGAAATCGATATGCACTGCCTCGGCTGACGTACGTCTACCACAAACCCAAACAACCGTATGTATGATCTCTGACCGGATGTAAACACAACCACATGCTTAGCAAACATTCCCATTGGTTCCTGGTCGAATCACACTAATGCGAGCAACGAAGTCATCCCATTTTGTAAGGAATATTTCTCATATGAACGACTTATAAGACACATGGGAGGTCAAAATTGGAGAAATTATATGGATTGTCGTTAACTGTACACTTTTAAATACACGTTAAGAACATACCAAATGGTTTCACGTAATACGTCACAGAATCAGGCAGCCAGTCGAAGGTGGTGAGTGGTAAATGGCGGATCATTCTGAACGTGCCCAATAAATGTGCGGAAGGGTGTTTTTGGTTATTAGTGAAGATACGAACACGGAATTTACTGGTATTACCATGTGCGGTGTTTTAATGCGTGTAAACAAGTAAAACAAACGGGTAAAGTTACAAGTTACAGCACCAGAACTGCTTGTGTCCCATTGCACTGGTGTGGAGTGAAGTGAAGGGTTATGGATGGAAGACATAAAACATACAAGTTGCGTGAAGTGAGTCGGTTGATGACACGGTGTTATCAGTGGTCGTTTCTGAAAGGAAACAAAATGCAGTGTGACACGGTACGGCACAAGAAGAACTAAGGGTGTGGTAGTTGTATGGTCTCGGGGACACCAGCGATGACGACGAACCTCTCACCAGCACCGACCGACTCCGAGATCGAAGGAATTGCGCCAGCATGTGACAGCTCTTAGAATACTGTAAGTTACGTATTGTTTACTCCTTTGCCGATTGGCGCATACTTTGCATGTCTAAAGAGGGTGGGGCAAGGTAGGTATAAAACATGTATACGACTGATGCAGTCTGCCGGTGTACGCCGGTTACAGCTGATTAGTGAGGAAACATATGACGTGTTGGTTGTCATTTATACCGGTTCCAAGTTAGAGCGAATGAAGTGTATTTCGCGAATTTTGCCCATGTGGATTCCTGTTATCGCCGCTTAGCAAAACGTGCGTGATGTATCCGATAATGTGATTGTTATTAACTTATTACTTACTGCTTGTGTCGTCTTTCTGTGGACAATTAGTGAGACGAGTGTATCGTCATTGTTAAAGGCTTGCAGGGACTGTCGGTAGCTTTTTCCTTATTTGACGTATTTTTATAGTAGGCCTACGTGTCTGGAACAATTGGTTTATTTCCTTCCATTCATTGAAACGTGCTTGGCTACTTCAGGATGACTTTTCGTCGTACGTTTTTCCGTTCTTCCAGCGGACATTTTCCATTCTGAAGATTGTTGGCCCAGAAGTGTTTCGGGACAACACAAACTGCTACAAACGCATTCGTACTCATATAGGCGTAACTGGAGGGGGGCAAGGGGGGCAAATGCCCTCCTCCCATTTTTTTTCTACCTAAGAATAGTTTTCTTTCGGCTACTGAGTTGAAGAGGGGCAAATAAAGAAGGTTGGGGGAAAGGAGTGTATGTATATTAAGGACTGGTTCAAACCAATCTTCCACATAAATTAAAGTTCCTGATACCAATTGTCGATTTTACCCTTCCAATGTTATTAGCGAAGTTCGTACTGAAATAGTTATTGTAGAAAGCATGTTCCAGCCACTTGTTTGGTACTGTTGCCTATTCAGTTTTTAAATGTCACTATAACACTTTGGAGATTGTCCTCTTCAGAAATCTGCAGAGATTGCTGTGGGCAATATCTAATTTAGCTCGTCTGCACTCTTGTAATATATCTGCAGTAAATAATTCTGTGGGGTCATTATACCGTTGAGATAATTTCTTGAAATAACGTCATGGAAGCAATTAAACTTCTGCACATGTTGATTGTCGAGCTTCTGTGCTTCCGTACGCTAAGTATAGAACTGAGGTGATAATTATAAACAATAATTTTACTCGTGTACCTCATGTGTATTACAAGTCCTGACTATTAAGTAATGAATTCTCGATTGTTTTCGTGTACTCGTAGTTTGTGATGGCTGCGAGCGTATTTTTGAGATATTTGAAGCATTGTGTATCATGTACGAGAATAGTATGATTCGTTAACTTGGACATCTGCTGGGTTCAGCTTTACATAATTCCAAAGGACAGCGTAAGCTTTAGTTCCATAATCCCATGTTGAGTTTAGTGCCATAAATGAGCCATCTGAACAGCAGCACTTTATCGTTTAGCACTACCTGGTGGGGGAAATGTGTATGATGTACAAAGTGTGGCCTGCATGTGCCGGCCCCGGTGTTTCTGTAGGCAAACTACACACTGAGCAGCGTGATCCGTGTATCACGTATGGCTCGATATCTCAGTCGAGGTATATTCCAGGAACTGGAATTACTCTGTAGCAGGCTGACTAACGTGACTATATTTTTAGTTAAATTTGGTCGAAATGGGTAAAGAGTGGTCGAATAACAGCACACAATTTTACGTTGGATGTGTGTGTGTGTGTGTCTAGTACTTGCGGTGGAGGGGGGGAGGGGTGAAGATAGTTTTGAGGCGCGTCAGCATCAAAAGGCTATTCGTGTCTTATCTGTGTGGGTTAATGTATGAAAACATATTCCTTAATTGCTTAATATGCAATTGTAAAATTTTGAAGCGCAGTGAGAAATAAAAAACAGAAGACTTACACTTCAAATGACGGTGTTCTGGGTTATTTTTCTTCTTATTCGACGTTTCGGAGGAACCTGCTGCCTCCTTTTTCAGGATGTCTGAATTTGGGCGTAACGTATGTTCCTACACGGCATAAGAACCCAGAAGACCATCGTATAAGCAATACCCACAGTGAGAACCTGAGAACTTACAAGGTTCTTTTTAACGCGAAACTAATTATTGCAGATCTGCCGTCGTCACCAGCCTTTGACTCTCAGTCGCGCTTTAATGCGGTACTGAGTATTGCAGAGCGGGCGGTGTCGTCGGTCACCACGCAACAATACAGCTATGAGCGAGTTTGTAGTTTCTGTGATCGGGTTCCGCTTTGAGCTGTACACCTTGTATTTAGTATAACAGGGTATTCAGGACCACTCAGCTACAGTAAGTGTAGTACTAAACACGCTAGAAAAGATTATAACGACCTAAATCAGTGGTATTCAACCTGGGGTACGCGTACCCCCGGGGGCACGCGAAGACATCTTAGGGGGTACGTAAAATTAAAAAAATTGTATTATTTCATGATGAACACTGAATAATCAGGGCCAGATTTAGGGTTAGCCACAAGAGACCCGGACCTAAGGACATGCGATTTGGGAGCGCCAATTTCTCTATCTCTCCTTTATGCGATTCTTATCTGAGCAGCTAGTTTCATTTTTTTTTCCACATAGTGCATATAATTTTGCTTTGCTAAAATACCTTTGTTCCTTTATTAATTTTTATATGATAGGCAATAATATATTTGTTATTTAATAGCTTGACTCTCCTTTTTCTCATTTAAAACTTATTATTTTATACATTATTTTAGATGTAATTTATTTCACTTATTTTAGATGTAGATTATAGACTATGTATAACTTGAATTATACACCAACAACTTTGGTGGTACAAAGTTGAAGAAAAATTATATTTGGAGGTAAGGGAACAAAAAAGGTTGAATACCACTGACCTAAATTACAATTCGTTGTGTCTCTTACTGATGACAGGAATCAGATCAATCTGTTTTGATTCCCAGTAACCCCAAGCTCCTCCAGTTACCTCCTTCTTTCAACTTCACTATCTGACGACTAGTAATGCAGTAAACCAGCCATGTTGCCGTCATGTGACGGGCTGCTGTAATAATATTCGTATGCTACTCCATGGCCTGTTTCATTGCTTTTTACGCGCTTTCGCAAAATTGCGGAAAGCGACTGTTAGCTTCATCTTGTCTGTCCGTCCGTCCGCATGCAACAACTCGGCTCCAACTGGACGGATTTTCATGAAATTTGAGTATTTTTCGAAAATCTGTCGCTAAAGTTCAAGTTTTATAAAAATCTGACAACAACGGGTACTTTTACACGAAGACCTACGTACCTTTATGATATCCCGTTAAATTCTTCTTAGAATGAGAAATGTTTCAGACAAAAGTTGTAGAGAAAATCGAAACACATATTTATGTTCAATAACTTGTCTCCCCCCCCCCCCCCCTGAATATGCTGCCGTTTATGAGTTGCCACACATGACAATACAAACTGCGCATGCGCTTTGCTTGCTCGATAACTAAGACTACACACACACACTCAGAATATTTAATATATATTACTATTCCAGGGCAACAATGGTTACGAGAACGCGCCTCAATGTTCCGTTTATACGTACATTGCCTGTCTTGTTTCTCTGTTCTTACACCAACCCAGGTTTGCTTCATCTGTGGGGTTGTTGTCATCTGCTTGTGCTACGTTTGAGTTATGTGCTCAGTGCTGAACTGTTTATTCGCCCTCAGTCCGTAACTCACAGGGAACACATCCTCATTCATAAAACCTTTTTCACCAAGAACGCGAACCGCACAGAGAACACACAACACGGTAAGAATCATAGCGTTTTGCTTGTCCATGTAAAAACATGCCAGGCTCCGTGGCTGAGCTGTCTGTTTTTATGTGTCGATGTCAGTGGCAGAATACGCCTGTAAATATAAGCGAAATTTCTGTTCGTGTTGTGATTTAGCGACTGCGTCTGTTACGCGTTTCTGGTCCGTGGTGTGACGTTGGGGTACAGGATTCCACAAGGATTTATAGGCTAGTGGAAACCCCGTTAGCGCTAATAACGGCTTCCTTTACCTCCCGCTTGCGGCCACCCAACAAACTAACCATTCACACCACAGTTCAATGTTCATTTGTTTATCGGAGAACCATGAAATGAAGAGCCCCGTTTAAACATTGCGTTATCTACTCTGGAACTGATATATCCCTGCCGTCAAGCCAACAAAAAATGCACTAGGATAACCTGAAATGGGGTTACAAAATCACAGCTAATTTATCTTCAATAACTAATGACTCTTCAAGAGCAAATTGCAAATTTGCGTCTAAACCTCAATAAAGCTTTGCTGCTGTGTTGGTAGTTCGGCGTTCCCACACTATCTTTAGCAGTGTTTGTGGAGAGAAGTTGGATACTAATGTGTTATGACATAGAGGGCTTTGTTTAATAGTAATAGTAATAATAATAATAATATAATAATGTTTTCCGTACCAGTCCAGACCGGCCCTGGGGCCCACAAGCCTCCTGTACAAAGGGTACCGTGGCTCTTTCCTGGGGATGAAGCAGCCGGGGCATGGTTGACTACTCACACCCATCTAGCGCCTAGGTTAAGCATGAGTCGATCTGTACTGGTACTCCGCTTCTGTGCCAGCATGGGATGTTACAGGGTGACCTTTATCTTTACCTTTTTTGTCATATTGTGAGCCGGGATATCGTAGTGTGTATAGTGACTAGGTTACGGGAAGGATAGCCGAGGAATCGTGCTTCAATTTCAGGCATGGATAAGAGATTTCTTTCTTTTCGAAAGTGCGTACACCGATTCTGGGGACAGGTGGATACCGGAGACTTTCCCCGGAAGGAAAGCCGACCATTCACTCCCATCTAGCGCCGAATTTAAAAATGAGTAGGCTATGCCTGGGCTCTCCCATATGTCTTCATGACGCGCACAAGGACAAATTTATCTTAGCTTATTATCTCAGTGTATTAACTTTATTTTCGTGGTTATATTGACTTATTCTTCACTTCCCTTTATAATTTAAATAATCGCCATTTGATTCTGCTTCTTTTCTGATGTGCGCCGATCCCTGTTAGTATAGCCTATGTTTCCACCCCTCATTCTTGTCCTGTCTGCAGTGTTCAAGACTTGCGGTCGAGGCTAAGATTTGCATTGCTGTTCTCCGTCATAAAACATTGTTTCAAATCCACGTTTCCTTTCTAGTAATTAAATTCTCTTGGAATTCTTGGGATATATATATTTTGTTTTAAATTAACAGCTTACTTTATAATTATTAATCGGGTAAGTGTAAAATTTAGTGGAGTTTTTGGGGTATCTTGTGTAAATAAACATTGCAAATTGTTTCAAATTAAACTTAAGCTAAATAATAATAATAATAATTAAGCTAAAGGAAGTTAACAGGGGTTTCTGAGTACCTCCTGAAATCTTTTAGTGTTGCCTAAGCCGCAGGGAACCCCCGTAGTCGGGACCCACACACACCCTCCACGCACGCCCCTAAAACTAAAATTAAATCGTAGTCTTGTCTTGTACTTGAGAGAGACTTGGCCTAAAATTAACATTCCTGAAGTTGTCAAGCAGTTGTGCCGGCGAGCTGTGTAACTTGCGTTGTCTGCGTGAATATCAGTTTTAAATCAGCAACATTTGCTTTGTGGATTACTTTTTCGTTCTTTACAAAGTTATTTACAACACTTTTATAAACATAATTCGTTGAACCAAGGCACTTCACTCCTGCTCGTACATTTATGCGATCTCGCAGGCTTATACTGTATATAGCCTATCATATATCATTTTAACCCACCTTTCGTTTTTTTTTTTTTTTTGATATTGCACTTTAACCCACAATTCGTCAGTCTCCTCTGAATTCTTACAATATTATTTAATTGTATACCGGTTTAACTGGTGGACCTTTTACCTTGTACGAGTATTTTATGCAGGCGCAGAAGCCAAAGAACGCACCCTAATTCTGCCTATACCTAAACTCAGTGTAAGTGTTTGCTGTGACGCGTTATCCATGTACTTTTCTGCACATTTTAATTTGCTGTTCAGTGCATGGAACTTTGTTATGTTCAATTAGATGGGCCCATAGCAATTCGGAGATGTTACTCATAACAGCAACCGTGTGTACTGTGCAGACTGATGCCACACGTTCCAATAATTACTGCCCTTCTATCCTAATTACCGGCACAACCACGGTCAAAAGCTAGAATATAATTACGTCTGTTGATTCATAGCTGTAGTTCGTGTTATCCGAACGTCTCTTTTATCCGGTAGCTCACAGAGAACACAGTCCGTGTTGATTGTAATGAACAACCAGTATTGTGTAGGGAAATTTTCGCTGTGTATTGTGAGAATTATATGCAACACGTAAATACACTCTGTGGCAAAATGCATACTTTCTTAATGTTCTAGTAGACGTTACATGAAATTTTTACTGGACTCTGAAAGGTTAAATATATGGCATTACCTTTTCCCGAAGGAATTAAGTCTCGATTAGAAACAATTTCAGGTATTAATTGCAATATTAGAATGTGGCATGGGTAAAGAATAGACACTTTTCTTCAGCACAGGCCGAATTTGTAATTTGAGTTATGGAGTACAGTAACAATCTGTTTTGATGAAACCGAAGTCTCTCTAATGTCTCTAGTTCTCTGAAGTGAAATACATTCGAATCTTCATTCAAAAATGGAGCTGTACTGACAGATCATGAAACTGAAGCAATGGAGGCTTCAGCAACCTTTGAAGTGTGGCTTCTTGTGGGCTGTGACGCCGCATCACTGGGTAATTGGTTCCTGACGTTTCGAGACAAATCATTAGCCTCGAAACGTCTGGAACTAATTACCCAGTGACGCGGCATCAATCCAAGAATGACGGATACCTTAGATACACCGCTGCGAAAACCTAAAATCTCACATAGTGTTTAACACCTTATCATGCTCTTCCACGCTTTCACAATATATTTAAATAGTAAGTTAGTATCCGTGGACAAACTGCAAGAAACGGATATTGTCGTTCCTCAGTCATTGACAGTGTGTACTTTAGTGAGATATGATCTGACAGTATTGTTTAGGAACTAGTCGAGGAAGCTGAAACACAATTTCACCACAAAACTTCAGTTCTGCACTTCAGAATGTTCTGTTTTGGCCTTTTTTTTTTTTTTTTTTTTTTTTTTGGTAACAAATATAAAGTCTGAATTGTGCGTAACTAGACTAGAAGCTTACTTACTACTTAGGAGGGAACTTCATTTGTCACTTGAGTGAGGAGCAATTTGCTGACCGCATTTAGATAGACACAGGCGTAATATAAAAAGAGAAAAGTTAAAATTCCGGAGCTTCGTAGTTCAGAATATTCAGCCATCTTCGGGGTGTCAACGTGATACTGGCCGAAAACATTACGTGTGGCGGCAAGACAGATTCGTGCATTTTGTTTGTTTCTGTTTGTCCGGGAATTGTCACGGAAGGTCATTTGCGAGTGCAACTGTAGCTGGATGAATAGTAGTAACGTAATTAGCGTCATTAATATTGAAAGAAACTGGTTTAAACTGGCTAGCTGCTGTTATGACGATAATGAGTGTTTAAGATTCTTAGCGACAGGAATTTGCACACGGATTAATAGATTTTAACTGCTCAGGCAGGCCCTGTAACAAGGTATAGTGTAGTTGCTCACACTTTACCATTTACTGAAACGGTCTGTAGGCAGACTACCCGGTTTGAGAAACAAAGCATGGAGCTGCAGGCCTAACTGCTATGCTCTAACGCTATGTTATATTTTTTTTCACATTATTACCACCGTGCATTTTGTTAAATCAATAATAATACCGACGAATGCACTATATTGACCAATTTTATTCTGGCCTGTTTCCCCTTGCCCTACACGTGTTTCGGAACTTTAAAGTTCCATCTTCAGGGGCTTGTCTTATGCTACCTATTATTTACATATTAAAAACAGATTCACAATATGTACAAAGTCTGTTGACAGTCATAAAATCACATGTAAAATATTCTGATCACTTTAAAATAGTACGATATGTACAGTTTATCAATTAGAAATAGCAAACAGCCACTGCCACGGACAGTTTACAAAGTTCTTATAACAAACAGGTTTTTATACTCCTACGAAAGCTTTTACATTTCTAATTGATAAACTGTACATATCGTACTATTTTAAAGTGATCAGAATATTTTACATGTGATTTTATGACTGTCAACAGACTTTGTACATATTGTGAATCCGTTTTTAATATGTAAATAATAGGTAGCATAAGACAAGCCCCCTGAAGATGGAACTTTAAAGTTCCGAAACACGTGTAGGGCAAGGGGAAACAGGCCAGAATACAAGTGGTCAATATAGTGCATTCGTCGGTATTATTATTGCTATGTTATATTGTCTGATTTTTCCATCAAAATAAGACCGTGCTGTATTATCTCATCATTTCATCAAATTAACACTGCGCCATGTTATCTGATCATTCCATTAAATTAAAACAACAGTTTCGGAAGCTCTGTTGCCATTATCCTATTTACTGGCACAAAAATGACTGCTTTCATAAATTTGTAATCATCTCTTCCAGCGTTTTGGAAATATGAAATTTTACAACTCTTGCTTAGTTATTAGGCCACCATTGTTATGAAGTCATAAATTTTGTATGCACGAGTATATAGGCTGTCTTCGTGACATTGTGTTAATCTTTCATAAACAGCCCCAGCGTTGCTCATTTTTATAATATTCAGAATTCGTCTATATTTGTTTTATAAGTTTAGAGAGTATCTGAAATAATGACATCGGAGTGGTATTCACAGCGAATCTGCAAATGTCGGCACTTTGGTTGAAAGCTTCTTTGGACTGAACACACTTCCAAACAGATGCAAAGCCATGACGTTATCACACACACACACACCACACACACACACACATATATATATATATATATATATATATATATATATATATTCCTCTATAAATTAAGGCAAAGAAATGTGGGTAGGCATATTTAACTCAGCAGCTAAGGAACTGTTATTTGAATACTTTGAATTAGCCATCATCAAATCGGTCAACAGACTGGCATTATTATGTCATATTTGTTTGTCCGTGATAGGACGCATGACTTCCTGTTCGAATTTAGGATGGAAAACCGGTATTATGGTGTGTGACGCAATATAAGGGGTTCTAAACCGGCGCTTCTTCTCCATGCAGTTATTTTAGGACGATATATAGCAACTTGTTATTAATTTTCAACGTCTGTTTGTGGTCCCTCAAGACGGTAGCTGCATGAAAGGCTGCCTGCCCGTTGTTCGGTGTTATGAATTGCGTCTGCCCCCTGAAATGTCTGCTTTTAAAGTATGCATGTAAGCCTGTGTATATATGTATTTATCTCGTACATCCACGTTAGCGTTTCCTTTCACACAGATGATCAACATGAAAAATAGCTCATGTTGGAATTCGCATCATGATATTAATAATTTCTGCTGGTTGGAATTTTGATGGATGTCGGATTCGGAGTAACAACGAAATCCCGCGCCACATTTCTGCTTTTGCTGGCGGTAGAGGACCATGACAATAGAACCACATTTATCTGTGTCTTGTCACGTTGGCGTGTTGTTTTGTTCACTTTGTAATTGAATCTTTAGCTACATATTTCGTGATACCTGCTATGCATGGTATCTTTATGAAGACAGCGCAAGGGACAAGATTGGCTTGGCGACAGTACCGCAGTGGTAATTTGTCTCTTGTTGTGGATTCGAATGTACCATATTTACGATAATATATCATAATAAATTTAAATTTATACCGGCAGTTGTTACAATGAAGTTTATACCATGCAGTGGCAAGGAATTTATAACAGTTTCAGATTGTGTTACTAGGCTATTAAAAACACAGCTCCAAGGTTAGAGCTTTAGTCTCTGCAAGAACCCGACTACATCCTACGGAATTTGACATAGGATTCTCTCCTCAGAGTAGACTGGAGCGCCTTGCTTCGTAATTTATAAATCTGTAGAGAGTTTGATATGTTTCCTACAGGTGAAAACCTTAAGTGTAAGGTTATTAACTTTGCACGTGTAGTGTATTTTAAATTACCTATTTGTTTATCACAGTTTGTAAGGCTTCATTTAAATGGTAACATTAGTTCAGTTAATAAGCATTTACTCAGTTTGTCTTACTTTAAATGAGTCTATTTTTGAACAACAAACACATAATAGTCGTACGATTATAGACTATATAAAAACGTTGAGATTTGCGCGTTCGCCACCTTTTTAAATTTATCTCGAAACGGAGAAAATTTAATTTAAAATGAATTAATGACTGCAGTATCACTTTAAATGATACTTGTATATAAACTTATTAATAATTCTGAGAACTCAGTTTGTATTTCACAGGAAACACACTGCTTCTCCATTACAAAACATGCTAATGATGCTGTTTGGGCAAATAATCGTTTTAGGCCTGTTTGAAAAGTTGTGAAAAGCGACTTTTAGCTTTTCCATGTCTGTCTGGTCTCCCACATGGAACAACTCGGCTCCCACTAGACGGATCTTCATGAAATTTGATATTTGAGGATTTTTCGAAAATCTGTCGAGAAAATCCAAGTTTGAGTAACATCTGACAAGAATAACGGGTACTTTACATGAAGACCTATTTATTTTTGTGGTAGTATGTCGTTGAATTCTTAGAATGAGAAATGTTCCAAAGTTGTAGAAAAAATCAGAACACACATTTTATGCTGTTTATAAAACACCGACAAAATGCACTTCACTTTTACTTTTTATTATATATTAATAGACCTCTACATATGTTTCGGTTTATGCAAAAACCATCATCAGGGGGTTCAAAACTACGTACATTCTACATCCAATGTCATTTCTGCCCTTACAGTTGTGCAATATCTTAGTATGCCCAACAGGCAAGATATATTTATAATTTTCGTAACATCAAAGTGAAACTACAAAAGACCATCGCATCCATATGGTTTAATAAGATCGGCAAAGCTGAACAACTTCAACCCAAATACATTCACGTCAAAGTCAGTGGAAATAACATACTAAGATATTGCACAACTGTAAGGGCAGAAATGACATTGGATGTAGACTGTACGTAGTTTTGAACCCCCTGATGATGGTTTTTGCATAAACCGAAACGTATGTAGGGGTATATTAATATATAATAAAAAGTAAAAGCGAAGTGCATTTTGTTGGTGTTTTATAAACAGTGAACTGTGAAATATGCACTTTGAAACTAACATAAAACACATTTTATGCATTTCATATTCAATACACTTACTCCGAAAATTGTGCCGTTTATGAGATAATGTGGGAAAATATGATACAGCCAGATAGGCCGCAGATGACAATACAATACGTGGCAGCAAAGGTGCGATGTGCATGCCGGATAACTAAGGCAAGAATGCAGACACATTTATAATATCTAATACTTATTATTGTTAACAGCAGTACGATGTATTTTGTAGCTCGACAAGAATGCACAGGGAACCCATTGTTTTATTTCCGTGGCAACCATGTGGCACTTTTGTATTGTCAACAGCAACATCTACGACAACAACAATAAAAAGAGAACTATTGTTGCCTTTCCATGGCAACAGTGGTTACGCAAACGCGCCACAATGTAACGTTGTACGTAAATTGTCTATCTTGTTTATCGTGAAAACCGTACGAAATAAATAAATATACAGTGTGGACAAAATGTTGAACAGTCTGGCGTTGTCTTTGGTTTCAATAGTCGTTTATATAGCAGTGAGTTGCGGAATTACTACGATAAATGTATTTAAAAAAAAGGCAAATATAGCAGGGTGTCAAAGGTCAGTTATCGTTGATACCTTCTTCATGCTGTCCTTCATTGCGATGAGGATTTTGGTGTTAGATTTTCCTAATAGAGTTTCAGTAAAATAAGACGTTAGAAACGTGTTGCAGATTGCGATGCGAGTGTTGATAATAACATTGTGGTAGTGGTGGTCTTAATGGTCAGAGGATGATGATGGTGGTGGTGATGGTGATGCTAATGATAATAATAATAATAATAATATGCAATAAATTGAATGTACGTGAAGATAGGAAGGGGTAAAAATTAAGTGACCTGTAATAATGGTAGTATAATAATTCCACATGCCGTGGTACACGTTCTTGGATTGCCATTAAATAATCTATTCTGTCGGATACGGGTAATACCAAAATGATCTTTTAAACTGAATAATACTAGTGCCACAGTGTTGAAACCTTTAAGTAAAGATAGCGGATATTCAAAACAGAAACTGTTTTTTTTTAAACTTTATTTATTTGCAGGCTTGGTAAATACAACAACGTTACTCACATTCAGTATTACATTCGTCCCTAACACCAAATGCCTTCAAACAGAATCCATCTACCATTCCTTCTTGGTATACATGTTAACCGGCTTTGTAAGCAAACTAACACGGATTGTATCACTTACCCGTACCGTTAACATCTGCTATGATTTACAGTAAAGTGGCAGATACCTCGTATTACTGGATTATTTCTTGTTATATTAGGGCCCATCTTTTTCCTTTTCACGTTATAAACAAATCCTTAAGCACATGCCTCCAGACGGTCTACTAGGTAGAGCTAACTACTGCTTTCTCTTCTTTTATGAAACTAGAAATGCTAGATTATTTTGTTTCTAGATCAGGTTAAACTGCGTTCAGCACAGCTTTTCACAAATGTTGTGAAATACGGAATGTGTAATTTTTGTATTCAATAGGTTTTGCGAAAAAGGAAAGACAGATGACTCGGTAATTTTTTAAACATTCTGATAGATATTCGGAGGGAGGGTGGGTTTGGGGCGGTTGTGAGCGAGCAAAGGGAGCTAAAATGGAGGGTTGAGGGCGAAGATTGATGATGGGTGTCCGCACCAGAATCTCTCCATTTCTTGTCGTATAAAGCACGAAGCAAGCCGCTGAATGTTAGATGTGACATATTACCATTTGCATTGTCCAGCTGTGTACGTGCTTCTGTCTCGCTCTCTCTCTCTCTCTCTCTCTCTGTCAGTCCCTTTTATCATTGAGAATCTGTTTTGTCTCTTTGGCAACTTTCATTGAATCCCATTAGAATACCACCCCTGCAGTAGCATATGCCGATACATGTTATAAGTTTGGGGTTGAAGTGCTGTAATACTTGCATTCCATTTTATGATTCTAATATTACTTAGATGTCTATCGAATTGTTGATCCATGTACTGGAATAATGTACAAAGTCAAGTCAAGTGCTTGTGAAATCAGGATTGCAGGTTTGAGTCACATTTTAATACACTGGCAGTCGTTATAGCGACTGGCTATGGGCTTTACAGCTCGGGTTTCGAAATGCGTTGGGGGCACGTAATTTTCTCTTTACACCCGCTGAGACCGGCCCTGGGGCCCACCCAGCCTCCTGCGTGATGGGTACCGGCACGTGGCATTGACCACCCTTCTTCATCTAGTGCCGAGGTTAGGAACAAGTAACGCTATACCTCTACTCCCTCTCTGTACCTACATGGCGTGGTACGGGAGAACCTGTAGCTTTACTGTGCTCTGTTATTCGGAATTAAGAGATCCAAACAATCGTGCGTGATTTCAGTTACATGGCTGGAGATGTGCATGTGACAATTGCTCGGACGTGGTGTTGAAGTCTAACAGTTATGTCAGAGGCATACCTCTTCCCGAAGTGTGAATGAGTACAGAAATGGCGTAGCATTTATCTCTGAGTTCACAGAAGTTCCAGTTAACGTTAAGCTTTCCAGTTACAATTTGTGCTTGACAGAATTCCAGTAGTGGCAGTCATTGTCACGTGGCTTACTGACAGCTAAATAACTGATAGATTAAATTAGCGACTGACCTAGAGAGACAGACGAAATTTACGAAAGAGTCAGGATCACGAGTATCACGACCGAGATTCGGAATGGATGCTTCCCGAATGTAAATTAACATTGCCGAATGCCAGTCCACACTTTCCTAAAAGACGAAGAAACAACTACTCTACTTTCATCTTGTGTGCATTCTCGTTTTTATTTGGTAACGTATTTCGTTTGAATTTTTTTAGAAGAATGTTTTTATCCTTCGTAATTTTCAGTTTTCCTCTAGCACAGTAATCGAGAACCTGCAGCTAATATGTCACACAGCTGTAGGCGCGTTAGCAAAGAAGTTCGAAAAGCGACTATTAGCTTCGTCATGTTCGTCCATCCGTCCGTCCGCATGTAGCAGGGCGACTCCCATCGGACGTAGTTTCGTGAAATTTTATACATGTGATGTTACTAAAATTTGTCAACAGATTCGTTTGCGGGTTCTTGTTAAAATCGGACAAAAATAACAAAAACCTTACGTGAAGATCTGCCTAAACTTACGCGTATGACATCTTTACAGTTCATCACTACTTTAGTCTCTTATATCACCTGTATACAAAATTTTCCTTTCACACCCTTTGAAAGGCATGCTATCAGCGGCCTGTTTGGCGAAGATCATGTGACTTTTACGGGAACTAAGGTTCCTACGTGATGCGGGGTGCTTGCTTTATCCCGGCGCTTTCGGAAGCGCGAAGCCGTCAAGTCCAAGCTCTTCCGTCTGCTAAGAAAATTTAATTTAATGTTCAAAGGTCCGAATTGTCGCTTGGTCTACATTACTCTGGCACTGAGGTCAATAATTTTTTGAATTTTATATATTAATGATTAACCATGAATTGCTTTTCATGCTGCTTAGTCGAAAAGTTGACTAGTTGTCGTTAACAATTTCTCACGACATATACAGCTTTGTTTTTGTTTTTTGGTGAAATCAGACTGTTTAACACTCATTATAATTTTATTTTGTTATCAAAAGCAACATGTGAGAACCTCATCATGAAAAGAATTGTACCGTAATATCTAACACACAAGAATACGATGAAGTGTTAACTGTCTCTCTATCATCATACCAAGTTATCACGCGTATATAGCTATAAAGTGTTTTGCGCCGTTCTCATCAAATTAGAAGGTAGATGGCATTACTCACTGAACCACCCCGAAAAGGAAACTTTATTTCAGACGTTTCAAAGCCTGATTGAAACACACAAACGTCGCCATACGGCCAGACTTCGTCACTTCTGTGAAAGTATATTCAGATACTGCTAGCGTAGAACAAACCGTGAGCTTCGTATACTTCTAAAACATTTCTAAATAGAAGCAAGCATTTTATTCAGCCATCTTGGGTAGGTGGAAGAGGTTATTGAAAGAATGGAGTGAAGGAAGTTAAGAATATTGGTGAAATTTAATGGATCTAACAACGTATTTCACATTGAAGTGGAATTTCATCTAAAATCAATATCCAATATTACAATTAATATAATGGTCACTAAATTTGGCGTGCTTAATACCCACATGTAGTCCTATACGACTGGCTGAAGCTTTCAGTCTTTCCTCTGCTTTTACGTATGCTCTAAATAAAGTATTACCGTGGAAAATGTTTTAAAGCCTCAAGTTTCTTGTAACAAATACGAGAAGGAGGGATTACCACTTGTCTAAAAGTCGGGTTTATTTAATGTTTAAGAAATAAAAAATGGGTACACTCACTAAAGGTTAAAGTACTTAAGAACAAATCGAAAACCTAATTTGGTAAATATAATCGTGATTTTTTTAGGAACTATGCATTATACGAAGTTTGCAGAGGGAGATGCGGGGTGGGTGGTTAATGACACTGTTTATCTCATGTGTATTAGTGTCTTGACAAGCAGCAATTAGCATTTACTGCTAATGCGCATAAAGCAGAAGGACTGTGAAATAGCAGCATCAAACAATAATAAAAGTTGTAACTTCTGGAGGTGAACACGTAGACAAATACTAATCAATACTTAGTTTCTAGCATGCCGTTAGACGCCAACGAGGTTCAGGGCCTCCCATATCATATGCTTAAGAATTCTGTGTTATAAGCTGTTGGTAGAACTCCCTGAAAGACAAATCGGCCCGTCGCTAGGCTTGTGCAATACACAGGACAGCACATACACACGAAGAGAATATGCACCTAGTGGGATTCGAACTCACGGTCCGAGTATTAGGGAGGTATAAGACTGAATTTGTTGTATATTTTTGTGGTGTCGCTGATTAATTATCAAAGGACTTTTAGTTCACGAAGAAAATGCTCGAAAAAAAGTGACATTTTTTCTTTAGAAACGTGGAAAATGTGTAATGCTGGAGCCCTATATTTGTTATACACAAACACACACATGTATGTATATAGGAAGTACTTTTCCAGGTGGGGTGAGGCTGCTGATGGTTGTGCAGATACTATATGAGTTTCCTTCATCTCACGCTGCCTGTGAGAACCGTGCAGATGTTTGGAATGCCCTCTTTCTGATGAAGCAACCCCCCACCTCGCTGTAATATATAATATAGCTGTGTTTCTCTGCGGGATGTTTCCAGCAGTAAGTCTAATTAATAACCATATTGTACTTTGACGAGGGGTAAGAGAATACGGTGCGATGACGAATAGTTGTGTGATTCAAGCATGGGCGTGTGCTTTTAAAACAATCTTCAGAACTGGTTCTCTGAATGTCGCGTGCGATGCAATGGGCGTTATAATCATTATGGATACCGTCGTTGTCGGGCATGCGGAAACTTAAGGCACAATTAAGGCTGCTGTCACACGGGACACTACTTACGATACGATGGCAATGCGATGACGATAGATAGCTTGACACTGTAAACGCCTCGCTCACTGGAGGCGATCCACTCAGACGACATGCTTTACTTCAGTATGAGCATGTCATCAGACGAAGAGGACGTATTTATTATGTGGTGGATGAGAATAAGACTGAATGAGGAGGCAACAAGAATGAAGTATTTCAACAGAAGTGGTGAACTCGGCAGTTTTGTTATAGCCACGGAACTAGACTAGGACAGTGAAGGATTTTAGATCATTTTGTACAGGACGACACAGAAAAGTTTTACATTTTGCCATTTCTGGAATAACCAGGATCTCTCCAGTCATACAAAACCCCGTGTTCCCCAACATGCTTCACAAGTGTAATATTTGCTTCCTCACTTGTGCTTGCATAAAGTAGTGAAGCATTTTAAAAGTCCGTGTAATTTCCACCTTCTATGGCGATATGTTTACGACTGAGCGATAGACGACACAGCATGCTGATTCGTCATCGTATCGTATCGTATCGACCCGTCGTGAACATGTCGTTATTGTGCCGTCTTAGGGGTGCGAGGTCCCATTTGAAGCAAAGCGTGGAATCGTATCGTAAACTAATCGTGTCACCGTCTTATCGTCATCGTACCTTTATTACCGTCCAGTGTGAGAGGTCCCTAGCCGATTCGAGTCGAGTCGTATCGAGTCGTGTCGAGTCAAAGCGATTCCGAACTACCAAACTTCTGTGAAGGCAGAGCTTCACTTGACTCGACTCGACTCACGCAGTGCGACATAGCAGACTCAATTCAGTTATCGTGTCTGCTGGCTAACAACGGCCCCCTTATGTGTCCTCAGTCGCTGCTTATTTTACGACTCTGTCGGTATTCGAGGCTGTAAAGCATCGTGGGTAGGATGGTTGACAATTTTGAAGCAAGTGGTAGAAGCGTAATTGAAGTACTCTCTCAGAACCTTTTTTTTCAATGGCTCGACAGCCCCTTGCGGGCCTAGGCCGCCTCATTTTTCGAGGCTTCACGATCACACTCGGACACACCACATTCGGTAGGACTCCTCTGGACGAGGGACCAGCTCGTCGCAGAGACCTCTACCTGACAACACACAACACTCACAAGAGACAGACATCCATGCCCTAGGCGGGATTCGAACCCACAATCCTAGTAGGCGAGCGGCCGCAGACCCACGCCTTAGACCGCACGGCCACTGGGATCGGTCCAGACGCCAGTACTCCATTCTAATTTATCTGTCACCGGCGCCACATAATCTTAGCAACTGACAGCTTCGTCAAATAAGACACTTTAAAAAGTCCTCTAATATTCAAAGCTACATGAGCCTGCTCTTTACGTGTAATAGTTTGGATAGGAACACTTTAGTTCCTAGTACTGTAACGTAGCGTCAAAAGGCGGCTGGTGAGTTTTCGCGGTGAAGACGCTGGTGTTACGAAGGGCCCTAACTTCAGTGTTCGTGATGGTGCGCTTATGTTTCACCTGCAGTGGCACTGAATTTCAGTACGTATGTTTGACAGTCATCGTGCACACTCAGTGTACAACACAATGACACAATGATAGCCGAACTGTTTCAGGCATTCGTTACGAACTAAAAAAGAACTTGTGCGGAGGCCACGTCCGTCTGTCCATCCGTGACCTAGTATCAGCATCTAAACCGTTTGTCAAGTTTTCATGGAGTTCGGTATGGTAGTTCTTTACAAAAAGTTGTTGAGTGAGCACGAGTTTCGTGAAAATCGCTCAGTGACAGGCATACTTTACCCAGTGGCATAAAACATTTCTACCCATGCTTTCTATCTTTCTTAACCGATTCGAGTGATATGTGGTACAGAAACTCTGGACTTAGTTCTGTTGAGCGTTGATGAGTTTTGCGAAAGTCAGTGCAGAGAGCGCCCCACTTTACTCAATGGGCGTGAAAGAAACTTGGCTCTAAGTTCTACCTTTTCTTCCCATTTGGGTGGGGGGGGGGGGCAAAAATCGTAACAGAAGATGTTTTATAGATAAGTATTTTGTAATTGTGAGTTTCGTGAAAATCAGCACAGTGAAATTCGTGCCCTACTTGACGGCGTCAAATCATACGACTACTTTACACACTCTTTGTCCGATTTGGGTGAAATTTGATACACGAGGTATGCACATAATGTTGTTGGGCTTTGTGAGTTTTGTGTAAAGAAGTGCAAAGAAGGCCGTATTTTTTTACGGGCGTAAATGAAATTGCATTTACGGGTGTACCGTAAAACCGTATGACATTTCGATAGTAAAGAACGCGTTGGTAAATTCTGTGTACTGCGACAGGGAGTACACCATTTGCAGCCCTGTTAATTACTTTACCGACGAACAATATGAAATGAGATTACGTCATACTTTACTTAATATTATTTTCAACTTTTATAGGCTTTGTCTAAAACGATGTCATGTTAAATACAATACTGTTTCAGTATTGTATGTTTTACCTAAGTTATGTAATTTGATTACTTACCTGCCTTTTTAACACTTTTTCTGTGTTTGACATTTATGTATGCACATTATCTTCGTATTTTCTGTCATATCATACAACTCTTTGTACTCGTACAAAAATTCAATTAGATATTCATCGTCCAGCATAGCTGATATTTGCTTCGATAATCGGTACCGTGACAGATCGTCACGCCACCTTAAAATACTTTCCTGGAGAATGCTGTACTGTCCGTGACAGGTTCTGTAACTGCTAAGGCACTCAGTACACTTAAATATTTTGGCGTGACAGTGATGCTGTTTATAATATGAATCGGTCTTTAGGCGTTTCATTTGTGGCAAGATAGCCAATCGCATTCATACGATATTGCCCCGTACGAATTTTCTGAATAGCCGATGTGAGGGCCTAATGTGAATATCACATGCTTTCAGGTTGAATGGTGGGAAGGGTAGAAAAACTGATACCCGTGATTCGGTAAAGGGTTTCTTAAGACGGAAAGGCTTCGTTCTGTATTTTTAAGCTTCAAGCGTAATGAATTGTTTCCCAAGTCAATTCAAGAATGGCGGTAATGCAGTTAATACGTTTGGTGCAATAAGATTGCCAACATTTCAGGCTATTTTTATTGAACTGCGCCTAGCACTTTGTTACCTACGCCACTCCGGAATATGAGACTTTACCTGGGGTAAAGAATGTTGAAGAATGGCTCACGTAAGAAATACGAGAAGCTGTGTGTGTTTTAACGTGACGTGCGTTACTTAGGTGGTCGTACGTATGGGGGAATGGATGTAGAGCACGTAATTTTAAGTTGAATATTGGATGAATAACAGGCACTTTATTATCACATAGGACTGTTGTGTGATCTCGGTGTCAGAGGCGTAGAACATCCTCTGATCAGTTCCACAGTAATTACACGCTTTGATGTAATGGATGCATATAAATCAATGGTTTGACATTTCTAATTAATGTCTAACACGCTAATTGATTGTTCTCGCTAATGTAATAACTTCAGGTGTTAGGAATGGGATGATTTTTTTTAAAGAATATTGTTTCCGGCCGAAAATATGATAAGGAGATACGCGACTTGTCCCTTCCGTAGACATGTGAAGACAGACTTTCGCGTACCGCGCGAAACAGAAACAAATATCAGACTCTTCTAGTCAATCCGTTAAACTCCAAATTTAATTTAGCGTCGTGCTTGTTTCTCATCGTGCGAGCGACGGCGATTGTACAACGAAGCGATGCACAGTTTTTGTTACAACGAATTTCAGTTGATGTGCCTTCAAGAATTCTGTGTCACGGTGACAGTGACAGGCCAACCGATCCGCCGTTTGTGAAGGACTGGTAGTTCAGGTTATGGCCCTATGTTTTTCTAATTTTCTCTTTTCTGTCACGTGTGACATCAGGCTGTCTCTCTGGAACTCGAGGCGAGCAGGAACTGTCACAGTAGGCCCCTCTGCGAGGACTGTCTAAATGAACAACTGAATATCTCTGTTTCGTATGTTTTGCAGTGGATTTTAATTCCTTGGACATGTGAGAAGTAGTCTGCTAAAATGTGATGACGATTCCGACTTGTATTTGGGAGGAGCTCGGTTTGAATCTCGCTGGGGCATCAACTATCCTGACTGAATATTTCGTCGTTTTTATTAGTCCTCCCACGCAATTGCCGGAACAATACCTCTAGAAGCCACCTCAAAATTCTAGGCCACAGAAGGGTGATATAAAGCAATTTTCTTACTGAGGATCCGCAATATTAGGCGCCATCGTCCAAAATTTAGTCGCTGGGGATTTGTGGACCCCTGCCCTAACGTATTACGTGATCAGTTCCTCTCACACCTTTAACAATTTAGTTTTCTCAAATAATCCTGCCAGCGGGTGCTGTATGTAGTTAGGATTATGGAACCAGTCGTATCGGTATAGAGCCATTGAAGAAAAGCATTTCCGTTTTATGAAATAGCATGGCTGAGGTACAAACGATTGTGTGAAATCATTGAATGTTTTCCTAAGTCCATGTTATGGAAACAGAACTTCAGAAATTACTGCTGTTTTTTACAGCTAATTAAGAATAAAAGTCTGCACTAATAAAGTAGTGCGTATATAGGCCTAATATAAAATTAAATACCGTGAATTTAAAGCAATTAGTTTCTCCTTAAAACTTGAACAAAAATGTAGTATTCTTATGTGCAAGTCATGCGATCCCAGTGGCCGTGCGGTCTAAGGCGTGGGTCTTCGGCCGCTCGCTTACTAGCATCGTGGGTTCGAATCCCACCGGGGGCATGGATGTTTGTGTTGTGTTTGTTGTAAGGACGATAGTATGGAACGCAAAGTGACATGAAGGACGAAAGGATCTTAAAACAGTACAAAAATGGATCAAAGGGAAAAAACCCCGGACAGGCAAAAAAAAAAAAATCCCACCGGGGGCATGGTAAGTCTGTCTCTTGTGAGTGTTGTGTGTTGTCAGGTAGAGGTCTCTGCGACGAGCTGGTCACTCGTCCAGAGGAGTCCTACCGACTGTGGTGTGTCTCAAATGTGTGACCATGAAACCTCGACGAAACGAGGAGGCCCAGGCCCATATAGGGCTGTCGAGCCATAGAAAAAAAAATGTGCAAGTCATAGCCTTTCTCGTTTAGCATGAGGAGACACGTTACATTTCCACAATATCTCCGTGATTTAAGATATTAGACAAGAGTCTTGTAACGTCGTGTTCCTTATTTGTACAATAAACGTAAACAGGGCGAAGATCCGCAAGGCAAGCACGTTGGTGTGTCGTGTCACTGTGAGGTAAACTTCCCATCACATTAACACCAACTTTTATGATTGTGTTGGATATTTGTTGCCGTCACATGAAATGCTATCACATGATTACGCTGTACGTTTCTCCTCTGTTCACGAGAGTGAGTGAATGGTGGGAGAGTTGCGCGTATCCGAAGGAGGGATTGCCTGCCTATAGGATTATACGGAAACTGGCGATGTGTCTTCATCACTACTGTCACTCTGCATTGTTCTCTAATTCATCCCATTGATCTTGTTAGAAGGTGGGGAATTGGGGCCGAGGGGGGGGGGGGGTAGATGGAGGCTTTAATACGTGGGATTTTATGGAGGGCGGGGTAAAGGCGCTCGATAAAATACTTCCCATCCCTTTCCTTTCTCATATTCTACTTCCTTCTTCAATCTTTTATTTTATTTTTCTGTTCTTTTCTCTTTTTCCCACTCGTGTCCTTGCCATTACCACTCTTAAGTTCGGATACGACGTAGAGGGATTTATTTCCAATGTCTGGGTGACAGAACCAACTGGGACGAAGCTTCTGGGAGGAGATGGAGGCGTCTTCGCATTCCCTTCCATTGCGACAGAATACAACCTGTCACCATATATCTGAACCCATATACAGCACTTTCCAGCACTCAGGACCATTAGCGGTGACAATGCATAAGCTGCTTCATAGTGACATATTGGGTCTTGAATATGCAGCAGCAATGTGTACAGGTAGCATGTACACTGCCAATAATTTTTGGAATGTCACCGAATTTGCTTTAAAAATTGTATCTAAATTTTACCGGTTTCTCTGTGCAACACTGTGCTCTCTTAGTTCAGTACAGTCCACATCTTCACACCCTGTCTGTGCAACACTGTGCTGTCTTAGTTCAGTCCAGTCCACATCTTCACACCCTGTCTGTGTAACACTGTGCTTAGTTCAGTCCAGGCCATACCTTCACACTCTGTGTAACTCTGTGCTTACGTAGTTCAGTCTAGACCACACCTGAACACCCCGTCTGTGTAACCCTGTGCTCTCTTAGTTCAGTCCAGTCCACATCTTCACACCCTGTCTGTGCAACACTGTGCTGTCTTAGTTCAGTCCAGTCCACATCTTCACATCCTGTCTGTGTAACACTGTGCTTAGTTCAGTCCAGGCCATACCTTCACACTCTGTGTAACCCTGTGCTTACGTAGTTCAGTCTAGACCACACCTGAACACCCTGTCTGTGTAACCCTGTGCTTACTTATTTCAGTCCAGTACACACCTGAACACACTGTTTGTGTAACTCTGTGCATCTTCGTTCAGTCCAGTCCACACCAGAACACCCTGTCTGTGTAACTCTGTGCAGTCTTAGTTCAGTCCCGGCCACGCCTTTACACCCTGTGTGCTGGTTAGTTCAGTCCAGGCCACACCTGAACACTCTACCTGTGTAAAACTATGCTGAGTTAATATTTGAAGATTGCTTACGTTTGTGATAGTTTGCCATTTCGGAGGATCGTACTGTCTCTCTTCTGTGTAGGCCTATGCAGACGCTTGGGAAACACAATTCTACTAATCGTTTGTATTTACTAGAGAAGCTGCGCAGCCTTAACATCCCAGAAGAAAGCAGTCTTCACTGTCACCGAAGTGCACCTAAAATCTAAGATCTGTGGCTGATGCTTTACTCTAGAAAGACCGCGTAATTTTGCTTGTATTGTGTCAAGAGGCTTCGTGTTTTTATTGAACTTGCTTCAAGAATACAGCGACAGTCCTTCATTCTTTTCACTTTTTGCTTTTCGTTCCTTCCTTAGCTCGTTTCTGGCTGTCCTTCATGCAACTCGTTCCCTTCATCTAGGTGTTTAATTTCCGGTGGGATGTCCAGAGAGCTGGGAGATAAATTAATGAACCGTCTCCCGCTGGTATGACGCCCGTCCTTAATGAGTTGTTCTCGCCTTGAGTCGTTTTATAAAGACGGCCCATTCGATCGTTTCCAAGTGAAGTCTGTGTCATGTGGACTTCACTTGTTTGTTTCGTTTTCAGTTTCCTTAAAATCTGATTTCCGTTGAAGGCAAACACGGTGAAAATATATTGATAACTAACCCAGAATAATGTCTTGTCTTGGTTTATTATGAAAGTCATAGCGAAGTTTACTTGTTGTGTGACATTGAGTACAAAATTACGTGATGATACCTGGTACGTTGCGAAAAGTACGTAAGAAGGAGCCGTGGAAAACGTTGGGGTTATTCTAGCATATTCAAGGAAGAACTTAATGAATCGCAGTCAGAACAGACACAGTGGTTTCCTGTTCACGTGTGGAGCCTTGCATCTCTCGAGCATGAAACAGTTTTACTACGTCGCAACGGGTATAACTTGTTCTCGAAGTAAGAAATCGTAAGGTACTGAGTTACACTGCAGGGTATTGCTTTAATAAGTGCTAAAGTACTGAGTTACACTGCGGGGTTTTGCGTTAATAAGTGCTGCGGTACTGAGTTACGCTGCAGGGTATTGCATTAATGAGTCCAGCTGCATAGAGTTACTCTGCAGGGTTATTGCATTAATGAGTCGTCAGTTTGCATAGATGATAAACTCTGCAGGGTATTGCTTTAATGAGTCTAGCTGCATAGAGTTACACTGCAGGGTATTGCTTAATAAGTGCTAAAGTACTGAGTTACACTGCAGGGTTTTGCGTTAATAAATGCTGCGGTACTGAGTTACACTGCAGGGTATTGCATTAATGAGTCCAGCTGTATAGAGTTACACTGCAGGGTATTGCGTTAATGAGTCCAGCTGTATAGAGTTACACTGCAGGGTATTGCATTAATGAGTCCAGCTGTATAGAGTTACACTGCAGGGTATTGCATTACTGAGTCCAGCTGTATAGAGTTACACTGCAGGGTATTGCATTAATGAGTCCAGTGGTACAGAGCTACACTGCAGGGTATTGCATTAGTAAGTCTAGGGGTGAGGATTTGTACGGCAGTGTAAGGCATTCGTAATTCCACTAGTACTACTTTGAAATTTGTAAATTACACATATGTGCATCTGTAGGTTATTAATGAGTGTAATTGTGTTTCATAAAATAGCCAGGTATTCCATCACACATAAACTGAACGTTTTAGTTAAAGTATAATAAGAATAAAGTCTACATCTATTGCTACGTTTAGTATAAAATACCAAAGCATTCCATCAGTGAACTCTTTCATATTACCTACTCTTGATTATGTGTTCTGTGGATTACCTGACTGAAGTCCGTAGGGGCCTTTGGTTGCAGACATTGACTGAAAGGTTTGTCATTTTATGGAAGGCTTGTGTGTTGTGTGAAACGACATTTCTTACACTCTGTACCCGTGAAACTAACGTTGTGAACAAAGTCGTGACTGAGGTACGGGTCGGATTGTGCGGGATTCGATTCCTGACAGGGACAGGAGATGTATCTCTCCTCCAAGACGTTCAGGCAGGCTCTGGGGTTTCCCTGGGTTAAAGCGGTGTGAAGTTCGCAACTCACCTTCATTCAGAGCCTCGATTAAGAATGATGGAGTTCTGTGTTCCTCCTGCATGCTTTCATGGCGTGGCCAGGTACAGTTTTACTTTATTTTTACTTTACAGTGTCGTGAGATATTAAATTTTAATGTGTCCCGAGAATGACTTAGGGAACAGCCTTCGGAACCAATTCTTCCTACTGTCTTCAGTATAATGTAATGTTTCTGAGAGCTCTGCGCAGTAAGTAATCAATCTGAAAGTGATTGCCTTTTCTACCGAGAGCAAAAGGATTCCGTGGCTACAGTAACTGCTATTGTGTTTTCTGACGAAAGAAATCCTAGAAGGTTTGCCAGGCAAAGCTCATTCATGCATAACTATTGAAAGTATAAATGTTAACTGATTACATTTCCATTTTGCAGGGATTCCATCTGTGAGGTTTTGAGTGCGAGTAGAGGGTTGGCCTTTTGATTCATTAGGCATTGTAGAAAGTAACAGAATGGAAGAGGAATTTAATTTGATATAACTCGTACATTATATACTTTCGAACGTGAACACAAGACAGGAATTTATACGTTGTGAAATAAATATGGAGTACTTAGACGCAAGAACAATATAAGATTTTTAATATCTTACTATTAAAGATGCTTAGAAGGAAGTAGAAATATTCAAATGAGAATGCATTATTATTTCAATATCAGAAACAGTAGTCATCCAGTACAACACAGCTGCATTACTGTTATTTTTTATGTTGTATTGTAAACAATGTGCCTATCCCAGTGGCCGCGCGGTCTAAGGCGTGGGTCTTCGGCCGCTCGCTTACTAGGATCGTGGGTTCGAATCCTACCGGGGGCATGGATGTCTGTCTCTTGTGAGTGTTGTGTGTTGTCAGGTAGAGGTCTCTGCGACGGCTGGTCACTCGTCCAGAGGAGTCCTACCGACTGTGGTGTGTCTCAAATGTGTGTGACCATGAAACCTCGACGAAACGAGGAGGCCCAGGCCCATATAGGGCTGTCGAGCCATAGGAACAAAAATTGTAAACAAAGTGGAATATTTCATTAAATGATTAGTAATTTGTCAGTAGAACAGCACGGTCAAAGGACGCTCTATTCTATATCAAAAATCATAGCGTAGAATTTTTAAAACTTAATTTTCACTCGGTTTGTAATCAAGAGACTAGCACGAAAAATTTAAAGTAAGTGCGTTGTGCAGTGTTTGTGCTTTCTACATTTAATGCTCCGTTAAGTTGTAGGGGATTTTACATTTTAAAATTTAGTTCCCTTCTGCTAAAGACTTTATATAGTCAACTGTTCATGAGACATATCAAAGATAGACAGGGGCAGCTTAGTTTTTCAAGTGTAACGAGTCTGATTTATATCCGGTTCGAAACTTCATGCGAATACTGGCTATGCGATTGATCAGCTTCAGAATTATACTCAGTTATTCCAGGAAAATGGCGGAGTATAGGCCTACCTTGCAACATGTCATAATTGTTTTTTATTCTTTCAAGTTCATAACAGAGACCAGGAGTAGCGCATGCGTAAAACTACCACGTTCACTGATTGTAAACTCCTCCGTAATTTGGTAACAAAACTGTTTAGCAGATTAACAGCTATTAGCGTTATTGGAGGCTCCATTATCTCCCTTTATTGTACAACTATAGACTTATCACTGGCTACCGAGCCCATTTTTCTCAGTCGTTCCGCGGGTACCAGTCTAATATCTCCTGTATTTCTTATGTATTTTCCTCAATTACGAGAGTCATCACCGGATCCCACAACATATGAGGTTAGTTTTCCTTCTCTACATACTGATGCTGGAGTTACAGGACGTTAGTTAATTTTTGCTTGGCGTGATACCACCGGTGGCTCTCACGGTACCTACTGAGTGACCACACGTGAGTCACCGGTGTACCTCACGGCAACCAGCGTGCTATACGAACTTCAAAAACAAAAGTGAATCCAAGAATCACCTTTATGTTTCTGGCACTGAAACGTGAAGATTGGCCTTTGTAAGAAGACACTTCCCATGGATTAATTGCTCTCATTATTTATTTTTTTGTTTACAGCAGCTTTTCCCAAACTATGTTTTCGCGGAACACTGGTGTTCCGCGAGATGTGAATAGGTGTTCCGCGAAAAAAATCAAGACACCAAAAAATATAACTTTGATTAAAATTGAATTTAGCATATTAGATCATAGTTTTAGTTACTGTTCATGTAAGAATTTTTATAAAGACCTTTAATTTGGTTACTGACAGATCTCTTTGCGCTGACGTTTGTTTGATAAATGAGGAACCACAAAACATATGTGTTCTATAAATGTATACTAAGTTAAAAAGTGTTCCGTGACCAAACATGTTTGGAAACGCTGGTCTACAGGAATGGTGGTTCTGAAATATTGTGCACTTATTATGAGGAGTATCAAAGACTCATCCAGAAATATTAGGAAGATGGTACTTGTACACTTCTCCAGGATTCTCCATCGTGCCGTTAAATGTCAAGCTTTGAGTACAAGTTACGACAGGTGTCAAAATCCTCTCGCGGGCCAGTTAATATTGCTTTTATATTTTCGTACATTCCGTTGTGACGTTACAGATGATCAACGGTAAAAGTACGACGTCAAATTAAGACTTCGTAAATAGCTAACTAAAACTGAGTGAATAGTTGAAGTGAACGTAGTTCTGAAGCAGTTCCATCGTAATTTTAATCAGTCGACCTTTTTAATTCAGCACATTCTAAATTTTGAAGTTGACACAGCATCTGAAGAAGTAAGTTCAAAGTAAATACTTCAGGAATACAACATCTTCAAATATAAAAATCGCCAACTGCAGTTTCAACTAGGACTATTGATGTGTTTTAATTCTGCTTGCTGGAGATTATTTCAGATTTGTTCTACCAAACAGTATACAATTTCAGCTTATGCGAAATGGTTTTTATAGCGTTAGGTGAAAAAGTAGGTGCCTCTGTCCTGGGTTTCCGGAGCATTTTGAATTTACTGCTGTCAGTTATATTACGGTAAAGCACTGGCTCTGAATTTAAAACACACATAGAAATGAAGTAAGTGTGTGAAGTCCTAGGTTTATTACTGTAAAACAATAGGAATAGGAAAATATGTGGGAAGTAGCAAAGTAAAGTGGTTAAAATGCGTTTGCAAGTGTACGAATTCATATTCTGGTAATTTCACCTACTCAAACGTAGTCTCTTTCGGGCACGAAGTAAGACAAACGAAATGTTAAAAAAGTCTCTGTGGTATAGTACATTATGCGTATTAATATTCTATAAAGAGTTGTAGTTAATGTACGTTTTGGTCTTATGGTTAGATTAATTCCTTTTCCCAGTGTTCTCCGTTTTTCTGTCTCTGGTCTGCTTAACAGGGGGCTGTAACCAGTTTTATGACGCAAGAGACATTTACGTTCATCGATGTTTCTTTCCTTGATTACCACGAGTATAGTGGTCAAGAGTGCTGCGCCGTAGTGGTAAATAATAGAATACTGGTAATGTGAATGTGATATTCACGGGGTTCTTGTAATATGAAAGCAGTTTCATTATTTCCGTGTAGATTGTTGTTACAAAAACAAGGGCCAGGAACGGGCGATTATCTCATTGGTAATTACTACTTTCACATTGAGGTTCCATGCATTTCCCAGCAGATACACTGTAAATTAATTCGTGTATCGGTCAGGTTGTTAAGTATTGACGTACAATGAGTTTCTTTAATCCGTGTGCCGCAGAGTTAAAGAAAATTAGCGTGACGCAGACTTTTTGACTCATTTCAATATATGTGGTATATTTTATTTAATATTTTATATATTTAAAAGCGTTTATTTCACTCATATATTAGTAAATAATAATTATCTATGAATTGATGTTTTTATTTAAATTCTAAATTATTTTAAGACACCTGTGTCAACGCTACAAGCACTGATGTGGTCCACATTTGCTCTTGTAAGCAGGTGAACACACAATAAACACACATATTTTTACTCTGGTGTTGGGGGTTGGTTATTGTTCGCCTTGCACTGAGTATTGAACTTTGGATAAGTGTAATGCTAGTGGTGAATAATGCGACCCCAGTTGGTGGGAACTAACTCACACCTTCGTTCAAGTTTCTTCAACCAACTTGATGGCAAATTCGCGTGTCTAACAGTCTTTAATCTTGGCCTTTTAATTTGTTCTTCTTCACAGCATCTGACAGGGTGTGTTGACAAATGAAAGCAACATTGATTTTTAATCCATAAAAGCACATTGTTTGTGTTTTCTGTAACACCAGTAACAAAAGACTTGGTTGAATTGGGTACCCGGCAGAGTATACTAATGTATGTTTACTGTAAACCCCATAAAGTGAAAACTGAACTTTCGGAATAGAATATATTGGAAGTCGATATGAATATTTTATTAACAGGCCGCGGTATATATTTGTGTTTGCTACACAGAAGTACCGCATAAATGAGGAACCCAACCACGTCTTCTCCTGATGAGACTGGAAGCTGTAAAAAGCCTGAGAGTTTCGTAATTCGCTCTCGGAATTTGGAATTTACTGCTGTTCTTTTTAACTAAATATAATATTTTTCACATTTCAGGGGATGTTTACTTGCAAGTGTAATAATTTTTGTGTAATGTGTATTAGAACTTTAGGTTCAAGGGACCATCGGTAAACACATAAAGTTAATTATTGGCTCATCTGAAACAATAGTTATAAACGTCGTAATCGATTACTCTACACAGAACTGCACCTTCTGTACAATACTGGGTAGCTGATTATGTTCTTTGTTCATATCGCAAAACAATAAATAATTCATACATGCATTGATGTTTCAACCTGGATTAGTAAATTAATCAATCAACCAACCAGTGCTTAATAATCAAGTGGCTCTCCTGCATATGGAAATAGGCAGGGTTGTGGGGGGGGGGCGTGAAAGCTAACTCCGAAACGTTTTCATAGTCCAATGAAAGTTCCTATGTAGAACGTAGCTTATTTGTATTTAATGTCCAGTTCTGAAGTTTCTCTGCTTACTGTATAGAGCATTTCAAGCCGGAACACTATTGTCTGATAAGCAAACACGTGAATGCTGTGCTCTGGAAAGTCTGGCTGTTTATTTATGCAGTTGATATGCTCATGCTTCTGAAGTTTCTAAATCTTCAAACCGAGTGGTGATCGATGGAAGCTGATGAACAAACACGGCTGTGTGAATCGTTAACAGAAATCACGTCATGCACATACTTTAACATTTAGTGTTGTGTAATTGACTTGTGGCCCAAACATTAAATGTAACAATGCCCTGTTCAAAGTTCCTGATACTGAATAATATATTATACGAAACTAGATTTTCAACTGACTTGAAGAGACTTGATTTATTGTTTTATTTGTAAGCTGCACGATTCACAAAGGAAAGAAGCTTTAAATTTTCTAATTTTTCTACGATTTAGCTGTCGTAGTTACAAAAACTAGGATGGCTCCAAATTTGATTTTTGTCCCCCATGCAATAAAGGATAAAAACTGAAGTACATTAACCTGTACGTTGCAAATGTCAGTGTTATTATACTCACACAGCTGATTTCGGTATCCATCAATGAACTAATTCCATTGGGAGAGTTCTTCTTGAGGAGCTGACGGTCGCTCAGTTTATCAATATATCCCATGTCTTTTATGCAAGAGGGAGGTTCGTTACCGTGTTCAGATGCATCGGCAGTGGGCCTGTCGAATCCAATCACATTCTTATATATTATGTGTTGAAGGTTCAATATAATATTATTTAATAGTGACGGTGAGCCATATGTATTTTATTCTGTATTGGAATCGTACGTGAATAACTGAATTTGGTGCGATTGATTATTCTTTTCGAAAACCAATTTTCAAAATGTTTCAGCCACAATCGAATAAAACAAGTTTCTGTTTGATGCTAGGCTGATGATTTAGAGCATTGGTTTTTGAAGGTTTTCAGCTGCGACCCCAATTTCAAAAATTTTTAAACGCACGAAATGCTGCATAAGAAAATGCCAGTTTTTTTAAAAAAACAAAATTCGTTTTAATGTTAGAGAGCAGAAACCTACTAGAAGGGAATCCTAAAGGGTTCTACTTCTAGCAATGAAATATTACATCAGATTTATTAGGTGTCTGGATCTTGTACACCGTTCCGGTTCCAAGCAAGCAAAACAAACCTTTCTGTTGACTTCCGCATTTGAAAGGGTAGGTGGCATCTCAGCAGATGGGTCTGACAGAAAGACTTTCTCTCGATGAGTGGACAGCTGCCCTAGTATGTGCACCTAGAATCCGGTCTTTCCGCGGGAAGGTATATAGAATGTGTCATAAATTTTACAATTGTAATTATGCGAATACACAAGGAAGTGTACAACTAAGGCAAAAAAGAGAAATTGACACATAATAGTGAAGTTTCTCGATATCAAATATTATGACAATCCATTCGGTGGTCCTCGAAGTCTTTCATTCGCAGCGATAGACGGATGGACAGACGGATATTATTAGGCGCTCCGCAAGATTGTGATACACGTAAGAATATAATGGCCGCAAATAGGGAAATTTGACTACACCAGAAGCTCTTGAGACTCGCTAGACCTGATTTCACAAAATACTTGGAAGAAGATTTGTTTTGCAGACTTATTATTTTGAAAATCCAAATACAGTAATTTATTTATAGAACTCAAGTATCTTGTAGCAGCGCAGTAAGTCTCGCAGAGATAGTGTTTTGAATGACACCAGAAACGACAGTCTGGCGTACAAGGGACAGCTTAAAATGACAACGGCGCCAATAACTGAGTCGAAATAAGAAAAACAATGGAGTGGATGAATTGAATTATCCTATTGCAACATATAGGCATAGACGACGTATTGTTATGTGTGCATACAGGCGCATATTTGCTGTAGTGATGCATGGACACCGTGTCAAGAACCGTGTAAACTCATAAATTTGTAGCCTGCACTTCGGAAGAGTGATCGGATGGGGACAGAGTTTCGTAACAGACACACCTATCTCATCCCCTTCTCCACGTCATCTGTGCGGCGTGTGATTTATCTCGGGTGGCCAGACCTGTTCAGGGGGCGGAAACAATTTGCATGGAGTAAATTGAAGTTAAAATGAACATTAATGTGGATCATCGCTCATTAGGCATTATGCAAGATGGTGCGCTCATCTCTCACGCTGCAAACGTGGAGAAATACGTCTGAGAAAAAAATTGCGAAGGTGGAGCAGTAAACAGTCATGATGAACTGTCTGCTATCCATCAGTGCACCGATCCTGAGAATTGTACCCGCGCGCTCTGTTGTTTCGTGCAAACACGGTTAAAATGCAATTAATCATGATTTTTCACAAATATAAGCCTGTGTGAGTGCATGCAAAGGAGCATTATCTCTTACTTAACATTACTGCCGTTTGAGCAGGTTTTCTGTCTGCGTAAATTGCGCAACTAAAGAGGCGAATCAACATCAGTCAGCATCCGCACTCTGGGAATTTCAGCGAAGTACACGTACAAGTGTTGACAGAAGAGATACACCAGCAAAACATATCACAAAATATAATAGGAAAATGCGATAAAATTTGCATTAGCCTACACTTAAAATACACTTAAATAACGGTGGTGGGGTGCAGTATTAGTGGTCCGTAATACTAAGTGTGTACCCGCAGCCGTAGCGTGTTGTGTGGGTGGAGGTAGTGGATGTGATTAATGCTGCTTGCCGGACTTATTTTCAGCATCCTCCCCGTAGCTCTGCTTTAACTAACCCATTCTGATGGGAACCAACAGCTAACCTTTAGTAGAGCGGCAATACATCTCTCGTCCGATACAACTTATTTTCTTATTACCCCCATAATTGCATCATTTGTCACTTATACTGTGTAGACTCCCTGGTGTGAACTGTAAGCCCTTTAAGTTAGCTGGTGCCTCGAATATTACATGTAACTGATTGCCTTGCTAGGACTATCAGCAGTATGGAAATGATATAGGAAGGTGGTATTGTTCGAAGTTCCTCTAGTGTACCAGCAAGGACTGAAATGTGTATTATTAATAGTCTCAGCACTCAGTGATCCGTAGTATTGTGTAATTATATCGGTACATTATGGTAAGTTCCAACAGTATTGAGATAATGTGTACACTTTTGTCAGAAATATGTATTGATTAATGTATCTCCCATGACGTTTAATAACAGTGAAATTATATGAACTTCTGTGGACAAGAATTTGTTACCAACATGTATTTCGAGCTGTAATTATTTAAAAAAATTCTAACTCAGAAGACATAAATTTTTCGTTCCATATTGACCGTGATTACTTCGGTTTAGACTTACTGAACTTTAAAGTTTAAAAGTTTTACTAAATGCATTCCACTGTGCAGTAGTCGCAAACGAAGGCTGTTTATGCATTTTTCGTAATATGCCCCAATGCATGCCATCATGAGGATCTGTCAAATGCACGGCATGGAGACGGACTTGCATATCCATGTGTACTCGTATAAATGCATTAAGGGATATGAGGTAAGCAGTAAAGAATGGCACGGCGTAACAGACTCGGACTGGTACAGCCTAGAATAGGCGATTACAGGTTTTGTTTAAAACCAGGAAATTAACGGATTGTCTTTCAGGCGACCTGCACGGATCCCACTTTCCGCTCAACTTACAACCCCAACTTCGTCCTGTCTCCTTAGCTCCGCAGACATTTTGACAGGTCCAGCTCGCTGTAAGTTCATCTGAGAGCATTTGATAGTTCTCTTTGAAGGAAAACAGAAAAGGGAAAATTTTCTTTCTGACTTTTAAAAGTGCTGAGAAGACACAAGGGACAGGACCAAGTTCCCTATAATCTTTCCCTTTCCCAACCTGAACATGCGAGGTCCTTTCTTATTTGTCAGTTGGAACTGGAGATCGAAAACTTTATTTGGAACTCTGTGATACATATTATTATTGATGTGCTGCTGCTACTACTACTACTACTACTACTACTACTACTACTACTACTACTACACCGCTACCATCAATAACAGTAGTACTAATAACTCTGAAACTAACAAACTTAGTCTAACATATTTAAAGTTTCCAGCAAGCAAAAATTCCGAGCAGAATTAATAAAGCCTAGGCGAGATTTTGTGTTTTCTTTTTAAAGTTAGACGTCCCGTTGTGTTTTCGTATAATTAAAAGCGTAAAAACAGCTACACGCAACTTTAACACAATTTGTGTTAGCAGTTTTTACTCTTGTCATTGGGTGTTTTCATTGCGATGTTGCTGAGTATGCTTGTTACCGACATTTCGAAGGAACGGAGTGCCTTTATCTTCAGGCGTCAAGCAGTCCTAGAAGAACAGCCAACGGTAGCGCGATCCTTGAAGATTAAGACACTGCCTTCTTTTTTGAAACGTCGGTAAAAACTTACCCGACGACGCAGCATCAGAACCTTGAAGACCTGAACCATAAAGCCTCTTTTTCTGCTGATTTAGAGTCGTACGTATCAATTATTATTATTATTAAATTTTGAAATAAGCTCTTCAAATGCTGTCATTACGTTGAATCTGTCGTACGTAATCTTAAATATTCTTACCATTGTCACGTTTGTGATAGCTGACTTACGAACAGTCTTCACAACTTCATGCACGATCCAGCCCTATACCAACTATACGAGTAAAGTGCCTAGCTCTAACAATTATTTAGTTACGGCCATGAAACCGAAAGCTATGAACAGTTTTGCGTGACATCTTGGCTTAGCAATAGCCGTTAATCGGTGGAGGCCAAAATATAGCTACACCAAAGTAAGAGCTGCAATAGCCCCAAAGTAACAGGGGACACCCAAAAGCTACAGAGTGAACTGATTATAAATTTGTCCAAAATTATTGTGGACGAAACTAAATATTTGAAGGTATTTTTTTTCTACTCAATGAAGGTCTCTTATAGCATGTGCTTTACACCTAAACTCGACTGATTTTACTATAGAAGTAAAATTGTGGGTCGAGATAGCGTAGTCGGTTAGGGCTAGACAGTCCGGGGATCGAATCCCGGTTGGGGGCGAGATTTTCCGCACCCGTCCAGACCGGCCTGGGGCCCACCCAGCCTCCTATTCAATGGGTACCGGGTCTTTGCCGGGGGTAAAGCGGCCAGGGCGTGGCGTTGACCACTCACATCCATCTAGCACCGAGGTTAAGTGAAGAATAGAGCTATACCTCTACTCTTCGTCTGGGCCTTCATGGCCTGTTCAACGGCGAATTTTACCATTTGTAGAAGTCAAATTAAGTTCGAGTGATTGTAAAAAATTGTAATCTGTAGTCTTCTAGATAACATTTAAGAATAAGCTCAGAGAGGAGTCTTGAGTAATGTTGAATGTATGTAAAGTAATATTTACGTGAAACTGCATTATGCATTTGCATTGACCCCCATAAAAATAACTGTCTCATAGAAATCTTAAAATCCAATCAATCTTGGTTTAAGAAAAGAAATAAGTATTTTTGTTGGTTACCAACATGACAATGTGGCAGGAAGACTCCAGACTGTTCGCCGAAATACTCCCATTGCTTGTAACAAGTAAATAGGATTTATTATTAGGTGCCAATATTATTGACTGTTAAGTAAGTATAAATGCATTTTTTAAATTTGCACTGTTCTTCTTTAAGTGAGAATTCGTAGTGCCCTTAAACGTAGAGGCAAAGTTGTTCCTTTCCACGCCATGAAGGCATATAGGGCACGAAATTTATAGCTCCACTCATTCTTAACCTCTGCCCCCCCCCCCCCCCCCGGGAATGAAACCCGGTACCCTTTGAATAGGAGGCTAGGTGGGCCTCAGAGCCGGTCTGGACGTTTTGGAGAAGAGAAAACCTCTTGCTTTTGCAAGAATTCGAACCCCGAATCGTCCAGCCGAAGCCTAGTCTCTAGACAACATTATTATGGTTTATCTAGTGCCCTTAAAAATTCAGAATTATGAAATTTAGTAACACGGCCATATTAAAATCTGCCCCCTCCCGCGCGTCCTTTCTGGAATCGAAGGTTTCCCCGCCCCCGGTTTTCAAGCAGTGTACTCAATGAAGAATATCAGTAAAGTTTCGTGTAGAATGCAGAAAGTGTTCCTAGGGATTCGTTTCCTCCTTGGCTCATTAATTGCCAGCATCATTTACAAATTAACAAATTATTGTACCTGGTATGCAAAAAGACTACGAGACACGGTTGGGCTCAGAACCACTTTAATGCTGCTACAAGCGATGTGGCGGCTGCTGAGAGGTAGACTGCCTGAAAGCAAGGGAATGTTGGATTCAGTAATGGATTGCGTTAGGGGTTATTCCTGAACACCACTGTAAAGGGAGCGAACTGCATTCGATTTGTGGAGGTGTTTGTGTATACAGAAAAGGGGTAACAGACGAGGGAGGGAGGTTGTGTTTATCAGAGCACGAGAAGGATAGTAGATTTAATCAGATCAGACATCTACAGCCAACCAGACCACTCATGCCATTTGCAACTGCCAGGCTAGCTTTTCCGTCCTGCGTTATCATCAACATGTGGCCATATTTTAGCCATTTGTCTCTATTCTGGTTAAAATTTTAAATTCGGAGCTGCACCTGCTCTGCTTGTGTAATGCACTGTGCAGTGCGTTTCGGTGTGTGCTTTCGTTATTAACACCTGTCGGCCCAATACATACACATATACATTTCGAAACGTGTCCGAAAATAATAACCGTCTCATAATTCAGTAACATGATTATTTTGTCGAGGACTCAAATGATGGTCTGGATTTTTACACCTCGTGATGTAGTGGATTTGTTCCGGCGTTTCGGAGGACTGTGCTGCTTCCGACTTCAGGGTGGCTTGACTTGGTTCAGGTCACCTGGAGACAGCATAGTGTTCCGAAACGTCGGAACAAATCAGTTGTAAAAACCCAGACCATCATTTGAGCACCACCCGCCGCGAAACCTGAATATTGTGTAGAGTATTTTATATTAAATATCAAGACTCACTTGCATCTAATTCCGACGTGAAGAGAGAGTGGCGCTATATCTCCTGGCGCTATATCTCCTGGCGCTATATCTCCTCATGCCAAATGCCTTCACAGCATGGACCTTTTACCATTGTGTCAAATATAATACAGATATGAAGGTTAAGTCAATTTGCACTAAGTATGTGTGTGTTAGGTATGGTTGAGTGCCAGGTACTCTAACATTTTTTTTTCTATGGCTCGACAGCCCTATATGGGCCTGGGCCTCCTCGTTCCATCGAGGTTTCATGGTCACACACATTTGAGACACACACCACAGTCGGTAGGACTCCTCTGGACGAGTGACCAGCTCGTCGCAGAGACTTCTACCTGACAACACACAACACTCACAAGAGGTACTCTAACATTAGACACCAAAATGTAGTTATGAACGTCTTGAAGGTGCTCTGCTTACCGCAGATTTTGTAATGTAGAAACACACAGTGACGTTACGAAAGCACACCAATTAAGGGACAGCAATATCATGTTGGTAGCCGATCCCAGTGGCCGTGCGGTCTAAGGCGTGGGTCTGCGGCCGCTCGCTTACTAGGATCGTGGGTTCGAATCCCACCGGGGGCATGGATGTTTGTGTTGTGTTGTACAAAGACGGTTGTGAACCGTAAGTGACATGAAAAGGACGAAAAAGGATTAATACAGAACAAATGTCAGGTAGAGGTCTCTGCGACGGGCTGGTCACTCGTCCAGAGGAGTCCTGCCGACTGTGATGTGTCTACAAAGTGTGATCGTAAAACCTCGAAATGAGGAGGCCTAGGCACCCGAAAAGGGGCTGTCGAGCCATAGGAAAAAAATATATGTTGGTGACTTTAATTAAAGTACTTCTGTACACAATTTTGCATTGGCACATACGTCATTGACGTTATTCCATAGAGTGTTGTTGGGAGGCTTTCAACCTGCCGGGAATGGAAGCACGATCCCTCGGTCATCCAGCCCATAGCCTGAGCTGTCCTGGGTCTAGTAATATAATGTACTGTGTTATAATGAAATATAATAGGGGGTGCAGAAGTTTTCCAAAAATCTAGGAGTCACCTCATAATTCTAGGCACCAGTAGCAAGTTCCATACTGAGGACCCACAAATATTAGGCGACGCCGTACGGGAGACCTGGCGCCCGGGATTTGTGCACCCCTGATATGATATATATCAACCTGTCAGTAATATTTGATTAAATGCCTTCTCAGTGTTGGAATTTAACTAATAACGCAACGCTTTAAGATTATGGAATTAACCAGAACAGCTACTAGTAACATTAGTAAGATGTCATATAGGAAACAGTGGTACTTCAGATGGTAGATGGCCTTCCAGATATCACAAGAGCAGCTAGCTGTGTGTTACGTATTTATGTATGTGTGTCTGTGTGTAACCTTTGTTTATATGCGTAGTTTATGCTCCACCAAAGTTTCAATAGTCCCTCTGCCAGTGTAGGTAACCCACTACAGTTATTCCCCTCCGGGAACATGGGAATCTACTCAAACTGGAACAAAAGCCTGTACAAATTGTAGCTAATTCCTGCGTAGTATAAAAGCATGTGCTTAATTAGAATATCAATCATTCCCGACATTTTGCTTTTAACTTGCATTTATGTGCCGATGAAAGATGATGTGAGCAACAAACCCGCTCATTAAAATCCAATTACAGCCGCAGGTAGTTGATCTATATGGTACATGGCTGCGTATTTTGTGTTCCATACATTATGTGAGCAAGTGTCCTCCACGTTGACAATTGGGCTAGGAAAGTAAAATAGCTCCTAACTTCTTTATTTATAATTAATATAGGGTCTACTGTGCTTTATAAAGGCAAGGTTTTATGTTCAGATATTCACTGATGTGACCACACTGTTGTCACGAAGCTGCGCACACTATCAGAATTAAAGCTTTATTATAAAACTTTGAAATAACCAGAACTATCTAATCAGCGAAGACAATATTTTAAATGTACATATTTTAATGAGCAGTCTTGCTGTGTTTCCTTGTTTAGTTTCATAATATTTAACGTTCTCTACAAAACTTATATTTTGGGATAACGCATTCCCGTTGTGTTATTCAATTTCAGATATATTTATTACTCAAAACAGTCATATACAACGTACAAAGCATAAAATAGGCTACATGTTTCGGCTTATTAATCCATCATCGGGCTCTTGAGTAAAAAAGAAAATGTATCTGCAAAACTTATATTTGCCTATTCTCTCCAAACGCTGACAAGCATACTAAGGAAGTCATTTACGTGAATCCTGTCGTAAAATTGTAGATAGATCTTACGACTTAGATGTGCCGTTGCCATTAAAAATTGATGCAGTTAGTCTTTGAATTCTTCGTTGCACGTAAAATGTCCACATAACTGTACTTGATATAGCTAAGTCTTCATGCTTTCATTGCGGTTGTTCATCTGATGATGGTCTTCTCGGGTTTTGCACCGTGTGGTGAATAAATTTCCGACGTTTAGGAGGAACATACTGCATCCACCTTAAGCGTGACTCAATTGGTTTGGCTGGATGCAATCACCATCCATCTTATTCCCTTTAATTTGATACCCTGATATGGTTTAGTGAAAAGTGAAAATTATGAACCTCTTTATTTTGCAGTGTTCGTTTGAGAAAAATATCGTACCTATTTTATGCCACTATTTTAGCATTTTCTTGAGGAAATGAGCAATTCTTCGAAAAGCGTTTGTGAGAGAAACTAGTCTGTGGGCCAAGATTCAAATTTGGGACATGCAGAATATGAGAACAGGATGTTAAAACACTCAAAGCGGTATTCGGTGCCATATTTTAAGCACTATTTGAAACAATGCAAAGGTGATGAACATGGAGAATTTGAATGCAGACCATGCGAACATGTGCTCAGCATTATGGAACAGACTGTTGTTTTAAGCCCCTGGAACATTCGCCTTTCAATAATGTAATTTTGTTATGACTGGTAATGCAATGACACGGCAGTGACGAAAATTATTTGCGATTCATGTTGATGGCTTATGGACAATTGAAAATCTTCAGGTCTTTTCCCGCATTATGGAATTAGTTCCTAAGCATAATTATTGGAGATGGTTTAGTTGCAAAGCAAGCAACCACAACATACCACAGCACCAAAACAGGGAATTAATGTTTAGGATAATTAACAGTTACGCACACGCAAGCACGTACATACACACGCATGTGTATATGACCCAGGTGGATATCGATCCATGACTTAGCTGACACAACGCACTAAATCAGTGTCGCATCAAGAATTTGGTGCGGAGGGTGAGGGCTCCTATTATCAGAGTGCGTAGGATGTATGACATTACAGAGATTCGGAAACTAACTGATTATAAACTTAAGGTCTGATCACAAAAGACCCGCTAATTAGTAACTAGATTTTGTGAAACTACACTTTTGCTTATATTTTCGTAATGGGGAAAGGAATATAAATACCTGTCGCTGTATTGACTGCGGTTTGCATGTCGGCCAAATGTAAATTTGCATGTAATTGGTAGCTTGTATGAATTATTGTTTATTGATAATGAAATCGCTTGTTTGTGTGTGTATTTATATGTATACTGTCAAAAATTTGTTTCACTTCGCAAGGGGGCTAATACGCTAATATTTCTGACTTGTATTAGGGAGGTACCCGCTTTCAATCTGGACTGGAGCACCGGCCACCCTGAATGAGAACATTCGTGGTTTTATTCATCCCCTCGAAAGATATTCCCAAATATTACCATAAAATATGCCAATGGCCAATCCGATATTCTTTCCAGCTACCATATCATTCGACAATATAAACACAGCGTCGTCGAATAAACCAAAATAAATAAATAACGTTCAAGATTTTTAATCAGGAGTTGCCTGATTGAAATCTGGTCCAGGCGCCATGTTTCTCGTGTTTTTTTCTCAGCACCTCAATGTAAGTGCCAGGACACTACTTCGGTTATCCCACGGCTGCTTCTTTCAGTTCCCTCCCAATTTATCATTTATCAGTCATTCCATGTTGTAACCTGTAGTGTTCTATACCGACAGTATCGTTACGAACTGACAGTGAAATTAAATCGTACTCTGAGAGCGAAGAAACAGGGTGTTGAGGACCCGTTTGAACTTGAGAGGCTGCGGGAAACTGCACAGTGTGGAGCTTTACAATTTGTTCTCTTCAATGAGTGTTTATTAGGGTGATCAAATGAAGAAGGGTGTAATGGGAGGGACATGTAACAAGTAACATTTTAGTCGGAACGCCTAAAGGTAAGAGTACTTGGCAGATTGGCCACAGACGGGTGTGTATTGGAATGGAAATTAAAGTGCATCTTGAATTATGATACGAATACGTTGATTGAATTGAACTGGTTAGAGATAGTTTCTAGTGGCCGGCCCGTATAAACACAGTAATTAGTCTTCAGTTGGGTAAGTCCTAGCCTAGCTACGTCTGTTGACTGCTGTAGAAGGAATCTGCCCAACACAGTATGTACCTGCGAGGATATAGCCAGCTGTGCAGTATAAATGAGGGCTGACGTAACGTGAAGAAGTGGGATGGTTGTTCCTGTACACGCATATTGGGTATCATTATTTCATATAGAGTCTCCCGTTCGAGCTCAGAAACTGTCAAAATATGGTTTTTGGCTGTAATGAAGTACAGAGTTTATGAAGTTAACGTTCATTGTAACATTTCTTTGTATTTATGTACGAATTGCGAGTAGGTCTAGAGTAAAACATCTACATTACAGGGTCTGTTTGAATTTTATTGGTTATTATTGACGTATGCCACCTAACTTCCCTTGACTTGATTTGGGACTATGCCAAAAATAAAGTCCATCCGATACACAGTGCACAGCTTTGAATATCGCGTCCGGTACACCAGCGAAATCATTACCAGAGAGATGGGCTAATCTCCGTTCAAGGAGACCCCCGTCTTCAAAATAAAATTTTTGAACTAAATTTGAAGTATGGTAATTTCTAATCATTCGAATTCAGTAATCAAAGGGGAAGAAGTGTTCCCATAGACAATTCCTTTCACCCCTTCTTTACATAAACCATACTGACTGACAAATTAACCAGTTTGTCAACACACCTTAGGGATGTCCGTAAGGCAATCGGACTGGACAGGACTGTAGCTCCGTCATTTGTTATTCAAATACAGCTTATTGTGTAATATAGATTCTGTTCGCCATCTTCTTGGAAACCCACGTGGCTAAACAGTGGGGTTAAAGGAAAAGGCGTTAAGAATTAAACTGTAATTTATTTCTCTTCTTTTCCGTTTACTAGTATGCAAGATATTTACGATCTTGTGAAGAATGAAGGAAGTGTTTAAAATTTCCACAAATTGCAAATCTTTGTGGTAGTTCCTTCGAAACTGGTGTGAGTTTTTTTTATCGCTTGAATGCACAAGGTAGTGGGTTGCGGGAAAAAAATGCTGTAATTTCTGGTGTTCATTTACAGGAACACATAAAATTTGAATAAGACAAACGTTTCTCATGACCGAATTATACAGGGCGGAACTGAATTTACAGACTTAATAGTACAGATTTAGTCCGCAGAAACATACAATGACTCAGGTATTTTCTATATGCTACTAAAATATCTTTTCCTAAATTGAAATGTCAGTTGTTGAATACAATGCAACAGGAGTGTGGGCGGGTGGTCTCAACCCCTACCCTCACTTTCAGTATTGTGACTTTTGCCGCATGGATTGTTTGCAGTGAGGGACGTTGTAATCAATCATACATATGGCAGGCAGCCTTACTTCTTCTGTATTCGTTTCCACGTGTCAATCTACTCCAAATAAATCACTACACAACAGCTATGCCCTTGATGAAATATACCGATACCTAATATTCGAAGTCAAGCTAATATGGAAACGTAGTTACGTGAAATGTAACTGTGTTCGAAAGATCAGTAAACAATTCCATATGGGATTTGCAATGCAATAAATTTTCCCTGAACACGTCACAGAGTGGAGGAGTCATCATATATATTATTACGGTAAGGTCTGTTTGCGAAATCATGATCTACTGAACTACCGAATGGACCTTTGCAAGATAGGTATTCTTACAAACCTTATGACTGGGCATTGCTGGCAATCTCCTTTATATTCATTAATTCCATCTCAAAAATTGTTTCTTGACAAAAAGGCTAACGTTAAAATTGACAGTGCTGCCTCGACTGGAGGCCAAGTATATGAAAGATTTTTGTGTTATACATTCCGTGCATAGTCTACAACAAATTCTCAACACTCAACCAAAACAAATGCACAACGTTGTTCCTTAGGTATTTATATTATAATATCTCACTGAAAATTCCTGCATGTTTCAGTCCATATGGGTTCAACATCAGGGAACCAAACAAAAGCAATACTGCATAAAATCAAATTAGCCACTTTTACACACAGTTTACATGTTGTAAAAGAGTCAGATAGTTAAAATGTAGACAGTTTTTTGTAGAACAGTTGTACAGTGTACTGAACCTTGATCCATTACATGATGTAAATTTAGTTGTGATCGGTCAATAATTATGGTCACTTAACGTGGAGAACATATAGTAATTTTCGATCGTATCTCGGCTTCCATTGGAAACATTTTCTTGAAACTCCATATCTCGAACTTCCTACGCACGCGCTATACACAGTGCAAGTTTGGTTGTGATCGGTCAATAAATAGGATTTTACTTGGAGAACAAAATACCTCTTCCGCTGTATCTCGGCTTCCATTGGATAGATTTTCTTGAAAGTGCATAACTCACACTTCCCACATATGCGCTACACATGACGTAAGTTTGGTTGCTGTCGGTCAATAATTAAGGTCACTTCACTTGGAGAGTGAAGTACCTTTTCGAAAGTATCTCGGCTTCCGTTGGAGAGATGTTGGTGGAACTTCATACCTCGTATTTTCCACGCATGCGCTACAAACGATGTAAGTTTCGTACCTATCAGTCAGTAATAACGGTCTGCCACAGCCTGATTAAAATCCGCATCTCACTCATGCCCTCAGTGTCATGCGATTGACTGTGTAGCGTTGTGACGCTGAGTGCTAGAAATCATTCACAGTAAAAGTGCTCCAAAATTGTCTTTGATGATTATATCAATATTGTGTTGGACAGAGTCCATTCGATGTTGCATATTTGATGTATGTCACTGTGATTCTATGCAAGTTTACGGCAATGGATAATCCATTATATGAATATTAATGTACATTTTGTGTCAAATTTACTTCAGACAATACAGAATGTGTAATATAGTATTGCTATGGCCTTACCACAAATGTACCTCAGGCAATGAAAAATTTCCAACACAACACTGGTTTAATTAATTGATTATTAACATAAACCTGTTGGGAGTCTATGTTTTGAGAATCCAAGTAGGTTCAGAAAACTAACACGGATGTAACTTCACTTTTGTGGGTGCAGAACAGAGTTGTGTCGACCACTACCTGTCCTCGGTGTCTGTAATAATAGACCCTGCCACACTGTGTAAAATCTGGATGTTTTAATCCTAACGATACGAAGTATCTAAATGTAGCGAATTTCGTATTCGATTCATCTGCAGTGAATTCGATCCCTCAGCCCTACAAAAAATGCTGGTAGATATTATGAATTGGAATGCGCTGATTTAGTTTTAAATAACACAGTTTAGGAGGTTGAACGATGACATAATTTCGGGGAGGATTTACATTAAAACAGCACCTCTTGTGCGACATCTGATGCTTCGAAGTGTTCCGTAGTCGCGGTTCGGGACTGCAACGGCCGATGTGTGTGCTCAGCATGGCCTGTTTATAGTGGCAGATGTACAGAAATATCTGTGAATAGATTGAGGCGAAATATTTAAAATTGCAAGCAATTAAATTTGACTAGACCAGAATTCGACAATTTGACCATTCACGTGCAAGTTTAGAACGGTAGTTTACAAGTTAAATTTAATTTCTTTGTTTTATTGTATTTTCACGATGCTTAGATATGGCATTAACAACACAGAATTTGTAGCTCGTGTGTCGGTGCACTAGGAGAGCAACCTTTATCAGTTCTACCCGAAATTCCTTGTACTTAGTACAGAATTCTTAAGAGTAAATTTACACAGTCGACACAGTTTTATGTATTTATTATAGATGCTCTCTTTAGCTAGGTACATGTTTCGGCCTTATGCCATCACCTGGCTGGTATATTCATTTAAGTAAAACGTGATTTACCTATGTTGCCAATAATATAAGTTTACCGTGGGGCTCCACGTTTACTTGTGTGTCTAGAACTGGTTGGAACGAAACAAGTACGTAAGGCAATTACGTAGAATTTTTTCTGGATTCCTTCACACAGCCATGCAATTATGTTGTAATTAGTTTGTGAGGCGTTTTGTTAGTATAGATTACTACAACCGCTGTACACGCAGTAACTCAGTGAAATATTTCGCTTCAGAATAATGTTGTATAAGTTGTACTGAAATGTGTGTTTTATAATGGCCGATTTCGATGGTGTTAGTGCATCTCACCCTTCCTGTATATACCTTGCAAATGCAATGTCGCCATCCGTCAACTTGATTGCGACAGGTCGTTGATTCAAGGGGATGAAAGGCGCCGCTGCCTCCTCCCTTAAGAACATGACGAATAAAGGGGTGGCTTGGCGGGGGGTATCTGACACTCTGCTGACACTGAATGGAATTTTGAACAGAACGTCGTCTGTATGGCGCCAGTTGTTTTCACTGCCTCGTGTTCGGGGTTGGAGAAATGGGAGAATTTACCCGCATTTTTCGTCATAATCCAACGGACAGGTTTGGTTACATGTACATATACGTGGCAAACACGTGTGTAATATATATTCGTATTGTAATAGTTATTCGTAAGAGCACTTGCTTTAATAGTGGCCTTTCTCTTCTCGTGTTGGGAGGATGAGGTGGAATTCTCCACACAAGTAAATGTACTGAGATTACATTTCTTTTCGTTTGCGTCGTCAGAGGGAAAAGGCGAAATAAATGCAAGTATGAGTTGAGTTTTTCAATAAATATTTTTATGTAGTGATACAAATGTATAATTTCTTTCTACCTCTCTCGTTTTTTGGTTTCTTCTTATTGTTTGTCACTATTTTCAACACTGCTTGTTCACAGGCAAAAGTAGTTATAACGTAATTTTATCAACTGCAGAAAATGCCAGCCGAAATTGGGCACCCCTTACTGAGAGTATGTACATTATCAGAAATGTCTGATACGTTCACTCACGAATGAATCTGATACTACCTGCTGAAATACGAGTACTAATGCAACTGTTTATAAAAATCGCGTACAGTGAAAGCCGACAGGCCATGTCGTGTGTGAAGGTAAACAAGGTAAATATATCCCTGCCCATGGCATTAAGACATATAAAAGCCTCCATTCATTTTTAATTCACCTCGCCACTAGATGGAGGTGAGAAATTTTACGCCCCGGTCGCCTTACCTCCGGAAAGAACCCCAGTACCCATTGAATAGGACTCTGGGTGGGTACAGAGCCGATCTGTGCGGTTTTGTATAAGATCACCTCTTACCCTTCCTAAGATTTGAATCCCAGACCTTTCAACGAGTCGCTATACCGACTATGCTCTCTCGGCTCTGGGCCATGTCGTGTATAGTCTAATAAAACGCATGTGAAAAGAGGTCCACTCTTTACTTTACAACAAATACCCGGACAGTGTGTGTAATAAAATTAAATAATTACGTTCAGCGTGCTAGCAACATACGTCAACTTATAATACTCCACACTGTAAGAAAACAACGCAGACACGTGTCATAATACGAACGGTCGTGGCTTGCATTTTTAAATATAAATTAATTCTATAAAGTAAGTCAAACCTCTGTTTCTGCAGACAGCAGACTTAGAGTAATGATCTCCAGTATTTTTACGGTCAACATCTGGTACTGAATGACAAATTATTTCATATACAAAAAATATTGGCTGTGCTTCTTTCCCCTCCCTCCCCCCTGTGTTGTGGATAGTTGAATTGTAATCCGACTGGGAAATATGGAAATCCGTTGTACTGGAAAGGAAAGGCGCGAGTGAACATCGCATTGTGCAGTTGTCTTGCTCTTGTTCCCAAATATCACCTTACAGAGAGCCCACTTACCAAACGAATTCTCCCATGATATTTATTGAGTCAAGTATCAAATATGAAATTGTCGAAGTGGCTGGTCAGCAGAATCCATGAGACAGCGTTTCTTCATGGACATTTTGACCGTCGAAGATGAGACCACCAAGTTGTCTCGAAACGTCAGGCGCTAATCACCCAGTGATGCAGCGCCACATTTTAGGAGAACGGAAACCTAACCGCACCGCTACGAAAACCTAAATTCTAGTGTCGGTACTAGTGCAGAACTTTGCTATTATTGAAACAAATATTTATTAATTGAATCGGGCCGTGCCGTGGCTCAGGCGGTTAGTCGCCGGCCTCTCACCGCGGAGGCCCTGGTTCGATCCCGGGTCGGTCCATGTGGGATTTGTGGTGGAAAAAGTGGCACTGGGACAGGTTTTTCTCCGAGTACTTCGGTTTTCCCCTGTCAATTGCATTCCACCGGTGCTCCATTAAACTGTAAAAGCAGAAAAAACCTCATCATCTTTATCATCTTCCTCATAGGGTTGCACAATAAGCCTTCAAGGCTGCTGTGCGTCCGTAGCATCTGCTGGGGGCCCTTCAATAAATAAAAAAAAATATATTAGTTGAGTCCAATTGTATAGAAGGCTGCGTCCGCTAACCCAATTTTACTCTTATCATTAAGCGTTGTGTTGATGTTACAGAGATATTGCATCGTATCCCTATACGTAAGCCTGAAGACATTACCGGACAATCGTAGAGGAACTTACTGACACCGACGCTGACAATCGTGACATTTCTTGAATATCCGTAGCTTCTGTAACGTGCAGTTCTTTTTCAGTTTCGAGCATGTCCACGGCACAGTATGTAACATGTGATAGTTATTGAGCTAGTAATGAAAGTGCTCACTTCCATGAAAATATATTATTGTGTTTACAAAATGTCAGCACTTGACTCTATAGTCAACCGACTGAACGTAGTCCACATATTCACACACGCTGTCGCTATGAAACCTATTTATATACTTCCATCCACTCCTGTGTTGTTTCTTCCAGGTATTGTAACAAGAATCTTGAACGAGTTTCTCATTTCCTCCATACATTCTACATATTTTTCCAATCTCAGTCTTCTTTATTGAAGCGTCATAAACACAGGCGAAACACATGAGAAATATCATTACGTACCTGATTTTTTTCAATCCCCTGCTACTGATTCTTTCTTAAACTCAGATGTGTACTTCAGCACTTTATTCTCCAACACTTCAAATATTCCTCTTGTAACAGTGACAGGCCACCATTTACACCCTATGAAATTATAAGAGCCCTCTGTGTTTGTGTTTTCAAGTAGGACGCGAATGGGCTGAGGATTGTACACTGCTATCAGACTGGCAAACACTTCTTGATTTTCATCTGCGTTACGAAAAGGCCTCTCTGTCCTTCACAAACATCTGATCTTTGCCGAATTTTGAAGTATTTATTAGTTACCCTCAATATGTTACGATCTTGTCTTTCATTCTGCTGTCTATATTCGTCCCATACATCTCCAAACGAACTTTATTTTTGCCTGCAGACGCTAATACGATTTCTGCTTTCTTGTTACATGAGTCAATGGATATTTTTGTAAACTTGCAGGAAGATATTAAAATGCATGAAGCACTAATTTTTTAATTAGTTTGTAACCTCGTGCCAATTTCAATTTGGGCTCTGTCAGATTGCCAAAATTTCAAGGAAAATAATTACGTGTAAGCCGATACAAATGAAGCAGGTACCCTCTCTGACATTAACCCTCCGCGGTGTACTTACATTGCTACGAAACACTTTCGTTGTTCATGAATTTATGTCAAGGTCATCGAAAATGGGCATTTAGATACGCAAGGCGGTGACTGTGACATGTGACCCTATGTATTATCGTGATAAATAAATATGTCACGGATATTCGTGTACCCTCACGATGGACGAGGCAGGTTCCTCAGAAGTGTTGTTACACATCTAGCAGGTTACTCGGCTACATGTCCCACCTTCAAGCGAGTAGTGCATGACCGTATTATGAAACACTACGCAATTCTGCCTGATGGAACTATTGCTGTGAAAGCATCGGTATACGTTGAGAGGAAACTAAGTTCCGGTCCCTCACATAATTGTATTACACCATTTTTTTTTTTTTCATGGCGCAACAGCCCCTAGTGGGCCAGGGCGTCCTCATTATTGAGGCTTCACGATCACACTCAGACACACCACACACGGTAGGACTCCTCTGGACAAGTGATCAGCCCGACGCAGAGACCACTACCTCACAATACACAACACGCTCAAGAGACAGACATCCATGCCCCCGGCGGGATTCGAACCCACAGTCCCAGCAAGCGAGCGGCCGCAGACCCACACCTTAGACCGCGCGGCCGCTGAGGTCATTACACCACGTAGTACTTATTTTTAATCTATCACATAATTATATTATGCCATGTTGTACTAATTTGCAGTCTGTCACATAAATTGATTGTGCCATTTAGTAATAATGTCCAATCCGTCACATAATTCTCTTGCGTCATGTAGTATTGTACCCGTAAATTAGCAAAGAGAAGCCTTAACCTTGCGGAACTAGCGGTGCCACGCCCTCACTGTGATAGCAGACGTGTAGAAGTTTCGTATGCGTGCAATAGATGGCACGAGAGTACCACTTGTATGGTAACACGCTGCAGCTGCAATTTCTTTCTAATTCTGTTGCACTCAAGTATTCTAAAATTGTTTTTCGTAAGCTCTTCTACGATTTATTGATTATTTATTGATTTCAGGACTTTTTCAAATTGCACTAGTAATTTTGTAAGGTCGAATTTGATCGAGTAAGCAGACAACATCTGCATACACAAACGTTGTAAATCGCAACTGTACTTTATTTTCCGGCCTATAAGTCCATCCTCAAGGAGCCCAAGATGTACATACCTAAGTACTATACGAAGAAAATATACAATGGCGTGACACATAGCAATAAAATCTGTCTAAACTGTGTGGAATTCACTGCTGGTGTCTCAGCGTGTACTACAGTTGGTGTGCAAATTAGAGTAGTCTGAAAGTGTTATTTGTTGTGAATAGTATCGTCATACTGCATAGGCGTCCTTTGTAGTATTTAAAGCACAATAACACTACGCTGACGGAAGGCCTTCCGTCGGCGACACAGAGTGACAACTATAGGCATAACAGGAACATTTTAACAATATATTAAATTTTTTAAACCATTTTTAACGTTTATTATTCCACTATTTGGAATGATAATAATATTATTAAAGTATGATAACCACTATTCGTAAAGGGGAGGCCTCTTCCTAAAAACAAAATTCCTATATATGTTTTGTAAGACCACGTGATTATGGGCACGTGGGTTTGCCGCAACATGTTGTAGTATAAATATAATAATATATGTTATCCTTCTACTAAGTGTTATGTTATTCGGATCTTATATTTAATAACTGGATAGATCAACTGAACGGGACGACTGTACCTAAGTAAGAGACGTGTTGCTTTAGCAAGCAGTCTTATAATACCGTTATTAAATGTATATATTTTTTTGCGTATTATTTTGCGTAGTTAAAATTGGGTTTCTACGTCTTGTAGTTGAAAACTAGTGGAGAGAAGAAAAGATTGGTGTTGTTAACAGAACGCTGTAGTGCAGGGGTTATGGGGTGAGAATTACGAGGAAAATATTTTCAACCAGTCATTTCCGTTCCCCTCCCCCCCCCCCCCCCTCTTACTTCCTCAGTCTCCCTCTCATTTCCACTTCTAACTCGATTGAATATGAATTTGAAAGTAGCCTCCCCATTTCTTGAAGCAATGTGTCCGCCTGGAACTTTCCTCTAGCATCAGTAGCATCCCTGCATCTGCCCCACTAACTGCACGCCCTTCTCACGCTACCCTCACTCTCTGCATCATTCAACCCCCTCACCAAACCACCCCTTCACTCCCTAATGTACCCCTTACATTCTGCTTCTGGACCATTTTTCTTCGCTTCACCCTTTGTAATTCGAAATCCCCCACCCTCGCCTCTCAGCACCGCCCTCTCCAGTCTTCTTGTGCTTCGCTTGATTTATAGCCACCTCGTCCGTTCTGACTGGGTTTCATCAATATCCTGGAGAAATTGGAAGATGAAGCTATGTACTTTCCCTCTTCTATATTTTCGAGTAATGCTATTTTAGCACTGTAATTTTGTGTGCCTGTGTGCTTCACCAATCGGTTTTTTATACCGTACCTAATGCTATGTTGGGCAGTGGTGATCAGCTCACATTGTCTGGCAGCTTTACAGTTAGACGATTTACAATAGGTTCATCCATAGAAGAACCGACAAAGTCACTTAATCCCTTAATTCCACACGACTATCTCACACGTAATAATTCTGGACGAAGTGCAAGTTGGCAGTACGTATGTCTCTCCAGTGCAAGTACGTAGTAGATAAGGCCTGGCTGTGCAAATTGGCAGTACGTATGTCTCTCCAGTGCAAGTAGGCCTGGCTGTGGTGGCGAACGCTGTGTGTTGCAGGTTCGAGAAAATCGGTTAAATTCCTCGCCATTCGGCACACACTACAAGTTTACGTTATCAACAAATAAGAAGAGGGTTGTTACAGTACATTTACACTTAATCGGAGGCTACTTACACTTGCTTCAAGGCGCCGAAAGAACTCTTTAACAAGTACGACATCCATCCACAATACGAATGCGAGTTACGAGCTCCTAAGAGCAGTGTTGCTAAAGATTTAAGTCTTCTGAGATGGTACTTCGTGTCGAAAGGTAAATAGTTACAGAAGTTTCCAGAAATCATATTGCCTTCGAAACGTAGGCAACTATTTACCAGTTAATAAAGCTTAATGTCACAGAAGACTTATCTTGATTCAACATTCTAGTATTTGCAGCGTAAGTAAGGGTTAGCTGTACTGTGTGACAGTGTGCCTGTGTGACTGTGTACCTGTGTGACTGTGTGCCTGTGGACTGTGCTGTGTGACTGTGTGCCTGGTGACTGTGACTGTGTACCTGTGTGACTGTGTGACTGTGGGCTGTGTGACTGTGTGCCTGTGTGACTGTGGCTGTGTGACTGTGTGCTGTTGACTGTGCCTGTGTGACTGTGACTGTGCCCGTCCGCACGTGAATTTGCAGGAGATTTCACGGACAGGTAAAGCGCCACACTAGACGTAAGTAAAGAAGCACTGTGTTGGGGACACAGTGTGTGTTCAGCGTGCAAGAATGAGGACAGAAGTATGATTGTATAGTAGAATGGTAAAAGTAAAATATTATTCCTTTCCACGCCATGACGGCAGTCAGGGGGATCAGAGGTATAACTCCACTCATTCTTAACCTCGGCACTGAATGGAGGTGAGTGGTTAACTTCTCGCTTCGGCCACTTTATCCCTGGAAAGAGCCCCGGTATTCATTGAATAGGAGGCTGGGTGGACCCCTAAAGCCGGTCTGGACCGTTTTGGAAAAGAGAATGTCTCTTACCCCTGCGGGATTCGAACCCTGGACTTTCCAGTCCGTACGTACAACATTTTGAAGGCTATATGACAGACACCTTCGCTTTCCCCTGCAGGACGCGGACATGTCTACCTCGACAGTTTATAGTGGATTACTCGCACATCCAGTTCGTCGATATGTCGACGACTCTTCTTTCCATTTATACCAACCTAATGTCATGCCCTTCGTCTTCTTCACTGGCCCCCTTTGCGTGTTAAACACATACTGTATCGTTCCCATAGTCATCATATCTTTATGAATATGTTTTTGCCACTTATGACGTAGGAAAGTATAAATCAGATTACCAACACCAGCTGGTCTCGGCCGTTAATTGTACCTTCACCGCGTCCAGCGGTCGTATTAACAGGCGAGCTATTCTGTGGCCCGAAGTGTGGACACCGTGTATTATCCTGAACCTCAGTTCCTTCATACTCCGAGTTCGTTACCCCAACTACAGCCAGTGCTGGCGAGAGGAGAAGCCGGTACAAATTACTGGGGCTCGGCGGTCCGGAAGTGGGCCCGGACTCTGTTGCATGTTTTTGTCTTGCTTGGTAGTATCACTATTTGTCGATTGTACAAATTAACCCTTTCAGATCAAGCCAAAGTCACTCTGCGACTGAGAGTCAGTGTTTCCGATTTAGTGTAAAGATTGTTAGCCGGTCCGCCCTTGCTGGGGAGCCCGAAAAAAAATTTTCACCAGGGTCCAAACCCGCTCTCGGCAGCCCTGACTATAAACTTATTAATTACGGGCAAATTGATCCCCATAAAGTGAAATCCATATTCTTGCCAGCCTTAGCATGCGTCGTCATGTAACAAATGTCGCTCAAAATGCGAAGACGGTGGCCACCGCGGCTATAGAAGGGTGCAGCGGTATGGTTGAGTTGTAAGCGTTAGCAGAGCAAATTTCAGTTACAAAATAAATTTTACGCATAGACATAAACAATAAGTTGCCATTACAGCTGTTTCTTTTCATTACTACTCAAAGAGACAGGCACTGGTTTTTGACCTTAGTACACATCGAATGGTTTTGCATTCGATTCTGAGAGTCCCATACGTCAAACAGGATAAGAATATTGGCGAGGTGTGTTCTGATCAAAGCTGACCTTCTGTTTCCTTTTTGTAAGAAGAAGAACACCAAATAACACGAAAATGAGCTTTTCCTCGCAGCTCGGTTTATTAAGAAGTGCCCTGGGCTGGGTTAATGGAGCTGAGTGGGCTAATCCACCTGAGACCAGCCTATATCTCCATCTTGCTTCTGTACCAGCGCTTCATGTTTGTTTTACTTCGTGTAGAAAACTGTACTCAGATTGTTACTCTCTCGTACTACACGTAAATTGCCTAAGTGCTTAATGGTCTCAGGCAAGATTAAGTTTCCTCACCAACGTGAATATATGTGAGCTGAAACTGGAAATTGTTTCGTCTTATATGGAACTAGTGATAGGATTATATGTTGGAAAAGTAACACGAAGCACAAGATGTAGGTCTGTGTGCTGGTGTGAAGAGAGATGGTGCAGAAAGCAATTGAAAACTGTAGATCACATTTAATGTAAATTGAAGGTCACGTTTTGTATAAATTCGAGGACATGTTTTGTAGAAATTTAAGGTCACATTTCTTGTAAATTGTAGGTCACACTGCATATAAATTGGAGGTAACATTTTTTATAAACTGGACGACATACGTGCATTTCAAATAAAGTGGTGGTGACGTTTCGTAAATACTCAGTCACGTGTCACATAAATTTGGGGTTACGGTTTGTAAAAATTGGAGTTCACAATGCACTTAATTGTTGGTTATAAGCTTCCTAAATTTGAGGTTACGTTTCGACTATGTTAGTAATTTTTATGCAATAACAGTTTGTGCCAACATTGATTTTCTCTTCCTCGTTTTACAAATTATGAAGTACGCAAGCGTTAAATAGTCAGTTTAATTTGTACCTTACGTTGTACGGTACAAGCAAAAATCGTACGGTTACCAGTCTGTTTGTCAACAAATTATCTGTAAACTACAGACAACTTCTGTTCTTCTCACGGGTCAACTGTGTTGAATTAATGAGTTTCCTGTTAATTTAATATTATGAAAAAATTCGTATTGTCGACTTTGCCTCTGCATGGAATAACGATAGATTGATGTCTCCATGACGTGAAATCTAACTCAGGACAGTTTTAGAGTTTCTTGAAAGTGAAATCCTATTCTGCATAGCTGTAAGGACACTAAATTCGCACCTATCTAAAACATTTGTAAATCGTATGCTATTGCTTTAGTCCACAAGTTTTAGTTTTTTAAACCCTCTGAAATCAAACCTCGAGCGCTGTGATTGAACAAAATACGACGTAACTATGTACCTGGAAAGAGATGCATGCAAAAGTATAAAGTTTGAGGTTTCCATTGAAAGTTATATTCTTAAAGATCGCTTTTATTGTTCTACGAAAATAAATTTTTTGTCACTACAGATTCAGCATTACTAGTAACTGTTGACTGTAGAGAAGTTACATTAGATCAGTATACTTCAGCCTTGCTGCAGAATTCAATGAGAATTATGTTTAGTGTTGTGTTTATGGAACGAAAATCCTTAGCAGGTCAAAAGTTACGTCTTGAGTAAAATACAATGACATTAACATTTTGCAAGCATATAGAATGGAACTTCAGATACTTGAGAAATATTTCGTAACTTCATTATTATTAAACAGAGTTGTATTAGCAGTGCGTCTTTCCTCAGAAGCAATTAGAACACGGAGAATGCAAATATGGACCAAAAACAATAAAACTCGGTTTTTCGCGGATAGGCAGCAACTGAGCACAGAAGGAAAGGATTTGATGTCTGTAAATAAAAACTGCATATAATCTTCCACCGAAGTCGCACATAAAATCTGATCTTGTATGTGGCCTTACAACTCCATCCAACGATCTGCAATTTGACATCTACACATAGTTTTGTATCATGTTATGTGGTTACAAGCTATGACCTAGACGCATTATGCAACGGCGAATAAGGAATTTTATGATAGTGTTACTGTGGTCTGAAGCAGCGGATGTGGGAGAATATAATTGTGGTCTAAAAACATAGTGGCAATAGGGGAAACGGTGGTAAACTTCTGTTTTGACAGACAGTTAACAGGGGAGTGTGAGTTTCAGGTGGGAGTAAATCTTTCTGAGTTACTCTTGTTCCAGAACTGTTTCAGCACGGCCGACCCATGATGCTTCGTTAAGACAGGGTCGTTGTCCCTTAACACATATTTTAAAAGTCGCCGAAAATAATGGAGTTAAATGTTTGCGTAATAAAGTGATAATGTGGCGGAATATTCAATTCTCCTGCAATGTTGCGCCGTGTCGCCTGGTAAATACTTGCCGACGTTTCGGCTTCGAAGGAGCGTATTGACTTCATCTTCAGCGTCTATCAGTCCAACAAGGGTAAACGGGCCACAAATTATGGGCTGTTTTCTAGCGCTGATGAACCTCTTGATTTGCTGGACACTGAAGAGGAAGGCATTTTGCACTTTCGAAACGTCAGTAACTATTTACCAGTCAGTACTGCGCACCATCGCCGAAGACTTGACTCACCGTTGTGACAACCTGAAATCTTGCAGAGAATGTGGTTATAGATACAGTGTTTTTGTCACAGAATCTAGAAGTTTTGAACCGGCGGCTAGAAATTCTACATGTGTAACCGTTACCAGTCTCATGCTCAATCCTTGAATTCAAGTGATACCTGTCTCTCTAAGATTAAATTAAGTCTTCCGTGGCTGGCAGGAACCCTGGTGTGAGGGAACACTAAGGCTTCCCAACTGAAGAGGGACTGAAGTTGTCACAAAATGTTCTTCAGGGTGACACTAGTATGATATCCACCGTTCGAATTTCGCTGCCAGCATTAAGAGTGACTGAAAAAATTTGTTACAAGCAGTGCTGACTAAGTGAAGTGTTGACGAATCATACCAAGTTATGTCTCCTATTCACCACAGTCGAGTGCATAGCGTCCTGACGCTCTTTTTTTAAAGAAGCCGATCGCGTAGTTTAATAAAAAATCTGGCTTCAGTCGTTGAAGTATTTACTGAGAACTGTATTGGGATTAACCAGTTAGAGAACTGTGACAAGAGACTGAGTTCAATTGACAAATCCGAGAGCTTAATTTATGTTTCGTCTTCATATGTTTAGGAATGTTTTCTGAGTATCCGATGTATTGAAACCCTTTTTTAAAATCCGTGTAACTAAATTTTTATTAGTGAAAAAGTTCATGATTTATAAGGATAGTATTTTATGTCTGAAGCCTTTTTCATTTGCTTTATGGTTAGTTGTTTAGCTGATTGTATATACTCTTCTAAATTTGATGCTTGGAATGCATCTTCAGTGCGTTTGTCATGTACAGGCGAGGTTATCTGCCGTCCAGTCTCTAGTGTGTGTGGTCGACACACGGCTGATGCGTCGGTGTGCTGTACAAGTTTCAGCTACAGCCGATATATGTTAGATAACGTGGGAGCGAGCAAATACGTTTAAACCATTAAACCATTCTACTTGTCATATTACCAGCAGGCATGCTGTTCTTGATTCAACAGTAAATGACGAACCGGAAGCATATTTTGGAACTCAGTCGCAGTTCTCTGTTATTTTAAATATGTAACCCACTTGAGACTGAATTACTCAAGATTACAGTGATAGTTTTGATACCAGAAGGGTTGGAAACTATATTATAATCTGTATAAATTGTATTTGTTATTTAAAGGTGTAGTTATAACATTTAATTGATTTCATTGATTTGTTTTGTAATTGTTAGAATAATCATTACTGAGATGGTTCAGTGCTCGAAACTAATTATCGTGAATAAATTCACTGTGACATTTATTCATTTAGAAAGTATATTGAGTAACACCTGAAAGGTTGGGTTTATATGACATATTCCTGATTTTGGCTTGTGGCCGATGTCTTCTTTTCCTGAGTATGTTTGAAAGAATTCTTCGACTCAAGCATCTACCGCATACGTTTCACACGTCCGTAAAATCATAAATGGTAAATGAGCAATATCACACGTTTTAGATAGTTGATTACTCAGGGTATGGTATTTACGATCAATCGCGTGTTTGAGGAGAGTTGTGGACTGCGAAGCCAAAGGTCAGTGTACCGTCATGTGTTTTGAGATAGACACATTTTTCTGTAGGATGCTGCCTTGTTGATGGTGTAGGTTTAAACGTCCCAACACACGCTTAGATTGCGTCGGTTGAATTCGTCTGTCTGCTGCAAGTGCTTACGTTTCCACTGGAATTGTACGCGCAAAAGAACATTCTTAATACTGCCTGCAGCTTTGTCGTGGTGGCGGAATGTGATCGGCGGAAGGTATTATGGATGTATCAAGTAGTAAATGCCTGTCCTTAAGTTTATGTGTCTTGTCATTCTTCGTGTATTATATTGTGATGGATGCTTCCCACCAACAGATACTGCCCTGCACGTCTCATTTCGCTTTCGTTTCACGCTATTGAACTGTGAGACATTCTTTGCTCTCCTTGCTTTCCCAGCTGTCATAATTGCCTTCTTGCTCTCTTATTCCTTTGTTTGTTCTTTTTTAGCAAAATTATGTACTACTGTTCTCACATTATTATTATATCCTGCCCACTGCTGCCACAGCACAAATAAACAAAACTATGTAAGAGTCAAGTCTTCTGGGATGTTACGTCGTGTCGTGTAGCCAGTAGTTACTGACGTCTTGAAGGATTCTTATGCCTTCGTCTTCGGGTTCAACCAGTCCAACAAGAGGAGACATTACGATCCTTCGATACGTCGGTAGCTGTAACCTGTAACAGTGGACACGGCCCAACGTCCCAGGAGGCTTGTACCTGCAGCAACGCCATTGTGAGAAACTGAAATCCCTAAAATTTACTGAATTGTATTCAAGTATGTTTTTAGACCGTGCCATGGCTCAGGCGGTTAGTCGCCGGCCTCTTACCGCGGAGGCCCGGGTTCGATCCCGGGCCAGTCTATGTGGGATTTGTGGTGGACAAAGTGACACTGGGACAGGTTTTTCCCCGAGTACTTCGGTTTTCCGCTGGCAATTTTATTCCACCGGTGCTCCATTACTTGGAAAAATAAAAAAAATAAAAAACTGATCATCTTCATCACAAGGTTACACAATAAGCCTTAAGGCTGCGGTGCGTCCGTAGCATCTGCTGCGGAGCCCTTCTCCACAAAAAAGTACGTCTTTAGACATTTTCCTAGTAACTTCTAACAGGGTGCCTGTGTTTAATTCACGGTCTTTATATTTTCGTCTAATAATAAATTATTTATCAACACACAAACATAGCTAACGTGTTTCATTTATTTCACATTCCTTCCAGTTGTCTTGGACTTTTAGAATGGCGTATTGTATTCATCTACTAACAAAATTAGGTACGAACGGCTCTGTAGTTTCAACACCAGCTTACCTGGCTTCATTAATATCATGCAGCTAACTAAAATAATTTGCTCTTTAATTCAGCATCATTTCGGGTATGAAAACGCTGATTGCTGTGAGGCCGGATCCATTCGCCACTGCTGCATGTGAACACACAGCGTTTGTTTATGTCATAGTTTTATGCTGCTGTTGCTCCAAACACAGTAAAGCGTGTTTGAAAGGAACCTCAATTAAACGGAACCGTCGTTTTATCAAAATAATTCTGTGCTGTGCGGAATGTAGAGTGAAACCTACCTCTAACAAACAACAGTACTTGGTAATGCGAAGAGGAAAACAAATCAAAAGTAAAAGAATGGGGAGGAGAGAAAAGGATAAAGACAGTATAATAGAAAATTGTTCCCTTCTTCTTATATAGTTCTGTTATATATTGTGTTTACTGAAATTTATCTGAGACAGTGTAGTCCTGTCGGATATTGAAAACAAATAAGCATTGTTCTTGAGGTATCATATGTATAATAAAAAATTGCTGAAAAAAGATAAATGGAGAAATAAGAAGTTACTCGTAATACGTATGATGGATTGTATGACCTACGTCGCACGAATTTCTAATTTGTAGGATGAATTATATATATATATATATATATATGTGTGTGTGTGTGTGTGTGTGTGTGGGAGGGATTAATGCTGTAGTGCAATACGTGATGTGTATGTATGTGTGTATGTATGTGTGTATGTATGTGAATATAATTATAATTATATATAATCCAAACGAAAGGACTACAGACCTCAAAATATAATATTTTTAAAAGGCGATTCCTAAACATTTGGCGACATATGAGTACAAGAGTGGAGTACTTCACCTTGTGTACAATTACAGGTTTTTTCTTTACACTTCGCATGGCAAAACGATTAGCCTCGCTGCTGGCATAAAACGCTGAGCGTAACCAATAAACCAAGCACAGATAAGATATCTCTCGTTAGAGAGTTTATTTTTCGTTTTAAATGTATTATCGGATATTCGATGTTAACAGTATCGTCTGCATTAACTACGGTATACTTGTAAGCAGTTTGCAATACCCAGTTAATGAATCTCTGCGTTCAAGATAATTCAGTTGAGCCGTGCAAAGTGCGAGTGCATAAGGAAGATGCCACTTGTGTGCAGGAGCGTAAGGGTAGGCGGTATAGCGAGTGCCCTACGGGGCGGATGACAGAGGAATCGTGTTTCTAGTTCTGGGAAGGGCAACAACATTTTCTCTTCCCCAGAATTTCCTCTCTGGCTTTGTGGGCCCAACCAGCCTTCTATTGAATGGGTACCGGGAGTAAAGCGGCCGGGTCATGAAGCTGACAAATTACCTTTATCTAGAATTGAGGTTAAGAATACGTGGAACTATACCTCCACCCACACATATGCCTTTATGGCGTACACAGGTAAAACTACCTTTACTTTACCTTTACCCTCTTTTTCTCTCAGGTTCAGTACATCATCAGCAAAATCGTAATGTTGGTGAAGATACTTAGTATTGTTTTCACCGTGCATGTTTATCAATATATTTTCACAATTCACCAACACATGCACGTGCATGTGTTGGTGAATTGTGAAAATGTATGGTGAAGATATTTGTGTAAAGGAAGACTTGAATCTTCATCAACACCGTTGTGTGAACCTCAGATCTCGTCTCTGTGTGATTATTATTATAACATTTCTTAATTCCATCTTTCAAACGAGTCTGCTAGTAATGTTGCTTTATACTGACGATTTTGGAACCATCATAGAGTCGTTTAGCTGGGGGGGGGGGGGGGGGGGCTTCATCGAAGTGACTGTAAGAAATGGATGGAAAAGGTTTCTGATGTCCAACTTGCGTGTGAGTATAGATGGAAGGGGATACCAAGTGGATGTACGATAGAAAGAAACAGCGACTCTAACAGACCCTAGAAGTATTGGGATTCCAAATCCAATCTCCAATATCAGAACGTCTTATGTGTGCCAACTGAATCGAGCTTCTAGTACTTCCTGAGTCATCAAACATTCTTTTCGATCCGTACGTCCATTCTCTTTTAAGAATTCGGAATACAGCATTCATCCTTGTTCTTCTCCTTTCTATTTTTCAAACCTGTGTGTAAATCCCTCACAAAATCCAAGTTTTTGTTACACTGCTACATTCGATCTAGTGGTACGGATACAGTGGCAAGAACGTCCCCGGAAATGAAGTGAAATAAGCCAGGATGTGTATGTGATGGTGCCTCTACAATGCAATGAGAATGAACAAGTATTGGCTGGTGTCTATATTGTTCTCAGATGGTGAGGGTCGTGGAAGATGTGGTACTGACCATCATGCTTTCAACATACATTTATCATATCATCCTACCATTCTCTTTTATACAAGTTTATACTAGAATGAGAAGCGAGAATGTACCCTCAAACGGCTTCCCATGTTCTACGGTCGAGAGGGGATTTGGTAAACTGCAATATAATAAAAGTAGTAACGAGGGCACAAGTGGCAACGCGCCCTCTCTGCCTGACCAAACCGACCTTAAGGCCAGGGCTTTTGTATGTCTGATTTCACGTCTATACTCTGTACTTGTCAAGGATATCTCCTTGTTGCACTGTAAACTCTGAAATTAAAACTCGTTTAATGAGATTTTTCCTGTCCAAACCATGAAGGCACGTAGGAGGAATAGAGTATAGCTCCACTCATTCTTAATTTCGGCACTACATGGAGGTGAGTCGTTAACTTCACGCCCCGGTCGCTTTACACCCGACAGAGAACCCCGGTACCCATTGAATAGGAGGCTGGGTGGGCCCCAGAGCCAGTCTGGACGTTTTGGAGAAGAGAAAAATTTCTTACCGCTATGGGGATTCGAACCCCAAACCGTCCAGCACGTAGCATATTCGCTATACCAACTACACCCCGGCTCTCTAATAGGGCTGAAGTCAAGGAAAAATCTGTTTCTTCAAAAATAATTAAGAATTTAACACTTTTAAGAATGAAATATTTAACCGTTTTAGAAGGTATGTATGTATATGTGTACAAGAATTGAATTTGAAATTTAGACGACTTCATGTCTGTAGAATGTGATCTTACGTTCCTGTGTAAAATAACGAGGTGCGAGCCAAAAGTTTCCGGACTGGCCGTGTGGTGCGTCAACCGGATACAATGCAGCTGTGCGCCGCCAGATACCGCTGAGTTAATTTATTATGAATTAGTGTGGTGAGTGTCGCTCTAAAAGAACATTGCGTTTTCGTACAATTGACGTTTAAGTGCCTTTCTGTTGAGTGCCTTCTGCCATCAATGTAGCCCAGTGAAATGGCAGACCTTAAGGAACAGAGAATATATTTTGTTTTTTGTGTTATATTTAAGAGGAGCAAAGACGAGCTCCACTGTCAGTCACTGAGGCTAACACTTGTCGTCACGCATGCCTCTTTTGTATCAGATCTCACCAAAGCATGACAAACGGTTTATGATATGATGACATGAAGAGAGTTCATTTATGCCTTGATGCAATGGAGATTTTGTTATGGATCATTGTGGCTAAAAATCAGAATTGTCCGGAAACTTTTACGGAAAGTTTCCAACATCAGATTAAGAAAAAAAGTATCCAATTGTTTAGGCGCCAATAACAAGTTATAATCGAAGAGCTATAAAGCGTTTTTTTCAATTTTTAAAGATCTCCTAAAACGAAATCTGGTAAACGGTGGAAAGCACAATGAGAGAAAGGTGAGATGGGCGGCTGGTTAAGAGGGTGATTAATGACCCGTGGTGATGCCTCCGTTTTCTGCACTGACTGCAGTCTTCAGATGAATGTCACGTAATAGCGAGGCTGTCCTTTGCCACTTCAGCTGTTGCAAGAGTTCGCTCCTACGTCTTGTGCCTCCTAACCTCTCCTTAAACAATAATTTGTTTTTGTTTAGACCTTGTCAAAACATCACGACAGGTCAATAAATGTAGCGACTGTTATGATACAAGTTTTAAAAATGTTTTATACATTTTACGTGAGAAATACCCTCGGAAATTATGAGAATTATTTGGGAAATGTACGCACTGAAAGAAAATATACACATTTCTGTCTAATATTAATTAATTACAAGTGAGCTGTGATAGCGTAGTCATTGCACAGCCCAGGCAATGGACTGGACGACCGAGGAATCGTGGTTTGAATCCACATAGGGACAAGATTTTTTTTTTTACTCCAAAGCGTCCAGACCGGCTCTGTGGCCAACGAAACTCCTATTCAGCGGGTCTGGGTGCCCTTTCCTGCTGGGGTAAAACTGCTGTGCCGTGAAGCAGGTTACTCACCACCATCTATTGTCGAGATTAAGGAAAAGTTAAAGCTATATGTCCACTCCCCCATACGCCTTCATGTCGTGGACAAGCACAGGTTCACCTTTACTTTGCCTTACAGATGAGACAAACCTGTTAGTATTATTAATTCTCCTTCTTGGTTCTCGGGTTAGGTAACATACTGCCTCTACCGACCTCAAAATCAATTTCAGTATCTCCTCGGCATTTCTCTTTGTCTTCTTTCGGTCTATTTCGTGTTTGTGCACTCTCTTTACCATTCTTCTTTCCTCCTTCATCTTTCGCGGATTGTACCCTTTGATTTGTTTCGATTCTTGCTTAAATATGAAATTGTGAATCCTGTAGTATCATTTAATTAAGTTTACTTGAAAGTGGTATCAACCTCTACCGAGCCCTGTACCAAGACAGAAGACAATATGTACCAAATTACCTGGGGTTCGAGCCCACGATTCCAACTTTAGAGCATTCCAAGGCATCCCAGGCAGTCATTTTATTTATAAATGATATCTGTCTATATGCCTTCATGAGAGTACCAATATTATTATTAATTAATATACGTGTATATGCCGAAAGTCGATGGCGTGGTTGGCACTCTAGTATTCGGACTAAATCTCATTCCGAGTTCCGGTTTTGGTGTCTGAGGATTTTCGTATTTTTGATGAGTCGTGATCCGATATATAGCCATATTATGTAAACATAAAATGCAGTGATTTCTGCTGATAAGTATTAAAATTATCTTAATTAAAAATTGTTAATTTTACAGTACTGAATTTCTAAAAAAAGTCATGGCCCTTCAATGGCCTGAAATTTATTTTTCTGATTTCCTTGGATTGAATAATAGAATTTTTAGACGTACAGTTATTATAATAAGTAACATGTATGTTAGTCATTGTTCACGAAATCTCGAAAGAACAGCTCTTGGGGAATTTATAGGATAGTCCTCAGTAATGCGAGGAATATTGTAGTCTTCAGTTGCTGTTTTACGGACCCCGTTGACTCTCGTCTCCCCAGTTAAGGCAGATGTCACGTTGCCGCTTTGGGTTGTTTGGCATCTGCTTGCGGCGAAGTATTCTGATTTTGAGAGCAGAAGCAAGTCTCTTCGATCATTAATGAGACCACATAGATCAGCTTCCGGCATGTAGCATAGTAGGCAACCCGAGAAACTACTAGAACTTCTCCAAACTGTTTCCTTGTCCTTCCCCGAGATGTTTGGATAACTGGACCACTTGGCCATGTCTCTGGAGACGACAAACTTCCTCTACAAACAATAGCTACCCATACTACCCCACGTGCAGCAAGATTCCATCCCTTCCAGCCTGTCCGATTCTACCAGACTTCGTGCTTGTGGTAGTGTGCAGTGAAATTGGGTGAGCAGTAAATGACACGTGATTTGTAATTTTAAACTAATATCGGAAGTAAGAATTGTAATTTAAGATGGAACATGTTTTAATCTTTTAAAGGTGGGTGTTTATTTAAATTATATTTAAATCTTCAGTACCGAACTTGCAGACAGCCAGAACCAGTAACCATTAGACAGACGAACCGATCAGTGCTCTAGAGGGAAATAACTGATATTTATTGTAAGAATTATAGGAAACACACAAATACAGTGTGTGGGCATTTGACGTCACAGCAGGCAGTGTACGCAATTGCCACATTAGGACCAAACGTGGCGTGTTTTTCGTTCCCAGCTATGTACAGAAAAGCGAGCGGATTTTCACAAATATTCCATCGCGCCTATACAGTGCAGTTGAACCGCTGTGTGTAATGTAATTGGTCTCTTGAAGATAAAACTCAAAATCATACAAACGTTCGATGGGTTGGGGTGTATTGAATACTCGTAATTCATTGACTCTACTTCTGCGCTGCGGAGTAAAAAACTGTCATTTTTAAGTATTAACATTTTTAAGAAATGCAGAATTCTGTTAAAATTACGAAGAAGTTTTTCGAGTGAAGTCCTTATGAGGAGGGTGTAAGGCATTTTTATGTCCATCGTCAGACTTTATTGAAATCGCTACATTTTGGAAGCTGATGCTGCTTTCCTTATCAGATGCATAGGATAAGATAGAGTAGGATAGGATATAAAACTAATTCTGTTGCGTCCCGCTGTTCAGTCTGTCTGCCTTCTCCTTCATAACGAAATGGCCTTCTCATCTCTCGTCGTGGACCCAGCCAACAAAAACCAATGTCATCAGACCAGAATTGTAATACGCTTTTGTAAAATCAGCAGTGAATTTCTGAAGATTTATATGATTAAGGCTCATTAAGGGAAAAATAAATAGACACGTGCATCCAGTTTAGTAAATGTGGAGTGACGCCGTCATGATATAAGCCTACATAACGTCAACAAGACATTAAGAATAATCTAAATTCGGGAAATGCTTGCTACCAATCTGTACAGAACTTCTTATGTATCCTTTTACAGTATAATGAAATATAAACTACAATATACAAAACTATAGTTTGGCCAGATGTTTATGTGGGTGTTAAACTTGGTCTCTCACATTAAGAGAAATCATGTGTTGAAGATATTTGTATTTCTCAGCAAATATTATTAGAAGGATTGGGTGCTCGGGGCATATGCAAAGACTGAAGGGGAGATAGTCATTTAAATTTATGGTCAGAAAACCTGATGGAAAGAGGCCACTTTGAAGATTAGTCGCAGGTGGTAGAATACTAGTGAAACCTTTCTTTATGGAACAGGATTGGGGGTTGTGGACTGGATTTATTTTGCCCAGAGTACAGAACAGTGGCGGGTTCTTGTGCCGCGATAATGAAATCCTGGGTTCCATAAAGTGTGTAAATTGTCTTCACTAGCTGACGAACTATCAGTATCTCAGGAGGGACTGTGCTCCACGGAGTAAGGTAGTCCATTAAAAAACTGTGCAATGCGGGTAGGTGGTCCTCATAATTATCTTTGCAACATTTTTGGACTTGCTTGGCGTATTCCGCCATATTTACTTTTTTTGACACTTTATTATATTTCTAACAGTTTCTGCAAATTACGGAGCTCACCTCAACCACACCTGCAGCCTCTTGCTTCAGAAAGCACTAGTTTATACGTAGAGATGACAAGAAAATTGCTGTTATTTGAAATCAATATACAGCACTTGTTTGGAATAATGCCTTCGCTTCCGTGATTAAATAAAACAAGTTTTGGCCAGTGTAATTGAAGGCACTGTACGATTACGCCCTCAGCATGATTACAGGAGGCCGCAGTACATCGAAAAGTTCTGACAAATTGCTGGGTTTCGAATGGGGATAATAACCCACATAAGTCAGTGTCTGCATTAAATCCCACTTGCTTTGGTCGAGCTAGAGTTATACAGGTGAAGGGTGACGTGTCCAAGGGTGCATAACAATAAGTTGCAGTTTGACCGTTTCACTTGTGTTAGCTTATCCATTATTACATGTCTGCAGTCCTGATGGCAACGGTTATTACGAAAGCACAATTTAGGAATTTTCAGGAGTACAAACAAGATAATCATTCTGAATTTTTAAAGTAAATGGATCACATGTGGGATAAATTTAAGGAAAGTGGATGGACCTTGAGATTTATTCTGTATGAAATATTTTAAGCAATAATTCGGATTTTTAATCCGAATATTGTCATTATCTATTAAATCGACGGAAAAAATTGAAGTTGAGACGTAGATGAAACTAATATATTCTATCTAACATATCCACCATTTTCTGTTGGTACACGTAAGTTGCCTTTTGATAGCTGTCCGAAAAGTAATCAGAAGGATTCGTACGTACAAATTCTTCAGATCAGATCAAATTGAGTGAACAACTAACAGTAAGTCTCTAACCAATTTTGCAGTAATTGTATGATTGTTGTACATATGAGTGGAATGGAGCTGCGTAATTTTGTGACATGAGCATTGCTTTTAATCTTGTTCTTGTTAGCGTTGGTAGATTCTTTTATTGTACTTGGGTTGGAAGAAATAAATTCTTCGGTTTTTCTTTTAGGCATTAAAACTTGAGAAACGGAATCGTCAGAAATGCAATAGAAAATAAATTAATAATATATGTATATATAAGAACAGAATTTTAATATGTAAACTCCAGTAACATTAAATGAAAGAGTTCAACGTGACGAATATGTACTGCTAAACAATATGTACTGCTAAACAATATGTACTAATCACTAAATCAGCAAGTCACTCCATGAGTGAAAGAGTGAATAAAACAGTCAGTCAATCAGTCAAGTAAATCAATCAATCAATCAATCATCACGCTCGTTAGGATTGTAATGGAGTTTATTGACCTTATTGATTGTTTTAAGTGAATCACCTTCTCGTCAAGTACAAACAGTACACTTGTTACAAAGTGACGTCGTGACATTTCCCTCTTGTAAGTTCAGATGCGATCATTTCTGTTTTTGACTCTCCCACGATGACAAGAACAATGGGAATACAGTATTTAGTAACTGAATATTCAAGTCTTCTGGCATGGTACGACATGTCCACTGGTAAACAGTTACCGTTGCGTCGAAGGATTGTAGTATATTCATGTCAGCTTAAACCGCTTGACCCTAACATGAAGGCACTAAGAACTTTATAAACGTCCATTACTATTTACCAGTCGACACGGCGTAACATCAAGGCGACTTGAATCTTCAGCAACATCGCCTTGCGAACCTGAAGTGTCATATTCGGTAATTACAAGTATTTAAAAGTTATTCCACACATTACCGGAAGTCAAAGATTTAAATTTTTGATGATAATGGAAACCTGAGTGGATGGGTTGATTAAAATAAGAATTAGAATCTAAATTTGAGAAATGTATTGATGCTGTAATAGCAGTTCACTATGGATACCTCACGGTCTGAAGCATCTCTTCAAGGAAGACGATCATTCAGAAACAAATGCTAAATGTGTGGGTATGTATATAAAATGAATAAATGGTATAGGGTTGTCTTGTGTCGAAAGTTGATGGTTATGTTACTCAGCGCATCAGCAATTCGTTATGTGCTCACAGACCTTGCCATCGGCCTCTGTTTTGAGACAGTTGTGTCTGATCCCCTTTTACACATTTTTTTTATCTTAGACTTATTTTTATCATTACACATTTACGCTTCTGCCTATATTTGGTAAGAAGTTTTATCTTTTGCAAATTTCAGACTAGTTTCTGATGCGTGTCTCTGTCTTGCTACATTCTTGCGTATCCTCTCATTTTTCATTTTATTCCTCTAAAAAGATACAAATCAACAACATTTTATAAGGTGTTTCACGGTGTGTGGAGCTGTGGAATAGTGACTGATTTTTTGCAGGCAAATTTGTTCCAGCAAGCATACCCGAATCGTAACGCTAGCAAAACACTGAGTGTTAAATTCAGGATCACTTCATTTGATGACCGATTCATAGAACGCGACTCATGGTTTTGCCATGTGCATTCTTTTTTTTATATGACTTATTTCTTCTAATGTTCCATTCACCTACATGTTCCTTCCTTCGTCTGATCAACAATCGCATGGTCTTACTATTTATTGTTTGTGCTTGTTGGCGGTGGGGGGTGGGGAGAGGGCGGTAACCAGCTTAAGATAACACCCCGTCTCTCTTAGAAGGTCAGGGCTTTGCCATGAATAACGAGCCATGCGGCGCCTTCGGAACAGCACTTTAGCTAAGATTTATTGCAGATTAGCCATACCTCTGTAAATGGGGCTTGTACATCATTTTCTCGTTTATGTTTCGGCCGTTCGGCTGGCTGTCCGGCTGCATTGCCCGTCCAGGTTGCACCCACACGCTTATACGCAAACATTTTAACACCCAACAAAAGAAGGTGAAAGAAGAAAGAGAAGAATGATTGAATAAGAAAGGAAGGAAATAAACTTACGTCATCTAATTATTAAGAAACAGCAAATGGGACCAGAAAAATGTAACAGTAAATAAAACAAGCTTGCGTTTGAAAGCCCTGAATTTAAACTTACGCTTGTTTAAAGCTAACGTCAGAGTCGCAGGGTGCAAACAGAGGCTGTTCTGTGTTGAATGGATGTAAGTCTTTACTACCGGTAAGTCACAAGTAAATATCCAAAGATCTGTGTGGCTCCAACAAGTCCCGCAATTTTTATCGCCTTCCCTGCACCGAGAATTCCTTTTGTAGACCAGTCTTGTAAGTTTCAAGCATGGTATAGCCAAGCGTTTTTCTCACCTCTATTGTTAGGCATTTTTTCCGGCGCCTTAATGTGTAGGCCTACTTCTTTAACTTAACCGTAATTAGATTGTGCAGCTTAGAAGCCCGATTCCGGTGGCCGTGCGGTGTAAGGCGTTGGTCTGCGGCCTCTCAATTGCTGGGATCGTGGGCATGAATCCTGCTGAGGGCATGGATGTTCGTCTGGTGTGTCTTTTGTGTAGGTAGCGGCCTCTGCGACGGGCTGATCACTCGTTCTGAGGAGTCCTAACGTGTGTGTGTGTGTGTCGAATTTTGTGTGATATAGAAACCTCAAAACGAGGCGACCTAGGCCCTATTTTGGCTGTTGCCACATAGAAGAGGTAAAAGAAGAAGAAAAAGAAGAATAAGAAGCTTTACAAGCCCACTGATTCTCCTAAGTTTCAACAACTCTGTAAGAGTTGCGTTGTTTTTCGTGTATGTGACTTGATAGAACCGTTTAATAATATTCGCATTTAGACAGTATTATATCGCGGCCCTTAGTTGTAACAGATTTATGTAACTGTTCATTTTAATTTATAACAGTAAAATGCCTTGCATTTGCTTAGAGAGTTACACACTGGCACTGTATATTACAACTCTGTCTTCAGAAAGGTGTCTAGAGACACTTGTTTCAAACGACCTGGCACTGTATATTACAACTCTGTCTTCAGAAAGGTGTCTAGAGACACTTGTTTCAAACGACCTGGCACTGTATATTACAACTCTGTCTTCAGAAAGGTGTCTAGAGACACTTGTTTCAAACGACCTACTGTGTATAAAAAGAAACAAAGAAAATCCTTCCTCCTACCAATTAAGAGTGTTCACCTTTTGATTGTGCTTAGACGCAGAACTATGTATTGGAGTTTTCGTGCCGAATATCTAATATCTTGTTGTTCATCTTGAGGTGTGAGTTTGTTTCGGCTGTACGAGCAGCGCGTCTAACTCGTGTTGTGTTCCACCCTCTTTTATAGCTTTGTAATGTTACGTGGTTCTGCATACGTTGAACTCTTAACGTGAGACCAGAGCAGCCTTTAAATATGGCCGACTACTTCGACAGTAGCGCAGTCAGTATAGTGACTAGGATATGGGCTCGATGACTGAAGAACCGTGGTTTCATTTCCCCGCATGGGCACGAGATTTTTCTATTCTCCGAATCGTCCAGACCGGGACTGGAATCCTCCTAGACTTAACTTATAATGGGGATACTTCCCCGGGGGTAAAGCCGTCGGGTCACGAAGATAACGACTGAGCTGTATCTAGAACTGAGGTTAAGAATGAGTGGATTTATACCTCCACTCTTCCTTATGCCTTCATGGCCTGCATAGGGACAACTTACTCTGTTTTTACATTTTATTACTCGTCCCTTCAGTCTGTCATCTTTCGTCCCAATTAGTGAGTCGCTCTTTCTTCTCCACGCCCTTTTTTAATTTTGTACTTAAGGTAATATCATTATATTCGCCTGGAGATCCTGAAAAAAAAATTAACAGCTTATTTGAGGCGTGGATTTGGCTTTATTGGCATGATAATGATCGTCGTGCCCAGCGATATATTACATCTGCCAAAGCACATTTTTCTCTTTCCGAATGTAATTATTGCAATTTTTAAAATACCCTTATCATCTAGTTCCGATCGAGCGCCTGTGTAATTATCTCTTCTATTGAGTAACTTTTTTAGATATTGCTTGCCGTCGTAATTGGCGACACACGTTACATCTTTCTGGTATTCTTTTTTCCTCACGTTCTACATCAATTACCTAAATTCCCTCGGTCCGCTTTCTTTTCTCTCTCTCTTTGGGAGAGCTCTGTTTAAGCCTATAAACGACCCGTTAGAAACATATCATATTGTTAACGGAAAAGAACATACCTTCATATTATTTTTGTGAATCTGTTGAAAGGCTGCTTACAAGTGTAGAGCTTCGGTGTTTCAATTCTAATCAACCTCATTGGTCATTCTGCTATTCTTTGTCGCTCTGGGAAAAGTCGGCGTTGTGTCACAGTAACACAATATGGCTGTCTCTGCTGGCGGGCACCTGGAATATAATGTGCTCTTGTATCAAGAAGATAGTCAACGTGTTCGATCAGACCTCACGTATATGAAATTCATGAATTACATGAAATACAGTAAAGCAGTCGAAGTGAAACTCCATTTTTAAACCCCATACAAAGAAATTGGCACAGGTTATATTTGTTACACTAAGAACCTAAGCTCTATTAACACCACTGCATTACGAACACGATATAACACAGCAGACCCACGTATCCATGTAGCTGGATACGTTATTTAGGTGGGTTTATTTTATTTGAGAATTGCTTGGGTTTTGGTATTGTTAGTCCCGATATTCTCTTTAGAAAATTAGCCTTCTATATTGTGTATTTTTCGCTGAAATTTTGTAATTCATTATGTCGTACTATCGTGCATGTATAGAAAATACAGAATTGGTGCAAGAACAGAAAACTGTGCCACACCACTGGGATTGGTCTTGGGGGTTTAAGAACTATCTTTCCACTGCAGACAATTCCTCGCTGTCCCACTACTGAAGCGCCCTTCACAGTCTGATAATAAATTATACTCTCCTTAATTAGGCATTATTTCTAATATTGACTTGTATGAATGACGCCTCTCCGATTCAACCTCCGCGCCTGTCGTTGAAATATGAACACACATATGGATAGACAGACTGTCTGTCTGTGGGTCTGCATTGCACGATACGTTGATGAATGGCCCCATCTCACGAACGCGATTTTGCCGGTTTCCTGTATCAGGTACAAAATAGATTCTCCCGATTTCATTGTATCAGAACCCGTCATATAAAACCAGATGGAATTTAGTGGTTTTACCAAGAACCCCTTTCTTAGTCCACTGGCCGGACCGCAAGGATGAAGGCTTTGGAGGTGTTCACAAGGCCAAACACGAAGCCTAATTGAAACAATGGTCGAATTTGTTTTGATTCATAACATCCGCCGCAATGTTGATCAGATCTACGCTCTTCTGGGATATTAAGCGACGTCATGTGGTAATTGTTTACCGACGTTTCGGGACGACGAATCGGTCCCATCTTCACGGGTCAAGAGTCCGAATTTTGACCCGTGAAGATCGGACCGATACGTCGTCCCGAAACGTCGGTAAACAATTACCACACGACGCCGCGTAATATGTCAGAAAAGCGCAGATCTCAATTTAATTCATGTTCCTTAACGTGCTGAGTCCGTAACAGAAACAGCACAACATGCTGACATAAGTAACAAGAAACAATGAACGTGATATACGTGAAACAAACACAAACAAAACAAAATAAAACAAAACAAAATCATTTTAAAATAATTCTTTAGGACACCTTATGGTATTATTAAATTAATAATGACTTCAAATCTGAGTGTCATAATTTGTCTTCTGACGACATCAAAATCACTACAAACTGAACTTTCTGCAGTGGCACACCTGACAGAGGGACAATTTTTGAAGGATGGACTAAAGTGAAACAAAGGAAAGTCTCGGAGGTTCCGAGTGGGAACTCAAGAGACCATAATGTACATGGACGACGATGATGATGATGATGATGGTGGTGGTGGTGGTGGTGGTGGTGGTTATGATGATGATGAAATCCATCATTTCTAGGGAGTGTTCAACCTTGACATATAAACAGCGAGAACATAACGTAGCCTACAACCACCGACCATCAACCTTCAGTGGTTATTAGGACTCCGATCCTTTCGGTTATTCTGATTGAGTTTTTATGGGCTCGTCATTATTTCTAATTATTTGTGGGATTCAACACCATATAACCTATGATAATGAAATAGCGTCATTAAATAAGCAGCTTGTAGATATGAAAAAGGGTGAGAAATATTTTAAAAAATTACGCAGTGTTTGAAACAGTTTTTTTTTTTGGGGGGGGGGGGGGTTTTGCAATAGAAATTCTCATACCTAAAGAAGAATTTAGCTGTTTTTATGTCTAGGGTAACTTAAAAGAACTGCTCCTGTTTTTGTCCAATCAGAAGAGCAAATTATGAACTTTAGCATGAATCCAGTAAATCGAAATACCACAGCCGTTGTTGCAAGCCATTACTTTTCACCATTCTAACGTCTTTATTTTCATACTCCTATCAGAAGGACGAGCGGGCGAAGCCTGAGAACCTTCTAACAAAATGGTGTTCTTTATCTCACTAATTCTATGGCTCATGCGGTTAGTTGCCATATTTACACCCAGGAGGTCCGGGTTCGATCCAGACGCTCCATACTAATTTTTATGTTAATGTGGCTTTTATCAGAAGGACAATCGGTGGAAGCTTGGCAATCTTGAAACTAAGCATTGCTCTTTCGGATATTGGGGGAGCAATGAACAGGAAACTAATTTCACGTTGTTTGTTTTAAGTGATACAAAGAAAGTACTTGACTTTAGCAAAAGGAAAGTGCTCTTTGGCGTTATTTGTAAGGCAGAAGTATAGAGTCGTCAATCAGAGCATTTTGCGATAATTTTTGTAATGCACAGAAAAAGGGAAATACAATTGTGAGAGTATTAAATGAATACTCGTATGTGGTTCTACAGGTGGTGCCTTATTGATAATGCAGGAAGGGTTAGTATACACTTTGTAGTAAAGAGATGATTGTCTTAGAGCACAGACGCAACTAATATGTTGCTCAGAGCATTGCCGTAACCTTAGTGCCGAGGAAGTTATTACACACCGTGAAGTAGATATGTCTTTTGTTCACCCCTAAAAAAATCTTAACCATTTATTGAATTTTATTTTATTTGGCTCAGTAATATAAAACTTCTGTATCTAACAAACTGTTATGTAAAATATATATTTTGCACCAATTTTGCTTCCCCTTGCACTCTGCAACACTCTTCCCCACCTTAACTACCCCACTGATCACAGATGGCAGCTGGCGACTAAATCGTGAGTAAAATGTAATAATTATATACATTTTGTCTATCAGAAACCGTGTATGGAAAACGCAAAAATAACAACAAAACAACAACAGCTATGCTTTTGCGAAATAACTCTTAAGGTAGATGGCTGTTCTTGATATTTCCAGTATTAATTAGAATTGCTATACAATAATCAATTTGGAGTGTACTCTGGTATATTTCCTTACACATGATTTGTGTGTGCCCTCAGGAAATGCTGACATAAGTAGCATTTTATAAAGTATCTTATGACAAATGTCTGTAATGATAAATGGTTGTTTAATATTGCGTGGTACTTCTGGGAGGGCCAAGAGGATACCGTCCTCACGTCATGTTGTTAACGAAATGAGACTATTTATTTATAACGCGGAAAGAATTCCATTCTATTGTCCAGCAGTATAAAAGTACTCCTGTAACCTTAAAAAACCAATCTTTTTTTTTCTTGTTTCCCGGTACTCAGAAAGCTATTTTTGTATGGTTGTTTATTTCATAACACAATGAACTGGCTGATGTTACAAGTAATTTTCACTAAGTCAGATCTGAGGACAGTAACAAATTTGTAGTTGTTTGTAGCTTAATAGCACTGCAACAGAAATCCCCAAGTGAACTCTTTTTTTCTGTCTAATTTATAAACCATAAGAAAGAAGTAAAATTTCTTTCACTTGACAGGGAAGGAAAGCAAGAAACTGCCGAGTGATAAATCGCTGGCGGAGAGACAAGACAAAGGATGCCTTTTGGTTCAGGCACTCACGACCTACATACATTCAGAGGTGGATCTGAACATGTCGTACTATATTTACCCTCACAAAGTGTTTGGGAAGCGATAATATTTGTTTCTCAATTCATTCAATAACACCTTCTCTGCGGCACTGTTTTACTGCGTCGATGGATGGACGATTGTGAAATTCTTGCACACATAACGTACGTAGTAACCAGGGCTGCACAAATTTTCCAAAAAATATAGGAGCTACTTCAAAATTCTAGGTGCCAGAGTGGTGATGTGAAGCAAATTCCATACACAGGACCAACACATATTAGGCGCTAAAGTAAGAAATATATTCGCCACGGCGACATACCGTCCGGTATACTCGTATGTGCAACCCTCGTAGCAACTGCCTTATATTCGTAAGTAATAACAGAGAGCCTCTGATCCACCCATTTACCATATTTATTTCAAAGATCAGAAAAAAGTCGCTTCTCGTTGATGTGCTGTGTAATGTGAATGATCAGTGTTGTTGTGTTTAATATCGAATTTCATTGTTTTTAACTGTCGGCGAAGTTATTCTTTCTAGTAGTGTTTTCCAAAGCGGTAACCACCTCCCTCTCCACCATCCAGGGAGCTGTGAAGCTTTATTTATCGGCCACCGAAGAATGTTCCGTAACAAATATGCTGAATAAAATTCGTGAATCCTAAAAGACCACATTGATTTACAAACAGTAGTTAGTGCAAACAGTATATCACAGAAAACGTGACGATCCCTTTGTATTTTTTTAAAATTGATAAATGATATTTTAAGTAATTTTATAAGTAGTTGATTCTCAAATATTTTTTATTTACATCAAGACCAAAATATTTTAGGGAACCAGTGTGCCGTAGTGTACGGTTAACTCGAATAATTGTACAAGGTAGAAGGAGAAAGAAAAAGACTAAATGAAATAGCAGCCATCTTTTGTTCCGTAGTTGTCCCTCAGCTTTCATAAGTCTGTGCTACTAGGAGTTGAAAGAGTATTATAAAAGGGCATTGAGGCAATGAAAGTGAGGCGTCTTTCTGGTCATTACTCTGCTTTTCCTTCTAGAATAGTAGCAGTGTAAATGCTGTAAGCTGAAAATATGACGTGGGTAAGACAGTCGAGTTTAAAAATCTGGAGACAGCAAAGTGTAGGACGTACAGCACTGGGCACTGATGTTGGCAATGTACGAACGGAGATTCTATAATTTTATATTTTTTCAAGACTGTACCAAAGCTGTCTTAACGATGCCACACGCCATCAACACAGCGCCTTTGCAAAGCTTTCCTTATAGCAAAATGTTTCCAACATTTCCATAATTTGAATTTCCAATGAAATGGGGGGAATTTGAAATGACTTCCTTTCTAATATGACACCCCAGCTCAGTCCGTTTAGACCAGCTCTGGTGCTTTTACACCGGGATCTGGATCCTGTCTGAGTGAGAGTGTGAAAATTGTATTCAGTGATGATCTCGCGGTTATTGCGATTCCATCTGGCGAGGTGGTGTCAAACTAACGCTTTAGAACTTTCACCGTTGTAGTTAAAATCCTTAGATCTAACTGCAGGAAAGTCAAACGAAAGAAAAAACATTACAAGTTCTAATATCCATCAGGAAAATTACTTTTCATACGCCCGGTGGGAACGGTTCGACGTCCCTTCTCGTAAATGTCACAGACCTGAGCCTTTTCTCTGTATTCATTCGCTTCTTTGTTGCGTCCTCGTCACGCATTAATGTGGGCGAGTCCGGGAAGCTGAATACACAATACTTTCCACCGGGAAGGCGTCACAATAATTAAATACTTCTCTTAACCACTGATTAATGTAGCTCATATATACTAAATAGATGCAGAAAACTTAAAAGTGCCTAGTTTGTTAGGAATCAAAGGGTGACAAGGAAGGGAGAAATGTTATGGCAGTTCTTTGCGTGGTGTGTATAGAAAAGGCGGCGTGTTGGCGTGACGGTAATATTGCGTTTACTTTAAATTACACTTTCTGTAATTGTGTAATTTGCCTTCCCTTCGTAGGCAGTAGAAGAATGGGATACTTCCTTTTCTTCTCCAGTCTTCCTTGTGTCGGAAGGAAATGAATGTGAATGAAAACTGTAATAGCATCATAGAGCGGGAAAGCAGCAGCTGTGCAAGACCAACATGAACACGTCGGTACAGAGCTTCGTAAAGTCTATGTAATATCGGCGAACTTAACACGTAAAGTGCAGCAATGTGAAACACAAAATGTGAAGAATTCTTGTGAAAGCTTGAGACAGATTAATTCAGTGTGACCATCACAATTTTCCTATCACTAATAGACCTTATGGTCAAGTAGGGAAAATATTTAAATATCCTCCGTCCGCAGAGTAAGGTTCTCGTTTAATGTTCTACGGCACGAAAAGAGTTAAATAAAATAAGAAACGCGCCCATGCCATTAATGCTAATATTATCTACAAACAGAACTTACCACATTTTGTGTAATGGGCAGAAGTTAAATCGACTGGAGCATATGATTCAAATCTCCAGGCGATGGTCTTGTTTTGGGTTTCTGCGCCGTGCAGTGTTACGACGTTTCAGAGGAATGTACTGCTTCCAACTTTAGGTGACTGATTTCGGTTAACAGGTTATTGATGTGGTTCTGAAGAAAGGAAAGCGTCGGTTACGTAGGAAAATTTGAGGAAATCTGACGAAGCAAAGCACTGGGAACGGGAGGACTGCAGGTCTGGTGCCAAGCCAATCTTTGTCAGTCACTTCGACGTTTATTTAAACTGTCACCTGTTATTGATTTGGTTGTGTACAGTAAACGTTTTGTACATATCAGCGTGTTCTTGAAGAATCCATTAGCGAAAAATTATTTTGCTTATACGTGAATGATTTTCGTAAGTGGTATCCACATTTAACATAATGTTAAGTAGCTTACAATGACATCCCTATCGAAACACATTGCTCTTCACCAAGTAGCGTACCGACGAATTCTGTAGACGGTAAATAGATATCTTCTTATATTATATGTACACAACGAACCGCAGCGGTACAGAGATGTCAACAGAAATTTGTGTACAAACAGACAACTTTCTTTCTCTATGCTTTGATCTTCCTCCATTCAGATCTATACGAACATTAATACTTCTTGTCCTCATGAATTTTAATTTGTTTGTCGTTTTTGTTTACAATCGAATGCTCACATCTTAGCAACTGAAATTACTGGCATAACACGAATGTGAGACATAGACTATGTCTGTCATGTGAAGGAAAGTGGGCACGCCTAAAAACTATGTGTAAGTGGGAGGATAATATTAAAACACATGTTAAAGAAGTAGGACATATACTGCATTAATCTGGTTTAGCTCAGGGATTAGTGGCTGGCTTTTGTGAACACGTTAATGCAATTTGGGTTCCATAAACAGCGGTGGATTTCTTAAAACGTTGTGCGACACTTAACTTCTTAAGAAGAATGTCCCCGTGGACTATGTAACGACTTTTCCACTTGATAATGCTTTCTACATACTACCACAGTGATTTAACTATGGATCTACCACCATTTCGATGTCTTCGTGGTACAAATTGTGTTCGAAACCGGAAGGCTTTTGTGCATGCCTAACTTAAATATACTTCAGATTGTCCGTGAGAAAATACTTACACTACAAATTTGAGTTATGCTTTTAAGGGAAACTGTATAGGCCTATCCTCCAAAAGGATGCTATATAATTTTAGCAGTTGGTAGTCGTTTTCTGTTTTTAGCGTATGCGATCGTCAATTTATTGCGGTAGTGAATTCAGATTCTTGTCCCCACTTCATTTATGCTGCTTGCCATAGCTGAACCTATTGCCTTACAAGATCAACATAAACTCTATTTAGAGCTGATATCTATGGATATGAGGTGTTCTTGTTAGCTGGCTTATCCGTTGCTTCCATCCAGAGCAGATTTTCAAGATGATCCCTATCTGGTTTGGATGGAGCGTTTAATAAATAGGAACGTCACCGCCCTGCTTCTCATCCAGGTATTAGAGCAAGTTGAAAGTGAAGTGCATACGATGTAAGCTTACTTGCACGACACCGACGAACTGTAGCTATTGACGCTCCCAAGACCCTGGCCGTCTTCAATCCCAAGGAAACTGTACAAGAAGTAAGAGATTATCTCTTCTCCAAAGCATCAAGACCGTCTGTGGGGTCCATGCTGCTACGTATTCAGAGGCATTTCCCCGGGGATAAAGCGGCCAAGGCGTGAAGCTGCTCACTTGCTTCCATCTATTGCCGATAATAATGCGTGGAGATATACATCCAATGCCCTGTATGCCTTCATGTCGTGCTGCTCCATTAAGAGCACGGACAGTTTACTTGTTACTAAAAATGAATCAAGTTCCGGAAGTAATATTCCAGCAGTGCGTGGTTTGTATGGCTGGATCTTGTACATAGTTCAGTATTTATGGGAATGCAATAAGTTTGTTCATTGTATCAGGAGCAGCTTTAAAGGGTCAGCATATTTTTGATTGTAATTGCAGTTGAAATTAGTAGTTCCTGTTGTCTCCTTATGTGATGTTTACATTTAACTTTCAACAGTACTGTACTGGATGGCGTTCCTGGAGGAACTGCACGACCCGATGCATTACATTTGCGGGAGGCGTGCTATCATCTCTTAAACAAATCCGTATAAACTCCCTGATGTATCCAGGGACTGGGGTTTCTCAAATCAAGGGCTTTCTTATGAGTTGCGAAGTCCCAAAACAATGAAGCGAACTTCGTAGCTTAAATCGTTGCTGTCATTGGAAGGAGCTGAGCAGTCTGTTCAAACCTCATCCTAAATACTGTTTTGTTGTGGATATTATGCTTTAAACGTGTGGTAATTTGCTGGGGTGCTGAATATGTACTGGTACCGTTTTGGCAGCAAGCGCTGTGTGATTTGCTATTTTGGGTCGTGGAGAGGGAAGTCCGAGAAACACCGCTGACCCAGACTGCTGGTCCCACAAATGTGGTGCCTTATACAATGTTGAATCCAATGTCGTATACATATTAGTGACTGATAAATTGTGAACTCCTTCCGTCATAAACTTGCATATGATAACAGCTTATCTTTTGAAGACTCATGTTAATCCAAGATATGTCTATATATAAAAGTTCATTTCGTATCTCAGAGAGAATATGTTCCGTGTCCATTATAGGACCGACAGATTGCTGCTCTGTGGAGAAATAAAGTTTGTACTGAGAATCATAGGAAACACACAAATACACTGCGTGGGCACAATGCCAAGTTGTTAAATGTACAGAAGGTGGTACATCACTGAGCTTTAACGGTTAACTAAACTGCTGTTTCATCATAACGTCATAACTGATACAACAACATAGTTTTAGAAAACTTACATCATCTGTGAAACTCAAAGCGACTGGTTCCTCTTGCATGCACTAGTGCTAAAAGTGGAAGAAGTCTGTTTTATTATAAGCCAGCAAGGAGTGGTCAAAATACATAGTAAAATATAATAGCTTTTATTTTAACCACGGTGAATATAATGTGAAACATAGTAAAATCTTTGAATGACATCTACATCTCAAAATACGTAATGTAAATCACGTGTATAAATATGCTTTCAAGGTAATAGTGACATATATTCACATGATCAGCCCGGGAAGGAAGCTTTCTGCTACAGGTTTGGTACCAGCATGACAGTAGGCGTCACCCTCAGACAGAATGGCGACCTCGTGCTCACAGTACAAGCACAGTTTAGCTTACTTTTATACCTTACTGTACCACTAATGCTCTTCGTTCACTAGTCATTGTGCTTTAATATTTATAGAGATAAGGGGTGTGTAATTTGTTGTCGGATTGACGTGTAATAACGTACTAGTAGCTTTACAAAGCCTCATAACCAGGCTATGATTCAACAACTTTAAACCAATTTCCTAATTAGCTTCATCAAAATATATGGTATTCATACACACACTGACTTAAGCACCCCTACTTACTGTACGTATGGTAATCGGCAGCAGGTGTGGCTGATGAGGATTTTAACTGTAGGAAAAATTGCTCATCTAAAGCTATTTTAAGTGACTGTAGTGGTCATCAGAAGGTCAACTTGTGTTGTTTTATTTGTGCACTCGGTTCCTAATAAATGTGATGTATTTCCTGATGAAGGAAACAACACAGGACTTATGTAGGGATAATAGATGACAGAGAGACATAAGAGAATATGGAATACAAGAAGACAGTTTGAGATCGTAGTGTAAGCCGATTAGTGTTTTAAATTTCGGTGTATGCAACGTCAGGAGAACGCTACGTTGGTTTGTCTCATGTATATTTTCAGAGGTTAGGTGTGTGTAATGTAACGGAACAGAGTCTATGAATGTTGAGTAAGGAAGAAGGCTGATCGAAGAATTCGATCACGAGGCCTATATAGATAAACAGGTTTTTTACTTATTTTGAAACTCCTTCAGATGCAGTAACTGCTCTAATTCTGTTCGTAACGATCAGACCTAACATCGTCAAGATGCTGCTTATACTGGGGAGATTCCAGGTTAGACTGCGAGCCTTCGGGGCGCTTACTACACTACTTGCGTAGGTTTACTCAGCCATTCCAAGGAAATATTATAGTTGAATTTAAAATGGGCTGCGTTAATTTTTTTCGCACCTTAAATTTGTCATTCGTGTCTGTTCCTAGGAGCGCATTTATTGTTGTTTCTTAAAAATCACGTGTATTTTACCTGGATATCTGAACAGTATTTCAGTTTTCGATTCCACTGTATGTGAGAAAGAATTCTGTATTTCGATGTGATTGTGTAGCGCTTTCATATGTCCTGAACATTCCGTTCTTTCCTGGTGTTTAATAACAATTATAAGAATTGCAGAAATTCTTGTTAATATACGATTGGTGTTTAGTATAGGAACAAAGTTTCTGTACATTCTGTAGGGTAGGACTGACTATACGTTGACAGTGTCACATTCTCTCCCACAATAAAAGACACACCGCCGGAAAACAAGCAGCAGTTAATTTTGAATGGAAGTTCCATGATACATATGCATTGCCATCATTCATTGTCACTAAAATATATACTGCAAATGATACAAATAGAAATTCTGTTACTTCATCTTTATAATGGATGGTAATGCCCTAAGAGAAGTGCCGTGTTGAATGGATTGAATCATGTTGAGCTAAATCTATAATTATCATTAATTTCAGTGAGAGAGTGGGGTTTCACTTTTAGTACAGTCGCCCTCTTGCTGAGGGGTGCATTGTTCCAGCTGGCTGAAGGAAGGGCTTTCATAAAGTTTCTGAAGGGTGAGTCAACGGCCCTGAGGTTTAAGGGGCGTCAAAAGGAAACTGAGCTCATGACGCTGCCCGCAATTTGCACTTCTGTGATTACTTATTATTATTATTATTAGCAGTATTATGTTATGTGGCAGAGACACAAGCCCAAATGCCCACAGGAGAAGTAAATGCAATTGAATCTCAATTGAACTTGATGAATACAGAATTCATAGCAGTCACGTGAATAGTCTGACAAGATGTGTATCAACGATTTTTTTTTTGTGAAGGGCCCCGCAACAGATGCTACGGATGCACCGCAGCCTTGAGGTTTATTGTGCAACCCTGTGATGAAAATGATTAATTAATTTTTTTCGTTTTTCCGTGTAATGGAGCACCGGTGGAATGAAATTGACAGGGGCACACCGCTGTAATCGGGGAAAAACCTGTCCCAGTGCCACTTTGTCCACCACAAATCGCACATGGACTGACCCAGGATCGAACCCGGGCCTCCGCGGTGAGAGGCCGGCGACTAATCGCCTGAGCCATGGCACGGCCTATCAATGATCTTTAGTAGCTAGCAAAATGATAGATTTTAGTACTTGAAAATTCGGGTTTTCTGGTGGGGTATGACGCGGCGTCACTGGCTAATTGGTTCCCGACTTTTCCAGGGAAAAATGCTTTTATTTTGAAGGGTCTAGAGGGCGGAGAAGAATTATTCGGTGGCGCAGCGTCATATCGTAGAAAAACGAGTCCTCAACCACACCGCCGTGAAAATGAGAGTCGCCGATTTTAATGCTTGTTCACGCGTATAGCACATAGTGTATAATACCTAAAGTATATCCAAATGTTCGTTGCTCGTTATATTGTTAAGTAATGGGACATTCTAAAGTACACATCGGATACATCCCTTTGTAGGTCAAGCTGTGTCTGGTTCACGTGGAGTCAGAAGGTTTGATTTTAACTTGTGTGCGGAATGTATCCGGATGGGAACAAGCGAGCAGATATGCTGGTTGTTGTCGCATATTTTCACAGTTTCTCCATAGGATTGAACGAAAAATACTATAAACAAATTCCAAAGGTGCGGTTCGTTGTCAGAATGCACAGTTTGCACTTATCTTCTGAATACCCTAGTTGTCTGAATTGCTTTGTGAAAATGCCACTGTGGTTACTATAAAAAGTGAAAGGTTCATTTGCCCCTTTCACGTCACGGAACTGTACATGGAGGAGTAGAGGTATGGTTGCACTCATTTTTAGCCTCGGGACTAGATGGAGGTGATTTGGGAATTTCACGCTCAGGCCGCCTTAACCCCGGGAAAGAACCCCGGTGTCCATTGAAGTGGAGGGTGAGTGGGCCCCAGAGCCGGTCTTGACTTTGGGAGAAAGACAAAATCCTTTACTCCTGCCGGGATTCGAACCGCGGCTGGTCCAATCCGTAGCGTGGTCACTATACCGACTGTGCTGTCCCTGTTTCCTATGATGTCTATGGCCGCTATGGTCACCTGCTGACCTGCCATAGCTCGGATGGTTAATCATCGTCTTTATGACGTGGAGGCAAGGGTTCGATCGCATGACAGTTCCTGTGGGGTTTTTATGGTAAAAAGGATACGGGGACAGGTTTTCTTCAAAGTAACTCCGGAATTTTTTATGTGAGTATCATCTCACCGATACTCCTTATTCTTTCAGCTATCATCCCCGGGGGTGGACAATTGGCACTTTAGACACCGCATTTCCAACAGGCACAGTCTTAATCAGCCCCAAGAAAAAGCAAATAACTAGTCGAGACTTGAGGCTCTCACAGCGGTGTTGTTGAAGATTCACCTGGGATATGACGCCGTGTCGCTGGAAAACAGTTAACGACCTTTCAGAACACCCATAAATATTTACCAATCGATACAGCATAACATTCCTGAAGACTTATAGCAGCACCGCTGTGAGAACCTCAAATCTGTTGGAAAAAATAAGCATTATAGGCCTATTGTATAAAGGCAAATGAAGTTATCCTATGTGTTATATTGATTGTTCGGAAAAGATAAGAAAAAATATAATGTATTGAGTTGTCGTATGAGGCTAAAGTAAAATGCTGGGGTGTCGTAAATGATATTAGTTTTCTCAGTATTTAAATCTCTTGTAATTCTGGACACAGCACTTTCATATGGCACAATTAATTATGTCGCAGGAAAGTGCAGATTTCAAGTTTCAGAAGCTAATAATTTTGAGGTCCTGAACCCTTAAATCTGCTGTTAAATTTGTTACTGGACAAATTTTCAGTTCATCAGCAAACAGGAAAAAATAAACTGATCACTTTAATATACGCGACAATTGTGTTTCATATATATCACTAAACAAAATGGGAGGTGGGGGGGGGCAATTTAGATTATTGTAGCACACCATAAAGTGCATTAAACGGGGGAGAAAGCTTTTCTAATACGCCGAGAGAGGCGAGTATAAGTGATACATAACTATAGAAACAAGTAATGTATTCTGCTCTTCCCTTCGAGGTACAGGGCACCACAGTTGTTAAGGTTTGGCCAGCGAGACAAGTAGTTGTTCTGGGAAGAAGCTATTTTAAATACGAGTACATGCACCCCGTTAGTGAGCACTCGGCTGACCCTTCCTCTGTTGCGTTAAAGCTGATCCAGATGAAAAATTATTTGAAGTCTTTTGACAAGACTTACTGAGTCAACTAGTTTAAAAGTTAAGTGATGCAAAACTCAGAGACGATAAACCAATCTTTCTTGGTAGACGAATTAGGAAAGACTTACAGCTATTTCATACTCACAATAAACGCAATTCAGTAAGCGGCATTACATAGTTTAAATAGCATTGATGGGTTTCTTGGTAGCGGAAAGAAGAAGACTATAAACGAATAGTACATTTGCTGCGTAGTAGCTGTAAAACTTGGTGTGATTGATGCTTCTGAAAATTCTTTTTCTAGATTCATATCTCTGCTCTGATAACTTCGGTGCCGTATTGACGAACAAAATGAAAGTTCCGCCAGGATGTGGCTATAATGGAGCAATGAGATCAGGGAAGATGTGATCGAGATGTGATGTTTTGTTATTGTTGGTTTTCGTGAAGTAAGAGGGAAAGATTCATTAGAGGAAAATATAACTTCCTGTGTGTTGAATTTTGAGCCAAGGCGGCGCGTTTTGTTATTTTTCTATTCTTAGTTGTTAAGTGTCTTATAATGTTTGTCAAACACAATTTTAAACTATGGTGTAGTGGGGCTGTTAATGAATAAAAGCTCATTTTCGCTGCAATAATGCCATTATTTCAAACTGCGTAATGAACGGTATGTGCGTTCAAGTGTCTTGCAGACAAATAATAAAGCTAAAATATGCGTGATGTTTACCCTTATTGCCATTTTTGTGATAAGCGTCATCGATTTAGTGGCAGACAGCTTATTGCGTGCGTGTTATCGAAAAAATGTAAACATTCGCTGTGCACTTTACTTAAGCTATACAATTCATTGTCTCCTTGTAACTTAACCAGTTTATGTTAAAATAATGTGACACACGTTATGTCACGGTAGCTTCTGAAAAATGGTGGTTACCTTAAAATCTCTATGTCTTGAGGCTTTCACGGCGACAAACTCGATAAAGTGTTCTCGGGCAGACAGCCGCGTCAAATGATTAATAAACTCCAACGTTTCGGAGACCAACTCCGTTTCCATCGTCAGGGTAATGCGATCTAGCTCTGTACCCAACTTCTGCTTATGCACCCACACCGTGGCCCAGTTCGTAGTTGGAGGTGAGCCAATGGCAGTTAGTGGCGGAATCTGCAGATTACTGTGCCTGCCTATGTTGTGATTGGCTGTGTTATGTACTGGGAAGTTGAATACAGAGCTAGATCGCATTACCCTGATGATGGAGACGTGTTGGTCTCCGAACGTTGGAGTTTATTAATCATTTCACGCGGCTGTCTGCCCGAGAACACTTTATCGACCTTAAAATCTGTTTAGTCTTATAATCGTACATTCGATGTACGTCTTCCTTCAGTGTAATTATTATGCATTTCATGAAGAGTGCCTTAACCTTTGTATTTGCGAGTCTTTGGAATAATTGTATCAACTTAACAAATTTTTCCAAACATTCCTATTCCGATTATCAGAATATCTGCGTGTAAAGTCCCTATGGTTAACTTAATGTCTCTCAGTAGTATTCTCTGTGTGTTGCAGGCATTGTTGTCAACTAGTTTCAATCATTCCATGAATACTGTTTAGCATTTTTGTTTTGTTATTTTCGGGGTACATTTTGCAGAGGAATTAATTGTGACAGCCTATAGGGCCCGAAATAATAACTTGAAGCTCGGATCTGTGTAATCCCAATACGAAAATTGCATTACGTAATAACGAATGAAAATGTTGAGTTTTGTGTACCATATGGGAACCAAAAAATTATGACTAATATTACGGTAATAGTGTTTGTACACACTGGAAATTTGTCATGTTATTGTTATGGTTTTCTTTGAAGTTCATGCTTTGTTTGAATGCTGAGGAGTTAATTGCATTTTCACTGACAGTTGCTAATAGTAGAATTATGGTAGACTTTGTCCTCCACAGTAGTTTGTCTCCCCCCACCTCCCTCTAAAACACTGACAAAGTGTGTACGTGTCATTGTACAGTATCAGACCGTATAATCCTTCCATCTGTCATCTCTTCTGGTAAATACAGTGCAACCAATTTATATGTATGTATTTGATGCGCAGTATGATTACTCTTGTTTTCATGGTAAAGCTACGGAAGGTTACTAAAATAAAGGTACATCATATCAGCCACTCATTTTGTAAATTGAGGCGAGTTATTTCCACGATAAACTGAATTGGTTATATGGTCTCAAATATGTTTATGATTTTTATTCTTCTCAGACCTTCCAGTTTTATTAACTTTGCTCGAAAAGGAGACACCTTGTTTTATATTATTCATACCGTGCATTTTCATTCGATCACACATTTCTTAAACCAACAAATGCACGCCTTTTATTTGTTATACAATACAATTTTTTTTACAGTAAAATCAGTCCAACATGTTTCGGACCCCTATTCTGGGACCATAATCAGGGAACCATATCACACAAAATTACAAATCAACAATTATATAATAATAATAACCATGGCTCAACAGCCCTATATGGGCTCGGGCCTCCTCTTGCCTCCTCTTTTCGAGGTTACTAAGTCGTGCGCATTCGTGGCAGTTGGTGACTGGCCAACTGGCCGCGCTACTATTCTATCGATCCTGATGTGTCCGCCAGAGCCATCTGGCAGGCAGTCAGGAGACTTGGGTGAGAAATGGAGGCTTTGAATTTAGCTTACGTACATTTTTATTCATGCCGGTAAGGTTCTTTTACATGCCGTAAATCTACGACATGGGACCGACGGCTTTACTTCCCCTCCGAAGGAAGTGGTGCTCCGGATTTTTATCACCCTTAAAAATCCATCGACCTCGGTCGGGATCGAACCCGCGAACCTTGGGTCCAAATCAACAATTAATGGTACATATTAAAATTTCACATGGTAAAATGCAGGCTATGTCAGTTGTTTTTGTGGATCCACTGTGTATTAGAAATTGTGTCTACTTATGGAAGGCTAGGACAGGAAAACATTACACTTTACACAGTTACGTCATAGTAAACAAAAGACAGCTGTGTGCTTGGTTGTTTTGTCGAGGCTAAACGGTTCTGCCACCACAGACATTACGATTGACTGGACACACATTCGGTGACCAGTTACACTTCACACGTCGAGGCAATACGATGCCCCAACAATATATATCTACAAAACTGAGAGTACGGTAAAAACAGGAAGTTTAAAACAGAAATATAAAATTCGATAAGGCGCAAAGATGTGCCTTAGTTATAAACAATAAACAGAAAATAAATGTGGTCCAATTTGTTAATTGTTTCGACGCTAATAGACATTGAAAGCTTAAACAAATATAAGTGGTCTGCTGCGCTTCAAATTTTCGGCGGAGCTTTGTTGTGAATTACACAGTTAAACGGTTAAAACGTGGCAAGAATTGCGCACGGGGAATAATTCGTGGTCTTTGAGAGTCACAGGGGCCCGGTGTAATTCTCCCCCCCCCCCCCCCCCACCACACACAAACACGTCTGCATAAAACACAGCGTAACGAAGCAATTTATGTTGCTTTGTTCTTGTGAAATGGCGATTTATAAAATTGCTCGCTCAATGTTTATAAAATTTGCATGTCGTATCAAAGAAATAGGAAGAAGAAAAGCAATTCTTGTATGGCCTGAAAGTTTGACTGCATTTTTAACCCACTGAAGATTAAAATAAATGTGCTGCCCACAGAGCATGAGATTATCGCTGCTAGGAATGCGAAACATGCGCATGCACAAGATTTCTTTGTGAATGAATAGTTGCTGCTACCAATCCTGAGAGCATGTGCACACTGCCCTCGATCGCTATACGCTACTGGAAATGCTTGAGGTTTTTCCCTGTGTGTGTGTGTGGGGGGGGGTTAGCAGAACTGTCTGTCATTCCCACCAATAGCACCAATAGTCCCACATATAACCAGAAGTCCCCCGCACGGCGCGAGACACCCCCACCACCCTGCGAGGATCATCTCGTGGTTTGTTTTTGTACATTATGTCAAGATTCAGTTCGTACGTCATAGAGAGCAGAGTATGCTTCCTTCAGGAAGACCAGTCGGTGTGTGCCATTTGGGGAAATATCGCTGCTTATCGTAGCAATCAGACGGAACAAATATATATTCTGTGTGGGAAAAATGCACAGTATAGTGTTAAGTGTGTAGGTACGTGCACTAACCAATAGGCGTTAAAAGTGTTGGGGCAGGGCTGCACAAATTCCGATCGCCACATCGCCCGGGTTCCTATTTTTTTTACGGTGGAGCCTAATATTTTTAGCATAATTATTGCAGTTATTCCTTACGTAAAATTGTGTATCTGTAGATATGCACTGAACACAAAGCGCTAGAAAACAGCGAGATTCATAAGTAACTCCACAATTTTGGCTCCTCAGGATGGAACTTGCTTCATGTCAGCGTTATGAAGCCGAGAATTTGGATGTGGCTTTTCCATTTTTGGAAAATTTGTTTTCCCCTGGGTTAAGGAAAGAAAACTAGGAAATCATAGGCATAGTGTCTTTCATATAACTGAAGCAACTGTGTATATGTATGCATGCCCATGTATATCTGGGTATTTTAATTATATATATATATATGGATATACACAAATCTTATCTTATTAGCAGCAGTACTGAGTTGAGGTGGTGTGGTAGGGCGGCGGAGGCGTCACGGTAACAGCTGTAAAGAATTGCGAAACTGACTTATGAAAAGAGAATACAAACACAGAAACAGACCAGTAGTTCTAGAGTCAAATAGGCCTGCAATTAGTAGTCACTCGCTAACCAACGAAAACCATGCACCACACCGTACAGTTTCCGTATCGCGTAGAATGCTTACAAATTATTACCACTGTTTCATCCTGCCATCATATATTTATTTAGTTACCATTCAGTTTCATCTTCTTTACTCCGTGTCTTCCTTCGCAACCATCTTATCGCATTAGGCTACCTGTTGGTAATAGGTAAACGGGTGGAATGATTTATTGTGTTCACATAACTGCATTCATTCATTCTTTATATATTCTCTTTTAATATCACATTATAGATTCATCTAGTGCCCTTTGTTCGTGCAGTTTCTCTGCTGCCTCTTTGCGTGATGACGATGCTACCGTGAACATGCATGGCTCGCCGAGATGCAGCACGTTTAGCGGAGACCACCAACGTCGCCCGTGTCGCGTGCTGTGTGGTTAGGCAGACCTGTCTAACATCACGGTGACCACAGCCGTGAGTCTGCCAGCACCTTTAAACTTCTCCTATAAATAAAATTTTTCTGTTGACATCATGCCAGGACCCTTTCATCGTTTCTACAAAAGAGAAAACCGTTTTATGTAAGTGCTTTACTTTCTGGTTGATGAATAGTTGCCAGATGAGTTTATTTCTCCTCTTTACCTACTCCTTTCACGTTACTTTTGTCTCCAGATATCCATGTGACCAAAAAACTTTAATCGTGGGTCTGACTTGATATGCGGAGGAAATAAACAGGCATTGTGTCAGTGAAAACAAGCACAGTCTATGTTGTCCTGTTTTAGAACGCACGTGTAGGGTTGTAACACTTTTAAATCCCTGCTGTGTTTTCTAAAAGTTAAAACCCTGCTATTTCTACGAGGTAAGATGGTAGCCTCTTCCAAAGCGAGTTCTCCGCATGGTGCGATCTAGTGCTTCCTCTTTCAATTTTCAGTATCTTCTCTTTTTCCTTAAGGTTATCCAGTAGCTGCTTGAGCCTTCTTCCTCGTCCTCCCGTCATTTCTATCCTTCCCTCTAACTTTTCCTTCCATCACGTGTTTTAGAAGGCAGTTTCTACGCAAGATGTGACCAATCCAGTTAGCCTTTCTTCTTTTTATGGCATGTAGGATATTCCTCTCTTCCTTGACTGTGTAATACTTCCTCATTTCTCGCACGATCGGACCAACTGACCTTCTCCATTCTTCTCCAACACCACATTTCAAAACTCCAGGTATTTCTGATCTACTTTTCGAAGTGTCCACGTTTCAACACCATACAAAGCTATGCTCGAAATGTATATAAGTATTTATTAAGAAACAAAATCCAAAACATATTTATATAAACAATACATTATTACAAGTTATAATAAAACTAAAAGATCAATATGAAATCCGATTGAGTGCAATAGCTTCCTTCTGAATATATCAGAACTGCCCTAAACTAAGTTTGCCGAATTGAACCCTGGCAGAAGGACATGTCTCAAAGTATGGACTGGCCTGGATCAAAGAACAGTCTGGGAGGTACTGATTAGAAACTCGACGACCTATGATGTCAGTAGAAGGTGAACAAAAATTAGCCTCCTGCCTCCCCCAAAAATAAAACATTAACACCAATACAGTGCGTCACGTTCAGTCTTCTGCCATGTAAAATGAGTAAAGTAGGAAACGGCAGCCATTCGCGTAACTGTGGTCATTACTGTCATGGAGAAACTGTTATAGCAAAGAGCTACGGAGTTCCGCTGAATGAGTCAATGAATAATAATAATAACAATAATAAACAATATATAAAGGGACATGATAGAGCATGCTCAACTACACTTTAACATATGCAAGGGAAAGTGGGTAAAATTAGACAATGAACACTGGTATAAGCATTTACGAAAATTACTAGAAACAAGTCATGAAGGTAAGGTAACCACATTACGGAATCAACAAATCAGCACTCACACAACCATCCGTAACTTTAAACGGGGCATCATGATCCGTGGTAATGAAAAAGGAACTTGTCTGTTAATAGACGTTGCAATTTCAGGAGATAGAAATGTGATCAAGAATGAAGTCGAAAACATTTTAAAATATAAAGACCTTACAATAGAAATAGAGTGGTACTGGAAAAGTAAAAAAATGTGATAGCAGTAATAAATAGGGGCAACTGGAACCATCTCAAAATCATTCGAAAAATGTCTTAGCAACATACCGGGAAAGCATGACGTCAAGGAACTACAGCTCAAAGTCATATTTGGCACAGCACAGTTACTTCGGAAAGTACTAATGTAAAAGTACAAAACGTTTATCGTAGGAAATAACATTATATGTACCATTATTGTAGCCAGAGAATAGATGTAACGACAGACATGGTTTGTTCCGGGTATGTAATTGTAAATACCCTGTGAAGGTGATAACAAAGAAAATAGTAAAATAATAATATAATAATAATAATAATAATAATAATAATACAGGTACCCATAACACAGGATTACGATCTTCTTATGATTAATGAGAAGAATGACTTCATTCATGGAGCGGAATCGCGAGTGAATGGTTTGCCTGATAAGATATCAGCTGCCTTCAATCCTTGGCAAGATTGCTGTTTTTGATAACTCTCAGTCGACTCGTGGTAACAGCAGTTTGTTGAAAGCTGATCACACTGAAATCCCACAGGAGTTAATGAATGAGAAAGTTCCTCAAGACTTCTTCCCCATCATCATCCCTCTTCATACTCACTCCTTCCTTTATTCCGTCACAGTTGAGCTGTAACCGGCTTCGTTCATTAATTAATCAACTTAAGTAAAGTAGGGGATGTTGAGACGGTTCAGTTTGCTTCTCATGTTTTAAGCAGTACAAAAACTCTGTATTTCCACATCATTTCGCCGAGTTCTACTTCGGAAACACCAATTCGTCACTGTCGTCCAGAGGTCACGGTATGCTAATCTTGCATCTATAGGACTCCTCCTGATAATCCAGAGTTCAGCCACCTCCTCCTCCATAACCTTATTCGTGTCACTAACCACCCAGAATTACTTTCCCTAAAGAACCTCCTGATTGACTGCGCACTTCTGAACATACAGGCACGAAAAGGCTATGACGCATGCGAACGTCTGAGATAACTTATTTGTGATTTGACGGAGGAAGAAAGGACAGCAATTTGCGTGCAATCCGGTGCAGAATTAGATAATGATGTTCAAGTAGTATTACACATGCCGCTAAATGTAGTAACACGCTCATAATATTATTTTTCCCTGAGCATTATTCCAGCTCGAAGCGACGTTTTGTGCTCGTTTTTCGTCGATTCGGTCGATGTAAATCAGAGCCATGCTGTATGCACCTAGACACATTGTCCATAGACAGTATCTGCGAGAGGTTTCTGTGTGAAGTTCAAGACGACTGAAAGATACAAGAAAACACAGAAGAATGTTTATATAGCACATGTCAAATTAATACTGAAGTAGACAAGTAGACACCTGTTTAATGTGGAATGTTAAATCCTGATTAAATTAATGGGTGTGATATTTGATGTGATCCTATAGCATTTCTCTATTTGCATTTCTGTAGGAAACTTGGCGAATTCATACGAATGAAACGACGGATCTTCAAATTAAATTTCACTTTTGTGTGGGAGGTAGAATTCCCGGTGTGAGGTTCGCACTGCAACATCTAACGCTTAAGTGACCAGGAGTCACAAAATACCTCGCATAGTTGAAAGTCTGCTTCTAGGAGACGTCACACCCGCCGCTTGACAGTCGCCTACGGGCGTTACTGAAACTTAGCTCAAAACCAGTCTTTGGCAGAAGCAGTTTTGAAAAGTTTAAGTGCCGACAGGCCAAACTGGGACCTACGTACGCTGCGCCACTCTCGAACGCATAGTGTCCTGGCGCCATTTCTTAAAGAATAAAAAAGTTTTGCTTGGCTTGTAAATTTATGGTTGGTTTAGGAATCCTCCGTTTGGAATGGTCATTTAGTGAACTGTGTCAAAGGACGCCACTCGACTGACCAATTGGATAGTTAAATTCTGATGTGTAGGACAGGTCATTTGTGCCTCTTTTATTGAACTTGGGAGTTTTGCAACAAGCCGACAGCGTGCCTAGCAAGTGACTTAAAATAAATTTGGAATATTATTTATAAGTGGGAATTTTTTAAAAGCTGACAACTGTGTTTATAACTACGTACTTTTGAGAAAGCGAAGTTACTAACATCTAATTTGTGTCTTAGTAGGGTTTATCGCCATGGTGCAAATCTTCGCCGTGAATAATCAGACATATTCTTCCCGTGTCACGAGCTCTGAGCTTACCCGCTACAGTTACCTTGCTGTGTCACTTGGCGTCTTGCGGCCTGCGCACTTCGCCAAGCCCTTCCTGAGGCAGACTTCAGCTTTACCGATCCTGCTCGGCCACGCTGAGCCAGCTATATGGTATATGTATCAGACAGGCAATACGTAAGCGAGATTTTAGGTTCTCATAGCGGTGTGCGTGACTGTGGTGTCTTATGTCTTCATGGTCAAGTAATCCTGGAAGAGGAATGCTTGATCCTGAAGACGAAGGCACTATGGTCGAAACGTCGGTAACTGTTTACTAGTCGACATGGTGCAACATCCCAGGAGACTTGAATTTTCAGCTAATAAATTGCATAACAGATGCAGCAGTCTGTGCATGGTGATGTCTGTCAAGTGTTTGATGTATATGAGCCCGTGTACGGGGTGGCGTTTTAATAATGCGCTGTGGGATGTACTTCTGTCATAAAAACTCAGATAAGCGTAGTTTGACCTTATTGTGATATTACAAATATTGAGGTTTGAATTAATGCTGAACCTCTGTCGTGGGGTTTAACGTGACGAGTGTTTCTGTTTGAAACGGCGAATCCTGTAGACACTTGGTAGGACTCACAGCACGGGGGTCAGCCAATCGCAAGAAATCACGTACTGAACAAAACACAGCAAAACGAGGACAAGCACTTGAACGCGCAGAATCGGGGTTAATAGTAAATACAAGCCGCAATTGAAAGTGAGCTGTGCGGTAGAATATATTGTACAACGGGCGTCGAAATATTATTGAAATAAACTAATCACATGTAGCAAAATTCTTCTTGAAAATCTAATAGTCATTCAAGATATTTTACACCTTTAATGGAAAGCAAGATTCGTAATCGTCTTCAGAGCGTCTGCCGTTATTATCCATCCTGAGCTACATGGATCTAGTCTACACGAAATTCTACTTTAACGCTCATTTTAATAATCATATCTTTGCCTAAGTCTTCCAAGCTGCTCTTGTTCATAGGTTTCAAGCTAACAGCATGTACTGACTACCGTTTCACCCATTCCATGCGTGCTACTTGGAAGATGGGAGGAGAGAGAATTTTGAAGTGATTGATAGCAAGAATTTCCCAAATTTCATTTCCCCTTAATGTCATAGTAAATGTAATTTTGGTTTTATACTGTTGTTATCAAATATTTGATCGTTTTCCAATATTTCTGAAGCATTATTATTATTATTATTATTATATTATTATTATTATTATCACCATCATCATCTCCTGCATTATGGTGTCGGGACATGAACACCTACTTCTCTTTCTCTGCCTTTGCTTCCAGACCAGCCTCCTAATTCTCATATGATAACCCTTTCCTTATGTTTCTTAATGGAATTTATGTGTTCTCCTTTAATTGCTACGTTTTAAAGGGCTTTTTCATCACTCTGTGTCGAGTAATTTTTGCATGCTGAAAAGGCTGTTTGGAATCAAAGAACTCCCCTCCATTGAACCAGAAATATGTCACTGAGGCACTAAAATATGCAGTAACTTTCACAGACGATCGACGGTGTTAGTTCGTAAGGCAGACCTGAGCCTGTATTCGTGCGATGAGGAACCGCGTTCGTCATATGCGTGGGTAGCGGCGTGTAACTGTCAAAGCATTAGCAGTATTGGGACTAAATACTAAATGTCATAAAGTGTGTCGAATGGCTCAGATGTTTCCTTATAATAGGATGGTTCTTATGTGACAGGAGAGATTAAAGAACCGAAATCAGTTCTACGTTTCCTAGTACGTTGAGGCATTTGCATGCATTACGTCAAAACAACGTCACACACAACTGTGTTATTTCTTACGCACACTATAGTATTGCTGTATGACCTGTTGTAACACTGATTAGGTGGTATACGTGCTCATTAAATACTGAAACTGTTGTAAAAGTACGTGTTACGGAACACTCATTATTCATAAATTCCATTTATCTTGAGGAGCACACTGCCATGCATACCCGAGTAAGCTGGCCAGTGCATTATGGTCTGTTTTGCTTGTGATCCGTGTATTGAAGTTATTTGTATTGTTGTGATTTGCTGTTTACATAACTCGTTGTTGATCATTCTGTCTACTCATTCTTACTGTATTGCGAATAATAGCATTTAAGCTCACGTTGAAAGGCGTGGATCATATGAGAACATAATGTGGACGCAGTAGGTATAGCTTTTCGTCCGTGTGGTTTGTGTCGGACACTTCGCCGTTTTCGATTAGTTTTGTTACTGGGGGATGCACTGAAATTTTCCAACTGAATTTAATTACGTTTTATATTGTCGTAATTAAAATAACTCTCACTTTAATGATATAATTATGAAATTAAACTTCATAAGGTTCCTTCATTGTTGGCTCAAGTTATAAAATATGGATCGCATTAAGATCTGAATAGCTTATTTGACATATTTATTTATGCAAAATATTTCACGAAATGCGGTAAGCGTGGCAGATGTCTAGGGTTCATTATCTTTGAAGCTGTCGTTACCATATCTACAATTAATGCACATGAAGACTGCAGTTACGAGGGTCGGTCAGAAAGTAAGTTTACATGGCTTATAATTATGTAAATAAAGAACCTGCTGATTGTGATTATATCACGGGAATTCGTCGCCTAGCGATTATGATCTGTTTCCCACACTGCAGAAAATTCTTGGCGGCCATAAATGTAAAGATGATCGCGATGTGGAAACAGTTGTGACACGATGGTCGATAACACAGGACACTGATTTCTATTAACAGGCAATAGAAAAGCTCGTCCCACGATATGATAAGTGCCTCATTTGTAGCGAGGCTATGTGGAAAGGTAGTCAGTTGTACAGTTAACTCTAAGACTAATACTGCTAGGGCTAATATAAAGAACCCAAATTATGTGTATAGAAAATTTATTTTCTGACCGGCTCTAATAAGTTAAATTGCCAAGAGCATGTTGGAAATGTTAGTGCACCTTGCCGTTTGTTTTGGTTAGCAGTGTAGTTTACCCGCAGAAATTATGACATATCTACGAAGTCAGGAACTATATTCCAATCTTCCATTGGATGTCTCCATGTGTAAGAATAATGTATTTCGGTCATGAACAGTCTACGCATTCCTTTATTAAACTCCGCCGTTCCGGCAAAACCGGTTGTGCGAGAGAGAGAGAGAGAGCATCAGTTAAGATACGGAGATAAATGTGCAGTGTGTATTGGTTTGAATGCGGGAATGAAATATAAACTTGATACAAGACCTCACAGATGAATGGTAAAAATTATGTAAATATGATGATATTGCGTATTGTTGCAATGATGATGATAAATTGATTTTTAAGTTTCCTTTCATGTTCAAGTCTATCATAACAATAATAATGAGTGAACGAAAGGATGAGTGATGGAGTTAGCATTATTGCAATGTGGCAGACAATAATACATCTGCTGTACTTTGTGCGCTCTTTCCTACAATTTGGTAACAAGCCATGAATATATTTCAGTGGTTTATGTGGCGTCCACACCACTACCTGGTCAATGGTAGATGAATGAATATGAATTGGAGCAGTTGATGACGTATCTGTGACGTAATTAAAGCAAGAATATTCGGATTTGACTGTTGTCCTCAAAAGACCCGAAATAATACTTTCTTCATCACCATCACCATCACCATCATCATGGAATTCGAGATATTAGCCCTTTGATTCGTTTCCTATATATTTGCCATTTGTTTTCCCACAGCGTTCTGGGACTCTTTATATTTCTTGTGCCTTTTGGCGTAATTAATACTTTCATTACACTAAATGTTTTTATTCTATGAATAATCAAACTTTACTAAATCAAAGGGGTGCCTTTTCCTTGTGTGTAACCAGGTAATATTCTTTCCCGGTATTTTGGTTACTTAGATGTAGATAGATGCACGCAGAGCATACAGCCAACGGCAAGTTTTTCTGACAGTCGTTACGAATGATCGCACATAACTTGTAGACAACGCGTTAGAATATTTTGTTTGAATGGATTTTATCGGTGCTCGGAAGAATGGAATGAGATAAGCCACGAATTGCATCAGAAGGACCGTCTGTGTAATGTAGAGAAGAGGAGCTGTAGGTTTAACAACGTCACTAGAAATTAGCAGTTGATTGATCTTGTCGAAGTCATCATTTATCAATTTTCATGCGGCAGCAGTACAGTCCTATAATTTTCGTATTCAGTGCATGGTCAGTGTGTTAATGTTTCTTCGCCTCATAAGGGAAATTACAGTTCTGAGCTTTGTTGCGGAACTTTAAAAAGAAGCCTTTAATGAAGGCATTGAGGACAAATTCAAAGGCAGTTAAAAACAATTAAAAAACATTAAATTACTGTGTCTTTCGAAAAAGTGCGTAGGAAAAACTTTCATTTTCGTGTTAGCCAGCTTGTTAGTAATATTATTAAATTTGTTTTTAATTCCATTAAATTACGTTTAAGTAGAGGGAGAACTGCGAGCAGTGTTGGGTCAAGTACAGCCGCACGGCTACTAGACAGAACGAAAAGGGAACAAAATGTTGATTATGATCTACAGTTCTTTGTACCACAAATATAACGATCCTGCAAGTTTTGAGTTACTCCAAATTGTATAATGTGGAGGCATTTAGATTTGAAAATTGTAGTAGAAAATTAAAGCTGATCCGAGCGGCCGTGCGGTCTAAGGCGTGGGTCTTCGGCCGCTCGCTTACTAGGATTGTGGGTTCGAATCCCACCGGGGGCATGGATGTCTGTCTCTTGTGAGTGTTGTGTGTTGTCAGGTAGAGGTCTCTGCGACGAGCTGGTCCCTCGTCCAGAGGAGTCCTACCGAATGTGTTGTGTGTAAAAAGTGTGATCGTGAAGCCTCGAAAAATGAGGCGGCCTAGGCCCCCAAGGGGGCTGTCGAGCCATTGGGAAAAAAAGTAGAAAATTAAAATAAACAAATGCGTATTTAGTATGGCGATGATAATGGTGATAATAAGCTGGGTGGGCCACAGGGCAGGTCTCGACTTTATGGAGAAGAAAGAAATGTTTCTACTGAGATTCGAACCCTCAGGCCGTCCATCCCGTAGCCTAGTCGTTATACCGACTGTGATATACCGGCTCGTTCTTACTTCCTTGCTCATTATTTAACACAAGAAACGTGAGCTAAGCAATGGAATTGTTAGACCTGTTATCTACGTAAAAACGAATGAATCCAATTCAAAAGAAACAAAACTACAAAAATAAGGAATCAACAGCCAAACCAATTAAGAAAGAAATTATCAAAAGTAGAAGAAAAATAATAAGACGAAAGCAAAGAAGAAATGACCATGCCCACCCAGTTTTCGCAAAACTCTCTACTGTGCTTGTGGTTAGATATTGTAAGTACAACTATTCCAAGGTCATAGTGTCTTACAACTTGGCCGCTACCGAACTGTATGTCACACGTCACCTTGCGTTTGATCTGTGTGCCTTTGTATCTGTCTGAATGAAAAGGTTGATTAAGCTCTAAAGAGCTGCCTTAGGAACTGCGAACGTGTCTTAAGTTGGAGCGCACTATACAGTTCATACCCGACATGTCCCGCAATTTCCAAGTCCCCAAACTTCCTGACGGATAACGAGGTCACATTTGCATCCAAATGTGCATCAATTTGTCAAATGGTACATTCTGCTTGATTACCGGAGGCGCTAGATTGAGAGTTTAGACCAGTAGAACAGGGGTTTGTGGCGACGGACCGAATCGCGTTTGCTGGAAACTGCTGAAGCACCTTGAGAATTCAGGCCGTCGCTGAAATGGCTTTATCCATTATACGTTTGCCATACTCCATGGAAGAAAATAATTCACTTTGCATCTGTACTAATGTTATTTTCTTTCTGGAAAAATCAGTAGAACTAATGAATCAACCGCTCTGGCACATGCGGGTTAGCTGAATTAACACATTGCAGCATACATATGTCTTTCTTCACACACCGTTTCTTAACCAGTGGTCCGTGGATCACTATCAGTCCGCGTCGGAGGGAGGCATGCGTCAGACCTATAATAAACTAGAACAGTTAAGAGTCAAATGGCGTTTTAAATGTATATGTAGTGCTTCTGATATTCTGTGGGCCTGAAATGTAATTAAAACCTGAAACGTTAGACATTTTCCAGTGCTTGTTTTCAGTGTCATAATCACCATCGTTATTCCCTATACCCAAATTGGACTGTTGAATGGTGGCCTATTTTAGTTTCGCTATTCACGTGGTCCAGCAGGTTCTACGGTGTTTTAACTGGGCGTCCAGGTCGTTTTCTTTCTTTGTATTTTGGTAGTGGTTTCGGAGCTTGTAGTTGCCCATTAGATAAACTTGTTGAAATTAATTCTGTCTATAAGCATGAAGTTTTTATTTTAAAGATATAATTTTGAGGTCTTCAAAAATTTATTAACGGCTGTCATGTTTGTGTAGATTGCATCTTTCCATTCGTCACAGGAATTCTATTTCTGCTGCCAGGATCATTTTTTTTACATCTGTATAAACAGATTTCATAGCCATGATGGAGGACGTAAAAAGCAATGTTTTCATATTCCTGCATATTTTCGAAATAAATCTGATACACATATGTTTCATGTAAAAAAGTTGGCATTTACAATCTGTAGCTGAATATATTTGCCTCTTTGGCTGTACATTAAAGGTTTATAAATGGATGCTAATTGCATTTGAGCTAGAAATATGAACTATGTAATTTGTGTTTATGACATTCAAATAATGTTCGAGAGTGGACTATAGACCTATATTTGTCGAATTCTTAGGAATGTAACTTGCATTCTGGTGAAATGTTAAATTGAGTATTAAAGAATAAAACTGTTTCGTTTCGTCCTTTTTGAAATTGTACATACTAGGTTGCATGTGTACCTAGTAGTTTATTTTATTTTTAAATATTTCGAAGTAATATTTATCGTATAAAAGTAATGTGTATGTCGGGCCTTCCAGCATAAGAATCATTCCGATGTTTCATGGCGTATAATGAAAAGAATCTGGAAAAAATGCTTGGCTAGAGTCTTGTTCATTAATTAAATTGAATAATTAAGCTAAATTTGTGTGTTTAATAAACAATACTAACATGATACCAAAGGAATGTTTTTAGTATTATGTTCAGTAGTTTGAGTCGCCATGTTAAGTGTGTCCCTGTCACCACGGCATGGCGCGTCCTCAGGTTGCGGATGGAGGAACGGCCTCCGGATATGGAGGGTAGCTGCGAATACATTGAACAAGCAGTCGCGGACAGCCGACAAGGGGTGGTCCTCCAGCTTGGGGGTTGGGCGAGGTGCTAACAACTCCTCACCGTAAACAATTACCATGTTACGGAACATATCACGAAGCCTCGGACCTGGACTGATTCTTTGGTACAACTTAAGGCTCAGGATAGGGACAGGTGGCGGGCTGTTGTGAATGCGTTAATGAACCTTCGGGTTCCATAAAATGCGGGGAATTTCTTGACAAGCTGAAGACCTGTTAGCTTCTCAAGAAGGACTCTGCTCCATGGAGTTAGTTTATGAGTCGTTTAGTGGAACGAGTTTATTATTATTTTCAATTTTGTTTCCTGAACGTCTTGACGCTTCGTAACTGTTTACCTGTCGACACGGCGTAACATCTCAGGAGCCTTGACTCTTCACTTATCTCTTTCCGTAGAATGCTATTTTGTATACACGTAGAAAACACAATTGCAATTTATGTTCAGTTTGTCTGTCTGTATTCCCCTACCTAGATTTAGCCGACCGTCTTTGACCTCAGTCTTTCTTGGTCCTACTTAGCCAAGTGCACTTATTTCATACGCACATAACAGTAACTGACTAGAGCAGGTTACAGTATGTGGACTTCCATGTTGACGGTGTGTTGGTGGTTAGTTTAAGGACGTTAATCAAACGTCCAGAGCCACTCTGGCACCCCATATTTGGTCACCTCTCCCTCGGTTAGAGCTTCTGGCCGCGACCAGAGTATTGTTCGTTACATGCAGTTCCGTGGTCATCTTTTGCCACGGGGTTTAATCCTTCGGGTTACTTATTTAGTATTAAATATGGCTGACCATGGAACCGTATGAAAGTCCCTCTCACCCTCTTCACCACTATATTACTTCCTGCGGCAGAAACTTCCGTATACCGCACCATCTGACAAGCCGTGAGCATACCCCAAAAACCTTTTTCTTATAAATTAACCATTTTATTCAGTTCGCTGTACCTTAATCTGTAGAAACTCAAAATTTGTGTATTATTAAGGGGAAGAGAATAATGTACAGCAGTGTTGCTGTTTCATAACGTTACGACATAAGTTTTTTGGAGGTTTCCCATTGTCAGAATGAAATTTATACGACGTTTCGGAAATACAAGCCTCAGAAAGTTGTATTTCTAACCAGATAATTGTCAACTTCAAAGAAACCACTTAAAAAGCAATAATGCCATACTAAAGGAATGTATGGAGGGGGAGAGTTAGCTCAGTCCGTATAGCGACTGGCTACAGCCTGCACGGCCGGGGTTCGAACCCCGGTGGGGGAAAGATTTTCTTTTCTCCACGCCCAGTCCATACCGGCCCTGGGGCCGACCGAGCCTCTGCATAGTGGGTACTGAGTTGTTTTCCGGGGGGTAAATCGGCCGGGGCGTGGCCTTGACTATCCACCCCATCTAGCGCCGAGGTTCAGACTGTGTGGAGTTATACCCCTGCTCCCCCTTTGTGCCTTCATTGCGTGTTATAGGGAGAATATTACCTTAAAGAAATATACGAAATCAAAACACTTGACTCAGCTCTGAATGAAGCGAAAGACTGAATTTTCTTTGTGTCCTGTACTTGATGTGGCATGAAACAGAATTTAAATTCTTACCTGTTTATGCATTAAACGCATTCAGCTTGGGTCAGTAATAAGATAGGGTCAGGTCCAAAGTCAAGTCCTGCTATGGAGAAAGGGTAGGGGTGGTCATATATATACGAGAAGGGTGACAGATGAGATGAAAAAGATAGGATAATGCTGCAGCAGCCTTCAACCTAGCAATAAGAGACCTGACAAGACAAGATGAGAAGAGACAGGAAATTACATGGCGACAAGGGAGCAGGTCTGAAAGAGAAGTAGGATATTGTGTATGGGTCAGGTTGCTTTATCATGGCTCTTGGTGAGGAGAAGTATAATGCAAGGATAACAGGACTTCAGTTTTAAATAGCAAATGATTCAAAAGATGTAAATAAATTCACCTTATTATATGGATGGTATTATTGAGTGTTACTGATTATTTGTGATTTAATCAGTTCTCGGCGTCGGACTTCCTGTGTCAATATTTGTATTACAGATGTGAGAAACCCTTCATTTATTACAATTTTCACTCAGTTAGGATAGCGTAGTATGTATAGGGAACTAGGCTACGTGCTGAATGACGGGGTTCGAATCCAGGCAGGGGGACGAAATATTTCCCTTCTCCAAAACGTCTAAACCTACTCTGGGGCCCATCCGTACTCCTATTGAATGGGTAGGGGGAGCTATTTCCCGGGGTAATGTGGCCGGGGCGTGAAGTTACCACTTACCTCGATCTAGTGCCGAAGTTAAGAACGATTGGAGCTATATTTCCACTCATATATCTTCATGGCGTAGTCAGTGACAACTTTACCTTACCTCCGTTAGGTAAGCAACTCTTTATGTTTTCTGTTGTAGTCTACATATTCTGTATATTGAAGTCAGATTTCCCTTGAAACTTCGATGTGGCAGAATCTCCGCTTCCATTAAATACGTAAATCTCACTTGCTACAGGGAAACTAGAGGAAGATTTCCTTCGTATTACCTAACGCTAGTATGTGGTTAGGATTATTTATTTTGATTCGTAGCCATGTTTCGGAACATTGTCTAGTTTTTTCACGAACAAGCAAGAGGAACAAGACTCATGGACTTGAACCGTGATCGAACCCGGGCTTCCGAGGTGAGGGACCGGTTACTAACCTCTTTGAAGGCCGAAATAAATGTGCATTATATATGGCGATTCATTTCGTACCGTAAAGAGAACAGAGTGTACTTTCATTGGAGAGACCTATCAGTGAATGCTGCATACGAAATAATCGGGGTTTGTTGTGAGAAATATAGGATGCTCTTAAATATACCATTTGGGAAATGGAGATCTCTTAACTTTAAACCTAGTTGTAAGTGTAACTAAATAATTATAAGGCTTTGAAAGGTTAGTATCTTTGTGCTTTTATGCTTACATACGAGGATGAAGAATCTCCCGAATTAGCGCTTCCTCAGATATTGGATTCAAACCCAGCTGCAAAAAGGCCGTTTCCCCTGTCACATCATGAAAGCATATGTGGACCTCGATACTAGACGGAGGTGAGCGGTCAACTTCACGCTCTGGCCACTTTATCACTGTGAAATAATCCCGATATCCATTCAGTAAGAGCCTGGTAGGACCCCTGAGCCGGTCTGAACCTTTAAGAGACAAGAAAAATCTCTGCCTTCGCCCTAATTCGAACCCCGGATTGTCCAGCCCTTGTCACCGTACCGACTGCACTATCTTTGCACCTATGCAGCTGTGAAAATCTGAATAAATTACAGTAAGTTTCAAGTGATCAAGTTTTCATATTCGTGTGAGTGTACCTTCTGTTTTTGTACGAGGAAAAACTTGGAGATGTTTGATAAACCGTTATTTGAGTGAAGAGGGAACAAATATAATCGCTTTAAGCGTGCATCTTACACTCTTGATTTATCTATGTGCATGATCTTCTTATGTACTAACATGCTCAAGCCTTACCTGTACGTTGTTGATGGTAACGGCATAACTACGTAATACTAGCCGTAGTGTTATGGCACATAGTTACGAAATAGTTAAATACTCGTAATTTGGGTACTGTGCTGAATAAGTACTGTGAGTCCTGGTAAGGATTCGTGGTGGGTCAGAAATATGCGACAGTCCGGACTCGATTAAGAGGATCCTTACCTCATATTTTGCTTGCGCCTTCATAACGACCAGCAAATAGGCCTATACAAGACAGAACGTTCCGATATGTGCCTAGCAATGCAGTTGCGTATCGGTAAAATATGTATCAAGTTATCTGTTCGGAGACAAGCCCTCCTGAATCCGCTTTGTTGCTCTCTTTAACCCCAGCAAACGCTGCGATTTTAGCTTCAAATAGACCACCATCGGTTTCTTCCATATCTGGGGTATGAGCATTTATGTGAATTATTTTGATATGCTCGACTCTCAAATTTAATATCAATTTAATATAATATGATGTAATTAATTATATAACGCCCCATTTTGTTTAAGGTGTGGAAGTAGGAAAGGGTCGTACAAATGTCGTGTGACGCTAGTTTCTTCATCATTATTTTTATCGGATTTACGTCATATAGCTTTTGCGAGCGATAAAAATTATTAAACTTTGACGGGGAAAATCTTCGACACTCACGTGACGGTGATATAAACGGAAATATGTCACTCTTTTTATGAGATGTGACATAATGTAGTCTGGTTGTGATGTTGACCACTCACCTCCGTCTGGCACACAGTTGCTGCGACGTTCTTCTCCATCTACTTCCAGTTCCTTCCGCCAGGCACTCTGCCCTTTAATTGTTATGATAGACCTAACGTCGTGGACGTTTTCCTAGCACTTCTGCTTTCTTTCGGGAGGTTCAGGGTTCTATTCTGAAGAATGAGATTGCCAATCGTGACTGAGGATTTTGTGCTCTTCATCAATGTTTCATGAGATCGTCGATATACTGTATGCATATATATAAAAACACCTCCTCCTTCTCCATCCGTATTATATTCACCATTCATAAATCTTTAATCCCATACAACACTGTATAATGCATACAGGCGAAAATCGTCATATGACTTCCGAATACATAATTATTAATTAATTAATATAAATTTATTTATCTGTATAACTGTATTTCGCCGATCCCAGTGGCTGAACCGTCTAAGGCGTGGGTTTGCGGTCGCTCGCTTGCTGGGATTGCGGGTTCGAATCCCGCCGAGGGCATGGATATCTGTCTCTTGTGAGTGTTGTGTGTTGTCAAATAGAGGTCTCTGCGTCGGACTGATCACTCGTCCAGAGGAGTCCTACCGAGTGTGATCGTGAAGCCTCGACAATGAGGAGGCCCTGGCCCGCTAGGAGCTGTCGTGCTATAACAAAATAACTATTTGTTTGTTTAGTTGTAATGTTCATGTGAATTAAGGAAGGGACCTTTGGAACATAACATTCTCCGGGGCAGTGTCATTGGAATGGCATCTTTTCTTCATAATCTCATACATAACAAACATTTAGGATAAAAACGACATTATTACACGTTGTTTTTGATCTCTCGCTTTCAGAAAAGAAGGATAAACACTAGTGTCTGCCATACATTGATTGTTCGGACTTCACAGTTTGACAGCACTGTACAGCTTTTGGGTAAGGGACCCGAAAGTATGTGCCAGGTAGCCAAATCACCTGAAAGTATTAGTTTCTGTGAGGACCACCACAGTGGACCAGCAGTCGCATCTGTACTTTATGTTCTGTAGAGTGCTGAAAACTTAATGTCGCGGTCGCGCAGTTGGACATCTTCCAAGATATTCTGTATAGTTGAAATTGTTGATTTTTATAGTGTGGCTACATAAATCACCGTATAATTTAGACTCCGTTAAGGTTTCATTCCGGCGTACCCGGCGTAGTGTAGTCGTTATTGACTAGGCTACGTCATGGATGTCTGAGAAATTGTGGCTCGATCCCCGGCAGGGGCAAGAAATTTATCTTTTCTTCAAAGAGTCCAGACTGACTCTGGGACCCGCTCAGCCTACCGGGGCACTTCCCTTCGGAGTAGCGTGGCCAGGGCGTGAAGCTGACCGCTCATCGCCATCTTGCTCTGAGGTTAACGTTGATGTTGCTGTAACTCCAGTTCCCCATATGACTGCGTGGCTAGCACAAAGACGTCTTCTTTTTTTTTGCCTGTGGAAAAGGGCCCCGCAGCAGAAGTTGCGGAAGCACTGCAGCCTTAAGGCTTAATGTGCAACCCTGTGATGAAGACGAGAGAAAGATGATCGGTTTTTTTAATTTTCCCAAGTACTGCAGCACCGGTGGAATGAAACTCACAGGGGAAAACCGAAGTACTCGGGGAAGAACCTGTCACAGTGTCACTTTGTCCACCACAAATCCCACATGGACTGACCCAGGATCGAACCCGGGCCTTCGCGGTGAGAGGCCGGCGACTAACCGCCTGAGCCATGGCACGGCCACAGAGCCGTCTTGAATTTGACTCAAGATTGCACCACAGCATACACCACAGACCTGTGCACTGAACTGCTGGTTGCACAGTTTGTGTTTGGGTCCTCGATACGAATGTGAGTAAGAATGACAGTCCAGCTATACCCCAACAAAACCCACTGGTCATATATCCTGAGAGAGCGCTGTGTAGCAGTAAGTTGTGTTGTTCCTCGCCATGCAACAAGCCGCTGTGGCCGGGATGTAACTTGGGTTATGACGCATATTTACCTTAACATCCTCAAAGCCCTGTGATGGTAATTAGCAAGAACTGTAAATTAGTACATACAGTGCCTTGTGTTTTGTTTTCTTTGCCAATACAGAGACAGACTGACAACCGCACGTTAAATTTGTCACACATAAGAAATTTGTAACCGTGTTCATGAGTTCTAACCATATCAAGTGTCATGTCTCGTTCTTATGGCTCGTCAATTATCGAGATCAATAGAAAGCAGAATAGCCTTAGATATCGCGCTACCTCTCTTGTTATTCTGTAAAGGTCCTCACGTGACACGCCATGCAGGTAGAGGGGGAGTAGAGGTATAGCTCTACTCATCCCTAATCTTGGCGCTGGATGGGTGTGGATGGTCAATACCACGCCCCGGCCGCTTTCTCCACTGTAAATAGTTCTGGTAGTCTTTATACACGTTCGATTCTCGATGGTGTTAGTGGAATTTCTCATTGACATAATCCTTTCGGTCGCACTATGGCCTTGGGTCGACTCAGCCTCTAACAGAAATGAGTACCAGGAATATTTCCTGGAGGGTAAAGGCGGCCGGTGCGTAGGGCTGACAACCGTACCACCTTCATGTGCCGATTGTCCAGATATCTGGGAGCCTCAACTCCTGGAATCCTAAGGGCCGGTCCAGGCCTGTAATGGGATTGCTGTACCTTTGCTTGTACACTTCATACACGTGCACAAGGCTGGGTGGGCTCCAGAGCCGGTCTGGACGGGGGTGGAGAACAGACAATATTTTGCCACCACCGAGGTTCGTACCCCGAACCGTCTAGCCCATAGCGAGTCGCTATATCGACTACGCCATCCCGGCCCCATTATTATTTTGTGGTCCTAAAATTATTACATCGACAAAGATCAAAACTTCAGAAACTACAGTGTCTTCCTGTAGTGTTACTTTGCAGTTAGCTAACTGGATTGGCCACATCTTGCGTAGGAACTGCCTTCTGAAGCACCTCATTGAAGGAAAGGTGGATGGGACGAGAAGACGAGGAAGAAGACGTAAGCAGCTACTGGATGTCCTTAAGGAAAAGAGAAGATACTGGAATTTGAAGGAGGAAATACTGTATCCAACTCTCTGGAGAGCTGGCTTTGGTAGAGGCTACGGACCTGTCGCAAGACAGAATACGCAATGAATGGGGTGTTGCTTCCGCCTCAGTACTCTGCAAGTTCAATATGCTCATATTATTTTTGGCAGGAAATTAGAAAATATGCAAGCACTGTGGAATCTAACGTCCTTACTTTCACATCACCTTCTCATAAAATCGGTCAATGCGTTCAAAATTCAAGGGAGACACACACAAATACGGTAAGAACTTAAAGCCGACCTTCTTCGTGCATGACGGATGTGAGATACAATTTAATAAACAGAGGTACATAGAAACTTCTGAAATGAAAGCAGCTATGGAAACATAAATCGACCCACTGTCGTGTATATTAATATTAGTGTAAACATTGTAAGTCCTTCGTGCTATCTGTGCATTAACAGTAACCAACTCGCTGAACTAATATGTAATGCCAGAAGGTCGCACTTATGTCTCGTACTAGAGCTGTTTACTGTCAGATATGGTGACAGGCCTGCAGCGTTTGCGTCACTGCTTCAAACATTCAACGTTTTACATGAGATTTGGGATTCTCACCCCGATCTTCGGCGTTGTGACGTCGTATAGTTTGATAGACTGTTACGTACGTTATGGGAAACCTGCTGACTCCACCTTCAAAGCAGGAAAATATTTTTATAGTGCTCAATGTTGTCTTTATTCCTTTACACTGAACTTCACTTTGGCGCCATAAGTTTGAAAGCTATAACGACCAAGCGATTCCAACATGAAGGCCATGCCGTTTCGAATACTGTATTCTGTGATGTCACACTATGTAGTCCGGTAAATGCGTACCAACTTTTCAAAGGAACCTGCTGTCTCAGTGTTCTACCCTGATGAAGGAGGCAGCAGATTGCTCTGTATCATCGGTACACACCTAGCGATTTACGTGGCGATTCGTGTAAGAAGACAGTAATGTCTTCACTAATTGCATAAGGACGTGTTTTAACATACGTTGTAAACAGTGCAGTAATACTAGGGGACAGAGTGACGTATGTACATGCTTGCAGTTTTAACGTATTCGCTTTCATGTTAGCAACTTGGGACCCGGGATAGCTAAGTCACTATGGTGACTAGGCTATGGATAGTACGATCCGGGGTTTGAATCCTGGTAGGGGCAAGAAAATTTCTCTTCTCCAAAATTTCGACACCGGCTCTGGGGCCGGGGGGTAAGGCGGCCGAGGCGTGACGGTGACGATTCTCGTCTGTCTAATGCTGGGGCTAGGAATGAATGGATTAGCGTGGACAGGGACAACTTTACGCTTTTTTTTAGCGAATTAGTGATAGATAGTGGCTGAGAGACAGACCGACGGACTGGTACTGTAAATTACATTAACAGTTATTTCACGCGTGCTTTATACAGGTATTTATAATTATCTTTATACGAAATTTCATGTTCCTAAACATGAAGAAAATTTATCTCATGGCCACCTTGTTGCTATTTTATATTAGAAAAATTCCTTTGATGGAAGTTTCGTGTTTTCAAGTTCTGTAACTCTGTACTCAGTACAGAATTTCGGAACCACATAGAGAGTGTCGCTAGTGTCGTTCCCACTTTAAAGGCAGTCATTTATTTATGCAATTTCAGCTTTAAGCAATTTTTAAAAAGTAAAGAAAAGTGAAATAATATTTGTGGAATGCGCGCCGAAATTTCCTTGCGTGGATGAGAGCGCAGTGAGATGAAGGTGGTGGAAGAATACTGCTGGGCGATAACACAGCCGGATGGGCCGTCGTGCTGCAGCCGATCAGGTTCCAGTGTGTTGTAATTTGGATATCATCCGTATTCCCTTCTACATACATATATATTCGATCATACGTATACTCAGTTCCGACTTGCACAAAATTGAACTTGCGCCGGAACTTCTGGAACTTCTGTGTCTGTATGTGCTTGCGTTTACACTGACGTGCGTAGACACTATAGGATAGTTGTGTGGCGTAACACTGACATACATATCGATCAGCTGTGTAAGGAATTGAAAGGACATACACACACCTCACACCACACACCTTGATGGCCTTATAAACATTTGAGAGATTATTGAACATATTTACTGAGAATAATTCTAATGCAGGTGAAGCCGGCCAAATTTCTGATTCTGCCAGTGCAGTTTTGTTGACATGACAAATATGAGGGAGGTTTTGTGGATTGTCTTTTTCTGTACCTCCAATATTAGTCATATTAGGACGTCAGAGGTTTTTGCTATCTCCACTACTTCTGATTTATTGCCTTCACTTCTCAGTGTTAATAGAAAATCTTTATTTGCAACTTGGTTTTGAATCCGCAAATCGATAGACGTTTACTGGTCGTTGCTCGTTCTGAAAGACTGGATCACCATTGTGACACTCGCTTGACTGCTGTTAGCAGCAGCGTGGTAGGCAGGCTGTAGTAATTGAAAGCAATTTATGCTCTTAAATTGCTCTGTGTGATTAGATCGATTTTGAACATTTCAAATTATCTTTCAGACCTATGCGAAATGGTTCATTTCAAATGTTCTTTACAAAATAACACCACCCAGTTTAACAGCGTAGTCAATACCGTTATCGATATTAATTATAAAGCACACGAACATCAGATTGCTGTTTTTTTTTGTTATAGAGAAGTCTGTGTTTGTTGCTTTAATCAAAATTTCTGACCACCATAAAAATAATTTATTTTCGGAATCACTGGTCAAAACTCTTCTCTATAAGCGTATAACTCTTTGCCAGTTTATTAAGTAGGGAGCCGCATTTATTGCACAGATATGATGCTCTTTAATTTGGGATGTTATTTTTGTTGTTGATATACAGAGTGGTGCAAAAGGTACTTGACACTGGAAGCAAGATTTCAATTGAAATTCACTGACAGAAAAAATACATTTATTAACTATTTGAAATGTTTATAGCGTCTTCCTGCTACATTGACACATTGTCTAACCTTTCCGGGACACTTGCACATACTGCCTCAATAAACAGCCTGTTATTGTGTATGTGCGGCCTTTCTGTTGTTAAACATCGATTGTCAAGTGACTTTTGCACCACCCTGTTTACACATTAAATAAAAGCGAATAGGAACTGCGCCGAAGCATTTTAGACTACGTGTTTTTGTAAAGTCCGATTGTTTTGTGAATGTCGTTAACTGCGAGGTTCTAAGAAATAGAACGCTCTTAGTCATGTAATTTTCTCCACTCTCCTGTCGTTAAAAAGGAAGGCTAATACTGTATGACAATGTTTGCAGCGACACTTGGATTTTAAAGAGCAGCATATTTGCAAAGCCTGACATGCCGAAGAACCAGTAGCACATGTGTGCAGGAACGTTGGGCTTTCCCTTTCTATCAATCATTGAGGCTGGTAGCAGAAGGTGGCTTAATTTGTGAAACATGCGTTACTACTGTCTAATATTATCGTATGATGGGAAAACTCGTATTGTAGCCTGCAATGTGTGCGCTTTATGACTATGCTGATTCCTACTCATAATGTTGAAAGATAGAATCAGCATTACGCCGTAAATAGGCGTTATGGAAATGACGGAACCTGATGGATACTTCTCTTAGTGGGGTGAAATTACGACTTGAAATTAAAATCATTATTAGAGATGAGAGAGACAGGAACAATCGCTTTCGAGAATGCCATTAATGCTGCAGGCCAGCAGCGGCCATAATACATGCAAAGAAATGTAATGGAGTGTGGGAATGGGCGCCGCGAACAGCTCACCAGACATAGTTAATAAAAGGCATCGTTCCGTAAAGGCATAAACATGCAAATATTGCATAATCTCTTTTGGTTACGAGCGTTTTAACTGCCACTTTCGATTGTGGCCGGTGCCCAGAATACTAACTGCAGGCACATTGTCCCTGCGAACTTGCTGGAATTGTGTGATAACGCACCAGAGCGCTAACATAACGTTAATCCTTTCCTACTATTTTTCTTTCTTTGTTGTGCATTATTTTTGTCTCGTCTATAATTTACTGCACTTTTCCATGATAGTTTATCCTCATGGGAAAAGTTCTTATTATCACAAAACCAGCATTAATGTTCTTATGGGGGAAAATGGACAATGACTCGTTGTGGACTTTAAATGTACATGTTAACATTTTATAGTGAGGGGAGATAAATGTGGTTGGGTGAGACTTTGGTCTTAACTCTCTTGTGTGTTTAAAGTCACATTACTTTTGAGAAAGAGTTCTTGTAAAGATTTGTGTTCTAAAGCCGTAGTACTGTATTATTGGTTCACAGAATATTTAATTCTCTCAGCTTTCGCAGGTTCCGTATTTCGGCTTGTACTAATCAGAATTATTTTCAAGAAAATTATGTTTTTAAGTGTGAAGCTGGATTTTTTAACGGGAATCAGTCCATCCAAAGGGGGTATTGTTACGGGACTACGAAAATAAAATTTCGAATAAATTCAGATTAACTTTTCTCACTTGGGTGTAAGCACCTTAAACACCATAACTATAAAAACGGAAGTACTTATCTGTACTCTTGACCCAATGGTATAATGAGATGGCTGCAATATGTCCACCCTTTCAATTGACGATGGGTACTTTCATAGCTGAAACGTCACTAGGTGGAAGACAAAATACCTGCTTTACTTATCCCGGAGCAAAATATATATATATATATATATATATATATATTCCACGACTCTATTTTTGAGGCATTTCTTTACCATGTTCATACAAGTCAAATATTTTACCATATTCTAAACCTGTTGAATGCAGTACATACCGTGTTTCTGCAAAATCTGTTTGGGATTATCCTTCCATGTACGATGAAATCCCTCAGTTGACTTTTTCCTTTCAGGTGGCTCACTAAACTTTTGTACCAATTTTTCTTCTCACCCATTCATGCCAATTGTCCAACCCTTCTTATCCTCCTTGATTTTATTCAATTTGTAATAATTCATGTACAGTTCAACTTTCGAGCTCATTGTAATATCAGTATTGAGTTTTAGTAATAGTTCTTCCTCTCTGTTGAATTTTACGTCAGACATGTTTTGGACGCGTGTATTGAAAGTGATGTTAGTATTTGTGTTTTTGCTACTTTGTTGTTTTGCAAGTTGTGTTTTTGTGCCGTAGGTGATCCAGTTTTTTGTTGAGTTTATTGTACAGTATGTCATTCATGATTCGAGCTCATTGTCGCGTTATTTTCTCTAACTTGTTATTTCTTCATACTGTTTGGGTCCAAATAGTCTATACCGATCACTTCCATCTCAAACTCACTGCATCTGTGTACTGTCCTTGCACGTAGGAGACCCAAGTGTCACTCCGTGTTTAACACCATTTAAGTTTTATGCATCTTATATTCAGGTTTGTAGATAGGAATTATAATTTCATGGATGAATGTAAACATATTTACACCACATGCGCATCTTCGCAATATTCAAAATCACACAAGATGACGATAAAGATTTCAATATTGTTCTTTGTCTTAACATTGTTTCCATTCTTGGGCTATAACACTGTGTTACGGTAGATTAGTGAAGCTGGCCGTCTACATCTTTTGAGCGAAGTGCCTGAACAGTGGCGCTTTGCCAATATTTTTGTTGTCTCGTTCACTTACTCCAGCTTGGAGATAGACAGATGCGTATTTCAAGCCACAATAGCATGGCGATGTTGCCCAAGAATATAAACATGACTAGCTACAAATCGTGATGTCGTGAATAATTCTAATTTGTTTAGTAAATGTAGACGGTACACTTACAGTGGAGGTCATAATTACCGTGACTGCTGTAAATCTAATGTGTGGTTTGATGCCAGACCCGTAAGATAACAATTACATGCATATTGCTTTTATACTGCGTGACATTTTAAAATGAAGATGATGAAAAACATTAGAGTCTAATTTAGCGTATCCTAAATTGTAGCCTGTGTTCTGATAATGTTTCATTTCATTAGCCTAAAGCCTTGAAATGTAGGACCTCATTACCTGACACTCGCACTTACCAGATTGACGACAACGGCTCAATGGGCCAACCAAACATGAACTACGTTATGAATCTGCGAGGCTGATTCCTCAGCTGGCAAAATTCCTGGTATTGCATAAGGTTTGACGTAATCAGTAATATTTGTGTTCATGAGCCATGATTTTGCCCCGGTGAATATCTCTAGAGCCGATCCCAGTGGCCGTGCGGTCTAAGGCTTGGGTCTGCGGCCGCTCGCTTACTATGATCGTGGGTTCGAATCCCACCGGGGCATGGATGTCTGTCTCTTGTGAGTGTTGTGTGTTGTCAGGTAGAGGTCTCTGCGACGAGCTGGTCCCTCGTCCAGAGGAGTCCTACCGAACGTGGTGTGTCTATCAGTGTGATCGTGAAGCGTCGTACAATGACGAGGCCTAGGCCCCCAAGGGGCTGTCGAGCCGTAGGAAAAAGGAATATCTTTAGAACAGGCTCATTACTCAGTGATCAGGACTCTTAATAAAATTCAAATTTAATCATGTCCGTGCTTTTGATGGTACAGAGCTAAGTTAGAGGGACGAATTATACCATAACTGGACGACTATAGCACCCTAGGTATTTTTGATGCAGAATTATCTGGATGGGGTACTTCTATCAGACTTCCCCCCGTCGCCATATTCAGGATGAGTTGCAAACGATAGTTTTCCATGGTTTAATATTCTGACCCTCTGTTTTTACGATACATAATTTGCAACGGACAAAAATTAGTGTGCTTATTTTATCTGGACATCTCTTTACGCAGATCAAATTTTATTCGGATAGTAACGTTCTTTGAATGCGGATATTGGTGCAGATTGAATGCGGATAATGTTTGAAAGTTGTGTGCTGATATTGGTGCAAGTTGAATGCGGATATTGGTGCACGTTGAATGCGGATATTGGTGCCACGTTGAATGCGGATATTGGTGCAAGTTGAATGCAGATATTGGTGCAAGTTGAATGCATATTGGTGCACGTTGAATGCGGATAATTTTGCAAGTTGAGGGCGGATAATGGTGCAGGTTGAATGCGGATAATGGTGCAAGTTTAATGCGGATAATATATGATTTTATGCGCATAATAACGTGTTTTGTATCCGCATAATTTCACACCTGTATTGTAAATTTTAAAAAATTATATTGTGGCGTCGAATATAAATAAAGGTATGATTTGCATGAGAATAACTGGATGCTTTGATTGTTGTAAGTTGAAGTAAAAAATGACAAATGAACCAGTAATAATTGAAATGTCAGCTCGCTAAAGGGCTCATAAAATTTAACAGAAGGCATACTCAGCCGTGTTATTTTCTTCGGTTAACCGCTTTATGTCTCGTAAGGTCATACAATGAAGAATTAAACTCCTCAGTGACACTGAAATATTACAATTAGCATAGTATAAAGGTAGCTGCTGAAATAATATACGACAGATCAGCAAGAATGGATGGAATATGTAATGTAGGTAATTTAATATAGAGACTGATAGTGAGACAGTGCATACATACAGCACACCGAGAAGAATATGGCCATATATAAGTAAAAAAGAAAAATAATATTTATTATATTCTCATGCGTCCTGCATGTCCCAACTCATTCTCCTGATTTCATCATCCTAATGTAACATGAAGGGCACAAATAATGACGCTCTTCATTAAGGAATTCCATCTGTCTTCTGGCAACTTCCTCTTCCTTAGGCACAACTATTCTCCTCAGCTCTTTGTTTCAAGTAGCATAATGCATCTTACGATGTGACACTACACGCGATTTGGACACGAAAACGGTCACTAGAAGAAAATGGGCCATACGCATTGATCTGGAGGAAAATTTCGATGTACAGTGAAGTGGCTGCGGACTTCATAGCATTTAATTACCGTGAAGATTTAGGATATTAAAGAACGTTTCGAGTTGCTTGTAGACGAATATTCACGTTAATCAAGCACGATTTAAAAGTACGAACCTAGGGCAGTATTTAAAATGATATATATGAGAGAAATATGGCCCTAGACTAATAGGTGGCATAATTAGATTACTTATCTCATATGAAATGGGCGAAAGGGGATTTAGTTTTAACGACTAATTACAAAAGTACATTTCCTCCCATGTCCCTTCTGTTACACTAGGTTAAATGCAGCCGGCTGGCATAAACACTTTAACCTTCCTCAGTGCCGCATTGCCTTTATGTAATGACTGCTCAGCTCATTTCGCTACCTCCACTTCCCCAGCCACTCACGACTGTTACTTAGAAATCATGCCTTTCGGTTTCTCATAAGTGAATTCAACTGTGTTCATAAGACCGTTTTATGGTTTTCCAAATTGCTGGCAGAATTCATGTAGCTCACTTCCTTTCACAAACGAACCTGTATCAGCAACCAGCCTCCTTCAGGCGGTGAGTATAAACCACAAAATTACAAAGTTGGAATCTCTCACAGCTCACTTCTTTGATCTTTTTGCCCGGTACAGGGCCCCAGACGGACAGAAGGGACAACACCACAAGAGGCAGTAACCTGTGGCAATACTTTTTAACGAATTGGGTCCTGTGGCCTTTTGAGTTTCAGAATTACTGCTGCAGCTGCTATAAGTCTTGCAGATATTTCATAGAATTCGTTGGAAGAGTTTTTAGCTCTGTTTACACATGACGAAACACAATGCTCACGTGCTCACATACCACCAAGCACAGAAGCCTCTGCTTCTATGGACTCCGAAAATGCACTACCCTGTTCACAGAATCCCACGGTTTTTTTTTGTGGTGGTGAAGGGCCCCGCAGCAGAAGCTACGGACCCACCGCAGCCTTAAGGCTTATTGTGCAAACCTTGTGATGAAGATGAAGAGAAAAATGATTAGCATTTTTCATTTTTCCAAGTAATAGAGCACAGATGGAATGAAATTGACAGGGAAAAACCGAAGTACTCGAGGAAAAACCTGTCCCAGAGCCACTTTGTCCACCACAAATCCCACATGGACTGATCCGGATCGAACCCGGGCCTCCGCGGTGGGAGGCCGGTGACTCTGATGCTACATCACGAAGACACTTCGCGATTGCTGCCACTGACACAAATCCACGAATTGAGGATGCAGTCGCTACGTTACGAACGTACGTACTGGCAGCTGAAATGTAGAACTACTCGGCTGGAGAGTGTGTGACGTGTGTTATTAGAAACTGATACCTTGACTTGGCCGTGCCATGGCTCAGGCGGTTAGTTGCCGGCCTCCCACCGCGGAGGCCCGAGTTCGATCCCGGGTCAGTCAATGTGGAATTTGTGGTGGTCAAAGTGGCACTGGGACAGGTTTTTCCCCCCGAGTACTTCGGTTTTCCCCTGTGAGTTTCATTCCACCCGTGCTCAATTACTTGCAAAAACTGATCATCTTTATCTTCATCACAAAGGTCGCACAATAAGCCTTAAGGCCGTGGTGCGTCTGCAGCTTCTACTGCGGGGCCCTTCTCCACAATACGCTGACTTCGGTGAAATTCTCCGTGATATCGTCTTTCCTGTTTTTACGCTGTTCTGTCGCCGTGATGTATTTTATTCATAATGAACAGCACATTTCTAAAATAATGTTGGAAAATACGAAATACTCGTGTAAACAATCCATCAATTAAACAGCGAAATTCATAAATGTTTTCTGACGTTCATTTTATAAATTTTTCTTTCGTGTCCGTTTTTAAAATCATTTAAAAATATGAACATGTATGGTACATACGCGCAATAAACATGTAAATAATGGCTTTACGTTTATGTGAATATGTTTGTGATGTAGACTGCCTTCCCTCTGATTGCTGATATATATATATATATATATATATATATAAATATATACTTAACACTTACTGTGATCTAGTCCCATGTGTAGAAGGTTTCATTGTAAGCATAATTTCGTACAAATTTGAAATACGAAATTTAATTTTAATATTTTCATTCCGATTGGAGTTACTGTATATGGGAAGTAGGCGAGAGGGTATAGAAACTCTATTTTTGAAACACCCCCAGAGTACTGACAAAGTACCCTTTAATAAAACGAAACATGAGGCAAGTGTCACGTATCCTCCACGAAAGAAGAAATTAATAATGTAATGCAGAACGATAAACTTGTTCTCAAAACATATCAGTAGAAACCAAATAAAGCTAAGAAGGAGACTGTCGTAGTGACGGTTATGGCATAGGCCTGTCCTTACTTATAAAGTGACAATATAGGTCGTGAAAGAAGAAACTGCAACACAACTGTAGTAGGTAACCTGAAATTCAGACGCAAAGTCTGTGTTCTTGAACAAAGGAATTGGGAACCTAAAGTGTGTTTATGGAGTCCAGCAAGTTGCTACTAGAGTAACTGTGAAAGGAAACGTATCTCAAGTAATTTTCCCATTTTGGAAGGAGGGAAAAAGTATTTTCTAGACTCTTGCGAGTAATGCTGAGAGTTGGAGAGGTCATTATTCCATCAGAGTGTCGGCTAGTGTGTGGAGGCTATAGTTAAGTTTGCAGACGAAAACTAAGTCTCACAAATTAAGTTACTGGTGATGCGCTGTTTCGCTTCCAGAAATGCGGAGTTCCGCAACTTGTTTGCTTGCTTGTAGAGCTCTTAACGCGCTCCTCCAGCCTGCCGTATATTTCGGTCTTGGAACTCCGATGCTTCATGAATCGTATTTACGTTCAGACGGATGTAATAACGAAATGAGAGCAACAACTTTGTGTTTGCCATCTGTATTCCAACATTTCTGACAGAGATATTTCATTTCGCTCAAATCTGAAATCAGACGAAACTGCACGAACAACACACGTACGTGTCCCATGAAAGGTAATGGGAAAAACGCTTTGAGAATCCTTTGGTTAAATCAATGCAGGCGTCTGCTATTATCACTGAAATAATGACTTATCTTGACATACTGAAGTCTTCTCACAAAGTAAGTGGTAAAGGTAAAATATTCCCTGACCACTTCATGAAGGCATATAGGGGAAGTAGAGGTATAGCTCTACTCATTAGTAACCCCGGCCCTAGATGGAGGTTGGTGGTTACCTTCACGCCCCGGCCGCTTTCCCCCGGGAATGAACCCCAGTACCCGTTGAATGGGAGGCTGGGTGGGCTCCAAAGCCAGTCTGGACATTTTGGAGGAGAGAAAAAGTATATTTCCCTTTCTGGAATTCGAACACCGGACCGCCCACTTCCGCAGCCATTAATTTGTGTCGTTTCTTCCATCCTCTTCTCCAGTTTTGTTAAACATTTAACTCTCAGTGTTTATTATACGTACCGTCAGGTGTAACATTAAGCAGTCTTTGCTGTTCTGTCATAGAATTGACAGCTTATTTTTACCTTCTATATGAATCTAAGAATAAACGGCGATTGCTTCTGTACAGATCAGTAACCAGTCCGGTGTGTTCTTTGTGACGCAGGAGCTTAATCTTCTTAGAAACCTTCAAAAGCGATAGCGAAAAGCGACAATTACCCATATCATGTCCGTCCGCCTGTCTTCCAGCAACAGCGCGACTATCGGCAAGACCGACTTTTATGAAATTTCCTACTAAGGATTTTTACGAAAATTGTCAACACATCCTTATTTTGGTTAAAGTTAGACAACGTTGTTCGAGAATTTTGTGTTATCAGTTGTCTGTGTACGATGTTTTATACCTGTGGAAGAGCCTGTAACTTTTAGTTTGATGCTGGTGGTTTATACTGCAAACGTATCCTTTTGTTTGTGTATTTAAAATTAATGGGTAAATTTAATTGCGCTTCACATGTCTCAACAAATAAATATAGAATGTGATACGGTAAAGGTAAAAGGTGAGGTCAAGGGGAGTAAGGTATAGCTCTTCTCTTTCTTTCCCTCGGCGCTAGATGGCGATGGGTGGTAACGCCACAACCCGGCCGCTTTACCCCGGGAAAGAGACCCGGTACTCATTTTACAGAAGTCTAGGTGGGCCCCAGGGCACGTTTGGACCGGTGCGGAAAATCTTACCCCCACCGGGATTCGATCCCTGGATCGTCCAGCCCGTAGTGAATCGCTATACCGATTACGCTGGCCCGGCCCAAATACAATATGGTACCTTTCGTAAATGAAATATTTTGTGGTGAACATTTGCTTTCCTTAAACAATGCTACAATTTGCAGCGAAAACTTAGCAGCCACCTTACTGCCACCTACTGCCTCGACCTGGAACACGTCACAACAAAATTCACGCGGCGAAGTTGATATCGTAACAAAAGCAAGGATAGGTGGAGACAGTTTACCGCCATGTAAAGTTGCCGTTAGGTATCCTGTAAGTGCCAGTGTGTGGAATGCTTTGACAGACAGACGAACTTACCAATAGCTAACTAAATATAAGTTACGTTGCTCAGGTGCTGGAAAAGTTTCCTTCAGTTGCTTGTCCACCCTGGAGAGCTTCTTCGTATAGAATACTCTCAAGGTGGTTGGTGAGAAGAAGGGTGGCATAATGCTTCACATGCGTGAACTCTAGGATGCTTTTAATAGCCTCGTATTCCCTGCAACCGAAAATTATGGCTAGATCTCTCATTTAAAGGACGACTCCTGACTTCCCTACTAAACACACAGAGAAGCATGCTGAACTTCCGTTCAAGAGATTTAAAGTTGGAGTTTTTCAGTGACAACGTGATCAAATTCTGGATAAAAATACAGTGTGATTTCGCAGATATCGCAAAGCAATCTGTCCCTAATATCCTGCTTTTCTATACCTTCCACCTGCCTTTGCGAAACCGACTTTCTAGCCACGTCTGTACAAAACAAAGTAAAGATGTAAAGCAAATACCCAGCCCGAAATGTACGTTCAGTTGTAAAATATGACATCTGATACCGAGAGTCTGTGCTCAGATTTTAGGCTCATCCCTCACTTGAATTTGGTGAGCAGGATCATTTTATTTTTATTTACTTTATCCTTCCTAAATATGATAAAATAGCAATTCATATTTTTGTTTTTGAAATAATAAAAATCATCTTTATACTATTGTTATTTAATATTATATTGTAATTATTATTATTTGGATATTACTGGTATTCGAATTCTTCCTCGTATTTTCAGTAACGCCTCCCTTTTAGTGTCACTCGTAAAAACTCTCCGTCTGCTAGAGTGTTTCGGCTGCTAACCTTGTGTGCAAAGACTTTGATATCTTTAGGAACCCCATTACTTCATTAAAACAGATTCTACGCTAATCTGTGGCGTTTTTAATTAACTTATCGCTGTTTCTCAGGGTTAGGGTTTTTGTCCCACTAATTCATTTATATTCCTTTTTTTCTTGCTATATTGTTTTTGTTTTGTTTGTTTAGTGTTCCGTTTTTGTGTATTTGTATTGTTTTTATGTTTTTTATCTCGTACTGGCTTTATAATTGGCACTTGTGCTGTTGAGCCTGCACGTTAATAAACACCTATTGAACTGAATTATTGGCTCTTCTTAGACAGCACGTTAATAAACAGGAATTTAATGGAATTGGATTATTTATTTATTAAGGTATGCAGGTAAGTGTTCCGCTCGTTGGCTTTGTATTGCTTCTATTTCGAAAGATGGCATAAGGATAATTTAAGTGTATAAAATTTCCCATAACATACCACGGATTTCCAGGTGTTCCGCCATCTGAAGAAGTTTGGTTAGGACCCACTAGTCTGTGTGTTTGAAACGCAAGTTCTGATATCCCATATAGATGTTCCAGTAATCATGCATTCTTTTAATGTCGGTTTAGTTTATTCTTGTTATGTCGTGTTCCAGACTTTCTAAATGATCAAATATACTTCAATACATTCTCATGCCGTAATTAGGGAATCATTGTTTATTACTTGTACATAATTGACCTTGGTCCTGATATGGAGAGAATGTTTTCCCAGGACAAAGAATGAGAACTTCTGCTAGCATATTACAGATGTAGAATTTTGGAATGTTTGTATCCCGTATTAGCTCCACACAAAATATCACATTATTGTTTATAAGTCAGCCATCATAGGATTGTAGCAGAGTGTGTTGATATTTACTGCCATTTTAAAGGAATTCAAGATTTGTTTTAAAATTCTCAGATAGTAGCGTGTTTTTTGGATACAATAAACACAATTTTATGACAGACGAAAGACTGTGAGGGCCAGAAATTTTAAAAGAGTGGTAAATACATTATCGCGTATCCACGAATATAAACAAAGTTATTGCTATGTGTTGTACTAAATTGTCCTTTTACTTTGGCTTCAGATTTATTTATAATTATATAAGCACCTGGAAGGCTAACTGGATTGGTCAAATCTTGCGTAGGAACTGCCTTCTGACACACGTTATTGAAGGAAACATAGAAGGAACGGGAAGACGCGGTAGAAGACGTAAACAGCTACTGGATGACCTTAAGGAAAAGAGAAGATATTGGAAATCGAAAGATATTGGAAAACTCTCTTTAGAAGTGGCTACGGACCTGTCGTAAGACAGACCTCGTGATGATGTTGATATAAACACCTCATTTCCTGCTCTCAGAATATACACGTAGAATTTCATATGACATCAAAGTTTAGCGTAAGTAGTGTAATGTAAGAGCCAGTACGCTTTCGGGCAAAGCAAGATGGTTTATAAAAGTGCTGAAACAGAGTCATTGTTAGTGGTTCCAGCTTTGCTCCCTTCCCACAGATTGTATATGATAAAGGAGCCTGAGATGACGCGTAGCTGCCTATCACATTATGTAGCCTCTACGTACGAGTAATAAGTACGGAATCTAGACCTGACAAATTACACCTAAAAGCAAAAGAAAAAACGAGAGAGATATCCCGGACCATTCCTCATGGATGCTGAAATAGACAGTGCGTAAGCCACCTGTGGGAAACACAACCATTCACGATGGTACTTAAAAATGTACAGAACACTTATGTGTGTTCGTAGTATATCTAATACAGTGCTTATTGACCCGTGTTTATCAATACCATTCGAATTGTAAAGTGACATGTTGAATTAAATGCTCTTACACACGTATCACAAATTTTATACAGTACGAAAACAGCTTACAGATCTTGTTCAGCCCCTCTTTTTCATGTCATCTGTCTGTGCTGCGGTTTCTTTGATAAATTCATGCTGCCTCTACTTTTTTCACGCCTATTCATATGTATATTTGTCACATACTGCAATTTTAGTAGTCATTTTTAAGCATGACATTTTGTTTTTTGCCCTTCTCATTTGTTACTTGTTTTGAATATTCTGTGAAGCTATTAATCTCAATTATTAAGTTTAATAAATATTACATCAATTTTACAATGCAAAGCTTAACGAATTGTAATGTTGTGAACATATGTGACGAATAGTAAACGCGTGCATACTTACACACATACGAGTACATACATGCTTGTCTAAATACTCACAAATGAGTACCTTCATGCATACATAAACCGTGTAAGTAGCGATATGTAACTTAGGAGAATATGAGATCTGCGCTGTTCTGGGATGTTACGCGGCGTCGTGTGGTAATTTTTACCGACGTTTAGGGATAACGTATCGGTCCCATCTTCACGGGTCAAGAGTCCGAGTAGGATAGGAAACCTCTTGACCCGTGAAAATGGGACCGATACGTTGTCCCGAAACGTCGGTAAACAATTATCACACGACGCCGCGTAATATCCCAGAAGAGTGCAGATCTCATCAACATCGCGGCGGAAGACTGAAATCTAGGAGGATATTCATGCAGAAAAAAATATATAGTAATTCACAATGTCGTGTGCTGTGACGTATGAACCGTGTTGTGGTGTACCGCTGCAAGAAATAGTCAAGAAACTCTACATGAAAGTGCGTGAAAGATTTTGGCTGCCATTTAAATCATGTAAATATACGGGAAATAACTTTATAATATTGTATACGATTTTCATTCTTTTCTTTTGGTATGTCGCACCTTCATTCAGTATTTGAAGTTAGGGTTTGCAAACTTATTATGCGGAATTTTATTTTTTTCTTCGGCTAATGCGCTTGGCAGAAGTCTGAAATCCGAATTTATGATGGAAAGTTGGATGAACTTTCAGTCGCATGAACATTTTATATACTGTTATTATATCTTTAATTACATCAGTTGAAGCGTCTTTCACACGTTTAGCGTTTGGTATCTATCTTATAAAGCATTTACCACGACATTAGCAGCGATTGTTTGCGGAAATCACTATCATTATTTAATTGACAATATGCTTCATGTCATCGTCATAGAAATACAGGCCCTTCCCTGAGCAAGAAAGAACAAAGATTGGAACATAAATTTTCTTTCTTTTCTGAAGTTGTCACATAAAAACATGGAAAATAAGGAGACAGGATTGTAAGAGCGCACAAAGGAAATCTGTGTTCAAAGGAATGAAGAATGATAAACAGCGTTTCTTAGAAAAGATCTTGTGAAACTTGGTTTCTATAAATGTTTGCTTCTGTCAGTGCAGATAAGCGTAAACTACACTTATTAGTGATCTTCCTCTGCGCACGAATTCCACTAGTATAAAGTTCTCATTACCTATTGAATAAGTTCTGAAATTTTCGAATTTTTACGCCATCGCTATTTTCATAATGTTTATTACACATAGCAATGCGAATCTGGTTGTTCTCGAACTACATCAACGTGAAATGAGGAAAACTTTGTAAGCACCTCATTAAATAGCAATTGCCAGCAGAGTGCCAAACAGTTCCTAGAAAAGTGTTTTTATTTTGGATGGTTGCGAATATAGCATGCTGATATTTGTAAGTAATGGGAAGTTACCACATGCGTGCTAGAAGCTGTGGTGAGACGGATAGATGGCGTAATGAGGTAGTGCAAGCTGTGTTGTCACGTAGCCAGGAAGGAACTGATAATACGAAATTTAAAAAGAGAAACTCTTTTTGGACTATTTGACCCTGAAAATGAAGGTACTACGGTCCTTCAAAACGTTGGTAAATATTTACCAATCGACCCTGCGTAACATCCCTAAAGATTTGAATCTTCTGTGACAACGCTGTGAGAACCTCAAATTTGAATTTGTGTATGTAATAAATTTCAATTTATTGAGAAGAAGGATTTCACAAAAATCACCTAAAATTTTAAAATAGACTTAGAAATGAGAAATCCGAGAATCTTTCACGGGTATTTAATTTAAACAGTGCCTGTGGGAAATTTTAAAAGAACCGGGCTCAAAGGACTCATACTGGAGAAAGCGGTGTGGGAGTATATTTGTCAGCAAGCAACAGTCTTCTTGTGGGTCTCTAAGTATCTCTCTATGAAGACATCTGACTCCAAAAATTCTGTATTACTTGCCTCACAATGTAAGGATTTTCAAACATTGAACACATGCGTCATGCAAGTAAGCAACTTCTTGTTACAAAATATCACTACCCTGATACGGCAGTGAATGAAATATATTTTAGTCTACGATTTTGAAGGGTTTGACCGTAAGTAGGTGTCCAACTTTTACATTTGATGAATATGGCAATTAGACCATCACTGATTTTTGGTAATGGACGAAATCTTAACTGGATATTTTCGATTTGACCAAGCTGAAACACCCTGCAACAGGCCAAGTGAACCTTTTATGCGGTGCGGGCAACTTCGGCAAAATTTGGTCTGCATGCGGGCAACGTGAAATTCAATTCACGAAATGAAGATTGAATAAGTATACGTGCAATTGTTGCATAATTTTACCTGTGTATTTGTCGTTACATAATGTGCAATAAAAGCACACTCGTAATAAGAGGGAAAATTTATCAAAAAAATACAATTCGCAACCTCGGCTAGGGTGTCGCTATTTTTAGCACATTTTCCCACTGTGAATTAGTAATGTAAGCTATGTCTCCAAAAAAAACAGCTAATAAGTTTTCAAATTCTTTCGGCGTTCTGTCTCAGCCGTGCTAGGGACAGGGTTAAAGGACGTTCTGATTTCAAATGTCTTAGCGGACGACATGTTTCCCGTGAGTTACGGGTTGAGCGGGCCTGCCCAACAATATTTAGCTACAAAATACTATCTCGTATCCGAACACGCCAGAATAGGAACCGAAAATTGATTCCTCTAAAAAATTTACCCCACTTCCCTGCTAAGGCCTGAATAGGCCACACTTCAGAAAATGGACAGTGGCCAACATAATTGCGACGTAAGTCCCTCGGCGCTGATTTGTAGCTGCGACAGCAGGATGCTGTCGCGTCACAAATATATTCGGGCTACAAATAATGTAAGTACACTGCAGTTGAGCTACCACATGTTTCATGTTTCTAGCTGTTCTCTGGAGCAGAAAATCTGTCACATAGCTTCGTCGCTCGTTCATTCTTTGCTCTAAATTCATTCCTTGGCCATTTATCTCTGTCAGCCGTAATGGTGCGGTGTGTTGAAGCAATACCGCCTGTGCACCGTGAATAGCAGAGCGGGTGTTACGGCAGATAGTGCAGGCATTTAGAATAACGGATAAAGGAATATCGACCGCACGAATTTTACAAAATGGATTTTTAATAGTGGGATACGTAGCAATGACGAATGCTCTGGTCTGGCTGGTTATGCACTGCCGGACTGCTGTAACTGGCTGCGTCTGTAAAAGAAAGGAACATGATTTGCTTCTCCAGTCAATAAAGACGCAAGTGTTTAGTTCGAAATCAGCTCTATGCAAGGCTGTTACCGTACGAACAGAAATATTTTGTAAATATTTGACACCACAGTTAAAATATCACTAGAGATTCTGATCATTATATCTAAAATGGAAGAACAGAACTGACATGCGTATTACCTAGCGGAAGTAAGCAGTCGATACAGGCTTTTTATCTGTCCAGCACATATTTCAGTAACAGCTACTTGCGTTCTCCTTACATTCACTTTTATCTCCGTATAAATAAATTCGAAATCCTGAAAATGTATTAAATTCTAACATTATAAAATGTATTTTAAGTCTCTATACGGCCTCCTTCCGTGCGTGTGTTCCACGTATGCTCCACTATAGTGTACCTGGCTTCTGAAGAAGATATATTGGCGTTTATATTACGCATGTAGAAAAATAAAACATATAAGGATATTACTCGAACACTTTTATGAACTTCATCATTTATTGCTCTAACAAAGAAGGTTCGTTAAACATGTAACTTAGATACAAGCTTCAATAGAGAAACGACTAAAATGTATAAGAGAATACAGTAAGGATAGACGTGTAGGTACATTGCCACTGATATTATATGACATCAGAGTTTTACAGAACACGAGCTTATAGAATTTGTTATATTTATTATTTTATATCACTGAAGTGCTTGATAAACTGGAAATGTATCGTTAAGAAGATTGTACTATAATTTCCAAAGAACTGGAACTTTTATAACAATTTTTACGAGATAAACCTTTGCTGATGGCGAGCAGCGTTTGATTCTTTGCGTGTCTGAAATAACGCATGGCCAGCTGTCAACTCTAAAATATTTCTATCGTCAAAATAAACACAATCATATCCGAAACCGCAAAATCGCTGCCCCCCCCCCCCACCAGCGTTTTATCTGGTGGTGATTTTATTGGACATTCCGCTAAATGAGTTGTGGTGCGCCATAGTTCGATACACTCATTTGGTGTTGGGGGAGGGGGGACTTCGTAATTTATTGTCAGGGACGTGATGGTTTCACGCTCTGGAACTTCTCTTGAATTCTGTAGCTACACATATACCTCACTCTATTGGCAAATGGAGTACACTAAATTAAAGATAATGTGTGCCGGTAATTAAGTAGATGCATGTGGTAGATAACCCAGCAAAACAAATTCACAATAGTGTAAAAGGTATTTAATGCGATACTTCGTAATTTTATTCGCTTGGTCATTCAGTCTTAGAGAGATATTTGTTGAAGACGTGACGGATTGAACTGGCGCAGGGTAATTTTCAGTATTATTAGCGTTGTTCAATTTCATAGCACTCACAATAGTACTAGATTTTAACCTTTGAGAATTGACAGTGCCGGAGGGTTACGAAGTTAAGCCACGGGCAGTTTAAAGTCTAAATCAGCGGTTTTCAGTTTTTAACGTATGTGGAACCCGTTGTAACTACGTACGAATTTTCGCGGAACCCGTGTGAAGTAAAAGTGTGCTTTTTGGACGCAAAAATGAAATACAACGTTTTACAAACGAATCTTATATTGAAGAACATAAAATATTTAGCACGTTTATGAAGAACAAAATCTTATTATTTTTAACTTAAACTTAAAAAACGCAGCGCCGATTATGCACAAAGATGGGAAGGAAAATAAAAAAAAGAAATTTAAAATTAACAAAATGATTTTCATCGATTTAATTATAAAGGACAGGTGCTTACGGAACACCTGAAGGTGGCCTGGGAACCCAGGTTTCCGCGGAACACATTTTGAAAACCACTGCCCTAAACCAACAATGCATCGTTACAGATTTTGTACAGAATAGCAGTTATTAGAGGATCAGTTCGGTAATAATTCTACTGTAATATATCTGTATATACATTTATTATTTAATAGTCAATTTCTCGATGTAGCCTCAACGGTAGAGCGGAGAAGGGTGCTGTCCAAGAATGAATGGTTTCTTTAATACTTATACGACTTTAAGAACAAACATAGGTTGTCTCCTGTATTTCTAAATAAACACTTCCTACATCCATGCAATTAAAGCTTTGGATGCTCATGCATAGCTGTGAAAAGGTAGGCCTTACGGAAGTTCTTGAAAGCCATCTGCCCTTTATCAGGGATCGGGAGAAACCTCGAAGTTTACCGAAGATGTACGATTTTCGCCTTAAGGCTCTCACTACACTGTGTTAGTAAATCTTCGTTGTCACAGTCACATAAGCTGCCGACAACTGCAGCTACTTGAAACGTGTTGTCTGTCTCAGCGTTACAGTTGCTAAGCTCTGCAGTCAACCGAGTGGCTTCCTGTCCTGACATTTTGCTCCGCCCTCCTTTTAGTTTACGCTGTATCTCTTAGCGTATTTTTTAAACACTGTTATATTTTTATCTGCGTATTATTATTATTATTATTATTATCATCATCATCATCATCATCATCATCTTCGCCAGGTTGCAGACCAAAATCTTTTTTGCTGTCATTTCTCCTTCGTCGCAGGATCTTCTCGCCTTTGTTTATATGTCTGTATGTCGTCATCCTGTTTTCCGTCACTTGGACTCCGTCTGACTTCACATTGTTGGTGCATTCATTGTAAGGATATGGGCTGGGCTGGGCTGCTGAATATTTACAGCGAAATCATGGAATAACAAAAGTATTCTGTTACAAGGGGTGAGCGCGCTCTTGGACCTTTTGCCATCATGAAACTCGTCCGTCAGCATGCAAACGTCCGACATTTACAAACTGCTCCTGGCACTGACAGCGTACTAAATCTCCCTGCGCTCTGCGCCGAGAAAAGTTATGCGTTCTTCATTTTTCTTCTTTTTGTAAGACCTATAGGAAAACAGATTTAAAACTGTGTTCCATTCAAAACCTGAGGTACGTAATGGATCTCCTTCGTGGGATTTATCATCTCTTTGTGAAAATATATCCTTTCTGGACATAAAAGTAAATGTTTTTAATACTTTATATTAAAATTAAAGTCGTTTATATTAAAACGTTTTGTGTGGAGGATCCTTGTCTTTCTACAGTCATATGTCTCATACATTTGCTGTGCGGTGTAGCAACATGATAGAAAGTAACCCTGAACGTAAATGAAGAAACAGTGTAGCAGAAATATATACCCCTTTGTGGAACCTTGAATGGCTGAAGATATAGTTAGTTAAATCACACAAGCCTGTCAGAATTCTCATCGGATAAGCTCCTTTGAAATGAAACCAATTTATGAAGACGCATTACATAAAACCAATATGATAGATGAAGTCCAAGAAATTTTAAACTAAGTGGGACTAACAAACGTTTTCTGTTGTTTAAAAGAACACTAATGGACTAGACAGCCCCTGACCAAAGGAAAATATCACTGATTCCCCTTGGATGTTTGCTGAACCTCTCTCTGGAGAGGTAGTCCCAACTTTAAATCTGTCTACATGTCCTGGCCTTTAAGTTCGGAGCTCATGTTTTTATAAATTGAACAACACGAAAAGAAGTGTGCATGGTCTGGGGAGAATGTTTTGGTGTAAAATATTGCTAACTAAAGGAAGCCGATCCCAGTGGCCGCGCGGTCTGAGGCGTGGGTTTACGGTCGCTCGCTTGCTGGGGTTGTGGGTTAGAATCCAGCCTAGGGCATAGATGTCTGTCTCTTGTGAGTGTGGTGTGTTGTCAGGTACAGGTCTCTGCGACGTGCTGGTCCCTCGTCCAGAGGAGTCCTACCGAATGTGGTGTGTCTGAGTGTGATCGTAAAGCCTCGAAATGAGGCGGCCTAGGCCCCCAAGGGGCTGTCGAGCCATTAAAAAAAAACTAAAGGGAAGTAGAGAAATTACAGAACATTTATTTCAATATCAGTGTCTTGTTGTTTCGAAACCGGAACCACCTACATGCAAATAGGATGTTTTACCTGGTTGAGATAACGGACCTGATTATCGTGTTTTAAAACGCTAAATTAACTTAAAACACCAGTCACACAAACACAAACTGTAGGTACGAAACAAAGGTGAAGGACGGTGTGTTATCGGTGATCTCAAACAACTATGAAATAATTGTGGTCTGAATAGTAATGGTATAGGGAATTCCAAATTTAAACACAATTGTGCGTGATTAATTATAGACCTCCCCATTTACGAGGTATGAATTATAGTCGCATGTAAATGTGTTTGTAAGATACAGATAGGCCTATGTCTTGTGGTGTGTTGTGTAAAACTTGGGGAGGCGTATTTAAAATACTTCAGTGTTTTTCTGGAAATTACGAAATGACAGTTTAAGCGAACAAATCAGAGTGTTTCGCTGAACGGACATTTCTTATCTTGTTTCGTGTCTCATCTTAGTAGCTGAGTGGTAGGCTGTTGTTAACAGTTAATGAAGATTTCGCACTGACATTTTGTTTGGTTGTTTTTTTTATGGTGTGCATGTACAGGTCACTGAAATTCCAGTATTTCGTTTTCTGGACAGCAATTCTGAATGTTGCCACTTTCGATTGCTGACATCAGACATAACTATTCACTTGAGACTGCTGAACAGCACGTTCATTTTATGATTTTTGCAGCCATTCTGTCCGTTGCTGCAAAGAGAAGAGTCCTGCTACTTCCGGGCATTGATCCCCTTTATCTAACCTCAGAGTCTCTGACAGCTGCACCGGCTCATAAGTATATAAATAAAAAGTCATATTTATACACATAACTGGTTTTTTCCACCATTACTATTGATTGATATTCATTTCCATAGCTTTAAAATAACGATTATTTCTATCAAGAATATTTTTGTTACATTTGTTTACCGGTACTGTATGCACCTTACACATAAACAAGTCTGGCATAATTTAACAGATAAAAATAATTATCAAATATTCCCGACAGTTGGTGGGCGAATTAGATGTCTAGTGTAGCACATAATTGAGAAGACGTCAGTCTAGTATGCCAGACGGTGTGCCGGATCTTGACGAGCTGGAGACTGGTGGCCGTAGTGGAGCGGCAAAACAAGTGGTTCTAAAGAAACAGCAGGTAGTAACAAAAAATTATGAAAAGTGATTTTGGTATATTTGTCCACTTGAATCAGAATTTATGAGGTTGATTTGATAGGCTGTTATTTTACTCCCCTTCATGTTTTATTTTGTTTTATTGCTTCTTTTTGGTTTTCTTCTAAGAGCAGGTGAAGGAGCGTGTTGGGAAGCGATGCATGTTACGATGTTCAGAAGACCAAAATACTTAACCAGTTGCCTAATGTGCCTTGGGCACGGAAAGGCTTATGTAAGCCTGTGTGTGCTTCGAGGGCGTTTCTTTCAACGAGAGGCTGCGGGTGCTGACCTTTGTAGTAACGAAGGGAGTAGGCCCAATTTTATGATATGACGTTTTATAGAAAGTATGACGCAGACGGGACATCTTTGGTGACTAGTAGATGGACTGCTAGGAAAGTATTTAGCATGTGGACTTCTATGTTGTGACTCTGTATGGCCTTTTAGATTTTTATCAACAGGGCGCCACCAAATAAAAGAGATTATAAAATTTCAGCGCCGTAAAATCCTAAAACTTCAAACGTTATGAAATTCTGTAAAACAGAGGAGTCTTCGTGCGCCAGCTGACATGGAATAGGCACTGCTGAGTGTTTATGCGCAGAATTAGCGCCTGATGGTGTGGATGTTTAGAATATCTGATAGGACTCAGTGCAAGAAAAATTGCTCCAACCCAAATACTGTACTTACAAAATGAGCATAATATTTAAAAAAGGCGTACACACATAAATAAAACGAAAGGTATTTGAACCTACAATCATAGTATTCGACCTTTCATAAAAAGTAGTACAACAGCAAAGATTACAATAAAGTGTATAATCATGAAAGGCAAAGGGGCGAGGTTTTTTTTTCGCGTGCCACTTTTGACGCACGTGCCATTGGTGCGTCATCCATGCTCTAACCAGTCTGTTTACCCGAACCTTGGTAGTGATAATCACTTGATAAATTTATCTAGTGGCAAGAGCTTTGGTCTGGTTGACATGCCGGATGAACTGGTTGCGAGTAGAACTGTAGGGAGGAAAGGTGTAGCCTCAAGGTACATCAGCACCGTCATCCATGGGAATTCTTTCAGACACCTCAGAATTGCAGACGAACGATGTATGCTACATAAAAGTTTACATGACTGATCCCATATATATTAAACGTGACAAAAATTACTCTAAAAAGTTCCTGTGTTTTATAGTTCATCTTCCGAATCACTTATTTCTCTTCTTAAAACTGGGAAGTTAATTGCTTATACTATTAAATATGTAGACCAAAATCCGTCGTCACACGGCAATAACCGGTCGGATAACCAAGAAATTCTCTTGAGAGTTTTGAGATTTTTGCAGCGGTGTTTGCCTAGGAATTCCACTCTTTTGGGATATGACGCCGCGCCACTTAGTAATCGGATCCCGAAGTTTCGAAGGAAGGTACCTCCTCCATCTTCTAGGGTCAGTAGGTCAGTAGGACCAATTGAACTTTGAAGATGGAGGCAGTACTTTCCTTCGAGTATCGCAGGACGCAGTGTCATACTCCAGAAGAACGAAAGCCTTGAGGCATTTCCTAGCTTTTATTGAACTCAAAAGTTTATTGCCAGTGGCCCTTGTCCTGAACCAGACGAATCCAATTCCAAACCCTTTGTCAGTTTCAATGTTGTACCTCCATCTGTTTCTGGGTCTCGCAAATGTTCTCTTCCCTTGATTTTCCGAATCAATTCTCTACGCATTTCCATCTCTTCTATGCCTGACCCATTGCCATCTCGTCCTCCGGCATGTTTCTTGCATGCTTAGCAGCAGTAATATCAATCTCGTTAAGTCTGAGAAAAGTTGTTTTGAAGCCAGTTTTGCTAATGTGTGTGTTGACCCGGCAGATTGCATTGAGGCTTTTCAGCCCTCTTAAACACCTCTGTGTCTTCAGAGACTACAGGCTGCAGTGTAGCGTGCGGCTTCAAGAATTTTGTCACATCTTCATGGTAACGATGTTCGTACTGATTGTGAATAGACGGAAACTTGTCAACGCCGATCGCTTTATCCCAGCGCGAGCTAACGAGACAAGAGATGCAAAATATGGAGCCAGCCGTGTTTGGGTGGTCTGCTGTTTAGTGTGCCCCCGGGGCCCGACTCACCTCAAGCTTGCTCCACAATAAGGGTTCGCAAGCTGTAATTTGCAGTAATGGGTATTTTGAAACCATGCGTGTTTCACCCAAGTAAATGAGACAGAATGTTTTAAATAACATAGAACAGAAGACAGGAGCGATCTCTCCTCTTTGCGCTGCATAGGGATGCTTTAGTGCCCTCTTGCTTGTCTGCTCTTGGCACGTAATGAGGCAGAATGCGACTGCTGCCCACTTAATACACGTACAGTATTTATTAGTGAACTAATGGACATTATGACGGGTACGGGCTGGACGGTCCGGGATTCGAATGCCGGTAGGGGTAAAAAATTTTTCCCTTCTCCAAAACGTCCAGACCGACTTTGGGGCCCGCTCAGCCTCTTATTCAATGGGTACCGGTGTTCTCTGTCGGGGGTAAAGCGGCCGGGGCGTCAAGTTAACCACTCACCTCCATCTAGTGCCGAGGTTAAGAATAAGTGGAGCAATACCTCTGTTACCGTTATATGCTTCCATGGCTTAGACAGGCAAAACTGTACCTTTACCGTTACTGGTTACAATATCGGCTGCCGTTGTCTATGATCCCACGTCAGTCGTGGAGTCCTGACAGATCTCTTTTGGTGCAATGTACCGACGTACGTATTTCTTCCGCAATGACTATTTGCCAGAGGGGAGCGTCTTACAGCCAGTCCTTAGTTTGAACACGTCAAAGTCTGCAGGCCAAACGACCAAAGCCGTTAGCGCAAGCTCACTCACCGTTAAAGTTCATAAGGCATATTCATATTCCAGCTTTGTGCTTCATACTCAAGAATGGTTTAACCTAGCAAGGCACGTCGACTTGGGCTAGGTGGAATTTGGCATTTCTTGGTTTGCTGTTCGGATGACAGGTTGGTTACTACGGTGCGTAAGGAAGTAGTAGAACGTCCATCACTTATAATAGAGTAGGCCACTGCAAGAATTTCAATCATTCCAAATAACACAGTATCGTGTTATTGTTAAATTGAGAGACGATTAGCTTAGAATGGAGATATGTGAGTGACAAACATACAGGGATTGAGACATAATTGTGTCGTCGGCGTTTGGGGTACAAGTAGAATTTGCATATGCACAGTGTACTTACTGAAATTGTTCTTAGTACGCGCCGTATTAGCTGATTGCGAAGTCATCATTTCGTCATTTATTTGGTCGTGGTACTAAGGTGAGGAAAAGAGTAAACAAGTGTGAAAGGCATCACGCAATGCGAGTATTAGGAAGGCACGGTACGTGACTAACGAAGCCAAGAGTTTCTTCTCCTATGCCTAGCTGAACAAATATGTCTTTGTATTTAATAAGATGTAAAAACGCTGGTTATTTCTACACAATAAGAGGATACTTTCGTGATCTCAAATCTAGAAAGCAAAATTAAATGCTGAGTGTGACAACGTGTAGGCCCATAGTTCCTCTGTATTTATTAATGCCGATGATATTACTCCTTCCTTTGGGAACGACATTTATTAAACTACAGAGGTAAAATATTCTAATGAGATGTGAAGATGATAATGAAATATAAACAGGGAAGAATTTGGCTGCTTTAAAAACCCGGTCTGGAATTCGCCTCAACTGACTAAAGCAAACCACGAACAAACTCCCTAGCTGATGGAAGTGGAGTGTTTTAAGCCTATTTTAAAACAAATTTTAACGGCATTTGTTTTCGATGTTGATTTTTTTATGTAAACTTAAATGAACGTGAATCAACAAGATCAGTTTTCCATATATTAAAATACACAAAGACACACACACACATACGCATTATATATATAAGGATGCTTCTTACATTAATTTACTGCACGTTGAAAGCTGTACGTTTGGTTACCTTGTATATCCCTATGAATCCAGTTAGGATGAATGAAAAGGTAGTAGTTCGTTTCAGAACTTGCTTTAAAATCACATTATTCTTACGAAATAATGTAACAGTATCAATCCACGATTTGTGCGTAATGATCAGGTGGTTGGTTTGGGAATTAGCGAGCTGCAGTGTCAGATGTAATTACAATCAGGGCTCGTTTGATGGCACAAGATTGCTAGCACAAGCACTGTAGTTGTCTCGACCTACAGATACGGACGTCAGCACCAGCGTTTGGTCAGCAGTTCCTCAGCTTGCGTCCCGATTATTGAGTAGTGATCAAGCAAAGGAAACCTACAGGAAGCCTGCCTATAGATCGCTGTGTCTGTTTGACTGTACCGTTCGCGAAGTTATGGTTCACAGAACACTACACCGGGGACATTTAATACGAGTACAAGCATGTAATAGCAACATGTCTCAGCACTACTCTTATTAATAATTCCATGGGAGTTTGTGTGTGTGTGTGTGTGTGTGTGTGTGTGTGCGGGCGGGGCGGGGGTGCTGCATGTGGTTTGTAACATCACAATTCTAAAAGGTCACTCTAGATTCTTAAAAAATGCGTTAATTAAATACAGGCTTACGTGTGATTTAAGGTAAACAGGAGTAAAGATTGCTTTCTTTATGGAAATATACTTTATATTCACAATCCAGTAAAAACCCTTTAACGAAACCTGTAAGGTATATATCTATTTGCTATTGTGTTTAATCATATGTATTTCTTTCCGACTGTATGAACTTAATTCATTAAAAATAATCTTATATTAATGGGCTACTTTATCGATGTATGGTACTTTACATTCGGGCCATAAATATGAACTGTATGAACGTAAGCAATGAAATATATTTTCGTATTTTGTATGATCTGTGAGAATGCTTGCATGCTTTTTCCTAAAATATGCTAAATTAGTACTAAGTATATTGTCAAATTATGTATGTAAATACAGGTATTTATTGCTTTGTTCCATAAACATGTGGCTAACATAGTTGGTCATTATGTAGTGTTATGAATCTGTATATTTAAACAGTTTCCCTATTATTTGTCATTGCTATTTTGTAAAACCTTTTCCCGAATCGAGTTGTGTGTACATTTGATCGTCGAATAATTACGTTTGGAATCATTCACTCTTTGCCTATCGGGCCCAAAATGAGTAGGAGTTTCCGCTTCTCTTCCTCAGCACGGGGAACGATCCTTTTCCTTAAAAGTTGCATTTTAATTCTTATTTTAAACATAGGACGATGGACAAACCCAGAGGGTTAATTATTCAGAAAGAATTTTATTTATTTGCTTTATGAATTGTAATAAAAATATCTTAGATCTGACTACGGTTTGTAGAGATAATCCCAGAGTATGAAATACTGTTTGTTCCAACCCACCGCACAGTTTGAAGCTACATTGTATTGTGTGCGTCACATAAAGCTACTTAGTACACATATACTGCATACTTGGAGACAATTGTAAGCATAAAACGAGCAGTGAAGAATTCGAACCCCGAAGTGAAACTTGGCGGTATCATTCCAAGCCGGTCGGCAAACAAATGTCAAACGATAGCAGTCTTGTCATTTGGTATGAGAAGAGATTACCTTCATCCAGTGAACAGGAATATTTGTGGGGTCCAGGTCGGTCTGGATGCTGTGGAGGAAATGTCTGCCCCTGCCGATAATCGAACTCTGATTTTTCGGTAGTCCAGCCCGTGGGCTAGCCCCTGTATTGTTGGAGCTGCGGCTTTTGGATAATCATACAAAAGTTCGTGGCTTGTGATTAAAGCAAGAAGTACCCATTTATTAACTTGTATAAATAGCTGCCCTATATCTTTAAATGAACGTATAGGCCTGCAAACGAAAAAGGGAAGTACGTTTTCACAGAATCTCATATTGGTGTGGGTACAAGAGTCAGTATGTTACAGTACGTTACATTACTGTTTTTGTGCATGTACCGGTTCTAAGGCCTCGGCATGAAACAAGAAACACATTATTTTGTATTGCATTCCGTTACAGTGAATATTTCTTTCGTCTGTATAGCAATGTCAATTGAATGTTTGAAGAAACAATTATTTTCTCATACTTTTAAATGGCTTGATTTCTTTGGCTGCAAAATTTTTTAAATCTTCTGGAGCATTCTTTTATCGGAAGCACGATGTTGTGTAAGTCTGAATTTGAAAAACTTAATCTGCAATATGAGGTCGATCGTGCTGTCCCAGATTTATATCTGTCTACCGATTTTTGGTCTGTTAAAGTGCGCGTAGACCTGACTGAAAAGAAACATGTTTAACTACATGATGGGCTTCAGGAATATCCTCGAAAACCAGTCAGAACCTTTGCAATGAAACCGCAGTTTCGAGTTTCACATTCACTGTAATTCCGAAAATAACTTTAAATCCTGAGTATAAACTTTCTGCCTGCGAGAACAATAACAGACAGCGTTTCCAGCAGTCTGCTTTATTGTAAGTAAATTTTATTTGTAGTCTGTTCGGCAGAAGGTTTATCCTTTCGGCTAGCAGTGCTAACCTTCGTGGCCCGAATAGACGGAAGGGGAGGTCTGAGCGGCCCACGGATTTGGTGGAATTCCTCAGTGATTGTATTCTCTAAATAAATATATTTTAGTCGTTTTAGTGTTTGGACATGTTAACAATTTCACAGTTCGTAAACATTCCTACGTACATGTAGGCATATATACGTTACGTAAATTGTCCCTGTGCATGCCATAAAGCCATATGGGGAGCAGATTATACTTCCAAGGATTCTTAGCCTTGGCACTGCAGGAGCTGAGTGGCCAGCTTCACGCATCGGCCACTTTACTCCCGTGATAAGAGCCCGCAGTTGGCCTACCCATTAAATAGAAGGCTGGTTGGTCCCGAGAGCCGATCTTGACGCTTTCCAGGACGGATAAATATCTTGCCGTTGAGGGCAATCGAACCATTATTCCTCGGTTATCCAGCCCGTAGGGTACTGGCTGTACCGACTGTGCTGTGGTGGGTCTCAGGTATACGTATACAATGCATAGACACATCAGTAGCAACATACGAGTACACACAGCATCGATCGAAGGTGTGCGAGGCCATGGGCAGTCGGATGTGCATCGAGATATGTGGCTTCCGACCGAGCTGTTGCTGAGTTTATTCGCGTTTGTTTTTTCACGTTGTTTTATATCGTGGCCATACAAATGAACGCATAGGCTACACAGAACAGTATGCTGCAAAACATGAAGATGCCCGTACAGGTGTGACGGCCCTTATCGTAATGTGTCCGATGTCCTAACACCTTCCATTCCATCCTCCACGTTCTTCTTGATCTTACAAATAGTCATCTTCCGTCGTAATTCTGAATGCATTTCTTGTGTCATCCATCCGAGCTGCATACGAGCTGTCTATCATAGCTTTATCGATTTCACTACCCTAACCAAAGCAGATGACCGGAACATACCGCAAAGTGTTTTTGTTATGTAGGCCTAGTTCTTCACTTTCCCCAATAATTTCATTCATCCTCGCATGGAAGGGAGAGTTTTCTTACAATTTAACGTTTATCCGTCTATCCACGTGTCCATCCACCCACGCATAAATGTACAATTGTCTGGAGAAGTCTCCGCGGTTTTTAAGTGTTTCATTTAACGGCGCTGTCAGTTTCCAAGGTTGTACAGTAGTGATTGTGACAGGCGAACGAACGAGCCTGGAGCATTAATGGAATGGTACTGATAGTGTAATCTGAAGCACTCGAGGAAAAACCAGTCCCAGTGCCGCTTTGTCCACCACAAATCCCACAGGGACTGACTGGCCTGGGATCGAAATTGAATTCCTCTTCAAGGGGATGTTACGTAATTAAATAAACGTGATTAGTCTCGAGTGACCCACGCAGTTATAAGAAAGAGCCGTCTAATGGTGGGCCTTCTTTCCAGTGTTGGGAATTTGGGGTGGGGGGGGGGGGGACAGAAGAAATGGGCAATGTATCTCATAGGAACTGCCTCTTGGTTGTAACCAAAACGGAACGTTCTGTCGACAGTCAAATAAAATACAATTTACAGCCACCAATAGGAATAACCTAATTTAAAGGCCCGGGATATATTTGTCTGTTTTCTTATTAGCATTTGTAAAACTAATATTAATAAACACGATTCGATTGAAAAAATTCTTTTTCGCATTTTTGGAGATTTAAAATACCATTGTTTACATGCAACAAATATACTTGTAATTGGAAGACATAAAAGCGAAAGTGAATCCATATAAATCAACCGAATCTTTAAAAGCCCGTTTCTAAAAGTCCATTGAATAATATCAGTGCACTTAGCTTCGAGCAACAACGTCGCATGTGACACGTTGTTGTTATTGAAATCTTAAATATGTCGTCCTTTTTCTTCGAGCCTTCAGCAAAGTCGTAAATATCTTGCCTACATTTGCCCTGAACTGTTTCCTTATGCTGTGTGTTTAAGAAGTGAAATTGTACGATGCGTGTATCATTGTCAAGAAGTCGATCAACATAAGTTATACTTCTTCCACATAAATATTTTCTCCATTTTCCTATGATTACGCCTCGAGTGGAGAATTTTTATTGAAAATAAATTCCTTGTCTTTTACTGTTTGTTTTTGCGTTATTTAAGACTCTAAAATTTCTGCATATTTATGATTTAGATTGTCGATCCTCAATACATGTCCAGACACTAAAATATCACTCAGTCTGTATTTCCAAATTCGAAAGCTTTCCATCTTCTCTCGATTCTCTTGTTTCTTCTTCTGGCGCAGACGAGGGGCAGCAATGCAGTCGGTAATATAAATGTAACTAACGGGATGTGTCTGCTCTCCACAAGGTAATATAAATGTAACTAACGGGGATGTGTCTGCTCTCCACAAGGTAATATAAATGTAACTAACGGGATGGTGTCTGCTCTCCACAAGGTAATATAAATGTAACTAACGGGATGTGTCTGCTCTCCACAAGGTAATATAAATGTAACTAACGGGATGTGTCTGCTCTCCACAAGGTAATATAAATGTAACTAACGGGATGTGTCTGCTCTCCACAAGGTAATATAAATGTAACTAACGGAATGTGTCCCGCTTGGCTATGCTGTTGGTCAGGGCGATGGTCTCCAATGCAAGCAAACTACCCGTACTTTAAATTGACCTCACAGAAATCGCAGCTTGCCTCCATTAGTCCAGTCGGTAGGAAAGTAATCACTGTTGTGAGAATTTTATGAAACACATAAACTGACTCCGTAGGAAATTTATAGTTCTTTCGTATAAACCTGATCTACATGCAGCAACCTGGGCTGTAAAGTGTTAGTTCTGCTCACACACTTTTACGATATGTGTGATTCAAACACAAATACTTTGTCCTGGTCTTATTGGCTGTCTTTAATAGTTCATAATTAAGCAGGTAATAACAGGTCACTTCAGTCTATCCAGCTACATGCTAACTTAAAACTCGATATGATTCTGACCGTAGCATATCATACCGTCCAGACTGGATCTGAGGCCCATCAGCCTTATATTCATTTGGTACTGCGGGGTAAAGTGTCCAGGCCGTAAAGTTGAACACTTGCCTCCGTCAAATGCCCCATATGCCTTCATTGCGTGTACAGGAACAACTTTAACTTAACAACGTACAATAAAGATCGTTAAGCAGAGTATTCGCTGTTCTACAATTATGACACTACAGAATTAAGTGTGGAGTTACTTGCTGTACGGTGTACAACACTGTACAGTTTCACGCAACTTTCTTCCAACCTGAACACATTTTTTAAGTTTAATTATGATATGCCTAATTAGAAGGTTCATGAGCACATACTTGGATGCAAAACTGCAGTTTATCTTCCCTCGAGACATAATATATTGCTCAAAGCAAAATTCCTTGCTTTTAACATCGCACACAAAGAAAACTCCTCACAACTCCACAGACACCGTTAACAGTAGAGACGTTCCAAAGTTGCAAGGTTGTCTGCATTGTAGGAACTCTTTAATATTGATTAGAGAAGAGGAACTTCCATAGCGGTTTTCGCAGCGATTGGTGTCATAACTTTACCATGTGTTGGGAAATTTGTGACGATGGGGAGAGCATCTTGCACAAAGAACTGTTACGGAATCAAATCAGAAGGAGATAACACGGAAGGCCAACTTTAAACGAGTGTTTAATACTGAAACGGTGTGTGAGCATGTGTGTGGTATTGTACGTTACATGTGACTGATGCTTATGCTTCGTGTTCTTGTTGCCTTATCAAACACTAGTGAAGTTGCTCACTGAAACGCAACGTAGGTAATAAGGTAACTGGGTTATAGTTGTGCCGACGGAAGTGTTGTTGTGTTTGTGTATTTGTGACTCAGCAACGTGCGATGTCACAAAGATTCTTTGAAGCAGAGTTTATTTTGAGGAGACGTTATCAATAAGTTAGGAAATTCCCCGAGTTTTATGGAACCCGGTGGTTCATAACCGTGTTCACAGGAGCCCACCACAGTCCCTGTCCGAAGCCAGATTAATGCATTATACATCCCCATATCCCAGTTCTTTAAATATTTTAGTTGTTTAGTAAAGTAAGAACAACAGAAATCCCTTTCTACGATATGGGACTTAAAATCTGCGTTTCAGCCATTACAGCACTCCGGTGTTATTTTACAAATAAAAGTTCTTGTCAACATTATTAGCCCTGCTTGTCGAAACGCACTCGGGATGTTCAAAATTTGCTACAGTATGAAGTGAGCAGGTTTTCCCTGACTCCAGCTGTTTGAATCGTTGTCTTTGTACCACGGAACAGTATAACAAACGCCTATAAAGGATGAGCATAGAACTTGCAGTGGCCGAAGACCTTGAGACGCATGTACATGAAGGGGCAGACGGCATAGTCGTCGTAGTTAAAATGGCAGCGGAAAGATGGCGCGACAGGCGTGAATGTGAATTTCGTCTTTGTATTTCGAATACGTACGTCATTGGGAATATTCAAGAAAGAGGGATGGGGCACCTGAGCTTCTGATACGTGCTGATGTTATTAATTTGTTGGGCGGGGAGATAAATACAACAAAGAGAAGCACGGAAGTTATATTACGTGCTGGCAGCGACGTTGTTCAAAAACTAAAAGCAGGTAAAACTAAATGTGTAACCTTTTCTTGTCGCTGGAATGTGGACAAAGCCATAAACAAAGAGAGTAATAAATCCTTTTAAGCAGTGGCAAAGGTCAGATATTTGTGAACGAGAATAACAATGAAAATTACACTGTAAAGGAAATTAAGAGCAGATTAAATTCCGGAAATGCTTGCTACAATCTAATTCACAATATTTGTCTCCACGTGTAAAAGAAAGCAGTATGTTTCTCATTTACCCATGCGCGCTACAAGTCCCGCTGATTGAATCCTCCGTGATTTGATCATCCTAATTATAGTTTGTGAAGACTACAAATTATGATGCTTTCATTATAAATTTTCATCATCCTCCATCTTCCTCTTTCTTAGGTCGAAACTTCTCCTCGGCACTTATTTTGCAAACACCAGCCGTCAGAGTTCTCCCCTTAAATTGGTATCGATATCGGAAGCCCAACTAAAGATGGTACTCGATTTAATGTGATACAGATTGTGACACACGCTGCAAGTAATGATGCTGAAACTTGGCGATCATTACGTAACGAAACAATATCGTTGTTTTGACGAACACTATTTAATATTTTTCTGGTAGAATGCCAAGTACAAAAGTTGGTGTTAACAAAATGGATACTAACACAGTCTTAAGAACGTGATTACCTTTACTTGGTTTTAATGAGTGTTTTTCAGGTTATTTAGCACATCTTTGTTACCTGCTTTACCTGTTTAGTATTGAATTTGTAAAGATGATCAATAGTTCAAACACATAAAGGAAAATTATTGTACCTGATTTAAGGCGCTCCTGATTTGAAGCTCGTCAGTGGATGGACTGGGCATTTTTGGCAAATTTTCTTCATTAAACAATTTTCTTCTACACCATTCACCTCAAGTATGCTTTTGAGGTAAATCTGAGACTCACTTGGATCCTGTCGGCTGTACAAGGCAAGAGAACTGCACTTAAAATCCGCAGACATGATTAACAATTACTGGCTGAATTCGATATATATTTCCTCACCTTCCTCCTCTAGCTTCGTGATCAGCACTTGTGCCTCTTGTTTGCGATGATGCGTGTTCGAAGCCCGAATCTGACACGCAAAACTGACAGTGCGTTTTATTCAGTCTGTCGAGCAAACTGCTCCTCAGTACGCAATTCATAATCATCCGGTAATTCGACGAGGCGCAGGCTGTGCACTTGACGAAGGCGCAGGCTGTGCACTTGACAAAGGCGCAGGCTGTGCACTTGACAAGGCGCAGGCTGTGCACTTGACGAAGCGCAGGCTGTGCACTTGACGAGCGTCGCCAAAACTCAAAGCAAGTAAAAGTTCTCCGTTATCAAACATCTTCATAGTTTTCTCTTACTCGTTGTCTGGTTTTGTTGAACTTCCTTACGACCCCTCAGGTCACAGACAACCACAGATTATCTGAGCAGACAACTGCCAGTTTGTGTTCAACTAGAGACTAAGTGGTGAACTTTCATGGCACCAGCATAAAATTATTAATATTAGTACAGTTTATATTTGGCTTCACTGAGCTACCTGCTTCATAAAAAACTATAATAAAATAGACTAATAATAACAATAATAATAATTTAAGTTATTTTCCTAATGTAGCAATGAATAATTTTGTGGAAAATTTATGAATATGTGAAGAGAAGATTGAAATTGTTGGGTAAATCAAAATATTAGGCGACAATGAGAGAAAGTGGGAGAGTGGGCGTATTGAAACAAAACAGAAAGAAGATAAAGGAAATGAATGAGCAAGTCATGAAAAATGGCAGAAAGTGTGATCTTCTTCTTGATAATGCCAGACAAGATGAAGAAACAACCGAAGCTTTGATTACCCACTTCCGGTTTTTAATGTAATTATTCTGAGTTCTTGTTAGTTCATGGAATGAAAAAGTAGCGGTGATGATGGTGTTGAGGACATGAACCATCCAGAAGCAGGCAGACTAAGCGTTTGTTGTATTCCACTCAGCTACACACTACGATCAAAAGCTAACCAGCCTGCCAGGGTTTTGAAACTGGCAGCTGGATGCAGAAGTACTAGGGGAGGGAGCTTGTTAGGCTACATGGAGCAGGGTCCCCGTGGGCACAAACCACATGTCTGCTGTCGTGAAGAATGAATTTTTATTGTGTTTCGGCAGCTATGTCTACGCATGTCCTCAGAATTTACGGGCTTTCTTCATTTGACAGTCTTAGGGCTATGTAATGTGATGTATAATCAACATGCCGATCGGAATTGGAAAGGAGTAGGCCCGTTTCCAACAAGACAGACAATGTGCGTTCATCGTTAAAATGTAGAGTGTTTTGTCCATGCGGACAGACGGACCTAACGAATAACGCTTTTTGCAATTCCTTAGCGAAAGCGCTTAACAAGATCTTCTGGGCAGAAAGTATGAAGTATTCTGTCTGTCAGGTGGTGTGGCACTATGGAATTATGAAATTTAGGGATAGAGTTCCATGCACAATTTTATACTGCGTCTTCTGATTAGGTTCCTGTATTTATAATTATAATATAAAACATATGTGCATAAAATTTGTTACATTAGTGGTCAATCCCCATAAAATACTATAAACTTCTTTCATAGACTTTGTGCGGTCGCCATTTTGTGTTTTCTAGTCGACAACACTAATATCTGAAGAGATGGTTTTGATATCATGTCTAGATGGTGAATACATTTATGAAATATCACTCCGCCTCAGAAGTTCTCATAATCTCCGTCTTCGCGCACGTGTTGTGATCGAGCTGTTGTGGTCTATTTTAATCATATATATCCTAAAGCTTGCCGTCAACTCGATCCCAGCCATGATAATCTGAATTTATCCCAGCTCTCTCGCCGAGTGGTATGGATCACCACCTGAAAGAGATATTTGCTCTTAAACTGGTTAGTGATCTTTCATTCCCACCATCTTGTCTACGTTAATGCCTCTTTTACAGGTCAAATCCCAGCAAGAGAAATGTATAAGGAATTCCTAAAATGGCTACTGATTTGTTACGTGGTTAAGGGGCACGCGGTGGCGCAGTTGGTTGAGGCACTGCGCTACAAGCCGGAAGATCGCGGGTTCGATTACCGATGGTGTCATTGACATAATGCTCAGCATCTAACAAAAATGAGTACCAGAAATATTTCCTGGGGGGGGGGGGGGGTAAAGGCCGCCGGTGCCTAGGACTGACAACCTTACCACCTTCATGTGCCGATTGTCTAGATATCTGGGAGCCTCAACGTCCTGGAACCCTAAGGGCCTGTCCAGGCCTGTAACGGGATAGCTTTACCTTTACCCTTTTGTTTAATCACACATGGCCTGCATAATTATTCTGTCGCCTTACTGGATAATAAATGACCTGTGCAGTTAATACGTCGTCGTTAAGCAAATTATGAACCAATATTTATTAAAACAAATGTTAAGGATGGCAGATATTTCTTTTTTATGATGGGATGGGGTGAGATTGTGACTTGTAAATTTGGCTTCTAATGGCTCTATTGTCCGGGTGATAGGTGAATAAATGTGCTACATTAGTAGAATAAAAGCTGAAGCTGGAAGACCGAAGTATCCAACAACAAAATTGTTTCAGTATCCCTTTATGCACCATAAATCCTATATGGACTGCTTAGAGCTGGAAAGCCGGGTACCAACCCCTTGGGATGCGGGTCTGTGAAAAATTTGTAGATTGTTCCTAAAATATTGTTTGTTGTCCATTTGCTTATATTTGTGCGCTAAACAACAGTGTGATTACAAGAGTAATACGAATATGTTGGCCATATAGGTCAGCTGTCTTTCTTGTGACGGCCAGACGGACCACTCTGAGTAGCTGCGAGGGCTTCAGTTGCAACAACGAAGTTACTTTCAGTAACAAATACGACTAGACTGACACCCTGTCACAGAAGCTCTCAATTACTGTACGAGTAACATGACTTAATTACCAGTAATCTATAGATAAATGTTATAATGCGTGCGATGAGATTGCCAGTAGATAAGACTTGGCCAACAACGATGTACGGATATAGACACACAGAAGTACATGCGCGCGCAAGCCTACTTGCAAACACAGGTTATCCGGCTTATCAAGACTTATGATGTTCGTAGTTTAACAACGAGCACACTTGTTTAGGTGCACAGGGTGACTGAACGTTGACTTGTAGGTTGACTGCGGATCATAAAGTGGACAACATCGTTATAAAATGCTACTTAGTGTACCATGTTGTAATATTATAAGTCAGACGTTTAATAAGCGCAAATATATTGCCATAATAAAAATAATGAATGAATGAACAATGAGGGAGCTGTGGTGACCTGTTTTAATTTATTTTCCAAGATTTTGCCTGGAGCGTCTGAGATTCATCGGTGAAGTTGCAGTAAGGAGATTCCAACCCTGGACATTCCTGGAACGAGGAGGGAATCCTGACGCTACACTGCGGTGAGTAACGTATTTACAGTTTCCTGAAGTTCTGTTATGTATATCAGATGTTGCTGGCTCGTATCGTGATGCTGTTCCTTGCAAACAAATCTTTCTGATGTCGTTGCTGTCGTCATGCTAAAGAGAAAGTAGCCTTATTCGGCAGACTACTTCGCAGTTAATGCGGGCAGAAAAATTCTGCAGCTCATCTTTAAAGAGTCAAATATCTATCAAGTGTCTTTTTCGAACTCACTGAATACACCATTACAACAAACTACCATTATTAATAACGAATTTATGAACGCTATGCTAAACTGTTACCTGCGTTCTGAAGTTGTGTATACACACAATTTAAATGTAATTTGGAGTGGGTAATTTTCGTCTTTCTTAAACGCAATTGTAGGCATAGGAAATCAACAACAGTACGTAAGTTTAGGAGAAATCCTACTAATTGATTATCATAAATTTTGTGTTTGTTTTTATTACAATACTGTCTTCTGTTGTACGAGTCTGTAGAAAACTATAAATGAATAAGGTCACGTTCAGCCATTGAAGTTTGAACACCTTTACGCGCCATACTGGTTACTTTGGGCGACGTATTTTGCCGGTCCCTTGTGCACCGAAGCGAAACACTTCCCACTAAAAACTTTATGATATTCTGTAATGAGATCACCACAGTCTGTTACATATCCGCCAGACCACAACCTATAAAAATAACTTTGCAGGGAAATAGGCATTATTTATCACCCATAAAGAATAAAGAATTGAAAATTATACCTACTTCTTTACGGTTTGATTTCCAGAGAATTATACCCCATAATGAAACATTCTTTATCTTATTTGCGGCCGTGTTTTAAGACTCCATGCTGGGAATTAGACACGGTAGAGGCCCCCACTTCCTCAGCCGGCTGTTGGAAGTGGATGAGTGGGAATGGACGGGCGGTGGCGGTGTGTTCTGCTTGTCGGAAAATGACTACGTGTTGTAAGGACACTCTGCCAATCCTTTCTGTAGCCTAATTCAAGTTTTTAGACTTCTCGTGTCTGCATGTGCGTTTGTGCACATTGATATGTCGGGTCTGCCCATAACTAACGAATTGATTTAGGGATGTTCTCTTCTCGATCAAATTATCCATAAAGTGCCTGATTGTTCTTCCGTTGTTTTTACTAAAACTGTAAGCCCACGTCTGCTAAAATCATCTCACCGGTGGCTCATTACGCTTAGCTTTATTTACCTAAAACCGTAGTAATATTGTTAAAAGATTTGTTGTTTATTTCAGAGTTATTTCAGTATTTTGTAGTTTGTACTCTTCTTATATAATATGGGTTTCAGCATAACACTGTTTCCATGGATACATTACAGAATGTAAAAATGGAAAGTATAATTGCCGTTTACGAAGAAAGGAAATATATTTTTTGACCTAAAGTGTAAAATAGACAATGCCTGTCCCAAATTATGAAGGATAAAGACACTTTCTCAAGCTAAATCGGTTAGCATATAATGGTAGGGTGATTCTGAGTGCTGATGTAAAGAAAAAAAGTGACTGTAGCCTACTTAAGGTACCATTTGACCGCAGAAGCCGAGAGAGATGACAAGAAACGCGTTCTATATAACCGACTACATTCCCAGACCTCTCGAACACGAAATAAAGCGCGGCATTCGGCCCGAATTGAGCGGTGTATGTGGCTCCGCTAAGGTGGAGGAACATGGGTTACAGATTAATTGGCCTATAAAAGTGGCGCCCATGACATTATTACTTATTGCCGGCATACAGTACCCAGTACCTATTGAACACCATAACTATTATGAAGGATGATTGAAGAGGAAGCTTAAGGCAAAAGCTTCGAATTTAATGTAATTACGAATACCGCGGCGAGAACCTCAAATCCCGCACAGTTGAAACACTATGCATTGCAACATATGTTTACTGTAAAATAAAATATATCGCATGGGGAGAGATTTTATTATCGTGAGTAGTAGAATGGCCTGTATGTCTTACGGCTACGCGGGAGTCTGGATCAGCAAAGGCAGTACGCTTCTCATGGAGATTATGTAAAGCTGCCTTATGTAACAAAGTGCCTCCTCGGCTGCTATATATTCGCTATAATAATATGCTACAGGCTGGACAACCGAGGATTCGTGGTTCGTTTCCCGGCAGAGACAAGGGTTTTTCATCTTCTCGAAAGTGTCCAGACCGGCTCTGGGGCCCATCCAGCTTCCTTTTCTGTGTGTACCCGGGACTTTTTCCCTGGGGGGTAAAGCGGCCAGGTTGTGACGCTGACGTGTACCGCCATCTAGTACCGAGGTTAGGAATGAGCGGAGCTGTAATTTCACTCCCGGAACATGCCTTCATGGCGTGCGCAGGAACTACTTTACCTGTACCTTTACGGATGCTCATATTACGTAAAAGGCTTTTGATTCGCAGAGAGCAGAAGCAACTAGCTAGTAGCCCATAATACTGCATTCTTACTTAAAGCCTACAGCAGCTGTAGTTTGGGTCCCTCTTCCTGGCAACGAAATTTGGTTGATTCGTAGGCCATACATTATTTGAACTGCTGCTGTGTTAGCCGCGTGAGATACGAAGGAATTCCTGAACTATGGTTAGGTCAGGATTTAGAACGTGGCGGGTCGGTATAGTTTAAGAAGCTATGCTAACAGTCACCTGCAGAGGCAGAGATAAACTACAGAAATCGTCAGAATATTCGGTGTTTGAATCTAGCTGCTAATCGATGGTAACAGTTACACTGTGATGTATGTTTATAAGTAATATTTCCATATTGACCTTAATTAACATTTCGAGTTTCAAGGAATTCGTGTAATTAGTGCAACGTACACGCGGTGGCGCAGTTGGTTGAGGCACTGCGCTACAAGCCGGAACGTCGCGGGTTCGATTCCCAATGGTGTCACTGGAATTTTTCACTGACATAATCGTTTCGGTCGCACTATGGCCCTGGGGTCGACTCAGCCTCTAACAGAAATGAGTACCTCGACTTCCTGGAGCCCTAAGGGCCTGCCAAGGCCTGTAATGGTATTGCTTTACCTTCTTTTTTACCTAGTGCAACGTACTAGAAGAACGACAAGTGAACACCCATCCACTGCCCTAAATATTGCACCTACTAAAGTAGAACAAGAATAATGTAAACGTGGCAGACACTGGCTACTTACGTCAATATTTGAGATCCTGCAGAATAAGAACATGTGCTTCTGCGGGGAATTATCGCAACGAAACTGAAGGCGTCGATGTAGAACAGTTCAGTAACATTTCTGTTAACTTAAACACTCTGAAATAATTAAATTACATTGCAAGTTCTTACTGTTCAGTCTGTTTTACCTCTCGAGCGTGTGATCGTTTGTTCCAATCCAGCCCGGGCACGACGGGCTTTGTCCGTGTTTTCAGCTTCATATCTCTCCATCTGTATGTGCCCGCATGTGCAAGTAAAAATCCACTAAACAGATTTTAATGAAATGTGATGTTTGGGGCCTTTAGAGACCTTGAAATCGGTGAGAAAGAACACGAAAGCTGGGCGTGAATACGTGCACAGGTTTCTTCGCACATTATGATTTTAACTCCTTCAATACTCGCAGTTATCAGAGTGACGTATATTTAAACACAATCTTTAGAGAAGAATGAACCACACAGCTGTGTATTTCAGATACACACGAGGCGCACTGTTTGTGCCCAATAAACGTCCTTCGTTTTCGAGTTAATTAAAAGGCAGGGGCGCATGCGCCAACGTGTTTACACCAAGTATACTCTTTATAAGCTGTTCTGTATTGTGTTTTCCTGGAAGGAAGAGGCCTTGCATTGAAGCCCCGTCTAAGGGTTTATGTAAAACGCTGAGCAACTTCATTATTCTAGGAAGAATAAATCAAAGAGACCGTGAGACCTAATCAAGTACAGATTAAAAGAAAAGTAATCTTTAATATTACGTCCAAATATTTCTGACGTTGGCGTTACAATAAACGTGACTTTGGGTATTGTCAAATTTCTTTGTTTTTTTTTAACTTTTGGGAAGTTGGATCTCTTTTCGTAATGAGGTCTTAAGGTTTCTGCCTAGCTGGGCCCCTTACAAACAGCTGGTCTGAAATCACTGCATCCAGTTCCTGAAACATTATGTTTGAACCGTCCAAGACGATGGACACCGTCCAAGACTCTACCACGTTTGCTGTTTAAAGTACTTCACACTCACAGACACAATCAAATAATTTGCACACAGGAACTGGTCTCCCCTCATTACACCAAAGTTCCCACTGGTGTATTTAATGTGTGCAGTGGGACTAATTAAATTGACGTCGCATCCCGGCACAGAGAACTTTCGCCATTAGCCTAAGCAGCATTGATAACACGGGCCTTTGTCTCGTCACAATGTGTAAGGATAATTAGGTAAATAACCCTGTTTATGTGTTTAATTAACCGATTATATGCTGTATAGACTCTTCACTTACGTATTGCCGGTTTAGGCTTAACGATATGTTTCAATTTGATGGCATCAACTGGAGCCGGTGTCAGTTCTGAAGCAGAAGCTAATGCACGATTGCTCACAATAGCGCTTTTCTGTGTGTGTGTGTGTGTGTGTGTGTGTGTGGGAGAGAGAGAGAGAGAGGCGCTTATTGTCTTAAAATACTCCTATCTATTAATCAAAGTTAGTGTCGCTTAAATCTCTCCGAACGAAGTTTTCTCCTTACCGTCTATGGTGCTTGGACCGTCCGAATACTGGGGTCGTGGGTTTTAACCCCGCTCTGGACTCCGCGCATGTCCGGTAGTTTTTCTGGGGGGAGGGGATGTTGTTTCGTATTGTGCTATGTTGAACTCTGTATATGTCTACTGTACGATAGACGGATTCCCGGTCCAAACAGTCCAACCATAGGCAATCTCAGCAGTGTTTATAAAACTGCTTATTAAGTTCTGAGATTGCAGCATTTAATTAAATAGAAACATGTTCCTGTGTGTTTTTCCTTCATTGAGCTGTTCAACGCCAGCCTCGGTGCACTGTACGGACCTATAATATTTTACATTCTGCCGGCCTCATTGAGTTTTTAATTCAATCTCTCAATTTTCGTGGCCACTCTAAAAATATTTACACAAGTTTCTGCGCTCATCATCGTATATTTCCTCGTAGAATTGTGCTAAGACACACGAGCCATTTTTCCATTTCTCATGATCCATCGAGCTCAGAGATGTAACATATCATTATCCAGTTAGACAGCTTTTTATTCCCTTATTAGCTCTGACGTTTGAACTAGTATGTTTTCCCCGCGCATTTGAGAATTAGGACCATGGCGGCTGGCTGTGCCTGTCAGATGCACGGCAAGATGCTGTAGTGAGCTTACTACCTTTGTAGAGCTCTGGTTTGAAAGGTCACAATTAAACGCGTGCCATGTTTGTCCTTTGCTCGAAGGAAGACTTAGAGAGGAGGAGTTATGTAGTAAAAAATACAAATTAAAAACCAAATAGGGTCGTGTTCAGTGCCCCGCTCTCTCCCCTCTATCTGCCTCTCACTCAGTTTTCTTTCATCTTTTCCCTTCTGAAGAACACAACCATGCTTTCTGCTCTGTGTTATGCCCGCAAGGAAGAACAATAGTACTGTATGCAGAGATCAGTTGTTTGAAGTTAAAAAAAGGATGGAGGTTTGCGTACGTGAAAAGATTTCTTTCCACTTTCTGTCAGCCAATAAGCAAGCAGAAGGTGGGGTAAACCAGCCATTCAAAGCTGGAACTCATACTTAGAGTCATGCATAGCGCCTCCTAGTTAGTTTTTGTAGGCTTGAGAAGTGGCCATACAACGAAACAGCATATCATTAGCATCAGAATCAACCCAACAGGCTGTCTTGTTCGTCACTATGAATTATGATACGCATATAATTAAATAACAAATAAGCAGCTTAGTAGCCCATATATGTCATACAAATAAGACAACGCTTGGAGCTACGGGTTTTCGGCGTAATCGAATTTTGGTTGGCATTTACATTTAAACGTATTCTGTCGCTTAGTAATGTTCTGTTTGTTTCTCTTCCTTAATTCACTGTAGTAGCTTCTCCTTTCACCTCATTGTTCTTTCTTCATTTTCAGCCTTTTTCCTCGCCGTAAACGAATAAATTGCTAAATATGCACACAGCATAACTGTTCAGACACCTTCATTTTGTTATCGCCTCCAGATTTCCTATTATTGAATGCCAGCTGTTGATGTTGTCACAAATAGCGCGAAACTGGTGATGTCTGGAAAATCACTGATGTTTGTAGTCTGGATAGCTCAGTCGGTATAGTGACTATACTACGGGCTGGATTTCCGGTGGGGGGCAACAAGTTTGGCTCTCTCCAAAGCGTCCAGACCGGCTCTGTGGCCCACCCAATCTCTTATTCAGTGGGTACCGGGAGCGTTTTCCCCGGTGTAGAGCAGTCGGTGCGTGAAGCTGACCACTGACCAACACCTAGGGCCGAAGTTAAAAATCTATTGATTTATACCGACATTCCCCCATGTAAATCCATGGCTTGCTGAGGGACAACTTTAACGTAGCTTTAACACTGATATACGCCAGTATTTTAGAGTGTCCTTTCTCTTGTTACATAACAGATATATCAAAGATGAAATCATGTGCGCTAGTAATAAGACTACAGTGAACTCTTACTTACATAGGAAGTGTGACCATTGTCGCACCAATTTTGAAAAAGTCAAATTCCAAGGAGGCTGTTTTAGGAAAATTAAAATTAAATGGTATAAATACTTTCCTGGTTCACAGTACTTTTGTATTCATTGTAGTAATTTTGGGAAGCTTTTAATTTTAACCCTCTGTAATCGAAAAAAGGAAAACGTACTTTGTGCGAAATCAGAAACACTCTGTTCCCAGATCAGCACACAAACCCTCTTCCAGTTAAACAGACCGAGCCCTGAAAAGTTTGAAAAGTAACAGCTGTGAAGTACAAATAATGAGAGCTTAAACACCAAATCAGCCCAAACAATCAATTGGAGCCAAGAAACTTGGCAAAAATATGTCAGTTTAACTTCACCATTCAGAAAACTTGTGGTAGAAAATTATTAAACTGTTTGATGTTGTCCTTATTACACTTTTTATGTTAATTTGAGCCCATCTGTGACGATAAATTTGACTTTATAGAAGAAAGTTGTAGAGCACCTTGAAGGGCCTTATTTCACAGAGTACGAAATTACGGCACCACAGCTGGGCAAAATGAGACCGATATATAATGCAATATGGTGGGGGGGGGGGGGGGGATTTACTGGCGAACAGTGGCACGAATTGTTAAACGCTTGCAGTAATACGACCGAAACTGCGTCGTGTTCACAGCATACTAGTAGTTTAAAATTATTTTTAATTCATACGTTTTAGATTCAAAATATTTATTAAACAGAATGCTGCAAAATATTGCAAGACAACAAATAATTTTAAACCAACGCACAACCACTGTCTACGCTTCCTCTCGGTCAGCTGACACACAATATAGTTAGTACATCGTGAACGTACAAGTTGCATTAGTCATCGTCAGAATTCAGCACTTAGTAGCAAAAATACATGAGAAAATAGGCGCACTTCCTCTAGTGAAGAAATATCATGTTGGCTTGCACGTGTTCACTGTTTGTGGATTCTTATTCAAAAATCACTGTAATTTAAACTGTAATACACTGAATGAATAAAGAATCCATGTTACAGAACTCCACTCTTTTATGTTATCTCACAAACACACACACACTAAAAGAAAATTATATGTATGGACCTCGTGTATCTGTTTTAATATAAGCTTCAAAGTCGTATTTCAATAAAGCATTCTATTTAGGGACTAAAACTGACTTCATTTAAATACAGTTAAGACTTTCGTTTGTTTCTCGCATAGTAGGAGGGGTAGGCACATGCTTGGAATGGTTTTGAATTTTTCCATCAGAAGCTTCGAAAATGTTCAAAGTGCCCTTTTTCTTTTAATTGTCTCGAAAAATGTAGAAATTTACGAGGAAATGTTCTGAACATGGATTGTGTCATTCATTCTTCTTTACAACTCTTGTTCAATACATTTTTCGCTACTGTAAATATTTAGTGATTTAAGCTGGAGATGCCTGCAGAAATGTATTTGGGTTATTGTGTAAATCGCCCGCTATTTTTGTCCGGTTAGTTAAAATTGAAATGTCTCAATGATTTTTCTTAAAATTCTCCAATCAGTTTACAGTGCTTGGTCTTATCCTGAGCCAAGTCTATCCAGTCTACAACTTCCCACCCCATTCATTTATAATCAGATTTAATATTATCATCGCATTTACTCATAGTTCTTACAGTCTTCGCTACTGTTCAGATGTTCAATATTCTGTAGACTGTTATCTCCATGCGTGCTATATGCTCCGAACATCTCGTACTCGTAATAATATTTGCTGAAAATTACACATCTTCTGATGCAGTTTCCTCCAGTCTCTTATTACTTCCTACGTCCTCAGTCTGGTCCATCTCATTAACCTCTTCTCAAACATGCTCAAACTAACGTGTTTCTTATTTTAAGAAACCACATTTCACGCACACAAAACAAACAAGTAGAATTACGGCGTTCAGTGTTTCATTTTCACGTATTTATGTAGCATTAGAGAAGATAGAATTTCTGAACTGAAAGGCAGCATACATTCATTGAATTTATTCTGTTTTAAGTTTCATTGTGAGCACAATTTTTATTGGTTACTGTCATTACCACACATGTTTATTCTTGTCATATTGAAAAGGGCTTGTTAGCTGTGCGAGTATTTGTGTAGTGATTGTGGCCTGTAATGAAATGTAGAGATGTGAGCATATACCAACACATTGTTAGCTATATTTGTGTAGTGATTGTGGCCTGTACTGAAATGTAGAGATGTGAGCATATACCAACACATTGTTAGCTATATTTATGTAGTGATTGTGGCCTCTACTGAAATGTAGAGACGTGAGCATATACCAACACATTGTTAGCTATATTTGTGTAGTGATTGTGGCCTGTACTGAAATGTAGAGACGTGAGCATATACCAACACATTGTTAGCTATATTTATGTAGTATTGTGACCTTTACTGAAATGTAGAGACGTGAGTATATACCAACACATTGTTAGCTATATTTATGTAGTATTGTGACCTTTACTGAAATGTAGAGACTTGAGTATATACCAACACATTGTTAGCTATATTTACGTAGTATTGTGACCTGTACTGAAATGTAGCGACGTGAGTGTATACCCACACATTCTTAGCTATATTTGTGTAGTATTGTGACCTTTACTGAAATGTAGAGACGTGAGTATATACCAACACATTGTTAGCTATATTTATGTAGTATTGTGACCTTTACTGAAATGTAGAGACGTGAGTATATACCAACACATTGTTAGCTATATTTATGTAGTATTGTGACCTTTACTGAAATGTACAGACGTGAGCATATACCAACACATATTTGTACTTGTGGGATTATCCTTCAGTTATCTCAGAGTTCCCTGTGTAATTGACAACAATGCCATTCGTCGATAATAACTGCAGTAAATTTTATCACCATTATGTTTAAGACTAAAAGTAGGTAAAATAAAAGATACGTTCCACCGGTATTGCAATTCTTTCTCATCCCAAATGGGTTTAGAAATTTTTAGATCTCTGAACTCAAAATGTTGTGCCTCCTGCTTCGATCATTGACCGACAAATTGTAAATTCCGTGTTTCCCATACATACATACTGCTTAGCTTGCCCCGCCCACCTCATCCGTCTTTATTTAATCATACTAACTTTTACAGATTATGATGCTCCGCGTTTTACAGCGATTCCCAGTCCTACGGATACTTCCTTTCCTCTCCTAGTTGAAATATCTTCCTAGACAATGTGTTGGTAAATATTATTAACATATTTTTTTCCCCATAGAGTGAGACGAAATTCTACACCCACAGATTACAGTGTGTAAACTTATGGATGGTTGGATATAGCAGAGAAAGGTGAGTTTTTTTTAATGAATCGTAATATATTCATGCTTTTAAGGGTTCTGCTCCTACTGGATGTAAATTATCGAAACAGCAATGAGTCGAGAAAATGAATGTAGGCTAAACGAGTAAGTGAATATGCGGAAAGATTCTATTTGCTCAGAAAACATACACATCTTACCGGGCAAGTTAGCTGAAGTTTACAGTAAGGATTCTGGCTGGGATATCGACTGTCATGCCTCATAGTTTTATGGAATTGATGTGTCTAGTCAGGCGAATGTCATAGTAGTTTACCTTGAAATATGCCGTGACAGGTTCTTTCCCAATTCCTTTAAGTCCATCTAGCGTGTGACCATGTTCTTATACCAACACCATACACTAAATATGCATTACAGTTGATACATTTGCTTAAATGACATACATTCGACTACACATACAAGTAATAATAATGCCAGTTATGTCGTGTAGACGAAATGAATTTTGCAGTCACATCTCTTTCAATACGAGGCCACAAGAAAAATTTCAGTATGGAATTCAGCGATACGTCCTTCCTGGATATGACGCTGCGTCAATGAGTAATCGGAGTCCGGCGTTTTGAGGAAAAATAGTGCTCTTATTTTCAAGCGTAGAAATATTCAAGTCCTTGTAGATGATGACACTACGTTGCTTCGAAACGTCGGGATCTTATTACCCATTGCCTCAGCGTCATATACCAGAAGAACGAGATCCTCAGTTAAACAGCTGCGAAAACATCAAAATTCACACAGCATAGAATTATGCCACAGTTTTTGTCCAAGTGTAGCTTACGATAGTGTACGAGTATTACCGTCTCCGAATGCCATGTCGCTCTCGTCACAAATTCTGCAATTTCCGTGAACCGTCCGAGTGATTCCTAATGCAGCGACGTTAGTTGCAGCCGATGCGAGTGAGGTGTTCAGCAAATGAACGATGGAGTTCTTGTGGCATGAGTGAGCAGGTAGACCGCAAGTACATGCCGTTGGCCAACAGTCGCTCCACAAACACTCCTGCTGTAAATCAGGGGTATCATCATCTGCTCAGCAATTTCCTCTGAATCCGGTTGTGGGCGTGATGTAAAGGTTCTTAATAAATCAAGCTAGAGGAAACACAACTAAAATACAAGCTTTTTTATTCGATTTTTTTCTACCTCTTACTTCTAGAGACAGAAGGAGAGGAATAAGGTAGGAGGTGGAGGTGGGCTGTTACAAAGAATCCGTTTCAACCCAAAATTGAAATTTCGCAGGCAGCCCTTCCGCCAGTCAGCCATTGAACTTGCCACGTCATAATGTTAGGTATAATTGAGTGCGCCCTGAGTCTTTGCTGTAAACCTCTGTGTAGAGGCACAAACACCGACACGCCAGGTTTTTCAATCATTCTTTTGTCAGTCAGAACTAGGTGGTACAAAAGCATCAGTGTCGTACTGGCACTTTGCAGCACCGCTCTGACTATCATTTAACAGTCTACTAACCTAATATTTTCGTCTTTCAGTGCTGATAAATTCTATCCTTAGCAGTCGGTCCTGTCTGACGTGATGTCTCTGTATGTTTGCCCTGTATTATGTTACTAGCAGCTGTCGGAACTCAGTAACCAAAATATTGGCCGTGTCATGGCTCAGGCGGCTAGTCGCCAGCCTCTCACCGCGAAGGCCCGGGTTCGATCCCAGGTCAGTCCATGTTGGATTTGTGGTGGACAAAGTGGCATTGTGACAAGTTTTTCCCCGAGTACTTCGGTTTTGCTCTGTCAATTTCATTCCATCGGTGCTCCATTACTTGGAAAAACGAAAAAAAAATAATCGTCTTCATCACAGGGTTCCTATAAGCCTTCAAGGCTGCGGTGTGTCCGTAGCATCTGCTATGGGGGCCCTTCACCACAAAAAAAAATTGCAGTAATACATCGTGAGCGAAATGCCCTATGTTGTGTACCTGTCACAAGTAGGATATGGGTTATAACGGAAATCACAGTGGATGAATGTACCCTACTGCGCCGAAAGTGCGGAATTGGAAGGGGTTAGGCCTACGTGACACGAGGTCACGTATGCCGCCTAAAGTATGGGGACTTTCCCACTTCCATCATACTCGGACGCTTATTGCGCCGGCGTACAAGGACGTTTCGCTCATCCTCTATATAGGCTACAGTTCTGATTTTACTCTGTGTTTACGTAGGCCTACATATGAAGCTAGTTATACTGCTTTAGACAAATAACAGAGATCGGCGTAAGGAAGTAGAGCTTGAAATTTTCGACGGCATTGAAGTGGGTCAGCATAGGGCATGGTGCAAGGTTCTTATGAAAGAGTGTTCCTTAATGACGTGAAATTTCTTAACTAGGGGACAAACTGTCAACTTTACAATGGAACTACTGTACCATGGGGTTAACGGCATGTAGTATTGATTGCGTAACAACATCCACTGTGTGCAATAAAGAGACGTGTACATTTATATTCTTATTGAATACCTTACGTGCACGCTGTGTTACGCATACATTTAGAACCACGTGTCATGGTAGCGTAGTGGCGCGTTCAACCCATCTGCACATTTGGCACTCCTCTCATATTTACCCTTCTGGGAAATTCCTTGAAGCACATACGGTAAAAAAAAGTACGTGTATCACAGATCCGTTCTTTGCTTAGTGGGGAAGAGAACATTTCCAAAACCGCCGTCGGGAATCGAATCCCATTATTGCATTCTGTAACTTTTCTCATTTCTGACTTATGTATCACTGGCGAAAACAAAAGAACCTGTGATTCTGTGGTGTAGTTGCTGTATTGTGCACAACAAAAGTATTGGCTTCAGCGTGTGTTGTAACCACCAAATGTGTTCGCAAAATGACTTCAAACGTGTCTCTGTGTTCGTAGCAGGTAACTTTGTATAAAAATGTCGTAACTTCTGCGCATTTAAAACAATAGCGTTGATTTAAGTGTTTTTAGCGGAGGACGAAATTGTAGAAAGACAGAAAAAAATGCCTATAACGTGACTGGCAGCAGTAAGTAATATTTTGGGTTTCAAAACGTTGATAAAATGTAACATATGGGGGGGGGGGTGGTTATTGCCGGTCCCATTATCCCGCTGATCATTCAAACACATTGTAAATTAGTCTGAGTAGTGTCGTGGTTCTACTGAGTTATCCTGAGAATGTCATGCAACATTTCTCAAGTAAATGAACAGTAATGAGATAATGCAGATAACTAATGGGGTAAGTTTACAGGAGTTGCTAACTTGCAAAGCAACAAATCTGAAACCGCCCTTCAACCTTTTAGATGTACTTTATTCAACAACTTCCGTATTTCACTGAAGCCTATTATCGGGAAAAAAATTTTTTCTTTTCATTCCCCAGGAAAGGAAAGAGAGTTGAATGTGAATGCTGAAGTGAAAGTGTGTGTGACGTAACAGCTGTCCATGTATTCCCGGAAGGCCATGAACCTCGTAGCGCAGTATGGTCCGTACTAGATTCGAATTCGGCACCTTCCTGAACACGAAGAGGTAAATTTTGAAAGGCTAACACAATACTGCCTGTAGAAGTGTCGTGGTGCGGGCGAACTTTGCGCTCGGGTTTGTGCACCCCTGGACAAAAACAATCATAGACTTTAGGCTACACCGTAAGTGTTGCCGACTAATAGAACTGAAAATCAAAAAGCGTGTTTTAAGCAAATGGATTATACAGATGCTTGATTATGATGGGATCACAACATAGCAGCCAGTTCGCCACTGCTATGGCTCACATGAACCAACTCAGCTATTATGAAGCTAGTTACTACCTAGTTTTGACGTCCTCACAGTTGGTGGTGAAGGATGTGACTGTAACTTCTGCCAATCCATCACACCGTAAACATATTCCTAAATATTGTTTTTTTGTGGCATAGGCTTATGGTTTATCGCAGCCTGTTACCGCCTATGAAACCAAAATTGTTTTTTTGCCGTTCAGAACCCACAAGAAGACGGCGAGCAGCTGTTGCTCCTTACGTTTTCGGGTCTTTACGGCTGTTATTGCTAAAATGATGGGCTTCTTTTGGGTTTGTACACCGTGTAGTATACTTGGTTTGTTGCAGCGTTTCGGAGGAACTTACTGCCTCTATCTTCATGGTGATTGAATTTGGTTAGGGTGGAACCATATTCAGCGTTCTGTGTGCTCGAGTTCCATTCCCTCCCTTTAGCGAGAATTTTGGACGAACTTCCTCAGTAACCCTCTTGTAACGTTGAAAGATGTAAAGGGGATAATAGGAAATATTTTTGGAAGCGTACATTGTGAAATGCTAAGGGGTGTATGACAGGTAACAGAGTATCGCCATGATGTGTGCAGAGCCACAAATGGAGCACACATTAAACTCCACACTTGCTTATCAAAACACTCTTTGAAGTTCTCCTCCCGATAGTGTGCTTCTTTTCTGTAAGACTTCAAAGTTTTGTAAAATAAATTTTTGAAATTGCTCAGGTAATTTCTGTTTATGCCGCATACTGCATTATTAGATCTGCTGGTGCATTTTCGATTACATAGCTTATGGACATAATTGATTACTTTCAGTAACCTGTTTTCCTTTTTGCAGGACAAAAGTGAGCTTCTTAGATCGCCATGCTCTCAGCTTCCATTATCTGTGTGTCCTCAACTTTCGAACTAGCTAACCGATTTGTAGCAGATTTAGTATGGTTGCTTTACGTTATTGCGCGTTATGCCTTTTGTCACCCCAGCCACGAACTTCTTAATTTGTTACGACATGTAATATCAGCGTGTGAAGTGACAGTACCACCATCACCCATATATATATAGATTCTTGTAGTTAGATGTGGCAGCAGATATTACAAATGTGCAACTTCTGTAAAGGCATATTTTGTAAAACGTGAAAAAACAACTGCGGCTTTATGAGGTATAGGTTTATATATAACTTTTGGTTTGGAAGCGATAAGTATTTAACAGATGGAATTAGGCGTGAGGAATTAGTTATGGAGATATGAAACCTTCGTGTTTACACGTCCTGTATAAGTCTTTGTTTTAAGTTAATATGGGGACTGTGCGAGTCTTTTTAGTTATGCCCTATCCATCTAAAATAGACATTACATGTACTGAAGTAACAAGTTCTTATGAAGAAATAGGTTATGATGATGATGGTGATAATAATAATAATAATAACAATAATAAAGGTAAGATAAAGTAATCCAATTACAGGCCTGTACAGGCCCTTAGGGTTCCAGGAGGTTGAGGCTCCTAGATTTCTAGACAATCGGCACATGAAGGTGGTAAGGTTGTCGGCCCAACGCACCGGCCGCCTTTATCCCCCAGGAAATATTCCTGGTACTCATTTCTGTTAGGAGGCTGAGTCGACCCAGGGCCATAGTGCGACCGCAAAGATTATGTTAACGAAAAATTCTAATGATAACATCGGGAATCGAACCCGCGACCTTCCTGCTTGTAGAGCAGTGCCTCCACCAACTGGGCCACCGCGTGCCCCCAATAAAAATAAAACTAATAATTTTAATAAACACTTAATTCAACTGCTGTTGAGTAACGTGCCGAGTCCAACAGCCAAGAGTCCCATCACAGAAACAGTACAACATGCAAGTACAAATACAAATAATATTTTACAATAAACAGGACACCTGAAACAAAAAAAAAACAAAACAAACAGAACATTAAATAATTCATTAGGGCACCTTATATGTATAATAATAATAATAATAATAATAATAATTGGTAAAATATTTGCAATTGTCAGAAATACAAACTTGGTCATAGGCTGCAATCTTATGACCACATGCACACGACTCCAGGTCATAGGCTGCAATCTTATGACCACATGCACACGACTCCAGGTCATAGGCTGCAATCTTATGACCACATGCACACGATTCCAGGTCATAGGCTGCAATCTTATGACCACATGCGCACGATTCCAGGTCATAGGCTGCAATCTGATGACCACATGCACACGACTCCAGGTCATAGGCTGCAATCTTATGACCACATGCACACGACTCCAGGTCATAGGCTGCAATCTTATGACCACATGCACACGACTCCAGGTCATAGGCTGCAATCTTATGACCACATGCGCACGACTCCAGGTCATAGGCTGCAATCTTATGACCACATGCACACGACTCCAGTACGCTAGTTCATGAACTAAATGTAATTTCTTTAAGATCTGCGCTATTCTGGGATATTACGCGGCGTCGTGTGGTGATTGTTTACCGACGTTTTGGGACAACGTATCGGTCCCATCTTCAAGGGTCGAGAGTCATTTTTGGTTTGAAATTTACTTTATATATATGTAAGACATTAACAACGCATGTCTTGTAGGGCTGAAAGTCAGCAATAGGGTCGTAGGTTTTATGAATTCTACCGGAACACCTTGTTTGATTACTATTGGTGTGTGAACTTCTCAATGTATATCGTCATTGTTTACATAGATTTGTAGTTTAAGTTTAATAGTGCGGACATGTGGTTAGCCAGTCCATCCAACAGAAGCTGTTTCATTAAGGATGAAGTAAAATGTTTGTGTTGCATGTCACTGAGTGGCGATAATTTTGGGATTGTAAGTTAATAGCAGCAAAAGATCATAACTGTAAGTTAATAGCAGCAGCAGCAGCAGCTGGTTGGAACTGTCAGTTAGTAGAAACATAGCACAACTCTAATTTAGGAGCAGCAGTTTCGAAATTTTTTCGAAAAACTGAGAGTGAATAAAGGGAGTTTGTGTTTGATTACAGCTTTATAGTTTCAATTATTTCGGTCACACCCAACCTTTCAAGTCTTACATTCATCATAACCTGGTTAAACACGACAGTCTTTCATTTCGTGTGACTGATTTTAGTGCGAGAATAGAATAAATATTATATAGGTACAGCAATGCGACTATCGGCAACAAATCTGAAGGGTGAGTTCATATCCTGTCACAAAGTAGAACAACCACAAAATAACATCTTGTCAAGCATATGGGAGGCATGTGACCACTTTGTATCCAATCCGGCAACTGTGTAACCACAGGAACAGCTGCTCCGCACACACATTTCCTACCTGTCTTTCATTCGTAGGACCAGACCTTGTTAGAAATTTCGTTCTTGGAATTGTGATTCAGTTGAAGTGAATTAATGACTTTGAATAACAGGCAGGAATGTAGCTAATTTATATGTAATGCAGGAACCAGAAATTGCGGGTGCCGGTCACAGACAAATTTGCGGGACAGATTTATGGTTTGCGGTCTGACGAAGTGATTAAATCAGACACGATTCAGACTAATTGATTCTGACGTCTGGATTCTATAAGACATAAAGGACCACATTTTTTTTCACATTTTCTCTTAATTGCAGACGAAAAGTTTCTATCAGGTTTCGATCATACAGTTTCAAAGCACTGAGCTTTGTTAACGGAAAACTGTCCAGAAGTTTGGCAAGAAAGGAAATTGTTTGTGGAATATATCCATAAGGTAAGGACATAGAAGTTCTCTTATACCTTGTTAGGGAAATGGGTCTAAAAATAAACCCAGATAAGACCAAACAGGCCCATATTTGTTGTCTCCGAACTGAATATAATATAATGATAATAAAGGCAAAGGTAAGATTTTTCTGTATTCCATAAGGGAACATTTCGGTTTAGTTTTACAGCTCTACGGGGCCGGGATAGCGTAGTCGGTATTAGCGACTCGCTACGGGCTGGACGGTCCGGGGATCGAATCCCGATGGGGCGAGATTTATCGCAGCCGTCCAGACCGGACCTGGGGCCCACCCACCCTCATCTAGCGCCGAGGTTAAAGAAAGATTAGAGCTATACCTCTACTCCCCCTCTGGGCCTTCGTGTCCTGTTCTAGGGAGAACTTTACCTTTACCTTTACAGCTCTACATGAGATGTGCGTCACGCCCCAACAGCATTAAACCCGGTAACGAACCCTCAGTGTCAACTGAATAGGACGTTCAAAGTACCAGAGCCAGTATGGATGCTTAGGAATGAAATACCGCGTCCTGAAACGTCCTGCCCGTTGTCTAGTCTCTATTCTGACTAAGGTATCCCGACTCCCAGAGCTGCTAACAGGTCTTTCGAAAATGCGGCAAAATTCAAATAGTAAGGACTGCTGTGTGCAAGAGGCTTTGTAACTGCATTTCATTGCAATGTTGCCTTAAATTACCCAGTGTAATATAGGTAATGTGAACGACATTTAAGTCACTTGGAACGATCACACTGGAGATGGCCGACAGTGCCAAGTTGTTTCGTTGTGAGCGGCTTCGCCATGACCAGTTGGAGGTTCGTATAACATCTGCGTGTTGTAATTGTAGACGCTGTGCTTTCTGAAACCGAATTAATGTCGAAGATCGTTGTGGATGTTTCACCTCTCGTCTGTGCACGCACCTCGTTATGTGAGCCGTCGTCTGTGCCACGCACCTCGTTATGTGACGCCGCTATTTCAGCGAACGAGCGTCTGCCGCAAAACTCTCCGATTGGACAGTCTTTGTGCCTTGTGAAGGATTCTTTTGGTATCAGCAGTAAACGGTAATACGTCGTATAACCTTTTGTATGTATCGAATAGCATTTGCCTACTGTCGTTAGCATTTGCTACTGTCGTAGCATTTGCCTACTGTCGTTAGCATTTGCCTACTGTCGTTAGCATTTGCCTATTGTCGTTAGCATTTGCCTACTGTCGTTTAGCATTTGTCCATAGATCCAGCAAAGTGTGTGTTATGCTGCGTACTTGTACATGATAATTTAAGATACTTGTTTTTAAGTTAAAAGGAAAGTAATTTTTCTACTCCGGTACGTATGAAATAATTTACCTACTTCAGTAATTGTTCTGTTTTATTGACTTAAGTGCCCCACTCTAAATTTACTTAATACCAACCAACAAATGCACCAGATTGTTTGGTTGGTATTAAGTTTATGACAAGGTGCGCGGTATATAATAAAACTTGAAATTTACTTTTGCAGAACTTATCTCACGTAACTTGGCCGTATCTTACGCATTTCGCTTCGAACCTGAATCCGGAGGAAGCTAGCTTTTCCGAAAAGTTCGTACAGAGTACAGGCTGTCACAAGACACAAACCACAATCTACGCTGCGAAAAATCCCAGAAGAGCGAAACTGTCACGAAATTTGTTTTATTGGGTTTTAAAAGAGTCTCTTGCAATGAAATCATTGGCAAAGCGCCGTTCATTTTTTTTTACTCTGGAAATCGATTTAACTTCTCGACATTTAATAAAATTCTTTTGCTAATGTCGTGGTGTTCTAACAATTGCGATACAAAATTGAGGTAATCGATTTTGACACTATGAGGACCAAAACTGGCTTGAAATATGTTTAAAGATTCAGTTCGTTCCGCAGTATTCCTTCTTCATTACACACCTCAACCGATTAATGCTTTATAGGGTAAAAAATCGTTGTGCATCTGCGACATATATAAGACACATATGCAGTAAATACACTATGTGGGAAAAATTTAATGTTTTTGAATGTTAAATCTCGTGGTATGTATAGTAACCACTGGACCTTAAAGTGTTAATTATGTACGTTATTAACGACGCATGAGATGTCAAATTAAAACATATTAGTGAAGATAAGGATCAACAGTTTAAGGCGGTGAATGCATTTTGCTTGTCCGCTTTGCTCTGCTTTCAGACCGGCTCTGGGGCCTATTCAGCTTCCTCTAGAATTCGAATTGGGATAAAGCGGCTGGGTTGTGCCACTCACCTCCATCTGGAGTCGAGGTTAAGAGTGTCCCCGTACGTATTCATGCCGCGGTAACTCGTTAAACACAGAGACAACTTTACATACACTCGTTAGTTCTTGCTGACGTGTGCCAGCAACTTCGAGTAGTGTCGTTACTTACTCTGGCCTCCAGCAGAAAACAAACTCATTTAACATGTTTCCGGGGTTTATGTGTGCTGTAATACACGGTGAGTCATAGAATATTATTTTTAATTTTTTCTCGTTTATAATTCCAGAGCTTTGAAGGCAGAACAGGCATCCCTGCAATATTAAAACAATAAATTTATTGCAAATACGACAGCGCCCTGCATATGAAGGCTTTCCTTTAATGAAGTTCCCATAAACAGCTAATCTCCTCGTTAATTCTTTGAATTGTAATATCTAACTAGTGTCTACGTTCTGTTTCTAATTCTGTCGTCCATTATACAGGCTATTTTAGGTAATAGAAACTTTTATGTCAGAAGTACGTCTCACATCCCGCTTCTTTGCTAAACTTATTAGACTGTTTCATTATATAAAATTAGGTAAATAAGCTCATACCATTTTTGTTTCATTTTCTGATCCTGGTAAATGTAATTATTGTTTATGGTTATTTAACGACGTTTTCAGTAATGACATTGTAAAATGTACTAGCGTTTGCATGGAATGTTCATATTAGGGATATTGGGGTTAAATTGATTGTACTTAATCATGTGTATTATTATTATTTTTATTACTATTATTACTATTATCATATGAGGAAGAATAGAAGAACATTGATACGATGTGTATACAGAGACACTGCCGCAACACTGTGGGACTTCTGACGCATGGGGAAGAAAGAAGCATGTATGATTAAAAATTTCCACCGTCTTTGGTCTTTGGTTCCTCGTACTTTCTTTATTACAGAAGGGTAATTACTACGGCTACTTAGTGTGTCTCCCCTTCCCACAACGACGGTTTCTTTATACGCAGTCCCCTAGACTTCGCTTTATGATTCTGCATAACAATGGGATAGTCTGCGTGGTGTTTACACTTAACAAGCCTCAAGCTTCATATTAGCTCCAGATATAATGGATTCATACAAGAATGCTATGCTTTTAGGCAATGAGTTCAAGCCGGCTTGTTGAATGGCGGCTGTTTCTATGCCTTACTGCCACCACCTTCAGAATTTCTATTTAATGTCTCCAGCACTACAACTGTTGAACAAATTCTAAAAAAGTTACTATTAAAAGTTAAGTCCTGCACAACTCAATACTGCTCTGAGTGCAGTGAAACCGATCACAAGCCAGTTCTACGAATTCCACATAGCCGTGCGATGTGTTCACAGCAAAGTGTCATGCACAGGGTTATGGGCTTGAAAATTATTGAAGAAGAGTTAAGTAAATACTCTTCCTGGTGTGATTTTTAAGTCACCATTCAATTAAAGTCATGTAGGGTGTAGTATTTTCCTTAGAGATTTTACTTACTATTTTCAAATGGCGGTTTATAAAAGCAGCATCAATCACTTTCCATTTTCTATCTCGTGCCTGATGGCATATTTTGAAGCAAATTCATCAGCAATAGCAATAAAGTTTCTCCTTTTTTTCGGACCATTTCCAATATCAAGTGCATCAGACTGCTAAACTGTACAGACATTACGTAGGGTTTTGTGTAAAGACAGTTTAAGAAAATATGAAAAATGAATGGATGTCTGTACTCAGAAATCAGATCAGGCCCTTTTCCGAGATTTAGGCACGGATGAGAGCAGGGGTTAACAACTTTCCAAAAATCTAGAAGCCACCTCAAAATTCTGGACGCCAGAACGATGACATGAAGCAAGTTCCACACTGAGGACCCATAAATATTAGGTGCCATCGCTGGATGAGAAGATAATATTAAAAAAGAACTCAAAGAAATTGGTTGTGACGGCTTATGCCGATTTATTGTAGCTCCGGATAGGGCCCAGGAGGTGGCTGTTACAAAGTCTATTGGAAACTAAGTTTCTTTAAAGGGCGGGTAATTGTCTATCTGTGTGACTGTTATCTGACTATTTGTGTGACTATTATCTGTGACTGTTTTCTATGTTACTATTTTCTGACTTGTGGCTATTATCTGACTATATGTGTGACTATTATCTGTCTATCTGTGTGACTATTGTCTGACTATCTGTGTGACTATTATCTTTGACGGTTTTCTATGTGACTATTTTCTGACTTGTGACTTTTATCTGACTATATGTGTGACTATTGTCTGACTATCTGTGTGACTATTGTCTGACTATCTGTGTGACTATTATCTGTGACTGTTTTCTATGTGACTATTTTCTGACTTGCGACTATTATCTGACTATATGTGTGACGATTGTTTATCTGTGTGATTATTGTCTGAATATCTGTGACTATTTTCTGACTGTATGTGTGACTATTATCTGTGACTGTTTTCTATGTGACTATTTTCTGACTTGTCACTATTACCTATCTGTGTGACTATTGTCTGACTATCTGTGTGACTGTCTTCTATGTGAGTATTTTCTGACTATTATCTATCTGTGTGACTATTATCTGTTCAACAAGTACTAACTTCCGTATAACTAGTAAAAGGAACAGCACATCACATCTGTATTGACTTCAAGAAAGCCTTTTATTGACGTGGGATAAAGGCAGTAAACAAAACTGTCGTTGGTTGCCTTCTTCGGAATATTTAAAATCGCGAGCGGCTTGGTTATGTTCCATTTCACTTTTTATTCTCCTAAAACTCTCTAGAGTTACGCGCTAACAGTTATTCTGACTCAGAATACTTCTGGATACGCCATATAATTTCTGTGTTGGAAGGAACGGCATATACATGATACTCCGTACCACCACGTACCAAAGCAGAAGACCTCGGATACAGTAGCATTACTGTCGTTGTAAAAAGGACTACATATTTTACAATTGTAACCTATGAATAATACTATTTAAACTTTCAAAATCCTGGATTGTTTGTTATTAATTGGATTTACTCCAATTTTCCTCCCCACAAAATACGAAGCGTAGGCTATAGTTTTATGTATGTAATATTATTACATTTTAGAACTCTCTCTCTCTCTATACATACATATATATTTATTTGTATTTACCGACTTAAGTGTGTGTGTGTGTGTGTGCGTGTGTGTACGTTACTCGCAAGGACCGGAAATGGAAACGTCCCATATAGCTCGATGTTTGACAATGACCACACCCTTTCTCACTATCGATACTGGCCGGTCATTGTCGACTGTGCCTTCTAATTTTGAGCCATATTTATTCTTGCTGTTAGTCTGAATAATTCCATACATTGACCGGTAAATGTTGACAATGTCCTGTCATCCTGTCTGTGCTGAAATATTCTGTTCATGCTGGGGAATGAGTGGGTGCAGCGAGAAAGGCAATTTTGTGAATGTGATGTACACACTTCATGACAGTAATCATGTAGACTTCAGAAAGAAGAAACACAGAGAGATTTAGCAATAGAAACTTTTTTTGTTTTGTTTTTGTGAATTCAGGAATTATATCAACGTTTAATTCCTTCTGTTCAGGAAGCGTCCTTTAGAAGACGCTGTATTGTCATTTATATCTCAGCACAGTTGCTTGACAATTACATTTAAATAAATTCTGTTTCACCAGTTTGTAAATGACGATTGAGCACTGAACATTGTTGACAGTGACGGCCCATGTGGCATCATCAGCAGACACCAGTTAGTCTCAGCAGCACCCTATTACAACCTAATAAGAGCACCGGTCAGAATAAATTGAAAAAATAAACCCTAAAGGGCTTGGTCGTTATGGAAAGCAGAAAGCGAAACTTTCAGTCTCAAGTTTAGGCCTAACCTGTCTCCAGTTTACTCGCCCTCCATCGCATAACATTGCCTTATATTACGCGGATGAGAAAATTTAATATCGAACTATTTTATGCATATGCATAAGGCTTGCCTTTGCATAGAGCAGAGTCATGAAGAGTTGTTGCTTTGTAGAAATTTAATTAAATAAATTTTACGTATTTGTCATACCAGCTTTGTAGAAGCTCCTGGAATGCCTGTCCCCCTTCTGGTAAACTAAATGCGTATCTACGCATCACGCGTGTGCGGGGCCGTGCCATAGCTCAGGCGGTTAGTCGCCGACATCTCACCGCGGAGGACCGTGTTCAGTTCCAGGCCAATTCGTGTGGAATTTGTGGTGGGCAAAGTGGTACCAAGACATGTCTTTCTCTGAGCACTTCGGTTTTGACCCGTTCACCGGTGCCCCATGCCCATTCATTAACCTACCATCGACGCTATATAATCTCGGCAATTGACAGCGTCGTCAGATAAGGCGCTTAAAAAACTCACGTGTGAGGCAAGTAGGCCTAAGTAAATAAAACTTAGGCTTCATAACACGAAGTGTGCATAATCAAAGCTGGCAGGTTGCTTCAGACTATTACCTTTAGATGCCAACCACTGCCATGAAGTCGCAAACAAACGTCGTGATCTAGTGGGTGACACAGTCGATTCATAATAGGGATCTCCTGGGCTGAAATCTCAACCTTGGAACCGCATACCCTAACAGGGTTTTCGTGGATGTCACATATTCGAACGCCTTGAAAGGAAACTTCCAACTTTTAAACCTCTAAAAATAATGTCTGTAGCCCCATCCGTGACGAGCAAATATTTCGAGGAAGTTATGCTAAAATGAGGAACATAGCAGGGATTTAGAGTAACCTGTGCGTCGCGGCATAGTACTGCAATGCGAGGGCGACGGACCATACTACATTGGTGCAGTGATACTGACAGGGAAACACGAAGTACTCGGGAAAAACCTCTTCCGGTGTGGTGAAGAGACACTGGGTCAGGTTTCTCTCCTTGTCCTTTTTTTTCCCCCTGTCAGTATTATTACACTAGTGCTCCGTACCTGTCTTCATCTTCGTGCTGCTCTTATCAGAAATGCAAGCGGACAAAGCCTGGGAACTTTCTAAGAAAATGCCAGTCTTTCGGAAAAGAAAAACCTTGCTTCCGTTTCGAAAGTGAGAAGGTGTAATGCAGTATGTTTCATAACCTTTATTTGAGTAAAACTTTCCGCATGTGGCAGCGTGAGAAACGCTGAACGAAACGCAACTGTCTATGCAAATATTAAATAGCGGACTTCAGGGACAGAATACAAAGTTTTGTGGCACCAAATCTGTGTTTCGTAAGAGGGAGGGTGCAAACTGTCTAGTAGGGGAATGAAGACATAAGCCAATTAACGCCTTCTCCCTTATGGTTCCTTTCCAACCCTTCCTCATTTTATGATTGTTTTGGGAGTAATGCCGCCAATCGCTCTATGGAATAGCAGGGAAATCAGGCGTGCTTGGCTGCCTGGCTACTCTCGGTTAAAGAAAAGGAAACGAGCTTATATGGTTCAGTCGGTGCTGAAGGCTGTTGTATCATCTCCACGATTTGAGACGGAAAGTGGTGTTATTCTGGAACTGAATTTTACTGTATTACGGCGCTGGCAGCGCAGTGACGGCACACATCACATGCCCTGCTGCTTCCATTTCATTTTATTGTCGTTAGAGATTACAGTGGGGTATATGGATGCAGCTTCGTTGTCTCATGGTGCTGAGGAAGTGTGATTTCTGAGAGTCGTCAGTTGCCATTTGAAGAGCCCAGCTTAAAACTGCGTCACAATTTCGTAGTTGCTGATGACGTCATATCTGTTGCGCCATGCAATTGGCACTAATGCAAACATTCGCCATGTCAGTGTCCGTAGATGATACGTGCAGTTGTGTGGTCAGTAGACATGCTTTTGTTTGTAATCCGGAGTTCGCGGTTTCGAAACCCGCTCGAGAGTCTGGCTGTCCTGAATCGTCGGTTTGTGATGTCCCTGGGTTGTTTCAAGCACGTTCTGCGAATATGACGTAAAACAGGCTGCTATCGCTCCCTTCCACGTCCCTTCCAATCAGAAACCTCCCTTGCATTCGCTGCTCCTGACCATTGCATTTGAAGAATGGCACTGAAGAATGTAACTCACTAACTGCATGGATCGGAGTCCTTCTTGGAATGCCAGTCGTTCCTCAGCTAGTCAACAAATTCCCCGCATGTTATGAAACACGAATGTTATCACCGTGTTCAAAAGAGGCCGCCACTTGTCCCTTTCCTCAGCCAGATCAATCCAGTGCACGCCCCCTCCCCCCACAGTCATCCTGTTTCCTCAAGATGCATTTTAATATCATCCTGCCATCTACGCAGTTTTCCTTCACAAGTGGTCTCTTCCCTAAGGCTTCCCCACCAAATCCTTGTGTGCACCTCATCTCTTCCCAATGCATGCCACATGCCTGCCTATCTTAATCTGTTTTATTTGATCACCCGAATAATATTTGGTGAGGTGTTTACATCATGAAGCTGCTCAATATGCAGTCTCCTCCATTCCCCTCTTACCTCATTCGTCATATGCGCAAGAATTGAGTCGTGCAGTGTATTCAGACCAATCCAGAATACCTAATAGACTAGAGGAGTTTGTTACTCATATGAACATAGAGCTAAAAAATGTTTGCCAGATAGTTATCAAAACACGGTCTAAATGGCTGCCGGAAAGTCGTTAATTAAACGCGTTTGCTGCGGTGTCAGATGGAGAGAAGTGATTTTGTTTTAAATCTGTTTGAGCGATGTAGGCCGGCCAATAATATGGCGCGGAGACTTTTAAAAAGATTCGTCTCGATCCTGTTTGCGAAACTCTTACAGCGGTGGCGGAAATGTTTGGAATTCCATTTCGATTATGTAGACAAACAGGAGCTGGCATAACGCTTATAAGTTCTTAACAGTATTCAGCCCTGGCACTTATTGTACGGTGATCGTAATTGGCGTTATTGATGATGCAGTCTTGTAGTCTTGATGGAGCATGTACAGACTACACAAATAAATAAATAAATACATAAATTTGCTTGGTGTCTTGATTTATTTATCCGCTGTACCTGTATTAGTCAAATATATTTTTATCTGAAATTCAGACGTGTGGATTTGATATCACGTGAGATCGAAACGCGATTTTCTGAAAATACGGTTTCGGCAGTAGGTTCTTCTTGATCTCCATTTATGTGAAAATATCCAGGTTGGTTGATATAAGGTCCTATGGGCCGCGTGCACTCTACAAAATTTCCGACATTGAGTGATTTTACAATTAGACATAAAAGTGATTTCAATGAATTTGGAAGTACGAAAGTGTCTATTTCCATCCAGGCCTCCTATTGTCATCCACCCAGTGGCATAGATAAGGTCCCAACACATCCCGGGGCGCCGTGGGCCACCAAACATGCAGCATACTGAAATTTGTTGTGAGTTCTTTCGGACAGGATTCCGTCCTTCCGACAGCAGGCTGTATTCTGGATCCCTATTATGAGATCTTGGAATAACTTGGCTAATAATTATAGGGAGCTCCACTTATCGAGTGGCCGAGCGGGGTGGTGGGTCCATGACCGGTTTTCGAAACTACCGCGTCCATCTTTCTTTCACAGTCCTGGATTTATTTTCATTTAAGAATAATATCTGTTACTAATTTTTACTTCTTCCCTGATAAATTTATCAATCTTTATACTGTCATTCAGTTTACTTTTAGACGTGATCTCATATTCTGTACTGCTACCCCGTTCATGCATTTTTGTTCTTACCCATGTTTCGCTACCAATAGTGTAGCACGAATGACTTGGCATTTTGTAATTTATGTAACGACGCTGTCTGTAATTATACTAAAGTCGAATGATTGGATGATAGTGAAATAAATAAACTAGGAAGGATGTGAAAGGAAGCGATCGTGATGTAATTTAAGGTGTTTTATCTTCATAAACTGGGCTGTGGAAAAGTACGGAACTGTTTATCCGATGTGTTGTGTATTCTGACTGAGATGTGAAACGAGCAACTCCGAAATACGAGCCAGAAAATTTCAGGATGAGACAGTTTACTAAGTCGTAATTTTGTAAAGCTTAAATTTTGTACCCCTTTTTTTACCTTCTAAAATTTTATTAGTGGGCCCACATGCTGATGGCAAGTTACATAGTTTTATATGTCACATAATGTATACATACACATGGAAGCAGCGCGTTCCTCCGAAACTTCGGAAGAAACTCGTAATTATACACTATGCAGTAACCCAGAACATTATAATTTGAGGAACTTTTATATTATAGTTTTGGGTGCTGCTCAAGATCTCTATTACAGTAATTTTTAGATAATTAAAAGCGAAGAAAGTACGAGAAGGACACAACGTTCAGTTTCGTCAAGTAAAATGTTTGTGTCACGTTACTTGGGAAGTACAATGTGGTAGAATAACTGCGAGTGTTGGATTTGAAAATACGAAGCGCCTGTATTAAGGAAGGTCCGCTGTTCAAGAATTTGCCTGGAGGCCAAAGGGATTCCAAAACACCTGAGGATAGCTGTCTCCATGTCGAGCTTTGTACACGATACCTCTCAAAGAATATGAGTATGTATTTTGAGAATTCAAGATGTCGATGATGGCGGTGGTGATTGTGAACAAGTGCACTGATAATTGGATCGGAAACTGCACTGTACGAAGCAGAGTCGAGAGCTAATTAGTGTATCCAGGTGCATACAGTTGCAACATTTATGCCTGTAAATTAGCGCATCAGTGCACACTTCTGCATCACGCTAATAGACTTCTGTGTCATGCATTAACAATAACCCCTTGTGTGGAGCTCTTAGTGAAGATCTCGCAGGTAGAGTAACTCGAGTAATGCAGAACCACAAGTTGTGCAACATTTCACTACGTCGATCGGTCCAGAGGTTTTTGAAAATTTACGTGGACACAGAATCTGGACTGTAACATTGGTGTGGCGTGCGAAGTACAAGATTTACTTCTTGATATTGCTGATACGTGAACACATGGAGCATCGCCCTTAAAGCACATGACATTACATGAACACATTTTTCTTTCTGTGATTTCAGACACAGAAATAAACAGTATTGTGTATCAAAGAACAGGAAGAGAGGTGTATGTAAAAATCATAGTGGAAATAAGAAATGTACAAATGATTTGGTCAGAAAATGTCAAAGAAATAGGTCTTTGTGACAGTAAAACAAAAACTCGCAAATATGTTAAGAGATATATAAGGCTAGTAATCTATGTAAATTAAAAGCAGCTTTTCTGAGTTCAGTTCGAACTCCTTGTTGGAGTTCCAGTGTCACAGTACAGTGGTTTTAGTTGACATTAATATGACGACGTGAATAACCGAAACTGAGCAGAATCTAACTGTGCAGAGTAAGTCATTAACATACACACATGACGGAGGAAACAGTGTTCTAAACATTTTGTTGCATTTAAACTTTTCCGTATGAAACTGAAAATTAGATAGTAATTTTTACATCAGACACTCATTCCGTACTTTTAACCTTATTTATGTAGTTACTCTTCACAGTTCTAGGCTACTATGTATGAAAATCGTGGAGGTGGAGAATGGTGATAGATTGCGACGTACTGTATAAGCCCATATGAAACGTACAGGCCGTGACCGTCTGGGGAAAGTAGTTGAACGAAGTACGTGTAAAACACTGCAAACTACAAACTATGTTAATGGAAACTGAGAGGAATATTTGAGGCTGTGATTCAAATTTAACAATGTCCTTGGTAATGCAGTAGTACACAGTACAGACGTTGTAAATTCGTAGCTCTATCTGCAGTCGTTTCCCGTACAGGATGTGGAAATATTAGACCCTATTAATGAAGTTACGAAGCGTGGAAAGCCACCGGAACAATAGTAGAATAAAAGAACACGTGATGAAGGAAACATGATATTCAACAGGCTTCAGGTGGCTCTGCAGCCAAGAATACTTCTACGCTGTTGCTATGAAATGAACACACAATACGGATTTCATGTCCTCCCATTATATCTTGAGCTCCATTGCTTCCGTTCAAAGTGAATTTTATGTCAGAACTTCGGTGTAAGAGGTCTGTGCAAACTAAAGTGCTTGTCTGCTGTTTTCTTCTTATCCGCCTGGTACATTTAGAGAGGTATCACGTATCTCATAAAAAAATAACTGTACACAAAACTGTACGTTATACGCGGCTAATATGGTAAGATCTGGGGCCGTGCCATGGCTCAGGCGGTTAGTCGCCGGCCTCTCACCGCGGAGGCCCGGGTTCGATCCCGCGTTAGTCCATGTGGGATTTGTGGTGTACAAAGTGGCACTGGGACAGGGTTTTCCCCGAGTACTTCGGTTATGTCAATTTCATTTCACCGGTGCTCCATTACTCGGAAAAACGAGAAAAACATCAATCATCTTCGTCACTGGGTTGCACAACAAGCCTCAAGCGGCGGTGCGTCCGTACCATCTGCTGCGGGGCCCTTAACAAAGAAAAAATAAGATCTGTAACGTTACTTGCTATTTTTTACGTGGTATATATAAACTACATAAATAAATACAATAAATAAAAATGGGTAATTAGTTTAGTTAAACATTTGTAATGAATTAACTGCAGTTTGATATTTGCGAACCAAATTTACGGTAATGTCTTCGAATGTTGATTGTAGTTCTTTTATAATATGTGACTTTGCAATATAGCGTTTATTTACTAGAGCATAAAGAGCAACTATTCACACCTTCCTACAATACACCTACAATGAGTAAATCATTGATAGTGGACAGACAGGGGTGAAGTTATCTTAATTTGATAACCAACATCTAAGACCACTAATTCTAAATTTTATCAAAATCTCACGCCTCAAGTAGCTATTTTGAACCGGTGCACGAAGTGGAAACGTCAAAAATGTCCTGAACCTTGACCTGCAACACTTGTTTATGTAATGTCAGCAGCAAGTATTGTTGTCTGGTGTGTATGGTAATTAGTAGCTGGAACTTAAACAATGGCGAGGAATCTATTTTCAATTCATTTTGTACTGAACTCGGGCCGCCTGAGTTTTTAATTAGGTTTCATTCACGATATGGCTAAACATAAGTGACAGGGCTCCATATCAGTAATAAACTGCATGAGTCCTAACGCTACATACTTAGCTGTTTACACCAATAAGGAATCCATTGAAAGCGAAATGGAATATTTGGCCCTTCTGTTGGTGTTGAGAGACGTTTTAAGAATCTCCGGTATAAGTGTCACATTGAAAACTTACTGCTAGCCCAGCAGAACTCATTTGTTTTCGCAGATCCTCCGTCACCCCAAACCACGTTGTAAGAACAAAGCTGGCTGCAGCTAGCTGCACAATTCATATTGCTCCTTGCATCTCTTCCGGCAGGAGCAAGAGATTTCCCTTCAGGAAAAGGTCCAGACCGGCTCTTGGGCTCAGCCAGCCTCCCATTTAATGGGCACTGAAGGACTCTTTCTGCGTGGATAAAGCGGCAGGTGCGTGTGGCTAACCTCTGACGTCCACCTAGTGACAACGTTAAGAATTAGTGCACCTATAACTCCATTTCCCTATGTGCCTTCATGGCTTGTACAGAGAGAATTTTGCCTTCTCTTGCCCTGCAGAAATGACACGCTGACCTTTGAGTGTTTGTTACTAAAAACTCTTCTACGTATCTTTATGCCTCTTACGGTGTTTCCGCTATTGCCTCTGAGTGTGCAATACGTTACATTTAGCGTCTGTGTTGTGCATCTCCATCTGATCTAGCAGATGAAGTCGGCAATTCCACTAAAGTACCTTCATTGTCTCTTCTCTTGATGTTGGACATTTCCGTATTCAGCGATATGACGCCATGTAGAGTGGTACATTGGTACCATTGATTTGGAGGAGCTTGCTGAGAGGCATTTTTCATACACTACCCTAAATTGGGAATCAGCAGACTCTTCCGAAAAGTTAGCACGTATGTTACATCTACACGGCGTCATATCCCGCGAGACGTAAGTCTTCATCAGCATTGCAGTGAAAATTCAGACCTTTCATGTTTATGTTGTTTCTTATATATACATTTAAATAATGCGTTTTATGTATTTAGCATGCTTAATGAGCAAAATAATTACTTCCGTGTAGACGTAAATAAAGATTATGTTTGGTAAAAAAATTCAGTTCCGTGTTTAAAACAATAAGTGATTTTACTAGCATGCGGTTGGTCTCTGTAGCACAGTGCTTCCCAACCCTTCCTTTTTGGAAGAACCCCTAAAATAGTTTTTCACATCCCGAGGAACCCTGTACCAATGAAAACGAAAAAAACAAAACAAAGCCACAGTTGGTAGTGCATGAAGTTACTCCAGTATTGCCAATCGCAGGACAAACAATTTCGCGATATTTCGAGGGATATGTGGAATTTTTCGCGGTACGTCGGCATTTTTATTTTTGGATTCCATAATTTCTCGCAGAACGCTTAACAATGTCCCGAGGAACCCTGGTTGAGAAATACGGCTGTAACAAGTATTCTGTATAGCTGCCTAGATGCGTTCAGTGTGGTGAAGAGTCACTCTTAACCTCCTGTCTTTGCTTGGTCCTCATTTCTGTATAGACTGCACCAACCCCCGTACCCTTTCATAGGAGCCTTTTGCTTTGAACCTACCGACCTTTTGTTTTCACGGACCCAGAAGTATCTGCTCACAAGGACCTGATTCATCACGTTAAAACTTGGCCAGAAGCAAGAGGCAAGTGAATGGGTCTCGGAGCTTGTGGGGAAGAGAGGCGGAAGGACAATGGAATGAGGGTTCCGAAGGAGTACGCTAACTTCTGTTGAAAGAAAGAGTTATTTTCGAATATGCTGTCGATGACATGTTGCTATAATTTCTCTTTTTATTTGGTGTGCAGCACGTCCGTAGAAGACAAATTTCAGATATTAGTGTCGGGAGATATCTCTACATTGACTTCAGCAACGCATCAACTTAAGATGTTATTTTTAGATCATATAGTCCTTTGGAATTTTTCTATCGTTCCGTGTTTAAAATAAAACTTATGTTTTAACTTTTACTATAAACAGGGGACGACGAACACGTTTCGAAGACTGGATGATTCTAAATGTGACATGCCATCGTCAGGTCATACAGAAGTGTATGAGAATTGAGGGTATCACAGCATAATAACACAGAAGACCACATTTACAATTTTGTGTGGAAAAATAAGGCTGGAAATATAATTCTCAAGACAGAGAAGTATGGAGCCTCTGAAAATTTATTATAAACTTCTTAGAACAGTAAGATGGGAACTTTAAAGTTACGAAAAACACATGACAGGGCATGGGGTTACTCAGGCGTGAATATTTGAGACTGACTTGTCAATTTTATTTTCGGTTTGGGATGTTATCGAAATTGCTGTCATCATGTGCATGTTTTTCGCAGTTTGTTACGGTAGAGTAATGGGGTGTGAGGAGGGTTTTTAGTGTTAAGACTGGGAGAGGAATCAGTCCTCATACTGATGATGAAGAATACAGACTCTGTTCTTCGCTGGACCGCTCCTCCCAAATAGCGCTCATGTTTCAAAAGAATTGCGTACGTGTCGGAATGAGTTCGTCTTTTGTCGAATTCTGCAGTTTCACTTTCTGTTTTCTTTTTTTTTTTTTTTATTTAAATATAACTACATCAACAAATTTAGAGACGAAATCGATATAGCAATCGTTTTCAATATATGAACGTCGAAGTTTTAACTTAGCCGTGCAGTCAGTGAAGCAGTGCAGATATATGTAAGCCCAAATTATTCACACATAACCACGATATATCCTACGAGACATGTGCGACGAAAATGATGTTTTGTGAAGTATACAGCAGGGTTTTCCAACACAGATACCTTTTTCTTTGTTTAGAGAATCAGCAAATCCGAACAACCACACGATTGTCACTCATGCCCTTCAGTCTCGGGCTGTGCAGCACAGAGGTCAGTAACGCTCGGACAGCAGAACCACGGGTTTAGCGCCGCTGTTACGAATTCACGCATTTGGGCACGTTCCTTTGCTACTTATAATCAATTTCCCTCTTCGACGTTTATCTCCCTTACATCTACATTAATAAACTTTACGTTATATTGACCGTGCATCTTATCACAATTGGAAGTATTTATTTTCATACCATATAGGAGTAAATTTATTAATAATATTGTAAGATTTTGTGCATAAGTTGGTATGAAAATAAATACTTCCAATCTACATTAATGTTATCTTTCCATCACTGAGTTGACCTTAAAAGTGACCTCTTTTATTACACGTGCGTAAACAAAATTATACACTAGCACAAAATATGCTCACTTCGTAATGATCCGTAAAATCAAGTAATTAACAAACACTACAGAGGAATTTTCGCTTATAATGAACTAGCAAGATAAACTGTTATTCGCTTTGTCAGTATCATAACATGCGAGTGCAAGCAATTAAAAAAGGGGTTCGTAAAAATGTCAGTGTTTTTTTCGTGTAAGATTATTTAAAAAGAAATGAGACCTTCTGGATATAAAATGAACATAAACAGGATAACCTTAAGCAATGAAGTTAATATTGAGAATTAAAATACGACTCACAAACGAACTGCGCATTTGGGCGTCCCTTCTCTACATCCGCACTAATAGCAGCGGCCACAGTTCCTCCTGACTTTAAGCAAGCCTTAGGGCCCACGGTGTAATCCCCGTTAGTGAGAAATTACTGATGGAATGTTTAGTCACCATATCCGTTTTGCAAATGTGCTCCAAAAGTGTCAGGCGTGTCATATATGATGTCATTTTTATTGTTCATTGTGCGTGCCAAACATTGGCTGCTGTGCGAGTCCTCTTATTTCTCAATAATTATAATTATATTTATAACCAACATAGTTAAAAAGGACGAGAAAATTTTAAATTTAAAGACGTTCGTATGCAAATGAATATATTAAGAACTGCAAATCTCACCGGAGCCAAAAACTTTCGTTGTCAACGTAGTATATACGTGTGTGTTTTCTTGTCTATGCCAGTAATCAGCGCAGAGAGAATTGAGACCTGTAGTTGAATATTTCTAGTGCTTTTGTAAAATTCAGACATTTTGTATGTAAATTCCTGAGCATTGAACATTAAGCTGTCGGTAAGAACAAGGGAGAAGTAATTTCCGTCATGATGGGCTCCCAGCTCGACCATTTTCAGTTTCTTTCCTCTCTGAATCTACTATCCAAGACGATTATTTTCTACAGTTCGTTTCTGTAGAGACCCATCATTATCTACCGAAGATTGGGTGGAGACTGGAAGATGATTGGTCCTGCTGGTACGTTCTTTGTTTCAGTCAGGCGCGAAATAACCCACATGAGATGCAGAACCCTGTCATTTCCAAGACGATCGCCATGAAGGAGAGAGCATGTGATTGGTAGTGCCCAGCTAGAAGCTCTAGGCTGCATGAAGCTATAGTCTCGACACGCACCTTTCCTTGCGTCTGACGGGACGAATGAGCAGGCCTCGGAAGCCATTTTAAAACAATAGAATAGCAGCTTCAAGGCAATTCCGTGTTCCTTAAATACTACAAGGACTGTAAGATAAAGGTTTAATGTTAGGAAATTCGCTCGTGTAATTGCTCTTGAAAAGATTTCCACAATGCGTTCCGTAACTTCCTTATGGTCGTTAAAAACCCTACACGTTATGTAGACAAGAATACCTTATTACTTGCGTAAACAGTTACTGATGAAAATGTGTGTGGCATAAAATTGGTAACAGATGTCGTGTGTGTGCCCTCTAATTACGTAGGTGGCTTATTTAACGGCAATGTCTGAAGCTCAAACTAAGCATTGTAGCGTGGCACACAAGGCTGGTTAGTGAAGGCATTGAAGGGACGTGGAAGGAAGAATTTGTGGCCTATTGGTCTGCCGGGAGAGGAAACTATAAACGAATATTAGTTAAGTAACTTACTGGACTTGAAATATTCATCACCTTGATATTTGCTAGTATTTGAGGTCTTTATTTTCAAGCAATCCTATAGTTGGGCAACAGTTAAATGAAAGTTACCTTACTGTCGTACCTCAGTCATTGAAAATTAACTATAACACATACGTACAATTAGGCCTAGTTATGAAGAGTTTACAGATAATATTCTTAAAACACTTATCAACCAACAACTGCACTATTGAAGTAAATTATCACTTAAAATTACCCTACATATATTTCGGTCATCACATGACCATCATCAGGGGTATCTATGTATATATGTATATATACACACTTCACTGTGCGCTGTCCACTTTTTGTTTTATTATATGGCTGTTTTATGGATGTTTTTTTTGCACTGCGTTTTTTTTTTTTTTATATATATATATATATATATATATATATACATACTGCACTTCTGTAGGGGGTGACGTTGGTTGTCTGTTGAGACCGTCGTGTGTCGGACTATTTCACTGTTTAGACTTATTAAGAAATTGATTGTCTGGTCGTAATCGATGCTCTATGCTGTGGTGGGGTGTGGTGGAGTTGATGTGACGTCCGTTGATTATCCGTTGTGAGATAACCGGTGTCACCCTACAGAAGTGCAGTGTACGCAAGAATCCCAGTGCATAATATCATTGATTAAACAGTCATAAATCAAATAACAAAGTGGACAGCACACAGCACGTCAACACCTGTATACACGACCGGACGCCAACAATATCACCCTGCTATATTTTATAATTCTTACGATTTTATAATTTTTTAAAAACACTCCAACTACTGCATCTCAACTTGACAACCGCCACCAACTGTGCAACAACTCAAACTTTGCTTGGGGACTAAAGTACTTTTTCGGCTGTATCTCGGCTTCCATTGGAGCGATTTTCATGAGACTTCATACCTCGCACTCTCAGCACATGCGCTACAAACCTAGTAAGTTTTTTTTTTGCGTTCGAACAATTATAAAGGGCGCTTTACTTGGAGAAGAATGTGTCTTTTCTTCTGTATCTCTGCTTTTATTCGAGGGATCCTCCTAGAAGTTCATATCTCTTACTCTCCACGCATACGCTACGAACGGAGTAAGTTTGGTTGCGATCGGTCAATAATTAAGCGCACTTTACTTGAAGAAGAACGTACCTTTTCGGCTGTATCGCGGTTTTTGTACGAGGGATGTTCGTGATACTGCAGTCTTCGCAGTCTGTACGCATGCGCTGCAAACGATGTTAGTTTGGTTGTGATCGGCTAGTAATTAAGAGTACGTTACTTGAATACCGAAGTATTATTGGTGCTGTTTTTCGGCTTGCATTGGAGGGATTTTCCTGATACTTCATAATTCGCACTCTCCCCGCATGCGCTACAAAAGATGTAAGTTTTGTTGCGCTCGGTCAGTCATTAAGTTCATTTTACTTTGGGAAGTAATTACCTTTTCGGCTGTATCTGGACGTTTATTTGAGCGTTTTCCTGCAACGTTTTACTTCGCACGCTCCACGCATTCTTTACAAACGCTGTCAATTTCGTTGCGATCTGTCAATAATTACTTCGTCCACTAACATCCTGACCACTCACCATTAGTAATCAACATACCTCATATGCAATTTTTTTCCTATGGTTCGACAGCCTCCTCATTTTTCGAGGTTTCACGATCACACACTTTAGACACACCACACTCAATAGGACTCCTCTGGACGAGTGACCAGCCCGTCGCAGAGATTTCTACCTGACAACACACAACACTCACAAGAGACAGACACCCATGCCCCCAGTGGGATTCGAACCCACATTCACAGCAAGCGAGCGGCCGTAGACCCTCGCCTTAGACCGCGCGGCCACTGGGATCGGCCATATGTAATTTACCTTTATGTAACTTCTTCAGTCGGTGTAGTATAGTAAACTAAATATGTACAGCATTAAGAAGGATGGCAACAAAACATTGAAATAAGGCTCTCTTTTGAATAGTGTCTATAGGTAACTGTGTATACGAATTTAATCACAGTAATTGGCTTTATATTTCAAACAAAGGAATTCCAATTACACTCTTTCTCAGTATATATATTAAATCTTTCTTACAAAAGAATGCTGTTACTAATACCACCTCACTTCCGAGAATTCACTTCCGTTAAAAGATCTGCTATGGTCTGGAATCTTCTTCATATATTTTATGGGACTAGATAACTTTGTAAAGATGGGGCGGTCGTAATATTTCTACGATTGCTGAGCAATAAAACCTTCCAGAGGATCCTCTGAAGAGGGAGCCGTTGTGTCACCTAATCGCTCCTTACAACAGGAGATGTGTTTCTGGGAAGACGTATGGCCCATAAGTGTCGACTTCAAACACATTATTACAAATGAACCTGCGCACGAAAAGTGACGTCAGGGAGCTCTATGATCAAGACACGCAATTTCAAAACTAGATAGTCGTAAAGTAATCGCTTTCTGTATCTTGTTCGACTTCCTGGATTAAATTCAGGGGCTCAGTTTCCTGATATAGGGTTACACTGCACTCCTCAAATTCTGAAGAAAAATGGTGGGGAGGGGGGTAATGTCTTAGGCGTCCGTCAGTGTATTTATACACATTTCAAATTATTAGAGCTAGTAAGTTCCAATTCATAACTCCATACTACATTGTCTTCTTGAAATGTATGATATTTTAGTCAGAAAATTCCCGCTGCTATAAAACTCGAAGGATTGTGGCTCTGTTTACGGAATTGATTCCCTGAAACGTATTCTTAGCAGGTGGATGCAGTCCACAGTTCTCTTAATGAAATTTTTATATTACCCAGCAAGTTTCGTCTTTGTTAACTAAGTTGTAATACTTGAGGGTTTCCTTCTAAGATTTTGTGTTCGTTTAATGTATTCTCCATGCTTTCGACTTGCTTCATCTATCCTCCGTTCCATTATTTAATCGCCAAAACAACATTAGAAGTTGACAAATCATGAAAGCTCTTCCGGTTACACAAGTTTGTACATGTTGTTGGTGTTAACTCGTTATTACTCTGAAATCCTTTCTATTTTCCCTTCGATTGTGAAGTCAAGATATTCGTGAATAAAACACAAAGGCTAAAACTGTACTTTGTGTGTTTTAGTGTTTGGGTTCCTACAGAGAACATGAAAAGATCAGGATTTTGAACTGAATGGTAGCAATTTGTTTACATTCAGAAAGTTCTTGGGAAAGTAGCCTACAAGTATATACTGTTATATACTTCAACATTTCCCACGGTAACTGACGTTAGAAATCGATCATCAGTGGAAAATATTTGTAACATCACGGCGCTACGAGGAAATCAGAACCATTCAGAGTTACTCGTGTTTGACCCTCGAAGGGTGGTTGAAAGCCATGTGAGGTTCGGCATTAGCTGCACAGCACGATGTCTCTCAAAACACTACAGTAATTGTGCTGCATCTCCGTACAACTCAGAAGATGCTGACTGAGAGAAAGATGTGGATGCATTGTCACCTGTTACCGTAATCCTGATTGCGAGGTTGGAAACTGAAGTTTCAGGGGAGAAGGTAAAAACTGACTGAAATGCAGGAATTCCAAACCAAGGTAAGTAGCGCAATAATATGTCCGACTTGTGTTCGGAAGAAATCTTGGCGGCAGTGTCGGCTGTGCAGTTTGGGGCTTTACGATGCTTTGCTAGTCGCCTTTTCAGGCCGTTCGCTTTCATCAGTCATAATCTGTCTTTCATATCAGATGGCGTTGCCCTCTACAGATTAGAAATGCCATGAATAATCAAGAATAATGTTGTTAGTAAAACACATGCATCCATCCAGCCATACATACACACACACATATACATACATACTACAACACACACATACATACATACACACACACCTACATCACACACATACAACACATACATACACATACATACAATCACACACACTACATACATACATACATACATACATACATACATCATACATACAACACACACACATACATACATACATACATACATACATACATACATTACATACACACACAACACTACATACATACATACATACATACACACACACACACAAACACATACATACATACATACATACATACTACATACATACACATACATACATACTTACATACACACACTACATACATACATACATACATACATACATACATACATACATACATAAAGAAATGAGTCAGTAAACCAATGAATTACGACGGATAGGACCTACACCGTATCTCGTAACAACGTATGATACACAGGAAAAGAAGTAGTGGGAGTAGATCAAAATGGGCATTGTGCTATAAGCTATAGCACGTATATGGTGGACGTGAACACGTGATACTGGCGACGCAAAGAAGAAAATAACAAGACATAAACCGCTGCTAGGATGTTCTCCTTTCGTCAGATACTGGAGAAAAAAATGGGAATACAATGGAGCACTACAGCAGCCATTTATAGACTTCAAGAAAACCTATGATTTGGTTACTTTCAAGGTTTTGTGCAATATTCTCATTGAGTTTGGTTCACGTATGAAACTGTTTGGGTTAATTCCAACCTGCTTCAATGAAAATACGGGTCGGCAAATTTTGTGTAATATGTTTCCTTTTCGGAATTTTCTGACACAAGGAGATGCTTTTTTGCCATTGTTTTTTTAGCTTTGCTTTAGAGTGTCCTGTTGGGAAGGTTCAAGAAAAACCAGGAGGGATTGAAATTGCAGGAGACACATCAGCTTGTGCTCTGTGTTGTTGATGTTAATTGACTGGGCGAAAAGCTAAATACATTAGGAAAGAAACAGAAGCTTTGTTAGTAGGTATTATGGAGTTCTGAGTGCTGTTAAATACTGTGATGAGCTGACAAATGTATGATTTTGAATGAAAAGTTTGATTAACTGAAGGAATTACAAGAAAGATAATTGTTTGTACGATGTGCAGGAGAAATTCGGTGTCTCTTATTTTAGGCAGTTCATACTTTCCAGAAGGAATACGCCTTATTTCAAAGAACTGTAGATAATTATACTGACATGACAGCAACCCGCATATCCAACAGAAGAGCCCGTAACCAGCGCCTTGGTGGAAGACAGCAGAGAATTTCGTGTCTTACTGTATTGGCGTTCTTCTGGATGCCAGCAGCATTGAGGGTGGCTTGGCAGTTACCGTTCAAGTAATGGCTCCATCCAGTACAGTGGCGAGCCATAGTTAATGGCCGTCCTGCCCTGACTCGTAAGCTATGTTATGACTGCAGCTCGTTCCATTGCTTCCCATTCCAAGATTGCAACAATGCATTGAAGGCCTGTTGTAGCAGCCATACAGAAAACATTGACCCCGAAGTGACGACTCGTTATGAAATGTTAACAGGTGGCACTGCAAATGTTGAGAAATGATCGTAATAACAACTGATATCATCAGTTTTCAGTGACATAGTTTTTTATGTCCATTATTTAACTTCTTTTATCTCCGTGAATTTATTTTAATCTTAAAATATGTGATACATTTTAACCCGTCCAAGTACAGGTTTTTTAAGATTTTCTTTCACCTCGTCCCGTTTTTCTGATATTTTAATCCCATTCCTTTTCTAGTATTTTTTGTATTTATTATATATTAAAACATTATCAATAATATGGAAAGCATTTATTGAAACAACCTCATTATTGTAATGTGCTTTGAATTTGTAGTGGACAAAGTTGGACACTGTAGGAGTGCTTGAAAATTTAAAATTTTAACATAAGCGTCGTATGCTTGCATAATTTTAGTTTATACTGAATTGTCATTAATATCAGCTGAAAATACGTACCCGAAGTGCTGATTCGATTCGCAGTTGACTAGAATGTTGTGACAACAGTCACTTGTGATATGCTATTGTCGGTATACGATATCTATCCCGGTGGCCGAGCGGTCTGAGCCGTGGATCTGCGGCCGCTCGCTTGCTTGGCTTGCGGGTTAGAATCCCGCCGGGGGCATGGATGTCTGTCTCTTGTGAATGTTGTGTGTTGTCAGGTTGTCAGGTGTTGTCTCTGCGTCCAGGTAATCACTCGTCCAGAGGAGTCCTACCGAGTGTGGTGTGTCTGAGTGTGATCTCGAAACCTCGACAATGAGGAGGCCTTGGCCCAGTAGGGCTGTCGAGCCATGGGAAAAATACATCTAATTTATTAACTGAACCCCGTGGACGGCATTTCTACTAAGAAACAAATAGTCGCCCAGGTCGTCAACAGAATTCCGCCTTGACTGGAACCCGTAGGCGTAAGATTAGTTCGCTGAAGTGTTTAAAACAAGCTGTCACTGCATCGTATTCTGGGATGTGTGAATCCAGCGAGGAGAGGCACAAATGAAGGACTAACGTATAACACCTCTAAACGAGAATAACATGTCTGCTTTCTTTCACTCGTCCATGTGGCCAGAGTTAAGAAGGTCTATACTGAAATGAACTGCACCAGGGCGCTGCATGCAGGGTTTGTTATTGAATCTAGGAATACGGCATAAACCTGTGGCTTAGAAGACCGCCCCCCCCCCACCCGATATTCGATAATTGGGGCCCCTATAATTATTAAAGACATTACTCCGAGGTCTCTATGAACACTGCCTTCTGTCAGTCCGAAATATTCCACAACGAATTTTAGTATTCTGTACGTTGCAGGCCCCCATGACCCATGGGGCCCCAGCCCCGCGAGACCTGCGGGGGCTTTGTCTATGCCACTGCGTATACCTATAATTGTTTAAAAGTATCAGTTTGTCAACAATATCTAATCATTCCGATTGCGTAGTTGGTATAGCGACTAGGTCACGAGCTTTATATTAAGGAGTTCGAATCCCGGTAGGGGCAAGAGATTTTTCTGTCCTCAAAAGTCCAGGCCGGCTCTGAGGTCCACTCGGCCTCCTATTCAGTGGGTAACGCTGTTTTCCGGGGTAAAGTGGCCGGGGTGTGAAGCTGACCACTCCCCTTCTTATAGTGCCGAGGTTATAAACGAGTGGAGCTTTACTTATACGTCCCCTATATGTCTACGCGACGTGGACTGGGACAGCTTTACATTTTCCTTTTTACGTCATGATTCTGATATCCGTTAATCCACAAGCTTTCAAAAATGTTCGAGAATAAATCAACGATTTTCGATTTACACTCGACATGCGTTCAGGAAATCGTACAAAAATTCATGTAAAGCTCTCGTTCAAACCGTACTAATGGATGAACAGGCTCTCTTAGAGGTGTGTGTGGGTGCGAACTGGATTGAGCTGACTCACGACAAAGTCGTTTGGCGGGTTATTCTGAACAAGGTAATGAGGCCTCGGATGTCTTGGTTCGGAAATCATTTCTTCTTTCTCAGCGACTATCAGCTTCTCAAGAATGGATCTGTTCTGTGCGTCTGGTATTTCTTCGGCTATGGTGTACTGGTCAAGCACGTGAAAAACCATGGAGCAGTAAGATGAAACTTCAAAGTCCCAAAAGAAGTGTATAGTGTAGGCGATTTATTAATCGAGAATCCAAATTAGTCACTGTGTTAGGTACTGACGAATCTGAAATAGCTTGTGAACTTGTCTGTATGACCATAGCGTTTCGATCGTCCCTACCGAGAAGTGTGCAGCAATATCGTAGAATGATATAACCGTTTGTTTTATAACTTCTGTAATTCACAAACATTAAGCCAAATCTCATTAGCTGTGAGTAGCAACTGCAGTGCCCGTAGCTAACTGCACTCGAGAACTTGGTTGCAAGTTGCGGGCAAGTTAACTGCTTTCGATGTAGATCAGTGAATATGACCCGAGGAACATTATTTGGCAGCACCAAGCAGTATCAGGTTTCTAACTCGATTCACTGTCTTACACGGGCGAGTAATATCTTAATACTCCTGTTTACGTGATTGTTTGTAATGACTGTTTTGTAGCTGAAACACGAAATAAAGTATTACGCTATGAGTAACTCCGTGCTGAGCATACAGCAGTTACCAATCGTTTAAAAATAGCTTAAGCTTTTATCTTGCCCTTTTCACATTATTGTTTTTGTAGTTATTTATCGGGCTTCTTCCCCGATTCAAATTTCAAATTAAGAATTACACTGACTGCTAACACGTGCACTTATTTCTTCACACGCTTTACTAAATCGTCCATGATTAGTGGGTCCCTGTCACCACTGCATGGCGCGTCCTCGGGTTGCGGATGGAGGAACGGCCTCCGAATATGGAGGGTAGCTGCGAATATGCAGTCGCGGACAGCCGACAAGGGGTGGTCCTCCAGCTTGGGGGTTTGGCGAGGTGCTAACAACTCCTCACCGTAAAAAATTACCATGTTACGAAACACTATACAGAGCCTCGGACCTGGACTGATTCTTTGGATAGGGACAGGTGGCGGGCTCTTGTGAGTGCGGTAATGAACCTTCGGGTTCCATAAAACGCGGGGAATTTCTTGACTAGCTGACGACCTGTTAGCTTCTCAAGAAGGACTGTGCTCCATGGAGTTAGTTAGTTTACTAAATCGTTTCGTATGGCTTGTTTCTTACCTTTTCTGCCTTTGTCACTTGCTTGTAATGTTAAATATGCCGCAGTTGTAAGCTCTACATATTCAGTTCATACTCCTGGTCCAGTTCACTCAGACTGAAAGTTGTATGCATTCGTAATCAATTATGCATATTTTGCCTTCACTGTGCTTCACTGTAACTTCTGTAGTGTTGCACTTCAAATCGCTGGGTTTCATTCTGAAGTCTTGTCGCTATTCCTTTATGATCTTGGTGATATTTTTCCTTATTGTACAGTGTTATAATTAGGAGTTTGCTTCGTTATTTTGTCCTGTCGTCTTTTCGTACCATTAAGTGGTTTCGTCATGCAGCTTGTTTGTCATAGGTTTCCTATGGATGCGCTGTGTCTCCCAGTTGTTGCTATAACTGTGTTAAATGCGGAAACACAGACAGTCACTATTGATAACGCCAATTTAGCGTCGAAAAGGCTGTAGGTCATTCCAATAAACTTGAACATAAATATATAGTATTTGTTTATTTCAAGAACAAAGCACGATGTTTTTGTAACTGTACTGACAATCCGGTCCGTTTTGAGTTTAACTTTTCACTTAATATTGCGAGCTAGATTTTAAAACTGGCATCATTCGGATATTCAGAACGTGACTGCTCTATTCCCACGCTAAAGAATTATTTCTTCTGCTACCCTTGCACACCAGATCGACAGCCCATCCAGCTTCCTATACAATGGTTACCGCGAACTCTTTCCTCAGAGTTATCCAAAGGTAGCCGAGGAATTACTATGAAGTGTTACCTTCATCTAGTGCCGAAGTTAAGAATGTGTGGAGTTACATTTCCCCATTCCAATTAAGGGTGATATGCTAAATTAAGAGGAACCTACATTTGTCTTACATTTAGGATAATACATGAAGTGCATAGAATGCTTCATTAATTGAGCGTGCCTAGATTTTCTTCGTCTTGGTTTGCTTTGTGTCTGTGGTGGTGTAACTAGTAACTAGGCATCCCACGTTGAGATTCACTTGCTTGTATGCATACTGAAGTTTCTGGAATAATTTTGTTATTAACTTAGCCTGATTCATTATTGTATGCTGAGTATTACTCTGTTGCATACGGCGTTTCTATTGTATCGTGTCTAATTCAAACTTGTAATGAAATTATACAATACGCATTATATATGCCGAAGAGTACAGGGGCGAAATGTAAATACTGATGAGCATTTCCGATTGCTGTAGTTTTGAATTCAGTCTTTTAAATATTGCAAAATTAGTAGCAGTAACCTTTATATTGTTCGTTCCGTACATTGTCGATGACAAATTCACAACACTGAACCAACAAAATGCACAATGTTCTTCCTTATATATTTATATTATGTTATAACACTGAGTATTGCTACATGTTTCTATCCACAATGGGTCATATTAGCGAAAAAGTGTAAAATATTATTGCATAAAACTGCCTGGAAGTGCTGAGAAAAACCACATGCAACTTGTCACGACACTTCTTATTCGGACCCAAATTCGAAATGGGCACCTCCCAAATAAATCTGTTGTTACCCCTAAACCACCTTGCTCTGGATGGCATTGGTTATGTCACATGACATTTCACCCTACCTTCTCTGGACTGCAAACAATTTTTCGATTGGGTTAATTTATCCTGAAAGTCCGTTATAGGCAGGGTTTGCTGTATATTCAAATTTTAAAAGCAGAAAAAAATCGACTCAGTTCACAACAATCAGCCAAAAATATGCACAATATTCTTGCTTAAATATTTATATTATGTTATAACACTGAGTATTGCTACATGTTTCAATCTACAAGGGATCATAATTTCAGGCTTCCGCCGCGATGTTGAAAAGATCTGCGCTCTTCTGGGATATTACGCGGCGACGTGTGGTAATTGTTTACCGACGTTTCGGGACAACGTATCGGTCCCATCTTTACGGGTCAAGAGTCCGTGAAGATGGGGCCGATACGTTGTCCCGAAACGTCGGTAAACAATTACCACACGGCGCCGCGTAATATCCCAGAAGAGCGCAGATATCTACAAGGGATCATCATCAAGGAAATAATATCGAATATTATTGTATAACACTAAATTATTTTACTTATTAATATATATAATATGTATAATATTTATTAATTATAGTTAATGAATTCACCTCAAAGACACGTAGCATTAAATCCTCTCACGACGTGTAGACAATTTCCCCCCGATGGACATGGTTTAAATACGCATAACAATGTGATTACAACTATAAATATAAGATGTGTTGTACTTTGTAATTCAGGGACAAAAGTTGCGTGGTGCAAATTCTTCCTTGATAAATTGACAGTCAACTGGATGAGAAAGTAAATTTATGTGTTTTATACAAACCGGATATTGTCTGCATCTTCTCATGATTCCATCATTGAACTCTGACCTGAGACTGTTTTGAATCCGCATCTTGACATTATACTTCTCCAGAATGTATTTTTGTTATCGTCCCATATACATACACCTTTCGTTTCTAAGCAGTTTTTCCTTTTATGATTTCCAACTTACACTTAGTATGCACTTATGTTGCACCAACCAGTACTAAGTGCATGGTCCATCACATCTTATCAGGTAAGAGATAAAGAAATGGAAACTTCTCATTACGCTGTTATTTTGAGCCGTTCGCATCGCATCTCGTCTCTTTTTTGAAAAAATTCTGAATAATAAATATAATTGTCATTATGCTGATTGGAAGAAATAACGGATTACTGTGATCGCTGACATCTTTTATGACTTTTAAACAAAACTTTGTGCTTAAAGAGGTTGTACATTTCGTATAAATGCCCCAAAAGATATTTCTTCACCCGCCATTTACGCCGGAATAACGACTCTATTATTGCGCAGTATATTGACCTCCCAAAGGACGTGCGACAGAGTTGCTCGTATTTTCCAAGGCTGCAGATCCAGACGCGGCGTCACTTCTTTGAATATTCCGTCATGTCGTCGCCCGAGACACAGAAAAATTCACATGTAAATGCCTAGAGACAATTACTTGTGCAGTGAGCAGCATAAACATGGTACTGGCCTGCAGGAGAGTGCCTCTGTCACTTACGAATGTTCATTTGAGAAAAGTGAGGTAATTCAGGGAATAAAATGCCTCTTATGCCAGCGTAATAAAATATGTAAAATAATCCACCTGTCCAGCGTCGATCTGTTGAGCTTATACAATTGTATTACTTTCTGTGGAAATAAGGTTACTTGCCGTGTTAATGTTTAATCACTTTACTGGTTCAGAGACTTATGTGAGTGTTCATAGTTGTTCAGCAAGTGAAGGACACAAAAAACTACCAGTCGATCTCGTTATGAAAGTGAAGTTGAGGACAGTTCACACGTTTATATCCCGAGACTCAGTTCTGTGACCGCAGAAGCTGGAGATTTGTAGGTGGGATTGTGAGTTAAAAAAGAGTCTGGCTCGCATTCTGCAGAGAGTCGCAAAGCTGGGTCGCGAAGTGTACACAATTTGAAAGATACTTTTGTGTCATCCTTCAGTGTACGCCTTTCACTTCTAACTGCTACCTTTTAAGATATGTTTATCAACGAAAATTTTATAGATCAGATGCCTTGGGCGATATGTTACTGTATTTCGCGATGCAGCTTTGTGACTGCAAGGCGTAGCGTAGGCAATTGCTTTTTCGGTTGATCGATGCTTTCTGCTTGGCAGTAGATGTTCTTGTGATTAATTGGTTGCCGGACTTTGCACATTGTCTAATATTCCAAAGAGAATAAGTTTCGGAAAATGGATCTACAGCAATCCTCATGTGGAGACTTGGACAAGTACCCTCTGAGATGAAGTACCTACTGAGTTGAGTCCGACTGAAGGAGTATTTTTCAAGCCATAAAAACAACCTATGGCCGTCAAATGCATCTGGAAATGAACGTGTAAGTTCTGTCGACGGGCTGTAATAATACAATTGAAGATGATAATTTTAAAAATGTGCCTCCACACGATTACGTGAAGCTGAGATAAAGGGAAGGCGCAGAACAGGACCTTCAGATCACGCCAGGACTCCAGTCCGAACTCGTCTGTGCAGAAGAAACTGGAAATTGGTGTGCTGTTCGCTATGCGGGATTTCAGGCTTCCGCTGCGCTGTAAATGAGATCTTGCTCTTCCGGGATGTTACGCAGCGTTGATAATACTTAGTTACGTTTCGGGACAAACTATCGGCCTCATATTCAAGGGTCAAGCAGTCGACTTCTTCTTGGACTGCTTGACCCTTGAAGATGGGACCGATAAGTTGTCCCGAAACGTCGGTAAGTACCAATCTACGCTACGTAACATTCCACAAGAGTGAAGATGTCTGTAACATGTGGCTTTGAGTAAGCCGATATTGAGTAGACATTTTGTGGACATCTTCTGGAACGAACTTCGCCTAAATCGGACTAAAAATGTCGACAACACGGGGGAAAGAAAACGCCGCGTAAAGTCCCAGAAGAGCGAAGATCTCATGCTGTGCATACTAAACAACCGCTAGCGCCCTCTGTAGTAGTGAAATGGAAGCCACAAAATAAAGCATTGTAATGGTGTACCAGATCCTGCTGGCCGTCCCTATTACTTGCTACCCTCCTTACTGAACAGGAATCAATCCATATCGGCGAAAGTTCCAAACTAGGTTGGCTCACTGAACTTGTCAAAGAAGCCACGTGAACCAGTTTGTTATATTGTCAATAGCTAGCTGTTGTCAGTTTCACTTTGAAAATCCTAGCCTCATGTTATGTTAGCCGATCGTATTCTTTTCGAGATGTTGCGACAATTTATATTTTTCTATGTCAGATGGTGCCTATGTTCGTTTGTCACAATTCACAATTGTGTGTGGCATGTCTATGAGTGCAAATGACACTCACGTCTGCATCCCAAATCATCTCCACATCAACTGACACCACTGCTTAGTTGAGTGTGCTTAGTTCGCGATATAATTCTGTCTTGTTCTAGATTGATCAGGCGGACTCCAGAATTGGATTTACAAAGTACGGGAACCGAAACAGGCGATTGTTGATGTTACAAATTAATTAACATACGAGCAGTTTACATAAACAAGTATCAAACACTGCGTAAATGTAACACATTATTACCCTCCCAAATTATTATTCATGCATAACTGTTTTTATTATCTCAGTGATGTATAGAATAATAGCGTAGCAGCAAGCAGACAGTTCACAATAAAAATAAGCACAAACACGCACCTACCAGCATAATCATAATTACCGGCAGTACAAAGTTATGTTTATACAACTGTTCTTAATTTCTCTAGGTATACATTTCTTTGGGCACGCACGAACTCTTCCTTGTTTGTACATGGTATTATAGTATATCCTTATACTGACTGTGGCCTTAAATATGAGATATTAAGTTTACATTGAACATTTTTATCGAGCATTAATGGATGTAAATAATTATAAAATATAGGCGCGTTCGCAAAATTGCGAAAAGCGTCGCTTAGCTTCTTCACGCTGTCCGTCTGTTCGTACGTTCGCCCGCATGGAACAACTCGGCTTCCACTTGAAGGATTTTCATGAAATTTGATATTTGAGCGTTTTTCGAAAATCTGTCGCGAAAATTCAAATCTAATTAAAATCTGAAAAGAATAACTGGTACTTTACATGAAATCTGTATACATTTATGGTACTATCTATTTCATTTCATCTTAGAATGAGAATGTTTTAAACAAAAATTGTAGAGAAAATCAAAACACGCACTTTATGTTCAGCAATTTGTTTCCGAAACCATGCCGTTTATGAGGTAATGTGAAAATACATGATAGAGCCAGACAGGCCACAGATGAAAATATAATACGACGCATGCGCTTTGCATGCTGGATAACTAAGGCTACAGACACACTCAGAACATGTAATACTTCTTGCTTTTGCACGACAACCATAGTTACGCGAATGCGCCTCAATATTATGTTGTACGTACATTGCCTTTCTTATTCGTTATAGAAAAATTTTCGATGGAATTAAATGGTTAAATACAAGCCCCGGCAGCTTTAAATGAGACTCAATTCAACTTTTACCGAAGAGCAATATTTTGGAAAGGATACACTCGTCACGCTTTAGCAGCTGTATAGTAACCGGCAAAACTTATTTTTATAATTAAAATTGTGGTATGGAAATGTTGCAGCACATAGAGTAGAGAAGAAGCACATGTTCAAAATACTGATCGCGAGCATTTGTGTGGGAGATGTTCTACAGAATTATGCAAACTATCGTATTAGTTCTGTGCAATAGCGATATAAGGTTATTCCACCAGTGTTGATGAATTTGTAACTTACCCGTGTTAAACTGTATAACCCATAATGTAACGTCTGAGGATGTGACGTCATATTTCTGTCATCGATTGTAGACATGTTGCGGGCAATGGACATGTATATGAATTTGATTAAAACCATTTGCATACTTAGAAATTATACCAAAAAGTTTCTTACCTTTACTGAGAATGAGGGAAACTATAATTGAATACGTTACTTCCAATATATTAAGAATTTGATGGAGAAATCTCAAACAAAATAGTTTTCGATGCAACAAATGTCGACAATAATATCTCCAAGATGTATAATGACCTAAGTCATCCTCGTATAGTCCTATGAGTAATTTTGTATTATTATATTAAAACAATGTAATTGTAACATACTGTATGCTTTATAAGAATGTATATACATGGTACATATGTGCGTAATGAATAATGCAATGGGTTTTAAGATCTCAAGGCCTTCCTTAATACGTTACATTGTGTTAACTATTTCCTCTCTCTATTATAATTGGCCTGATAATGGATTCTAATATAAGCCGAATTATGTAGCCAAATTCTTCTTCGTTTCATATTAATAATAAGCTTCGTGTTAAAATGATATTCCATTTTGGCTCTTTCTTACTCACCTTCGGCTTGTCAATTCGTAGTACAAAAACAAGTGTTTTACAAGTGTAAAAGGAATTTTGTGCCTAAGAGTAGTTAAAAGAGTGCAGCAATCTCAGTGTCAGTAAGTCTCCAGATAGAGATCTAGCCCCTGTTAGACCCGATTACAACTATAGCGACAGTCATGTCCCGGTAAACAGCTGGTCAGATGTTCATTTTTTTTTCAGCGCAGTGTCCACATTACCTCTCGCCTTCAAGGCACGGTGTAGAGATGCGTTAAAATACAGGCAAAGTATATTTTCACTGTCCTTGAGCGACTTGTGAGCGTTCTCAAAGTTGGAATTCTGCTTTATTTTATTAAAATTGGTTATTTGTATATTATGATTGGGAGAAAGACTTGTTGAAGACAATGATGTTACACATAACGAGGATCAGGACAGTAATACGAAATTGCGAATTATGTGAGGATAATTAGCACAATTTTATCGCTGCGCCACAATTTCTTGCGGTTACTTAATAAGTCCACCATTTCAACGAAAACAAATTCGCAAAACGACACAAACAGGACGTTATAAAAACGCGTAGATCAAAAGAATGCGTGTACTCAGCGCGAAACCACGTCGCACACTGGTCCCAAAGAATACATGTAGCGCTACCAGGCGCCACTAATCCGTAATAAAACCTGGTTACCGCGCGACATTCAAATTTTGGGAATTTTTGGATAGCACTTCGTATAGATTCTCGTATAAATATTTTTTCGGGTGCAGCAACACTGCATGTTCTTTCAGTCATTTCAAATGTCTCGAAGTATTTACGCTACAGCTTAAAATATAACGAAATTACGCACAATAAAACCAGTTTGCCACAATTATAAGTAGTCCAGAATGTTGGTGACACTTCCACGGGGTAATGAGGCTTGGTTGTGAAGTTTAATACTCTCAACCATGTAGTGGGGGTTGAGAATGAATGGAGCTATACCTCCACTTACGCTTGTACCGTCAAGGCTACATAAGGACAACCTTTACCTTTAATACTACCACCATGCTATAACTGAACATCGCTATGGAATTTTAATTCACACATTACTGTAGTAAAGTCTTTTACTTGCTCTGCGTTTCCTATATACAATAACAATTAAGCATCTGTAATAGAAAAGTTGGTTTAACTTCGAAGCAAAAGGTTGTGTAAGTGTAAAAATTAAAAGCCTTAAATGTCATTGGATTGTTTCTGGGCTGAAAAAAATTTTCTACGAAACCAAATATAATTTTAAAGTAGAGTATTTAGTAAAACTCCTTCTATTAATTTTTTATGACAAAACTTTTGAAAAAGGGAGAAACTATATTTAGGCATATTAGCTCGGCCTTGTGATTTCTGAATCAGCGCAGTAAAAAGGGAGGGGAAGTGTCCATGAATCAAAATGCAGGATTTGTATTTATGTCGTTACTGTAGGTTCTGCTAAGATGAAAGTTACGAGAATATTTTTGAATGTCAGTTGAACGTGAAACTGAAATGCTACTTCTGATGGGAGAGGCTGATGTTGATTATCAGAACTGTTGTTCTCCCATTATTGACAGCGCTTAATCTGGTAATTGGTTAGCGACGTTTCCGAGAGACCTGCCTCCACGGGCTCAGGATAGAGCACACATGGAATCGGTATGTAACCCAAATGTATATATATACCAAGAAGATGGAAGCAACCGGCTCCTGCCGAACATTGTTAGGTGCATACCAAGCTAGACGATGTCATAACCTTGTTGTCCACAACAGAAATCACCGTGAAACCTGAAGTCTCAAATTCTGTCAACAGTTTACTCTCTAAACTTATTTATTTTACGAGATATTAATTGTAGGAATGCGTAGGACCCATTGGTTACCTGTGTGCAAAGGGTCGCTAGAAGGAATTGTATATTTGCCTCTGAACATTTAGATGATATGAGAGGAAAGATTAAAACATGTAGCCATAACATCACGTTTATATGTGACTGTAGTGACACAGGCATGCAGGAGCTAGGCTACAAGTTAGAGATGTCAGCGTTATAGACCTCGGGTCAAATAACACTAGCCATTTGATTCCAAAAAAAGGACAGCTTTTATGGAAGTTGTATCGGAGTGGTTTTACTACTTATTCCAACTTGAGAGATTTTCACCAAAGGAGCCGACAACTCTCAGAATAGTTTATATCATTCATACCGTGCATTTTTAGTCTATCACACATCTCTTTAACCAACCAATGCACACTTATTTATTCTTTGTTATAGAATACAATTTGCCATAAAACTAGTCCGACATGTTTCGAATCCCTATTTTAGGATCATCGTCAGGGACTTGGATTGTAAATTACACAAATTACAAATTAACCATAATGGTACATTTTAAAAGTACAAAAGTTAAAATGTAGGATATCTCAGTTGTTTTCTGGGTTCACTGTGTGTCAGAAGTTGTGTGTCGGACTAGTTTTATGGTAAATTGTATTGTATAATAAAGAATAATAAGTGTGAATTTGTTGGTTAAAAATGTGTGTCTCAGAATAGTATCATACTGAAGGCTCGATTTGCTAAAAGAGTTACGTCTCTCTGAGGCTGGAGCGACTAGATGGCAGCAGTGACTCATATACTAGTTAAATCACTTCACTTACCTTACTTAATTCTAAATTAATATAAAAATACATTTATGTTGAGCGCCTTGCGTTAATTGCGTCAGAGTTTCTACGGATAAAGAGAGGAGTGCTGTTCGGTGTCTGAAGAATCTCAGATTAAACCAGTTTTAACACGAAATAACATCCTGAATCACTGGCAGCACTGACACAGACTAATTTTAAAGCAGATAAATGCGTTGATTATCCGGCTGATCAAATCAAGAAGGCTGTGGTGGGCGGGGCATGTGTCACGTATGGGGGAGAGGAGAGGTGCAAGCAGATTTTTGGGTAGGAGGTCCGAGGAAACAGATTAGTTGGAAGACGTTGGCGTAGATGGGAGGATGATATTAAAATTAGCTTAAAAACATTTTTGCGAGGATTGGATTTATCTGGCTTAGGATATAGACAAGTTGCGGGTTTTTGTGCACACAGTAATGAAATTCCTGGTTCCAGAAAATGTGGGGAATTTCTTGACTGGCTGAGGAACTGTCCGCTTCTCAAGAAGGACTCTGCTCATGGAGTTTTGTTAGTTAGTTAGTTAGTTAGTTAGTTTAATGTGTCGAATGGGAAATCGTTTTTCTAGACGATGATATTTGATTGTTTGAAACCCGGCTTAATTTAATTCGGCCTCAAACCGCGACTTATAATTATCACAGTAAGGAACTCTTTGTAAGGTAATTTCATTTTTTCTGAACACATGAAACGCGTCTGAAAACCATTAAATTGTTATGAAAAAAATATGAAATTATTTACTCAGCCCTACTTCCGTCCTTTTTAAAAATAAAGTTAGCTCCTAAAGAACGAAATGTGCCTGCCAATTCTACACACAACCAGGTACGGCAGATGCATTAAGTCTAAATAAATTTAAGTCGCAGTGCATTCTTCCTTCGATCAACGCTTTATACACTGTCATATTATTTGTGTATTACGAACGTGTTTCGGCTTGACAAGCCGTGTTAGTTACATGTTAAAACAAACTTACAGATTAAGTAGGTTATTTGCGATGCAGTGTAATTAAATGTTTTCCCCAAGATTCGGGAGTATTTTTGATGGTTTCGACTCAAGAACATCAGTGCAGACCAGATATGTTTGTGGTTTGTGAAAGTTCTACGCAAAGAATAACGAAATTCAGGGCCTCTCAACCCCCCCCCCCCCCCCGATATCTCTCGATAGCATTTTCATGAGCTCCAGTAATTATATTAGTGTGTCAGTTAAAATAATGTTGGGCGTAATTGTGCTAACTTTATTCTTGAAATTAATCAATTGCCTATAAATTAACGTTACGTTTAATTCTGTTCCCAACCGTCTACACTTTTATCTGCTTATTACATACGCTGTGTTCTGCACGTATGTAATGAGCATTTATAAACTCACATATGTGACTATAATTTCTAATTCTCCCCTGACATTACTTACGTAAATTACTGGAGGTGGTGATGTGTCTGCATTTGCTGAAACGTGGCGCAGTCTGCTTGTTACAAGCGTAATTAATCATGGGAATATGAAACATAGTAGTAATAATATAGTCCGTGTAATAAGTACCTTTATGGTGAGACCGGATATACATTTCATGTCTGATATTTGTGTCTAGCGGGGGAGTACAGTGCGAATCGGGTCCGTCATGCAGACAGCTGTTCTTCTTAACACAAGGACATTCCGCACCGTATCAAAGGACAACAAATGATAGAGAAAATGTGTGTGTGGTGTTTACGATTATTGTGATAAGCTACTGAACTTATTAAGTTAGCCATTCAATGACTGTCTCTGTGCATTGTACGGACCTCTAATTCTTCACCTGCTGTCGGCCTCGGTTAACCGCCGCGAATGTTGTTTATTAACAGTAATATAACTTAAAACCACTTCGTCCTGGGCACTTGTTGAAATTTGAACCCCTTCAAGATAGGCACTTGGAACGTAAGGACCTTGAATCAAGGAGGAAAACTCGAAAATTTGAAGAAAGAGATGCAGAAGAACGCAGTGTCTGTGCTAGGTGTTAGTGAAGTGCGGTGGAAGGGTCAAGGTGAAATAAAAAGTGGTGATTATACAGTGTATTATTCCGGGGGTGACAGTGCTGAAAGAGGCGTAGCTATAGTAGTGCATAAAAGCATAGTGAAAAGTGTTGTTAAGAAGAGTGTGTATAGTGACAGAATCATTGCTATTAAATTGCAGGCAGAACCGGTAAGTATTTTGATAGTGCAAGTGTACATGCCAACATCGGACTATGAAGATGACAAAGTGGAAGAGTTGTATGATATAATTGAAGAAATTCTTGAAGAGGATGGAAAGGGCGCGACAAACACGATTATAATGGGAGATTGGAACAGTGTGGTTGGAGATAAAGCACATCACAACACTGTTGGACCATATGGACTGGGAAGGAGGAATCAGAGAGGTCAAATGCTTATTGACTTCTGTGAAAGAAATGGACTTGTTATAACAAACACATGGTTCAAAAAACCTAAAAGAAGATTGTACACGTGGAAATCACCAGGAGATAGGAATCGATATCAGCTGGACTATGTACTAGTGAAACAGCGATTCAGGAACAGTGTGAAGGATGTGCAGACACTGCCTGGAGCAGATATTGACTCTGACCACAATTTACTGGTTGCAAAGATCTGCACCAGATTGAAGAAGATCATGAGGTTCCACAAGAGAAAACCAAGATGGGATTTGGAGAAGCTATATGCTCAACGACAGGTAGTACACGATAGACTAGAAGAACAGCTTGGTGCAATCAAATGTGAAAGTGGGAATGTGGAAGTGCAGTGGAACAATATCAAGAAATGTGTGTTAGATACTATGAGTGGTTTGGTTGGAAAAGTCGAGAGGAGAGCAAGAAAGCCATGGATTACACAGGAGATGATCAGTAAAATGGATGAACGAAGGAAATGGAAGAATGTCAACAATGAAGAAGGAAGGAAGAACTACAGAAGACTGAGGAACGAATTGAAAAGAGCCACGGACAACGCCAAGAAGGAATATCTGGAGAGCATATGCGACGAGATCATAGAATTTCAAAGAATAGGACGTTATGATTTAATGTACATGAAGACAAAGGAACTAGGTTGGAAAGAAAACCATGGGATTCAAAACATTGGCATCGAAGACTCTCAAGGCAATATAATAATAAATCAGAGACGAGTATTGCAAATTTGGGAGAATTATATCACAGAGCTCTACGATCGAGCTAATCGACCAGAACATCTAGACGTCGAACCTGAAGATGAAGTAGATGAAGACGAGAAAGGCCCTTATATTTTGCAAAGTGAAGTTGAAAAAGCTATCAAGGAGATGAGGGATAAGAAGGCTACAGGAGATGATGATGTACCTGGGGATGTACTCAAATTGTTGGGAGAAGGTGGTCTAAGGCTAATGACACAAATGATCAACAGCATGTATGTAACTGGAGAATGGCCCAGAGATTTTATTGAAGTTACAATGATTGCCTTAAAGAAGAAGCCCAAAGCTACAAAATGCAGCGACCATCGCACAATCAGCATCATCGCACATGCAGCAAAGATAGTAGCGAGGATACTTAGAAGAAGAATTGAGAGGAAAATTGAAGATGCACTTGGAGAAGATCAGTTTGGATTTAGAAGAGGAAAAGGAACTAGGGATGCAATTGGGATGCTGAGAATAATATCAGAACGAACCTTGGTCATAGATGAGGAATTGTGTGCTTGCTTCATAGACTGGCAGAAGGCATTTGACCGTGTCAACTGGACCAAATTAATGCAAATCCTAAAAGGAATTGGGATAGACTGGCGCGAAAGAAGATTAGTCAGCAAATTGTACATGGAACAAAGTGTCAAAATACGACTGGACCAAGGGGAGACGAGAAGTGTGAAGATTGGAAGAGGAGTTAGACAAGGTTGCTGTTTGTCACCGATTCTGTTCAACTTATACAGCGAGTACCTTACCAAGGAAGCTCTTGAAGGGTTTGGAGACTTCAAAATAGGAGGACAAGTAATTCGCACTGTGAAATATGCAGATGACCTTGTGCTACTGGCTAGAGAAGAAAACGTGCTACAGGGCATGATTGATAGACTAATTGAAATTGGAAGACGCTATGGAATGGAAATGAATGTGGGAAAAACTAAAGTAATGAAAATCTCAAGGCAACCATCCCCAATGAAAATTATGATAGATCAAAAACAATTGGAGAATGTGGAATATTTCAATTATTTGGGTAGCATGATAACAAGTGATGCAAGGTGTACACGTGAAATTAAATCCAGAATTGCCATGGCAAAAACAGCATTCAACAAGAAGAAAAATCTTTTCACCAGCAAACTGGAATTAAATTTAAGGAAGAAACTAGTAAAGTGCTACATTTGGAGCATAGCTTTGTATGGTGCTGAAACGTGGACACTTCGGAAAGTAGATCAGAAGTATCTGGAAAGTTTTGAAATGTGGTGCTGGAGAAGAATGGAGAAGATCAGTTGGACCGATCGTGTGAGAAATGAAGAAGTATTACACAGAGTCAAGGAGGAGAGGAATATACTACATACAATAAAAAGAAGAAAGGCTAACTGGATTGGTCACATCTTGCGTAGAAACTGCCTTCTGAAACACGTGATTGAAGGAAAGTTAGAAGGAAGGATAGAAATGACGGGACGACGAGGGAGAAGACGTAAGCAGCTACTGGATGACCTTAAGGAAAAGATACTGGAAATTGAAAGAGGAAGCACTAGATCGCACCCTGTGGAGAACTCGCTTTGGAAGAGGCTACGGACCTGTCGTAAGACAGACTACAGAATGAATGAAGCAGGCCAGTTGTGCTTGCTACGCTGAAACCAAATAGCTGCTACTGGCGGTTTCTATTTCTCCGAGAGACGACCTGCAGATCTGTACTTAACTGCTTCAAAATTTAAAATTTCAACTAAGGTTTTGTGAGGTCGTGTTATATCATCATTGACTATTTGAAAGTATTATACTCATGGAATTGAATTTTTCTGTCAATGGAATGTCAAATCCAATATGTATTAGTTTCTCCTCTGTATGTTCCAATTGGCATTTTATCCCGTATAAGCCTGTATGCGCCCTGATTTGTAGTGTGAATTCTATTGCAATCAAACTCTGCTGTGTATCTTAGAGAAAGTTTGTTCATGCAGTGGCAGTTCTCGGATCATTAACATGTATTTTTTTCTTTATACACATTTCCAAAGTGTGGTTATTAGCTGTATGCTCAGAAAAAAAAAGATTTTGCTCTAATATTATACATTAAGTTTAAATTTATTGTTATAGAGGATTTTGCTGCCAGCAAAATAGAATATGTCTATATTTCTATTTGTTTATAAGGGATAGAACCCTATCTCCATCGTGAGGGGCCAGCGACTTGCCGCCTGAACAATGGCACGGCCCGTTTGTATAAATTGTCCGAAATAAGTACATAAAATGAGTTAATAATTCGCGATGGTGACTCTCTGTCAACAGCTTTCATCTTCGAAAGGACTTGACTTAATTACGAGTTGATTACGTTTTGTACTAGGCTCAAAATTTGTCAGGCGAATGGAGTTCTACCATACATGAAACTCAAAATAAACTCTATAAAATTGCTCAAAACCAGTTTGTATTCAAAAGCAGCAGTTCATATTATGCACACCAAACTCATTAATCATAAAGCTTCTGTTTGAAGTGTTTTTCGATACGGTGAATATTTACCGGAATACAAGTCATTGCCGTGCGATGTGCAGGTAAAGCGATCACCTGTGGAACAGTGGATTTGTGTCTGCACTGTATCGCCATCACAGCCAGTGGATTATGCGCAATAGAAGAGAATGCGGGGCCACATTTTTGTAACGCTTGTATTTGCTTGCGCAATATTTGCCCCCTTCCCCTCCCTTACCTAGCCTAACTCCCTTCAGCCTACCTGCATATCGTCTGTTTCTTAGTTCACTCTTGCTTGAACGTCTGAGTGTCTACATCATCTAAATTCGGTGCTGGACTATGCATCTAAATTTGGTTTGGCAATGACAGGAACACAGACCTGGGTCCTTCTGCTGGCGTCGCCGCTGTATGTGAGTTACATTTGTATTATTTTTATTTCTAACTTTAAGTCGTGGAGATTACTATGTGACTTTGGTTTTTTTTACCACAACGTCAGACAGGTTAACTTGTTTGTGTTGGGTGCCGCAAATAGGGAAAGGAACCAGCTACTGGTATATTATGTAAACAAAGTTATTGGTTTTCAATTATGTACTTAGTTAATTATGAAATTTGTTATGTGAAGCACGCTACTCGCATCTCTTGTAAGGCTTCCACGGGCAGGGTGCACGTTTGGAATGTATGTGCCCTCTGTTCTAATGCAGGGCGTACCTTGTCTGACGACCATAAGGAATGTCTTCTGTAACCAGTAGGTGTAAGTTCTATGGACCGTAAGAGACCCTATGTCTAGGCACTACGCCATCACATCGAAGGAGGTCCATGGAAATAGAGCAACAATTTTCTCAGTCTCAGCTTTTAGATGGAGATCCAAGAAAAGCCGAGTTCAATTCCAGGAAATTCTATGTGGAATTTGTGGTTGACAAAGTGGCATTGGGACAGATCTCTTTCAAATACTTCGCTTTTTCCTAATCGGTGACATTCCGCCATAGGTTTCATCCATCCGCCCATGAGCGTTTAGTACAAAGAATTGGTCGGAATGCTGAACGTAATGTAAATAACGAAATTGTATCATTTTCATTGGAATTAGAGCTTACTTGTCTCTTTAATAATGTAATATCCTTTTAACAACAGAAATCTTACATTAAGAGTTCAGTTGGGTGGTTGGTAATGTTATCCTGAGTGGTTATTTGCTTAGGATCCAGAAGGAGGAGACAGTGATCTGTATAAAAATGGATTCGTATGAAGAAACAGAGTAAAATAATTCTACTGCTACACCAACTTGCTTGGGTGTGTGAAGACGAAGTAGCAGAGTCGGTAGTTCCGTCGGTCAAAGGATACAGCGAAATTAGGCATTTGACTTGGAGTCCAAAACCATAGTACTTCCACCTGCTTAAGTGTATTTGGACATCTGAAGTCATTAACGTTATGCACTTTTCAATCGTCTAATTATTAAAAATTAATATAACAAGACATCCTACGGTTCGTGGTCGGGATCGGCTCCATCTTCAGGCTTGATTCTAAATATTCTAAATATTGTAACCATTTACATTCTTTAACAAATCAGCGAGTTCGAAATGTTTCAAAGACTCATTTTACTCTAGCTTGTGTTAAAGAAGAAAGTAGTTAACTGTGTAGTAACTTTATGTTTTAGAAGCAAGCCTGAAGACGGGGGCCGATCCTGTCCCCGAAACGTAGCTGTGTTGTTATATTATTTTTGAATACATTAGACAATAGAAAAGGTCCATAACTTTAAAGGCTTTACGAGTATATGTGATACATAATTGTCAGAACCATACACAACAATACAATGTAGGAAACGTATAAAAGTAGAAGTTAGTAGAGCTCGATCGGCCTCTTGCACCTGAAATTGTTCTCAGTTCTTCTTCTTCAAAGCAATTACAGCAAAAAATTGTTTCGAGGCTAATTGAATTATGTTTTCCCCAATTTAAGCATAAAAAAGGAATATGCTTTTAATGCATGATTTCTCCGAACTTAAATTAAAATCATCGTAGACAGAATTTAATGTCTAACTAGAGTTAGGCCTACGTGGCCATGGAACTACGCAAACACGAGAACATAGACTGGTCTACAGGGGCCTTTAGGCTGTGTAATCTGTGTATTTTAATGTATTTCACAGGACTGCTGTATTAAGCACAGAAATTTCATTGCGTTTGATTCTCGACTCTACATCAACAGATTCACTGTGGCTGTTACAACGTATTTACATCTCTTAAAACCTTCTGTTACATAAATTAAGTATGTAATTAGAGCTGAGAGGCTGTGGCAACGTCCAATAAAATTTCTCGTTAGTCAACGTTTTTGTCTCTCTTCAGAATGCGGCAAGAAGAGGAAGGAACAAACGGTTTGAAAGCATTTAATTTACTGCCTCCGTTACTTCAAGAATTATAGCAAGAAAAATGGAAATCAAGTGTCTGTGATAATACGGCGGGAAAGTAGAGAAGACAGCAAAAAAAAAAAAAGTACAAAGAAATTGAGAAAGAGAGAGAGACAGAGACAGACAGACAGAGACGAACTATCATGAGAGGGCCTGAAGGCGCTATTGCTGGACCGCAGGCTTAGACCTTAAAAACCTGTTAGATATTACCTTCGTGTCGTCGCGTGTTTTCTTGTTTCCTTACCTACACGTTTTCTCCTCTCCTTAAGCATGGAGAGCCATCCAATTTCTAAAATGAGGGGTCCCACATGCCGTAACCCTATATTAAGTTTCAATTTTCCCCCGCAATTACACTTCATGGATAATGGTAATTACACCGTTTTCTTTATCGGCCCGCTGAATCTTCGCTGCAAGGTGATAGAGGGCTGTTTCTTTGATGCATACGTTCCTTCTACTCAAATACGTGTTTTGTCTTGCTTACCGGGGACCCTGACCTAGGAATGTTAGTTTCGTCCGACCGTATACTGAGCCCGTATCCATCACGCTGCATTTCAAGGTGGCGCATTTAGACTACCATACGCACAGAACAAGTGTGCAGGTCTCCTTTCAGACGAACCTCAAAACATACCGTATATTGGTAATTTATATGAGATCTGCGCTCTTCTGGGATATGACACAGCGTCGAGTGGTAATCCTTTACCGATGTTTTTTGACAACCTGTCAGTTCCATCTTCAAGGGTCAAGAAGCCCTGGACTTCTTAACACTTGAAGATGGTACCGATAGGTTCTCCCGAAACGTCAGTAAAGGACTACCACTCGACGCTGCGTAATATCCCAGTATCCCAGAGAATAGCGCAGATCTCATCAACATCGCGGCGGAAGCCTGAAAACACGGACGGTAATATGCATCTTTTCCGATCGCCATATCAAGACCGGAATCGACAAATTGGCACCCTCATGCTGCTCTCCTAACAAAGGTCCTAAAGTAGAGACTGTATTTAAGAGCGAAGCGTGTACGTATTCTTAAAGTACTTGAAGGATTTTCATATAATTCGGCAACATGGTTACAAGAAATAAATTTTATTTTCGATTTTTTGACGGTAATACTGAATAATTGCACTTTCTCAAGTAAAATTCGTTGTTATGGACTGTTACAACAGTCCCATCCACACTTTTATCACAAAACTCTTTCTGTTTGTTCAGATATTAGAAACATTTCTCAAATGAAAACTGTAGAGGTTACAACATTCAAATAAATCCAAACACCATTTGAAATCCATAGCTTTTACTACCTCCAAAAATGAATCCAGTATAACACGTAGGCCTGCTCTTTCAAGGGCAAATGCCTTACAATGTTTTCAAACACAGCCAAATATTAAATCATGTTTTATTTATGTCACCTGATATTTTAAGTAAACGCCTCTTAACTGTGAATTGGGTAACGCAGTCAATGGCTAGGCTACCCACTGGACTATCCGAGAGAGCGACGTTTGATGTCTTTTAGCGGCGGAGACTTTTATCTTCGCAATCACGTCCAGACTGGATCTTGTCAAACTCAACCTCCTATGCGACGGAAAACAGGAGCTCTTTTGGCTGGAGTTTGTGACCGGGGCGTAACGGCTAACCATTTATATCTTATTCAGTGCCCAAGGATAAGAAAGACTGGATGATACTTCCCTGAGATGGCCAAGGTTCGTGCTTTGTGGTGTCTCATTGTAGTAAGCTTCTTGTACACTGATCTGTCATTTTCCTGAAAACCAGTAACAAGTTTTTCATATTGCTCTTCATGTTAGTTGGTTTCCACATTGAAAGTAAGGGCGCGCAATTTGTTTTCAATAAGATAGCTGAAAATTCCACATACGTCGATCAAATAATTGAAATAATACTTTAAATATGTGGAGGGTCTGCTTTTTGTGCAATGGAACGGCTTTTACTTGACGCCGATGTAACCACCGGCAGTGTTCTGAACGACGAACAAACTGGAAGTGTTTTATCGTGAGAGATGTTTATCGAATTAGAAGAAAAGCTGAGCGGTGGATAGCTGCGAAATAAAAAGTGATGCATAAGAGAAACTATTTCGGTGGGCAAAGGTTGCAATCCTAAGGACTCTCTGAGGCCATCAACTAGTTCCGTTTCTGAAGTAACAAAACGGAGCCATGTGTCTGTCGGCCTCTCGTTCTTGCTCAAAGCAAGCAAAATGTTTGCGGAATTAATCAGTTATTCCAGAAATATTCCTTTAGAACTCGGAATGGAAAGTAAGAGTTCCTTCTGTTTAAAATCGTCTGGTCACAATAAGCGCAATCAACTGCAGATTCTAACCGTAATACCGTGAAATTCTTCTGCTTTCAGGGCATCATGCTTTATGTCAGGTAGAGTGTGACATCGTGTGCTGCAAGTATCACTGTGCCAGTAGCTTGTCTGTCACACACCGAATCTGGCGAGTCATATTACTCTCGCTACGTGGAAGGGTACTGAAGTCTGTTAGTGCACCCTGCACAGTGTTCCCACTGCTGTAATCCCGAAGTAAATTCTGAAATGCAGCAACTTCATTACCAAGACGTACAGAATTTTTACAGTACCGAGGCAGACCTCGTAAATGCGGAAGTACCTACGTAACTATAATATACGTTGCCCTGCCGTGTAGAAATACGGCCCTGATACAAATTTGACAAATTTTCCAGCTACCAGATCTTACATTGTGTGTTGATTGTACTTGTTTTCACGCAGAGATGACTGAGAGAGTTGGCCTGCTTGACGCCCCCTTCCCCCCACCCCCCTCCAGTCGGCATGGTTGCCTGCCAAGGAGCTCCCTCTCAGGGGTGATTGATGGGAGCCCCCAGGCAGGCTACGTCAAGGTCAACCCCAATGATCCGTGTTGGGTCCAGGACTGTGTTTGTTCCCCTGCTATTCCCGCCGGCATCAGCTGCGCTTCCACATGTAACTCCCTCCACAACGCAAAAAACTCGGTGAACTTGAGGGTTGATTACTGTTACACTAGCACCAGAATCCAGGTCCGGTGGCCAAAAAGCCTAAGCCATCGATAAGTGACTGAAGGAACCAACATATTTACCAGTGTCAAACAATAGCGTTGGTTTGCTTTTTCATTAACTTCCTTCTGCAGCACCTGAAAGCGGCAACTGTTTATTCCAGATAGTGTAAGACATTACTTTGACGTTGTGTTCACCGTGCATTTCTTGGTTGAAAAACTAAAGATTAGTGTAAGACATTGTTAATAGAAGTTCTCTTGAAACTGAAGAAGTGTACTACATTACAGTTTCTTGCTGGGTGTTCCAGTCTCACCATCCATCTGCGCTATTCTGTGATCAGAAATGTCCCTTCTCTGCTCCATTTTTCTATATTCATATCTTTACGCTGTTCTGCGAGCAAGGCTGTTCTTTCTTGCTCCATTTTTCTATAACTCCTTTCACCCGGTATTCTATGAACACGCCTGATCCTTTTAGGTGCGTTCACAAAGGAATTTGCGAAGAGAGAGTATTAACTTTTATGTCCGTCCATCCGCATGGAACAGCTCGGCCCCCACTGGATTGATGACTAACTAACTAACTAACTAACTAAGTAACTCCATGAAGCAGAGTCCTTCTTGAGAAGCTAACAGGTCCTCAGCTAGTCAAGAAATTCCCCGCATTTTATGGAACCCGAAGGTTCATTACCGTATTCACAAGAGCCCGCCATCTGTCCCTATCCTGAGCCATATCAATCCAGTCCATGCTCCCCCATCCCACTTCTTGAAGATCCATTTTAATATAATCCTCCCATCTACGCCTGGGTCTTCCAAGTGGTCTCCTTGCCTCAGGTCTCCCCACCAAAATCCTGTATTCACCTCTTTTCCCCTCATACGTGCTATATGCCCCGCCCACCTCATTCTTCTTGATTGGATTCCCCCAATAATATTTGGTTATGAGTACAGATCATTAAGTTCCTCGTTATGTAGTCTTCTCCACTCCCCTGTTACTTCGTCCCTCTTAGGCCCAAATATCTTCCTCAGCACCCAATTCTCAAACACCCTCAGCCTATGTTCCTCCCTCGGAGTGAGAGACCAAATTTCACACCCATACAAAACAACAGGCAAAATTATAGTTCTGTATATCTTAATCTTTGTATTTTTGGATAGCAAACTGGAACACAGAAGATCCTGCACCGAATGATAACAAGCATTCCCCGGCTTCAATCTGCTCTTAATTTCTTTCTGAATGGAATTTCGATTTGTTAGGGTTGTTCCCAAATATTTGAACTGTTCCACCCTTTCAAAGGATTTATTATCTATCTTTATGTTGTGATTTGTCCTGCATTCTGATCTCGAGACATGACCATGTACCACTGGACTGATTTTCGTGAAATTTTCTGTTGAGTGTTTTTACGGAAATCTGTCAACACATTTAACTTTCGGTTAAAATCGGACAAATATAGCATACACTTTACGTGAAAACTTACGCACTTTTATACCAATATCTCGCAGTTTACGAGATAAGTACAAGGAATGCGGCAGAGTGATAGAGGTCGGGGCAGTAGTTAACGATCTAAATGTGGCAGTCTGTAACGCACTGTCCCACGCTTTAAACAAAGAAAGTCGTAATTTCCTTTACATTTATGAAATATGTTTGCTATGATACAGAGGCATATGGTGTGTGCTGTGTGAAACGTAGAAAGGCGGATTTAAAATACTCATATTTCTCGAATTCATTCTCAAATTTAAAATCGGGGGGCCTATAACAGCACACGCGCCAGGACTGTAACGTTTGGCTGACATTTCCCAACCTCTTTGCTCAACATTCATTTTCCTCTGCTATTCTGTTCCTTTGCTGTTCCTTTCTTTTATGCTCTTTTCATAACAATTTTAAAGAGCACGTACATTAACTTCATTTTAAGGCGATGTGTAGAACAAGTGTGTCACGTGTACTTTCCTTATGTTCATAGTTTACTGATGCTACGATCACAGGAGACATAACCGTGATGTGCTGGAGAATTTGCCTTTTCAAATAGGAAGAAGACAAAGTTGATATACGTTTTAGCAACAAGGAGAAGCGCCTCATTAAACAGCTTTGTTCGTGATGCGGTGAACGAGACGTTTCCTGGAATTCGGATGGGGAGTTGAGACCCGATCACTTGGTCTTCGTAATCACAATATTTGATGCCCCTTGATTATTTCTTGTAGGGTTACGTAAAGAATTACGTGTATGGTTGTACCGGGCAGGTGGCCCAGCTTAAGAGAACTTGAACAGCTGTTGAAACTAGCTCCAGAGGTGCCGAGGTGTGTATGGGCTGAAATCAGCTGTCATGCCTCGAAAGAGCGCATGGGTAAACTTACTTACATAAATTGTCTTGAGTTAAATTAATTTTAGTGTTTTTCTGGTTTTATATGTATAGTGGCTGAGAAAGTATAACCTTATGACATAACGGAATAATTTTTGGGACAATGTGTATGATACTGTAGTGATTGTGGAAATGAAAATTTAATACCAAAGGGGTGAGAAATATTCTTTAATGTCGTTACTGCATGAACACAAATTGAACTGTTGTAAAGGTATTTATAAAACGGCGATGGAGATTTAAATATTTTTGCAGAATAAAAATGTTTTAAGCAGATATGCTTCCAAGTATTCACGTATGTTTATGCTCATTGTTATATTTACCGCCGTGCTATCAGCTTTGCGGTTTCGCCACACGCCGTATTTAAGTGTTCCACATAATTCTTACAATAAATATCCATCATTTCCCTATACTGCAGTCTCCGATTCGTGTTTCTATTTGCAGCACTGTGTTCCCTGTGAGTTCGACATAAACCACTTTATATAATATAGTTTAATGTGGTTATCCACGACCGTGTCATGGTTCAGGCGCTTAGTCGTTGGCCTTACACTGAAGATATCCTAGTTCGATCCCAGGCCAATTTGTGTGGGATTTCTGTTGGACAAAGTGGCGCTGGGACAGGTTTCTCTTCAAATAATTCCGTTTTCTCCTGTCAGTATCATTCATCTTCATGCTGCTCTTATTAGAAGGACAAGTAGGTGAGGCTTGGGAACCTTCAAATAAAGTAAAATTATTCCGGAGTTGTGGAGCATTGAAAGAAAAGTAAGCCGTCTCTAATTTTTACAGCCTAAAAATGGTTAATCCTGTATGTAGCAGTAACTTGTTACTGAGTCTTAAAGTAGGTGGATTAGACATTAGAAATAAATTGTTATAAATGAAACAAATTTCGCGTTTTAAGATTTTAGATTATTCCGGTTTTCAGATGGTAAGAAGCTATACAGTACGCGGGCGTTTTCGAAGTTTCCGCTACCATTATTATTTTCCTGTATTTAGAGACAAATTTTTACCACTACATGACAGGTTGATACGGAATATAGAAGTCACGGGCTAGCAACGCTTTAAATTTTGTTTTACGATATCAAACCGAGTTTTTTCTTATTTTTAATCGTGTTAGTTATTCTGAAACTCCAACAATAATAAAATGAATGAATAAAAATACTCTGGCCAGAAGTGTCATGTTTACTGTTAAATGCAGCGTACTCAATCTCGTGCACTCACTCCGTTACCTAATATCTGCTGATTTTCACGCTTGCCCACTCTTTCAGTCACTCCCCGATTGACTTATCCACTCTCCCACTGACTCACTCACACACTGATTTCCCCGCTAGGCCATTGAGTTAGTCACGCACTGACTTAGCCCTTAGACTTTAGTCACTAACTCACCAAATGCTTCAGTGCTTCACTCGTTCCTCACTCAATCACACAATCAGTGTCCTACTGACTCACCGCTTTGCTCAGAAGACATCGGTCCTAGCCCAACAGCTCCGCCTCTTAAGTACAGTCAAACCAACTAATGCACAATAATTACTAACAAAGTGTATTTTGCAACCCCTACATATGTTTCGGTAACCAAGTTGCCATCCTCAGGCGGAACACCAAAGAATCACAATCATTCAAGGCATCCAGATACGCGCACACTCAGCATCACAATAAAAGCACACATGTCGCTAACGACATTAAAACGAAATGATGTACACAGTCACAGAACCAAACGTTGAAAGTAAACAGCACAGTTGGCTAAGTCAGTGTGAGCCAACACTTCACGTATCACAGTAAAACTTTTTACATACATATGCTGTTACATAATTAGATCTAGATAATTCAAATAGATATAAAAGCCTATTTAAAAAGTTTTTCTGGCTGTTGGTTATGTATACAATTGTATAGTCGATCAATGCCGATCTCATCCTGTAGCTTGTGATGTTGAGTGTCCTGTGAAGTGTCGTGTACTAACTTATTACAGAACGCACGGTACATATAATACAACAGTCTACGCCTCTGTTGGAATGTGCCCTCTGTGTATGACTACAAACAACATGTCTTCTTATAGTTGCTCTGATCCTACTTGTCTTCGTATCTTCGTAAAACACGTGTTTAAGATGAGCTCCCGCTGACATGACAAGATTCTTGAGAACAAAATTGCTCCCGCCGTAAGTCAACGTCGTATTTTGTACTGTGCAGGTTTTAGAGAGTTAACACTGAAGGCTAATAGCGACACTTGACTTAGTCCAGTAGATCAGTTCTAACACTCGTAACTCTGTCTATCACGGTAGCGTCCATTCGGTTTCCTGCACTGCAAGAAAAGTGATTTCATGGCTGATTGATACGTAAGAAACAGTGTCTAATTTCTGTGAGCAGTGTTGCTGGGCTTAAGGCGATATCGTAGATTGATCCCTTCCTGACTGGTTTGAGCACAAAGGTCATCAATCAATTCCCAAAGTCTTTCCACCAGTCTAGATCCAGTTTATACTTAATGGGTGTTCGCAGCTCACTCTTCGATTAATGGTTCTTTTCAAGAAGTTTTCGGCTCATACTTGTTCCATCATGTGACAGGTGAGGGCTTCCAAATAGGATATGTCGGAATCAATGAGAAAGCAACAATTTATGCGCATTATAAAAACCATCTATTGAATATTATATGTGGAAAGAAATATGCATCCATTATATAACCTTCTTTATCTATTGCTCTTAGGTCCCTTTTTTCTTTAAGATCTTTGTTTTTTTTTGTTGCTAATGACACTGAAATACACTGTGTGGCTCTGATAACTCGAACATCATCAAGCCGCAAAGACTGTCGACTAGGCTTCGTGCTGACATCCACACTGTTTCTGACATCTCACCAGCCTGCATTTGGTTAGGTTGAGGGTGTCAGATGTGTATTTTTAAGCATAGGGATTCATGCTTAAGCATTTAATGGTTTAGTTTCATTCTGTAGAATTTTGGTAGGGACATTAGAGTCATGAGGAATGTATCTGATTCCCGGGAGGGGCAAGCAATTATTCTTTACAGTCCATCCAGACCGGCTCCAGGGTTCACTAAGCATCCTATTCGACGGGTACCGGGGGCTCTTTCCCCGTGGAAAAATCGGTCGGAGCGTAAAGGCGATCACTTTAGTTATTTACTGTTAGTATAACTATAGTATTATTTGCGCTGTGGGACACAGTGGAAGTTCTAGTTGGAGTTTGTGACTGCGTAAATTTTGGAGTAGGCTGCGTCCAAAAATCCGCAAAGGACGCGAAGAAATTAACATGCCGGGACAGATACATCAAAGTTAAAGTTAAAGTTATAGTTTACCCTAGAACAGGCGCAGAAGGGGAGTAGAGGTATAGCTGCACTCTTTTCTTAACCTTGGCTCTAGTTGGGGGTGGGTGGTAAACCCCACGCCCCGGCCGCTTTAGACCCGGGAAAGGAGACCCAGTGCCCATTGTACAGGATACTGGCTGGGCCTCAGGGCTGGTCTGGACGGCTGCGGAAAATCTCTACCCCACCGGAATTCGATCCCCGGACTATCCAGCCCGTAGCGACTGAGCTATTCAAGCCCACCTGGACATTTATATATATTTTTCTTCCTATGGCTCGACAGCCCTATATGGGCCTGGACCTCCTCGTTTTGTCGAGGTTTCATGGTCACACACATTAGACACACCACAGTCGGTAGGACTCCTCTGGACGAGGGACCAGCTCGTCGCAGAGACCTCTACCTGACAACACACAACACTCACAAGAGACAGACATCCATGCCCCATGTGGGATTCGAACCCACGATCCTAGTAAGCGAGCGGCCGAAGACCCATGCCTTAGACCGCACGGCCACTGGGATCGGCGGACATTTATATATATGTATATATATAGGCTACTTATGTTACAATACATTTCGTAATGGTTTTATTAGCTGAAGGTACGTAGCAACATGTTTCGCTGTAGACTGTCATCTTCGGGCTCTACAGGTCTGACACTGACCACCCTACATTGTAGTCATGAATACAGGCCTATTGTTTTGGAACTATTTTATGTTTGTGTCAGTGAAGTTCAGTTAGAGTTTTCGCCTTTTTTTGTTATTAAATAATTGACAGAATTGCAACTGATATTAACTTAAACCAGTACAGACAGTTCCAAAACAATATGTACATGACTGTAACGTTATGATCAGTTCTTTATAAGAAACAAGTGTGTGACTTAATCACGACATTCTAGGCCGAAGCATTCAGTTTTGCAACCTGAACTATTGAATATATTGCAGGCTATTATGTATGATATAAGAATATGCTGAACACCAGTGGTGGTGACAGCGGTGTGGATTTGTATAACGTTGCTTTGTTTAGTTAACGGGAAAACATTGTAAATATTTCGGTGCAGTTGGTAATTCAACAACACGGGACGTGACTGGTAAGTCTACGTAATGCGGGGATCATTCCAGTCTGACGTCAAACCGCGTTTCGACCCCTCACCCCCCTCGTCGCGCACGCATACACACACTCACACTCACACACTTACCCTGTGCACTGCATGGCCGCCATGTTTGTAACAGACTCTCCACTACTGTACCAGTAAACAGTGAAGAGGTAATTGAAGCCAGCACTGGCTTCTGATTGGTAGAGATGAGTTTCCTCTTTCTGGTAAGAGAACGCGAGTGTGTTTGGAGGGGATGGAGAGGTAAAAGTTCCGAAGAACTCCTCCATTACTGTTTCCTGAATGCCAAGCGATATTTCCATTCTTTCACATCGTATATTTTATGGCTATGTCTGACGGCTAAAGCGAATTTGGCATTGGCCGGAAGTTGTAAGCAGGTGATACTGACAGAGTAGACTGAAGACTTGGAGACCAAAATAGCGTGTCGATTATCAAATTACAGTGTTTGCGTGCCTTTCCCATTGGTTGTCATTGGCTTTGCCCACACTCCCAAATTAAGAAGAACCTGTAATTTCTTGGAAATGTAGTCTCGTTCTGCAGCTTGGTTGGTTGCTGCGGATGTTCTTTGTGCAGTAGATGTCACACTTCGTGTTTCAGAGGAGAATTAGATGCAGGGCTGGTGAATGTCCTTAATGCTGCAAGCAGGAATGCTGCGTGTCTGATCTGGGGCTGGGAATTTTGAAACTCTCTCGTGTTTTCTTCTGCTCTGCTTGAGAAGTAAAGTAAAAATGTTAAGGTGAAGTTGTCTCTGTCCACGCCATGAAGGCATATAGTGGGAGTAGGTGTATAACTCCACTCATTCTTAACCTCGGCGCTAGATGGAGTTGAATGGCCAATATCACGCCCCGGCCGCTTTAACCCCGGGAACGAGTTCTGGTACCAGTTGAGTAGGAGACACTGTGTGCGTTGTCAAGTTGGTCTGGACGATAGGAGAAGAGGAAAAGCTCTTGCCCCTGCTGAGATGCAAACTCCGGACCGTCGATTCCGTAGCCTACTCTGTATACCCAGTACGTTATAATAAGAGTTCCTATTTTGAAACAGGCCACAATACTTCCATTTAACGTACACAGAAATCTGTACTTAGGCATTGAGTTCTTCACGAAAGTAACTTAAAACAATAATAATACTAACAGACACGCCGGACTGTAAATTTCTGCACTAGCAACCACGGCTTTCAGTTCTGCTTGGTAATCCTTGTTTGTAGAGCAATCGATAGATGGCAGGTCGTGTACGTGTGTCGTGGGATTTAACGCCGATGATCCGCATAACTTCTACACAGAGTAAGCGCCTAGACAGGGGCGCGATTGGCAGCTCGTCATGTTGCGTAGCGTGTGACATCATACCTTTTTACAGCAGTGACATAAATGAACCCTAATAAAGCTTTCCTGCAAGAGACTAAACTATTTGTCATACAGGAACGAATGAATGTGGGTTATAACCGAGCAGAGGTTCTGATCTTGAGCCATCAATTCAATATAAAATGGTGTATGGTTGTTAACACCAAGAGGAGGAATATGAGTCATTTGTCCGTAGTGTAAGAACTATTTCACAACTCGCATTGGATCATACATCATTTCCGACATCGGAATATGAAGTTATGTTAAGGTGCCTTGAAAATGCGGTAAATGCATTTGGAACGTCGCTTGTTCCGTTGCTGTATGTTGTCCTTACATTTTATTGACATATTGACATATTGTTACAGAAAAGCGATTAGATACTTTAGCACAAGAATTAGGGTTTTTTTTCGCGACTGTATCTGAATCAAATTGACAAAATGAAAGTGAAGTCCGGAACAGAAGTGTGAATCTTGAAGGAGCTTCCGCCGCTGTGACTGTGTTAAAGAGTGGTCGAGCAACTGTAACAATAAGAGCAACGCTATCATGGTGATGGTAATAATAGACTTAGGCCTATGAGAATATAAATTATAACTAAACAAGGTAGAAAATATATGCGTAACGTAACATTGTGGCGCATTCTGAAATGTGCGTGTATTTTTGGCTTAATCATCTCTCATCGCAATACGTGTCTATCTGAAAGGTTCATCCGGTCGAAATCGGTATTAAATATTATTACTCTATCTTTAATTACCAGGCATGCAAATCGAAAGGTGATTGTGCTATATTACATTCGATCATCTATGGCCTGTCTGGCTGTGACGATTTTTTCGTAATTATCTCGTAAACGGCACAATGTTCGGAAAAATTGTATTGAAATGGTGATTGAACAAGGCAATAGCAGTAATAGCAGAGTGATGATGATGATGATGATGAGAATAGATACATGCGCATATGAATAGAAATTATAACGCAATTGTTCGTACAGTTTTACACCACAGCAAGAAAACCTTCATTGTGGCATTAACACGTTTTCGGGACATGGAATTTACGACTAAGTCTGGACGTCTTTGTCATGGAGGCGTAATTTTGAAGCATGTAATTTCTGGAAGAATTTCACATTAAAAATTTTAGCCTTAACAATTTTCTTCACTGGGCCTCTTGAACGACGGATATCCACACACACTCACACACACACACACACACATACACTCACACTCTCACTCACTCACTCACTCTCACTCACTCACTCACTCTCACTCACTCACTCTCACTCACTCACTCTCACTCACACACTCACACTCACACACTCACACTCACCACAACACACACACACACACTAAATAAATTTGGACTACGTATCCTACAAACCTTTATTGTCGGCCAATGTACACTGCAGTTCCGTTGAACGGTCAGCTAACTATTGCTCTTATATTGGCTACTAATTATGTATGCTGGTTTCAGTAAACGTCTCCAGTTGATATCATGCTTCATGCTGTCAGTGCTAAAAATCTTCCACTGGCGAAGTGTTGAAGAAGAATCTACTAGCTGAGAAGTCGGTGGGCTCACCACAACTCCAAGAGGGCAACCGTGATATATTCCGGACAATATTTCAGTATCGCCTGTGACTGACGTGGATTCGTCAGGTTTCGCCGGAGGATCGTTTCAATACACAGAATTGTGTCTGCCACAGTTGAGGAAAGGCTTCTGCCAATGTTGCAGGTGTACTGAATCTTCATGACTGAGAGTGATATATGGCCGAACGGTGCAACCTGACGTACCTCTCTGAGAGGGGCCCACGTGTCTCATGTTTGCTGGCGCCATCACCACTGCTGACTGGATGGCTGGCATCACAATGAAATGAAACTGAAATGATTAATTATAGGGCCTTTGTTTTGATATCAGTAAGCCCCATATGGTTAGACCATGCTGCCCTTTGTTTTTATCCTACAACATGAAGCGCTCATTGCTTGAAACACAGCCAGGGATAGACAAACTGTTACATATGGATTCCATTTCAGCGACACTACCCTCGCGAAATGTAGTTCAGGACGTTATCAGCGTCTTCTACTGCCCCAAGATTGAACGAGTCGATTCAAGCGGTAATGTTGCTGATTGTGTCCTATTCGAATCTCCGCCGGAATAATGACCATCCTGGCTCAGGGTTTCTTCATTTGCTCTAAACAAATTTCACCGGTCTAAGGCAGTCCGTGTAGGGAATTGGCTATGGACTGGACGATCCGGAATTTGATTCCCAGTTCGGACAAGTGGGTACCCATTGGATTGGAGGCTGGGTGGGCCCCATATGCTGTTTGAAAGCTGTTGAAAAGAGAAAGACCTCTTTCCCCTGCCTGGAATTGAACACATATTTCTCGGTTTTCCTACTCACCAGTCAGGCAGGTTTTGTTGTAAATATATTCGGTATGCATTATCTTTCACGTATTGTTCCTACGTCACTGCCTTTAAAAGAGCGAATGCCGAATGCTGCTGTAAGGTAGCCGTGAGTTAAATCCCTACTTGTTCCTGTGGAGTTCGAGGTATGTCAGTCCTTACGCAGACGGAAATGTTAATTGGTTAGTCTGTTAGGTAGAAGAGGACTAGAGATTTGAACAAGCCCGTCACTGCATGTGGCCACGGGCATCTAGGAAGTCTCTCGCACTAGGAGGTGAACAAATTACAGCATTACTGTGATCTGTGGCTAGTCGTCTATAGTTTGACCCCAACGTATAGCGTGATGGGAGAAAAAGCAAAACACTTAAAACTCTATTGTAATGCTTTTCGACGTTTAAAGTAATTCAATGTCAATATCAATTAAATGTTACAAAACATAAATAAGAGTGTGTTTTAAATTTATATACAAATTTTTCTCATACCTGGCTGCAGGAGAAGCGTGCTTCTGTGCCCAAGCGCTGCTCCTTGAGGGTGTACAAGGACGTGACTTAACCAGGTGGAAGCAAGCACTTAGCTTTTACCTCGGGCTGTCTTAGTCCTCTTGAACGAGCTTCGTTGCAATAGGAGGCTCGATGGCCTTCAGGATGGATCAGGATGTGAATGCTAAGAGAATTCGTGCTTCTGTCGGGATCAAACACCAACATAGAAATAATAAGAAAGCTGTGTTTGTTACAGAAAAGGGAATTCATAACTTGAGCTTGTATGTAGGCTACATGACGGCCGGGATAGTTCAGTCGGTATAGCGACTCGCTTCGGGCTGGACGGTCCGGGGATTGGGTCTCGGTGGGAACGAGATTTTCCATGCCTGTCCAGACCGGCGCCGAGGCCCACCCAGACTTCTGTACAGTGGTTGCCGGGTCTTTCCCGGGGGTAAAGCGGCCGGGGCGTGTTGCTGATCACCTACCCTTCGTAGCGTCGAGGTGGCGAATGGGGTGGAGCTATACCTCCGCCTCCCCTCTGTGCCAGCACAGGCATGTCATGGGGCGACCTTGATCTTTTCTTGAAGGCTATACAGGCAGAAGTAAGGAAGAAGTCAAGGACAGTTGTATTATAAGTTTTTATGACATAACCACACAACAGATAAACATGTATTACTTTTTATATAAACGCATGAATTTACCAAGTTGGACGAAAGTCTGTGTTACTGACAAGTATATTTAAATCAGGGGAGGGAAGTATAGAAAGGGCTTGCCGGTAGGGAACTCCGGAGATTAAGTCTTCTGGGGATGTGACGATGTGTCATTAAGCGAGTAGTTCGAGAACTTTCGAGGGTTGAAGTGCCTTAATTTTCAGAGTAAAGCAGTCCAAGAACAATGACCGCGATGACCTCGAATCTGGCAAGGGACACTGGCCCTAACGACAGTACGATGCGCATGTCGACCTACGTATGGAACTGTGAATATAGGAACTGTAGATTGTGAAAACTTTCTCTTTACGTTTGCAGGCCTTAGCGTTCCAGGAGCTTGAGGCTCCCAGATTTCTAGACAATCGGCACATGAAGGTGGTAAGGTTATCAGCCATACGCACTGGCCGCCTTTACCCCCAGGAAATACTCCCGGTACTCATTTCTGATAGAGGCTGAATCGACCCCAGGGCCATAGTGCGACCGAAAGGATTATGTCAATGAAAAATTCCTATGACACCATCGGGAATCGAACCCGCGACCTTCCGGCTTGTAGAGCAGTGCCTCAACCAACTGCGCCACATAGAAGAGACATGTATTGTATTAGTAGTATTTAGAGATGATAAGTCAATGTTTGAGGCGTTCTTCACATATTTATCATGTTTATAGATTGTAGGTGTATCGGAGCAGAGCTTCTGTAGTGTTTTGAGGAAGTTTCAAGTTAGTAAGTTGTGTAACTGTTCATTACAACAGCGATTGTGGCCTAATTGTTTGTTACTTAGCATAGCTATTCCAAATGGTATGTTGAAAGCTATTTTATAAGCAAATGAGAACTATTGTCATTAGAAAGGGAAGGATAAGAGGGCTTCTTCAAGTCCTGTCAAGTAAGAATCCTTACCACACTGCTACATCATTCATATGAGTTAGGCGCTGTAGCTAGGTAAGTGTGAATAGGAGCCTGACATTAGGCAAGCCGTTGTGTTGAGTTGCAAGATTTGCAGCACGGGTAATGTGAATATATCAGGCCTGGGAAAAGTCAGAGTAATCTTTTAAAGCCTAGTGGCTACTATATATATACCACCAGGCTTAAAATAAAAATTTATACCTTCTGCTCACAGAGTATATGCTTATTTTGTGTATGGTTCCTAGAACAACAAAGATTGATTAGTACTCCATACAGCATTAAGTTTTTAGTTATTATAACGGAAGCGGATATTTTTAGTTATTATAACGGAAGCGGAATGTGTTTACTGCGCGGTACGGACTGGACCATTAAAATATGTCAGGTTCATCTTAGTCTATAAAGAATTAATGTAGCGTATAGCAGTGTCGTTGTGGGCCGAGATAGCTCAGTCGGTATAGAGACTCGCTACGGGCTGGACGGTCCGGGGATCGAATCCCGGTGGGGGCGAGATTTTTCGCAGCCGTCCAGACCGGTCCTGGGGCCCACCCAGCCTCCTATACAATGGGTACCGGGTCTCTTTCCCGGGAGTAAAGCGGCCGGGGCGTGGAGTTGACCACCCACCCCCATCTACTGCCGAGGTTAAAGAAAGAGTAGAGCTATACCTCTACGCCCCTCTGGGACTTCATGGCCTTTTCTAGGGAGAACTTTACTTTACCTTATAGCAGTGTCGTTAAAAGCAAATGCAGTTGTGCTTACGTAAAACTGTGTTACGATTACATATGCTAAATCTGTTTGACAGTTCGAAAGAAATGGATGTTTGTTTTATTTAGTTGAAAAACGTAGATAGTGTACTGCCAAAACTCTTCTGTGAAGATATTTGAGACGGGGGGGGGGGGGGGGGGGTACGGGAGGAAGAAAGAAATAATGAAAACTGCTATTTTAGTAGTTTGCTTTATTGTTGCTTAAAGCAACGTTAACATTTGACCGTCTTTTCGAGACAACAGCAGCCTGGGTAAGTTGTAATTGTGCAGTTTACGTTCCAGAAGGCAAGAAACTGAACTGGTGGGCATGCATTTGCAGAAACCTCCACGCATTAGAAATTAAGAGGTTATACGAGAGGGTATGGTGGAAATTTATGGCGGCAATTATGAGAAAGTTATGTACAGATGTTGATGAGTGTCAGGGAGTTTCATACTGTCGGTGGTATCGTATTGTTAACACAAAAGTCAATAAATAATGTGGTTTGATGTCTAATGTGTATTCAGAGAGAGATTTGGCTTTTATAAAATGCTGAATTACTCACGGACCAAAGCAGTGCAGAACATTTCTTCGCGTTATTTGTTACGAAGTATTGGTGTTTGTTGTGTCAGTGGTAATTTTGACTTGTTTTATTTTAGATTTATGGTACTCACACTTTCAAGTTGATGTAAAGTTGAGAAGCACGCTAAATAATGAATGGTAGCTTGTTATTTTAATTCGGTGGGAATGAAAGACTTAAAGTGCTTCGAATAATGTGGGTTTCTGAGTTTCAGCTTTCACTTTCTATGTATAAAACATTCGTTTTGATGAAACATTATGGGTGGAGTAATGTACTTTATGACCTTACAGGAAGATAAAAGTGACAGAATATTCTATACACGCCACAAGTGAACCCACATAAAATTACTGGCCTCCACCATAACTTATTGTTAAAAAAATTTGAGTGTTCATAGAAGATAGGGCTAATGAAATTTAACGATGTCATAACCGGGATATTTCTTCTGAAGGCGTGATGAGAAATGCATAGCGTGTCTTTCCTGGAAAATCAACTGTTTTAAGCGTAGCTACATTTCTTCTATAGTGGACTATTTTGTTATGCTGGTTGATGTTGTGTTGGAGACCACCAACTGATTCAGGCCTCCGTATTGTCGTTGTCCCTCCCAAACAGGTACTGAAAATAGTGGCTTTGTCGAAAGAAAGACGAACGTACAGACTGGATTTCTTTAATGCTGATGAAGTATTACTTCCAAAAAAAAAAAAATAATACCAAACCATCCTTATGGTTTCTTTCCTCCCACAAGTCATACGTTATTCCTCTACACCTAGGAGCAACAACACTGTCCTGTAAAAGAGACTGAGGTGTTGGCCAGCTGTGCGTATGTTATCTTGTCAAATTTAATAAAGTCCGAGTTCTCAAAATATTTGTCTTTCGCTCCCCTTAAATGACAGCTCTTGTAGCAATTTTCACCACTGGGATGCTGTATGAAATATTAGCTGCCAAACACGAATCGAAACTTATCTTATATTAAAAGCTGTTCAGCCGGAGAAGTTATTTGATATCACGAATCTGCATAGACTAGAAGAGTAGGATATCACAGAGGGGCACTCAGGCAGGTTTCCTTCCAAGTACCTTTCTGTCCAAACAATAATAATAAAGGCATTATTCCTCCGACGCGCATTATCAGCAACTCTGATACGGACGATAACCCCGATCTGTCTTCATGTATATTAAAACCTCTCGTGATGGATGCGAATTCGCTTCGTACTTGATACTTATTTTTACTTAAATTTAGGACTTTTGGATTTGCGAGGTTTGAGGTTCCCACATAGGTGTTGATGAAGAGCCAAGTCTTCTGGGATGTTATATGTCGATAAATACTTAGCGATGTACAAGAAAAGTCTTTTGTTCCTGAAGGTGGAGGCACTTCGTTCCTACGGGAAGTCGGTAATTGTTGACCAGTCGACGTGACGTAACATCCCTGAAGACGTGATATTAATTCATTTTGTAGTCTGTCTTAAGACAGGTCCGTAGTCTCTTCCAAAGCGAGTTCTCCACAGGTGCGATCTAGTGCTTCCCTCTTTCAATTTCCATTATCTTATCTTTTCCTTAAGGTTATCCAGTAGCTGCTTACGCCTTCTTCCTCGTCTTTCCGTCATTTTTGTCCTTCCCTCTAACTTTCCTTCAATCACTTGTTTTAGAAGGCAGTTTCTACGCAAGATGTGACCAATCCAGTTAGCCTTTCTTCTTTTTATTGTATGTACGATATTTCTCTCCTCCTTGACTCTATGTAATACTTCTTCATTTCTCGCACGATCGGTCCAACTGATCTTCTCCATTCTTCTCCAGCACCACATTTCAAAACTTTTCCAGATACTTCTGATCTACTTTCCGAAGTGTCCACGTTTCAGCACCATATAAAGCTATGCTCTAAATGTAGCACTTTACTAGTTTCTTCCTTAAATTTAAGTATATAACACTTATTAATTTCAGGTGAAGTGGTGATTGAATATATTAAATGAATTTTGGTATTGCGGTTTATGTAACTGTTTGTAATGAGCTTCAAGATGAAAGCAGATCCGTTAGTAGTTAAAACTCTGAAAGCGAATCGAAAAGTGGAATGTTATCAGGCAGTTAATGCAATGTCCATCTGACAGCATGGGACTGACAAGCAAATGTCAATATCTATCGAAACTGGGTGCTTCGCTGTGCTTGGTGTGTCGTACTCTTGTGCAGCTGACGGTCCGGCATATTTAGGTACATGAATTTGGTTCAGTGTTTGGAAGAGAATTTTATACGTCGGCAACAATTACTGTTACAGCGATTGGGCCTAATGTGTTTTGATTCTGTGACTAAATGCATTGCGTTGTCTGACGGGACGCACTGAAAGGGTAGTTAAGCGGTTGTCACATAGGCCGCCTATATGTGTTGATTTCAGGCTTCCGCCGCGATGTTGATGAAACCCAGAAGACCACAGATTTCTGCCTATATGTGTTTATTCACGAAACAGACGTAATGCTAAGAATGTCAGGTTTGTCACTATATTCTCGTTGCCCTGTCCTCGCAGTTATTATGGACACAGAGGGCAAAAACCGATTGATAGTATGTATTTGGTAATCCTAACTTCAAGAAATGATTACAGCTTGCGATGCTGTTGTCCTCTGTAGGCTGATAGGGAGGGCCATGCCTGAACTAATGCTGCGGCCTGCCACACAAAGCAGACTTTGTCCTGATGTTGCAGTTTTAGAAGAACATTCAAAACTCCAGTCTACAGTAGTACAGTAGGACATTAGTCTACCTGCGTGTTGTCTCCCGTGCCTGGCTATTAACTGATCTACCTGGCACGGTGCAGCTTGTTTAAGAATCGTGGAAGTTTCAGTGTTGACCGAAGACGGAGCGCTGAAAACGTTACTTTGCAGACCTAACTAATGTGATGTATGACGTATAAATGAAAGAAAATGTACAACCACCAGTACACGAGCACTGTATGTAATACACAGCGAGTTAGGAAATGTCCGTAGTTCGTAACACATCTGGTGCGTCCTTCGCTGTGTTACTGTCCCTAGGTTTTAAATTCGTCAGTATTTTCAAAAAGAACACTAACGATACAAGTATTCGAAATATACTTTCCCCGTTTTATAAAACACACGCTATAAGGTCTCTCCGTATCTCAGAAATTAATTACAATAAGTAAAATCGATATCTCTGAAACGGCGGGATTTCGATCATGATCGTTACATTTAGATCGTCGACATTTTCTTCGGCCTGAACCCGTGCCATAATTATGAAGATCAGTAACTGCGAGCTGTTATCATAAATGTCAGTAGGTTTCATGTAAATTGTCCTCTATTTTTGGTCCAATTTTAGCCACAATTGTAATACATCGACAAATCGTAGTACTCGTAAAAACCGAGAAAGTGAATTTTACGAAAGTAGGCCTATATCCGATGGGAGTCGTGCTGTTCACTGCGGACAGACGTACAGACATAACGAGGCGAACAGTTGTTGTTTGGAACTGATTTGAAAGGGCGCAAGATGGTGGAGGAATTGTGATAAGGTGAGAAGATGAGAAGATAAGGATGTTTTGCATATACATCAGCATTTGATCCTGTTATTGGAATGATAGACAGGAAATCTGAAAGAGGCACTTTTGCATAGCTTCGGATGTATAAATTAAATTTTGGTGAAGGTACACCGAACACACGGAAAGAAGAAACAAGTTGGTTCTTAAACAGTAAACGCACGGTCACGAAATACTATGAAGCGTATTTATGAAGAAACGTATTTCACGACGCTGAGAATGCTAAGCGTGCTGCGGTGCCTGCCTCAGTTACACTGACGGACCCCCCGTAACCACTTGAGCTCCTCTGTCACTACGCGCTGTCAGAAACGTCGACTTCAATGTCTGCTCGTCAGAGGGAGGGAGGACATGTGTAATGTATAATATGAGCAGGGCTTGCCCTCGGGATTCTCATTATCTCTAGTAATACATCGCATCTTTCCACTAGCCCGTCTGTCTGCCCGTACATTTGGCAGACATCGTCGGAATTGATAGTGAGGCGGCAAGGCATATTCGTGACACTCTTTATACAACTCCACGGATAAATGAAGGGCTGTAATTAAGAGAAACAGCGAATAGCTCAAGCGTTGAGTCAGAATAATATCGAAGATTTTTCTCTTTCCTGATTTCACAATCACGCCCTTTAATAATCTCGGAATCTTTACGTTTCTTCTTTTGTCAGTAAAAATTAGACATACTCAAAAATGTAGCCTACAAGTTGAATTTCAAGACTAAACGAAGAGCGCAGTCACATTAACTCAACTGTTTTATAAATGTAAGACAAAATCTGGTGGCATTTATTTTGCAACATTTAATACCATTTTCGGTTATAATCATTACCTGTGGCACGTATTATACTATACATTATGTTAAATAACTTCGCCCGTGACGTGCAACAAACCTGTGTGTATCGTATCCTGTGTAAACGGAAAGGTAAGCATATGAGTAATTTTCACTCTTCCTAAGAATGTGGCACCCAGTATAAACCGGAATTTCCTAACACGGACACGTTAAGAAGACACTGTATTTTAAGCGTAAATTGTCAGTCTGGTGATCAGTTTTAATGTTGTCTCTGTCATTGCTCACTTGTCAACTTCAGCTTTCTTCAGCACCCGTTTCAATTGGCGATCTTGCTCTAGGGATGTAAATGGCCAGTGGCAGTTCTCTTAGTAGACTCCCAAGACACTTTGACGTACTGGTTGTTTTGGTTGTAGCCGCGGAGAACGAAAAGAGAGTAGTATTGGTTTTGTTCGCAGAACTTCATTTACGATGGTAAATACCTGTATTAAACGGATGGGCAGGGCGTGTGATACGAATAGGCAGAAAAAAATGCGTGCGGGATTTTTGTGTGAAAACCTGAAGGAAGGAGACCATTTGGACGACTGACCTAGATGGAAGGACAATATTAAAATGGATTTTAGATAAATAGGATAGGAGGGCGTGGACTGGATTCATTTGTCTTAGGGTAGGGATAAGTGGAAGGGTCTTATGAAGGCGGTAATGATCTTTCGGGTTCCATTAAATGCGGGAAATTTTATGACCAGCTGAGGACATTGCAGCTTCTTAAGAAGGAGCCTGCTGTGTGGAGTTCGTTATTCAAATTGGTTCAGAATGGAGCTCACTCGGATATGTTGAATGGTTACGTTGTAACAGTGATTAATATTTGATATAGAAGGTCGATGGGGGGGGGGGGGGTGATGGTTGGCTTTGGGTTAAGTTGCTTAAGTAATGCAACATGTAAACGAATTTAATTACTAATATACAGAAGTTTTCAATTCGCTTAGCCATTTCTTTATAGCTGACAGCCTTATAAATCTAAATAGAGAGAAATATGTACGAGGAGTTGAAAGGTATCAGCCAGTGCAGGTGACGGGTGACGCCTTGCGGCTCTTTCATCAAAAACCTCTTCAGCTCTTCAGCATACCATGACAGCTTGGACAAACCCACCGTATATACAAACATGCTGAAATAAAAAGAAAACACAAAACTGAATATGTAATTACATTTATGATGACTCATGCCGTGGGTATGGCCACAGCCTACTCTGAAAAAAGGAAACATGACCCATGAATCTAGAGTAATTGTTACTGAGAAAGTAATAGGAAACTGGAACGTAATTAGTAGCGTAAGAAATTATAGAATATTTTACAATTTGACACAATCTTTAAGAACTCACGGACTTTGTAATAGAGAAATTCTTGTGCATGTCTGAGAATATCTACCTAATGCTGCTGTTATGTTGGTGAAAATTAACTACACAGTGTTACATGTTTCTTCTTAGTTGCTGAGCTACACTGAATATCAGCCCTGCCTGCTGTTACGGAACCCTTCTTGCATCAACCACGTGATGTAATTGTGTAAAACATTAATTTATGGTCGTGTCTTTATATTGCATTTGAATATATATATATATATATATGTATATATATAAGATTCTAACACTAGACTGTATTCAGAAACACATGTTTAATCTGAGATTATGTTTCTTAGTTTATTTAACGATTACGAGAATTCAATTAGGAAGGAGGTCATAACCAGTTGCAGGGTCGTGTAGAGCCGAATTTGCCTGAACGGACTGAAGAAGTCCATGAAAAGCTCCGTTTGGTACGGGTTAATGGGCTCAGGGTCGAAAAATGAATATGGGGGCTACGAAACTGAAAGGGAAATCTATAAACTGCGGTGATTTGTATGTTTTATTTGTTTATTTAATTAATTAATTATTTATTTATTTATGCTACCTTCAACGACGTTTCCAATAGCTCTGAGTGTATGGCATCGAATGCTGCGATAATCGGTGGGTAATGAATTACAAAGTATTTGAAAAGGAGCGATTATGATCTGCGATTAGTTATCGGCTTCACATGTTCTTGGAGGAACTGAGGAACGTAGGAAGGTACTCAGCCAGGTAGCTGGGATCCGGACTGGGGTTGGAACCTGGGGCCTCCCAAATATGAAGAAGGGGAGCTACTCACTACAGCGCGATGTTTCTCAAGTGTTGTGTGCTCACATAGGCGGGTATGTTTTATACCTTCGGGCAGTTTCATTGTCATCTCTACGTTTGTTGATTATTACTCTTTAGTGGCCACCGTCTTCGCTGCCTAGGATGGATTCCTTTGGTGGTCACAGCTCTTCTGCAAGAGAAGCACTTCTGACAGGAGGAGCTCCTGGAGTGCTCTCAAGTCAACTTTCGAGGAGTGTGACAGATTCAGCGGTCTGTCTTCGCCGACCGGCTGGCTGTCATCTCCAGATCTCTGGCACTCCTCAGGCAGTAGAATTTACGTTTTGTCCTCATTTAGCTTCTCAGTTTGCGGTTTGTGTTTTACATTTACTACGAAATGTCGTCGTCATCGTCATCATTATCATCACTGCAGTCACACTTCTTCAGTGGTGTTAACCATGTTGTGAATATTATACTTTATGATGAAACTACATACAAAAATCCTTTATTTTTCACACTGGAGATTATTAGGAACTACTGCACTGGTTTTTTACTGTCTCTTTGACTTGCTCAACGTTTGCCAGTTTCACAGTATATAGACCGTTGGGTGACATTACAACATAATTATGAATGAGGACAGCCACGAAGAATTTTGAAGGCCGGTAGCCTGTAACTCGGCTGACTTTCGTGACGGCGATCATCCGGACACAAATGTCGCTTTGACGGCTGCAGGTACGTAAAGCAGACGAGCCTGTTTCGGCTTGACAGAACTGTGATGTCAGTCGGGGCACTATGCAGTATTTCGCTGTTTAGTCCTACGTGTCTTAACTGTCTGAGCTGATGTACAGTTTTATCTTAAAAACGCAGTCTGTTTTGAATTTGTAGTGGGAAGTATTGAACGGAGCATCAAATTCGTACATCGAACAGTGATGTAAAATTTCACACCGCCATCATGTTTCTCTCTGGATTACATCCAATTACGTTTTCTACGTACTCAAATAATATTGTCTTCTGCTTCTGGCTGCAAGTGTTGTCAACTTTATAGTATTATCTTTGAACTGAAGTACTTGGCTACAAATGTTGGTTTGTATTGCTTGTTCCTGGATGAATAGGATATAACAAGTCCTTCGTACGCAGGAAAGTTACATTTAGGTCCACTTTTATTGATACAGTTCATCCTACAAACATACATCGCCTTAGACGTAACCACTTTACGCGACATGTTAGGTTATCTGAGCGTTTAACCTGCGGAGTGTTCATTCAATTATTTTAACTTCTTAATGGTGCTTCTTTTCGCCGTAACTGCAATGGTCGAAACATGAAAGCTCTTAGCCCAATATTATTATTGTTCATGTCTTCAGCATTGTTGTCAGTGTCTGAGTCATTGCTACAGTTAATTTATTTCACAACCTCTCACTTTAATCACCCGATACGTGCAATGCGTTCCGATCACGCCTTCGAATTTGGCCGATTACCTGATAACGATTTTTCTGCTCTCTTACTTCCTCCGGAAATTTTGGTCGGAGTACCTGAATAACGATTTTTCTGCTCTTCCTTACTTCCTCCGGACAATTTTGGTCGGAGTACCTGAATAACGATTTGTCTGCTCTTCCTTACTTCCTCCGGACAAATTTTGGTCGGAGTACCTGAATAACGATTTTCTGCTCTTCCTTACTTCCTCCGGACAAATTTTGGTCGGAGTACCTGAATAACGATTTGTTTCTTCTCTCTCGGGACAATTTGGTCGTACGACGATTTTCTGTTCTTCCTTACTTCCTCCGGACAAATTCCAAGGGCAGTAAGATGAAATAGACCACGACTCCTTATTCGCACTCATCATTCGCTGGTTTCAGTCGACGGCTAATCAACACAACAGTCCATACGTCGTCGCTAAACAACCTGCAAAACAACTAATCAGATGTATTCGTTAAAATTTAGAGTAGGCTTACTTACGGGTCTGTTGGTTGGTGGTTGGTCGCTGCTGCAAGACTTGCACCGGAATGCACAAAACGTGATGCAGTGCAGGGTTATGATGAAAATAGGGGGCAAACAAAATCAGAATTGTACAACTGCAGGTTTGTTGTTTGGTTGTGAAATATGGCCCTCACTTTCAGGGACGAACACGCCTTACAAGTGTCTGAAAAGCAAATTAACCTGCAGTACTCCTGTAAACACTCCAGGTACTGATAAGTGTTCCAGATGTTATTCTCTATAAAATTAAGTGTTCAGCATTTGCTTGTAAGAGTGATTTATCTGGTCACATTTATTTATGAGAAGAAGATATGTATTTGTGGTTTCTATGGCAATGGGATAGAACTGGCTAGATGTCATGTTTAGTGACAATTGTTTGTTGTCCATGGTGTTGAAATTTCGAGTTTACTGCCATAAGTGTCATTACCTAGTTGTGCATATGGAGACTGAAATGGAAGGGGGAACTTAAATTTAAACATTCCCACTTTCTACAAGACCTGAATCGTAACGCAGAAATGTGATTTTCAGGCTACAAAACTACGGATAATTTCACAGACTACTATTTTACCATCAAATTATACACAACAATGTTAGCCTCGTCTGTACTGAGCTTTTGGTAGTTTGATTTTTGCTGATGCAACCTACAAGCATTTTCTTTTTAAGTGTCACGGCATGGAGTCGGTCCCTATCGTTATTTTATGTAACTAACAAACGCTGCAGAATCTCAGAACAGGAGCAGTCGGTTTGTAAGCAACATATCTCGTTCGTAGCATGGAAATGGTTATTGCTCGGTGGTAGATCCGTCGTAAGTGGAATTTTATTCCTATAAGCGCAGTGATATAAATTGGGGGTTTCGTTCCTGGAGACACAATTCATACTGAAAAATACCAATTTATCACGAAAGTAAATAAACAAAACCAATCACAAATACGTTTGTGTTTTGCAAATATTTATTGAGTGAGAGCAAACACTAAAAAAGCAAAGCATACAAAATACACTTGAAAATGTTTAAAGACAGATGACAAGAAAGTGCATTTAAGACGGTCCTTCTTATTCGACACTTCAGGACAGGGATTTTATTGAAGAAAATGTGTTGGGGAGGCGCGTGTGTCATCTGAATAATCGAAAATTAATCTTATTGCAAGAGTAAGGGGATTAGATTGGGGGGAATCGGTTGAGACTTGGGAAGAATCGATTGAGACAGGTGGGGACTAACGTCAAGCTGTTGCTTTTGGGGGATTTATTGCCGGGGGTTACAAGCTGGACCGTCGTAAGTCGGGGGTCTATTGTACGCATTACACGTATGTCGTACTGCAGTTCGTAATTATGCTCCACATTTTACATTTACAAATGCCCTGCGATCTCATCCTTCTCACAACGAGTTGCCGTCTTGTTGCTGTTGCTGTTGCAGTGAGCAGTGCTCAGCCTGTGTTACAGTTCCATCTCAAACATTGTTCTTCAGTCGTCACTTGCGACATCTTGTCCACACGCTGTTTAATGTTTTATTTAATTGTTACTCTTATTTTCAAATCCATTATCGTTAGTACAGTAAGTACCTAAGTAAATACTGTACATAAATGTTAATGTTAAACATAAATATTCTTTACCTTTGTTCACCGTGCATTGTGGTATCAATAAACACTTATTAACCAACAGTTGCACTATTAACGTAGATTGTCACTTAAATCACTTAAAATACCCTACATATGTTTCGGTCGTCGAGCGACCATCATCAGGGGCTTCTATATATGTACAAGCTTCACTACGCACTTTCACTTTTCATTGCTGGTTCGTTGATGTAAGCTGGGGGGTTCCTTATACGCGCTGTATTTATGTAGGGGTGGCGTTAGTTTTTGGTGATGATCTTTGTATGTTGAGCTGCTTCGCTGTGGGAATATATTATGGTGTTGGTTTTGTGGTTGTATTGAACACAATTCTGGTTGTATTGAACACAACACTACGCTACACACAGACGCGTATATACGAGACCAGAGGCCAACAGCACTACAGAAACTTTTATACTTTTATACAGTTCATAACGTACACATTTTTACTTCTATATTTTATCATAGAATTTTAATAAAGAAACAGCTGCTGATTGAAGTGGGTTATTTAGTGCATCGAAAGTGCAATATATCATAACGTCTAGTCTACTACCACAACACTGCTTCATCATATCAGTGAAATACCGTCGAAAAATAAAAACTGTGAAACAACCCGGCATACAACGAACCCCAGTGATACCGCTATCAGCTAAACAACGCCAAACAACGATCAACCAACCGACGTGACATCTTCGCATCATATCACCGTCAACGCAGAACGAATACAACCAGAAAACCAACACCATAATATATTCCCACAGCGAAGCAGCTCAACATACAACGATCATCACCGAAAAACTAACGCCACCCCTACATAAATACAGCGCGTATAAGGAACCCCCCAGCGTACATCAACGAACCAGCAATGAAAAGTGAAAGTGCGTAGTGAAGCTTGTACATATATAGAAGCCCCTGATGATGGTCGCTCGACGACTGAAACATATGTAGGGCATTTTAAGTGATTTTAAGTGACAGTCTACGTTAATAGTGCAACTGTTGGTTAATAAGTGTTTATTGATAAATATTCTGTTTTTATAATTTAGGCATGTATATATGTATTTGGGATATATCACATCACTGTATCTACTGTCTCTACATTAACGGGACATTCATTTTTCTTTAAAGAATTTTCGCATTAGCACGACTTTCAACATACGCATCCTGTCAGGTTAGTCGATGTCGAAACATCAGTTACATATTATATAAACATGAAATGGCGCGCCTATGAAAGTAACTTTATTTAAGCGTAAGTCGAAATTTTGGGTATTTATAGGCTGACAAAGGAACAGCAGTTTGGACAGTTTCACTTTATGTTTCACAAGCAAGCGTGTTTAGCCGTATGAAATCATAAATCTATTAACAACAATATCTCAACGAGCACCGCCTTAATTCGGCATCAGTCTTAATGCAGCTCAACAGGAAAGATTGATGATGCTCTGACATGGCCTTAACCCTGCCAGAAATTGGGGAGAGCGCATCAAATAAGCGCGCTTCGTGTCTAATGGCTGAACAACCTGCTGCTACCCTTCAGATGTGGAGTTTCATAAACATTTCCGTTTTAATTATTCGAAGTCTGTTAATATCTGGGAAGGTTTCTGCAAGGCACCAAGTATTCTTGTAACAGCACTATCAGGGCTATGAGCAAAACAGAGACAAGATGACCTCCGAAGTTTTGTATAACAAATTGCTTATTTCCAGGTCTTTCACTTGACTCTTATTCACTGCTCAAAAAATTTCAATTATTTATACGTACAACTCGAAGGTCCATTACCGTGCTAACAAAATCCCGCTGAATACCGTATCTTGAAGCAGGTGAATCGTATTTACTCTCTTGCATTCAATTTACGTATACCTGTTTTATATAATTTTTCATCTACGCCATGATGTCCCAATATTATCTGACAAGCAGACGTGGTTTACATTTCACGTCGCCCTCGTGCGTGTTGCACATCTTGTCCACAGAGTTTCGCTGTCGGTTTTATAAACACCTGAACTCATCTTTTGCAGTCCGACGTTATGAAAACGGACGTCAAACTGGCACATTAAAAATATGTTTTATCGAGATTTGCAACAAGAGTGAAAACACATGCTTGATGCTGGCACTTGCCATTTGCCACTGTCAACCTCACATTCCACATCCATTGAGCTGTACACATACACACACCTATACACACATATGCACACGCAGATGGAGAAAAGAGAGAGCGTGCGAAATCCACGCAGATTCGTGAGTGTGTTCCGAATGTTAACTCCTTTCTGGATTATGTAAGAAAAAGAGACGATCTGAGAGATTAAATTTATTGAAGTGTCATGTAATATTAAATTAATTGAGGTTGTGTAATTTGTTTTGCTACTTGTTTGTGAGAAATACAGAGGAAATGAAAGAGAGAAAAAGGAAGGCAGCATGAAAGGATTTAAGAAAATCAAAACAATGAGTAATAAAAATTACATTATTTGAATTTTGTATTATCTTCTGCGTGTAATTTGTGAGTTACATTATTTGAAGTTTGTATGAAAATATTTCCACGATGTATGTAAGTTATTTCAAATTCTAGATAAAAGTGTTTGTAGTAAAGTAATATAGTTTTAGTGTAAGCCCAGCATGCAATGGGTTTGTGCCGTTGGGGTCGCTTCTTGTGCACACTAGCACAATTTATATATTTGTGATAAGACAGAATTTATTATTCATCTGCACGTTGTATAGCCTAACCAGAGGTGTACAATCAACCGCTATATATGATATCACTGCTGTTGGTTGGCTTCTGTTTCTGCTGTCATCCTATCTCTCCGTGGTCCATATGAATTTGTCTCCAGGGCCCAGTGATTCGCACTCAGTGAATAACCCTTGAGGCTGCTATGCTTCACACAGAAAATAATATAATGGAATATTCTTGGCCCTGATGTCGGTGTTTAAATACTATGAGAATAAATGAAACTAAAAGTCTCTGGATACTTGACTTTGCATCTTGCTCAAGTTTCTTCTTAACAACTTGAGGAAGACGCAAAGACAGAGTAACTGAATCTGCAGTAACTGCACTATAACTTTCAGACGCAATTAGTAGTAACAAGTAATTTGCTAGTAGATTACATAGAAGTCAAAGTGAATTAGCCCGCAAACAGTATCTCAGTTGTTCTGGTGTTTCGACACTGAGGCACGAAGGAAGTCATGTAATTTTCGTGATGGAGATTACTGTCATGATACGACCATTTCAAATTTATAAGCCATAGGAATATTTATTTTGCAGCAGGGTGTAACAAGAGGAATACAGGGACTAACCGTCAGCGTTGAATAATCCTGTGTTGGTCATTGACATGGAGATTATTCTTATTTTTTAAACAAGCGAAGTCTGGTGTTTGTTCAAGGGATGAGATACACGTGGCCAAGCGTTCTCTGTAAACACGTATACATTGTTGTTGTAGCTGGATCCTCCGAACGGAGCGAGCGTTGTAGACTTTCAACATGATTGTAACTAACCCTAGTGCCCTTTGTAACACTAAATTTGACTGCGTTTATTTTGCAAAATTAGAACCAAAATGAGAAGACTTTCAGTCTTAACCCTTCAAAGCCCTGTATTTACTGCGTATACCACAAGGTTTCACATTCAAAACCCTACTTTCTGCCCACAGAAGATGCTTGTCTTGCCTAAGATTCTCACCAGCAGTGATTATTTCCCTGTACAGTGTTGACCGGCTGGTTTTTGTAATGGTGACCCTGCTTGCTGTGCGGTAAAAGCTCCATATTTATATGTAATGGCTCAGGCAGTTAGTCGCCCGTCTGTCACTGAAGAGTCCCGAGTTCGATCAGAGGGCAGTCCATGTGAGATTTGTGGTTGCCGAAGTGGCACTGGGACAGGTTTTCTCCCGAGTTCTTCGGTTTTCCCCTGTCAGTATCATTCCATCAATGCTCCATACTCTTCTTCGTCTACACGTTGCTCTTACCAGCAGGACAAACGGGCGAAGCCTGGGAACTTTCCAAAAAGCAATGCTGTTTCGGAAATCGGGGAGCATTGCATAGAACACTCTTTTTTCGCCCTTGAGGGCCGTGCCATGGCTCAGGCTACATTTAACTCATCATGTTACAAAGTTACACTCTGTGTTGCACAAGGTACGTTCTGTCTATTATTATATATATATATATATATATATATAATTTTCCATAGCTAAGCTCCGTGTTCGTAGCTACTTCGATGTTCATGTACAGGCCGGCACTCCCGGCCGTTATGTTGACCCTTCACCTTTACTCTCATATCAGAAGATACCAGCTGTTCTATTCTCGGCAGAACGTCGTGGTCTGTTACTTTAATGGTACATAAATATGTAATAATGGATACGTCATAGCAAAAGGGAGAAGTATTATGTTTCCCGCTATGATGGTACGAATTAATAAATAAACGTGGATAGTCATAAATATTTTAGAAAGCGAGGCTGTAAAACTGGCATTACTAGAATTTGGGGGATCGTTTGCGAAATCTGCTGAATGACCTTGAAATTTTAATGTCTCTATATGGGAGCGAACAAGTAATTCTGTTAAGGTACGATATTAAAACCAACAAATACATGTAAGTGTATGAAAGTGTATTATACACACTGTATACCTCCTACATGTTTCGGCCACTCATGTGGCCATCTTCAGGGAGGTGCATTACAAAGAATGCTTACATAGAAATATTACAGAAGTTAATGGAACTAATGCATAGGTATAAAATATTAAATTTTAAAACAAAATATGGTTTAGAACATACCGTAGAGATTAATACAGATAAAATATTTGTGTTTGATTCGATGAGGATTGAATAATATGTGTGTAGTGAATCACCCTCCTGAAAGGAAAAATAAGTGCGTGTGGGAGATATACAGTGTGTATAATGCGTACACCTTCATACACTTGTGGGCATTTGTTGGTTTTAATATCGTGCGTTATTGCTCAATGCACGGTTATGGATAATTTAAAATTAAAAGTAATTTTGTATAGTGGATTAAATAGCTGTTTTAGTTCTTTATTAAAACTAGCTCATAACTGTCTTTAAATTTTACCCTAAGATCATATTTCATTATCGAAACTCTAATTTCCTATGTTGATTTATTTTCATATTGCTTTGAAGTAACACCAAACATTCATTAACGGAATATATGGCACTTACGTAAATCCCCGTTTGCGAAGCACTAACAGAACCCACAAACAGAGCAAATTGTACAGGCAGCTTTTGGGATAGGCCACACCGTATGAAAGGGACACAGGGGGTGGGATGTCTACTGCAAAATGTCATGTTTTCCTAGAGCTAAATTAATTGCATTTACAGAACGCCTCCTCGAGACTGTCGTCTACTTCTTAATCTTTACCCTGTTGCAAGTTACAACTATTCTGCCGTTACATATTTGATTCTACAGTAAGAAACACATAAGTCAGTCATTAACGATGAAAATCTGTTGTAACAAATAAAATTTTGTTAGGTATTCTGACATCATTTTGTACAAACTTGAGCTGCGGATGAGCTGCAGCCTGCCGTCACACCAATATTCACAGATATTTCAAAGTGATTATCCTGAAGTCGCATGAATATCTAGGAATATGAAATGGAAAACCAATCAAATCCCTATCCCAGTATCTGCAGAACATTAGGAAAATATCTGTACACATGAACGTGGAAGAAATTACGTACTCCATACTTCACAGATGCGTTCTGTACTACTTATTAATCCTCATTTTTCTTAATGTTTATATGTTGCCGATACGAGGAAACTGTTGTAAAGTAAATGGGTACTGTTTATGGCAGTATAATCGAAGATATGTTGTGTCAGTAAGGGAAGTTTTGCTATGGATTGCCGTACACTGCATGATCCATAAACAATACAGGCATATTCACCGTGGAATTGTTTCCAATTAATTCTGTCTATTGTGAATAAAATATTACCAAAATATCTGAGCAGTAAAAGCAGCTAGACTACTGGCTGGACAACCGACGAATCGTGGTTTGATTCCCGGCAGGAGAAAATTTTTTTGTCCGTATTGTCCGGACGAGCTCTGAGGTTTACCCAGGCTCTTATTTAATGGGTACCGGTGGCTCTTTTCCTAGGCGAAAGCCGTCGGGACCCCCTCTCTACTACCGAGTTTAAGACTGATTGAACACATGCCTCCAGTCCGTCATGTGCCTTCATGGTCTGTGCAGGGACAGCTTTGCCTTTTACCGAAATTTGATTTTTGCCTTTCTCTGCATTGGTAAGTATGCAGGGCAGAAGCTATCGTATTCCTGAGGCTACAGCAATCATATATTTACTTCCTGTACTGTAACGTTTTCCTGTGGTACCTATATTAATGGTAGCAGTGGAGCAGGTGACCAAGGAGTCACCTTCATTCTTTTAGCAAATGAAGAAACGCGTTCTAACGGCCTTTCTTGGAGAAAAAGAGCCAAGGAGCAAAGGGACTCATACGTATTCGGTAAGAAATCTAGCTACATCCATCTTTTGAACGGAAATGCATCTCTCTCTGACGAACGTGTCAAGTATCCTCTTTGCTCTCTAGCATTTTCTGTCTCAGTCTAGACCGTCGTGGCTGCTGAATGGGGCCTCCACTTCCTGTAGGGAAGTGGATTAGGGATGGACATGACTCACCAGGGAATACTACGCATAATTTATCCGAACAAGCAGACCTCTTTTCTGCTTGACAAAATGGCGCAGTTGTGGAATCGCAGAAGGCCATCTTCCTTCCTGACGGCCATCCCGGTTTCCTCCCACCTCCAAGTTTTATTCCGTGTTTCTTTCTCCTCAGCTTTTTACAAGATTGCATGGGTGAAGATTCACCAAAATCTCATCAACAAATTACAAGTTTTCTTGCCCGGAGATGCAGCTTTTCTGTTGGGAAATCCTTTATGTTTTAAAAGAAGTTTATGTTTGCCTGCCCATTATTGAAGTAGAGCCTCAAACTTACAGTTTTAGACCGTCTTCGCAACTCATTGTTAAGTAACTATACTTGATTTTCCCTTACTTATTCTTTTATTGAAATGTTTTATACATATCTGACCTGTATTTGTATGCATTTTTGTTTATGTACCTGCTCGTTGGTGCGTAAATACACTGCGATTTGCAACATCTTAGTCATAAATGCTGAACAACTGAACACTGGCCATTGCGCCAGTTTACTGCAACGGAACAGCATTATTTTATTTCTTTCAGACTTGTCAGGTTATCTGAAACCATAAGAGTCTCTATTGACATTAAGGAAGGATTTGTGTGGTTTATTTTCTGATGCAGTCAGTATATGAGGCAGCATAGTTCGATGGTGGGCTGGTTAGTGTGCGATGAATTCGGAAGGACCTGAAAGGAAGCGTTTGTAGCCTCATCGAAGTGTTATTTCGACATTTGTCTGGAGTGAATGAGGAGAGCCGTGGTCAGAGTCCCAGCGTTCACGCCTAGAGTCTCAACTGTTTATTTCCCGAATACAAATCTGTGGCCATACTGCTACACCAATTGCTAGATGGCAGTGATGGCATTGTCGATCGTTGCAGCTTTAACATTGAGTGTGTGAAAGTTTATTAGTAGTTTATTTATATTACATAATGCAGGACGGATAATAAAACCAACTTCAAGTTACTGGTGGAAAGTGCATTTCACCAAAACAAAATCGGCAACAAATTTATACGTTTCAAATCATTTTATGCCGTAGGTTGTAGAAGTTAAGGTGCCACATGCAGAGAGAAATATGTACAATTAAAGTGTGCGATTCTGCGTCGCCAGGCTGTCCGTCTGCTTTAACGTTGGGAGTTATATGGCATAAACTTACAAACCCGTAGTTAATTCTGCGCGTTAGTTTTTCTTTTCCGATCCCAGTGGCTGCGCGGTCTAAGGCGTGGATCTGCGACCGCTCGCTTGCTGGGATTGCGGGTTCGAATTACGCCGGGGGCAAGGATGTCTGTCTCTTATGAGTGTTGTGTATTGTCAGAGGTCTTTGCATCGGGCTGATCACTCGCTCAGAGGAGTCCTACCGAGTGTGATCGTGAAGTCTCAATAATGAGGAGGCCCTGGCCCACTAGGAGCTGTTGAGCCACGGGGGGGGGGGGATTTTTCTTTAAATCGGTAGGTGATGTAAGTGTCCTGAAATGTGCTGTCATCTGCCTAGAGACATTATAAGTTTTGCCATAGCGATTAGGCGCCATTCCAATAGAGTGTCCGGGTAGCTGAGAAGAACTTTTTGTTTCGTCCTTTCTCTTGTTGAATTCTAAGTTTAAATAGTGCAGTGTAAGTGCTTCAATTTCTTCAGTTTGTGCTGTTATACATAACCTGCAAACCTTTGTACGCTGAAGCTATTCCAGAGCTTGAATCCACAAAATGTAAGCACACACAACGTTTGAATTTTTTGTATGAATAGATTGAAGGGGCAGTATTATGCAGTTCAGTGTCACGCCGCTCTGTAGTAAAAACGTGTATTGCTTGGGAAGTATACGTAATTTGAATATTTCTGTCTTTGGGATGTAATGTCGTGCAATGTGTTAGCTAGTTGTCAACGTTTCTGAAGAACGTGCAGCCTACATCTTCTAGGCCACTCACGTCTCTGCTCCCAGGAGACTGTACCTAATATTTACCATTTTTGGGTTGTGAAATACGTACCGGTATATCAATATGTTACTTTGATATCAAGGGCATTTATGACGAAACACTACACTGGAAAATTACACGGAAGGACAGCTGAAGGCAGCATTTCATTCATTGAAGTCAGGAAGGCCTCTCGGAGAAGATGGTCGAGCATTCATCGTCCTAGAATCTACAGTTCTATTGCGATTGAAAACTTAATGTGCCAACACATCTCAGCTAGGTAGAAGGACTACATGTAGCGAGAAACAAGAAAGAGACGGTGAATATGAGCGATGTGAAGAAATTGAAGAAAGCAAGCTGGGTGATACTGATGCCTGTGATCTAGACATTCGCTCAGTCTGTGGAGAACCTGTAATACATGCAGAATCATGGTACAGGCGAGTGAGCTGTTCATGCTGGACTGGCGCAGAATGTGGAGAATGGAATTGGCCCACAATTATACCTGTGATTTGTGCACCGAGAAAGGACAATGTCAGAAGAAGTAAATAATTGTCACAAGTCTGTGAAACGTCCTGTGTTAATTAAGGTTGTAATTTGTGCACCTGTACGCCGTGTTTGCAAATTCAGCCTTCTTATCTATGGTTGTAATTATTAAACTTCTAGTGTTTCTTTTTTTACAGCACGTATCGGGTTTTCAGTGCGGTTCTGTCCCCACAAATCCCGCGAAATATATATGTAACTTTGCAATATGAAATCTTTGTTGTAAATGTGCAGAATTGACACTGCAAATTGTGCAATACTGCTCTAAGGTTTGGGCAATTCTGCACAATTGCACTAAAGTTTTTTTTTCACTTTTCCTTTTCCGAGTTTAATTAAGAATCATAAATGGTTTATGGATAATATAGAAAATCACTGGAGAACAAAGGGTAATGTTTTTGTAATCATAGATACAGTACTAGGCTTGATAATGACGCTTTCTGCTTAAGTGTGCAGAAGTCGACCACATTCCCCTACATATAAATGTCACTCGTACGAAGTAATGTAAATAGACATTTGAAGTCAATACGAGTGGTTCTGCTTACGGAAACAAATGTATAATTATTTCACGTTCTTAGTGCCGAATATAGTGAATTTATCTCGCTTGATATCCGAACACGAAAAGAAATTCACCTTTTTTTTTACGTTCTTAGTTCTGAATAATTTTGAGATTTTGAAAGAGATCCCTGAAGACTCATAGTCGCGGTTGGTCCCATGGGATGCATTGTCACAGACCCATCCTGCCTTCCTCTCCCCTCCTTCATTATCATCTTTTTCGTGATCCTCTCTGTCTCTCCCGCCCCAATTTTAATGCAATGAAATTCAGTCGCTTTCATTGCAAGGGCTCTACCAGTATCTCTGATATGGTTCGGACAAGTTGATCACATTTTTTTCAGCCCCCATTAGTCCCGTACCTATCCCAACCCACTGTAGCTGTTCTATATCTCGACTTTGTGTGTGTGTATATATATATATGTATGTCTTTTGACGATAGATCGACTAATTGTAACACGTCTGTCTGCGTGGGACAAGGGAATAAATGGAAACTTAGTCCTTCCTCATCTCAGTTCCACTCCCACTGAAATTTATTTTTTCAGATAATAGTTCTGTACTCTATTATGTTAGCTCTACTGTTGAATAATTTTCACATTGTTGACACCGTGCATCTTCGTCATATTAAATTAAGTTATAGTGCATCAGTTGGTCTATAACTTAATTTAATATGTTGAATAATTATTACTAAATTTGTACCTATACTGCATTTCCATTTAATTTTCAACTTCCTTCGCCCCCATTTTCACATTATCCAAAATTTTCGGTGATTCCCTTTGAGGTCGCATATTCGAGACTCTACTGCATAAAATCTAGAATATTTTATATTGGCTATCGAATGGATTAGAGCCAGAAGGGAAAATTCTGTTTTTCTTTACAGACAAAAAATCATCTCTGTTATCTACACGAGTTAGTTATGTTTAGGGACTCAATCGCTGTTTGTGTTGAGGGACACAATCACTGTTTGTGTTGAGGGACACAATCACTGTTTGTGTTGAGGGACACAATCACTGTTTCTTCTGAGCATTATACGAAACGCTTAAGCATAGTATTTGAACAAAATGTAGAGTTACTGGTACAGTGTATGGTACATATAGTTACCGCTAGACTTTGAGCGGTTAAAATAAGTCTGTTACCCAGCCGACATTCAAAGAAATTCCTCCCGAATGACCTGCATGCCTCACAAAGTAGCGCAGAATTAAATAAACGTGCCCACTTTTTCAATATATTAATGACAATTTCCTACCCATTTCGCGTCTTTATGGGGGATGTGGATTATTTTACATGCACTGCGGGTGTCGCCATATTAGTATCACCATATACATGTGCCACATAGTTACCAAGCCAGAGAACTTAATTAAATTATTCGTTAATGAATTGGCGGCTCCTACATGTGTGCAGGACAACCAACCGCCAGTGCTGTGTGTTGCTCAGTCGGAACATGCGTTATTACGGCCACCATTAGTGTTATTGAAAATTACTTTAATTTCATTAGCAGTGAAATACAAAATTGAAACGTAATTACGGATGTAGGCTTGCATAAATACCATAATCACGAGCAGTGCGTAAGAATATTTGGACTGCATCACCGTAACAACAGAAAACCAAATATATAATACGTACACCATACTGATACTCGTAAAATGTGGGGAAAGTGGAATATTTTTACATCCAATTTCCAACTACATACTGAGTAAGTAATGTAAAAAAAAATTCTTAAAAATTAAATATACTAATATTAAAAACATTTTATGAATTATAATACTTTGTTACAGTTAAAACATAGATTTAAACAACCGAATAGCCCGTATACCACATGTTACCAAATCGAAAGTATTATTCAGAAAGTTATAATACAACAAGAAATTTTAACGCTGGCAAGTATTGAAATATTACAAATATTGTGTCACATTTTTAAGAATTGCTAACTCTAATGAAAGCGATTAGCAACATGTACCATGTAGAATGTAAAACTGAGATGTCAGTTACTTAACACATTGAAAGCAATTGTATGTTTTTAGTTTTTACGATGAAATAGGGCCTGAATGTGACAAACATCGGTAGAACATGTTGCCTGATTAACAGTTTGTTGATAGTACATAAAATACAAATTTTTATTGACGGTATTAATTCCTTTATAGAGAACCATAGGATGTGGCTACTTGCCGCATGCCTCTTACTGTACGGATAAATGTACACAGTACGCTTTAGAAAGCCGTATATTACACTCTACAGTAGGCCAATAAATGTACACAGTAGGCTTTAGAAAGCCGTATATTACACTCTACAGTAGGCCAATAAATGTACACAGTACGCTTTAGAAAGCCGTATATTACACTCTACAGTAGGCCAATAAATGTACACAGTACGCTTTAGAAAGCCGTATATTACACTCTACAGTAGGCCAATAAATGTACACAGTATGCTTTAGGAAGCCGTATATTACACTCTACAGTAGGCCAATAAAAGTACACAGTACGCTTTAGAAAGCCGTATATTACACTCTACAGTAGGCCAATAAATGTACACAGTACGCTTTAGAAAGCCGTGTATTACACTCTACAGTAGGCCAATAAATGTACACAGTACGCTTTAGAAAGCCGTATATTACACTCTACAGTAGGCCAATAAATGTACACAGTACGCTTTAGAAAGCCGTATATTACACTCTACAGTAGGCCAATAAATGTACACAGTAGGCTTTAGAAAGCCGTATATTACACTCTACAGTAGGCCAATAAATGTACACAGTAGGCTTTAGAAAGCCGTATATTACACTCTTACAGTAGGCCAATAAATGTACACAGTACGCTTTAGAAAGCCGTATATTACACTCTACAGTAGGCCAATAAATGTACACAGTAGGCTTTAGAAAGCCGTATATTACACTCTACAGTAGGCCAATAAATGTACACAGTATGCTTTAGGAAGCCGTATATTACACTCTACAGTAGGCCAATAAATGTACACAGTACGCTTTAGAAAGCCGTATATTACACTCTACAGTAGGCCAATAAATGTACACAGTACGCTTTAGAAAGCCGTATATTACACTCTACAGTAGGCCAATAAATGTACACAGTAGGCTTTAGAAAGCCGTATATTACACTCTACAGTAGGCCAATAAATGTACACAGTACGCTTTAGAAAGCCGTATATTACACTCTACAGTAGGCCAATAAATGTACACAGTACGCTTTAGAAAGCCGTATATTACACTCTACAGTAGGCCAATAAATGTACACAGTATGCTTTAGAAAGCCGTATATTACACTCTACAGTAGGCCAATAAATGTACACAGTACGCTTTAGAAAGCCGTATATTACACTCTACAGTAGGCCAATAAATGTACACAGTAGGCTTTAGAAAGCCGTATATTACACTCTACAGTAGGCCAATAAATGTACACAGTATGCTTTAGGAAGCCGTATATTACACTCTACAGTAGGCCAATAAATGTACACAGTAGGCTTTAGAAAGCCGTATATTACACTCTACAGTAGGCCAATAAATGTACACAGTATGCTTTAGGAAGCCGTATATTACACTCTACAGTAGGCCAATAAATGTGCACAGTACGCTTTAGGAAGCCGTATATTACACTCTACAGTAGGCCAATAAACTGGCCTAAAGAGAAACAAAGGCCAATGTTATCTGTGTGATGATGTTACTTGCTGGTATGCGAACTAAGGATCACACCTCCTTTGACATAGACCTTCATTTTTACATTTTTATTCTTAGCTGTGTTGGCTGTGTTCTGTTGGGGGTGAGGGGAGGGAGGAAAGTGTTATTTAACGATGCTATAATTTGATAAGATTATTCTTATATGTTGTCAGTGATAGAGGACTGTGTGTATGTAGCATTGGTGGAATGATACTGACAGAGGAATATCGAGGCACTGGGTTTCTGATGGTTAGGCGTGCGAACATTGAAGGATATCGGAATTCTGCATGCAGTAGGCTAAATACATGTGTGTTTGCTTAAGTTGACAAATGGAGTAAGCAGTGCATTTGGTAATATTTTTGTTGTACATAAAATGGTTGCGTGTTACCACATTTGCACGTTTAACACAGTTCGGAGATAAGCGTGCTTTTTAACACACACAGAGAAGATGTGAGAAGTTCGTGCATAATTTTAACTGGAAAATTGCAAGGAAGAACTAAGCACGCATAGGAGATAATATTAAACTTTACCTAAAGGTAAATTTTAACAGAATCCGCAGTATATTTATATCTCTCAAGAATGGGCCCAGCGGAGGGATGTTTGTAAAACGGTAATAAATGCTCTAATTGCATAATGAATGGAAATTTCTGATCATTTGATTAAGAATCAGCTTTTCAGGGTGTCCTATTTGTTGAGTTACTTTCGTATTTAACGCCCTTTATTTTATTTAATGTTTTTTGCTGAAACATTCAGAAGACAAAGTAACAGTTATGAAACTGTGTACGAATCAGAGTATCGTACTTCACATCATGTACTGAGTAAGTCAGAGGCGAGTATGTCACATAAAACTGAATGAGTATAGCAGCTTAAATGTCACACGTTATTGACAGTGGCATCGATGCCAGAAGACCATTAAAGCATTAAGACGTTTGAAGCTGAGTGCAGACAAACGGAATAAATTATTTTATTCATATCATAAAAGACGCTATCTTCCTTTATGATTATAACAGCATTAAAACCATCGAGGACGTCCCTGCGAGGGAAAGACATTACACAGCCCCACATTTGTGTTTAAGCCTATGGTATCATCACGTTTAGATTCATAAACTTTTCTTTCCAACTAAAACACAAAGTCTGGAAACTTCGTTTCCGTTACTTCACCTCTACTTTCCATGGACACTTAGACTTGAAACCGTGGTACGAAAAGTCTGCATTAAAATGACTTCCTACCCTCTTTTCACAACCAGCCTCGCTTTGAGATTCATCCCAATCTTTGGAGACTTAAGACCACCCAAAATAACTACGTTCTGGAACATTTATAGCACAGTGCACAAGGAGAGAAGGAAAAACGGAATAGTTTGTAAAACGAAGGAAGGAGTTAAGTAGTCTTCACTTCTCTTCTGCGTATGTACATTCAGTACTTCACTTTTCACAAGGGATTTCAAGTTGAGACGAGGATTTCTACTCTGTACGTGAGCTTTTCTTTTGGCTTTTCCTCCCCCGAATTCGTTTCAGGCAAAAGATTCTTCCGCTGTGCTACTTGGAGCCCAATACAGGGGTTATAGAGAGGGGCATTTAGGTTTTGGTCATAACGTCTCATTGCTAACAAAATGTCAGCACGAACGTTGAAACTTACGTGTGTTAGAGAGTGACATTTCATCCTTTTTAGGACGCCGACTTATTGACTCTTTTCTCATCGTCTGCAATTTCATGCCAAGGATGGACTTTGGAAAGGTTGCTTTAAGATGGATGATTAAAACTGAACTTCATATTTACGGAGGGTTCACAGTATTTTCTAAGCTTCATCTCGCGATTTCTGTTTGCTTTTGCATGGCTCACGTTTGTGGATTCAATTTTTACATCTAACGTAAACACACTTTCAAAGTGTTGACAAAAATTCAAGGTTTGTGCAAGCGAACACCAGTATAGAAACCAGTGTCCGATTGACACCCAGAAATGCTATTCTGAATATTCCTTCTAAATCTTGAATTCTTTAAATTCTGATGTAACAATCTGCATACAGACTCTCCCCGATTTAAAGAAATTTCAAGTTAGGCAATTTAGATTTATGAAATTTTAAAAGAGTATAAAAATTGAAACAACATTTTCGAAACCCGCCGAATTTTTTCTCTCGGGGGTGAAAGCGTAAAGACGCGATAGTGACGGAAGAATACTGCTGGGCGATAACTCAGGTTGCGGGGCGGTCATGCTGCGGCCGATCGCATTCCAGTGTATTGGGAGTTTGGATTTAAACTGGACTCCCTTCTCGTAAGGGGGCAGTTGGTTGAGGACTGCGCTTCAAGCCGGAACGTAGCGGTTTCGATTCCCGATGGTGTCATTGGAATTTTTCATTGACGTAACCCTTCCGGCCGCACTATGGGCCTGGGGTCGACGAAGCCTCTAACAGTACCAGGAATATTTCCTGGGCTGACAACCTTACCACTTTCATGTGCCAATTCTCTAGAAATTTTGGGAGCCTCAATCAGTCCAGGCCTGCACAGGGATTGCTTTTGCTTGCCCTTGTCTTAAGATGACTTCCTTGTATGTACATATATAGTTGACCATATGTATACTGAATTCCGAGTTGCGTAAAATTCGACTTGCGCCTAACTTTCCGAAAACTAACTACTGCGTAAGTTGGTGAGTACCTACATAACCGATCATATCTTCCTAGTCCTACAAAAAGCAAGAGGTTAAGGAGTCATGACAGAGTTAAGTGTCCTTTCCGCTTGTTCTTCATATTTGTTCCCTGTGATCACGGCATGGCGCGCCCGCAGTAGGATTTGGAGACCCAAATATGCCGAATAAAGTCATAAAACAAATGGCAAGTAGTGGCCCTCAAGACTATGAGTTATGACTGGGGCTAATAGCTCGTCATTCCGCAACACGCACGTTACAAGGTGAAACACAGGGTCTCGGCTGGCCCTTGTGAACAAGCAGTAAAACTTCTGGTTCTGCAAAATGCGGTAAATGTGTTAACTAGCTACTGACTCTCCACTTCTTAACCCAGTAAGCTGAGCTGTGTCTGTTTGTAACGCGTGTTCTAACGTGAAGGTACTCTGCATTTTGTCGCACAGTGTATATGTGTTTTTATGATTCTTAGAATAAATACCATTTATTTCAGTGAAGAGCATTATTTGGTCTTTATAACGGGCAGAGCGAACTGTGTTCTATGTGAGGAACGAACAGAACACTCGTATGAAATTTGGTTGAAGGCCAGTCCTCAAACGGTTAAGTAGGCAATAACAGAAAAGAAACACCGTCCGTCGAAACTAATATATACATACATATATAAATTTCTCATATATATACATATATATGAGAAATTTGTTTACAACATGTTTCGGCCGAAATGTACAGAAAATACTCAGAATTACTGCACGATAAATTGTTTGGATTTAAGTGAGATCTCATTTTACAATGAAGATATAATTTTTAGACAGTTATATAGTAATATAATTTTAAAGTTATAGAAAAATAAGTGGGCGTAATGGAAAGGTGTATGTGTGTATATATATATATAGATAAATTATGTTGAGGTCTGGTGTAGTTTAAACATGTTATATTGAGAGATAATTTAGGACGTATATAGATATAGGTTATATTGTAGTCTTGGATTGAAAGTACATAAGGGATTTTGTCTTTGAGCATTCTGTAGATTTTGAACGGTGGTAATTAGGATAATTAGCACTTATTCTGATTATCATTATTCAAAAAAATATTTTTACATATATATATATATATATATACCTTCCGAAACATTACTCCCACTTATTTTCTATAACTTTAATAGCATGTTACTATACAACCCTTTTAAAGTAATATCTTAATTGTAACATTAAACCTCATTTAAATTCGAACAATTTATAGTGCAGTAATTCGTCTGAGTATTTTTTGGTAATATGTATTACGTGACGATGGCCTATTTCGGCTGAAACACGTTGTTAACAAATTTCTCATATATATAGGCCTATATATATATATATATATAAGAAACATTCTTAGTTCTTTTCTCTGTTGTTTATTATCACAACGGAATGAATAGCGTTAAGGTAAATAAAGGCTCTATTTAATGGAGTTTGTATACCTTGTAGCATTGTGAAAAAAAAGTCCTTTTATATCGGCAGTTATCAAATATGATGAAGTAAAGGCAGCATTCGTGTGAATATTATATAAATAATATTTTAGTATCAGTATAGGATGTGTGTGGAGACCTGTTTAATATCAACAAAAGCGCAAATATTACATCCGAGTTTAAAAAAATAGCTGTCTGTTTGTTATGGTACCCAGGAAATATATTGTTTATTGTACATAGCTAATGTTTATTTTATTCATAGTTGGACAGTGTTTGTTTGCGCAGTTTTAAATGTAATATTTTCTTTGTACGTAACAGTGTAAAAGGCACATCCGGTCGGTAGGTAGTTCGGACGGAATTAGGCCTACAAAAAAACTTAATCAAAAGAGCTTAATGTGTAGTTTGTAGGTGCGTTCGTAAAGTTTCGAAAAGCGACTATTAGCTTCGTCATGTGTCCGTTCATCTGTCCGTCTGCGTGGAACACCTCGGCTTCCACTGGACGGATTTTCATGAAAATTTATATTTGTTTATTTTTCGAAAATCTGTCGAGAAAATTGAAGTTTGATTAAAATCTGACAAGAATGACAGTACTTAAGACGAAGACCTATGTAAATTTATGATAATGTCTCGCTGAATTCTTATTAGAATGAGAAATATTTCAGACAAAACATGTAGAGGAAATTAAAGCACACATTTTGTGTTCAATAAATGTTTTCCGAAGATCATGCTCTTTGTAGGATAACGTGGAAATAAATGGTAGAGCAAGAGAGGCCACAGATGACAACGTAATACGGCGCATAAAATACGCGATTTGCGTGCCGGATAACTAAGGCAAGAACATAGACACTTATAATATTTAATACTTATTATTTTTAACAGCAGTACCAAATATTTTTTAGCTCGACACCAATGCAAAGGGAAACCTTTGTTGCATTTCCATAGAAACACTGAACATTTTTATGAAGGTGACAGGTACATCCACGCCATCAGCAATTAAAAGGCGACGTATTGTTGCGTTTCCATGGAAACAGTACACGAACGCGCCACGATGTAGCGTGTGCGAACACTGTCTTCTTTCAGTTACCAACCGGTCATCAAAACCGCCAATGTCTGATGTTTGGTTTAACGACCCTATCAGTTGTTAGGACAACATACCCTCGATGGCAGATGAATAAATGTGAGTATGGAGCAGTAGTAGAATGGTACTGGCAGGGAAAACCCGATGTGCTCTTGAGAAGGACCTGTCACGGTGTCACTTTATCTATCACAAATCCCACACGTATTTTCCCAGAATCAAACCCAGTACTCCATTGTGTGAGGTAGGCGACTAACCGCCTGAGCTGGCCATTTTCTGGTCACAACTAAACAACACAGCATCATTTGGAATTAGACTCTTTCGAATCTTATCTGAGATGTGAAGCAGTGTTGATGTACATAACAACAGAGTTGAGTCTTTTGAGTGCCAAAACGTTCCTCTATTCAAGACATCGATGTGATAGATTTTGAGACTTTTGCCTGAACAAGGTTCATTTGTGAGGCTCATTGCCATCAGTCAACTGATAGTTGTTTTGGTAGAAGTTTTCATGAAGTGTCGACGCTCTACGATAGTTTTTAGTCCATTGAAGTCTGATGAATCATTCTTGTTTCTTTTATAGTTTTCTTTGAAGTTCAGCCGTTTATTTGTGGACATTTTCGTTGAGGAATTCTCTCACTATTAAGTATGTTAATGTACAATTTAATTGGGTGAATCTTCAGCATCAAATATTGCTACACAGTAGTCATGTTTCACAGAGGTTCAGGAAGCGTTCAAACATCCTCAGGGTGACAGCGCTTTGTGCATGGGTAACAAGTACATAAAATATATGCAATTACTCTTCCAGTCGGCATTATTACTTTTTAATTTATTTATTAATTTATTGCATTTATTTAATAAAAACATGAGATCTGCGCTCTTCTGGGATATTACGCGGCGTAGAATGGTAATTCCGTACCGACGTTTCGGGACAACTTATCGGTACAGAATTACCATTCTACGCTGCGTAATATCCCAGAATAGCGCAGATGTCGTCTATATCGCGGCGGAAGCCTGAAATCACGCATAATTAAACCACATTTGTGCGTGTTGCAGGAGGCATTGCATTTTTTATATGTATATTTCTAGGTTTCCGCAGAATAACAATGAGGCTGCCATATGGTACATGCATATGAGTCTATAGAGTTTGCTCTAGGAAGAAACAGCGAAGTTAGATGGTGCTCATGTACGTAAATTATCAAATAATGATGAGAAATTAATATGTCGATATAAATACACATAATTTTTGTATTAACATGACATTCTTGTTTCTTGCTTCTTGGTGGAGTCAGCAAACGGAGACAGAGAATTTGGGATTGATGTATATAATGGTGTCCATATGTATGCTTGGAATTACTAGACAGTGTCCTCATGACATACTTTTGTAATGGTGTCCATATGTATGCTTGGGATTACTAGACAGTGTCCTCATGACATACTTTTGTAATGGTGTCCATATGTACGAGTGTGCTTGGGATTACTAGACAGTGTCCTCATGTCATACTTTTGTAATGGTGTCCATATGTATGCTTGGGATTACTAGACAGTGTCCTCATGACATACTTTTGTAATGGTGTCCATATGTATGCTTGGGATTACTAGACAGTGTCCTCATGACATACTTTCTTCTGAATGTCGTCACCAATGTACTAAGCCAATGACTAAATGATAACTTGAGCGTCTCTGTTTATGGACCAGAGATTTCGATAACCACGCGCGGCACTGGAACCCGGTCCATAACTAGTTGAATCCTGACAACTTCTAGTGCCGAATAGTTCATCCAGTCGCAGCGTCCTTGTGCACGCTTCATAATGAAGTAAACTTTCTGTAGAGAAGGCTTGTTATTTCACATCAGACCCCAAACATCTTGTTGACTGCCTGCGACGTACTTGTAAATTCTCTCTGCTGTTGAGTTTACATCCTCCATCCGCTGCAAGAGGACGCAACGCCATAAGGACCCAATTAAAGGGTATCTTTTATTTTAGTGCAGACAGTAATGTACAAACATGGAAAGAATGCATTGATTACTCGCTTTTTATAAAAAAAAAAAGAGTCTTCTTGGTGTGTTTTTCTTCCGTATACTTTGCTCGCATAGAATGTTCTCACAAATAATATGCAGTCGGTCTCAGCGAATTTCTTGAGGTTTTAACTCTGTGTAACGTTATAGCGATTGTGTTTTAAAACCTATCTGCTTTATTCAGGCACATGATAATTATAACCAAAACTATTCTGTAGTAAGTTCTCCATGTATTTAAATGTCTATAAAGCTTGAGCGTTGTCGGAGGTTTGCCGTGTCGACTGCTAAATATTTACCGTCTTTTCTGAAAGCCTCTCATCAGGAATGCAAGCCAGTTACGTTACGTCTCTGCCACGACTTAGATCTGTCAGATTTGTGTAATTGTGAATCGTAAATAATGATTTTATGTGGTATCAAATACCTAAGTCTGCATGTAAACTAAGAAACTCCAAGGACCAGAGTCTTTCAATAAAGTCTTCTCGGGCAGACAGCCGCATCATCGTGTAAAGATCTTCCGATGTTTCAGGGACTGACTCTGTCCCCATTTTTAGGGTGCACCCTGAAGGTGGGGACAGAGTCAGTCCCTGAAACACTGCCCGAAAAGATTTTATCGAAATCTGTCGCCGTGAAGGCTTCAAGGCATATACCAGAATCGTTCTTTACACCTGACAGTCGCTTAGCACTCTAACATATTTCCCGCAGTTATGGGGCCAAAAATTGCGTATCGTATTTCCAAGAGCGCTCCACTAGTCCATGTCCTGAGCCAGAATAATTTACGCACGATCCAAGTCTGCTTCTGTTAAGAAACAGTTTAATATTGTTTTACCTTCTACGCTTAGGTGTGTTTAAGTCCACTCTAAAATTACGTATGCATTTCTTAAACTTTCTACGCGTCCTGCATGCCCCACCCGCCCTACCCTTCTTTACTTTTGTACCCCAGTATTACGCCAGTTAGTGAAAAGTACGAATTATGAAGGCCCTTGTTGCACTGTTCTTCCCAGCGTCTTGTACTTTGTCCCTTATGTTCCATTATTCTCGTCAGCACCATATTCTCAAATTCTCACAGCATATTTTCTTCTTTTATTTTAACAGACCAAGCTCCACAGGCACACAAAACAGTCAGACTAGAGTTTCGTGTATTTTAAAATGTTATGTACTTTATACGTACAGAACTGTTGTAATGTGTTGCATAAACTCAGCTTTTAAAAAGAACGTTGCAGTGTGACCGTGGGGTACTTTTGTGGCCCTGCTTTCTATTTTTTCATTGTCGGAAACAGTTGATTTACAAGTAAGTATATCTTATGCAGATTTGTATTCAGACTCTCGTCTTCCGAATTAAAGTTACTGCGACTTAGCATTGTATTCTCCAGTTGCATTCCCATTCTTTCTCTAGTGCTCTGTACATCTTTCACCCGCTTCCAAGTTGGACAGTCAACATGATATATAACCAGCACCAAAACCACCACACACTTCAACCCGGACCGTGTCTAAGAAAACTGTTTATAACACGTTCCTTTCTGTAAAGCAATTTTTAATTCTTGATGCGTGCAACTTTCTTGCTCGTTATGATTTGTTCTATCTGCTTACCAGCCCCCCCCCCCCCCACATTACTGCTTGCTAGTTCATGGTTCCTTTTATCACATTTCATCGTACTCTCCACCCTCTTTGCCAGATGTTTGTCGGCACGTTGCTGACTGTGCCGCACTGTGGAGTGTATATGGGCACTACACAGAATGCATACGGTATAAAAGGGCTGAAAGAGAATGAGCTAGATAAAGAGTAAGAGGAGGGGGAGGAGAGTGGATGCAAAAGTACATGAATAATTGTGTAGAGCCCTGCCACGACCCTACAAATTAGCGTCAATGTCCCTGTGAATTTACATAAAGCAGCAGCTATTTGCCAAGAGCGTATAGTACTTGCTCTTCCCCTGTGTGGAAGGTTGGTTAGGGAGCTATACCGGGGAAGTAACTCGCAGCACGCGGGTGCTACGCCTCCATCGCGTAATCAGAACGTGCATAACGCACGTAACGCTAGTGTTACAGGTTGCAGGAACGTCACGATAGTCGGTTGGTCTGCGTAAAGTTATAGTCAGTATGAACGAGGAAAGTTATGAGTCCCATGTACCAGACTGAACTGAAATATTAATAGCGACGAAATTAAAGGTGGAAATATAATGACAGTTTTGTTGATCCACGTATACAAATAAATCGCGCCTTCATACACAGTAACAAAACTGGGCCTGTTTTAAACTTAGGATGTGTTAACTTCTGTTGTCCATTTTTATAATTACACGTTTTGTTTTTGTGACATGTATCGAAACAAGTTTCTGGGCGATGCTTGACGTTTCGGCGTATTATCGCTTTCAGTGAATCTTTATCTTTTCGGAATTTGTGCATTACTGCCTCCTTGTAACCTAAAAACGATTGTATTATTATTATTATTATTATTATTATTATTATTATTATTATTTTAATCGCCTTATCTTTCTCCACATTGCTAACAACACTAGAAGCGGTACTGCGCGCATAAGTTTGCAAGCCTTGTTAAGAGATGGCAGCTGTGTCAACTTCCTTCTCTTCTCTGTACCTTGCCCCGTAGCCGTTCTTGCCATAACGGATGCTACTGGCGCATTGTCCAGATCTGGCTTTTGCCTGCCATATTTTCACAGCGAGTCATGCACCTATCGCTGAACGCACTCGATCTGCAATATGGTATGTGAGAACATATTTTATCAGATTATGCAGTAATTGAAGTTTGTATCGTTGTTTACATTTACCATTTTTCCTAACATTCCTGTAAGTTCTTTTCATTTACAGCTATGAACCTCATGTTCTAGATACGGAATGAGCCTTTGCCGTCTCTCCATTGTCAGATGTATGCGTTACAATTTTTGTAGCAACAGCAGCAGGAACCCGGCGGTGTAATGGCCAATTTAATTAGTTTTCTTGGTTTTTATACGACTCCATGGGAAAGTACATCACACTTGAAAAAATTCACTAATTAACTTACATAATAATCAATTAGTCGTTACAATAATGACAAGCACGTTTCTGAAAAGAAACCTTAAATCTTAAAATTTTTGTTTGCTCTTCATAAAGGACACGGAAGGATGTTATATTCATGTAAATACATTTATTAAAAATACTGTTCCGGATTGTAAGTTATGAAAGACAGACAAAGGGATGGCAGCAGAGTGTATAAAGCCGCAGAATAGTACATAAACGGTATTAGCAGTAAGAGCTCACCAAAATTTTGTTCGGAAAATTACTTGGAAGATGGGTGTACGTGGAAGGCCAACATTGCAAGTGCGTGTTGGAGGGGAAAAAATGAAATTGTAGACGAATATGTTCAGTGTTAGGCTGCGTGAACATGGTTCTGAACCTTACGGTTCAAGGTGAACAGAGAATTTCTTAATCTGGTGATACAAACGAACATTTCAAGAATAACTTCATACAGTGTAGTTAGTTCTGCTCACCGACGTCACAGTTCGTCATATAATTGACTTCCCGGTCTGCCATTCATATGACTGGACTCACTGCGGCAATCCTCACCTGAAGAAAATAGGAAGAGATGTCAGCATACTGAGTAACAGTGTTAATGTCACAGATGTCTAATGTCTAAGATCAATCTGCGTCTTCCTCTTCTATGCAGATGGTTTCAAGTAGAGTTCTCCACCGAAATTGTGTGTGCATATCTTGACTCCTTCACCGTACCAACATTACCAGAGTGTTGTAACCTCTTTGAGTTCACTGTTCTAATTATACGAGGACTCATACAAATTCCGAAGCCCCTCATCACGCCGTATTCTAAAATATACACTTAGTCGTACTCGTACTTCATCCTCCTCAGTTCCGGATATCTTCCTGAGCGCTTTGCTTTGCAACTGTTGTAATGTACAGGATACCTTGTCTTGAAAGTAACAAACCATGCTTCAAGTCCCTACAGGACGAGCAGAAGCAAATCCTCATTGTCACTGCGCTGGTTTATATATTGTCTATTTTATACTTACAAAACGAAAGGCGTTAATATGTTTTGGGAATTTCATTCGTAATGATTATATTTATTTTATGATGTATTGGACATGTACCCTTCTTCTTAAAATGTTTTCTGCGCACTTCTCATAATAGAAACTCCGAGGACAGAATGTTATATGAAGCGCGGTATTTTTACTCCCTTTTTATGCATAATAATTCCGTTCATTAAAATTCCTTGTCCCATGGGCTTGCAGGGAATCCGGCTCATACCTGAGAGGGTACAAGTGCAGTCATGGGCACACGTGGCTGCTGGGGGATCAAGTAGACCATACACTACGACAGCACTGAAGCTTTGGTCTGTCACATGATGTAACATCCTTTGTATTCTCTTCCAGTATTCAAGCTACAGCATATAAAAATATCTCCACTTACATTATTTGGAACTTAATTCACAGCAAAATGTGGCCTAAACCTTAGTGTATTCAAATTTTGGAATTATGAGTATTTAACTCCATGCTTTAGGCACATTTATTGCAGGGCATTTCTCGAATTATGCTGAAGACATTATCACACAAGTTGTAGGTGTCATAGAGATGTGGAAACAAAGATGTTGCAGACGAAAGGCAGAAAATATCTGAAGTAACAGAGAAGTTGTGACATGTAATGTCAAAATGGTATGTGTTACAACAAAGAATGTAACAAGAGAATATTACTTAATCGATATACTGCTGAATTACAGGGGGCTGTCCGTGTTGCTGGTATCAATAAAGACTACGAACCCAAAGCTTAGAACTCAATAAAATTTGCAAGGCACGTATTTAATGCCGAGAGAGTTAACATGAAAGCTAAGAAATTTAAATTTAAAAGAGTAGAAGGTTAACATTTGAAATAAATATATGGTATTTGAGAATTTGAATAAATTGCGAATTGCAAAAGGATAGATCTGAACAGTTTTGGGGGAGTCGCATTCTCTAATACGGAAATCCTACTGACAGATTCTAACTGGATGTCAAAATGTGTATCAGTAACTGTATTTGTATTGAAGTTTGTTGGAATTAAATAGGCGTGGTTTAGTGAAAGCATTAGTTTTGGCAGTGCTGAGTGGGTTAAACTATCAGAGGTAAAGTTCTCCCTAGAACAGGCCATGAAGGCCCAGAGGGGGTGTAGAGGTATAGCTCTACTCTTTCTTTAATCCCGGCACTAGATGGATGTGGGTGGTCAACTCACCGCCCCGGCCGCTTTATACCCGGGAAAGAGACCCGGTACCCATTGTATAGGACATAATCCAGGAAAATTCGTCGGTGAGCGATTTTCACCTCTTCCCAGTGCTGTATCAAAATCTTGGCGGCTACAAATTTAAAGATGATAGCGAGGTGGAAATGGTTGAAACAGACGACATGGGCCCTATCAACAGGGAAAAGGAAATCTGCCACAATACGATATATGCCTCAGCTATGGCAGAACTATGTGGAAAGGTAGTGGGATAGCAGTACTTGCGTCGTAAGCTTGTTGCATTACCGCACTTCGTGTCATTGAATTCGTTAATGCCTTTCTTAATTCCATTCTACTTCCCTAATTTTTACTCGTGTTTGTTTTAGATTTGTGTTTAGGCTTATGTAAGAATGAGGTGGGCGGGGCATGTAGCACGTATGGGGGAGGGGAGAGGTGCATACAGAATTTTGGTGGGGAGACCTGAGGGAAGGAGACCACTTGGAAGACCCAGGCGTAGATGGGAGGGTAATATTAAAATGGATCTTCAAGAAGTGGGATGGGGGGGCATGGACTAGATTGATATGGCTCAGGATAGGGACAGGTGGCGGGCTCTTGTGAGTGCGGTAATGAACCTTCGGGTTTCATAAAACGCGGGGAATTTCTTGACTAGCTGAGGACCTGTAAGCTTCTCAAGAAGGACTCTGCTCCATGGAGTTAGTTAGTTAGTTAGTTTAGGCTTATGTTGTTATAATTCTAAAATACATCGAGAATTGATTATAATTACATTGTAGCATATGTGTCACCTTAGTTGTTAAATGTATTTTTATCACAGTTTGTGAAATAAAGCTGGATGTATTTGAACTCTTTCCTTAAAATAAAGACGGTGACTGTAAATTTACGACCTTTTAGGTTTAGGTGCTTGGAAGGAACCTGACCACAGAACGGTTATTATGGCTTTAGCACAATATAAGATGAAGGTACCGTTCTCTGCTGCTGAGTCCAGTTATTAGCAGGAACAGTTCAGAATCTTTTGAAGTTAAATTCTTAAGGACATTTGCGGTGACAGTTTGGAATCTTTGAAACGTTAATTCTTTAGGACATGTGCCTGAACGGTTTGGAATCTTTAAAAGTTATTGTCAGTTAATTGTTGACTCAGATCCCATTTATTGCTTAGCAGCGAATTCTTAAGAGCTTCAGGTACTATTTACTTCCTAATAACATCGAAAGACACTCATGCTATCTTCCTAAATGCATTCCGTCCGGCAGAAAACAAATATATTCACGTGGCGAAGGCAGGCCTGAGATTTTAAGAATGTGTCTGGTGGCAGGTCTGTAAAATTATAACCCTCTAAGACCTTTAAATGCTGATTGAGCACGTTATCTCTCTTGAGCGCAACCTATTATTATCTCCTTCCTTGAATAAAATTAAATACAAAAACCTTTTAGCATGTTTCTTATGGTGTGATTAGGACAATGCAACTGTGCCTCTTTACCTGATTGGTTTATGAAATATGTAGTTGAGGAAGGTAAAGAAAAAAGTCATGGAAACTGGATGTTAATGATTTTCAAAGAAAAAAAATTAAGCGCTTTATAATCATCAGCTACATCAAGCTGTCAAGTGTATTGGCCATTGGTTTACAAGCACAAGCTCAGACTATTTAAAGATGTCCTTAATTTCTTTGTCTACTTTGTCAGTACTCCGTAATTAAGTTTAAAATTCTGTCTTTCTGCTGTCAACGTTTGAAGCCCAGTTATTTTGTTGGTCAATGTTTACGCCTTGTCTTTTTTTCATTTATAATGTCTGTGAAGTGTCGGCCACATGTCATAGGAGAATTACTATTACTTTGATAAAGGCAAAATTAGTAATAGCTCTCCAGGAACTGCACGACGTTCATTAACAACAGAAGAACGGATTTGTGTCGTCGAACTCTAACCAGATGTGTCCTGATGGCGGGGAGATCTTCCCCAGGGTGCAAAGTGTATGGAGCATGATTTTAATAATACGTTCAGTTTTACCTCCACCTCCCCTATACACCCTGCTCTGGCACAGGGAATGCATTAGTTTGCCTTTAGCAAAAGTAATATAGCAATGGAATTCAGAGTATCTTAAAGACGTGCTGGAAGATGTGGTGGGCTGGATTTATTTGGTTCGGGTTGTGGACTAGCGGAGCGCTGTTGCGAGTGTGGATATGAAACTTTGGATTTCATAAAGGAAACGACATTTCTTGAGTAGCTGATGCATTATGGCCCTTATAGAATGAACTTCTTGTTGTTTGTTGTTTGGTTGGTTAGTTAGTTGGATATTTAGTTAATGGAACAACTGAGAAAAATACATGTCATGTGAACCTCAGTAAGTAATTGCTGAGGTAAATTAAATCACGTTCAAGTTTTAGCCTGAGTCAGGCTTTGTGCTATGTTGCCGATTTTGCAGAGAAGTAGTAATTCCATAACTGATGTTCCTCTGGGAACGCTGATATTAAGAAAATATTTCCATTAATGTGAAAGTGTTACTAGTAAGTGAATAAATTCCTGGCAGTGCAGACAGGTTTCTGAATGTGTAAACCCTTTCATGATTATGTGAAAACGTTCCTGGTGTTTGGTTTATTAAACCTGATTAAGTACTGTCTTGTGGGTCGGTCGGTCTCCGAGTTGTCAACGGAGGCGGACCTCTTTCTTAATTCATACAAATTTGGCTCCCGTTTATGCATAGTTTGTTGTAGTTATTGTTATTAGCTAGTATTATCGAGCTTGAACCATTTTTGATAATAATGGTATTTTGCATACAAAATATGTATGCATGAATACAAGATATCTTAATTTTAAAAGTCACATGCATACATACAACACTTCAATATTTGTCGTTACGTAACAGAAATATAAATTTTATTGTTTTGCATACAAAAATACATTCAAGGAATAATTAAGAGCAAATTAAATTCGGGGAATTCTTCCAACTATTCAGTTCAAAATTATTTTGCTTCCCGGGTTATGCCTAAACGCCTAAAGATTATTAAACAGAAAACTGTAATTTCAGCTACCAATTTGCTTCTCTATTGCATATATTCCTTAATCCTAACATTTTGATAATTTTAAGAGAAAGTGCAGACCTCAAGGAAAGGCACTAATGTGAGGGTGAATGAAAATTACACAGTTAAGTTTTATAGAAAAAGGTAACTTGTCCCTCATCTTTTGCCTATTTCCTTTCTGGACTTTTTGGCACACTTTGTCCAGTTTCTCGCTCGCGCATCGCCAACATCTTACAGCCAATATTAAGAACTTTATTTTTATGGTTCACAATGATTATATCCTTCTGTATTCACATGCCCATTAGCAACATTCTGTGAGGTATATCCTATACATTATGGATAAGTTTACTTATGACTTCTTAGGATTATGTATTCGTATTTGGGTCGCCCCGAGTTTTATTGTTTTTGCAGGGCCACTTGTTATGGCTGCTGGTAATAGTTTTCCTCAGTATCCCGAAGCAAATTCTGTGATTGTACCTTACGAGTAAAGTGGACCTCGGCTAGTATTTCTCATATATTCTCAATTCGTTATTAACAAATAAGCTTTCCATTGAACCGTGTATAACCTGTTTACTTGATAAAGCGTAGGTCAATAAACGAGGAAGGTAACAGCCGTTTGTTGTGTACGTCCCAGACACTCCGTCAGTACACCTTCTTCATAGTTTTCAGCTCCGAATTCCGTTCGGAGTCCCCTGTAGTGCTGCGTTATGATAATGCTTGCCGACTGCTGCACGCAGCTAACAAGGCTAAGAAACATGGAGATTGCCTTTATTGCGAGCAGGAAGTTGTATGCTGCTGTAGTTTCCCGGTTGTGAAAACTTGGTGTTAACTTGGGAACGTCTAGACTAAGAGTGTATCTAGGCCAGCGATGTAAGGGCAGAACACAAGACAACGACCTCCTTCCTTCACGACGTGTAATTTAAGCTGTGCAGTGCACCGCCGATGTAACTCCTGTCACTTCAGCCGAGGCTTAGCAGTTCTTCTGGAGATGTCGTTATAACAACATACTTTGTGCCTTATAATTTTTACGATTTTGTGATTTCAGGTCGAGCAGTTGATGTTATGTGACACTGAAAGACGACGCTACTCGTTAATTGCTTGCGATGCCAAATAACGTTTATATGAACTTCAGTAACCGTGCGTGTCAACACGACAAAAGTCCCAGTAACCGTGCGTGTCAACACGACAGAAGTCCCAGTAACCGTGCGTGTTAACACGACAGAAGTCCCAGTAACCGTGCGTGTCAACACGACAGAAGTCCCAGTAACCGTGCGTGTCAACACGACAGAAGTCCCAGTAACCGTGCGTGTCAACACGACAGAAGTCCCAGTAACCGTGCGTTTCAACACGACAGAAGTCCCAGTAACCGTGCGTGTCAACACGACAGAAGTCCCAGTAACCGCGCGTGTCAACACGACAGAAGTCCCAGTAACCGTGCGTGTCAACACGACAGAAGTCCCGTATCGAAGGTCAACAGAGGTGAGAAATTACAAAAAAAGACGATTACGGTGGCTGTAAGGATAAAAATAAAAAGCGGTAGTAGTAGTAGTAGTAGTAGTAGTAGTAGTAGTAGTAGTAGTAGTAGTAGCAGTAATACGAATGATCATTGAGGTTGGCACCGGAAGTGGAATTTTTCTCTAATGTGCCTTGTAGTCTCATGAATATCAGCAGAGATCAAAATAAAATACATTTTTCATTCTTAAAACATCAGCTAGAAATAAAGCATCGCGATGTCTGGAATATGGTGTTCTGATGTTTGAATGATTAAAAATAAGACATAAATCTCGGAGGAATGTTAAATTGATCAAACTGACAATAACATTACGTAGCAACATTTCTCTTTACGTCTTTTTTCCTTCTTTGACTCTGACAATATAGTGTTATTGTATACGGCAAACCATACTGAAGCTTTGATCTTAGTGAGAAATATACTTAACTATTAAGCAGTGTAGAAAAATTATGTATATTGCGAAGAATAAGGCCTGGCATTTTTCGTGCTTCAGAGTACATGTAATCAACATGACAATGAAAGTACAATTTACTAACATAATGTGAGAACCTATTACATAGAAAACACACATAAAGAAAACCTTTCAGTTTAGTAACTGGAATGAATACTCTTGGTTTTAAATGTAAAAGGAATAGAATTTTGTTTTTCTTTGTGCTAAATTCCGTGTGGTTTTCACTACATAGAATGTATATAAATTCAGTACCCGACTGTAAAAATTTACGTCAAGAAACCTTATTTTAACCACCACATAGTGCAGAAACCCGAAAGAATACAATCATACGAAACATGTAGAAATGTTGAAAAAAAAACTAATGAGAGTGCAGCGATTAGGAAATTTTCTGTTGATAAATTCTCCGTGACTCTTATTATATAAAATTGTGTTCTGTGAATAAGCTTGAATTCTCATTTGAACTGAAATTAAATTTTACCGTCGCTTGGTATGGAGCTTGGAAATTCGATCCCCGTTTTATCTCATAACGTCGGTACGTGCGCTCAGCGTCCATGTACGTTTCGCATTAACAGGAAACTGACACCATAGTACTCAGCGCGGGTAGGAACACAGCCTTACAGTAAACCTTATTTCAGTGCATCATTTATTTCGCGGTGTGTACGTCTGTGAGTTGTCGCGTGCCCTGTTCTTTGTTCTCAGCAGTGTTCATTCTGCATTGTTCGAAGTGACGGCAGAAAAATTGGAAAATTGTAATGTTAGATGAACAGATTATCTTTAAAAATATTACAAATATGCTGTCAGGTTTATATTTCTAGTGTGAGGTCAGTATTTACGTTTGACGGTTTTATGGCTATCGTATTATATGAGCTCAGTGTTGATAACTTCATTATCATCCATCACGGTTATGTGGCCTGTGTTTTGATACTTCGTTGATATAGGTCCATCTATAGTCTAGACTTTTTATACGTGAATTTGCATGAATATTTAGATTAGGATTTGTTTTGTTTTTGTTTTGGAAAAATTCAGAATGCAGTTTCAGTTTAAGTCAAATGCCTTCGACCGTTAGCTGCCTTAGTTATGGATATGTTGCTTAAATTAATCTCTTATTTAAATGATTGTTGTATCTGGCATTTTTGAAGCTGTTAAACCACTTTATTACGATGGACGAATTGACATTCTGATTTTAAAAAGTTCTACTTTGACCCTTATTTCTTTAATAAAATTGAACGGAACGAAATGCAGAATGCAAAGTTTTATGAGTAGTTGTTTTTATTTTCTCAGTTACCATTATCGCTGGAAACGGGGCCTAGTTACTGGTAAATTCCATCAACCTTTTTCCAGAGCACTGTCTTTAAGAAGTTACTTCCTTTGTCAAAAGGCGTTCCTAACTAGGAGAGGTGTACAGCGCATCTCCTGGAATAACGAGAGGGATCATTACACTCGGGACTGGTCCGTCCATGTAGGCGAACTAGGCGGCCGCCTAGGGCAACAAGTTAAGCCGTGCGCTAAATTTGAGGGAAAACTGCTTCATTGTCTTCATATTTTCACGAAACCTGCAAATTATCTACAGCGTTATGAGCGCGTTTATTAACTATAATTCGGAAAAATAAATTTGGAACATAAAGTTGGAAATTCCCTCACAACCACTCAATATATTTTGGTGTACATCCTCTGCGATAAATTCTGTCTAATGTGACGAAAAACTTCCACAATGTTACTTAAGCTCATGGGTCAAGTATTTCTTTCACTGCTCCAATTTCGCGAAACGCACATTTACTCACCGGGAATGTGTGTGGAGATACAGGATTTCACCGACATGAGTGAAGAAATATTGAAAATAGCCTAGAAGTTCCCTTATGTTACTAAATAAAGCGTGACTATTAGTGAGCGGGATTTCAAGAAACTTACGCACCCCAGATAACGTTCCTTCAATTACTGCCACGCCAAATTTCATGAAAATCTGAGAAATGTTTTAGTCTCGCTTATATCAGGTCTCCACATAAAGCGTTCTTTTCTACTTCACAAGGAGCGCTTAAAAGTCGATTCACCATCTCCAGAAAATTCTGTGATGTGTGATGTGTTGTCGAAAACTGCCGGCCATACGAAAGAGTTATGCCCCAAAACAAAACGTCACTCGTATGCCTCCTCTTTTATCCAAATGCCTGTTACAAAACCGATTACAACAACAGTCATATCGTATATTTTTATAATCTTGGTTAGTGTAAGTGCTTCCTGTTGTCATAAAAAAAGTTCAAACTACAAATAGAAATTCATTTACGCCTTTAAGTAAATTATGACTTTCGCTGAGCCCATTTTCACGAAATTCACAATTGCTCAACGGGATCATGTGTAAAACTTCTGTACCGAATTCTATCCAAGTTGGACGAAAAAGGTAGAAAAATGGACAAATTTTATTTACTCCCTTAAGTAATGTATGGCCTTAACCTATCTACTCGTTATTAATTCGAAGTTTCAACAATGATCCCACCTCTGATGTTCAACAATGGGTCAACTCCAAAAAGAACCCACCATACTTATCATTATTATTATTATTAATATCCGAAGATATTCATATGGACTTCCTGCAGACAGAGCAAAGGCGCGGAAGGAAGGAAATTCTGTACCTACCTGATTCAATAAATTACTCAATATCTGTATTTTCAACGAACATAAAGCATGACAGAGAATATGACTGACTTATTTCAGAATTTAACGTGGAATTAGTGTCGTAACGGGACTTCAGTATATATCGACTTGCAAGGCCTACTTTCTGTGCTGTAGATGTAGGCACATGTAATTAATTATTCTTTACTGAGACACTCAGTTATCAGCCGAGCAGAAGGACCATGTGGCAGTCTGACGTGTTATGATGAAAGCTTTTAACGGGATTGCTTCATCTCGAACAAATGGAAGGCTGAACGTAGCTTATTAGTAACCACCTTCTCACACCCTCTCCCATCACGAGTGCTCATTTTTCCGTGGTTGGTGTGTATCAGAGGACGCCACCCTCCCTGCCCTGAGTTCACAAGCCATGCCTTTTTCATTAAATATATTGAATTCATTAACACAGTGAAGTAATTCAGAAGTCATACGCAATTTCCGAAATAGAAACCTGGGGATGTTGAAGCTAACTAGATATTATTATTTATGGCACTGACCTTTTTTTTTTTTTCAAGATACGTTTGTGTGAATATGAGTCGAATTTTGGCACGCCACAAAGTCATACATCCGTAAATTACGTATTGAGAACGTACGTGGGCTACTTGTCATATGACAGGGTTTTGGTGGGGAAACTTAAGGAAAAGAGAACACTTGAATGACCTAGGCGTAGGTGGGAGGATAATATTAACGTGGATCTTTAAGAAATAGGATGGGGATGTCGTGGACTGGATTTATCTGGCTCAGGATAAGGACAGGTAGCATGCTGTTGTGAACACGGGAATGAGCCTTCGGTTTCCATAAAATGCGGAGATTTTCTTGTCTAGCTGAGGAAATATTAGCTTCTCAGTGAGGACTGTGCTCCGTGGATTTAGTTAGTTAGTTGGTTACTTACTTGTCATCTGGTGTTTATTAATATACTTATAGGTCAATAATAAATACTTCTCAACAAGTTTCCTTCTATAATCCCTTACTTTTACCTTTAATAAGAAAACCTGTCTCGATTTTTATTCTTTTCCAAAACTACAAGGCCATCACGTGACAACGAGACTGACTGTACACGTGTAGTTTATGTGGCACCCCCTTCTCAAACAGTCTGCTGAACAGAACTGGCCATCGCTGCTTCACTTCATGGCATGCCAAATTACCACTGTCCTTCTTCGTTTTACCATTTATCTTCATGTACACAAGATATTCTATACCTGCCAGAAGCTGATATATCTGGCAGCGCAGATTCTTCAGAATTGTGTGTATGGCGGAAGCCCTCATGTGCACCACGGCTAATACTAAACTGAAGAACGTTGTAAGGGAAAAGCAGTGAGATGACGGATCAGCAAGTCTATTATAATTTTAAATTACTGATTACAGTTCTGTAAATAATTACATACTTTTAAAATTGTTACCTTATTTAAAGAGGGAGAAGTCTGCAATAGATAACTTTTCAACGTATTTCATACTGAAAATAGGCTATTTAATAAATATGTAACAAGTCCTTAATCAGTTTGATAGACCAGTCGTATAAATAACCACTGAATATAATCTGGGCTCAGAATCGAAATAATTAATATGTGTGTGCGTGTGTGTGTGTCTTAGAAGGTAATAAGATATCCATTAACAGTGGAGGCACTCGGTAAGATGGACACAATTACAACGAAAATTTACATGTATGCCATTTTTAGGGATTCTGTCATGCTGTTTCCTTGCGTGGGTATTCCTTCTCCGTTTCTTTCGCGAATAGAATGCACTAGTAGGCAGCGACCATTGCCTTAAAGTTTGTCGCGTTTTGCGCCGCGGAACTTGTATCTGGTTTTGTCCGCTTGAACAGTGTTGAAAGTTTCAGTGTCCTGACCGAAGCTGAGGACGTGACGTTATGATTGGCGTCCAGACGCTGCTGGATTACGTTGTATCTAGACAGCTTGCTGCATTCCCTTTTACTTTTGGTTGTTTGTCTTATCTGACGTAGGCAGGACAGCCACCAGCATTACGTTCTACAAGGCTGCCATTGAATGTTGCAGCCATAATTACAAACCAAACCTTGGCAGCAGTCAAAATGAGACATTTATGGAGCAGAGAGGGTTGCTGAATTTTAACCGGGAATTAATCGACAGTTCTTATTGACGACTTATATAACGTTGATTACACGCATGTTTATGGCATCGAGTGAAGGTTTGTTAAAAATTGAGAAGTAGTGATTAATAATCTTCACATGAGCGAATAAATAAAGCCCAGATTGCAAGACGGACCTGGAAAATATGAATAAGAAGCACAAAGGTAAATAAACCTGTGCCAACCCTCAAGGAGTATGAAGAGAATGGGGCTCGAAACTACATAGAGGTGCAAATAATAGCGAAAGGTCTATTTTTATAATTAGGGTGCAATAATTTACGAGCCATTCTGTGAGATATTTCTAATTATACAAACTGCTGATTGAACCGATGTTAGTAAGAATGTCGTGAAACACTACAATAGACAACAAGAGACAAGAGGAGGGCAGAAGAAGAAGAAATAATAGCTGAAAGCCCATTAGTGCAATGTACGAAGTTAAACAAACGAACAAAAGTAGCGATGTAGACTCTCGACGTTAGTAGCTGAAGAAGCAGTGTCACCAAAAGCGCATAAATTATTTATCGCTACAGAATCGCTCTGAGTTCCTTGCAAAGTACAATACAAGAACTAGTTAACAAAGCAAGATTTTGTACGTATTGTACAACATTGCCACACTGTCAGACATGTCTGATTTTATAATGCGGGAACACAAATCAAAACCAGTTTAGGTGTGAAGATGCAGTACTGATGCCTGATTCTGCAGGTTAGATTTGTCTTTTGTACTATGTATCCTATATATTTCATTCAGCATTAGAAGTACCGGAACTACGAGTTTTCCACACTATATTTTATTTTACTGTTAATTTTGCATATTTGATTTTGTTAGTGTTGTGGCCAAAGAATCATAACATACTTCGAATTTTGTTGTTACTGGAGACACTTTAGAGTGAGATCAATCTCATACAAAAATAGACATTACAGACAACAAAATTGGCAATTTTGTTCATTATCAACATGCCACTCACGTACAGTGAGGCTAGATTGGGAAGTGAACACACATGCTTCAGCCAGCTCATTCGCTTACTCATGCATGCTGCTGTTGCCGTCCGGTTGTAATGCACTGCACATGGCATTAATTTTAAATATAAAAATTAGAAAAAAACACCGGAGTATTAGTATTTCCACAGAGAGGATGTGACCTGAAATTGTTGCGTCGTGTTTAATGCGGAGGTGTTGTAGGTACAGTATGTGAGGTATTACTGCAAAGCTTCCTTGTTAGGACGTGAAAATTTTATTCGCCACAAAATATTTTGTTGGAAACATGGCTGGAACCTGTATCCGGAACCCAGATTTTGTGCCCCTCAAATGGAAATTCGTTACTGTGATTATACACATGTAATACATTTTTTAATTCGTAAATTTCCATGCATCTGTATACGGACTATACTATGGTTATTTGCGTTCGAACCGTAGCTTCAGTCCCTGAAACCCTGTCCACTGGTCCTCGAATTTATGATTTCATTGAGTTGATAAAATAGATTTTTGCATGTCGTAATGGATGTATAGCACCGATATAGTGACCTTAATGATGTCGCATGTAGCAACACGTAGTTCGGTGTCATTAGACAATTGCTTGCTGAGATTTTCAGCAGAAACGTGTCTGTATTTCGTGTTCAGTTTTAATTTCATTAACAGGATGCTAAATATTGTTAGCATACCTTGTCAGTACGTGGTAGAACAAGTTTCCCTTAATGGTAGTGACACGAGAGATAGGTCTGCGTGTAAGATGTACCGGGCTTTGTACTTTGCTTATAGCATGTGTTTATTACACATGCTGATAAAAGAATAAAAGCATTTTGGGTAAAACGAAAGATCGAAACACCAAATAATTTCAAAATGGTTTGCCATTTTCTTTATTTATTAAAGTAATGTTAACAAAAACGAACGACGTGAATACTAGTGATAATCATACTAAAGACCAATTGATTTCGATAGATTTATACTTATGTATGTATTTATTTATTTATTGTACATTTAACGACGCCGACCATGGCTCAGAGTATACAGAGTGTCTGGGAACTCCACCGACAAAAATGTTAGGACCTAGTCGGTGGTAATATTAAAGCCAGAAATTTATTTCAGCGTGTCCGAATTCATATCATGCCTGCGATACGCGCTACCACTTAGTGGAATGTGTGAGCAGTTTGGTGGTGGCGGTAGAAGCATGAACACGAAACAAGCTGCGGTGACCAAATTTCTGGTAATATTCAGCAAAACTGTGAGGCAGATGTGACATATTTGAGCATGCACGCCAATTTGTGTACTGCGCAGTTCTGTCGTTGGGTGACATTTTGAGCTTGTTTAAATGAACGTGTGTTTGTATTCATAATTATGCGACTTTATAAGAGGCATGGTAAATTTTTTATTTTGTCCTCACATCTCATCTCATTATTTCCAGCTATTCTTTTGTTATTATGAGGGTTTGTCATGGGAATTAAGATGATACGGACATGCAGCTGGGATAAGGGGAAAGAGCAGTGGTGAAAACTCTTGGAAAATGGAAAATAAGATGCAAATGGATATGAAAAATTACGATGTGGCTTCATTTAAATGGCTCAGAATCGATTACGTGGTAGGGTATCAGTGATGTCTGTTTTAACCGAGGAGTCTGATTCCCTTACACCTAGTTAGCTTCAGAAATGTGATCTCCTTTATATAGGCCTAATGTCAGTTCCAGATGTAAATGTCACTTTCCTCATCAGTGACCACGAAACAGCGTGACCCAGCCAGTGTCAACAGCACCACACATTAATCACTCAAAGTACTGCTGATTGTTAACTGAGTACTCAGCATTTGAATGTAAGCAGCATATCTGTGGAACGTAGAATACCAACAGAATTACAGGATCTGAAGTTCTTAAGCTGGTAACGATGAAAAATAATATTTTCTGAGATGTGACAGCGTGTAATATGATATCAATTTATGACGTTTCGGAGGAACGCGTTTCCCTTACATTTTGGGCTTGAGATTCTTGCGAAACTTTGGTCAGTATCAATATTTAATTTGGGATATTTGTGCACATTTATCAATTGCCTGTATTATGAATGACGTACATGATGTCCCGGATTTGGCACTGCGACCATCTTCACGTGATTATTTGTTACTGTCATTTTTCCTTTTGCAACACATATGTTTCTCCCAGGGTATATTTTTATAATACGTATATGTTTTATCGTATAGCTGTTGTTGGGCGCGAGAAAATTATGGCATACTGGAGTTAACGCTCCACTCGTTCTTAATCGCAGCATTTTGCAGACGCAGCTGAGTGATAGCCTTCGCACCCCGGTCACATACCTCCCTGGGGAAGGAGCGCTTGATGCTCATTATATAATAGGTTGAATGGACTTTAGAGCCGTCTTGTATTTGCATGTTGTGACGAAGAGAACATATTTTTATGGTTGCTGGAAATACAGTTCTGGTCGTGGTACATAGTGGGATACTTGTACCTTCCACTGTGTAGGATTTAAAATAATAAACGCGACTTCACATCTTCCTTAAATTCATTTTCTTGTTGAAGTGCCCATCGGCCTGCGCCTGGAGCGTGTGCAACAAAACTAGCTTTGGATTAGTAGGCCTAAATCTGTGATCCCCAGTGATTAAGTAGTTTGGATCTGACGGCTCATTTTCCGATTATTTACTGACAAAGACTGAAAGTATTTCATAGCATTCTGTTAACCCACGTAGAGCGTTGATTTGGAAAGTGTTTTTGTAGTTCGTAGCTATATTTGTATTGTACATGTCAAAATGATGTCCCACTAAGAACTACTTATAAGTCACAGGAAGTACTCCATATATTTAAGCATCGCGCTGTAAAGACGTATATTGCTAATGTAGTAAACGCACATTCTAAACCTTGGTACTGGAAGCAAGTGAAGGCTTTATTGTATGCTTGGCTTGCCTCACGTCCGAACCGAGGGCTCCGAGTGGCCATTGCACAAATGAGTGTGCCAGAGCCGGTCCGAACATGGTAACGAGGATGATAAGTCTTACCGCTATCGGAAATCGAACCCTTATATTGCAGTCCGTAGCTAGTAACGTTATTGATAGAGCTATCAGAACTATGACAGACGAAGAATTTCACGTTCCCCAACCGGCCAAGTGCACCTCACTTGAAAATATCATTTGTTCTGTCTGTCTACCTGTATCTGTCTGTCTGTGTATCTACCTGTGTATCTGTATCTATCTACACGTATCTGTCTGTGTGTCTATCTGTCCGTCCGTCCGTCTGACCCTTCCTGTTTCTCTAAAACGGAGACTCGTAGAAATGCTTGGTAAGTACAAAAAGATATTCCTTCTAAGGCACTGCTCCTGTAAAACTATTGACCTTCCTATTTCGAAAACTAGGGAAAACGAACCTCCATACTGAACCTTTCCTAGGATAGGGGCGAAACCCCATAGTTATGTTTTAGTGTCCGCTCTTCCGTTCATCCATCCTCCCATCCTTAAGTCATAATTTATAATTCGGAAAATAACCGTAATGTAAATTGTGTACATACAAACTTCATTCGTATTGGAGAGAAAACCAGTGAAAAAACTGTTTTATATTTCGAAAATTAGGCACAGGATACCAAAACATAAAATTCTAACAGCTCAGGGGAAAACGCGAACTAAAGCCGAAGTTAGGATAAGAGGGAACCCTTTAAGGAAGAACCCAACCTAACGCCGTTGTTAGGATATGTGGGAATCCATTAAGGAAGATCGTAAACTATAACCGTTGTTAGGTAAGAGGATGCATTAGGGAAGACAGTAAACTGGAGTCGTGGCTAGAATACGATTAAATTCCATCGCTCAGGACACATCAAAACTAGAGCCTTTAATAAATATTGGGAAACCCCATCTGGGGGAAACACATCGTTTAAGGAACACGTAACGCACGATTATAGAGCTGTTGCTAGGAGACAGGGGAAATTATCAAGAAAGTTTCTATGCTAGTAGCCTTACTTTAATAGAATAACGACCATCCAGAATGCATGTGTATGTTCATATCACATCTGTGACTTCACTGTTTTGAAGTTGTTGTTATGTTTGTTGTTGATAGCAGTTCTGTTTTTCACATAGCTAATATATAATTACAAATGTAATTATATCGTTGTTAAGTGGTCCTAGAATTCCTTCCTTATTCTCATGAAGCTATTTGGAAAATACCAGCGATTACACATGTCTTCGGATTCGAAATTACAGGCCAGGCCTTAGATATACCACCAGGCAACGGCCTGCAAATTGACTGAATTGTCACGGATCGTTGATACCGAAGTATTTTAAAATAACGTCAGATCATTAATGTTTTGGAATTGCCAATTTACTTAATCGCAATTATATTAAACACTAGTTTGTGCTCATGAGGATAAAGATCATCACGGTGTGGGACAATAGCAGCAGGTCTGCTTACCCTGCAGGGCGACTGAAACATAATGGTTGTGAAATGGGCTGATTTAGACGATAGCTTTGACAAACTGGCATAACCTTTTTAAACTGAACGTCACCGCTGATTAAGGCAGTTTACGATTCGTAACGTTGATTCCGGATCACTATAAATGTAGCTATCTTACGTCGCCGCACCGGGCATGGCAGCCTCATTGCTGCCTCCGGATGACTATGAATGTAGCTATCTTACGTCGCCGCACCGGGCACGGCAGCCTCATTGCTGCCTCCGGATGACTATGAATGTAGCTATCTTACGTCGCCGCACCGGGCACGGCAGCCTCATTGCTGCCTCCGCCAGGACATGCCTTGGTGCACCGTGTACAAATTATTAGTCGCAATAACGACATAGCGTACACCAAACACTTTATTTCTAGAGCTACCAGAATAACAAACGTACGTGCGTCCTTAACATTTGCGCAGGATTTGTAGGTTTTTTTTTTTTGCAAAATCATATAAAGCACCTTGCGTCAATTCTAGGTTATTAATGCAAGTAATATTACTGTCTATATTATAAGAATTCATAGGCACCCCCCCCCCCTCCCGAGGCCTGGTATAGTGTTGGAGAGAGAGAGGGAGAGAGAGTCTCTTCGAATTTCGGTCGAATGATAACTCTCCGAGCTATTATCTTTTAACAGACCCAATCCTAATATAATTATGAACACGCGTGTGCACATGTATTGGATTGCCAGTGGTCAGGCATGCAGAAAACAATAACAATATTAAAGTCTTAATAAATAATAAATAAGTGATCTCGGGCGATCATCCATGTCTCAATGGAAAGAATTCTAACTGTTCGTTGACAATTTCTGCTTCAATCGTCAGAGGTTGGCACTCAGGAAGTCCATTTTATATTGACACGTTAACCCTAACAGAATCCACGCATTTGGAAGTCGTGAAAGGTAAACCCCTTTTACTGAAGTAATGTTACCAGTATCCTTTTATGCCCTATCTTTCTTTTGTATTTAAGGAAAGAACAGATGGATGGATGGAAAGAAGGAAGAAAGGAAGGAATATGAGGAAAGCTAAAGTGACCACAAAGGAAAGACCAGCGATTTGTAAAATTATGTGCAGTGTAACTGAATTACACTGAGGAAATAACTTGAACTGTGTCTCGTAAAGGGAAGTATTGCTTAGAGTAATACAGTACATGCATGTAAGAAACATCACGAATGTTGTAGCAGAAGTGACTTAACTATGAATGATAGCGTTGGTAAGCATTTGAGAGATGACTATCGTGACATGATGTTTGGTGTTGTCCTAGACATCGCTTACAGAGACAGAGACAGAGACAAATTACAATAAACATGATAAGTACAACCGGTATCTGGGCAAGACTCCAAAAACTTACCATCCGAATACAAGTACACAAAGACCAGTAAAATCCTGCAAGTCTTTTCAAGACTAGGAAGATTATACACAAGGGATAACGCTGGTGGCAACTTAGAATAATGTGACTTCAGATTAAAGTTCTAAAGAATTCTTTTTTATCATCCAAGGTACTGTTTATAGCTAAAGTGAAGTAAACATATAACAGTTATATCTTCGCTAAATCAGCAACGTGTGTATAACTGTGCAGTTTTTTCCCCTGCAAAGCCTAGTAATGTATGGACAAAACTGTGTACAGTTGTGTTGCTGTGGGCGCATGTGAAGGAGTTTTATGTTAAGTTCTGCTTTCCATAAGCCTGGAATTCTGCAAGGACTCCGACCCATTTAGCTAATGAGAAAGCATGCACTGCACTGGATCATCATAAGCGAATGTAAAAAAATGAAATTTATACTATTGTAATGTCGTTTTGCGTTAAAAATAATTACGTCGACGTCTTTATGTGCAGATACATTGGGTCACAAAGAGATCGCCTTCCTGAGCCATTATGTGCGGGGCTAACTTCATGGCACAGTTTTTTCTAGCAAGTCAACAAATTCCCTGCCTTTTATGGCGCCTGAATGTTTCTTATTGTATTTACAAGAGGCCGCCAAAAAACGCATTTCTGAGTTAGATAAATCCAATTCAGATCATCAGACGTTATTTATTTAAGAGCAATTTTAATATTATTATCCTTCCATCTAAGTAGAAATTTCCTAAGTGACCTCATCCATTCAAACCTTCTCACTGAAACCGTATATGCATTTCTTATTTGTCATGCAGGCTAGGTTACGGGTTGGACGGTCAGGGGTCCGAATCCCGGCAGGGACAAGAGACTTTTCTCTTCTCCAAAAATAATAGTACACACCGGCTCTGGTGGGCCGGGATAGCGTAGTCGATATAGCGACTCGCTACGAGCTGGGCGGTCCGGGGATCGAATCCCGGTGGGGGCGAGATTTTCAGCACCCGTCCAGACCGGCCCTGGGGCCTACCCAGCCTCCTGTACAATGGGTACCGGGTCATTCCCGGGGGTAAAGCGGCCGGGGCGTGGCGTTGACCACCCATCCTCATCTAGCGCCGAGGTTAAGGAATGAGTACAGCTATACCTCTACTCCCCCTCTGGGCCTTTATGGCCTGTTGTGGGGTGAACTTTACCTTTACCGGCTCTGGGTTCCATACAGTTTCTGTTCAATAGGTACCGGGGTTCCCTCCCGTGGAGGGGGGGGGGCGTAAAGCGGCCGTTGCGTGAATTTGACCCCTCACCTCCATCGAGTGCCGAGGTTAGGAATGAGTGGAGCTTGAATGATGGGAGTTCTGCTCCCTTATGTGCCTTCATGTTGTGGACAGGGACAGCTTTACTGCTGCTCATCATGCCTGTTGTATGACCCACTTCATCCTCCTTAATCTCACCACCATAATTATAGTCTGTTTGGTGACTTAGAAACGTCCTTCACCTGGAGACTATGGGCAGTGTCAAAAATATCGGTCACGCCTTGTACAGTGTACATAAATTGCCTAAGAATTAGTCACTTTAAATTCCAAGTGGTCCATTTTAAGTGCTGCGACATCTGGAAGACTGGTTTCCTCTTTCTGCGATGTAAGTGCTGTGTTGAACACAGTGTTAAAGTGTTTTGCTCTTATGTTATATCACATTCTGCATGTCCTTATAGTTTGCTAAATAAAGTATGCATTTGACACATCGTGGCGGCCGGGATAGCGTAGTTGGTATTGCGACTGTCTGCTGGCTGAAGGGTTGGAGGTTAGAACTCCGGTGGGACGAGACTTTCTGCGCCCTTCCAGACCGGCTCTGAGGCGCACACAGCCTCCTGTACTAATGAGCACCGGGGCTTTTCCTGGGGATCAAGTGGCAGGGACGTGTCGTTGACCACCCTCCCCCATCTAGCGCCTAGGTTAAAGAAAAGATAGAGTTATACCGCTAACCTCCCTCCCTCCCCGCGTGCCTTCCTGGCTTGTTACAGGTTGAACTTTCTTTTTTTTTCCTTACTATTTTGATACATCGTAGCTCGTAATTCTAGTAAGCTCTTTTAAATAATATTGTTTTCAAATACCAACACTGTATCATTTTTAAATCATATTCCGCAAATTCGAAGCAACAGGTAATATGATTGCTTGCACCTTATCTTCCAGTATTTTGGAATGTACACATTATGCTAAAACGTTTTAAACTCAACAACTAGAAGAAACCTTTAAGAATTTGTTATTCAGTCAAATTGATACGGGTGTTTGTTTTTCCGAACACTGCAATTCAGTTGGTAGCAATTATCGTTCGCCTATGGTCCAGACGTCTGCTCTGTCTAGTGCGGCACGTCGTGGGTCTCATCTGACTCTGCACAACACTAAAAGCAGGTCACGGTCGCATTGTTTAAATTGCTTCTTAGAGTCATCCTAATATGGGACCCTGCTTATCCAATTCATTTGATGTGGCGTCGTACAATAAACAAAGAATCAGTAATCAATCATCCGCCTCGATTTTAGGCTTCCGCCGCGATGTTGATGAGATCTGCGCTCTTACGCGGCGTCATGTGGTAATTGTTTACCGACGTTTCGGGACATCGGTCCCATCTTCAAGCACGACGCCGCGTAATATCCCAGAAGAGCGCAGAGCTAATCATCCACCTCATTTATTTACCATTCAAAGATATTTACTTTTCAAATAATTTTAAAACATTTTTTCAGCATTCTTATCACGACTTTACAAAACATCTGTTTTTGGTATGTCATTATACTTAAACTTATCTACATTGTTTGAGCACCATTGCGTTACTGACTTTTAAGAAATGACGGGCTTGTTTTATTGGAAGCCTGATATGTTCTGTGTTGTCAATGGAACCACTGAACACGTCTGACTGCCGAAACATTGCTGGACTTTATCTCCGCGTCTGTTTATAACCGTGGTAACGCTTTCACTTCCTTTACAGAGTTCTCGTGTAAAAAAATGTACAGACCCATTCGGCCGTCAAGAAGTTTGAGGCTGTGTGCTATCGTGTCTTATTATTTAGCTGCAGTGAATAATAAAACGTTTACAAACGTCAGATGCTTTGTATCTCGGTGCGGTCCCTTGCAACACAAAAGTCACGGTTCTGTGGAAATACTTACCCAGACCTCGTTAGTCGAATTACTTTGGTTGTGTTGCAAAGAAAACTTCTAGGAAAAAGAGTTCCAGACTTTGTGAGAGACTGTGTTGGTGGAAAGGTAGGGGAATTATCATAAAACACGACCAATTTTAAAAAGAGGAAAAGCAGAAGGCAGCGATGGAGATACGTGCAAGAAACTACAGAGTGATACCAAAATAACACACATTGATGAAGGACTGTGCTGAACGATGTACATATTGTTTAAATTACGCCTATTTACATTCAGTCTCATACCATCTGGCATCTGACATCTGGCATAAATCATATGATTTATGTTTTCAATACGATGCTCATATAACGGCATGTATTTTATGAATTGCTCTATATTTTAGTCCATGGTGAGGGCATAACATATCTTGCAGATGTGACTGTAGTATTCAGGGTGTGACGTGTTAACAACAGGTTCTACTGAGTTTATGGATATTAATTCAGTTTAATGCAAGAAAAGTCTAAGAAGATGAACTTGGGTTACAATTAAATACGTCACATCAACTGCTGAAGCTTGCTAACGATGTTAATTTGTTGGACAAGAACATGAATGCCCTAAAAAACTGAAACATTTGGTGAGACGCCATTAAGGATGTTAGTCTGAGAATAAGTGCAGAGAAAACTTGGTTTGTGACGTCACCGTAATTCAGAGAGAAGCATAATGCAAAGATAGCCGTAGCTAACGAATCCTTCGAAATGTGACTAATTTAAAATATTTTGGAGCGAAATAAATGTCGTGTAAATCACTAGAAACCTAAGACCAGACTGTGTATGGAGAATGCTTGATATCATTCAGCTGTAGCACTTTCACCTTTTCCTCTCTTATCTAGATTAAAGACAAAACGTAATTTTACATTTGCTTTTTTATGCATATGTAATTTGGCTTGTCACCCTAAGAAAAGTATTTGACGAAGTGTTGAGGAGAATGCTTAGACTTGAGAAGAAGAATGTAACAGAAGACCGGAGAACATTATGTAATGATGGAACGCTGTCGTTGGGTTGTATACGAAACAATATTACGACGATCAGATCGATCAGGCTGAGACGGGTGCAATGTGAAACACGCACATTGCACAAAAATACAGTGGCATAGAACACCTAACATTAGTTGCATATTCTGTGTCGTTTTGCTATAGTATTTCAAATACAGATGTTAAGAATATTCCACTGGATCCAAATCCTTACCTACTTCAACTCGAACATTTTTACATGGCATTGATTTATTTGTGATTTAAAGCTGATATATTTCAATAAATATCACAAAATAAGAATAAATTAAATGTAAAAAATTAAGAGTGTAAAGAGGGAGAAAGTTTGAAGGAATATGCGTTTGCTTTTGAATTTACAATCCCAGTTCTTGAAAGGAGATGTTGAGAGGAATTCTCGAACTCAGAATAAATCGTACCCCTGTCCAGCTTCGAACCTGGTAGACATTTTTTTTCCTGTGGCTCAACAGCCCCTAGGGGGCCTATGCCTCGTCAGTTTTTCGAGGCTTCCTGATCACACTTTAGACACACCACACTCGGTAGGACTCCTCTGGACGAGGGACCAGGTCGTCGCAGAGACCTCTACCTGACAACACACAACACTCACAACAGACAGACATCCATGCCCCCGGCGGGATTCGAACCCACAACCCCAGCAAGCGAGCGGCCGTAGACCCACGCTTTAGACCGCGCGGCCACTGGGATCGGCCCTGGTAGAATTTAGTTTACGAATATAAATATATGCATAAACGCTGGACAATTGTTATTAGTAAACCGATAAAATATCTCTGACGTGGTGGGTCTGACACTTAGTTCGCCCAGTTTTAATGTCTGTCATATCCTGCCTGCGAGAGAATGCCCAGCTGGTTACTGAGACAGTTGCTGCTTCCAGAACTTTCCCTCGTACGTCATTTTTCTTCCTTCTAACAAAACCTGTAATATTCGGAGCAAGTTACCCAAACTTGTTGAGTCGAATGAAATTCTAAGGAAATATGGAGGACTCCAGTCATCCGATTTGGTCACGTATAAAATCGACATAACGTGAACTTCTCCCTCTCTCTCTGGTGTGTAATTCATTTCATTACGTTTCGTCAGACGTTCTTACTGAAGTTCGTCACTACAGCTACATGTGACTGTCTGATACCGAGCTAAAAGATACGGAAGTAAGAATTTAATTAAAAAGTGAATCTGAGAACTCTATTTGTATGTTATTGTGAGTTTCTTCTTCGAGAAATTATTACTTTAAATATTAAAGTGCGACTTCTTGTAATTAATATTACAAAGATATATTAATTGTTCCGAGCAGTGAGTGGTGGTGGTTGCAAATAAATAAAAAAAACGAGTAGATGAACAAACGATGGAACGAAACAACGAATAACGAAGTAATTTAATTAATTATGTTTATATGGTCTACATTCGAGTAATTACTTGCGTAAGTTTATTTGTGAAAGTGGAAATGAGTTATAAGTGTAATATAAATTAGACCTTTGCACTTGTTGTAGTACCATTTTTGTTGCAAACTTGCAAACACTGTAATTTGTAAATATGCAAATTAGGTTACAATTTATTGACTGACATTTTTGAGTACAAAAATTCTTCCAAATTTTCTGATGTGCTTCTGGTCCACTCTTACTTTCATTCGGTGACCAACTATGCTCATATTTGTCACGCTACATTGCTACATTAAAATAGACCTCAATAGCATATTTTAGTATCCTTTGAACTTGACATTTACTGTCGATCCTGTATCCTGAAAGCCAGGCTGCGAAATGAAAATTTCTTATCTCATTTATTACAGTAACCAACGCAACTGATCCCAAAATTTTGGGCGTGACCCATAACATCCCAACTTAGAATCAGGATATTTTATGTTCCTCGCAGCTCCAAATCATCTCTGAGGCTCAGGCTCGTATTCAGTCGGTATCTGGTGTCCTTACTCTTGGGAAAAAGCAGCTGGGACATGAAGCTGACAACACACCTCCATCTAGTTTCGAAGTAATGTATGCGTGGAGCTATACTGCAAATCCCCATTGCGTGATCATGGCGTGGTGCTAAATGGAGCACATGGACAAATTTTCCTTTACCGTATATACAAAAGTAGTTTATTGGACCGATCTGAGGCAGAGATGCAGGGACATGGCTCTAAACAGAACTCTTGTTGACCACGTATGATGCATATTTTCCTTCTCATAATTCTGTCGATACGGTGAGGTCACCAACAGTCATAAATTAAAATTACGCAATTTATTGATCAATTTTTGCTCATAATTTTCATGTCACAAATTCCGGCCACAGATTTCTTTAAAAACCCCGTACGTTTTACACTGGTATTAAAACAGTTAATATTTCTAAGAATAATTCCACAATGAAATTGTGGATGAAGTTATAGTCTGTATCTGTACAAAATTCACACGCTTAGCTTAATTGTCATACTAATTATTGCAGTATCAAACCATGCTCCATGTTCTTGTATATTTTTGCAAATAAATTGCTGTATCTGAAAAAGTGGAAGAATGATAAGATGTGATGTTTGTACTAAACTTAATAAAAATCCGTTTGTTTTACTACAGCTTTGGGACTGAGAGACACACACGAGGATACTGATGCTGTAGGTCTTATCACACACGAGGATACTGATGCTGTAGGTCTTATCACACACGAGGATACTGATGCTGTAGGTCGTATCACACACGAGGATACTGATGCTGTAGGTCTTATCACCTCTCAAAGTAAAGAGTGCAGGGTGAAACGGAATAATTTTGTGTTCCACTGACAGTTATGAACATCGGATTTGTCTAAGTGGAAGGAAATGTCAACTATTGTCGTTAATTACAGCGAGGAGGTGTTATTTTAAAGAGTTAGCTACATATTACGTTAATTAACTATATGAAGACCGAAATTAATCTGAATCATATATAAAAATTCAGTCACCTCACAGAGAACAAATACAGGTTCCATTATGAAGGTTATGAAGACTAGTCAGTCAGTGCTGTTTAGGGAAGTGGTCGGTGTTGAGAAAATATTACGAAACATATGAAACAGTGTGTGGGCAAAATGTGAACATTTGTAATGTTACAGCCATTGGTACATAGAGTTATCACTAGGCTTTAAATGGCTAACGGATCAGAAATGGTAACCAACACGACATTGTATCGAAGAACATCAGAGTACGATGCATTAATTAGAAGATATAATCACGACGTGCATGAACGGGATTACAAGAAACCGTATGCGCAGCAGTACGTTTGTTTTAATAGACACAGGAATGGGAGGCTGGTGTTGCCCGAATGTCTTATTAGCATGTGGCTTAAAATGTTCATGCCTCATTAGACTATAGCCGTATTACAGGGTACTGTTCTACAACCCTCGACATTACAAATATTAATGTGTTGTCAGCTTCCGGCGTAATGCCATTAGCATGTACAGTCAGAAGTCTGCAGAGTGGATGAGAGGAGACTATGAAGAGGGCACATTCCATCTCCCCGTTTCCCCTTTCCGGAGTTGTACGCGTTTCAGACCCAACGGTTGAGCGATATATTATGGATGAATTCATTCTGCCTGGCGCTGATGTGTCAGCACCCGCTTTGTTATATATCGAGTAGACATATGAAACCTGATCTCATGTCAACAATGACATCATCATTCACAGTCAGAATCTATTACAGAACTTTCCGAAACAGAATGCAAAACAGTGATTTATTTTGATTGTCATAGTTACATGTGTATTGTGCTCGTACTTTATACTGCGTGACATGTGAACACTCCACAATTGGTGAGGTTTGTGGTAAAGAAACTTCCTCTTTCGCATTTTTTTCATATATCATTTATTTTATCATTTCTTGGATGTTCCATAACTGGGAACTGCAGGTCACCTATTATTGTTTGCATAGTGAGTTATATGGCGTTACTGTGAGCTTAATATATATCAACATGGGAAAGAAAAGGTCAAATAAGTATGTGGCATGTCAGAATCACAACTGTGTTTTATACGCAGTACCTTTATCGTTTTATACTATTTTATACTATTCATACGGTGCACTGTCATTCGAACACACACAACTTTAACCAACTGATATACCTTGTTATGTTATACAATACAGTCACAGTGAACTAGCCCGACATGTTTCGATCCCTTGTTGGGACCATCATCAGGGACTTTTAGATTATAAATTACACAATTACAAATTAACAATAAAGGTATATATTAAAATTATAAGATGTACAAAGATTAAAATTGTAGCCTATCTGTATTGGTTCCTGAGTCCACTCTATATCGGAAATTGCCTGTTTACATGTGGAAGGCTAAGACAGTACTGTCTATAGTGCAGCATGTTTCGACTTCTTCATAAGCCATCATCAGGCACAAGTGTAAACAATATGAACGAATAACTACTTTTATACAACACGTGCTTATTTAACCACGATTGAGATTTCAGTCTTACAAACAATAATATACGGTATGTTTTTGTGTTGGCTGAAGTATGCTAAAATTCAGTTACATATTAAAATCATATGTTAAAATTACGTGGCGTTTTGATGTATAGCTTTTGTTAAAAGACTTTTGATATTTCGATTCCTCCTTATGAACTGTGTTTGTATTAGAATTGTGAAGCACTCCAGAAGATGGTAATATTTTGCGGTTACAGGAACACGTTCTGAGCCCGAATGTTCTTATTTGTCAGTTTCTTTAAAATTGTTAATCTTTATGGCTGTTATTTATTTTATAAATTAAAATGTCGCTATCGGTTTTGGAGGAGAAACTGTCTTGAGTCGGGGTTTCGTGTCTAATTGCTAGGACCACTCCCTACACTACATCAAGTCGTGTAACAGAAGTGTGTTTATGTAAATCAGATGCCTGTACAAGCAATAAAATGATATCTCATCAACACCCTGATGCCCTCAATCTCTGTCCTGGCTATAAATTAGTGTCTGGCATATCGGTTTACTGCTGACCCGGCTGACAGATAGAAATTCGATAGTAAAAGTCACGATATAAGCGCAAAAAGTAACCTCTTTAAGTAGGGAACCCGATACGTTCCATGCAGATGCACGTGGCTATTCATTTAAGCACATCGTTTCTCTTCTAATTGACAACAGGCCAGAGGTCCTAACGCATGGATGCTGAAGAAGTATAATAATGCACCTTCATTAGCTTATTTTTTTCTAATAATATTGTCTTGGTAATACAACACGCTGTGTGAATTAATGAATTCAGAACAAGGAAGTAGCCGAAACATCGGTTCAGGAACTGCGAACATCACGACAGACTGGTATCAGGGCAAACGATGCATTGTCCAAGACCCTTGCCGTACGTTTCGAATGAGAATTTATAATTTTAACCAGAGCTAGAACAATTTGTTAAACACTTTTGTTTTTGAGGTCAGTTATTTGTATTGAAGGCCCAAGTCCTGCAGACTGTCACACTGTGTCATTTGACAAATAGTTGCCGACACTTCGACGGACCGTGATATGTTCGGCTTCAGGGTGAAGCAGTCCTTGGACCCAGAAGATAACGGCAGTAGGACCGCCCGATATTCGGTAACTATTTACCAGTCGACACAGGACAACTTCCCAAAGGTATTGGATCTTCAGGCACACCGCTGTGAAAACACCACATCTTGCGCTATTTCTGTTGTGCAGAGACGACAGTTATCATATTCACAGTTCTAACCGCACTGGCGACAATCAGCTTTTTTGCTTTTGCCGCCATAGTCTGTTCGTCTGACATGTGTTACCACATAGCTGTGCTGCAGGCATAGGCAAGGACCATTGGGTACATATTTTGTTCTTTAGTGTGGGGGCAGTAGGGACCTCCGAAACATGAGCGATACAGTCTGCGTCTACACGGTGTCGTCACTGCGCAACAGTAGCAGAGTTGGCTTAACTGGTTTGGTCGGAATTTTACTCAGGCTTCTCGCTACAGTGACTGGACTATGAACAGGACGGTCAGGAGTTTGGTCTCCGGTAGGACGAAGCATTTTTCTTTTCTCCAGAAACTCCAGATCGACTCTAATGCAAACCCATCGTCGTTGCCAAAGGGTACCAGAGGTTCTTTCTCTGCGGGTAAAGCTGCGCTGCTTGAAGCTGACCAATCATATCCATCTACTGCCGAGTTTAAAAATGAGTGGAGCTATATCCCTACTCCACTATTCGTCTTCGTGGGGGTACACAGAGGCAAATCTGCGTTTCTCTACTTAGGGATCATCTGTGGTTCGTAGAGTGGAAGAAACGAAAGGAAGACCACAACAAATCGAAAAGATATTTCTGGTGCAACAATTTCTATACATCAGGTCGGTACTGGCTTGTTTGCCTCTCTCTTTTGAAGCTATAAGATTTTACTGAGATTTGCTGTATCAGCCGACAAATTAAAGATTTTATTGCAGAACAGCCTGATGTGTAAACTGCAACAAATATAAAGTTTCTGCAGCAGTTAGAAACATACGAGGTATCGTACACCATCTGGTATCATCTAATTAGCAGTGAGGGGTCAAAATAGTGTGTGTCTGTGTATTAGATGCATTTAGCACATAGAGGCGTATTGAATATTCACGTAAAATAGATATGCCTATTCCAAATTCAAAATTTTGTAAGTATACTTCATAAAACACGGCAGTAATTCGAGGCCGAATGATTGTGAACTTGTAGTAATTTTCTCACACTCTTTGGACTTCAAACAACGCCATGACCATACAACGCAAAATTAACTATCTATTAAACACATAAACGTATTTAGTAGAGTCAGTGTTCATATAAATTTTATATCACTTTTAAAGGCCCTTCTATTGTAAAACATTGAATGGAAAAGGTTTTTGTAAACAGCTTTAAATATTCTTGTTATGTTACATGAGTAAATTGCGTAGGAGTATCATTATTTAAGGCAGCAGTCGAAAGGTCCTACCTTCCCAAGTTTCGAGCACGTGAGTTTACATGTAGAGTTGTTCAGTAAAACGTTTAGCGTTACATTTTGTTTATGTGCAGAAGTGTAACTCCGTATCTGAGGCGACGAACCTCTTCATATCAATATACCTTTACATTGTACATGGACATAAATGTAGAATTTGTAGACCTAACCTAATCCCAAAATCTACGGGTAGGCGTTCTATGCACGTGCCCTACCGTCTAGGGACAACGAACACTGAAGTGGCGAAAGGCTAGTGCAGAACTTGTCTGGTACAAGCTGGATGTGTTTGTATCTTTATCAGTCCGAACACAATAACGTTCACAAATATACGAATGGTGTCATGTATTTGACACTGTAGTTCTTTGTGATTGAATATATTGTACACATATTGTTGGTTGCAGACACTGCTCCTGTTCACGTCAGTGCTGCTGTTTTCTATACATTTGATATAAGGAGTTTAAAGTTTACATCAAACGTCCCAAATGGCCTCTTCCATGTGCACGTGAACATTTCCGAAGTGTCCGTCAGCAGAGGAGCATTATTTGTCCCCACATATGCCTGTTCTGTACAGAAGCACTGTGCAACAAGTGCCGAGCACGGACGTTATGCCTCCATTCTTCCAGTACGTCATACAATTCTGTATGTATTTAGCTTGTATCTCTCCTAACTTTTAAAAAAATCCAATCTGCTACGCAAATGCAAACAGGGCGTTGTATGATCTATAGGCGTGTGTAAGATTCTGTCAATTTTTACAGTAGCCAACGAAAGTAATACCTCTCTTGGACTATGATGTATAGTGAGAACGACATTCAGGCAAAAGAAAATGGTGAAATAAAGTAATAGGAGTTTGAGACGGGTTGGAGCAATAAAATGTCATTCTGCTTCTTCTTCTTTCCCTTCTTCTTCCCTTCATGTCTTAAGTATTAATGGTGGTTTCGGTTTCAAAGGTCACACCACAGTTTCTTCGGGCGTTCTTGAGTTTTTTTTTTTTTTTTTGCGGAGTATATCATTGTTTGTACGTTGTACATGCTGGAACAATTTCTGTCTGTAGTCATGTATTATGTTTTTTAAGGAAAATATTTGTAATTCATTTCTGGTGGTCTCGTTTCCGTATTTATCCAGTTTAATACAAACTTCCACTTTCCATGAAAAATTTCATTTCCGCGCTCTGTATTTTTCTTTCAACTCATGTTGTGACCCACCGTTCACATCAATTCAGTAGCCACACCCTTATCAACTGTCAATATTTTGTCCTTTTTAGATTTATTTCTAATTGTTGTATTCACTGTACCAAATTATGTCTGGACGTGCTTCATATCTTATGTGAAATTTATACTGGAGCTCTAAAGTATAAGATATTTTTTATGATTTCTCAAATTCTACACTCCACATTATAGCATTTTACAACTTATTTTCATTTTCTTACACGTAGGGTGCAGTGCTGTTTTTCTTTTAAAATAAGGGAATTGTAAATATTCGGAATGAGGCAAAGCTCGGTTCTAGAGCAAAATAAGAACTAAAGCAATATAAATTAGACTGGCACAGGAAATGTTTATTTTTATCTGTGTTCTTGTCAGAACATAAACTCATAGGTTGTGATAACCATTGGACAATGTTTGTGCGACACATAATAATTGTAGGTTTGCAGGTCAACATGAGTCTTGCGGCTTTAGTCGCCATAATTTTTCTACGGAAGTTTTCTATAATCTACGTAATAGTCCCCTGTAGATGTAAGCTATGTTACCGAAGTTTCAAAAGTCCGTGCTATCTCCATTTTGAACCTAATGTGACTTCCCGTGTGCTCATGTCGAAATTGACGTTATAGGCTCAAATAGACGATGTCCCTCTTTATGCAGTGAGCAATAGCCTAAGGAGGAAAGTGGCACAGAAAATGTACCATGAAACTGCCGGTCTTCTTGTAGAAAGCGGAATCAGTAGGCTGTTTTGAAAATTGGGAGTAGAAAACAGGAAGTGTGTAAAGATGAGGAAAAATGGAGAGGGAAAGCGAAGGAGAAGCTAATGGTGTATGTTTGACGGGAGTTTCTTTGTAATTTCGTCCTTGAATAGCGAATTACTAATGAATTCGTTCAATATAAACTCTGAAGAAACCCAGTTTTATATGCCAGGAGTTTATATTTATAAAAAGTAACACCGAAAAGTATATTTAATAAAGATATCAAATTAAAATGTAACTTCAAACTGCTATTTAAGTTTTTTCGGGGCCCAGGTCCCCAACGTGTGCCTACTTGCTTCTAGAAACGGGAAATTTCTTAGGGATCAGAAGGCTGACGCGAAAATATCACCTCTTAATAACTGGTAAATGTTTTCGTAAAGAAAGTCTCAAGTTATAGCCAGGTTGCGGAGACATAAATTACCGTCTTAGTCAGGTGTGGGAAATTTTGCGAATCTGTACATTAGAAACGTAATTTACAAACCATGTCACCCTTCACCTTTTACATTAATGTACGTTCTCCCTTCATTACGTTGCTTTCATGTACATTACATTAATTACATCTCGGGAGAAATTTCATGCCGGACATAATGGGATAGAAATTTGGCAAGGACAATAGAAACTGATGCACGTACGCGAATATCTTCCTTCCACTGCCTTTATTCATTATCACTGTTTCCTTAGGAGATCGTTCTTGGTTATGAGAACAAAACAAAGACAGCAAATAATATTACTGTTCTATATATTCCCGGTATTGTGAAGTTTTCTTGCTTCTGCTCATTAAAAATTGGTCAAAGGAACAGCTGCAGGCAGTTTACCTAGTCTCGTTAGTAAAATACAAGAACACAAAAGGCCGAAAGGAATACCTTCTTGTTGTTCTTCTTATACTAAGAATGAGAATAAAATTACTAAACAACAAACTCCTGGTTATCCTCTTTTCTTCTTAAGGCACTATGTTGTGAAACACATAAATAAACTTCAAATAAAATACTGTATCACTAGTTATCAATATTAAACACTGGCGAGCTAAATGTACCGATATTCGTTTGCGATGGACTGAGCTTGAATTACTTACCTTGCCGCAAACAAGAATCCAGGCTATTCTTATCAAACTTTTTGCGTTTCGAAGTTCTCTTACGCGGAATACTCTGCACAGTGACTGATGTCCTTAATGCAGTATCACACCCAGTACCAATATAGCGTCCACACCAGCTCTTACCTAGAAGTAACACAGCTCTTCACTGTGTTGTCATAAATTTCTTTGGCCGTTGGGTACTTGTTGAATACGTCATTCATTCTGTAGTATTTATACGTATAAAGTACATAGCATTTTAAAATACACGAAACTCTAGTCTGACTGTTTTGTGTGCCTGTGGAGCTTGGTCTGTTAAAATAAAAGAAGAAAATATGCTGTGAGAATTTGAGAATATGGTGCTGACGAGAATAATGGAACATACGGGACAAAGTACAAGACGCTGGGAAGAACAGTGCAACAAGGGCCTTCATAATTCGTACTTTTCACTAACTGGCGTAATACTGGGGTACAAAAGTAAAGAAGGGTAGGGCGGGTGGGGCATGCAGGACGCGTAGAAAGTTTAAGAAATGCATACGTAATTATAGAGTGGACTTAAACACACCTAAGCGTAGAAGGTAAAACAATATTAAACTGTTTCTTAAAAGAAGCAGACTTGGATCGTGCGTAAATTATTCTGGCTCAGGACATGGACTAGTGGAGCGCTCTTGGAAATACGATACGCAATTTTTGGCCCCATAACTGCGGGAAATATGTTAGAGTGCTAAGCGACTGTCAGGTGTAAAGAAAGATTCTGGTATATGCCTTGAAGCCTTCACGGCGACAGAATTCGATAAAGTCTTTTCGGGCAGTGTTTCAGAGACTGACTCTGTCCCCACCTTCAAGGTGCACCCTAAATATGGGGACAGAGTCAGTCCCTGAAACATCGGAAGATCTTTACACGATGATGCGGCTGTCTGCCCGAGAAGACTTTATTGAAAGACTCTGGTCCTTGGAGTTTCTTAGTTTAACATGCAGACTTAGGTATTTGATACCACATAAAATCATTATTTACGATTCACAATTACACAAATCTGACAGATATAAGTGGTGGCAGAGACGTAACGTAACTGGCTTGCATTCCTGATGAGAGGCTTTCAGAAAAGACGGTAACTATTTAGCAGTCGACACGGCAAACCTCCCACAAGACTCGAAGCTTTCATTCATCCTGTAGTCTGTCGTACGACAGGTCCGTAGCCTCTTCCAAAGCGAGTTCTCCACAGGGTGCGATCTAGTGCTTCCTCTTTCAATTTCCATTATCTTATCTTTTCTTAAGGTAATCCAGTAGCTGCTTACGCCTTCTTCCTCGTCTTCCCGTCATTTCTATCCTTCCTTCTACCTTTCCTTCAATAACATGTTTCAGAAGGCAGTTTCTACGCAAGATGTCACCAATCCAGTTAGCCTTTCTTCTTTTTATTGTATGTAGGATATTCCTCTCCTCCTTGACTTTGTGTAATACTTCTTCATTTCTCACACGATCGGTCCAACTGATCTTCTCCATTCTTCTCCAACACCACATTTCTAAACTTTCCAGATACTTCTGATCTACTTTCCGAAGTGTCCACATTTCAGCACCATACAAAGCAATGCTCCAAACGTAGCACTTTACTAGTTTCTTCCTTAAATTTAAGTCCAGTTTGCTGGTGAAAAGAGTCTTCTTCTTGTTGAATGCTGCTTTTGCCATGGCAATTCTGGATTTAATTTCACATGTACATCTTGCATCATTTGTTATCATGCTACCCAAATAATTGAAATATTCCTCCTTCTCCAATTGCTTTTGATCTATCGTAATTTTTTATTGGGGATGGTTGCCTTGAGATTCTCATTACCTTAGATTTTTCCACACTCTTTTCCATTCCATAGCGTCTTCCAATTTCAATTAGTCAAGTAGCACCTTTTCTTCCCTAGCCAGTAGCACAAGGTCGTCTGCATATTTCACAGTGCAAATTACTTGTCCTCCTATTTTAAAGTCTCCAAACCCTTCAAGAGTTTCCTTGGTAAGGTACTCGCTGTATAAATTGAACAGAATTGGTGACAAACAGCAACCTTGTTTAACTCCTCTTCTAATCTTCACACTTCTCGTCTCCCTTTGGTCCAGTCGTATTTTGACACCCTGTTCCATGTACAATTTGCTGATCAATCTTCTTTCGCGCCAGTCTATCCCAATTCCCTTTAGGATCTGCATTAATTTGGTCCAGTTGACACGGTCAAATGCCTGAATACGTGTCGATGATTATGCTTGTCCGCACGGAATCTGAAATAGTCAGTTGACAGCCTCACATGTATGTTTGTGAAATATATTGTGACTCAACGCATGCCAACACGTGTAATTTTGTTAGGAGAGGGATCGTAATCTTACGGAATAATGCGTGTTCTGTATTTATTGTGCACCTGAGTTCACGGAGTTTACAAATACGGCAGGCGGTAGAACCTTTGACACCATATCTGACGTTCCGGGCGCTGAAATCAATTCTTTCGATACATTTGCAGCCTGAGGGATGAATAACTCATATAATGAGTGTATTGTGAATTGCGCTAAGTTTCGTGATCAATGCGATCGTTTGAATTGTAAAGGAAAGATGAGTGGAATTTTCGAAGTCGAAAATTTCGCGACGAAAACTCTACCAAATATTTAGAGAGACAGCAGTGAAATAAAACAGAACTACGAAAGTATAACGTAACAGAAGTACGATGGAACAAATGTTTACCTTTTGGCAGACAAAAAATTTCATTTATATATTTGTTTGTCATAAAAGTCTGTTATGCTAAATTTTAATTAATAACACAAAAACCGTTATTCCACAATGAACGATTCTGCTCTATCCATAAATGTGTTAGGGTCTTATGCTGTGTGGAGCTCCACGAAACAATTACATCTGCAGTTCGCAGTAAAGCACAAGTGAATGACCCGTTGACTGCACACTCGTCACCTTGTGAACAATTGAACGTCCTGGTTTTTGCATTCTCCCCTTTTCTCAGTGACCATTGGCCAGCGACTGGGTTCGTCTTTTCACATATCGAGGGGAAAAGAGGCTATATAGGAGTTGAGCTCTTCTTCTTCCTATTTCCCTCAAAATTTATTTGCAGGGAAGAAGAACTGGACCGTTCCCTATTCTTCTTGCCTTCCCCCTACTTCTGTTTGCGTAAGCAAACTGCACTACAAGCTTTCCATTTCAGTAGAGTGAGCTGATATTTGTTTCTTATCTTGCGGGCTGCAACGTGTCTCCTACACAGCAGCCTGAAATGCTGAGTACTGTGAGGGCAAATAGACAATACTAAGCGCTGGCAATACTATTTAGAAGGAAAAGTTCATCATTTGTAGTGACGTAATATAATTACTGGGTCTACTCCACTTATAAATTTGTTGTAATATTTCAACACTTATGCTTTCGAGTTCAATATTATTTTTATATTCCGGCCTCATTTTTGGACTTTAGTTTCCGTTGTTTGGTTAGCGCAAATAAATTAACTCAATAAATCATTAGCTCTTTTTACCAATTACATAACAGTTATATATACGCCAGAAACTTTGATGGATTTTCTTGAAAACAAACACATCTCTCTCTCTCTCTGTCTTTTCGTTTCGTTATTTACTTGTCTGAGGAACATTCGAAATAACGAATGTTATTGGCGCCCTCTCTTTCAAGGCGCTGTATCCCAAATTTCTTAATTCGTACTTAAATCTGCAGGGTCATAAGCCCATTATGCCTGAGGAATATGTGGATGAGCTGAATAACAAAGTTCCTACTTACCCGCACATTAGCCTGTTTGGAGTCACCTTGCCTGAGCTGTCTGCAGGCCTGTACATCTGCAGATCGTACAATATGCCGGATGATTTACACAGCGCGAAGTAAGTGTAAATCTTAATTTCCCCTTGCCTTGTCTAAATTTTTGAGGGGAATTATTTGTTCGTCCCTACATGTAGTTCCAGGTTTTCTCGTGGTTGCTCAGGTAGGTCGAAGAAGATTTATTGGGTTTACTTGAATGTAAACGCAACAAGCTCCTCCAAAACCTCCGTAACCATCAATTTACACGGTATTATATCCGTGAAGACTTGTTTTTTCATCAGCACCTCTGTGAGGTCTTTAGATCTCGTATCTACGAAACGTTCACAAGCCATACAGTTTCTGCCCAATTTCATATTGGGAATAGCAATGAAATTTGTCCAGATGTTGCGATTTTTGTTAAAATCGGACAAAATAACGGACATGTAACTCGAAAACCCACGGATATTTCTGTGATTGTTTCTACCGTAACTTGGTAAATATTTAACTGAAGTGAAAAATATTTCGAGCAAAAGCTGCAGACAAAATCGTAAAACTTCATATGCAGCACACTGTATCCGCACATAGTGCTCTTTTCTGTGTACGTGAAAAAGTACTGAATCTGTGGGTTCACTTGCAGAAATGTGTAGTCGACATTGTCAACAGTGGCCAACCAAACACAGACGTTTACTGAATGATATGCTGTACGAGTACAGTAGGCCTCTTCAACCTTCTATGTGGTGCGAGCAGTTTCGGCCAAATTTGGTCTGCTTGCTGGCAACATGAACTTCAATACACAGAATAAAGTACTGAATAAGTATAGGCCTATATGTAATTAGATGCATAATTTGAAATGCGTATTTTTCTACACAACAAGTGCAATAAAAATATACTGATAATTTTCACGTTACTATCACCGTGCATCTTCACTAATTAAACAATTTTTACACCAACAGATGTATTATTAAAACCACCTTTATTGTAGCTTTTGTAAATATATACCCCTACATATGTTTCGACGATGATCTGAGGATCGAAACATATGTAGGGGTATATATTTACAAAAGCTACAATAAAGGTGGTTTTAATAGTGCATCTGTTGGTGTAAAAATTGTTTAAATACTAATAATATTACGAAAACGTTATAAAAATCTTTTCACAACCTAAGCTAGGCTGTCGTTTTTTACCACATTTTTACTAAATGAATTGGGAATATAATGTAGGTATCCGTAAATAAAAAATCCACAAATTTGCGAAATTGTTTCGTTGTTCTATCTCCTCCTTGCCAGGGAAGGGTTAATAGACTTTTTCTCATTTCAAATGTCTTCGCTGGCAACATAACAGTGTGCCGCGGGCTACATAACAGTGTGCCGCTGGCAACATAACAGTGTGCCGCGGCTACATAAACAGTTTGCCGCTGGCAACATGTTGCCCGCGAGCTGCGGGTTGAGCGGGCCTGCTGTATAGTATTTTTGCAGCCAAACGTATCGTTTATCAAATTCTCACGTTCACGATATTAAACGAGCGTTTTTACACCCGACTCTATACTTCTACATGCACATAAATGTGTTTAATTACCGTCCAAATGACTGTGCTGCTGCAGTGTTTGCGGTCGTATTATGCTGTTCTGTGCTGTAAAAATGCTTCAGTCTTTCCTGCAAAAGAAATTTAGTTAAAACGAAAAAAAATTTTGATTATTGTAGTTTGCGTGGGTTAAGCTGTGATGTTTTTGTGGTCCACTGGTTTCGGTAATCACTTGCAAGCTGAGCTCTACTCGAATCTCCTTTCACCCGCATACATTTGCCGGGGCGCTTCCTTAATGAATTCTAACCTCTCCTTAATCATTCTCTCATTTCTCGCAAATGGGAATTCTGCTATGACTTGGCTCTCACGAAGTTAGAACACGTAATATTGACGAATCCTAGGGGATGATTCCCTTGATTGAAAGACCACTCGAATATGTCAAGGGAGTACTCTGAAAAATAGGAGAGAAGGGAGTCCTTAATATGCCATTTCCTAGCCTGTAATTTCAGCATATATGTATGTGCATATATATATGTATTAGTATCAGAATCGAATTTACTAATTCCTGCTGTCCATCCATAACATTCTGTGACACACAATTTTTCATTATTTCTATTGAATGACTACTGAAACAGCTTTCCATTTTCTATTTATTTAGGATTAGATTTTAAGTGTTTAAGGAGAGAAAGAATAGTATAAACATCATCTCAATTAAAACTATAGCTTACTAGCGAACAGAGACGCACGTGGTCCGTCTGCTTAAACGAGCGGCACGCCATTCAGGTTTACAATGAGCCTATAGCTCCACGCATTTTCAAATTTGGGCGTTAGTTAGGCCCGTCTGCTCAGCTTCACGCCTCGGCCGCTTGACCCCCGAAGAGAAGAATTACCAGTTGAAAATATTCAGAGAGATGTCGGTTTTACTGCTTGAGTACCGGCGCACGAAACCTTTTAGGATAAGAAACATAAACACAAATGTACTTGATTCAGAAATAATCGGTGACGAAGCTTTAACCACTGACCTAATTTTGTGTGTCTAAGCAAGCTCGTCCAGATTTCAAATTTTAACCCTGTCGCATTAAATGTTTAAAGCCTGGTGGTTACCTTATGTACCACGAGGTGTAACATTACAAAATTCCACAGTCTGCCCACAGATTATGTTCATGTGTTTTGTATGGTTTTTAGAACAAACAGCTATTATTTCCCTATGCAGCAATAAATTATCGGTTTTTATAAATGAGGCGGTGATTGTTTACTGCGCGGTACGAGCTGAATCTTTACATACGCTTCAGTTTAATTTTCATATTTAACCATTCAATGTTAGCCTCGGTGCACTGTGAGGACCGTTAAGTCCTTACATGCCGCCGGCCTGGGTGCCTCGTACGATGGTAAATATATTTAAGGACACTAGAAATTTTAAACCCCTTCATTCTGGATAGTGATTGGAATTTAAACTTAGCGTCATTGAAGTGTTAAAGGTTCAATATGTTACAGCGGACTAGCGCATTTGTAATGCACATTGTATTAAAAGATCTGAAGCCAACTTGGTCCAAGTTCTACAATGTATTTTGGCAGGCATGACGAGATTGTGTTTGGTGTCATGTTACTCTAATAATGAGGCTTTTTGAAAAATGTTATTTCGGCGAATGGATTGGCCGTGGAAGCCCAATCCATTGCTGCCAGTGTCCGTAAATGTAACCCTGTAGATATTCTCGTTACGAGGTGAAACGCAGAATTCCGTCTATTATGCCGAAGAGTATTAAAATACAAATATTTGACTGAATTCTAAAAGGTTCTGATGATGGTATATAATATTGAGTACCAAATGTCTTTTGGACCAAGGACTTTGTCCATCGTCCTGGATAAAATATAAAAATAAAAATATAAAACTATGACTTTTCGGAAGATGACTCTTCTTCAGTCTTCAGGTCTCCAGGACGATGGACAAAGTCCAAAAGACAATTGGTTCCCAAATATTTGAGCTGCACGCGTCCTAGGGTAATTAGACAAGGGGGCTTAGAAAAAACTAGGGATAACTGTGAACTGCCTCTGTGACGTTTGTCCCGTTTTGAAGGGCACATGCTTCCCGTGCCGCAGTCATACTTGAACATTTCAAATAAAGCATCCCGTTTATGATACTTCGACACAATCTTTTTTCACTGTCTCACTAACGTTAGTGTTTATACTTGAATGCTACTCTACAGTTTTACACTACAAGTTTTGTCGGCTCAGTTTGGCCGTTATAGGGTTTAAAAATACAGACTGTGTAGAATTAAGTGTTAATTACCGTTGTTCGCCGTTTAGCGTTCTATATATAGCTAATGTTGCCATATTAGTGCTTATCTGTGCAGGATTTTACTGAAATTAACATTAATATTATAATTGCATTGGAGTAATTAGGGCTACGTATGTCCTTAAAATCCTATCGATGTCGTAATTTTTTTCACTTCCCACCGTTCATCATTATTAATCCTGCAACTAATTAGGTACTTGAGGTGAGTTTTTGTATCGTCATAATTACGCCAGTAGCCTCGAGATTAGCTTCCCTTACTGCACTAAACAGGAAGCACATTAGCCCATCACAACACGAGACTCCACTCACTTTCCACGCACAAGTCAACTGCCCAGCTGTACAGTAAGGCAAGTATGCACACCTGGAAGTGACTGCGCCGTCCCAACGAACGCCAAACGTATTTTAAGCCATGTAATTTACTTAATGTAATATATTCCTCAAAGGAAACAATTACAATTAAAATATAAAATTACAGATTTTATCGTTTATATATAAAATAACACTGTAAAGATACGGACTTCCATTAGACCCTACTAATAATATACGAGTACAAGGGGAGGGGTTCAAGTGTGGTGAGAATCTTAACTCAAGTACCTCTTTACTTTCGGAATTAATCGTTGAAACAGCGAAGAGTGAAAAGTGATTGTAACAGTGATACAACGGTTTCATTGGCTTAGATATTTGTTATTTTCCACTGAATATTTAATTTTGATACCAGAACGTTTTTTAAATAAAAAGAGGCGTTAATATGGTACCATTAGTGATGGAAACAATACTAAAACTTTGAAACGTATCCAATGTATCTAACAGTTAACTCTGTGCACCTTGTATTGTTCCGTCTGACGATGGCTCAGTTGAGCTGAAATATGCAGTGGATACGATTAAGTTCTTCAGGGATGTTACGTCATGTCTTAGACCGCGCGGCCACTGGGATCGGCATCAAATTAAGAACGGCCTCCAGACAACACCTCGCTCATGTGTGCAGCGATCTGCTGTATAATTTTTAGTTCTCGGGTTTAAAATTTCGGCCTGAAGGGTGGCTATCTTGAAGTTTATCATGGGTCTCCTTAGTCACTGCAGATAAATTGTAGTATAGAATCTGAAGTTATAGCACCGCAGCTTGCCTACCCCATTCTTTCCATTTCATTATCCAATAACATTCCCACCATTTGACGCTATATAGAATGCTCATTATTCACAGCGTTGTTAAATTGTCGATGCCCAAATAAATAGGAAATAAAACATAATTGTGCTACTTCAAGATCTTGATTCCTCGTATGTGATTCAGATATGATTCGGTTTTGACTCTCCTTTAGTGTCTGCAATACAATACAAACCCGCCGCTTAATACCGAGTTCGTGCGGGAGAGTCCTCCTTCCCTTGACCGGTTTTTTCGTTACTGAATAACCTGTTTCGACATATTTCTCTTACGTATCGTCTTCATTCTCACCACATGTATTTTTGCAGTACTACTTTGTATTTCGGCGGCCGTGATAGCGTAGTCGGTATAGCGGCTCGCTAGAGAGGGGACGATCCGGGGATTGAGTCCCGGTGGGAATGAGATTTTGCATGCCATCCACACCGGCCCGGAGGCCCACCCGACCTCATGTACAGTGGATATCGGGTATTTCTCCATGGTAAAGCGGCCGGAGCATGGTGCTGTCCACCCACCCCCTTCTAGTGCCGGGTTTCGAGTGGGTTGAAGCCATACCTCCGCCACCCCTCTGTGCCTGCAGGCATGTCATGGGTTGACCGTTACCTTTAAGTTTCTATCTCACTATTTCGTACATTCACTCTTCTGTGAAACACAGAAAAGTCTACCCCTCTAAATGAGACCACTATTACAGCTAAATGCTTCCCGCTACCAGTTTCTGCACAGCAATCAATCATTTCTTAGACACTACATTCACCCTCCAACCTTCCGTCAGTCCTTGTTTCCACCTGCGCCTGCCTACACAACAAATCTTGGTTCGCCTTCATAAGTCGGATATAATAGAAAGAGGAAATGATACTGAGAAGGAAGAAAGAAACAACGACCAAAGGAAAGAAATACACGAAGAAACAATCAAAAACCACGAAAATAAAATCAGTTATGACAGCTGAATTAGGTATGGAATTCATAATATATGAAGAAAGGTTACATGGCGAAAGCTGGCAGATCTTCCTTCATGCTCCTGCACCTTCATTGCCTAGTGCTAAGGCAAATGGGATTTGTGGAGGGGTACGGCAAATCTGAATGTATCTGCTACAGAAGTATATCTGAAGAACAAAGGGAAGCCGCAAGACACTTTACGCTGGTCCAGACACAATTAAACTTTGTAGACATTTTATAATATGCTTACTGAGCGAGAAAGAAAGCGGGAAACAGAAGTGTGTTAATAAAACACATTGAATGTAAGTCAGGATTGGATTTTAAGGCAAATTCGTAGTCTGACTTACTTTAAAAACTGAAATATATCGTTATTACTAGCTGAGTCCTTTGTACGTCGATACGTACCGTACAAGGTCGAATATATGACGGCTCCGAATATAAGGCGACTTCCTTTCTCCCATTGGGGTATTTGGAGAAAAGTTCAGAAAATTTAGAAAATGTAACAAAACTGTTATAAAGTTTAAACTGGCACTAATGCTAAAGCTTTCAGTAGAACACTGGGTGAGAAAGAACTGCGCTCTAACATTTCTTAGTAGTCGCTGTTTGCCAGGACATGACGTGTCCCTGACGTGTCGCCGGGAAATGCCGTAAGGCCTCTCTTATAAGGCGAGCACTACTTGTCTGCGCGGCTATTTCGAAAAAACAAAAGAACCTCGCCTTATGTTCGGGTTTATACGGTGTTTCCGCGACAGAGACTGCAGCTGATAGGGCGTGTGACTAGTGGTTAACATTCGTGATTCAGGCACGGACAGTGTTGAGTCCTAATCTGCGCCGGCAGTGCAAGCGGTAAAGCTTTATTTGTATTCGGAGTGTGTCTGGTTCGAATCTCACGTAAATCGCATACAATGATCATGACAAGTGTTCGTGGTTTTTCTCAGTATCTCCAGGCAAATTCTATGGTTGTAACTTGGAATGGGTCACGACCATATTCTTTCATGTCCTCATCTACCAATCATTTGTGGTTATTGTATATTTTATTGGAGGCTACGTAACTTGTGCAGTTGGAACGGCGCTGTTTCTTAGACTAGGTAAATAAAGAATCAGACGTTATGAAAACATTTAATTTTGCACGTCTAAGTTCTACTTTTGAAGACATTGTGTGTGGCCCATTTTGATGTACGGGGCCGGTGTTAGACTGAAAAAACTTTAGGGAGAGCACGAAAGAACGCAGTTCAGAATAGCGGATAGTCCGGTCTTGGTGCATACTGTCAGGGTCGGATGTACAGCGTTAGGACCCCTTATTTTGTTAACCCCACGGAGATAATGAAGTGACCTATGACAGAATTTTTCATATTTTCGTGTTTAAGGCCGAAGTATTACCTCAGAAATTCTTTGCTTGGATTTTAAATGTTACACATACATACATACGCATGTACATAAATGCGTACATACATATATACATACACACACACACCCACACTCATACACACATATCTGTATGGTATATTTACCACCCTAAGACGTAAGTATTTGTCATGGACGTTGGCTAAACATATAAAAAACGCGGATTTAAATTCAACTCTACATGACACTTTAGACAGACGTTGGGCAACTTCTATAAAAGAGTTGCTTAAATTTTCCACACATTGGGAATTCCGATTTTGTAAAATACGATAGTTTTATGTCGTCTTGAAATACAGAGCCGTTTTGAGATTTTGATTCAAGGAATCAGAGAATGGAAAGTTTCTCAATAAAAATAAAATCTTTTCTTCGGTTTTGAAGTGGCAGCCGTGTTAGTGACGTCCTCTCCTTCGCTAGCTTCATTTACTGTGCATTGTCACGTAATTCTGTAGTTCCTAAGGGACAACTAACCTCAGCCGCGAAAAGAAGAAAACGACATAAACCCTAATGTTTAGAGAACTTCCTTCCACATCGCACTGAGCCTCAGTGCTCATCGACAATCAGCGTTTTGCTTAATATCTTCACGTCTCTCCATGTGGGCCCCACATCGGAAGTCTCAAATAATTCTTGATAATCTCAACAGACATGATTAAGTTAATACTTGCGTTTTGTAGGTGCTTTGCGAAATTAACTAACTGACTAACTAACTAACTAACTCCATGGACCAGAGTCCTTTTTGAGAATCGAATGGTTTCTCACCTAGTCCAGAAATTCCCTGCACAACCTCAAGATTCATTACCGTGTCCACAACAGCCGGCCATTTGTCCCTATCGTGAGTCAGATCAAACAAGTCCACGCTCTCCCATTGTATTTTTTGAAGATTCATTTTAATATTATTTTCTTCTCAGGCTGTCTTCAAACCATCTCTTTCCTTTAGGTTTTCCCAACAAACCCCTATAATGCAACTCTCCTTTCACCCATTTGTGCTACATGCCCCGCCCATCTCATTCTTCTTGCTTTGATCGCTCGAATAACGTTTGGTGAGGAGTGCAGAGCTTGCAGCGTACTTCTTGTATGACTATGATTAATAATTCAAATTATGAAATTATGTGACAAGCTATTTTAGTAAAATTTTAGGTTAACAAACATTGTCCTCTTACACGTAGTAACATACGTAAGGACCTGTTTTATTGTATTTAAAAAGAATGTAAAAGCCTTGAGTCCTTCGAATCTATATCCAGTCTTATAAATAGTCTAATCAATATCTAAAGCAGTCTCCTTGAGTAAGGCCATTGAGGCCGATACATGTAGGCGCTAACTAATGAATATACCTGTGCACTTTGTTGGTTACATTATCAGTGCGTGTATGTTTGATTTAAAATGTATGTCACATGTAAGTTTTCATGTTTTGACGGCACACATCGTTCAAATTATATTTCTTTGGGTTCTTACACCCTGAAGGTTGTCTGTTCGGACTTTTCTGAAGAGTGTGCTGACTCCATCTTCATGGTGACTGAATTGATCCAGCTGGATGCTGAAGCTTCCACCTAAACTAAACTTATCCATTACGGAGCAAGAACCCAAAAGACCATCATTTATGTATGTCATGTGTTTCGATCTTCCTGTGGCAACACATGCTTACACATGTTTAATACCCTTTTCACGGTACTCAAATCCCCCTATTCCCCCTTACGAACGTTTGATTACGGTTGACTAAGTTTTCTATTAAAATTAGCGCTGTGTGAATGGTTTTCGGACGCCCGTAAGCAGCAATAGTGTAGGACAAGTATAGAACACAAGCGGCAGTGAACTGAGATGACACAGCGCACTCTTTTCTCCCTTGCTTGTCTACTTGCTCCCTATCTCAGACTGGCCGTCTGTTCTGATAGTGGTCACAGTGTAGAATGCTAAATCGATATTGCCGCTTCTGGTAAGCTACGGGGGCAGATGATAAAAGATTCGGCTGTCGTGGTGAATAGTACAGGAGTGGAAGAACGCAAGCTTACAGAGTCCATATAAGTGTACTTTACTTACAAGTCAGACGTTATTATTTCTTTATTTTAGGCTTGCAAATGTAACTACAGCCTGTTACCGTCGTGTCTGTGATTGCCCTGGGAACTGTGCTGCCATCGTTTGCCTGCAGATGTTTAAAGTCTCTTTTATTTATGTTTAAAATAATTTAAAACTTGAAGGTTATGGTTCTGGCCGATCCCAGTGGCAGCGCGGTCTAAAGTGTGGTTCTGCGGCCGCTCGCTTGCTAAGGTTGCGGGTTCGAATCCCGCCGGGTGCATGGACGTCTGTCTTTTGTGTTATTTGTTGTCAGATCCAGAGGAGTCTTACTGTGTGTGGTGTGTCTGAGTGTGATCGTGAAGCCCACTAGGGGCTCTTGCGTCATGTTAAAAAAGGTTATGGTTCCGAGGTTCTCATACTGATAGCAGCGTCAGCCAGTGGCGAAACAGAGCGACGTCCTCTTTAAACTCCATCATTAATCGTCGAAAATACGATCCTTGTCATCAATGTTTCGAAAATAAATACAGCTAATCTTCAAATGCCTTCTAGACGCTGCATATATGACGGCTTGTTGTAAGTACCTTGCTGAAGGTACTTGTATATTCCGAATGATGTTTTTTATAGGCGCTAGAGGTTTATAATTATTGTTATTGTTAACAATAATTGTCGTTATTACAGTGCACATTCGTAACCACTTTTTAAAATCGCTGTCTTATAAGAAGAGACATTGTACATGTGTGTTGATGTTCTACTTAATACTACAAAGTGAACTATCCTGAGATTGAAGTAAGGGCCGAAGATAGTGTAGAAGAAGAATGTATGATTGTTATTCAACTGCTGATAAAACACAAGCATTTGTTAAGGAGAATGTTTTTTAGACAAGCGATTGGATTTAATGATGCAAAAGTTGGTATATAAGTACACTCTATAGTGGTAAATCCATTTTGCTGACAATTTTATAACAACTGGCCTCAGTTGAACATAGAAGTGCCTCTCCTTTCTACCCAAGTGATCATGTCTGAATATGTAGTAGGGACGAAATCAACGTCGCTTGGGGTTAGAGATGGGGAAAGTAGTCCTAAATAAGACGTGATCGAAGGGATGGGGTGTATATGTACATTTCGAAGGCATGGACATTGTGCAGCGAGAAGTATACAAGGATTCGATCTAAGCTTAATGAAATGTGTAATCGGAAAACGCGTGTTCCGTCTGGGGCGAAGGGACGATACATGAAGTACCAGCTGCTGGACGTACAGATGTGTTATGTATTGCCGTGAATTCTGTACGAGTAGACAGCTTCGCTTGACCCAGAGATAATTTTTTACAATGTTTGTGCTTCTTGTAAGAAAGGTCACTACGTACAAACAGAAATACGAGTAGTGACCACAAAATGTAAGTATGCATGTGTTGAAGCTTCAGGCGCTGCGATGCTTTTGCTTAATTTCTTTACGAGTCAGTAACAAAGTTTTAATGACGTTCCTCCCAATACAACGACAGACGACTCTGATGTAATGAGCTCTATAAGTGTTCAACCCGTCTAGGGCGGCCAATCCACATCGGTAATGTTTCGTTGAGAAATGCGCGAACTTTTTTGGATGCCCAGTACATAGTCATCACTCCAGTGTTCTTTTTGTGACGTTACACAGCGGTGTGGTATATCGCCACCTTTATTGGCAGCGACGCATTAGATGAGTTATAAATTTATGACTCAGAAAAAAATAAATGCTATTTGTTTTCTTGCAACAATATTACCACGGTATGAAAGAATAATATATGCATTTTTTGTATTTTTTTAAAGCGAAAACCAGAGATGTTTTCGATTTTACCTGCTGCCAGGGAGTCTGTACCGGCACTGTTTTCTGTCACTGAATGAGAAAAAGAATTCCGGACGCGCTCCATAATCGTGAGTTTTCTATTCGAAGTTCAGCTGCTAGCATCACCTTAATACGAATTTTCCTTGAAAAATTTCGCATTGTCCACCTTCGGGAGCTTCATGCAGCCTCTCAGCATCGAAAACAATGGGCACGCCTCGTTATACGAGCAACTTCTCTCTATATTTAACACATTTCTTGTGTATTTCTTGTAAATACATCCTTCCAAAAATAGAGATAAACCGTGTCAGCAATTACATGGTAGTGTAAAGTTATTTATTAATTATAAATAAGTTGTTGTGTCTGCACATGTGCGCCGCACGTTTGAATATAATGGTGTATATGTGTATACCCCATGAAGGCGTTTGAGACGGTGCAAATATACCTAGACACATTCTTAACCTCGGCAGTAGATGGAGGTGCATTGTCAGCTTCACGTCCAGACCGCTTTATCTCCGAGTAAACAACGCCATGTTCCTCATAGCCGGTTTGAAAGTTTTGGAGAGGAGAAAAATTTATCTTGCGTACCGGGAACCCAACCAGCCCTAGCCCATTACAATACATACGCGCCCTGTATATGTATCTGAGTATGTGTGTGAATAAATGGATTAATGTATGACGTGTGTTAGTCATAAATACTATTAAGTTGCAATTATATGCCAACAAAGTTGTCTTTTGCCAAGAAACCTTTCAAGGCTGTGTGTGATGTGATTACAAATGTACTCGGGAAGTCCAGCAATATGAGAACTTCTCCCCACGTTTCTCCCCGTAATATAGGCTTTAGCTGTCTCTCTGAAATGTATGTATATCACGTTCCACTCAGGGTAGTCAAGAAAGGCGAATCTTGGGCTCTGTTTACGTTCGACTTGAACCGAACTTATCTTGAGATACGGGACGAAGCCCCAAATGAATACATTTGAAGACTCCCCAAAGACTTGTTGCTATTTTACAAGATGGTATCAGCTAAACTTCTTTGCTACACCGATATATCGAGTGTGCACGAGCAAACTGCTAGATCTATGCCAAAGGGCTTTCCCGCTCTTTTAGAAGCCTGGACCCTTATCGGACCCTTCTACCTCCGCCTCCTTCTTCATGTATATTTGAATGGACAAGCACATTAAACTCATCTCGTAAATTTGATATTTTACTTCTGAGACTTGCAACAGTGTACGCTTCTACGCGGAACTCAACTTCATTTTGTGAACTTCTTGAGCTATCTTCGTCTAGGGCGTAATTTTTAATTAAATGTCACTGTTGGAGACTTCACAGTACAATTAACTCACTCTTTTACTGAAGTAATACTTTCCGTAACCTCTTTCTACTCTGTAGACGAGTTATCATGCTTAGATATATGACACATTCTTCTCTGACTTATCTGATACTGGGCATGGCCCTTGAAACTTCGACTGTCGCCATCTCTTAAAATTTGGGGGTATTTCTAGCTTTTCAGAACTGGCCTGTACAGGTTACTGTGGAAACAGTCTGACATGTGTCTAGTGACGGTTTTATTACTAAACACTCAGCATCGAAAAGTTTAAAGCCTTTAGTTAAGCAAAGTTTATCAAAAGAAAAGGATTTTCCGTTAATATAATGGTATTAATTACATATCTAGTAACCTGAGACATTACACAGATATATAAATAAAGGTAAGTTACAGTAGGGTAATTATTTATGGAATGTACGTTACGCGTAGGCATACATAATCGTGTAATCAACTTATGATGCTGACGTCAGTACGTATTTCATCTCTGCTTACTGTGACACTTCACATGTGCTTATCTGCAGTGTTTCAGCTGTTATCGACGTGAGACGAGAGAGTACGTTCCGGCTTAGCGTTGCTTTCGTAATACTACTTTAAAAGCCATAAGAATGTTGAAGCAGTACGTACCGCCTTCATGCTCATTTGAAAGCTGTAGGGAATTCAAAAATACTACGCTGGAATTCATATGAAGTGTCAGAAAATCTGCTAGGGATTTCGTGACTGCGTTTTGATCGCGGTATCTAAACATAAATGCGTGCTAAGATGCGACAAATCGTTGGGTTTCCATTGGTTGGCAACCGGGGATTTACCATAAGTCAGAGAGGGAGGAAGAGGACAATGTTTAAATTAACTAAGTATTCTATTTTATTCTATGCTGTGAACAACTGTTATGAACTAAATAGAGAAAGTGATGTAGAACCAATGCAGTACTTATTGTTAAAATTGAGTTAAAATAGAGTCCTGACAGATAATAATAATAATAATAATAATAATAATAATAATAAAGCCAAAAAGTGATAAAACTGATAATGTAAATATGATGTTGACAATCACAAATAGTCACTGATAATGAGGCGAATTAAGCGACGAAAGGCATAATACTGCTGATTGGTTTTAAGGTGTAGAGAGGCTATTTGTAATTGTGGTAAACGCTGGCAGCTCCTAAGATAGTATAGCGTCGGTGGTAGATAAATGCAGCACTGGTGAAGTGTTACTGGCAGGGGAAAACCGAATTACTCCGAGATAAATCTGTGTCAGTGCGTCTTTGTCCACCACAAATCTCACACGGACTGGGCCAAAACTGATGCTGGCACTCCGCAGGAAGAGGGTGTCAGCCAGCCGTTGGAGCCATGCCGTCAGCAATGGCACACAGTAGTGTACACTGCATATAGCAACACAATTTGGACGTTGTTATTGCCATTTGCGCATGTGGCGTTTTATTACTTTTGCAGCATTTTATCCATCTCTCTTGTCCAATGCCATGCTTATGCAGCGTTAAGAAATGTGAATTTATAAGTTTTTATGAACATGTATAGCAAATATCTCTCTCATGGAAATCTCAACATTTGAAAGTTACAAAATATATGTCTTCTTGTGTGTTGTATACGTACCATTTTAAAACACGAAGAGATGAATTTCGTTGGATTATCTGTTTTTGTGGAGTGTCCTGCCCTAATCTGGCAGGAGACGTGAGCTTACAGGTGGTCAAAGCTCAGTATGTGACTTCCTGCATTCAGACGTGGTCAATAAAAACAGTAAGGTCACCATTTTTCCTCTTCTTAATCTGGACACAGAACGTGATTGTATTGAATATACTAATATATCTAGACGTATAAGCAGCTTCTTTTCAGAGTGCGTCTGAACACAGTTGATTAATGTTTCAAAGTATTAATGGGAGTTTACGACTGCTGTACCTCCTTCTGGTAAATGCGTTTAATAACTTTGGAAATGGGAAAGATGGAGCGTGATATCTGCGCCTATAGATCTAGCAATCATTTTAATCTGATCCATTCTCAAAACCGCTCAAACTCTTAGAACCCACCATTAGGTTATGACCGTTTTGGGTATGTACGGTATCAGTTTGATCACGTCTTAAGATCGGATGAGAGGTGGCGTGGTGGTGTGGTGGTGTCGACTAGACGCCATTATTCATAGGCGCACTCATAAGTATAAATCATCTAGGTCTTTTTATTGCACTTTAACAATGTACGAACATGGAGACACGAACGTTCGAACGATGAGATCAAACCGTAATTGTGGCAGATAAGAAATAAAAAGCTGTCGGATGTTTCTTTACTTTTTACTGCACACGATCTGCAGAAGTACCTGTTTCAGAAGATGAGTTGTCCGTGCCATGGCTAAGGCGCTTATTCGCCGTGATTTCACCGCGTTGGTTCGGGGTTCGAACCCAGACTATTACATGTGGGATTTGTGGTGAATAAAATGGCTTTGGGACAAGTTTTTCTTCGAGAATTTCGGTTTGAGTCTTGTCTGAATCATTTCTCCAACAATCCATACACATATTTTGTGTAATCTTACCAGTTGCTACTGTCCTTAAGTAACACATTTAAAAAGGAAGAATAATTTATTATCGTGTAATTTCTTCTCCTTCTTAGGCTATTCAACAAATCGTTTAAATTTAGTACCTTGTATAGCATGAATTGAGGAGGTTACTGTAGCAGTAGGTTTATAGACTCACATTCTGGAAGTAATCCTGTAGTTGTATTTAAACATTCTGTGAGGCTTCTATATTTAAAACACAGAATGTACCTTCATCAACTTATGCCCCTTCACATATGTCATACATCACCCACAGATTTGTTTCGAGCTTAATCAAGCAGTCATCAGTGTCATCGTATATTACGGGAATAACTGCCCATATTATTCATGTATTATTGATATTTAAATTGTTTGTAATAAATATTGAAAAGTATGTAAAATACACACTCTTTTTTGGATCCATGCCATTTTCTTTTATTATCCTATTATGTTGTCACTTCTAATAGGATAATAAAAGAAAATGGAATTGCTGCTGCTCACGATAGACCACTTATGCCTTCCGCGTCCAGTCCGTAGCCTTTTCAGTATACCTACATAACTGTCCTGGCTCGTTACATCTTATTAATGGGGGAAAAGTTCATAGATTTTAGAGCCACTAATGAAAAGTGCACTCAAATTCATTTTGAATGACAGGATGCAGTAACTTCATTTACTACTGTGATTTATACCTGCCTGAAATTAGCTCTTATTCTTTCAATTTATTGAAAATTTTCGTTAGTGTGATACGAAGTTAAATTACAGTCACCCTGTTTCGCATTGGTTTACAGTGATCTTTCGCATCCTGTCTTTCGTGCCAGGTGGAAGTTGTGTCGTCATTCTCTCGTTTCTCGTGTTTGGCGAGAAATGAATGTTGATGGGGCAGTATGGAGAGGGGATTAGTGAAGAAGTATTTCGGTGATGTGCCCGCATTTCGCTGCAATATAATGTTTTCAACTGCGGTGTGTATTTACGTGTATTTCATTGCAATATAATCTTTTCATTTGCAGTGTCTTTTCTTTATGCAGTTTTACTTTTACTTCTTAACACGTAATGAAACTTTAGGAGTGTTCCAAGCCATGTTTTCATAACTTCAAACATCGTAAGTTTCAAGAACAGCAATGGTTAACTCGTAAGTGCTCGCGTTATGTGAAACATTTCTCCAACATCAGGCTATGCACCATGTTAGTATTGTAAGTGGTGTGTTCCTTCAGTGTCTGCGAACGTAGCATGCCTTTTATTAAGTTATATTCTTTTGACATAACGTTCAATAACAGGTGCGTGACCTTGATGCCTGTACAAAGGAGTGATATCGCGGCTGCCATATTGGTGTGTTATCGGTAGTAACGGATTGTGTGCCTCTAGTGTTTTGAGAATGTGCCGGTTCTGTAATCGTATTCTTTACAGGCGGACAAAATAAAAATACATTTTTAGTTGTGTGTCATATGTTCGACATGTTCAAGATATTCTGACTGGAACCTTGAATGACCATTATATACCACTGCGTCTGGTTTTCAGCATATGCAAAGTTTCAGCGGGTCCTGTGTAAAGTCTGCGGACACCGGTGAGTGGCAGTATTACTTTATAGAATTACGCATGTTATCTAGATACATTACACATGGTGTGTCACGCTGTTCAGCATTGTTTCTCAACCGGTGGGGCACGTCCCAATGGAGGACTTTATTTTCGGCTGAGAGGAATGTAAGACATGGAAAATACGACCTCCCGTCAATAATTAAGTAAAAGAGGTAAAGCAATCCCATTACAGGCCTGGACAGGCCCTTAGGGTTCCAGGAGGTTGATGCTCCCAGATTTCTAGACAATCGGCACATGAAGGTGGTAAGGTTGTCAACCCTACGCACCGGCCGCCTTTACCCCCCAGGAAATACTCCTAGTATTCATTTCTGTTAGAGTGTGAGTCGACCCCAGGGCCATAGTGCGACCGAAACGATTATGTCAATGAAAAATTCCAATTACACCATCGGGAATCGAACCCGCGACCTTCCGGCTTGTAGCGCAATGCCTCAACCAACTATAATTAGTATAAAACTAAAATGCACATAAGTATGAAAATGTAACTTTTTGGAAAATGAAATTTTATTTTTACTGTGGTTAGAAATACCGTTTCATGTCAGGGTGATTACGGGGTGTAAGGCATAAAGGTTGTTGATTACTGTATAGGCATCTTGAATTACATGCGGTGTCTTCCGCTGCTTTCCTTCATATATTAAGAAATTTGTCCTATGGTGTTTTCTTCTGACCGGGCATTACATTAAACTTATGGTACCATAACATGTATAAACCTGTTATGCTCTTCGTAACCGAAAGATACACACACTTGGTGAAAGGTAATACTCGAATAAACGGAAGTTTGAAGTTTTACAGGTACTTATTGACATGTAACTCAATAAAGGCAATAGTCGGACAGATTTAAATTTTCCTAACTAAACCTTGTTGTGCTTACCACAGTATGATTTCGAATATGGCTGTATTTGCAGTGTATTTATGACTGACAGGATAGCGGAGTAATTTCCTTTACCAAATTAAACCTCTAACAGTCATAACACATTATCGCAGTCACCACCATAGATTAATTAGTACATGGTGTAACACGTCTCTAATATATGTGATTTTACAGTTTCCAAGTAGGACCAGTATTTGACAAATTCAACAGTTAAGTGTTAATTTTAGTGTGGAATGTGTAGTAAAAGTACTTGCGTTTTACCAAACATCACTGCTCTGATGAACCAAAATTACAGACTGGGCACTTTGTGTACCGAGTAATAACCTATAGACCACACGCGCACATCAGAGGAATATGCAACAGCAAACAGGTCAGACGATAGAGATGCTGTGTGCAAAAACATGGGGACACCAGTGACACAAGACGGCAGAGTAAACATCTGAGAAATTCAGTGTTGAGGACAAGAGAAAGTGAAGTGTAAATTTTATGTACAGTACAGTTGTAGGGTCACTATCTGCATCACGGGTATATTGTGTGTACGGTTTTGTTAAGAGTGCCTTGATAATACAGTATTTAATCCAACAGTTGCACAATAAACAACCGTTTGTCACTTTACGATGTGCCTCCTACATCTTTCGACCCCTACATGGCCATCCTCAGGGAGGTCTCCGACAAAGGAATACAGTAATACCAGATTCTGTTAAAAATGTGCGTATGTGGAGTCAGAATCTGCCATTATTTTATTTCTTCGTTAGAGGTCTCTCTGAGGGTGGCCATGTAAGAGGCCGAAACATGTAGGAGGCACATCGTAAAGGACAAACGATTGTTTTTGATTGTGCAGCTCTTGCATTAAATGCTGTATGAGCTGTCTATTGCACGGAATATTGCAAACATAGAACTGGACTTTTATAAATTAATTCTAAATACCCTGTTACCTGTCAAGCAATGAACCGTTGCGGCATTGCGGGGATTGGAGTTTCTAACAGCGGCGGTGATGAACATTTACGTCTCCTGTGATAAGACACATTGTCGATTGGTAAACAGTTACCGACGTTTCGGAAGATCTTGCACCCTCAGACTTGGGCCTTTGCAGTCCAAGAAGGTGTGGGGTAGACTGCACAGACCCTGACTACCGAGGCAGCAGGCTATTCCGGAACCTAACTACGAGTATTTTTAAACTCAACAAAACATCGTTGAGTTTAAAAATGCTCAAACATTGAAGGTTACTGTTTTTAATTTATCGGAATTTCCGATAGTGTTTTTTAATACCTTTACATCCCTCACGTTGTTAAAACTTAAAAATTAATGTAAATTTAAGCTATAGGTACTGAATATGTAATGGAATATGGCATGTTATCTGTTTGTCAGTCAGCCTGCCGTTGACTAGACAGAAGGGGGGGGGGGGAGAGAGTCCAGTATAACGTATTAAACATGTGATACGAGTAGCAGTGTAATATTTTACCTTGGATCCGGCGCTCGTAGTGACATGTTTGTGTGAACTGCTCGTAGAGTTCTGGAAGAAGGGTCCAATACACATTTCATCTGTCTGGCTGGCAGATTCTGCATTTTGAAGTTAATAGTCACGCAGTCGGTCAACAAATCCTTGCTTTGTGGAGTCAGAAGGTTCTTAACATCATAGCATTGAGCCAAATGAATCCAATCTCAGCCTCAACCCACTATTTCTTTAGGATCCATTTCAATTTTATACTCCATTATATATGTAGGTTTCCTACATGATCGCACCGAATTTAATTAGGGGTTCACTGACCCAACTTTGTGTCACTTTTTCAGTTTGTTCTACGAGCCACGTGTCAAGTCTGTCGGGTCCTTAAACTCTGTACTGTAGTGTCTGATGAACACTGAAGCTGCTAATTATGTAACTTCCCTATCGCAGTCTCACTCCGTGTATAAGACCAAATATTCTCCTCAGCCCATTAGCCTGAAGCACTCTCATTGCCTGTTCCTACATTACACATAGAAAAGACCTAAAACCTACACAGAACAGCAGGAAAAATTGTAATTAATAAAACCCTTCTCTTTTCACTACAGTTTATGGCGTTTTATGGTGTCTTAATTCATTACCGTTATAGGTTTTTGCACGGTAATTATGAATAATCCCAAAAGAGAAAGTTTCGTTTGTTACTGCCCTTATCGAGTAATTGCAATCTGTACTATTTTGAAATAATTTATGAACTGGCCTATTATGACATTCCGTGCTGATCGTGCAGTCTGTAGACCAATTTAAATTTCATTTTCAGGCTAAATTCTTTACTACCTTCTGTACAGTTCCCGTGTCTTGCTTTTTTTTTTAATGGCTTGACAACCCCTTGGGGGCCTAGGCCGCCGCATTTCGAGGCTTCACGATCACACTCAGACACAACACACTCAGTAGGACTCCTCTGGACGAGGGACCAGCTCGTCGCAGAGACCTCTACCTGACAACACACAACACTCACAAGAGACAGACATCTATGCCGTCCGCGGGATTCGAACCCACAATCCCAGAAAGCGAGCGGCCGTAGACCCACGCCTTCTTGTCTTGCTTTACAGTTTTTATTTTATCAATAAATGGAAAACAGCATATGACAGTAGCAGATATATTCCATTAAATTCCAATCACGTCTTCAACTTTCACAATGATATATTCTAAAGCCAAGTTTAATAACAGTGCCGGTAAAGTTTTACAAGGTTTCAAGCCATTATGAGTACGAAGTGTTTAAGTTGTATATTAGCTTAACTGTGCGGAAGATAAAATGCTTAATTAAGCACTACCTCGAAAAGACTTGCATATAGGAGAGTAGAGCTATAGCTCCGGTCTTCTTGGGCACTAGAAGGAACTCAGAAGTAAACTGCACGTCCCGACCGCTTTATCTTTACGGAAAGAGCCCCCCCCCCCCCTCCAGTACTCACTCGATAGGACACTGAGTAAAGTACTTGGAGGAACTGTCCGTAATATCGCTCACTGTTGCTGCATGAGATTAGCGATATGCTGTAACAAAGGTCCAGGGATGTTTTTCTAGTGTGGGTAAAATATCTTCAACAGCTGTTTAATTGTTCCTGCCTATATTCATGCGAGTTATGGATCTAGGTATTGTAGTTTGACGCTGAAGATGTAGGCAGCAAGCTGTTTCGAAACGTTGGTAAGGAATTACCAATCGAAATGCGGGCATATCCCAGAAGACCTGAATCTTCAACAACACCTGAGAAACTCAAACCTCGGAACACGTGGTGTAGTTCCCTGCATGCCTTTGACGTGTTAAAAATCAAACGGTGCAGCTGTGCTGTCACTAATTAGTGAACATTCCTAACGACGCACTTCAGATCAGCTCACGACGTCCCAGAAGCTGATCACATCACAGTGGCCGTGTGCTGAGGAACAAAAGGTAACCCGTCCACCCGGACGGCAGCAGGGCGCTCGCGTGGCGCCTACTTATTAGGCATTCAACTACAGGGCTAACGGCGATTGTGACTATTTGTCGGTTTTTTTGAAGTCTCTAATTCCGCTCTCAGGTCGGTCCCATAAAATATGAGCATAGTCGCCACCTCTTGCAGCCCTAAATACTTGTCATCTGTATTCATCTGCAGTTACATTCGAGGCTGTACAAATTTTACATTTAAAACAGCTTCATTAAGAAACCCAAGAATCAATCACAGAAGCATTATAGTGACTAGGCTGTCAGATGGACGGCCGAGGAATCATGGTTCGATTCCCGGCAGGGCCACGGAATTTTTCTCTTCTTTAAAACTTGTAGACCGGCACTGAGGCCCGCCCAGGTTCCTGTTCAGTGGATATACCTACAGGGGTTTTATTCCCTGGGAATAAGTCGGCCGGAACGTGAAGCTAACCACTTACGTATATACAGTGTCGAGGTCAATAATTAGTGGAGCTGTATCTCTTCTCCACCCATATGACATGTCGTGTACAGGGATAATTTTACCTTTGGGTTTAAGAATCAGTCACATGTTTCTCGTTACGTCAGTTCCTGATGAGAACGTTTGAAATGTAGAAGTGCCGGACTGTATCAGAACGTTTGAAATGTAGAAGTGCCGGACTGTATGAGAACGTTTGAAATGTAGAAATTCCGGACTGTATGAGAACGTTTGAAATGTAGAAGTGCCGGACTGTATGAGAACGTTTGAAATGTAGAAGTGCCGGACTGTATGAGAACGTTTGAAATGTAGAAGTGCCGGACTGTATGAGAACGTTTGAAATGCAGAAGTGCCGGACTGTATCAGAACGTTTGAAATGTAGAAGTGCCGGACTGTATCAGAACGTTTGAAATGTAGAAGTGCCGGACTGTATCAGAACGTTTGAAATGTAGAAGTGCCGGACTGTATGAGAACGTTTGAAATGTAGAAATTCCGGACTGTATCAGAACGTTTGAAATGCAGAAGTGCCGGACTGTATCAGAACGTTTGAAATGTAGAAGTGCCGGACTGTATTAGAAACGAAATTATGATGGCAAGCAACTGAGATTTTTCTACACCTCTTAACCTACGAGCAGATCCTTAAGATGCAAACACTTTTTTCCCCCTTTTTTTCGATTTTCTCCGCATTCTTGCTGCAGCGCTTTTAGCAACGATGTCGCAAATTTCGTGTTAACTTTTCTGTGTTCTTGTCTCAGAGAGTTCTGTTTATGGAAACTGTTCTCTGTCCAGAGAATTATAAACAATTTATACATCAAATTCAGCAACAATTAAGAGTCAAACACAACCATTTATTGTAAAAACCACAACTACAGCTACATATGTCAGCTTAATTTAAGCCATTCTCATGCTTTATACCTTCATACAGAGAGAAAATCTCATCAAATATGTGCGTTATTTGATTATCAAAAATTGAGAACTCAATTTTCGGTATGTTCTGTATGACATGTTTTTAATTAGATTTAAAAATTATATTTAAAAGAACTTTGTTAGAATGCATATCATTGTGATGGCTTATAGGTGTGTTAAACTTTTTTGTATAGAAGAGCAAGCTACGTATTGAGCAATTTTAACATATCTCTCAAGCCATCAAAATTATGTGTATTTTAACAAAGTTCTTTTAAGTCTAATTTTATAATGTAATTATAAACTTATCACATAGGACGTACTGAGAACTGAGATTTCAGTTACTGATAAATAAAGTACACAGTTTTTATGTGTTTTTATCTCTGCTTGATTGTAAACGGCCTAATGATGATTTAAATTGAGCTGAAACTTGTAGCCGTAATTGCGATGTTTACAGTAAATTGTCGTGTTGGGCGGATAATTACTGATCGCTTTGCTTGCATAAAAGCAAGAGGATGACCCAAATTAAGTTAACTTATACATACATCACATATATTTATTTCCACTGGGTAACTGAACTAATCTCCCGTAGTAAAGCTGTTGGAGTGTGAAGCTGACGACTTTCCTGGTTTCATTTCCGCAGTCACAACGGTTTGGATTAGGCGAGAAAGCTTTCGTTTGATCTTTCCGTTAATTGTTAAACGCTATAGCACTCGACTCTATGTAGTCTGAGATATTGGTAGCATCATTACATACACTCTAAATGCCCAAACAGAAATAAGAATATTTGGAGTGCAACCTCCACATACGTGTACTCCCCCACTTCATGTTGCTGATCACAATACCTTGAAAACAACAAAAATTTATTGTGCATTTCACTACTCATATTTTCGTATCAACATTTATCATGATTTGAAACTTCTACAACCGCGCACTGTTAAACTTTGCAATATTTGTAATTGCACGCACTCTGCATACTGAACACATCCTTGGTTACTTGCAAAGGGCGAAATATCTACTTGGCTATTTCTGGAACATCTTAAATGCTAATTTGAAAAAATATAATCCATCACAATCGAGTACGCCTTGCGTTCACAGTCGATTACCCGCTACTTAAAAACACACCATTTGATTTATTATGGGTTTTGTTATTTTTTTTAATTACCGAAGTAAAAGGAACCTCACTGGGGGCGTCTCAGAAGCCGCACGTTCGTACTGCTGTCTTTGCAAATGTCAGCAGCCGTTCGTCAAGGCAGTGCCAAACCTAACAATACAAGCTTAGGAGTGTACTATGCCTCCAGGTTGAGTTACCGTCAAAAGAATACGGCTCTTCTTGTGTTACTTAACGTCAGTGTTTCAACAATAGAAATTACATGGCGAATTAGGTTGCAGAAGGATTTTTTTTTTGTTAACAGTTAAAAGATTTCGAACGGAGTGGTCATTGTCAGTTTCAAAGTATTATCCCATCTTCCGGCGCCGGAATATCGTTGTCAGTACAGTAACTAGGCTACTGGCTGGGCAACACCGGGTTGGATTCACTGCAAGGGCAAGACAGTTTTTTCTTCTATAAAACATACAATCCGGCTCTGGGACTCGCCTAGCCTCCTATTCAATGGATACCGAAGTAGGCCTACTTTCCCGAAGGTGAAGCGGCCGGGACGTGAAGTTGAGCATTTACCTCCATCTACTCATCCGTATCTAGAGTCGAGGTTAAGAATGAGTGGAGCTATGCCTTTACTCCGCTTCTGTGCCTTCATGGCGCAGCTAAGAAAACTTTACATTTTATCCCTTCGTTCTCCTGGAAGGACGTAAAGCTGACCTCCTTAAGGTCAAGGACGGTATCAGCGCTCAGACCTAGATCCAAAGTGGGTATGTCTCAAGTATGAGCCAGACTTCTTATACCTGCGATAGAAAACATTTGCGGTTTAGCGTCTGATAGAACGTTCCTTACAATTCACCATCTTACCAGTGAATAAGGAATAAAATTCTCGTCTGAAAGGATTATAAAGCTTATTTCATTAAAAGCGGGCCTATATTAAATCGTTATATGCCATGTATGTTACCAAATGACATTCACCACCTTGAACTTACTTGCTTGAATTTCGTAACTGTCTGACTGGGCCCCATTTTGCACTCTAATGCGACTTGCCGGATGTCAGCTGGAATCCGACGGAAGACCCTGTATATGGTGTGTCGATTTGAGCAAGTGATGGGTTATGAGGTGCAGTTTACTTAATGTGTTGATTTTCGTTTTTAAATAGTAAACGTAACTCCGACATTGGAAATGAGCGTAGTTCCCATGAATATCCTATCGGACTGCTCTCTGCCTGAAGAGGTTAAACGTAAATTGTGTAACAGTGTAACAAGGCCTCGTGACATATTTTAACGCTGTTTTTCGTTGTTGTCCACACATGAGAAGTTACAAAACTATTTGTTTCATATTCTATATTGCATGTAGTGTGTATGTTGTTCTTTCTTGCTTGTGAATACGGTGCAGAAAAACTGGCCAAAATGTCATAACGATTCAATATTTCAAGGCAGTCTTTGTTCTGGTTTTCATTAGTTTCTTCAGGAAATACCGAGTTACTGCCTTATATACATCCCGATTATCTCTTTCGAAATTCTAAATTTACAGCTATTAGTGGTCATGTTCGGTCCTTTTCAGAAGCTCTGAATTTGAAATACCTGGATCAATTTACAAGTAGTGGCTTTGCTCACGAGCTTATAGACTTACACAAGGCAGAACTAATCAGTTATATGTGGTAATTTACGGGCACTTAAAATGTACGATCCTTTTAAACTGTTGTGCATTGACATGTGAGTAGTAGGATGTACAAGTGGTCAATTCTGTGACGAAGCTATAGCCTACATTGACGGTGCTTTGGGCATTTCACTATTCTGTAATGTGACTCAGCAAATCTATTATTATTATTATTATTATTATTATTATTATTTTTATTATTATTAGTGAGGACTCAGTTACAATGCACGCCTGTGACATAGGCGTACCGTTGTGGAGTTCATCCAGCCTAATATTCTATCTGACAGAAGTCCGGTCATTACTGAATTAATTTTCTGCACTAATTAGTGAATAAGGAGGAAGGACAGTGCAGAGTTACCCGAGGGAAACCACATACGAGCTAAATATTTTTCTTTCCGCTTTCCGTATCACAATGGAATATGGTTCTCGAATGACCCACATTTTCAAGTTTAATTTACGAGCAATTATATGTCTTCTTTACTTTATTAGAGTAGTCTGTCGACAGTCCAGCTTAAGTGTTACCGATTTAAAGGAACGCTTCTTCTCAGATAATTCCAGGAAGCAGAGCTGTATGAAAAGAAGTCGGTAAATATTAAAGATATGAATTGTGTATTAATTTCATTCTTTTTTGCCAATTTATTAGTTAAAGTTTTATAGCTAGTTAGAGACGTTATTAATTTTGTGTAGGTTTTCAATTTATGCACGGAAGCAGAGAAATTTTGAGATAAGCATGTTTCCTTTTAATTTTGTTTTCGTTATAGGCAGATTATACTGTATAATAAAGAGTATGAAAGTGGATCTGCTATCTTTGCGTAGGCTAATAACAAAAAAGTGTGTGTCGTCGGAGTGAACTGTCAGATAATGTACAAGACAGATGTACAGGCAACACTGACTGTACGTACGTGTGCCTGTGTTGTTCTTACTCACAGGTTTGGCATCGCGTTAAATTCCGCGTGGAATTTTTTAACCTTACATAATGGATAGACCACTGTGTACACCGGTCTGTTCTAACAGATCGCAGCTAACCGTTCAGCGTAATGTGTGTATAGCGGTCTATGTGGGGATTTTCAGAATTACAATTTTTCTCGTATTTGATGTAAAAAATTGTGTTCATTTCAGAAAATTTATGTGTTTTAATATCATAGTCCGATTGTGTGGTTATTAGAGACTGCCAAGCGGTGAAGAAGGGAAGAGCGCGGAAAGGGTTGGGAAGTTCAAGCTATAGCAGTGCATTAAATCTACTTTCTTTTTTGCATGGATATTGCGATACCTCAGTACCACAGTAACGTATCTTGCGAAATAAGACATGTCTGTTACGATGATCGTTTTCCCCATTATGTAACTTGCCGCTAACATTATTTTCTTCAAATCTCAATAAAATGTCCGAGACTGTTAAGTGCAAAACAAACAAAAAAATGTGCCACAAAACCCAGTTACTCTTAGGACCGTGACGTGCTGTAAGACTGTTCCTTTTTGTTTTATTGCAAATATCGTTGTAAAATTCTGTGTTTAATTACAGTGCTGAAGTTTGGGTTTCATATCAATGGCAGATTGTGAACTGATGCAGCAGTAGAATTTGTGATGATTCCCTTGGCCATTTCGAGTGTGCGGTCTCTGATTTTAGTTTACCAAAGACCAAACTCTGAACCAAGGTAAATTACTAGGCCGTGCCTTGTATAAGGCTCTCAGTCACCGGCCTCTCACCGTGACGAGCCAGGTTATATTCCTGATAGTCTGTGTTGAATTTTTGTTATAGACCACGGTTCTCAAAATCGTAGTCTCGCCCCCCCCCCCTCCGGCCACGAAAATTACAAGAATAAAAGGAAGAGTGTCACTGAGATTGTAATAATTTGTGGGGGTTAGGTTTAAAACAGAAGAGAAGTGTTGGTGTGATGGTGTCGATTGATCAGCTCTCTGGCACATTTAGTTATGGAAGTAGGTTCAGTGACAAATGACACGGAGAGTTATCTTACTCAGAGAAATGCCTGCCTGAGTACTGATTAGTCTGCCACGAACTCATACACGCATGCGTACGGTTCGCCGGCTTATAGACTGTACTTTGTCTATACAGGATACTGTCTGAACAGAAGTGTCGTATGTGGGTGTTTTTCTACGTAAAAATATGGCTGTTTTTACGTACCTATATTGTGGTACATGTACTTGAAATTTCGCAGTTATTTGCGGCATCATGAAACAGGAAGACTTACCCGAAGCAGGGAACAGAGTATTACACAAGAAAACGGACCCCCCAATCTCATAAGATAGCCTCATTTCTTAAACCACAGTTTGTCAGCACCTGCAAGTGCGCGGTGGCGCAGTTGGTTGAGGCACTGCGCTACAAACCGGAACGTCGCGGGTTCGATTCCCGATGGTGTCATTGGAATTTTTCATTGACATAATCGTTTCGGTCACACTATGGCCCTGGGGTCTACTCAGTCTCTAACAGAAATGAATACCAGGAATCTTTCCTGGGGGGTAAAGGCGGCCGGTGCGTAGGGCTGACAACCTTACCACCTTCATGTGCCGATTGTCTAAAAACCTGGGAGCTTCGACCTCCTGGAACCCTAAGGGCCTGCCAAGGCCTGTATGGGATTGCTTTACCTTTACTGTATAGTTTATCTATCAAAAGAAACGAATCGTCTTGTTGAGAACTGAACCAAAGTAAAGGGCCTTAACTCATATCACATCTGAAATATGTTGAAGCAGACATATGTCTAAACAAAACAAACTGAAGTGTACAGAAACTTCCTCATTCAGTTGATGCTCGTGTGGTCATTTCCCGAAATTTCATCGTTGTTATAAAATGAGATATGCCTTAGACACAAAAATTCACGTCTGAATATTAGAAACCTTGCAGAGTATTTCACAATAGAATATCTTGTTATTGGCCGATGCTCGAATTAGTACGTAGCTTTTACACATGGCCGGCTGTCAGTGGGTGTTTACTCGATATGTGCTTACGCCGTCTCTATCCGCAACCTGGAAATAGTCCATGTTTTTTGGATTAGTGATCAAAATAACGCTGTAAATCACGAAGAAACAAAAGTAATGGAGAAAACAAATAGAAATTGAATAATTCAGTAATCTCGTATGTAAATGTAAGAGATAAAGGAATGGTTAAACCGATATGAATTAAACAAAAATATTTAAACAAGTGATTTATTCGACAGTGATACAGACACACATGCCGGTTTTTACCCCCTGAAATATTTAAACAGTTTCGTTTACATTGAAAATATTTCTCGTTAATCGAATTTTATTATTCAAAAATGTAGTATTATATATATATATATATATATATATATATTATATAAAATACGGATAAATACAATTCCGATTTGCAAATCACAGATGAATAATTTCCTTTATCATGCATGCAGTTGCAGGAGTTAGACAGACGAGAATCACGTAAGGTTGGAAAGAACGGGAATGAAAGATGGAGTCATAACAGACTTTGCGTGGTTTTCGGGAAGTTTGTATGTTGGAAGGATTAGCATTCTACATGGCATTTGCAAGCCAGACATACTTAATTGGCCGTCGTCTACCTTGGTTTTGACTTCAATCTTTCTGCCAAGATTAATGATCGTCTTAAATATTTTACAAGAATAACAGTAAAGCCCAGATTGTTTACTGCTGGTTACAAACTTGGGTGAAATAACGCACTGAATTGAGTGGGACGAATACAGGAAGATAGTTTGGAGACGGAAGTAAGACGCTACTTCGCTTTTTTTAAATGGAATTCGTCTGTCTTCCAGGCTTTGTATTTAAGATACTATAAATACCAAAGGAACTCAATTTTTGCAAAGAATATTTTGGGAAAATTCTTTATTACCGTGTTCACAAGAACACATCGCTGGTCCCTATCTAATCCAGATTAATCCACTACACAACCTAAGCATATCTTATTCCTTTTAATATTTGTTTTAATACTTTTAAGTCTTTACACGTTTTCTCTCTACTTTCTAGTTTTCTAGTGTATTTATTTAGTATTTTTATCTTGTACTTCATTCCCACATCTTTTGATTTCATTAACGACATGTAGCTATGCAATGTTTCTCTTTCGGAAAACTAATTGCGCGCAGTTAAGTTCTCAAGCATGATTTAGCCCTCCCTTCGTGATAACTGTAAAGTAGAATACAATTTTACCCTGTTTAGGCCGTGAAGTCACATGTAGGGAGCAGGAATATAATTCCAGTCATTGCTTATAGGATATTTTTGTACTGATTTCGTAGAGTCTTGTGAACACAAAACGTGCACGCGTATTACAATGCTACGCGTGTAGATTGTGTAGCCGTAGACACTGGAAGATATCGCCTACCGGTCTTGTTACACGTATGCTAGAATGAAATTGTGAATCAGACTACGACCACTCCTTTTATATCCTTATCAACTCGTTATCTGTGGTATTCACTCGACACAACAAAAACTTATCCTTTGGAAAGTATAGAAATAATCTAACAAGTGACAAAGGAAATAAAAGTTGTGTTTATATTGTAAGTTTAATAGATTCCTAAACCAACCTCAGAGCTTATTTCATTTGTAAGCACTCCTCGAGAAGAGATTTCCTCTCCGTTCAATTTGTTAAGATATCACTTTTAAATAAATACAACACTTCAAGATGAAACCGTTTGACTTTCAAAGTGCGTTGTGTTGTTTACTTGGTAGGTCTGTTCGCCGTAATATCATTCGACGCTCATATTTGCCCTTTAATTAAAAGGCTCGTTCACGCATCCTTCGTATCGTACCCGTTATTTTGCCACACGTTATTAACAAAACGTAGCAAAACGTTAAGGACACTTATATGTTATCTTATTTTTACTTATAGCCAGCTTTTAATACACAGGTATTTACATAAGATTAGACAGTTTAGCGAACTAGTCTGTTTTAATTACGTTTTAATTACCTGCACTGTAATTAACGCAAGAGATATGCGTTATTTGAGTCCATTAACAAGCTACAAAGGGAATTTAATACAGAGGAACCGAATATAGCCATGTTATAAATGAGCTTATATCCTCGTAATTTATAGAAACCACAACTTTATAGAAACGTAATATATTCTGGGCCTCCGTTAAGTATCCACCCCATATGCTTCGCTAATTTGTAAATTCTTCTGATAAATGTGTAGGTAATTCTGCTTTTAATAAAGGCTTTCGAAGGCGTTGTTATAAAATATCCCAATGAATATAATAAATTAAAAATAATTTTGAAATTTTCAACAAAATCTGTAAAATTCGTAGGATGTGTATCATTGCTGTTGTCAAAGAAGACATCACGAAATTCATTGGCTGGGAAAGAACATTTGTCCTTTACCACAGTCATCCCTAATGTAGGTGTGTATTTGGTGACTCATCATTTACTATTAGTATCCCTAACATAAGTGCGAATTTGATGACACTTCTGTTACCATCGGCGTCTCTAACATGCGTATGAAGTTTACGATGCTTCATGTACCGTACCGCCGTTCATGTCTTGGAGTCGGTACTTCAGTCACTGGCCCCTACGGCATGAAGGCTCATAAATAATACAGTCTTACAGTTTGGGAGTGCCATTTCAAAAAGTTTATCTGGTGGTTAAGACCAGAAGGAAATCCATTTGGATTGTTTTATCTTTCAGTGTAAGTAGATGTACTTGTCATTACACACTGAAACTTAACAGAACGTCTGACGAACTACCGGGTAACCCTGTTTTCGCAGAATAAACTCCGAAATAATATGTCTTTGAAAGAAGCAGTAGGCCTACTGTAGGAATTGCACGTGTCAGCCGATGTCACGTGATGAGAGGATCGTTAGCGTTGTTGTATCTTTGGATGCTGCTTCCAGATATTCAGCATTAATGGAGTTAGAACAAATACAGAAACAGTTCAGCCTGTTGAGGAACTGACCGTGAGAACAGAAATGCGTACTCATATGGAGGGAGAAAAGAGCACAGTACGCGTTGAGTGTCACGTTGTTGCTTGTTGCATAAAACGGCTTATTTTTTATTTCGTGTGCCCCGTGTTAAACTATAACCATCGTGTAATGTTTATGTTATCTATAATTTATGATCATGAATATATTCCCAATATACCTGTATCACTGAAACAATATCACTCACTAGTTTTAATCCCCAAATACAAATTTTCCTGTAAGCGCCTTGTCGAGCATTTTATTTATGGCCACTATAAATTACTTTGCTGTTGCCTCTTTTACTGGTTTCCCTGATAAAACTGACACAAATAAAATCCTCTGTTATTGTGTTTCAAATTAATCTAATCGAAGTTTTCTCATAGTATGAAGTCTATTGAAACTGAGATTCTTTTGGGTGTTTTTTTTTCTCAAATAAAAGCGCGCTGAGCCTACATAGGTTATGCTATGCAGTTCACATATTCTGCGTGTGGAGGTAACAGGTGTAAAATTATTAGCATTGGCTTTGAAATATTCAGGACTCGACTCTTAGTGGAATAAGTTTCAAATGATTCAGCTGGATTTCAGTATGCGTCACATCGAGTGTAACCGAATCTCGGCAAGTTGTTTGTTAGGACGTTGTTATAATTGGCCAGGAATATTTCGTGTCTGCCTGAACAAAAAGTTTTGTAATAGTACTCTGTGCCGCTGAGTTACGCAGAAAAATATCTGCCATACCAAGAGCATGGATTTAAGTACACATCAGATTCACAGCAAGTTGTATAACCGTGCAACATCGACACAACTTGGGCCGTTTTATCGTAGTTGTAGGCTTTGAATTAGGTCGGGTTGTTAGGTTAGTTTGACGTATGTTCCTCGGTTAGAAGAGGTTCATGTACACGTCAGTGTGGGAAATTGTCTATAACCTTATTTCGCCTCCCGCGCACACAGAATTTTTGCAGCGCAGCTGGAATTTTTTTTGTTTTGCTTATTACAAAAAATATTTTAAGTTCCGCTCAGTCGTCAGGTCGTGTAACAATTTTCTGCTCAGAGCAGTAGCAGGTCCGCGCAGCTGTAAAAAAAAATTAGAGCGAACGTTGCTTACATACTGGACAGTGTCCAACATAATTTTCCTATAATGAATCTAACAGAGCCACAGAGCTTTGGAAGTTACCTTCCTTGGTTTTGTTGTTGCTGTGTTTGGAATCGTACTTTTAAATTTTAATAATGTTACGTACATATGTGTGTGTGTATGCACGTATGTATGTATGTGTGTGTGTGTTTGTTTGTATGTATGTATGTGTGTAAGTATGTGTGTGTGTTTGTTTGTATGTATGTGTATGTATGTATGTATGTGTGTGTGTATGTAGGCATGCTTATTATACTCGCTGCAAGTCAATGTTATACTCCGTAAAGACTTGGGGGGGGGGGGGTGTCATAATTGCCTTTTTTCTGGCTCGGACACATTGCCTGTCAAACTGCTATTCTCATTTAACGAATTGGTACGCTATTTTTGTTAACCATCTTAGAGTCGTTTCGAGAAATGTTACATAATAAATTGCCTAGAAAGAAAAGTTCAACAGCTATATATATATATATGAATATATGGAGATCATAAATGCAGCAAAAATGTATTTTCAAATGGTTTCAATTCGAGTACAGACGGTTACTAAATGATTTGACCAATCACTTAAATTAGTCAATATACTATTTAAGAGCTGCTACAAGTTTTCTTTCCATAAATCTGTTGCATAACCTACATTTTTTGGAAATGCAGCAGAAGGTCTGACGGGATTTGCACCATATCTCACGTGTCAGCAGTAGGTAGTTAGGAGAAATGTCGAATACTTTTGAAAGAAGGTCTTACATTGTTACGGAAATAGTCAAAATACACAGCATTTTGAATCAAGGTGAGAAGCTGTGTACTGACGTGCTTATGCTGAAAAAATTGTTTGTTCAACAGTACATTACCAGAGAATTGTACGTTCGTGGCTTATACCTTTTTTATTAGCGTATTATGAACTGAAAATAACATTGCAATGCATAATTTTGTGTTTCTTATTACCCTGTATGAAAGTACATGTAGTAATGCAGTATGGTAATTCTTATACTCTCCTTTCATACTCCTCGTTTTCACCCTTCCGGAATATTTGTCTCGTCAGCCGCCACACTCTTTCACTTCTGATTCAGTTATTTATAAGTGGAAGACTTGACAAAGGCCCAAGCTTCAGTGGTATAATAATGTGCCTGTGATCATACATTTCTTCATGGTCCTTTTTTGTCATTTAAGAATACCTGCTTGCCGGGAATTTAATGATTCTTTTTTCGTGAGTAAAGAATGAAAAATTGATTATGGATAAGTGTTTTAAAAAGTAAAAGAAAATTCATTCCGTAGTCCCTGATTTCTTTTTCTGGTCTTCTGTTATAAACGGAAAATCCATTTCTTCATGAGAAGCCAAGTGTTTAAATTTCAATGAAGGATTACCGAGTGCTGATTAAAGCGTTCAATTAGCGGAGAGGATGTTGAGTGTGATGTCTCTTCTGCTCGTACGTTTAGAGTCTGCTTGGTCGATTGAGGCGAAAGCAACGGGAAAAGAAGAAGACGTAAATCTGTTGGGATTTCGAGGAGAGTGAACGGGGATTTAGAACTCTCGTCTACACCTAAATTACCAGTCTTCCATGTGAGCCTATACTTCTGTGGTCAGGATGTTGGTAAAAGTACGCGGAGGGAAGTGTTGCCGCTATCTACAGAAGAGTGCAATGGAGCAGATGCAGAGGTTATAGCCGCGTGAACACTCATGCTCGTACATTAATGCATTTTCCCCATTTGATGAGATCGCTTTAGTGTGCAAGTTTTTCCGCATCTTACTTAATGATTTATCGATTTAAATTGACATGCAAGGAAGATATTTTGGCTTAGGCTACTCTAAGGCAGTACCCCGTGATAAGTGGGTCTGTCACCACGGCATGGCGCGTCGTCAGGTTGCGGATGGAGGAACGGCCTCCAGACATGTAGGGTAGCTGTAAATATATTGAATAAGCAGTCGCGGACAGGTGACAAGGGGTGGTCCTCCAGCTTGGGGGTTGGGTGAGGTGCTCACAGCTCCTCATGTAAAAGCTTACAATATAACGAGGCATCTCACCAAGCCTCGGACTTGTTTTATCCTTTGGTACGACGTAAGCATTGGAAAAGGAACATGAAATTCGGCACGTGGATACAGGGTTGTGGTGGTGAAGAGAGAAAGAGATCAATCAAACATAAAACACTCAACCAACAAATGCACTATTATTATTTTTATTTTTTTATTTTTAGATATTGTATGTAATCCCTGTAAACCAGTCCATCATGTTTCGATCCCTTCCTGCAATCATCACCAGGGACAATTGTGAGAGTGTAAATTACACCCTGAAGTGATCGCCTACAATTTGTATCCATCTTTTATACATTTTATGCTTTTAACGTATACGTATATTGTTGGTTTTAGTTTATGTAATTTATACTCTCACAAATATCCCTGATGATGATCCCAGGAAGGGATCGAAAAATGTTGGACTGGTTTACAGGGATTATATATAATATCTAAAAAAATATATAATAGTGTATTTGTTGGTTGAGTGTTTTATGTTTGATTGATGACAGTGCACGGTATGAATAATATAAAAAAGAAAGAGATCACTTGGAAGATCTGTGGGAGAATAATATTAAAATTGGTTTTCAAAAAGCGATATCGGGGGGCATGGACTAGATTGATTTGGCTCAGGATAGCTTTGGCTGGCTCTTGTGAATGCGGTAATGAACCTCAGAGTTTCATAAAATGCGGCAAATTTCTTGACTACCTGAGGACCTCTCAGCTTCTCAAGATGGACTCTGCTCGGTGGAGTCAGTCAAGTAGGTAGGTAGGTAGCTAAAGCAGTATCATAACACTTGCCTGAAGGTAATGAGTAAAACCTCGAACATCCTGCCAGGTGTGACGTCGGTGTGAGTCTGTCGCCTGCCGAATACGAATTAGGAGCCACTAAGGTGTAATGTCGCTTCTCGTCGTTTGCATCTAACATCTGAGAGCTGAAGACGACGTAGTCAAAAATCTGTCTTAGTTCTGGAATTATAAAACATTTAAATAGTGAGTAACAGGGACATTGGTGGAGTTCATGCGCAAGGAGAGGGTAGAATCTTGAGTAGACGCAGGCAAGAAAGTTTGTCATTCCACAAATTTGATTTAGAAAGGAATTCTGTACCATTCCTGTGAGACCACACGTCTGGACAACAACAACTAAATGTTTTCTCCTAGACTTACACAGACGGCTTAGGTCGTGACGTTGATTATAGTTTATCCGAGCTTGTGTCGGAAGGCACATAAATCCGTATCTAGAATATCAGGATGTATTTATTGTAGCGTGGGCAGAGACACAAGACCAAGTTTGCGACGTTGCTACATCTGTGGTTGGTACTTAACAGCCTTTAACGCCGATATAGCATTTATCAGTAGTGCAGTCTTCCGACTTGACAACACTGTTGGCAGTTTCCGCCATTCTCGGCTCTCGGTTGAAAAATTTTGAATTCCTTAGGAACCAAATTTCTGATGCAAATTCGACGTTTCGTTCTTGGTCTTGCCTTATAATTCAAAGCATAACTACAAGTATAAGAATACCTTCTTTTGGAATGTTACGTCTTGCATACCGGCAGAAATTTACTAATGTTTTGGAGTAAATTAGTGTCCCCATCTTGTGTTCTGGAGATTGAGGTTGTAGGCTTTTCTGAAACGTCCGTAAAAGTTGTGCCAGACGGCACGGTGTCACATTCATGGTCACCGCTGTGGGAACCTTATATCTTACACATCAGAACTCCATGAAGAGTGTAATGTTGCTGATGGGTTTAGCTTCGTCGCCCGAGAACCCTTGCAGGCGCGCGAATGACAGCCACCGCTGATTGCTTGAACAGCTGAGCAGTCGGTCGTCCGGGTAGAAACAGAGCTGCAGAGCCAAACACAGTTTTTGCATGGCTTGATATTGATATTGATATTAATATTGATATCAAAAGTTCAGACCTGGCTACAGAAGTTACGACTCAGTGACCTTAACTTTCACGTACTGAATTTCGTAACTTAATTATTACCGTTACTTCGACTCTCATCGTCTGGTACCGAGATTAAAGATTAAGATCCGCTCTGCTTGTATGATTTCATGGAATAGCTCTCAGGAAGCAGACAGGATTATGTTTATCATTTTATATTATAGTGCTGTTTGACCCCACTCTTGCTTCGTTGATAATTTAAAATGGAATAATTAATTTTAACGTAAAGTTTAGCGTGCTTTTTCAAGTGTGTTTCCCCACGCACATATGCGTATGGTAGGAAATTCCCACTGGCTACAGATGCAAGGAGACACAAATGAGAAATTTAAGACATCACACAAATCGAAACGTAGGGATTTATGAAGGTATCCTGGTATGGTTACGACAGTGAGCGTAGAGGGCGGAGATTGTAGTGCAGGGGCTATAATTTTTGGGGGCACCATCTTGGAAGACGTCTAATCTGGCAATAGAGAGGAAGGTGGGAATAAAATAGATAAGTTGTGAAGTTGGGGGAGGGGGTGGATGGAACTGAATCGGGGATCTTTTTTCATTAGCGTTGTTGAATCTTCTATGTAGGTTTAAGCTGCTATAGCGTTAGCTATCTTCAGTTAATCGATAATACGTCATACAGGCAGTCCATTCGTGGAGCAAATTTAAGCGACGTCTATAGGTATCCTTCTCAATAATGACTGAAGGATTTAAGTACCTTCAATTAATATTCGGAAACAAATGGATGGTAATGTCTGCTAGAAGCCGAGTTGGTGATCCTTTTTGTTATTTTAAATGCTTTATTTAGGAGACAGTATTATTAATACCAAATGACTTCAAAGCCAGAGAAAAAATTATTTGAAACGGAAGACAGCCTCTTAATGTTACAGCACGTGGTACTTATAGTTACCACTCTAAATTAAAAATTTGTTACTTAACATTGTAAGAATTTTTAATCTGGATGTTAAAACCTGTTACAAAATCTGCTCACACATACTACAGTTTGATGAAATAAATTTGACAGTGGTACTGAATGTAATTACGTTATTAGTTCCATAGAGAAAAATAGGAATCAGAGGAATGAGTGGAAATAAATTGTGTTAAATATTACCGAATTATTTATACACGGAAATCAGATGCTTGGTAGCAAGCGGCGCTTAGTAAATAACCCGTGTTGCCTTATTAAATGCATTCTGCTTCACCTGCAGTTGCGCACAGTGCTCGAATGCCTTGCCGCCCTTGTCGTTCCTGCATTTAATCACTTTTTGTCGCTTTTATGTTGTCATTAATTACACACCTGCCTTTTAATGCTCATGACGTAGTTACTCAGTACATGACTACGTGCAGCCAGAACATATAAAAGGAATGGCTTCTATTATTGTTGACTAGAGTGATGAAACCAAATTCCTAAAATACGAAGTATTGCCTGTATAATGATCCTGGTGATGAAGTAGTTAAAATGAATGGGTTTATTGACGTCCTTTGAATGCATCTGTTGAGATAAATAATTAAAAAATAGATTAACATGGAATACCACTTTCTCTTCTCATTGTATTGTCGAGTCTTTCATTCAAGATAAGTTTCTTCAAGTCTGCGATGTTATTTGGTATTGCAGTGACATGCCTTAACTTACTCTATATTTTACGTGAGCTCGAGGCTAAGCTTAAGGCTTTTTATTGCCCCGTTTTATTTCGTCGGCAGTGCAAGTGTTCCGTATGTACACAATTGCTTTTAGATCGAAACTGAACAAACAATGCGTGCAACTGTAACAGGACTTTGTTAACCTTCTATCCTCGTAACGATACGAACACAAGATGGTTCTTGACGATCAGGATGTACTGGTTGGGGTAAGAGTAAAGGTAAATTTGTCCCGGTACACGCCATGAAGTCATATGTGTGTGGAGGTACAGCTCCAAGCATTCTTAATTTCGTAGCTAGATGGAGGTGAGTGCTCATCCTCACGACACGGCCTATTTACGCTCGGGGAAAAGAATCTTATTATATCATTATATATTTGTCTTTTTTATATTAGAGGTACTTCCTGTGCTAGTTTACAGTAGAGACTGCGTCTGTGTAGGCTACACATACTTGGTAATTTCATCTCTTCCTTTCCCCTCCAAATGTCTTCAAACAAATGTTGCCTCTTCCTAAAATTGCTGTTACAAGGTTTATCAAGTCTGAGTTGTGCATATGCTAGTATGAACAGATAATAAATGCATGTCGTGCTTGTACTTTTAACTTACGTGAAGGATCTCGCATTTAAACAATCAAGCCTCTCTCATATATTCATTAAATATGTCGTTAGAGCAGAGTCCTTCTTGAGAAGGTTGCACCAGAAATTACGTGTTATATTTAAGTCCAATTTCATTAGCGTTTTCACAAAAGTTTTGTACTGGACTCTTTCCTGAGCGATATAAATCCAGTCCCCCCCTACACCCCAATTCATTAATATCTATTTTAATATTAACCTCACATCAAATCCTTTCACACGGATCTTTCCGAAAGGACTGCCTGCTTTAATTTCTTTGATTTTCTTTTTTGATTTGTAGGATTATTTGTTATAACGTTGGTACGCCTGCGTAAAGTAATGCTTAAGACTGAACTACACGCATGCACACGCGCACATGTGTAATTGTCCTTATATGCGAGTAGATTGGTAGGTAGCTAAGTAGATAGGTAAGTAGATATAGATAGGTAGTGGGTAGGTGGATGGATGGATGGATATGATGATCCATTGTTTAGCGAGATATGAATTTAGAAACTTGCAGCTATGATACCGTAGTAAAGCATTTATATGACGCACTTTGTATTCGTAGGAATTTCTTGTGATGTGCAGTTTAATCAGGTTTTTGAATATAAACAGTTTGTCTCGTTAAAATTTACCGTTGCTCACAGGCTTCAGACGCACTTTATTAAGACAGGCATATTCATCAACTGAAAGGAATTTATGCCACTTTGAAATTCTAGGGCAGAATTTAATAAAGGCTAAATGAAGGATGATGTTGGAACAAAGGAAGTATTTGCAAACAGAGTTGATAATTGGAATGAAACACACCTGGTATTTTAACACTTTTGCTGCGTGAGTAGTGCTGTCTTAATGCACAGTTTTATTATATGCTGTACCCTACTGCAAAATGTCTTTAATAAAATCTTTAATCACAAAGGAAAGAACGTATTCTTTGGTCAGGTGTGTTATAGCAAATATATGCGTACCTTCGCATTTTCTCGACTACTTACGACCATTCTCCAATCAATTACGCTGCATGCAGGTTTCAGGTCATAAGGTTACTTTTCATAACTACCTGCATTTTTTATTACGTGGCTTGCTATATTGCTGTGTTTACAAACTGCTGCCGTCGGCTGTCGAGAACGAAAGGCCGAGTGACGTTATAGAACAAAAGGAAGAAAGGTTTCTCCAATGTAGATCACACAAGTTTCTGAATGGTTTCTTTTTAATTTTGCGTTAGTCACTTTTCTTGAACTTAATTTAGCGCTTTTCTTAACATAATTGTTGAATTATATCATTCACTTCATACAGCACTAAGTTTTATTGCTAAGAAGGCTCTGCGACGGTTATTGGGTTAAAGAAAAATGTTATTACGTACTTTTACCTTTATATTTGGTAAATGTAACATAGCCTATATTCTGTACCAAGAACACGAACACGTACGTAATAGCACTGCAGTAATTTCTGCTATACAAAATTTCTTCTGCGTTCATCTGAGTTGCGGCTTATGTGTGACAGTTACACGATCAAAGGGAATTTCCCTGAACGTTATTAATATAGCAACTCAGCATTCTGCCAGACTTGGCCACACTCTTTGAATAGCTGTGGAGTGAAACACATCGACAGACCACATATTTGTGTGATAGTTGTCCACATATTTCTGTGATAGTTGTCCACATATTTTTGTGATAGTTGTCCACATATTTTTGTGATAGTTGTCCACATATTTTGTGTAGTTCACTATTACCACAGGTAAAGGTAAAGTTGTCCCTAGAACAGGCCATGAAGGCCCAGAGAGGGAGTAGAGGTATGGCTCTACTCCTTCTTTAACCCTGACACTAGATAGGGGTGGGTGGTCAACTCCACGCCCCGGCCACTTTACCCCCGGGAAAGAGACCCGGTACCCATTGTATAGGAGGCTGGGTGGGCCCCAGGGCCGGACACCCAGTGTAATAAATTCGATCCGAAATAATGTGCGTAACTGAAGCCACGTATGTTTTAAACGAACAAATTTGTCCGAATTTTGAATATAACTGCTTCAAAATTGTCACGGCCTATGAAAGTTGTAGATGTATGATATGTGATGCGTGTAGACGGAACTAAGAATCTGTTGAACTGAGGTAAAGACATCTGACAGAATGAAGCAGTACTGCTTGTAAGAGTTGGCACTTCTTGTTTAAGTGTGTCTGTGTTGGGATGGTTTCTTTACCCTTTTTTTTTTTTGAGAAGGGTTCCGCAGCAGATGTTACTGACGCACCGCAGCCTTGAGGCTTATTGTGCAACCCTGTGATGAAGATGATGATTATTAGTTTTTTTCCACTTTTCCGTGTAATGGGATAACGGGGAAAACCGAAGTACTCGGGGAAAAACCTGTCCTAGTGCCACTTTGTCCACCACAAATCCCACATGGACTGACCTGGGATCGAACCCGGGCCTCCGCGGTGAGAGGCCGGCGACTAACCGCTTGAGCCATGGCACGGTTCGTGGTTTCTTACTTAGTATTTGCCTAAAGTGGCCAGGATAAATCGCCTCTGAATCTTACCATTCTGTAGTGATGTCACTGTATGTTGACTATCACGCTAACCTAAGTAAATCTCTCGTGTGATACCTTAAATATATAAAGTTATGTAGAGGGACTTGGGTAAAATACTGCGTTTTTGCGGCGCCAGCTTAGGTGTGTCTACCTTCGCACGGCCTCGGTGCACTAATCGTATATCAGCGATTGCACAGTATCGTGTAACGTAAAGCCTTAACTTGTAAAACACCTTTACCTTTTGAGGATATTTGACGGATTTATAATGTGTACCGTCCATCGGAGCAGATGCTGCGCCCTGCATTATCCTTAGAACTCGTTGTCTTGTTCTTCTATCTGCTTCACCATTCGTATTTACGTGTCTTTAATGTTACCTCCCCCTTTTCCGTCACACTAAGCTTGCGCCTGGAGTCTTTAATTGACTGGTGCCGCTTCTTCAAGGTAGCTGTAGCTGGAGCCATGAAGTAATTGCGATCTCCAAATCGATATGTCAAATTCCATGTGGTTGGAGATTTGAAATTCATGTTTCATTTACAATGAGTCTTCTGCTACCGGAGGCATCGCTAGATTTGCCCTCTATAACTGATATTGCGTACGTATTCTACATCACACGAAACTTGTGTTGATATGGCGCCGGAGAAACCAACTTTACAAATTCTAATGCCAAAACTGTAGTTTTTGCAGTAATTGCATATTTTTTGCAACTTAACTACATTCCCATAGTCCATGTGATAGTATATAGGTATAATTCACCCCAGAACAGGCCATGAAGGCCCAGAGGGGGAGTAGAGGTATAGCTCTACTCTTTCTTTAACCTCGGCGTTAGATGGGGGTGGGTGGTCAACACCACGCCCCGGCCACTTTACCCCCGGGAATGACCGGGTACCCACTGTACAGGAGGCTGGGTAGGCCCCAGGGCCGGTCTCGACTGGTACTGAAAATCTAGCCCCCACCGGGATTCGATTCCCGGACCGTCCAGCTCGTAGTCGCTATACCGACTACACTATCCCGGCCCACAGTCCATATGATAACAAATTAAAAGCATGTTGCCATAATTAAGTCGCGTTTTGCAGCTTTTAAGATTAATTAAAATACAATGGGATATTTGCGTCTTATTTTCTACCACGAATTACATTCAAGTACCTTAACTCTCTTCCTCGTAGCTCCCATATCACTTTCCTTTATTCTTGTACATTTTTCCTAGCCACTTCTTCCCGCTTCCTTGAACAAATTTCCATCCTCTTACCCATTTCGTTGCTGCTTTTCTTATCCCTAAGAACTGGTATTAGCCTACTCGGTCCGTCTTTTCTCCATGCTTCCAGCGAAAACAGGAAGTGAATGCAATGAATTGTAATTTGTTTCTCGCGCAACTACAGAGCTTTTCTCATTGGCGCGGCCTTCCAAAATTTCAGGTCACGCTTTACGCTTTTATAGTTTCTGATGACATTATTTTTAGAAATAGAGCATTTTTGAGTTTTGATATAAGATGGGAATCCATCCTGGGATCATCGTGTTGAATACCTGCCACGATGGAGAAGAATGCGATATACAGAATGCGGCAGTAGATTATGACGATTTTCAGATCGCCGTTTTGATGAATTGGGTTAAATATAAGAAACAAAAATATTACGGAGTATTAGTCGTGAAATGCCATTTAATGTATTTTTTATTTTTTACAAATTATGTCTCCTAAGTAGCTTTCTCCTTGATGGATATTAGTAAGTATGTGACACAGAAACTTTGTACAAACTTGTTGGAATAAGAAGAGTTCGGCTTTGGGGTTAGCTGTTCTTTCAGAAAAAAATAGTTTTAATGACAGTGACTTAAAAAATTCATTCTATTTTTCCTGAAAACCTACTAGCACTTATTTCTCATTCCATAAAACTATATTAAAACATCGAACGAGAGATGTCGTTGGCTGTCGAAATTCCTATATTTTGTCATCTGATTCTGAATATAGACGCACTGTAAATAAGTGGGGAAATTATTTTACCAGTTTTATTGTACAAAAGGTGTTAAAATATATATCTCTGATTCTATGTCTGATCATATTATTGATGAAATGAAAATGGATGTTGAAAATTGGAGATGTTTTTAGAGTTATTATAAGAACAAATAAAATGAAATATAGCGCAGTCTTTTATAGTTCCTGCTAACAAAATATCCTTTCCAGAATCCAGACAGAAGGACAAACACAGAACAGCTAATGCGTCTACTTTATTCTGGTGACACCCATTTCAAAACCATGCCAGGAAACAGTCTGAGCTAAGTAAGACTCCCTTTGTCTGTCCAGTCAGTTTGTGCGAATTGTGTTCCGGTGGTTTCAAGTAACCACACTTGTGTACGATTTCACATAACATGTGACAGGGTCTGTTGTGCAACAAGCTGTCTGTCCATGTGTCGACCAGGCTTGTGCTGTCTCTTACGTTCTAAACTCCACAAAACAATTACCTAACGCCTGGGGCCTGGATATCGTAGTCGCTGTATTGACTAGACTATGGAATGGGCGTCCGAAGAATCATGGTTCGATTCCCGGCAGGGGCACGGAATTTATATCTTCTCGAAAGCGTCTACACCGACTCTGGGGCCCACTCAGCCTCCTATTTGATGAATACCGGGGATTTTTCCTCGGGTTAATTCTGTGGGCTGTGAAGCTGAGCATTCACTGTCATCTAGGACCGAAGTTAAGAATGAGCTGAGCTATAATTCCACTCCCCATATGCCTTTAATGCCATGGATTCACTAGGGGACAAATGTCCCCCAACATGACGCGCAACATAGAGTCTACGTGACGCGCGCAACGTTGCGCACTGTCCCCTAATTTTGCACGCAAAATAGCGCGGCATTTCTACGTGACGCGGGACATGTTGCCTGCTCTCGCTCCGCGAGCGAGCGCACGGGGACAATATGTGGGCTCAGAGCTACGCCAGGTGAAAGATGAACACTCTGTACTCATGGCAAAACATTATATTAATAATATATTAATTGACGCGCGCATGGGGAAATACCACCGAGGCTATAGTACAGCATCATCAAGTGTTCACAGCCTGGATCCGACAGATAGTACTGACTGTAATATGAGTCCGGAGCAGTTGGATGCGCAAATTTCGGAAATTATGTCAAACATTGACTCGCCAAACTTGAGCCAATAGGTTTATTTTGTTTTTGTTTTTTTCCTAATTAAATAAATCTAAATATAATCTTTCATTCGTGATAAGTATATATGTATAAATAAATATGTAAGTATAAATATGTAGGTAACTATATTTTTTGATGATGAATATAAAATTGATTCTGTACTCACCTTTACATAAATCTTCAACGCATTTATCACTTCCTTACAAACTTCTGGTACAATTCTACCGATCAGTTGTTTTGACACTAAAAGTGTACGACAAGGAAGCATAAGAATCTCCAGTCGACAGGTATCTCAATGTAATTGCAAGTCTGATGTCAGGGCCAACAGCGTTCCGTAATATTGTGTCTTGCTTGGCTATGGAAGGCCCGATCATTTGTAACAAAGTTTCAAAATCAGTTGTTGTCATTCGAGTAAAATTTACAAATGATCCGTCAGACATTCGAAGATCGCTTGGAATATCAACTCTTCTTCCTCTTTGTAGTAAGTAGTTCCGCACCCACCACCTTCTCTTTCTCTTACATTTCGATATACTACTCGTTAGAATATATATGTACGCAGAGCTGACCAAGACAACCTCCTCGGGCGACATCTCTGCGACAATTACTGGTGTGTACAAGCGAAATGACCCGCGGCATTGTTCCAAGATGATCCGTGCAACATGCACCGTAACGTGTCCCGCGACATGTTCCGCAACTTGTGCCCTAGTGAATCCATGGCTTAATTCTGCACAGGGACAACATTTATTCTGTAACATCTTGTCCTCATATCTATGTGTGAAATGTGGTTACTCTGCGGTAACAAAATTGATTTAAAGTTTATTGATGACTAAATGATGAGGGAAATGTTTGACCTAGGAAAGTCAGGAGCAGTATGAAAATGGAGAAAATCGTACGGCAACCCTACAATGTGTGCATTGAGCCTGCTATTTTCAAAATGACTACATTAAAGAAGATAAAATGGGCAGGGCACGAATAAGCTGTGTAAGGGAGAAATTAAAAATGCGTATATTTTAGTCCAACAATCTGAAAGAAAGGGACCTATGTCTAGGTGGAAGGATGACATTAATGTTATACTTCGAGGTATAAGACGTGAGATTTTGGACTAGATTAAAGTGGTTCAATTATTTTCCATTTAAGCACTTTTTTGAAGACGGAAGTAGACTTGTAGGTATAAAGCAATTGAGTAATTTATGACAATCTGGAAAGAATTTATTGACTTGCTGAAGAATTATTAACTTTAAAGAAAGGGCTGCCCCAATGGATGTACACAGTCACATGTTTTCAGATAAAAAATATTCGAATTCGTGTTTCTAAACGAAATACAGTCTTTGAATTCTTAGTAACGGTGTACTTCATGCTGCCTGATCTTAGTATTTTTTGAGTGTAACCTGCGAATCAGTTTTGTGTTTAATCTGGAGGTGGCTAAGGAAATCCATGAAATTTCTTAGTACCTTTTCCTTGAGTAATGAAGATTGAATGATTAAGGTAACGAGGGAACGAAAGATTGTGGAAGGGTATTTGCCTGGTTCTGTAGATTGCAAACTTCAGTCTGTGGATGGCTCTGCTACCTAGTTTTCTGTGGCAGGCTGTGATTGATGGCAGGGGTGTTAGGGCCTGATAACTGCTAACCGGCTGCTACCGGAATGGAAAGAAAAGGCGATCTGAGCGCCCCCCCCTCCCCACACATTTCTGTGTAACTCTTTTTTCTTCTCACTTGAGCAAGCTACTGGGATAGGTTTGTCCTAACTTTCTTCAACATGGGTGTTTTTTCCTAGTCTCCAGGCTCTTGTCCTTTTCTGTCTGATGGTTTCGGTAGAGCGGGTCCAGTTCCCCGTCTCCGTAGCTTACGCATGGCTCGCGGCCTGCAGAATTGAAATTTTGCGATCGAATAGGAATTTGGTGAAGGATGTAAAAGTTTCGGTACAGGTCTACCAGGTGTACAGGTGGACGGAACTCACAGATTAGCTGCTTGGGGAGGTTGTATTTGCAAAGAGACATAAAGGCTTATTTCCTTGTGACATTGTCCGGTAATGTGGATAAGAAAAAGTAAGTTTGATCAGATAGTAGTCTTATGGGTTTCGGCAGTAGGTAGTTACGTAGGTTGACTCTGCCACTTCGGAGGAACATGCTGTCTCCATCTTCAGGTGAAGGAATAGTTTCAAAATTGACGTCAAGATGGTCACCCGAACCTTCCTACCTACCTTCCGAACCTACGTAACTGCGTGACGTCAAAATCCACAAGACCAAACTCTGAATGATCCTCGTCATGAAAAACTGAAAAACTTGTAAAAGTACATATGATTTTTTTGAAACTGGATTTGTTGTCTTGTTCAGATTTTAACAAGATAGACAGTTTACGTATAACGTAACATTGTGGCACGTTTGCGCAATCGGTTTTGCCATGGAAACGCAAAAATGCCTTCCCTTTGTATTGTTGTTGACTTGCATGTAGCTTTCAACAATATAGAACTGTTGCCTTTTGCCATGGAAACGCGAGAATGGGCTTCCTTTACACTTTTGTCGAGCTACAAAATATTTTGTACTGCTGTCAACAGTATATACATACCTAGGTCTTCATGTGACTTGTCCGATGCTGCTGTCAACAGTATATACATACCTAGGTCTTCATGTGACTTGTCCGATGCTGCTGTCAACAGTATATACATACCTAGGTCTTCATGTGACTTGTCCGATGCTGCTGTCAACAGTATATACATACCTAGTCTTCATGTGACTTGTCCGATGCTGCTGTCAACGTTACAGGGAATCACCACCGACACGGCATCACAGGAAACCACTTACCCAGTGACGCAGCGTCACAGGGAAGCACCACCGACACGGCGTCACAGGAAACCACTTACCCAGAGACGCGGCGTAACAGGGAAGCACCAGTGACACGGCGTCAGAGGGAACCATTTACCCAGTGACACAGCGTCACAAGAAACCACATACCCAGTGACGCAGCGTCACAGTGAACCACTTACCCAGAGACGCGGCGTAACAGAGAAGCACCAGCGACACGGCGTCAGAGGGAACCATTTACCCAGTGAGACAGCGTCACAGGAAACCACTTAACCAGAGACACGGCGTCACAGGGAACCATTTACCCAGTGACGCAGCGTCACAGCCGAGAAAATCGGAATCCTCGATTATGTCTCTGTGAGAGTAAACTATTGTTGAAACAGTTGTGTGTAATGGTAAGTTGTGGGCTTCATGTGCATCTCGATTTATACGTACATGATCGGTTGGAACAGTGGGAACATTAGTCGGACATAATAAAACACTTTCAATCTATGCAGTAATTCGGATATTAATAAGGTACAATTTAGGGGAATTAGAAGCTGCAAACTGCTGTTCTCCTTTGGCTTACCATGATTTGTGTCCCAAAGAATTAAAGTACGTGACGATGTATGTAACAGTTGTATGTTTGTGCACTTCGCTGTGTGCAACAGAAGTTTTGTGTTACAGTTGGTGCAAAACCACACGTTTGTTCTATGTACCTAGAGGCAAAACACCAGAAACGAAGACGGAAGGAAAGAGGAAATGGAGGTCGTTTGAAAATGTCTAGGAGCGTGAAAGAATAAATAAATGGTATAGACGTTGAGATATTTGTGACAGCATGGAGAGGGGTTGAGTGTCCAGTCCGTCGTTGGCGCCCTAACATGGAGTCCCTTCTCCTTAGAAGTGACTTCCTTGTCATTTCCCCCGTCATGACACTTGGTCTCGTTTCCAGCCCTGTTCTGGGTGTGAAACGCCTCCCCACGTCACCACAGTTACTGAAGAACATCCCTCAAAATAGCCCTCTCTCCTCCATCCTGCTGAAAATCTATTAATCTAGTACTGGGTGTCGAAAAATATCTGTCAATGTCGCGTGGAAGTGACGAAAAAGCAGCCGGTTAACGCTGTAAAGTAAGTAATGGCAGATTTGTAGCTTTGCGGTCCTGGAGGTATTGTTCCACTCATTCTTTACCGTGGTACTGGATGTAGGTAAGTGGTCAGCTTCACGCCCCATCCTCTTCAAATATTGTATAGGAGGCTCAGTGGTCCACACAGCCGGCCTGGACTCTTTATAGAAGAGAAAATTTTTTTATCCCTACTGAGAATCGAACCACGATTCCTCGGTCGTCCGTCCCGGAGCCTAGTCATTATACTGCCGGTGCTATCCCGGCTCCTGGTTAATGTTGTGTAGGGAGAAATTGCTGTTTTTTTTGTGATAATCATACAAAATTCTTAAGTGTGTTGTGTGGGCAAAATGCAGATGTCTTCGTGTTAAAGGAAGTGCTAGACATAGTAACATTATAGATCTAAACTTAATACTGTAATTCGTGTTAAAGTCACTGATTCACGTAAAACTTCACGTGTCTTTGTTTGAATTAGTAGACGCAAAGGAGAGATCCAAAATAGAGAGAGAAGAGAGAGAGAGAGAGATAGAGAGTACGGAGATATTGTACTCTTGAAGCATGGGTGTGTTGAGAGTTGAAGGTGTAATGTGAGAATAAAGAAAGTATTACATTACGTCTGTATATTGGAAACGCCATTTCTGGCACCTTCGAGTTAGTAAATGTAATTATTCACCCTCGTGAACTCTCACTTTCTTAATGCCATTAATAACATTCCAAGTACTTCGCCATTCACAAGCCAGAACTTGTGGTAGCAAAGTAGAGGTGGTAGATGTAATTCATTCTCTAATTTCTGTTGTGAAAGGAGCATAATTTATTACTCTCTTCTGCCTTTTCTATTTTAATCCTTCTTGTTCCTTCTTCTATCTTCTGTATCCTAACCAACCCCCTGTTTCTGTCTCTTTTCGTTAACGCTTCCACATAAATCAGCAAATTGCGATCCATTCTTCTTTCCACTGTGTGAGGAGATACATGGAATTGTAACCTTTCAACAGCAAAGGCCGAACTCATGCAGCGGCCACAAAAACAGGCAGATATTCTTCTTGTACTTCTCCACCGACTGATAATTTATTTGTAAAGTTTAATGTCACCCAACCTCCATATCGGTCCTTAAGAATACCCGCACTTATATGATTGATTGGTACATACATCTTGGCACCTTATTTTACAGAAATACCTCGTTCAAATGATTGGAAGGGACAAAAATACTGGCAGAAGTATTTCTTCGCACGCCGACCACAGTGTAACATGACAGTGTGCAGAATACTTTAACGACGCCATAGCGTGCGATTCCTTTGACTGTGTTGAGGTGTGGTAACAGGCCGTGGCAATGTGAATTTCATTGTATCGGCATGGATCCAGGCCTAGCAGCGAAGATTTTGTGTTTCTAGTTTTAAACTTGGGGATTCTTTTGCAAGGCATTAGGTTCGTGAGATTTGAACTTCTTACGGCGGTGACTCTGAATTTTGCTTTTTATGGTAGCCTGTATGACCCCGTATCGTTCAATAGATTTGTATCGACGTTTCGGAGGAGTATTGTACTCTGTCTTCAGGCTATAAGTTGAAGGTAGCAGATGGTGCAAATAAATCCAGTTACATGTAAGGGTCCTGTGTATTTAAGGATTGTATCATAGCCTTATACGAGCCACGGTCCCAGCCTTAACTCTTATCCCAATATTCTCTGGGGAAAATTCATGTGTTACCTAAGCACAAACCCATCGGAGCCAGTCCGAAATCCAGACCACTTACGTACCGTCAAGTCTGTTAAACGTTACCTGTACTAGGAAGTGGACAACTTTGTACCAGTCGAGCACATGAAGGGACGGGCGGAACGAAATATTCTAAACGATTTGGATCTTCCGTCTTTCGAAAGCCTTATTTATCGCATGTAGTCCTGAGCTTGATATAGTAAAACATCAAGGATTTTTTGTTTATTTATTGCCAGTAATTAAACTCACCGAACCTCTGACTTTTCAGTGAGGTTAAATTTAGTTTAAGTATATTACTGCTATACATGCAAGAACGGTTATTTATTGCTGGTATGTTGATCTGCCACGACTTGTAACATCGTCTTTTCTAATCACAAAAGAATCTCCAGTGACGATAATAACAGAAGTTTCTAAATAAAAACGGAAGTCACTGCGTCAGCTCTCACTCGACTGTCATTAATTTTTCTCCCTTTCCCACCATTTTATCTTCCTAAAGTAGCTTCAGATTGAGAAGCAACGAGTAAATGTCAATCCAAAGACAGTTCTTTTTATCTCCTGATGCTTAGAGTAAAGACGGACAGGAAGAGGAGGAGAGGAAGGGACTGATGAGGGAATAAACATTGTGATAAGTTAGGATTTAGAAAACTTGTCCTTTCTTTATCTGAAATGAGATCTCTCAGGACGTTTAAAGTACCTATGTCGCATTTGTTACAGTATTAGAGCCATTGATTCATGGGTGTTCGTACACATGAAAGAAAAATAACACTTGTGGGACTTCGGTTAGTGTTTATGGCGTTGAATTCTATTGTAATAGACACTTCAGCACGTTGAGTGCTTGTAAACCTCATATTTTATTTGATTCGTTTGAAGAGGTAAGCGAATTAAATAAGTATTTATCACCAGTTGACACACTAAATTAATAAATAATCGCCTGGAAGGCATTAAACATACAACCTCTTGCCTACATATTCTGATGATAAAATAAAAAACACTCTCAGTTAAGTTGCCGTATCCTGTTTTATTATCCGCGGTCCGCATTCGGAAAAGACACTAAAATATTCAAGGGTCAGTAAGTCCTGGACTAATTGACCTTTGAAGATGAAGGCAGTACGTTCCTTCGAAACGTCGGAGTGCCATTACCCCATGACGTAACGTCATATCCCAGAAGAAAGCAATCCCATAATATTTATGACTTGCTTCAGTGACAGGTTAAAATAAGTATGTCAGTGAAACTTTATATAGTGCAAATAATAATTTTCCTGCTAGTAAGTATTTCGAATGTACACCGTATATTTCCTGGTATAAAATGTAAATCATGTTTTAAAGAGACACAAAAGGAACCTAAACCCAGTTGTTCTAAACGAAATAAATACTTAAGCAGTTAGTTCTTATGCGCAATATCTCTGGCAGGAGCGGTAATGAATCAGAGCTTAGCAGGTTGGTAATGAATGTCACTTCTCTATGGAAATTGGATGAAACTAGTAACTTTAAATTCTTAAAGTGTTTGTAGTACAAGATAACGGCGATGACAGGACGTATATGTGTATATACACGAGAAGACGTTGAAGCCTATATATAACTATGCATTTCCGATTCGACGTCGCTGTAAATGTAAAGAAAAGAAAAAAGAAATTAAAATAGAAGGATATAAGGAGAGATGTGTAGCCTATGTAGACCAAAGTAAGACATGCAAGTTTATACGATATTTAAGGAGATGCGATTGTTTCATGAACTTACGTTTCTTTTTAATTTCCCTCTGATCTTTATGCACACATGCTCACCGAAGTTCAATAAAAGTATCCCATATTTAATAGCAATACATGTTTACATATATTCATATTTAGTATATAGCTTAAATATTAATATTTAATGCTTAAATTATGTGCAAATTTTACGGAACTGTATTGGCATTTTTATAAATTTGTATTTGAATCAAAGATTTTCCGTAGGAGCTCTTCATTTTTCCCTTGCGTAACTTTGGCGGAAAATCTTTCCGCGAAAGCACTTCACATTGGCAGCAAGTACTATGATATATCTGTTTCGCAGTGGGTCAGGTCATTATCCGTGACATAATTTCACTACACTAACCTTGAAACTCGTAGAGTGCTGTTAGGCTGCATTTGCATTAAGGATAGCGATTCACTGTCACAAAATTGCAGATGAATTGCAGACTAAAACAAAGTGAGCAGATAGACTGGTCCAGTGATCGTACTAGCTACTGCAGGAGCCATGACTGTTACCTGGTTAATAAACGACTGAGAAGCAGACGGTAATTGATTTGTGAAGGAAAGTTGGAAGTGAGCAAGATGACATTTCTGTGTGAGGGGACGTACCTCTATCCTGCACGGTCTTTCCTGGAAATTTTATAGTTGCTCCGCTGATAAGAATTACCAGGCTTTTAACATTTGACGCTGTCCTGAAGCATTTCGCTTCAGTTCACACTCCTTCCTGTTTCTGCAACATACATTGTAGCATTATTCTCCCTTCTACGTCTTCATCTTCTACGAGGTCCTTTTCGGAACCCTCGAGACTAATTAGCCTCAGTATGCTTTTCCCCATCAGTGAGGAGTCATGATTATGTAAAATTTTGAAAGCGCTGCTCTGTGGCTTCCCAACATCGGCCAGTCACGATTGGCTTGTCCTTCACATGTGACGTCGATTGGCTTGTCCTTCACATGTGACGTCTCTGCTAATTAGGCCTACTTGTTTGTGTCGCTGTTTGTACTTGTTCCATCACATTTCCTGAGCACAAGGTTCTTCTTTCATTACTGCCTTCAGTTCTTTGTGATGACGCCCCCTCACTAGCAAATTAACTTCATCAGTGTCACGGGAGGGAGTCTGTAGGGATCGTCAACAGTGGTTACTTACATCCCTTACATTGCTTCATTGGACATGAAGGAAAGAACAGATGTGGCTGGAAGAAAACGGCGAATATCGTATCGATAGCGAAGACACACCCCTCTTTCCCATATGTCAGTTTCATTCAGCAGCAATTGTCATGAAGCGGCTGTGGCATAACCGGGAATGTAAAAACACAGTTCAAGAATAGTCGTTGGGGTGACTCCGTGAAGTCCGGTACAAATTTACCGACGTGTAGAATGCCACGCCCTATATAAATTAGCCGTGGAAGCGCAAAGGCAAGGCAAGTAGAATGGCGGCAGGTGAAGAACAAGCAACAATTTTGTATACGAAGGCAAATAAACAATGACACAACAGAAAGGAAGCACTGACCGTCTGTCACAACTTCATTTTTTTAGCAGTTCTGTTGCTGGCTACATGTTTCGGCTTTTGGGAAAGTCATCATCAGGCAATTAGATTATTTACCTCATGATGGTTTCCCTAAAAGCCGAAACATGTAGCAAGCAATAAAACTGGTAAAACCTCAGTTGTGGCTGACTGACTGTGCTTCCTTTCTGCTGTTCATGTATCGCAACGGGATGTCATCGATTAAGAAATGATGAAAAATCACTTACATAAGTGATAACTAATAACAAAAAAACAATCACCCTTATATATACTTGACTCAAAAGCTCCATGCTTATTAACACAAAACACAGATACTTGCCCAGTGGTTGAGACCATTAATTAGTAGCAAAGCTGGGGTCTGAATCAAAGAGTAACGTAAAATGCTAGAGCACGTAAGGACGAGGGCACCGGAGAGAGCGAAGCTCACAGAGCCAGTAGATACCGTCACCAATAAAGTGCGTCACGGCACAAGAAGAATCCTGCTGCTTGCCTTGTCTGTCCTAGTCTGGAGTCACAGGTTCCTGAGAACGATGGCACTTAAATTTCTAACCAGACTGTAGGGTGTCACATATAAGTATACATATTACTCTTAGTCACAGCCATGAGAACTAAAAGTCTCACAAAAATGTGTACATAGTTCTTGCAAGGTAAGATGTGTGTGCAGGAGTTCGCTGTTGTTCATTGTGATTAAATAAATTCAGACCGCTGTTACTAATATCCTAGTTAATTAATATAATTAACGCTAAGTTCCATAATTTTTGTATTAGTAAATCACATATTATATTTTAATCCGTGAGCCTCAGTAACCTACCCCTCGCCATCCAGAACGTTGATGGCCTTGTCTCGTGTCCAGTAGAGGACACAGCTGTGAACGCATGCGGGAGGACTTATTCCAGACGGCTGCAGCAGGGTAAAAGCGCTGCGTTTGTCACATCTCATTCTTCGTAAGGTCGAAAGCGGGCTCAAAGTCTTGTGCTGAAGAAAACGTCGACAATCTACGAGAATCAAGTATAAGAACTACGTAGTATGTAAAGTTTGAAGTTCCTACATCTGTATGTGTTAAGGTCATGGACGTCTGCTAGATTTCGGGGCATCATGCTGCCTCCATCTTCAGGTCAGAAGAGTGAGAGTGGGATACCCTGAAAATGGTTGCAACACGTTTTTCAGAAATACGTGTAACGACTTCCCAAACTGCATGACGTCGTGTCCAAGTGGACCAGAACTCGTAAATATAAGTAAATTTTGAATTTTATACTGAAATTTGAAGAACTGTTTTGTTTGGCCTACATTAACTGACTTTCAGTACCAAATGACAACATGCAATGCACTGGTGGTGTTCAGTGTGACCGGGGTGGGTGGCTGCCTGTGTTCGATTAGTCCAGTTGATTTGTAATTAACTTCTTTTACACTGGGGAACGTGCTGTACGTGACGTAAATTCTACGTCACGTAAGTGTGATTGCCGAACATATGCTCTGACGGTCACGTTTCTGTACTCCAAAATGTTTCCATTTTCATGTACCGATTTTCAAAGAGCAGTAATCCCATGTGCTTGTGGAATTAGTAATTGCTTAAACACCATTAGTTGTATGGATTGAAAACTGATTCAGTGGCGTTGACATCGTAGGTAAAAATAAGTGTTCTTTTCTATACCGTCAGGTTAGTTAATCCGTCCTGTATTTGGCTTTTCTAACCCAAACCTGGCTAATAGCGGCTTGAAATCGAGATAGGACTTATCACTTGAGTGCTGTAATAGTCATTGTAACTGCATACAGTACTGTTTAGATATTTGGAACACAAGCAGGGCTTTAGGTACTACTGGCTCTGAAAATACTGAAGATTTGTGGTAAGACGTCTTCTTCATTACCATATGGAGAAGCGTGAGATATTTACATAATATAAAATCAGGTGACGAAAACCTCTTTTAAAGAATGCATTTCGAGTTGTTTGAAGAAATTTTACGATTTTATTAATACTCATTCAGACTCGATTTGATACTTAAGCAGCCATAGGCCATAGGTTACACATAATTCTGACAACACAGCCGGCAGTCCACTAAATGCACAGTGAAATGTCGGAATGAATATTCGATTCTGCATTCCACGATGGCACTGAATTCTAATGTCTGTTTCACTCTGCTGAGTAGTGAAAGTGCTACAATTGCACAGCGATTTGACACTGGCATGAACACTGCGTGGTTTCAACGATGTGCTACCGGACCTGTCACCAGCAATAACACGCCAAAATGTTTGCGCAGTAATTTGAGGGTGGCGTTTTGTTGAACAGATTTCTTGCCATATAGACCCGTAGTGCAGGATGACTGTCGTCTTTGCACGTCCTTAATGCGAATAATTGTGTCTTTAACCTGTGAAGTTTATAAACGGTAAAGTAAATATAATTTGGGTGGAGATAAATGTGGACTAATGCTAATGAGTTCTTAGATTGAGAGACTGACAAGTGGAACACTGGGTAATACTAAAATGGATGTCGTAAATATGTGAAAGAGGTTGCAATATCTTGCCATTGTAGAGACTGTAGTTATGGATGTTCGGCTGCTGGAGGTACAAATATTATCCTCATCAGATGAATGACTGCAGACCGTTCTGTGGCGTCAGTTAATTAGACCGTCGTTTTGAATGTTAATTAATTAGACAGTCAATTAGTTATTTTTTGTTGTGAATGTCCTGGTTAGCTCATCAGTTACGTTCAGTCTCGAAACAGAGCACACGTTTTATAGCATGAGATATTATCGTCAAATTAGTAACATCCAATGTCGCGGTACAGTGCCTATCGTGTTCGGGAGATACGAGGTTTGAATTTCGGTCTGAAACTTCTTCCAAATAAAGCTGGTCTTGTGTTTCATTTGTTGCTCCTGGGAATGCTGTGTTGACTTCCAGTAGACACGCGGACTCAAGATTTGTAGTGACCTTTATTGCGTTTATTCGACGTTATATAGTTAAAGGTAAAGGTCTCCCCGTATCATGCAATGCGGGCACAGAGGGGTAGTAGAGGTATAGCTCTACTCATTCTCAAACTCCTTGGAGCCCTTTTTCTGCTCATAAAACTTATATACAAAATTTTCCTTCTTGAGAAACTTAACATTTCCGCGGGTGGTCAATAAATTTCTCGTATTTTATCGAAGCGGAAAATTTATTATCGTGTTTACCATAGCACACCACTGGTCCCTATCCTGAGTCAGATGAATCCACTCTACTTTGTCCCGTCCTATTTATTTAAGATCCGCTTGAATATAGTGTTCCCGTTTTTCCAAGCCGTTTCCTTTTGTCAGGTTTCCCTACCAAAATCCTATATGCATTTCTCTTCTTCCCCGTACTTTCCGCACCCATCTCATTCTCCTGGATTTTATCATCGAATAATATTTGGTGAGGAGTGCAAATCGTGAAGCTCCGAGTGTGCTGTTTCTTTCAACCCCCTCTTACTTTCTCCTTCTTAAGTCCACATATCTTCCTCAGTGTCCTTTTTTATTTATTGAAGGGCCCGCAGCAGATGCTACGGACGCACCGCAACCTTGAAGGCTTATTGTGCAACCCTATGAGGAAGATGATGAGGTTTTTTCTGCTTTTCCATTTTAATGGAGCACCGGTGTAATGAAATTGACAGGGGAAAACCGAAGTACTCGGAGAAAAACCAGTCCCTGTGCTGCTTTGTCCACCACAAATCCCACATGAACTGGCCCGGGACCGAACCCGGGCCACCGCTCCTTAGTGTCCTTAATGTGAGAGAACAAGTTTTACACCCATATAAAGAACAGGCAAACTTTTATTTCTGTATGTAAAGCTCTATGATTTTAGACAAGAAACGGGAGGACCAAAGGTTGTAAACCGAACTATAGCAGGTATCCTCTGAATATAATCTGCTCTTAATTTCTCCATATTTGTAATTTTTATGTGTTAATGTCTTTCCCAAAGTGGCCGTGCGGTCTAAGGCGTGGGTCTTCGGCTGCTCGCTTACTAGGATCGTGGGTTCGAATCCCACCAGGGGCATGGATGTCTGTCTGTTGTGAGTGTTGTGTGTTGTCAGGTAGAGGTCTCTGCGACGGGCTGGTCACTCGTCCAGAGGAGTCCTACCGAAAGTGGTGTGTCTCAAATGTGTGTGACCATGAGACCTCGACGAAACGAGGAGGCCCAGGCCCATATAGGGCTGTCGAGCCATACAAAAAAAAAGTGTCTTTCCCAAATATTTAGCGATCTTTGTGTTGTGGTTTTGTTCTACATTCTGCCCGATGTAATTAGTAGTGTGACAAAAGTTGTGGGTGCATTAGCGTACTGGGGACTGTCTGGCTGGGAAGGAAGGACGGGTTCAGCTGCGAATGTTGATAAAGCTTAAATTCATATATTGGCGTCAGTGTCTTATCATTCTCGTTGCTACTGATCGGTTTCGCCCCTACTTTTAATGTACCTGAAAAGCAGAATTGCGCCCCATGCACATTACAATCTCCGGTTTCATCCTCGTGCTTTAAGTGTTAAAGCTAGCAAATACGAACGACATTCTACAGCCGTGCGGTTTCTCCGGTACACACTTAATCATGTGGATGGGTCTGCATGTCATTCACACCGAGTACAACTCAAACAACCACAGTCTTGTTTGCTTGGTGTCCCTAGTGCGGTTGCTTGGAGGCTGCGATATTGTTATCGTCTTTGTTTCAGAACCTTAAATAACAACATATTCACACAGACATTCTCACTCACTCGCACGCACGCACACGCACACCTTCACACCATAATGGTGATAATTTTTTTATTTTATTGTGATTGTTGAGCCCTAATTTGTGTCGAGGAAATTCGTATTTTAAAACAAAAATTTGGAAAATAGTTCGACATAAAACGTCTGAAATACATTACATGTTAGGGCACTGCATGTTAGTTTCATGCTTTATGCAGTCACTTAGTATTACTTGGAGAGGAAAATGTAGTAGGCTACAAGGGCGGACATAGTTGTCGAATGGGGAGGCCAGATATAGCGCTACCTGCAGAATTAAACATATTTATACAGATTAGAGACTAAATTATAATATAGCTTTCAAAACCATAGAAAATATCACTATTTCCAAGCAAGAGTAACAAACCAAAATTACATGTACAAAAAGTTAAGATTAAATTAAATTCCGTTCAGTATCTTTCATCTTCTAGTTTCCCTTTAAATTCCAAGTATTAAAATAGTAATCACAATTTTAGCCTTGTTTTACGTGGCTACAAACTTGCTCTCCTACCCTAAGTGAAGCAGATAGGCTTAACTGAGGTGTCTGAGAACAAATTACTATCGAGATATTTGGCCACAAGAGGTAACGGAAGACGAGGAGCTTCATAATATTGTTAGTAGGATAAAGTCAAATCCAGAGGATAAGAAAAAGGCGTTGATTAGGGGGGGTGGCGGAAGCCCAAACAATGCCCATGCATTTCTTTTCTTTCTCATGCGGAATATAAATCCCATATAATTCAGACTGCCACTGGCCAAACCCGCTGTGCCTGCTGTAATGTACAGAAGATCTCATTATTTGAGTTAATAAGAGAACACATATATGGTGCAAGTAAATTACATACGTTTCCTAGCATTGTGTGCTAGGTTACTCAAGTAAGGTAACATCTGAAAGCCTGATCCATTTCCTTGGATTTACATAGGCCTAAATTTTACTTTTGAGATTATTTTTAACCCTTTACACCTACCGGTACAAGAGGTCCGACTGAGTGATATGAAGCTTATTTTAATCACACAATTTTCAACCAAAAAAATGCACACTTTATCATACCATACAACTTCTTTCTATAATAAAATTAATCCAACATGTTTCGCTTCTCCAATGGAACCATCATCAGGGATTTAAACCTTGATTTTACACATATTTATAACATAATAAACAATTGGTACATATTAAAAGTTAAAGATGTACTGTCCCAGCCTTCCATAGACAACAAAACTCCCGATACGCAGTGGACCTACTTATAACAACAGAGAAAATCCACATTTTACATCTTTAACTTTTAATATGTGCCAATTGTTTATTATGTTATAAATGTTTGTAAAATCAAGGTTTAAATCCCTGATGATGTTTCCATTGGAGAACCGAAACATGTTGGATTAATTTTATTGTAGAAAGAAGTTGTATGGTAAGATAAAAAGTGTGCATTTTGTTGGTTGAAAAATGTGTGATCAGATGGAAATGCACGGTATGAACAATATAAAAATGCTTATTTTAAGTTACAACATTTTTTAAACAAGTTTTGATAGCGGGATCGTCATGTTCATTTTCCTACGTGACCGTTTGCTTGTAATTAAGTAACAGGCAAAGTCGCAGGCTTTTACCTTTGCGCGTCGTGATGTCATGTGAGGTATAGCTGACGCTTTCTTAACTTCGGCACTGAATGGAGATGAGTGGTCAGGTCAACTCGCTGGCCGCTGCATGAGTTAAAAGTAATGGCTTAAAATATGTTTATACGAACTGTCGACTGATCGGAATGTTTGTACTACCCTTTCAAAGTTGAATTTTTAAAAGTAATTATTTTGTTTGCCGTAGTTATTACATTGATAGACCATCTCGAATGTATATTCAAGTATCTCAGATCAGACACTGGCAGGCATATTCCGCCTGAAAACAAATTCCAGATTGGACCGCCCTGGAGATGTGCTGAGTCACAGAAGGCATAGACGGAGCGAGCTACTCAGAGAAAATGAAGCATAAATATTAAAGTGTGCAACATAAAGGCACTTCGGCTAACAAAGAAGCAGACATCCGTCAGAGCTCTTCTGAGTCTCATTGAAGTGTTTCTTTACAAATTTCTGTTTCTGTACTGAGTTTCTAATTCAGATTCTCGGGATTTCAACATGCTGTTTACGTGGTAATGCAAACAGTTGCGTCATTCAATTGCATTTAAGGATACTCACTGTTTCTTCAGTGGATGATCAGAAAGGGTAATATGGACTCTTTAAGCCGAACTCTGACATCCATTCACTGAATCATACGTTTTTATATTTCCTGCATATAAATAGCAATATAGAAATAAAATACTCCTCCTCCCCTCCCCCTGTACTCCACCGTCCTTTCTCATTTATCACAGATGCGTATATATATATTATATATATATATATATATACATACTATTCATACGGTGCATTGTCATTCGAACACACACTACTTTAACCAACAAATGCACTCTTATTATATATACCTTGTTATGTTATACATTACAGTCACAGTGAACTAGCCTGACAGTACTGTCTTAGCCTTCCACATGTAAACAGGCAATTTCCGATATACAGTGGATCCAGGAACCAATACAGATAGGCTACAATTTTAATCTTTATACATCTTATAATTTTAATATGTACCTTTATTGTTAATTTGTAATTGTGTAATTTATAATCTAAAAGTCCCTGATGATGATCCCAACAGGGGATCGAAACATTTCGGGCTAATTCACTGCAACTGTATTGTATAACATAACAAGGTAAATAAGAGTACATGTAGTTGGTTAAGTGGTGTGTGTTGCGTACATATGTTTAAGTCCCTTAACCACAGAAGACCTATATATACAAAAAATGGTAAAAATTATGATACCTAAGTTCTTTCGGTATTTTGGGGTAGGTAAGACCTAAGAAGTGTCGACCTCGGTGGACTAGTGGTTAGCGTGCTCGCCACTGGACCCAAGGTTCGCGGGTTCGATCCCGACCGAGGTCGATGGATTTTTAAGGATGATAAAAATCCGGAGCACCACTTCCTTCGGAGGGGAAGTAAAGCCGTCGGTCCCATCAGGTGATCGGATAGCGCGGCTAGCTGGCCGGTCACCAACTGCCATGAATGCGCATGACTTAGTAACCTCGACAAGAGGAGGCAAGAGGAGGCCCAGGCCCATACAGGGCTGTTGAGCCAAGAATTATTATTATTATTAAGACCTAAGAAGTAATTGATATTTAGAACAGTAGTGATCCACTCTGCACAAGAGGGTAGCGAGGTAAGAAATTTCAGAAGGATGAGTTTGCAGGAGTATGTATCACACATAGGTGAACAGAGGAGTACTCACTAAATTTTAGTAAAAAAAGGCGGAGGAAGAAAAGATGGAGGGTTATTGTGAAGATTAGAAAAATAGTGTTCGTATTGGTGCTCGGTACATCTGGTCCATGAACATGTTTACAATGGTTTCCTGTGAGTGCGGTAATGTGCATTTGAGCTTCGTATATGACGAGGCATTGCTAGGCTAGCAGAAGGACTTTGAGGTTCTTAATTGGGACTCTGATTAAAGAGGAACATAGGCTGAGTGAGTTCGAGAACAGTGTGATAAAGAGGATATTGGGCCTAAGAGGGAGGCAGCAACACGGGGCAGGGAAAGTTTACATAATGAGGAAAGAAATGCATAGAGCCTTTTGGAGGCGAAGGTTGAAGAAAAGACACCACTTACATTGCCTAGACGTACATGGCACGAAAATATTACAACTGATCATAAAATTTGGCTGTGTGGGCCTGGACTAAATTAGTATATCTCAGAATAGGGGCAAGTGTTGAGTTGTGTTGAACACATAAATTAAATTTGGGTTCCATAAATTGCTTGTAAATTCTTGACTAGATGAGGGACTGTCAGCTCTTCAAGAACGTCTCAGCTTCTTGGAGTTGTTCAGTTTAGTTACATAGGATTCTGCTGCACGTAGTTAGCCAATCATTGGGATTAGGATTGTTTGAGTTTAGCTGAAGTCTCGGTAGAAGGTGTTTGCAGGATGTAAGACCGGACTGATTTTGTTCTTTGCCACAGAGTTCATTCCGGCTCCGGTAACATCTTCAGTGATACTGAGGGGCAATCTCTTTTTGGAGTGACCTCTCCAGGCCTACCAACAAGTGAAGGTACCGAGATTTAAAATGCATGGGTCTTTCTTATTATCTTGGTGGCATGGTGCTTAGGCACAAGGACAAATTTACAACACCGAGAACTGTGGATATACCGATGCTCAGCCTGAGAAAAGTGAGCCCAGTGTTAGCGTGCCCTAAATACCTCAGCCGCAAGAAATTGCAGTAAATTTTCACGAGCAAATCTCTGTATTTCAATAAACAATGAACGGATTTTTGCAACTAGAGCGTAACCTGTAACGCGAATGTTGCCGTTGCCTTAAGCGGCATTTGTCAGCAGTGCAGTTACCTGGTGTAAAAGAACGAATCATGTGTTTTTTAAGGAATGGTAAATGGGGTTGTCTACAAAAAAATTAGAAGTGAGTTTAGAATGGTGATTTACTCTCAGATATAATGTTCAAGAAACCCTGGAACGCATCCTTTCTAAAATCAAGTGTCTTGGTAGTGCTGATCTGAAAGAAGCCACTCGTTCCGACCCATCGGCCACCTGAGTTATAGCCGTGTTGAATCCTGAAGAACACAACGAATCGTGAGTCAACGCAGTGGCCCAACTTGTGCAGACTCATTATGCAATGTACAATCCATGGAAATATATCACCATGCAAACACTGACCCTCAAACCTAACTAATGTTCATGAAATATTTATGGACCTGGATATAAATAACGCCCTTTCCTCAAGAAGAGGGAGAAGGTAACAGAGATTGATGTGTTGATCATTGAGCACCATAGTTACTACAGTTATTCACTTTCATTTCAGATGAAATGCTGATTAGATTACATGTCTCAAAATATCTTATTCGTAAGTTACTTGAAATTCTATACAAAATTTTTGTTCTGAATATCACGTAAATCCATAGCAAGAAAAGTAGCGAAGTGTGAAAATGGATGCTAAGGACGTAATTTTTATTATCGTTGCTTCTTTCTTTCACAAGTCAAACTTAACACAGCCATTCGTTACAATTATGTTTTAAATTTATTAGATTTAAGTATTTACATAACCTACATGTTTCGACAGAATTCTGTCTAAGAATATGAAAGGTACTGAAAGTCTCAGATTCCTTAATACAGTATTCATTAAAAACAATGAAAATTTATTTTTTCTTCTTTTAAACATCTTCTAGGCCTTTTTCTGAAGTTACAGCCGTCTCGGTTTATGGTCGTGTGTCGTGTATGCAATGAGATTGACTGAATGACAGATTTTTATTCTCTTAAACTTATGGGTCTGAATCTGCTCTTTTGCTGTCGATCTCAGTTGATTAGTCCTCCCTAATCGTAGTATGGTATTAATACGTATAATATGACAGATGTTACGAAGATGCATTTTGTGCCCCAGAAGTTCTGCAGAATGTTGAATAAAATTTAATTAACGCTGTCAGTGTTGGGATTTGCATCAGAAAAAAATTTATTATAAGTTTAAATTTCACTGTTAGGTACGCTGAAAATTCTTAAATTGTCAAAAATACAGCAGACCAGGTTTGTGTCACTATTAATGCTGCACACCGGAATACACTAGAATAGATAATCGGTGTCCTCATGTGATTAGGATGCATCTGGATCGCGTCTGGTGGCAGGTTTTTGTGTTATATTGAAATTTTGGGAAGCAACACCATCTGACAGTTGCTCCATATACTAGTCATGCTGTCAGCGGGACAAATACTGAGAATTGAGCTTTCGACACCAGTCAAGATTAAGAGTATAGGCTTTTGGGATGCAAAGGTATGTAGTTTTGTAGAAAGTTACGTTTTGGATCAACCTGTTATCTCAGTTCTGGGGAGACCCTTTGACACTGAGGATACGATGCAACAGTTTCCTCTCAAAAAACTGTTACCAATCTAACACGCTACACGGCGTCGCGTCCCAGAATGTCATAATCTGCATGTTCACCACCATATGAATCTCAGGTCTGAAGATTTATAGTTAATTCAAGCTTTCACCTAAAGTTGTGGTTAGGCCCATAACTGGAAAGTAATTGTACCCAGGAATTAAAAAAAAGAGGACAAAAGTTTATCGATATCTACACACGAAGATCTGCTGTGAGACACGAGCACAAACAGATAGACAGGACGGTTAAGCATGTGCACGCTAATAATCGCTTTCGATTCAATACGAGAGGCAACTAAGTTAGAACTACGTCATCTATAGTGTGCTTTAGGCTAAAACCTTCAGAACCAAGGTACCACTGTTAACATCAGAAAACTAGCCGCATCTTTGTTGATGTACAATCACTATAATTGAGATTAAACAAGACAGACGTACAAAAAGATGGTGTGAATGCCACAATGGGGCAACATTCCAGTGAATTGATTGACAGATAATTACTGAAATGTCCATGATCTTCATCTCTCACATCAGAACCTGTTTCTGATTACAAGTCTAATTTAAAGTGTTAGAGTCACCAGGTATCTTTTGTGCTCTTTTTAGCATGCAGCTTGAAGCTGTTGTTTCTTCACACACAATAGGTGTATTCCAATGGCAGCAACTTCATGAAATGTTAAATTGTAATTAAATTAGGCTATATCAACTGGTTGTTGGGTATAAGCTGCTTGAAAGTAAGCATTACCAATTACATCACTTTGGTACTGAGGTTAAGAACGCTGTGAACTTTATCTCACTAGTCCTTACGTCTTTATGTTGCGGGCGTTAAACGCAAGCATAATTTTCTCTTGCTTTATGATACTCTGATATATTTCTCTCCATAAGCCTACTCGTAAATGCTGAAGCCATTCCAGAATTTATTTTGTTTTAATTTTTCCATGGTAACGCACATTTCCATAATTAAAAGTCAGTTTATGTAAACTGGCATTAGTACGTATTATAATACAAGCAGAAGGTAATTCTTTAAAGGCATTTTTCGCTGTTAACACTAATGTCCCCTGACCTAAAGAAAGCATGCTGCTTGATATCGTTCGATATGATAAACCCTTTATTTAGTAACAGAGATACAGATTATATTATTATTATTATTATTATTCTGTGGCGCAACAGTCCGACGCCGGTCCTCGGCCTCCTGTTCTTCAGGTTTCGAGCCACGTGATGTTTTACGGAGTAAGGTTGTCAGTCCCTCGCCCAACCCCCGAATTGGAGGGCCAGATTTCCGTATTTATGATTCACGAGGACAAGGTGGCCCAGCTACACCTCTAGGCATTCGGCAGCTCAGAACCTCGGAAGCGCCACTACCGTAGTCACAATAATTGTGAACCCATGAGGCGAGGTGCACATTACTTGTACATAAGTCCGGGGTGACAGGCCGCGTAATCTGGGCATTCTGGAAGAAATAGAAAACTTTTGTCTTTTCGAGCTGTAAACCTGAACATGTGTGTAGTCAGTATTGCAAGGTATTCGTCATTTACTGCAGGTCGTAGAAGACGTCTGATTTAGACAGTTGTTCTTAGTCGTACGACTGAGGTGGAAATTGAGTCGCTTGGAGCTGCGGCCTCCAGTGGGCGTATTGTACAAGACCTTGATGAAAAATAAATTTGGGGCTGAGCAAAAAGATAATTGGCAAGGGAACACTGAAGTGCTGAGAGAAATACCTGTCGCACTTCCACTTTGTCAACTACAGATCCCACATGGTTAAACTTCGCATTGAACTTTGGCACCTGCGGGTAGAAGCCTGTCAATATCCACCTGAACTGAATCGCGGCCAACTTAGATTGTTAACACCACAAAATAGTAAGGTAAGTGCAGCCTTACCCACTGTGTGTGTAACAGAGTTCTACGTACAACAAACTATAGTTTACAAGAACATGAAGAAAACTTTGATGCATATAGTACTGTCAGGTTACAGTCGTCGCGAAGTAACACTAAGGAATGTTTATTCGATAAAATTTGGGTACGTTTTGTAATACGTTTAACTGTTCGCTGCTCGTTTGTTTCTTGAAGTTCGAAAAGAATCGCGATTATTTCTTTCTTATTATACTATGTCATTACAATAAGTTTAGTACAACTGTACTATTCAGACTTAAACAGTGTTACAAGTTCCTCTCGTCGTGTTATTGTCTTGTCAGTAAATAGTGTGATGATAGATTAGCAACGTTTAAGCCTTTAGGAATTATTTTGAACGGCGGTTCTTTACTGCAGTTATACCGCCATCTCGCAGTCTGGATAGAAAAATACACGTGAGTAAACGGCACACAGAGAGAATCAAGACATGTTGGATAATTAAATACTAAACATGAATTCGCCACGTTAACAGAATACAGACACACAGGCTTTCAAAATTAAATACGAAATACACTTGTAATTACGCTTGTACTTGTACTTACTTGAAATTATGCTTACAAAACGTACAAGAAACATAAAATAAGTACTCAAAACAAGCGGGGTCAGAATGGGTTAACGAATACTGAGCTTAATTTTGCATGATCAGACGCTCGTCTGTGTATGTATATACAGTCAGATCCCGATAAAGCGCAACCCTTGCTAAGCGCCCGTGAAAGTCTGTGAACAGAAATTACCCATCATGCAGTATTTCGATTTACCGCCACATTCGATACACAGCTACAAATTACGGTGTACAAACAGTGGCGCTCGGTCGGAATGTGACTGAATATGCTATCGTGAGCCGGTTTAAAACAGTTGTCTGTACCTTTAGACTAGTCCACGAATAATCTTAGTTAGTCGGTTTGCGGATAGCAGACCTGTATACAATACCACCAGATCTGTAAAGGAGGGGTAAAGGCGTGTGCCGTCTTGTTTCGCTGTGTTTTCGGCACAGACAGAATTTTGTTACACAAAATTGTGTCAGGGCTCACATACGACAACTCTGCTCTACAGGAAGGAATTTTAGAGAGAGTTTGTTTGTGGGATATAATAGTGAAAACCACATCCAAAAAATAAAATTCGGAACATAAGCTGTTAAACTGGCAGTCACCTACATCTCGTAACATGCTCAAGATAAGCACAATCCTTTCAGCAAATTATTATAGGGCTACAGATTGCGCCTGAATAAAAACAGACTGAAAGATCCTAAAATTATCCTTATTGTAGTGATACTATACTTGTAAGCAGTCTCACACCAACGTTTCTGAAATTAAAAATTTATGAAATTTTAAACGAACGTGCTCTATGCATCAGGTTTGATTGTTCATAAATTTTCATTCCGGTACTGAAGATTCCGGACTGGAAAAATGTATTGTGTTATTAGTGAGGGTTCCTGTCGAAAAGTTACAGAGTCTAAAAATGTACATAAATATAAATATTTATTCGATGTCGGAATTGTATGATAAGCAGTTGCACGCGGAATTTTAAAGTTCAAAATATATAAATAATAAAACTTTATTATATATACGTACATGATGAGAGAGAGAGAGAGAGGTGTGTGTGTGTGTGTGTGTGTGTGTGTGCGTCCTGTCCTCGGTATAAGTGCGTATTTGATAAAGTTTTGAATAAGCTTCGGAAGCTCGAATCATTCTTCCAGTAAAATTGTCACTGTTATATCACAAAAAGCTACAGTGTTTATAGAACAGCAAATTCAATGTAGAATTCGGAGAATAATATTTGGATACGATGTAGTGTTTTGATAGCAGTTCAACGTTAACCTTAAAATTGAATTGAGGATGTTTGCTTTAGTACTTCACTTACATTCTCATTGTAACAAAAGCAGTTACACAGCATAATCGTTGTAGAATTTACCTTACCCTCTCGAAATAGGATGGAGTATTAATTTCTTACCCATGCGATCATCCATTTTACTACCGCTACGAACGCCTGTTATTTATGCAGACGGTAGCAGCTGGAAACATTGCCTACCCCGTTTTGTATTTAGTCAACCATCTGAATTTGATTAGCTCCATTTGAGTTTAAACCAACCCAGGAAAAATTATCCCTATTCTTTTCCATTCACTTCTAGCAATCCATAATTTTATTGCCCCACTAATCATTGTGTACAGAGACGCACAATACAGTTTCAAATAAAAGAGGAGTCTAACAGTAAAATTTTCAATCGAAAATAATTAACAGAACGATGGCTAGAAGGGAATACAAAAATGAAAGTTGTATATTATATCCTGTCCCTTTGTTTCTTTTTTCAGCCTTCGTTCTTTATTGAGTCCAAAGGAGACTCATTAGTCAAAGCCAACTGTAGTCGGTTGACAGGGCGTAATTGATGTTCATGCTATTAGCTTATAATTTCATCTGCCACGCAAACTTGGGGTGGGTGGGATGGAGTAGTAGTTGAGCTGGAGAAGCCGAAACCTTCAGGATGCATCGACACAGTGAAAACACTCCGCATGGATGAGTGGGGTTGAGAGGAGAGTCATGAAGCGTGGAACCAGATGGATGTGGGAGGCCAAATTAATGAAATTGCCACTCCTCGATTGTTTATATCTATCAGACAAGCAGCCCTAAAGTGTTTGGTCCTGGCCTACTGGAGACAGAAATAACTTGCTCGTAGGTTGGCTGCCATGGGTCTTTGAAAAATACCGACAGCAGCACAGGTGGGGTTTGGATAACAATCTGAGGCAAAAGAAAACAATGGAGTGCAATTTTGAATATGACGTCGGTATTAAACAAGGTTATAATTTGTGTCTGTGGTGGCAACAGCCTGGAACGGTCCTTGTTAATAAAATATAACTTGGATTGTATTGAGACTCGTGGGGAAATAAATGCTTTACTCTTTGTCGTTACTGTACTGCGCCTGAATAAGGAAATAATAATACAAATAATTTGTAGACAATTATCATGCCACTGTTCATCAAATATCATCGGGGTGGTCAAATCAAGAGGCATGAGATGAGAGATGAGTAGCACGCTTTGGTAACATGAGAAATCCAAACAAAACTCTTATTCTGGGAGCCTGATGGGAAGAGTGCACATTGAAGACGGAGTTGCAGGCATGTGCAGTTAAAGTGGAACTTAAAGCAAGTCTAAGTAAATTGCGAGTGGGTGTCAGAATAAGCTCCAGTAGTGATGTGTAATTGTTCGCCGCTTTTGTACGGCTGCACGGGTAAGCTTATCGTGTTGAAAATTTGATGTCTGTGTTCCAGCTGTGTTCCACTGAAGGTAGACAATTGCTCTTGTGTACTGACATTTGTTTAACGATATAGCGAAGTTTGTTACTGGACAAGATCATGTTTGCATTTAAGTATAAATCACATGGCCAGTGCATTACTGAACGTCTGACGTAAACCCTATGTTGTAAGACTTCATATTTTAAAGCAATGCAAAATGAGAATGTTCATACTACAGTCTGAAGGTAATAAATATTTGGTAACAGAAAATCTGCAACGCTTCTTAGAACGGAGGTGCATGAATTTTCCTTTATAAAGCTTCATTTTCTGCAAGGTTGTGAGTTTGATTGCGCCTCACGTCATGACGAGGTGTTTAGTCGGCTAGTTTAAAAAATGGACATGGACACCCTTCTTTTGCTGTGTTCACACGATTACTGGCACGAACTCTGTGCTGACCCCGCATGAATTCATTTTCAAACATCACATCCCATCTCTTGAGAATCAGTTTGAATACTATCTCCCATTCACGCGTAATCTTCCAGGTCCAGTTTTCCAGCTGACTCTTTGTGCTCCTTTCAAATCCCTTCACTGTGTGTTACATATTCGATATATTCTGCACCCCTCAACCTTCATGTGATAAGCCTAACAATTTTTTGGTGAAGAGCAGCAATTGTAAAACGATTCTGTTTTGAGCTTTATCCGTTTTCGCGTAGTCTCTGCTACTTTCAGTAATTACTTGTTTCAGATTACATATGATCTCTTCCGATATGTGAAACCTACAAGCAGTCTGATGTTTCATGCAGTACTGGATTGGATTTGTTTCTTTTGTAGATTCCCATGGAATTATATCAGGTTATTCAATTTTTTTTGTAAATAGTTTCTAGTAAAATTGTAGTTTATAAGAATTTGAGGCCAACATTGTTATTTGATTTTAATTCCGCAGCCACCGACCGGCTGTGGTGTGGCCGTCGGAAATCATCAGGTGTTTAGAATATTACTCTGTAACACTTGTAATGACTGAAGGCGAGAAATGCAATTGTTTATCATCTGAGAATGTTGTAGTTAAAGCATTAAAAGCACCCAAAATACTGGCAGACGTGCCTGCAAATTGTCGTCAGTAACAATTTTCGTAGTTAAAAGCATTAAAAGCACCTAAAATACTGGCAGACGTGCCTGCAAATTGTCGCCGTAACAATGTCGTAGTTAAAAGCATTAAAAAGCAAATTTTCGCAGTAACAATGTCGTAGTTAAAAGCATTAAAAGCACCCAAAATACTGGCAGACGTGCCTGCAAATTGTCGCCGTAACAATGTCGTAGTTAAAAGCATTAAAAAGCAAATTTTCGCAGTAACAATGTCGTAGTTAAAAGCATTAAAAGCACCCAAAATACTGGCAGACGTGCCTGCAAATTGTCGTAGTTAAAAGCATTAAAAGCACCCAAAATACTGGCAGACGTGCCTGCAAATTGTCGCAGTAACAATGTCGTAGTTAAAAGCATTAAAAGCACCTAAAATACTGGCAGACGTGCCTGCAAATTGTCGCGTAACAATGTCGTAGTTAAAAGCATTAAAAAGCAAATTTTCGCAGTAACAATTGTCGTAGTTAAAAAGCATTAAAAGCACCCAAAATACTGGCAGACGTGCCTGCAAATTGTCGCCGTAACAATGTCGTAGTTAAAAGCATTAAAAAGCAAATTTTCGCAGTAACAATGTCGTAGTTAAAAGCATTAAAAGCACCCAAAATACTGGCAGACGTGCCTGCAAATTGTCGCCGTAACAATGTCGTAGTTAAAAGCATTAAAAAGCAAATTTTCGCAGAGTAACAATGTCGTAGTTAAAAGCATTAAAAGCACCCAAAATACTGGCAGACGTGCCTGCAAATTGTCGCCGTAACAATGTCGTAGTTAAAAGCATTAAAAAGCAAATTTTCGCCGTAACAATGTCGTAGTTAAAAGCATTAAAAAGCAAATTGTCGCAGTAACAATGTCGTAGTTAAAAGCATTAAAAGCACCCAAAATACTGGCAGACGTGCCTGCAAATTGTCGCAGTAACAATGTCGTAGTTAAAAGCATTAAAAGCACCCAAAATACTGGCAGACGTGCCTGCAAATTGTCGCAGTAACAATTCCACGCGTTCGATCGTGATGAAATACATATTGCATTGTACAGCTGGATGGCGCGCAGGGCCTTTATTACATTCGTACGTTTTCCTAACTGCAGTTTGTTTTTCGGATGTATCGCACAGTGCAAAATTTGAAATAAATAAGAAAATAAATAATGAAAAGAAGGAAAAAATAAATTGGAAGATAAACAGGTAAACAGAGAATAAACGAAAGTTAATACAAAAGGAGAAGGAAAAGAAAAGCGAAAAAGAAAGCAGAATTAATAATGAATGAATAAATTGAAATATTGGGCATGTGTTGGTGAATGCACGTAGACCTATGTTTTGTAATTTCCAATTGACTGGGCAATTCTGTCTACAAGTTATGTGCTTTAGTTACATATTATCAATCATATGGTGTTAACTTCGGATGAGATCCTGTCCTACACGAGTATAAAGGCATGATTGTATGCTTTGTACCTACAATTAACTGCCCAAGCACTAAGGAGGGTGATGTGGTGTCTTTCAACCTACTATGTTGCTGAGTCATTCCTAAGAAAGCAATAAGGCATTTGATTTTATTAAGTAGCCATAAACATTACAGGAATCGTAATTTGGTGGATTGCACAATACACAAAAACTGATTTAAGCAGGAATCAGCAGACAAATACTCGGTGATGTAAAGGGGTGTACATATAGGCTACGTATACTAATGAATCAGCCACGGAGAAAAGAAACAATGAACCTTGGCTATTTTCTGCCCTAGCAGCTCCCCTTTCTAATTAAGGCTCGCAGATAGCGTACCCAATCGCAGCCACATCTTGGCTTCTTACGTTCAATTGTTTCCTGGGAAATGAGACATTTCGCTCAAGTAAAAAGCAGGCCAAACTTCGGCAGACGGCGTCATTCGTACAGACGGACCTCTAGGGGTGCAGAGGGAGGCGTTTGTTGTTGCCTTGTGACTGCAGTTCCTGTACTTAACATCTGAATATCTGAGAATAATGAGACTGCTAAAGTCAAGCATTTTTGGAGAGTTCGAATACACAAATCATTGTTTTGAGTTAATATGGTGTGCAAGTACATGCAAATGTATACCACGTCAAACAGCAGTGTTAAAACGGAAAATAGTTCGAAGTGATATGTCTCTAGCTCTCCTGTAGTTGCGCTGTAAGCATGTGGTCTATAATATTGGTTCATCTCGAGTCAGTTAAAAGACGCTTCCCAAATTATGTAAGAGTTACGATCCGGAAGTTCCGGTGCCAAGTCGAATTCTGCTCAGGTCCGGGATGAGTATAAATATGGTGAAATACATACCTATACACAAGGGAGTCCAGGTGAAATCCAAATTGCAACACCCAGGAACGTCCATCGGCCACAGCATGGCCGCCCTGCCAACTGGATTTTGACAAAACTCGGTATAGGAGATGTTCACGCAATGCCGACGAGCGTTTTGAGATTCGTGAAAATCTGTGTAATGAAAAGCGTACTTTTCTTAAGGTAGAATCTGAAATGTGGCCAGTATTTTCTACATTTTTCGACCTATAATGATAGAATTCGGTACTGGAGATGCCAAAAAGTTTATTGCTTGACTATGACTTACGTAGAAATCGGCGCAGTGAGTGTCATGCTTATGGACATAAATTAATTTCTCCCTCCACCGTCTACATGAATTGTCCGATTGGGGCGAATTTCGGGGTAAGTAACAGTACCTAATGCTGTTGAACACCGTGCGTTTCGCGAATATTGGCGGAATTTTTGTTACGGATGTAAAAGAAATTACATGTGTACCGTAAACCGTGTGATATTGAGAAAGGAAAGGAAGCCTTACTGCATCACGGAATACAGTATTTCGAACCTTGTTACTGATGGAAGTTAAAAATACTTTGAATTGTCTTTATACGGCTGGAAAATGAATTTAATTTGTATATCAAAAGCCAAAGAAGCCCAGCATTGTTACAGCTGCTGTTAGTCTGTACGAGTTGTTATATGTAGGCTATCATGGGAATGGATAAACAAGTTTTTTTCCGAAAGGCGTAGGTTTTCGTTGAGTATTTCCCCGGCACAGAAAAGCAATCTTTGGAGCGAATGTATGTCTCTTGAATGACATTAGTGGTTGTTAAATTCTAATGCAATATCCATACGAACCTATAATGGCCTAATGCAGCTAGTGGAATAATTACATGCATTATTATTACTATTATTATTAATTTAATTTAGGTTACTGAACAAATTTAATGTAGCAATGACGCAGCGCAACAAACCTTCCAACTATTTAAGCAAATGTAACTGGCTGTGGTAGTTGTTTCTAACATACAGGAATTCTGACACCCCCATCCTCCTCGTTTTAATTACATTGCCACAAATACTGTGTAAATATTGACTCCTGAAGTTGGTTGATTCCTGTGTTTACTTTGCGCGATGCAAGGAAATCTTCATTGTATTTCGAGTTAACGACATTCCGTGGGGAGCAGACTCTGAAATTTATAGCTCAGTCGTAAATGTGTTACGTATATTGATGGTCCCTAAACGAATCGCACGTTGCGTTATGCCCATGTTCGCGTGAATCAAATTCTATAAGTCTGAAAGTTTTACGGTCCTAATATTACCACGGAAAGTATGGAATCAAACATGAAAAGGGAGAATGCTTTGTATAACTCAGATAGTAAAAGAGACAGATCCGTCAGTTTTTGCCTTGAATGTGAAAGTATTTTTATAGAAACGACGTATTGCTATCAAATTCAGTAATTCAAATATTTTATAGTAACCTTATTTATGCTGATAATAGATATATGGCTGTTGCGAAGAATTAATTAAGAGGACGATTAAAAATTTATTGTGGGGACTGTAATTTACATCATCAAATGCAGAAGTCTTGTTTGAAGCCTGTATCCTCAATGATTGAAAGTTGTTGTAAATATGTTCTACTCAAATTACTTCAGTACACTAGCATTTTTTGTAGTGCCACAAGAAGTCAGATATTAGCTCATGTTTTGTTTTCGTTATTTTTTTAATTAACCTAAGTTCTGCTTAAATTATGAAGAGAGTATGAACAGGAATGCTAATTTCTTTAGTATGAAGTATTTATGCATTTTATAAAGCATGTGAGTGCTTGAAAACATGTTTTCTGAAGTCCATATACGTTATATTGTTCTTATGATCAATATCATATACCGGGTGTTTTTAATTTAATCTGTCGGCTCCTTCAACATTAATTCCCCTCTCTCTTCCTCAACCCTAACTGCTCTTTTCCTCTTTTGGCTTTCCCACTTACATTTTGTTTTATACAATAATTTTCCTTTGTTTCTCAGTCTGTCGTCTTACTGCAAATAGTTACGTTCTTATAAACTACCTCATCAATTATGTCTGAGCACGTACGGTTCAGCAGCTTCTCTCTTCATCTTTGTTGGATCAGGTTACGTATATGTCTTATTTGAGTATTTGTATAACTTAATTATTTCATCTCTCGTTTTAATTTTAAATTAAGTACACAAGACTACAAATGTCTCACAAAACTGCTCTCGGGCTATGCGCTTTAGATCGGCGGATGGGGAAGGAGCATTTCTCCGAAAAGTCGGTTTCTAGCCCATCGTTGACGGGGTGAGGGCCCAAGCACAATTTAGTGGATATGTTCGTCGCGAAGGATTAAAATCTTACATATTACATTGTTTGTTCAGACGAATGCGCGCGCAACTTGGCGCTAACTCGGGCAGAAAAATAAGGCATGAAGACAGAATGCCGTTGACAGTGTATGCCTTCAAGCAGTATCAGCAGACGAAACGAGCTACGAGAGACTTTATGGCTGATGTTTAAAAGAAACGTCTACTGAAGAATATGAATATATGTCACACACTTCGCAAACAGTGTAAGTAAAAAATTTCCTCGACGAAATCTGTACAATATTTATTTTGACGTCAAAATAGTGACTCTGAAATTTAAATTTCCCGAGGAAAAATTTGTTTAATGAAACAGCAATCTCTTAACAAATGACGGTTGGATCCAATGCTGATTTCGCTTCTACTTTCCTGATATATAATAATTTTTAATCGTTAGCCCTTTTCGCTCAGATACGCTACTAAGTAGACTTCATAAAAGTCGTCAGCAAAATCCGCACTATTACATTGTTGTTCGCATGTTTAAGCAATTTATTGTCCTTGTTAGCTCAGTGCAGACTGTACGCAACGTCAGGCAAGTCGCTGTGTCACAGTTGTGTCATGGCCGTACTGACTGTCATATCGTGACAGCTAACCAATCAGCGCAGAGGAATGTGCTGATGCATTTAAGCGAGGGAAACATAAGGAGTGGAATCTAACTACTGGTTGTACAGTAATAAATGATGATGTGCCGGTATCCGTAATAAAATATATTTTGGCTATTTATATTAAAGATGGTTGCACGAAAAATTTAGGGTTATAGTATATGATTGATTCGAATGGAAGCCACCTTACAATATAGCAGCCTTACGTTTCTGTCTGTGAGCAACAGAGTCCTCTTCCGCCGCGTTAATTATGCCTTTAAAGTTGAATAATAGAAACAAAGTAGGCCACAGTGTAATGGTTGGCCATTCGTGGCTATTTACTTCCACTTTTTAGGTTAGGAATGCGCGGATTGTTACATCCGCTCTTTCTATACGCCTTCAGTGCATGGATCTTATGACCTGCGTGTTTCATTAACCTTTTAGAGTTCAGTGACTAATTCATATATCACCAGGTTTAACATTAAAAAAGTCCTACATTGTGCCCACAGAGTGTATTTGTGTGTTTTGTGGGTCTAACAACAGCGATTATTTCTCTATACGGCATGAACTGATCAGTTTTATAACCGAGAAGGAGTGTGTTCACTGCGCGGTACGGACTGAATCTTAATTCCGGTTACAAGCTTTAAAGGGTTAAAATAAGTTGTAGGAATATCGTTAGTATAACGACATGGCGGAGGCTGCGAACCACGAGTGGAAGCAACGAAAGGAAGAACGTCGTAGTCAGTGTTCTGTGATGTCATAATTCAGTGACTCATGTCCTGTTAATCATGTGCACGTAGCAGTTCTGGTTAAATTAGTGTGTAAAGGGAGCATGTGGAGGTCTAAAAGTGTAGGATCTTTACATGAGAAACTTCATGCTAAGGAACGTGCGTGTTTGTTGCTGCTGTTTTCCTCAGGCTGTCAAATCCCGCGAGTCGCAGCCTGCACCTCCTTAACCGTCGTCGTACAGAAAGCTCTTTGCGTAGACTCGCCGATGTTTCTCGACGGTTACGTAGGAATACAAGGATCGCTGGGTGAGGAATTTTATTACACAGACTTGGCTGACTCTGGTAAAGTAGATAACCCGAGTTACCGTTTCAATTCGGCGATGTGCAAAAATGCGTTGTATTGCATTTTTATGCCAATGATTGAAACTTTCTTGCTGTGGACTTTTACCTCACGTAGAATTATGAGGACTGGCTGACGACATAAGGACCTGGGTTCATGACTTCGCAGATTCATTTTTATACTTTTTCCCTGGACCCTACGGGAGCCACAAGTCGCCTAACCATGGGTACAGTTGGCGCATCGCAACACAGAAGAGAATAACATATCAATTTGTTATCGAACACACAAGATATGGTACAGTTGAGACGTCGCCGTACTGGCTGCAGTCTTTCGGACGGAAATTGATAGCCGCCCTTTTGAAGTTGTTAGAGGTTCATGTTTTGGCAGCAATTTTGAAAAATGTTGCAGCCTTCTTTCTTTTAAATATCAGAGTATCAACTCATTTTCTGAAGGAAAAATCGCCTTCTCTTCAGTTTGTGTCGTTTAATTGTAACTTAGAAAAGGAAACGTGTGTTCGCATAGACTGTCGTCTTAAATAGTTAAGTCAGCGATGTCTGTCAGTCGAAGTCATTTATATGCTACGTCAAATTTGTTACGTGTAACTCGAGTAGACGAAACCCGGTTTTAACCTTAAATTAAAATTTCTGCAGTCGTGCATGAAGCAATTGTTCGAGAACACTGTTACAACTGCAGTGATGCCGTAGCGTCAGATCAGAAGTGAAGAATAAGTGAGTGTTTTAACCCCACATTGAACGTTTTGCATCATGTATGAATGGATACTTCAAAATCGCTGCTCCAACTGCAGACGTTCCCCATATTCAGGTGACAACTGAGTGTTATAAATGGTGAGCAGACTTGAAGGAATGTCGTATGTCGCAGCCTATTGCAAGTTAATTCGCCTGAAGGTGTACGAGGAACCTGGAACTGGAGAATAGGCAGCCTGGCTGGGTTTCGAAGAGGTACCATCCAAAAACAGCGTTCGAGCATTATTCCTACGCCAGTGCGACTTGCTGCAGGTGTGCAATTCGACAAAACCATAATGTGTCTCATGTAAAGGAAGAGGGAGAGAAAAATGAGAAAGAATAGGATATTCGGAAGGAAGTAATGAAAGAAATATGTAGAAGAAGGAAGAGATACAAAAGGAATAGAGAGATAGAAAGGAATACTAACTGGAAATGAAAGAAAAATGGAAGAAGGAATAAAGATAAAAGGGACAGAGAGAAAGAAGTAGAGACTGGCCTCTTGATTGGTCACGGGCAGTGGAATTAGAGCTAAATGAAATGAAGACCTTACGAATGCTCAAAACTTCTGCATTTTGGGCCTAAATCCGTTTAGTTTTAAAAGTACACGAATAGCGGTCAGCGATAGTGCTTTGATACAGCCGAAGCATTATACAAACAGGCTTGTGGAATGGGAGTCCGCAGTTTATGACTGCGTATAGTTATTGTTAGTGGTCTACTTGTAATGTCTGACAAATGGGCCCTGCGTTTTGACAATTAGAGGGGGAGAGAAGTGTTGTTTGAAAGGTTAGGGTTGGAGAATGGTGCTTGTCATGTGAAATCGGGAACTAGGGAGCAATTCAGATACTGAAACATGCATAATAATAACCCACAGTTCCCAGACAGAATTACAGTACAGCACTTTCTACCAATTTGGTAGCCACAATTTTCATTGTAACAAAACTATGAACCACTTCAGAACTAAGTGCAGTAATGCAATACTAAACCGCGCCCCTCCATCTGATAGAACATAATATTGTCGGAACAAACAGTAGATGTATCATGAAACTATTGACAGGCAGAAATTGTTCCATAGCCCCCACTTCCTGTAGCAGTTTCATCTTCCTGTAGTCCAGACAGGAGAATTAAACAACAAAGGGATTTTTGGTCAGGCCTATATAACCAGTTACTTTCACTGAAACAAAAACAGATGATATCTAAATTACGTCGCAAACTAACTGTATGAAGCATATGGACATCATAAAATAAAATAAAATAGACCCTGCGTGAGCGGTTTAACGTCTTGCACAGCAAAAAGGCCAGCAATGTATCGAGGTCACCTACTGTTAAATAATTCCGTGGGGCAAAGGCCCTGTTAAGAAGCTAATAGACATTTAGCTACTGTAGAAAGTTCCTCGAGTTTTAAACAACTCGAAAGTTTATTGCTTTTCTCAACAGCCCATTCAAAACCCCTGGTTAATATTTGGTAGTAAGCTGTTATTTTACTGTGAGGAGTTGTTAAAACCTTTATGAATAAATCTAACGTGAATTGTATTGAAATGTTCAATTTCTGTCTCACAGAGAAGACGAACTGGTTAATGCTGTACGGGGCCAGGCCAGGCATGCCAGTCGCTTTGCTCACTGAGATGCCACGGTTTACGAAGATAATGTGCAAAATATGAAAACACTTATAGTTTCGGTTAATTTACTCTGCCGGAAAAGAAAGCAAACACTTGATTAGAAGACACTTCGAAGAGTAATCTCCTCGTACTGCTGAAAGTCACGACCTCGTCTCGTTGGTAAGAGCGTGCCGTGACGCCCTGTTTTCTGCTGTAAGGGTTTAAAATATGAATCATGTTATTTACTAGAATGCAGCGTTGTTTGCCTTCCATTAAAATGACACAATTTTTTCCGTATTCGTTTAACGTGATAGGTAAATCCGAGTAAGTTGGATTAGCCGTTACAGACTCTGCGGTTGTATTCCAAAGGAATGTGGCTCGATTATTTGTAGGATTAGCCGTCGACTGTATGATGTGTAGAAAGTTGAATGTGCACAGTTGGCGCGGTGTTGAATTTGTGTGGGTATCAGTGTACAGCATATAACGTGGCGATGATGACAGGTTTGCTCTTGGGTATTGTCCATAACCAAACACCCATCTGAAAACCGACAATTTTCGCGCAGAGGGAAACACAAATGTGTGCACAGAAAACGAAACCATTGAATTTTGGATGAACTGTTCAGTGTACTGCATTAATAGGGAATTCTTGTTAAGAAGATTAACCCTTTAAAGACGAAGCTTAAAGTGTTTTATTTAAAGACCCAGTTTGTACCGCGCAGTAAACACTTTTCATCTCGGTTATAAAAACCAGTCAGTTTATGTTATATAGGGCAAAAGTCGCTGTTTGTTATGAGATAAATACAAAACACATAAACACAGTGTGGGCAAAATGTACAATGTTTGAATGTTAAACTTGTTGGAGCATCAAGTAAGCAGTAGGCTTTAAAAGGCTAATAGAACGGAATTTACGATCACAAAAATGTAGAAAATATAAGACAGAAACTATGTTATAATATTTGAAATGATATTTGGCGTGTAAAGATGGGAGGGATGTGTTTTTAATATTGGAAAGACGAGGTAGTTTGGGGTATATGATGTATAAAAATGTTGTTTCATAAATGGACATAAGGGCTGCGAACTTTGAAAACCCGGATGTTAAGCAGACGAAGCTTTCTGTGTGATTAGACTCAACTAATAAATATTCGTTGTTGTGTCACCGCCAAAGTTACCGCTACCGTAACCTTCGCGGGACCCCGATACCCGTTGGCAGGCCCAGTAGGACGGGGGAGGGGGGAATTCAGGAGAGAGGGACCCCTATCTAAATGAGACGCTACGAACTGAATAATATGACTTTAATAAAACAATATGAAAGTAAAACAATAAAAAGATAATAAAAAGACAAGATTACTAATTGGCCCTAAAAAAAAGATACTACAGGGGACGAACACAGTCCACCTAGGTTACAATCTATTTACTACCTCGTATATAACTATTTCCCTCTCCCTGGGACGGGGGGAGCCAGTCCGGGGCGGTGTTCAAAACAACCCAAAGAAACAAATTGAGAACAGGAAAAGTGAAAGACAAAAAAAGAAAATAAAGACAGAGAAAAACCGGCAAACACTCACGCTCTCGCCCAAATGGCACCGCCGACGTCGACCAAGCCCCACGATCCTCTCTGTAGCTTTGCGACACACCAACTGCCCGGCAGAACCATCCAGACAAGAGAGCGAGGAATTTGTCGGAGCAGGTACAGGGGGAAAAATATAACAATGCGTGACCGGGTCCAGGTACTGCTGCCCCTGGCCAACTCATTACCATCCCCGTGCGGCTTCCTACCCCGCCCGATCCGCCATAAAACAGAAAGCTACCAGTGCGGCGGGCACAACATTGCCCCCTCTTCAAATGGAAACCATATCCTCACCAGGGTGGGTTTCCATCTAGCCTCCCCGATGCCCTAAGGTTGCTTGGCCTGGCTGCCCCTTCCCCAGGTCATCTTATCACACTACACTACAACTAGACTAATCTAAAAGATATGGAAAAGGAGTGTAGAGGACGGGAACCACATAGTCAGGATGTTAGGTCACAAGCGTTCACAAATACATCACAGCAGTACTCCAGTTGTGACACCACATAAAGGTAACATGACATCATATAACTTTCGTGTCCAGTAATGACAAAAATTCCGACAGTTTCATCATTTTCAAACTTCTCCACTGTATCACTAACATCGTTCATCAGGCCATAACCCAGTACATTCACATTTTTGGCCTGGGTGCAATAATAACTCCAATAATCTTCTTCTCTCCCTTGTGTCGCAATGATGAATTCATAACTGGAGCAGCATAGCCATTGACCGCTGCTATCTCAGGTTTCCTGCACGGTCATCTCGGTTCCAATCGTTCCGGAAGTTTCCTCTTATATCCCTAAAATAAGTATTATGTTGTACTTCCTTGATATCAGCTCCTGCAACAAATGCTTTTGCACTTCCATTCTCCGCCTACGTGGAGGGGAGGGCGGTGACTAGATGTTAGTTCTGCCGAGGCCCTGGAACGTAGGGTGAGCCCCGTGCTCGGGGTGTCAGCCACCCTCACGCCAACAGGTTCGAACCCTCTAGCACGTACCTGCTTCCTCCTCGGACGGCTGTCTGATCCATGCATTCTCCACTGGGGCTATCTTATACGACGGCCTGAACTCGGCCCGGAAAGTTTTGGTAATATGTCAGTAGACATAGGAGTATCTTTAGGCGGGGTACTTAATTCCAGGGGGGGGGAGAAATGGGGGGGGGGGTCGGGAAAACTAAGGTTGATTAGCCCATACAGTTACGTGGTTCACATGGCTTCGCACGGTCACTCGCCGCGGCCGCCCGACGACCCTCCAGTCGCAGGATGCCGTGGATTGCTAGGACCACGTCGTGTGTTGATCTCCGGTTGGTAGATGTCCAGTTCCATCTCCCGGCACCGGATCATGGCTATGAAGAGCGCCGACATCCTCTCCAGCAGGTGTTGAGGCGCTGGTGGTTGCTTTTATGGGAATACAACTGACAAAGAATTGCAATACTGGTGGTGGCTCCCTTCCCCTGCTCCTCTCCAGCAGAGCGAGAGACGAGGGCAGACTATATGCCAAACCAAGTGCGCTATACACATACGCAAACCAACTAATTAAAAGTAATTTCAAACTAATAGCACATGTCTACATATCAATACACAACCAAAACAAATAAGCTTTGAATACAAAAAAAAATACTTTTGCTAAGTCTGCCGTCGTCCGCGGAGTAATATTTGCCGGTTTTTTTCCTGTGGCTACCGAGGGGGGGGGGGGGGGGGGAATGTGAGTTGGTGCGTGTGGACTGACTCCGAATATGGGCATGTACAAAGGGCTAATGCTTAAGTTGGCTAAGGCATAATATACATTATTGTTTCTTAATATCTGTTCTCTAATTAAAATGCGTCTCGCATAACTAGATGCTGGGCCCAAGGCATCGCACTGCAACATAAGTTTCCATGTCGAACATCTACAAGTTCACCTCCACAATTATAGCCTGAAGCCACTCCCTGCATCCACCTTGTTGTTCCAACTGATAAGAGGCTGACAATAACAAATACCTCTTGCCGTCCTCATAAAATTAAATCCCAACATGTGGCGTCGCTTCTAACTAAGCAAAACTAAATAAAATTCTGAATATATTCTCTTCACGACCCGAAAAGCCACCGAATTCCATGACTATCTACTGCTTAAAATGCAACAGATTAAAGCAATACTTCTGCTATATGTCTAAAGATTTCTTCCCGGAAGGGGCCGCAAGTTGTATCTTTGAAAATTATCACCCTTACTACCCTGGTTAGGACCATCTTCACACACATCAGTCGAGTTGGGTGCAGGACCTGGGTTCACCACCTCGGTGTCTAAGTGCTCTGGCCTCGTGGCTCCTCCGGCTCCTTCACTTACTTGTGAGCTATCGCTTACGTCTCCGCGACACTCATCTAGTCTATTTTTCACGGAGTATCTCGTGGTTGCCTTGCCGTCTCCTCCTACCTCCACATAACCATAATTGGAAGTCCGAGTGCGGTAATGAGTGGTGGGTTCCCAGTTAGGGTCCTGAGTTTGTTCCTCGGTATCTCCCATCTCGGATGTAGCTAAAAGAGATGTCGGTGAGTCCCGTCTAGTGTATCTTGTACCATACATTTCTAATGTGTCCAGTTCGTTCTCCGCCATGTCGCGCTTACTCTGTTGCGTAGTCGCCTGTCGCAAGGCGGCCTCTCGTACGCACCTCTTCATCTTATTCACATTAACAACAACTTCCTTGGTCCTTGACAATTTAACCAAGTAATTTAGGTCGGACAAACGCCGAATGACCTCGTACGGACCTTTCCATCTAATTCTAAACTTCGCGCATCTCTTTTTGCTCTTCACCATCTCCCTCAGGTATACTATGTCGCCTGGCTGGAAAGTGATGAGTTTTGTCCCTTGGTTGTAGTAATCTTTCTGCCTTTCTCTGGCAATCCTGTTGTTTTCTTTAACCACCTGATAAGCTTCTCTGAGGCGGTCGGCCAACGTTTCCAAGTGATGTTGGACTGAATCTCGGTTGCTACCATAGTCCGTCTTAACAAATTTCTCGGTTGTCAAATCGTCTTCTGTAGGGAGGCGCATCTCCCGACCATACAATAAGTAAAATGGACTATGTCTGGTGATAGAGTGGGGCACCGCGCGGTGAGCCATTAACGCATAACTTACAAAGTCATCCCAGTCATTTCCGTACTTATTGACATAATGACTCATCGTCTGGTTGAGCCCCAGGTGGAATTTCTCAACCTTCCCTTGCATTTGGGGGTTTAAAGGATGTTGAGTTAATCCTCTTGACATTCAGGAGTTTGCACATTTCTTGAAAGAGCTCGGACATAAAATTGGTTCCTTTATCCGAAGCGATGGTCTCAGGACAACCTAACCTCGTAAAGACCTCCGTGACCAAGGCCCGAGCTACCGTCGGCGCATCCTGCCGCGGAATGGGAATCGCCTCCGGGTACCGACTAAAATGGTCAATAAAAGTAAGTAGATACCGATTTCCCCGCCTTGTTTCCGGGTAGGCACCACAAATATCTATAGATGTTAATTCGAACGGGAAGCTGGTCTCTGGTAACTCTCCAAAGGGGGCGGTTGGGTTCCTCCCAACCTTGAACTTGGCACATGACTCACACTCCTTCACATATTTCTCAACATCCCTGTTCAAATTCGGCCAGAAATAGTGCAACTTTAATAAATCCCTAGTCCTTTTAATACCTTGGTGTCCGCAAACACCTTATCATGGTGCATCTGAATGACCGGCTGAGTCAACGTTTCGGGTACAACCAACTTCGCTCCATCCAGTATCTCGCCCTGATACAACAGTCCATCAGCACTTATCACGAAGCCCAATTCCTGTCCTGCTTCGGTATTTTCTATCTGCTCTTTACAATATGGGTCCCTGCGTTGTTCTGCAAATACAACTTCTCGAGTCAGCTCTATTTCGGACGGGTCATTTATTCCCTTCGGGGTCACTCCTTCCGGTCTCATAGTGGCAATGTGCCGTGACAAACAGTCAGCATTCACATGCCTTTTTCCCGGTTTGTGCTCAATCTCAAATTCATATTCAGCCAGTTTCAAGACCCATCTTGTTAGCCGGGCACACTGATGATTTTTCACAGTTATCAGCCATTTCAAAGCTGCGTGGTCGGTTACAATTTTGAATTTTCTCCCATAGAGATAACATCTATGGACCTGAGTGCCGAATACAACTGCTAGTAATTCCTTGTGGGTGGTGCTATAATTTTTCTCAGCCTTATTTAACATCCTGCTAGCAAAACTATTGGGTCGCTCCTTACCGTTCTGAAGCTGACTAAGTATGGCTGAGATTGCATAATTAGAAGCATCACAGCTCACTATAAATGGCAAATCAAATCTCGGGTGTGCCAAAACCGAGTCTGACGTGAGTGCAGCCTTTAACTTATCAAATGAAAGTTGCTGATTCTCAGACCATTCAAATTTTTCCTCTTTCCGAGTTAGGTGTGTCAAGGGCCGACTAATGGCGGCGTATTCCTTAATGAAGGATCTATAGTATCCGGACAAACCCAAGAAGGCTCTCACATCTCGGACCGTCTTAGGTCTGGGAAAATTCCATATAGCTGTAACTTTGCTTTGATCCGGGCTCACGCCTTCCTTGCTTAAAACATGACCTAAATATACCACCTTGGGAGCTGCAAATGTGCACTTGGCTACCCCTAATTTAAAGTTGGCCTCTCGGATGCGATTAAAAACTGATCTCATTCGACGAGCGTGTTCCTCTATGGTGGCACTAAATATCAATATATCGTCCAAATAAACCAAGCATTCCACGTCTCGCAAGCCCAACAACACGGCGTCCATCACTTTTGAAAATGTAGCGGGTGCGCCCGCTAGACCAAAAGCCATTTTTTCATACCTGAAACTACCAAAGGGAGTTACGAACCCAGTCTTATCTTTGTCTTCTTCTTTAATGGGTATGTTCCAGTAGGCGTTCTCGATATCCAGCACTGTGAAGTATTTACTTCCGGCCATGAGGGAGAGGTTACTTTTAATGTCTGGTATGGGGTAAACTGGAATAGTAGTTACAGAGTTTAAGCCCCTAAAATTCGTACAAAATCTATACTTTTGGGTGCCATCAGCTGATTTCTTCGGCACCAGTATGACAGGCGCGGCCCACGGTGATGCGCAAGGAGTAACGACTCCTTTCCTTAACATTTCATCCAGCTGTGTCTTCATTTCTTCACGCAGCGCATACGGTACACGATATGGATTCTTCTTAATCGGCAGGGCGTCCCCTGTCCTAATCTCATGAAACCCCCGGGTGGTGCACGGTAGCACCCCTTTCCTGTCATTGCAGAACAGGTCCACATACTCATTTATAACTGGCATTAAAGTCTGCCTTTCCTCTATACCCAAGTGAGCTAACCTCCGCTCTAACTCGGCTTGAACTTCCGCCAACTCCTCCGCATTATTCCCCCTAATTAAATTCACCCTGTAAGCTGAGGTCTCTCCCGCCCCCGGGCTTCGGGAGTCGAACCTTGACACCCTGGGTGCGCACGGCAGAAGGGCCTCTGCAGTACCTATTTTTACGTGCTTCCCAATCTCTAAGTGTTGGCGGCTAGTATTCAGTACCTTAAGGACACAATACCTGGCGGCATTGCTTGCACTATTCTGTAATGACATAACTTTACTACCGCTGCTAACCTTGTCAGCATTCACTGTCCCTATACCTGTATCTTCACTGGTACCAGTCTTCACCTCTGACCCTTCCCTTAGGTCACGTAACCTGTCTAACTCCTCCTGAGTATAGACCCGGCTCGCCACTCGAGCCACATACGCCCCCGGCGTTCCTATTTCTACGGGCTCTACCAATATTTCCCGCGGTACATCTACCTTATTCCTGCCTCTCAACTTTCCTACAACTATTCCTTGAGACAACGGAGGAAGGACGACCGGTCCTGAGGCCACAACGTCCCAGCTACCAATGTCGGATCCTCCCGAGTTCAACCCTGGGATGGGTGTTTTCCACTGAAGCTACGGGTCTTGTCGTTTCCGGGGTGATCAGGCCCGTCCCCGACGCTTCCCGAACAGCCTGTGGTTGGCGATGAATTAATGCACACCGCTCTACCTCCTGTCCTGACAATCGGTGACTAGTCCTTCCTAGGACTAGTGTACTGGTTCTTAAATCGACCCTTGCCTCCATCCGTCTAAGGACATCGACGCCTAGTATGCCACTATACTCTACCTCTAACGGAGCAATTAAGAAGTCGTGTCTAAAAGTCTTCTTACCCACCCGGAATATTATATTTTGAGTTCCGGCTGCCTTTAACTTATTCCCCGTGATCCCTCTAGCGGCTGTCTGAGTAGGTTGTAGTTCGGAACTACTAATCCCGGGTTTCATCACACTTAGGCTGGCTCCTGAATCAACTAACACAAAATGAGGCTTCCCCTCAACCTCAATCTCTAACAGAAGTTCCAGCCCAGTGGAATCCACGTGTGACAACCCTACTTCCTTGCCCTCTGTTGGCGGCTCGACGTTAGGGATCGGTACGTCGAACCCTGGCCATTTGGGTACTGAGACGACAATTTTGGACAATCCCGTCGCCGGTGCCCAAACTCTTGGCAATGAAAACATTGCCAGCCAGAATTGCGAGAATCCTCCACTAGGTACCGTGGTTTCTCTACCGGGTTTCGCGAAAATTGCCCACTAGATTTACCTCTGCCTACCTGATTAGCTTGCCCATCGCGACCGTTAGAATTCCTACAATAATAACTCTGACCCTGCTCTCGAGTCTTCTCCCGGTGGCGCGAGCTCTGTTCCTGCCGGCAATCTCTGGCATAATGTCCCGGTTGGTTACATCTATAGCATTCTACTAGTATTTCTTTTTTGTTGGCAAACACCTTCCTCGAACCCCCGACCATCTGCTTGTGTTTCTCAGCATTCTCTACTGTGACTGCTAGCCTAACTGCTTGCTCCATCGTACTAGGCATCTGAAATTGGACCTGCTGTCCCACTACACCCCTGAGCCCATGAATATACGCAGCTAAGAGTCTACGCTCTGCCTCCTCATTAATAATCCTCTGTACTTCCTCATCTCGGACCTTCCTAATTGTACGCTGGCACAATTTCCTACAGCGGTCACCGAATTCTTCTGCGCTCTCATCTCTCCCTTGGGCAGCGTCCTGCAGTCTCGTATAATAATATTGGTCCGGTAGCTTATCACTGAACCTGTCCACCAATGCCTGCTTCAAATCTCCATAACTACATCCATCTCTCACTAGTTCTTCGCGTCCACTCAAAAATTGAAGAGCCAGACCCTGTAATTTCGCCTTCACAATCAAAGCTTTGTCCTCCTCAGTCCACCCACTAACCTTCGCTAAGGTTTCGATTTGAGAGAAAAAACTCGTGGACCGGTTTCCCTTTTGTTTCGCCCGACCAGTCTTGAATTCCGGCTACTAGCGAAACGTCCTTCTTCTGCCCCCTCGGCACGCTGGCGGCCTCGCCTATCCTAAGGGCATTCAGCTGCGAGCGCAACTCCTCAATTTGCAGTTGAAGGGATTCAATCTCGGATGCTTCCGACATGTCTTAATTTATCACTCCGAAGTGTATCAAATAATATGGCTATACAAACTGTGATCGACTAACAACACCTTACCTCTACCACTGCAATAATAATCCCCACTAAATATTTAACAATGTTTAAAAAATATCGGCTACAGAATCTGCTATCTGAATCCTACCCCTAGATTCTGCCTAACATTAATCTTCCCAACCAAACTCTCAATACGTCCCCAAAAATTAAATTACCAACAGTCAGTTAAATCCGTTAACGCGGGTTGCAGCAACAATGGAATCAGGAGGACTTCAAATTTGTTACACCAATATACACAGACCACTTCTCTAAACATACACAAATAAACACATACACAAACACTTGTATGCCTTGCCAATTCTATTCCTCAATCCTACCGGCTAGCCAACGATAATATGTTATTCACTGTAATCCCAACAAAAATTTCTAAGCACGCGAGTCCGAAATTCTGTGCGGAATTTAATATCCCACCGCTGCCACCAATTTGTTGTGTCACCGCCAAAGTTACCGCTACCGTAACCTTCGCGGGACCCCGATACCCGTTGGCAGGCCCAGTAGGACGGGGGAGGGGGGAATTCAGGAGAGAGGGACCCCTATCTAAATGAGACGCTACGAACTGAATAATATGACTTTAATAAAACAATATGAAAGTAAAACAATAAAAAGATAATAAAAAGACAAGATTACTAATTGGCCCTAAAAAAAAAGATACTACAGGGGACGAACACAGTCCACCTAGGTTACAATCTATTTACTACCTCGTATATAACTATTTCCCTCTCCCTGGGACGGGGGGAGCCAGTCCGGGGCGGTGTTCAAAACAACCCAAAGAAACAAATTGAGAACAGGGAAAAGTGAAAGACAAAAAAAGAAAATAAAGACAGAGAAAAACCGGCAAACACTCACGCTCTCGCCCAAATGGCACCGCCGACGTCGACCAAGCCCCACGATCCTCTCTGTAGCTTTGCGACACACCAACTGCCCGGCAGAACCATCCAGACAAGAGAGCGAGGAATTTGTCGGAGCAGGTACAGGGGGAAAAATATAACAATGCGTGACCGGGTCCAGGTACTGCTGCCCCTGGCCAACTCATTACCATCCCCGTGCGGCTTCCTACCCCGCCCGATCCGCCATAAAACAGAAAGCTACCAGTGCGGCGGGCACAACATTGCCCCCTCTTCAAATGGAAACCATATCCTCACCAGGGTGGGTTTCCATCTAGCCTCCCCGATGCCCTAAGGTTGCTTGGCCTGGCTGCCCCTTCCCAGGTCATCTTATCACACTACACTACAACTAGACTAATCTAAAAGATATGGAAAAGGAGTGTAGAGGACGGGAACCACATAGTCAGGATGTTAGGTCACAAGCGTTCACAAATACATCACAGCAGTACTCCAGTTGTGACACCACATAAAGGTAACATGACATCATATAACTTTCGTGTCCAGTAATGACAAAAATTCCGACAGTTTCATCATTTTCAAACTTCTCCACTGTATCACTAACATCGTTCATCAGGCCATAACCCAGTACATTCACATTTTTGGCCTGGGTGCAATAATAACTCCAATAATCTTCTTCTCTCCCTTGTGTCGCAATGATGAATTCATAACTGGAGCAGCATAGCCATTGACCGCTGCTATCTCAGGTTTCCTGCACGGTCATCTCGGTTCCAATCGTTCCGGAAGTTTCCTCTTATATCCCTAAAAATAAGTATTATGTTGTACTTCCTTGATATCAGCTCCTGCAACAAATGCTTTTGCACTTCCATTCTCCGCCTACGTGGAGGGGAGGGCGGTGACTAGATGTTAGTTCTGCCGAGGCCCTGGAACGTAGGGTGAGCCCCGTGCTCGGGGTGTCAGCCACCCTCACGCCAACAGGTTCGAACCCTCTAGCACGTACCTGCTTCCTCCTCGGACGGCTGTCTGATCCATGCATTCTCCACTGGGGCTATCTTATACGACGGCCTGAACTCGGCCCGGAAAGTTTTGGTAATATGTCAGTAGACATAGGAGTATCTTTAGGCGGGGTACTTAATTCCAGGGGGGGGGGAGAAATGGGGGGGGGGGTCGGGAAAACTAAGGTTGATTAGCCCATACAGTTACGTGGTTCACATGGCTTCGCACGGTCACTCGCCGCGGCCGCCCGACGACCCTCCAGTCGCAGGATGCCGTGGATTGCTAGGACCACGTCGTGTGTTGATCTCCGGTTGGTAGATGTCCAGTTCCATCTCCCGGCACCGGATCATGGCTATGAAGAGCGCCGACATCCTCTCCAGCAGGTGTTGAGGCGCTGGTGGTTGCTTTTATGGGAATACAACTGACAAAGAATTGCAATACTGGTGGTGGCTCCCTTCCCCTGCTCCTCTCCAGCAGAGCGAGAGACGAGGGCAGACTATATGCCAAACCAAGTGCGCTATACACATACGCAAACCAACTAATTAAAAGTAATTTCAAACTAATAGCACATGTCTACATATCAATACACAACCAAAACAAATAAGCTTTGAATACAAAAAAAAATACTTTTGCTAAGTCTGCCGTCGTCCGCGGAGTAATATTTGCCGGTTTTTTTCCTGTGGCTACCGAGGGGGGGGGGGGGGGGGGAATGTGAGTTGGTGCGTGTGGACTGACTCCGAATATGGGCATGTACAAAGGGCTAATGCTTAAGTTGGCTAAGGCATAATATACATTATTGTTTCTTAATATCTGTTCTCTAATTAAAATGCGTCTCGCATAACTAGATGCTGGGCCCAAGGCATCGCACTGCAACATAAGTTTCCATGTCGAACATCTACAAGTTCACCTCCACAATTATAGCCTGAAGCCACTCCCTGCATCCACCTTGTTGTTCCAACTGATAAGAGGCTGACAATAACAAATACCTCTTGCCGTCCTCATAAAATTAAATCCCAACATGTGGCGTCGCTTCTAACTAAGCAAAACTAAATAAAATTCTGAATATATTCTCTTCACGACCCGAAAAGCCACCGAATTCCATGACTATCTACTGCTTAAAATGCAACAGATTAAAGCAATACTTCTGCTATATGTCTAAAGATTTCTTCCCGGAAGGGGCCGCAAGTTGTATCTTTGAAAATTATCACCCTTACTACCCTGGTTAGGACCATCTTCACACACATCAGTCGAGTTGGGTGCAGGACCTGGGTTCACCACCTCGGTGTCTAAGTGCTCTGGCCTCGTGGCTCCTCCGGCTCCTTCACTTACTTGTGAGCTATCGCTTACGTCTCCGCGACACTCATCTAGTCTATTTTTCACGGAGTATCTCGTGGTTGCCTTGCCGTCTCCTCCTACCTCCACATAACCATAATTGGAAGTCCGAGTGCGGTAATGAGTGGTGGGTTCCCAGTTAGGGTCCTGAGTTTGTTCCTCGGTATCTCCCATCTCGGATGTAGCTAAAAGAGATGTCGGTGAGTCCCGTCTAGTGTATCTTGTACCATACATTTCTAATGTGTCCAGTTCGTTCTCCGCCATGTCGCGCTTACTCTGTTGCGTAGTCGCCTGTCGCAAGGCGGCCTCTCGTACGCACCTCTTCATCTTATTCACATTAACAACAACTTCCTTGGTCCTTGACAATTTAACCAAGTAATTTAGGTCGGACAAACGCCGAATGACCTCGTACGGACCTTTCCATCTAATTCTAAACTTCGCGCATCTCTTTTTGCTCTTCACCATCTCCCTCAGGTATACTATGTCGCCTGGCTGGAAAGTGATGAGTTTTGTCCCTTGGTTGTAGTAATCTTTCTGCCTTTCTCTGGCAATCCTGTTGTTTTCTTTAACCACCTGATAAGCTTCTCTGAGGCGGTCGGCCAACGTTTCCAAGTGATGTTGGACTGAATCTCGGTTGCTACCATAGTCCGTCTTAACAAATTTCTCGGTTGTCAAATCGTCTTCTGTAGGGAGGCGCATCTCCCGACCATACAATAAGTAAAATGGACTATGTCTGGTGATAGAGTGGGGCACCGCGCGGTGAGCCATTAACGCATAACTTACAAAGTCATCCCAGTCATTTCCGTACTTATTGACATAATGACTCATCGTCTGGTTGAGCCCCAGGTGGAATTTCTCAACCTTCCCTTGCATTTGGGGGTTTAAAGGATGTTGAGTTAATCCTCTTGACATTCAGGAGTTTGCACATTTCTTGAAAGAGCTCGGACATAAAATTGGTTCCTTTATCCGAAGCGATGGTCTCAGGACAACCTAACCTCGTAAAGACCTCCGTGACCAAGGCCCGAGCTACCGTCGGCGCATCCTGCCGCGGAATGGGAATCGCCTCCGGGTACCGACTAAAATGGTCAATAAAAGTAAGTAGATACCGATTTCCCCGCCTTGTTTCCGGGTAGGCACCACAAATATCTATAGATGTTAATTCGAACGGGAAGCTGGTCTCTGGTAACTCTCCAAGAGGGGCGGTTGGGTTCCTCCCAACCTTGAACTTGGCACATGACTCACACTCCTTCACATATTTCTCAACATCCCTGTTCAAATTCGGCCAGAAATAGTGCAACTTTAATAAATCCCTAGTCCTTTTAATACCTTGGTGTCCGCAAACACCTTATCATGGTGCATCTGAATGACCGGCTGAGTCAACGTTTCGGGTACAACCAACTTCGCTCCATCCAGTATCTCGCCCTGATACAACAGTCCATCAGCACTTATCACGAAGCCCAATTCCTGTCCTGCTTCGGTATTTTCTATCTGCTCTTTACAATATGGGTCCCTGCGTTGTTCTGCAAATACAACTTCTCGAGTCAGCTCTATTTCGGACGGGTCATTTATTCCCTTCGGGGTCACTCCTTCCGGTCTCATAGTGGCAATGTGCCGTGACAAACAGTCAGCATTCACATGCCTTTTTCCCGGTTTGTGCTCAATCTCAAATTCATATTCAGCCAGTTTCAAGACCCATCTTGTTAGCCGGGCACACTGATGATTTTTCACAGTTATCAGCCATTTCAAAGCTGCGTGGTCGGTTACAATTTTGAATTTTCTCCCATAGAGATAACATCTATGGACCTGAGTGCCGAATACAACTGCTAGTAATTCCTTGTGGGTGGTGCTATAATTTTTCTCAGCCTTATTTAACATCCTGCTAGCAAAACTATTGGGTCGCTCCTTACCGTTCTGAAGCTGACTAAGTATGGCTGAGATTGCATAATTAGAAGCATCACAGCTCACTATAAATGGCAAATCAAATCTCGGGTGTGCCAAAACCGAGTCTGACGTGAGTGCAGCCTTTAACTTATCAAATGAAAGTTGCTGATTCTCAGACCATTCAAATTTTTCCTCTTTCCGAGTTAGGTGTGTCAAGGGCCGACTAATGGCGGCGTATTCCTTAATGAAGGATCTATAGTATCCGGACAAACCCAAGAAGGCTCTCACATCTCGGACCGTCTTAGGTCTGGGAAAATTCCATATAGCTGTAACTTTGCTTTGATCCGGGCTCACGCCTTCCTTGCTTAAAACATGACCTAAATATACCACCTTGGGAGCTGCAAATGTGCACTTGGCTACCCCTAATTTAAAGTTGGCCTCTCGGATGCGATTAAAAACTGATCTCATTCGACGAGCGTGTTCCTCTATGGTGGCACTAAATATCAATATATCGTCCAAATAAACCAAGCATTCCACGTCTCGCAAGCCCAACAACACGGCGTCCATCACTTTTGAAAATGTAGCGGGTGCGCCCGCTAGACCAAAAGCCATTTTTTCATACCTGAAACTACCAAAGGGAGTTACGAACCCAGTCTTATCTTTGTCTTCTTCTTTAATGGGTATGTTCCAGTAGGCGTTCTCGATATCCAGCACTGTGAAGTATTTACTTCCGGCCATGAGGGAGAGGTTACTTTTAATGTCTGGTATGGGGTAAACTGGAATAGTAGTTACAGAGTTTAAGCCCCTAAAATTCGTACAAAATCTATACTTTTGGGTGCCATCAGCTGATTTCTTCGGCACCAGTATGACAGGCGCGGCCCACGGTGATGCGCAAGGAGTAACGACTCCTTTCCTTAACATTTCATCCAGCTGTGTCTTCATTTCTTCACGCAGCGCATACGGTACACGATATGGATTCTTCTTAATCGGCAGGGCGTCCCCTGTCCTAATCTCATGAAACCCCCGGGTGGTGCACGGTAGCACCCCTTTCCTGTCATTGCAGAACAGGTCCACATACTCATTTATAACTGGCATTAAAGTCTGCCTTTCCTCTATACCCAAGTGAGCTAACCTCCGCTCTAACTCGGCTTGAACTTCCGCCAACTCCTCCGCATTATTCCCCCTAATTAAATTCACCCTGTAAGCTGAGGTCTCTCCCGCCCCCGGGCTTCGGGAGTCGAACCTTGACACCCTGGGTGCGCACGGCAGAAGGGCCTCTGCAGTACCTATTTTTACGTGCTTCCCAATCTCTAAGTGTTGGCGGCTAGTATTCAGTACCTTAAGGACACAATACCTGGCGGCATTGCTTGCACTATTCTGTAATGACATAACTTTACTACCGCTGCTAACCTTGTCAGCATTCACTGTCCCTATACCTGTATCTTCACTGGTACCAGTCTTCACCTCTGACCCTTCCCTTAGGTCACGTAACCTGTCTAACTCCTCCTGAGTATAGACCCGGCTCGCCACTCGAGCCACATACGCCCCCGGCGTTCCTATTTCTACGGGCTCTACCAATATTTCCCGCGGTACATCTACCTTATTCCTGCCTCTCAACTTTCCTACAAATTTCCTTGAGACAACGGAGGAAGGACGACCGGTCCTGAGGCCACAACGTCCCAGCTACCAATGTCGGATCCTCCCGAGTTCAACCCTGGGATGGGTGTTTCCACTGAAGCTACGGGTCTTGTCGTTTCCGGGGTGATCAGGCCCGTCCCCGACGCTTCCCGAACAGCCTGTGGTTGGCGATGAATTAATGCACACCGCTCTACCTCCTGTCCTGACAATCGGTGACTAGTCCTTCCTAGGACTAGTGTACTGGTTCTTAAATCGACCCTTGCCTCCATCCGTCTAAGGACATCGACGCCTAGTATGCCACTATACTCTACCTCTAACGGAGCAATTAAGAAGTCGTGTCTAAAAGTCTTCTTACCCACCCGGAATATTATATTTTGAGTTCCGGCTGCCTTTAACTTATTCCCCGTGATCCCTCTAGCGGCTGTCTGAGTAGGTTGTAGTTCGGAACTACTAATCCCGGGTTTCATCACACTTAGGCTGGCTCCTGAATCAACTAACACAAAATGAGGCTTCCCCTCAACCTCAATCTCTAACAGAAGTTCCAGCCCAGTGGAATCCACGTGTGACAACCCTACTTCCTTGCCCTCTGTTGGCGGCTCGACGTTAGGGATCGGTACGTCGAACCCTGGCCATTTGGGTACTGAGACGACAATTTTGGACAATCCCGTCGCCGGTGCCCAAACTCTTGGCAATGAAAACATTGCCAGCCAGAATTGCGAGAATCCTCCACTAGGTACCGTGGTTTCTCTACCGGGTTTCGCGAAAATTGCCCACTAGATTTACCTCTGCCTACCTGATTAGCTTGCCCATCGCGACCGTTAGAATTCCTACAATAATAACTCTGACCCTGCTCTCGAGTCTTCTCCCGGTGGCGCGAGCTCTGTTCCTGCCGGCAATCTCTGGCATAATGTCCCGGTTGGTTACATCTATAGCATTCTACTAGTATTTCTTTTTTGTTGGCAAACACCTTCCTCGAACCCCCGACCATCTGCTTGTGTTTCTCAGCATTCTCTACTGTGACTGCTAGCCTAACTGCTTGCTCCATCGTACTAGGCATCTGAAATTGGACCTGCTGTCCCACTACACCCCTGAGCCCATGAATATACGCAGCTAAGAGTCTACGCTCTGCCTCCTCATTAATAATCCTCTGTACTTCCTCATCTCGGACCTTCCTAATTGTACGCTGGCACAATTTCCTACAGCGGTCACCGAATTCTTCTGCGCTCTCATCTCTCCCTTGGGCAGCGTCCTGCAGTCTCGTATAATAATATTGGTCCGGTAGCTTATCACTGAACCTGTCCACCAATGCCTGCTTCAAATCTCCATAACTACATCCATCTCTCACTAGTTCTTCGCGTCCACTCAAAAATTGAAGAGCCAGACCCTGTAATTTCGCCTTCACAATCAAAGCTTTGTCCTCCTCAGTCCACCCACTAACCTTCGCTAAGGTTTCGATTTGAAGAAAAAACTCGTGGACCGGTTTCCCTTTTGTTTCGCCCGACCAGTCTTGAATTCCGGCTACTAGCGAAACGTCCTTCTTCTGCCCCTCGGCACGCTGGCGGCCTCGCCTATCCTAAGGGCATTCAGCTGCGAGCGCAACTCCTCAATTTGCAGTTGAAGGGATTCAATCTCGGATGCTTCCGACATGTCTTAATTTATCACTCCGAAGTGTATCAAATAATATGGCTATACAAACTGTGATCGACTAACAACACCTTACCTCTACCACTGCAATAATAATCCCCACTAAATATTTAACAATGTTTAAAAAATATCGGCTACAGAATCTGCTATCTGAATCCTACCCCTAGATTCTGCCTAACATTAATCTTCCCAACCAAACTCTCAATACGTCCCCAAAAATTAAATTACCAACAGTCAGTTAAATCCGTTAACGCGGGTTGCAGCAACAATGGAATCAGGAGGACTTCAAATTTGTTACACCAATATACACAGACCACTTCTCTAAACATACACAAATAAACACATACACAAACACTTGTATGCCTTGCCAATTCTATTCCTCAATCCTACCGGCTAGCCAACGATAATATGTTATTCACTGTAATCCCAACAAAAATTTCTAAGCACGCGAGTCCGAAATTCTGTGCGGAATTTAATATCCCACCGCTGCCACCAATTTGTTGTGTCACCGCCAAAGTTACCGCTACCGTAACCTTCGCGGGACCCCGATACCCGTTGGCAGGCCCAGTAGGACGGGGGAGGGGGGAATTCAGGAGAGAGGGACCCCTATCTAAATGAGACGCTACGAACTGAATAATATGACTTTAATAAAACAATATGAAAGTAAAACAATAAAAAGATAATAAAAAGACAAGATTACTAATTGGCCCTAAAAAAAAAGATACTACAGGGGACGAACACAGTCCACCTAGGTTACAATCTATTTACTACCTCGTATATAACTATTTCCCTCTCCCTGGGACGGGGGGAGCCAGTCCGGGGCGGTGTTCAAAACAACCCAAAGAAACAAATTGAGAACAGGGAAAAGTGAAAGACAAAAAAAGAAAATAAAGACAGAGAAAAACCGGCAAACACTCACGCTCTCGCCCAAATGGCACCGCCGACGTCGACCAAGCCCCACGATCCTCTCTGTAGCTTTGCGACACACCAACTGCCCGGCAGAACCATCCAGACAAGAGAGCGAGGAATTTGTCGGAGCAGGTACAGGGGGAAAAATATAACAATGCGTGACCGGGTCCAGGTACTGCTGCCCCTGGCCAACTCATTACCATCCCCGTGCGGCTTCCTACCCCGCCCGATCCGCCATAAAACAGAAAGCTACCAGTGCGGCGGGCACAACATCGTATATGATTTTTTGATTTGAAACGAAACTCGCTTCTTCAAACTTTCAGGAAATAAAGTATTTATAAAACGCATAATACTTAGAAAGAACCTCATAGCCGAACCCCTCGCTGTGGTGGTCGTCAGATGTGCTTTGTGTTCGGAGGTGCTCAACTTATATCAGGCTAAAAAAATCGGGTATTATGACAGGCTTCTTGTCATTTTTTATCCTGTCAGAACAAAGCTGAGATAGTCCCTGAAAAAAATTCGCGACTGCAGTTAGCCAGACCCACCAGTTCCAGTTACTCGCATCACCTTCGTAAATAGTAACATACATACAAACAAGAAATGTCTTAATTCTTTACTCTTGATTTTGGTGTGTTACTGTTTGGAAGCTCAACGCATGGCATGAAGTGTACCAACTTGATTAACAACCGGATGGTCATTGTATGGACATCCGCTCAAAACTTGTAAGCAAGTAAATTAAAATTATGGCGCGGCTTAAATACGCTGCGTTCACTTTTGTAGAAGCAGGGAGTGGGGCCCAAATATGTACCGAAAATATTCCGTCATGTGTTATACAGTAAGATTATATTAAATTATAACTGACGTTAGAAGAAATACCCATGATTAAAGGGGAAGAAACGGAAGCATGAACATATGGGTTTTGGGGTGGGAGTTCAAGGGAAATTACAGAGGAGTAACAAGGAACAATTGCAAGGTTGATGTCGTCCATCTCCCCATCGATTGTTTCAAACTTCTTAAGGGCTGGCTCTTGAGTGGGGGCGTGCAGAACAACAAGAAAGAAGTCCTTAAGTCAGCGTAGCGTTTTTTGTTATAATTTACTCAAAATATTTGAAGCGAGGAATTAAAAGTGTCATTTAATAACGCAGAATGTTCAAAGAATATTCTCATTACCTGTATTAAACTACGTGCATTGACCAGCAAGTGAATAGTTTTAACTTTCGTCCGGTCTTGTAAAGCACCTTCCAAAGTTGCGAAACCGTCTGAACGATCAGCCGTCAAACTGTGGTGACTGGTTAAATTAGATAATTAGACCTGTACACTCTATGAAGTTTCGTGAAATTTTAAAACAGAGTAAATACATGCCACCATTAGTTCAGAATATTTTCCCTTCTGTTTTTAAAAATGTAAATTTTGAAACATAAATAAATTATAACTTTACCTGTTATTTAGTATGGGTGTGAAACTTGTTCTTTCACCCTGAGAGAACAAAATAGATGAAGGGTGTGTGAAAACATGGTGCTGAGGAGAATATTTGGACCAAAGAGGAAGGAAAAGAGAGGAGGTGGATAGAAGCAAATAATGAGGAGTTTTATACTGTGTACTCCTCATCGGATAGACCGTAGGGTGACAAATTGAAGGAAAATGCAATGGGCGTACAATGTAGCACGTAGGGGAGGTATGAGAAATGCATGTTCGTTAGCCGAAGAATGTTAACGGAAGTGGATGGGAATAATGTTAAAAGTGGACTTGAAGAGACGGAGCGAGTGTTTCTGAACTGGAATGATCTGGCTCGGCGGGAGGACTGTGACTTGCTGTTGCATGAAGAGTGCGTACAAGACGCAGAACTTCTTCAATATCTTAATGACAGCGTCTGGTCTGTGGATTTATTTGGTTATAATCTTGAAAGAACACCAATTTTAACCCTGTCGACCTTAAAAGACACTATAAATTACCACAGGCCCATGTTGTCAACAAATGGTAGATATTAAACCCAAGAAATAAATTAACATAAAATAAATAAGAACGACACTGATACGTAAAATTTGAGGTTCTCATGGTGGTGATTATAAACATTACTGTCTTCTGGGATGTGACCCGTGTAATTTGATAGATAGGTACCTATTTTCATTCTAAAATGACTTGCAAATTTTCATTGCGGTAGTTTACATAGGCTGACATGTTTCAGTACTGATGTTGATTAACTCGCTGATTGACATTCTGTTTAACTACGGTGTGTCAACAGTCGAGTTTTGTAACGTTTTTCATATCCTATTAGTGATGTATAGACGGAACATGATGAATTAAATAACATGTTTAATGGGGGAATCCAAGAAATATCCATGTCGCAGCAATACTGTTCGGTCTCGGAGTCGAAACCCGAGGGAAGATTCGAAGAACAAATTATACATATACTCCGCACGTTCTTCTGCAAGTTGCACCCATGACAGCTCTGTGGCAAAACCACAACCACAGTGAGCAACCATGGGAAGTGATAAATCGAGTTTACAGAAACAAATCTTAAGGAAGTACCACACCAGTCGTTTTCAAACCGTGTTCCCCGAGACCCTGGGGTTTTGTTGGCGATTATCTGGGGGTTCGCAAACGCCTTTCCACTATAAAGAAGGTGGTAAATATAAATATATAAATAAATATAATTGCATATTTTCTCTTTTTCCCAGTCTGTACGTAATAATTTCCATTGTAGATCACCAACAATGAAGTTTTGTTTTGCATTAAATGTGCGTAAATATTTTATTTTTTTAAATAAAATTTTGTGTTCTATGAAATTACATTTATTTTTCTAACTGAAAATTTCCATTTAATTTACAGGGGGTTTGCGAAAGTTCAGACTTAGTCGAGAGAGTTCCACAGACAGTCCTGCTATGAGTTTGAAGGCCACTGATCCATACAGTTCGTGTAAAAATTAAACGTTAAACGTACGCAGACAAAAAGCATGAAACCGAACGGAGAGTAGGCGCAAATAGATGGCAAAACAAAAGTTAGAAATTCAGTCATCAGAACTGGTGCCGTGTTAGCTCATAAGAAAACTCTTATTACCGATATTTAATTTTAAGATTTGGATTTTTTTTGGCTGTGACTCCATACGGATTGGTAGAAAGTTGTACCTACCAACATTTCGGAGACACTTGTTGCCTCAGTCTTCAGGATAGACGCATGGTACATGTCTTCAGATCACTCCGTGTCACATCCAGCAAGACCGGGTGCATGTCTTGTATTGTGACTGTGGTACGCAAGAATAAAGTTTGAAAAGCACTGGGGTAGAATGACAGCTGACCCGGCTGGCAGTGGTGGCGAACAGAAAGTTTTTGATTTCGCAGGGTACTGGGTCCTGGTCCAGTTTCGTTGCGACGATGCACAACAAAAGGCACATATAAGAAATTGAATAATGCTGAAGAAGAGGAAGAAGCCCTCTTACAGGAGGAAGTAGAAAGTTTACGTCTTTGACGGTTCACGGACTGTGCCCGCTTGTCCTTCTTTTAAAGGTAGGCTGGATGCAAGGCACAGATTTGGGAAATGGAGAAAGTAAAGTAATGAAAGTGGGCTGTTTGAATATGTAGCAGAGACAGGAGATTCAGCATTTGGGTTGAACTTCTAATTTTGTTACGATATGAATTTGGAGGACTGCATTATGACGAATTTTTATAACGTTTGAAGGGCTACGTATGGACAGAAACTTTAAAGTTAATGTTGGGAGGATTACACGAGAAGTGTGCAGTGTAATGTAGAATTTTTAAGACTTACATGAATCTACATTATGTACGATGTTGACTCACCTCACTAAGAACACAGTGCCCTCCTATTAGAAAGACCAATCGATGTGTTCTGTATAAGGAGGAATCGCTGTTTATTGAGAGAATTATTTGAAAGACATACATATATACATTCATTCTGCAGTCTGTCTTACGACAGGTCCGTAGCCTCTTCTAAAGCGAGTTCTCCACAGAGTGCGATCTAGTGCTTCCTCTTTCAATTTCCAGTATCTTATCTTTTTCTTAAGGTTCTCCAGGAGCTGCTTACGCCTTCGTTCTCGTCTTCCCATCATTTCTATCCTACCCTCTAACATATATTATATGGAAAAAATGCAGACTTTTTAGTGAGGTCTCAGTACAAGATAGGCTTACCTAAAATCCTTTTTACTACTACATTGCCATCTATGATTTCGTTTCAACATGTCGCCTGTTATCATAACATAAATATTTATGTAAGATCAAATCAAAGAGAAGTATTCGGGCGGGTATGTACAAATACTTGCAATAAAAACAGGCAGAAGGAGAGACATCGGAATACTTAGCACAGATGCGAAGATAATATTAAAGTGATTGTTAAAATGTAGGTTGTGTTGGTGTGGACTGAACTGCGATGGGTCAGACCAGGGTTCAGTGGGATGTTATTGTAAACGTGATACTGAGTCGTCACTCTCAATAAACAGGCCATGTGGCCGACTGCATATCCTCAACAGGACTTCGCTCCACGGAATTGCGTTCAACATATACCCGTGCACGACTGGTTTCATTCGTGTTCAGTTCATCGTGATTCGCATTTCTCCCATTTGTGTATTCTAGATCAGAGTTCAAAATCAATTTGTGTTGAGTTTCATTTGGTTTAGTTGTTAATCAGTTTTATCCAAAATCCCAAAGTGGACTAACACGAATTTTACTATTATCTGGAACTGGAATTCAGAGAGGTTATGTCTTTAAAATATTCAAACACAGGCACATCAATTTAGCTTGACCTCCAAAATTAACAACAAAAACAACAGAAAAATATTTGCATTAGTAACGAATATGAAGACCGTCAGCGACAAAACTCCAGCACTTCAAGTGAAAAATTAATAATCCCTGGAACAAAGGAACGTGATGAAGGATGCTACAACATTTGTTTGACGTTTATTACACCCTAGCACATTGGGGTGGAAGTGCCGTAATTGTTCCTGCAGAAGGGAAGTTAGCTGTTGTCTCTTTCTAACAAAAATAACGAACACCTACTGCATTAAAAAAGTGCCACCTGTTGGCATATACGGCAGTTCTCATTTAACAAGGGCCACGGACACACTTATTTTATTTCTAATCCATTTATTCAATTACACACCCAAGTTGACAAGTTCATGTCCATGAGACATGTCATTCAGCAGAAAGAATGACAAACAGAAAACATTCGCACACTATTTTGAAAGCCTAGCTTGCCCGTTATTACAACATTCACATACATATATAAACAGATATTTAAGTCTGTCTCTCCAAGACTTAAAAGCAAAACGTGAAATGAAAGCACTCTCATTAACCGAAGAGACTTGCTACCTCACTCGCGGAGTGGTACACCGTTCCTGTTGAAATGCTGATAGTTACCAACCTGTCAAGAAATTCTCTAGGTTTGTGGAAAGAGTTTATTACTATGTTCACAAAACCCAATAACTGGGACTATTCTGAGCCAGTTCAGTTTAGTTCAGTCTAAACATTCACTTACCATTTCTATTTAAGATTCATTTTTAACAATTGTTCTGCTACGTCTATCCAGATACCAGATGTACAGACTGCAATAGGAACAACACGAATAAAGTTTTACTAAGTCCTCTAAAATGGACGAGATTATTGGGGAGATTGTTATGGGGCTCACGGTGAGACTAAGTAGCTGGACAGGGCAAAATGTAAATGTATACCTATGCACAACTGAAATAAGAAGGAATTAACATTTCCCTTAAGTTGCAGTAAAAAAGTAGGTTACATTTACGATCGAAACAGAAGAGTTTTTCTATTTATAGTCCCTGAGTTTTACTGTGTAAGCAGGTGATAGATTATATAAATTCCTGAAAAATACAACTTACATTAACGGGGACTTTTTCCAATCGTCACCGTTGTTACTCACCTGAAGATGGAAGCAGTCAGCTTCCGACACGTTGTGATTGTTGTTAGCTACGGTGACGACGGAAGAAGTCCTTGATAATGTGAGTGATATTATTCATGTGCAGCTATTGTCAAGAACTTGCATGATACGATATAAATCCCTGTTAAGCCGGCTGTTGGGATTCGATACTTTTCCTGAGTTCCTCTAGGTTGGGTTCAGAAAAATGTCTTGAAACATCTAACGCTTATCTTGTCCCCTATACTTCCTGACTTCATGAGTCTTAATCACTTTTTCTGTACTACATTCACATTACTTTAAGTCTGTAATGGATGTAGCAATGTCGGGTAACACTAAATGCTTGCATGATTTCCTGTTTGACAACAAATTAAGCTACCGGATGAAACAGAGCGTGTGTTGAGTCTGGTGGCAACACTTGTTTATAAGCAAATGCGTTTGATGTCGCTCGCATAACTACGAAATATTTCGTAAGACATACCAGACTGCTGTGTTATGTCCCTGCAGTTTCCAACTGCGCACCAACCCCAGCCCGACAGTTCTTGAACAGAACAGAACAGACGACCATGTGTTGCGATTTTCAAACACTCAGATGTCATGAGCATTATGGCTGGCTTAAAGCAGTTAACACATTTTACGACTTCTGATGAACGTAGAAAAAGTATTGCGTCAATTGAGAGACGTGAGACTTGTTCTGAATAATATTTCGGAATAAAAATATTTCCTCGCACACCCTAAACAGGTGCTTCATATGTCTTATTACAAATGCTCGTTTTGTGTTTATTTTAACTTGCAATATTGCAAAGAAATCTGTTGAAACGAGTTCAATAAAGTTGCCTGCAGTTTATTCCACTAAAATCCATCTCTTCTTTACACTTCCTTTTTGCTAAGGATGTTGAGGTTTTTCGAGGAACAAATCTCCATACTTCCAAGCCTTGTTATCTTATACCTTTTATCTCCATACGTTTCCAGTAGTCTTTCTGTTTGTTCGTTTGCATCCCTGTCCTCAGGTTGCCTCCACTCTCTTTTCCATACGATACTCCTTGTTTAATGCAGCTTTCTTTTGTCGTTCTGTACACAGATTTGAATCATGCGCAGTCGGTTTTATATTTTTTCCAGCAGGTTAACATGCGAGCTTTCTTAGTAATTTGGTTCCTATTTCTGTTTATTCTAGCCGTGTTCTGTATATTTTTAGGCCGGTGTGCAAAATTGCGAAAAGCGGCTGTTTCTTCGTCATTTTTTCTGTCCGTCCGTACGTCCATCCTCCGTCCATCCCCCTGTCTGTCTGTCCGCATGGAACATCTCGGCTCCCACTGGACGGATATTTATGAAATTTGATATTTGAGGATTATTCGAGAATCTGTCGAGAAAATTTATTGGATTCAACTGGATCAGAGTACGGTTTAATAGCTAGCTTGTGTGAAGACGATTTTGATCCTTATAATTTTATAAAGTATATCTGTGATTTGCCAAGTAAATCTAAACATTTGAAAGAAATATTGTAGATTCAGTGCTCTACGTTAGTGAAAGGTTTAAAATATCCGTTTAAATGAATGCGGGAATGGATACAGCGACCAGCACATTAAATGAGAGAAGAAAAATAACTCGTTACGAAATTCCGTAAGATGGATAAATTCCCTCTTTTAAAGTCGATATCATATGTGGAAAAATGCGAACAATAAACCTAATGCCGTGTCAGCTGGAATAGTCAAGGGTGCAACTATCAGTGTTTATAAATTTGTATTCTCTGATTCTTCCTTCCTGTGTTACAAATTTATCTTCCATTTAAAGTTGAAAAGAACGTAGCGAAATATACAAATTGCTGCAAACATGATTATATTCTTTCTAAGGGCTTATTGTAGATTTATTTCGGAATGCAAAAATTTATTTTTATTTTTGTCATAAACCTCTTCGTTGCCAACATGTGTGACTACAAAACTTTTCCTATTTAGGCCTAACATATTGGAATCCTAATTGTCTACAAATGAACACGCTTTCTCTAAAGGTATCTTTTGGAGTCGTTGAATCCTCTGCAGCCTTACAAAAGTCTAATCCTTGTGGAGATGTGTGATTGCACACTTGGTGGACATGATCTCCTTGCAGTGCTCCCTGCTGACGTGCCGTTTGCCTGTAATCTTCCAATGTCCTATGCTGAAGTGTAGCGTATCTCTTACCTTGCAATGGTCCCTGCTGACATCTTTTTTTCTTGTCAAGGGCTCTAAAATTGCAAGCATACAGCTCAGCAATAAAGAAGTTATTGCAAAGCTGTAAGGGACTTTTGGACTCCAAATATTACCTGTCACTCACCCTTCGAAGAATTTTACTGTTTTTTGGGACACTCTGTATATTTTTCGGTATTTCCGAATCAGACGAAATCAATACATTGAAAGAAGAAACATAACGAAAGAGACGGCGGGAGTGGTTCGCCTGTCATTCAGATGAAACATCGCTTGCAGTTTTTGTTATCCAATGTAGAGAGAAGCTTGGCATTCCGTGTGGATAAGAAAACACGACACGGGGAACGGAACAAATACACACATTTATGGCAATACATTGGAAGTGCGGCTCAATTTTTGGAGATGGAATTCTGACAGCTGCAAAAATATTCGTCGAATTATGGTGATAGTCACACAATCATTTCTACTTTAGATGATTGTCTCTTATTTGATGGATCTCACTGAAGACTCTACGATGTATATCTACATTTGTAAAATGTAGCAATGGAATGGATACTTATTACAACTGATATGCTTTCAGAATTTTGAATATCCTCTTTGTAACACAACATGATACAACAAGATTTGCCTAGCATGTCTTCTAAGGATCAGTAAATTCAATACTACTTTTAAAGGATTACATTTTGTATTTTATGTAATACACGTGTCTCTTAAACGTACCTGTATGAGCAATTGACCTTCCTGTATTTTAAGTGAAATTCTTACGCATTTGGCCAAATTTCTTGTGAAGAAAATAGAATATTTAACACAAACTTTCCTTTGATGATATACGGGGTCAATTTAGTTGACCAGCGGTTTTCGAAACACTTATTTTAATATTATCTTCTAATCTCCTTCACATGTTGCTAAATCCAGGCTATTGTGCAACACAATGAAGCCCGATAATGGGCCGCGTTCGTTGAACTCACAGGCAGGGGCATTTGTACATATTTGCGCACTATCACCAGTATTTTAATGTAAATCAATAATTCCGTGAAACAGGTTTTCCTTGAAGCAGATAGGTAATTGGCATGTCGAAGCCCGACTTGCTTTTAAGGATGTGTTGACAACTGTGTTCAAAGAAGTGCACTTTCCGACCCTGCCCTCGGCTGAATTCAGTTCACAGCTGCATGTTCTATTTATCTGCTGTTTAATTCGACGTGTTCTTCAGGTACCCATATCTATCTACTGGGCTCCTTTCTTGATTTTCTTCTATTGGAATTCTTTAGGCATTTCTCACTCTCCCGTAAAATTCACTATCCAACTTAACCTACTTTTCTAGTAGCTGTGACAGTGCTGGGTTAAGTTAAAAATCTTGCGAAGTTCCCCGTTTGTGATCTTTCTGAGTCTTATTACGGCCTTTCTCATGTATACGTACAAGTTTCCTCCTTCACACTTTGTTCGCCACTCCCCATCTGTGTTATTTATTCTGCATGAAATAAGTTTCACATTCACATAGTGTGGTATTACCAGACTATGTGAATGTGAAACTTATTACTTAAACATAGAAACATAGAATCTTAAACATAGAAGAGTCTGGTGTTACCAGACTCTTCTATGTCTGCCCGTACTTCCCTCAACATTCCGCCTATCCATCAGCATGTTTAACGCAAAGCACTTTTTGAACCAATAATCTACCGGGTGTTGCTGCTTCAAGACACATAGTACGTTGTACAAGAACCTGATCAGGGATCGGAAAGATTGGACTGTACCGGTCAGGTACACAGAGTCATTTTTTTTTTGTTGCCAATTCGACTTTCGGGTTTTATTTGTGCATTAGTCACCTGCCATCGGCGGCAGTGTCAGATGTTACCTTGGCAAGTGTTATCCTGCACGTTCCGAGCGTTAAAGCTAATGGCACGTACTGCATGTGATATACGCCCTTCTGCTGTGTTGTAATCATGTCAACACTCATCCATTACGCCTAGTTGCAAGTGTCTGTTCATTAACTCGGAATTTTATAAACAGCCTACATTCACCGTCTGGTACAACCGCTGTATTTATTGCAGTGTTTTCCTTTTGCATTACGCCCGTCATATTTCGTAACTGAAGAAACGTTCGTTCACTATCAGGTTCTACCTGAGGTTTGTACTGAGGTTTTAACATATTTTCTCGTGGCGTATGATGGCTCATAGTGTTGTCTGTTGTCAGTTGCCAACTGCTCTGTACTTCTTCAAGAAGTTAATAACGAACACAAAATCAGATCTCGAAATTCCAACAGGGAATCTTGGAACGTTAACCGATCTCTTATATAATATTAGACTTAGAAACCTTCCTCTAGCAAAAGCAAACAAAGAAAATCTTTTGCTGTGTTTTCGTGAACATTTTGCGGACTTAACAGCTAGGTCTATACACATAAACGGACTTCGAATCGCTTGGGTCAACAGCGAGTTCAAATTCCCAATCCCGGGAATAAAAGGATTCGCACGCATTCCTCCGCTCCAGAAACACTATAATATGATTCTTAATCTTGGCGCAGGATGCATAGGAAGAGTTCACTGCAGAGCCTGTGTCTGCTGTGCCCACATTCGTTTGACTGGTTAAGAAACTGTTGTAAAGCCATAGCTGGTGCTTATATTCGTATGTGAATGTTTATCATTAGTAATGGAGATGACGATTATGATGGTGTAATGTGACTTTAATAAATGAGACAATAAGTTACTGGATTACGACACCATACCGTCTGACAGGTGGGCGTGCAATGTTTGAAGGAACATACTGCCTCCATCTTCAGGGGTCACACCAATTGCTATAGGTGTTTATAACGTAGAAGACTACAATGTGTAGACTTCATATCTGTAGCTGTAACCTGATGGACGTAGACAAAGTATGTGGAGCAGGATACGTTGAACAAACTTCCGATGTGTGTTCCAAGAGTAAGATAGAGCAGGGGCTGCTTATTTTGGAGGTGGTAGCACATGGTTTATCAATAAGGGCTGCAGTTTCGTTACATGAGTAAGTGATATTTTTGGTACTTGACGACGCAACATTAATTGTAGGAGTTAACGTAGTGACAAACGAATAATGAGTTGATAAGGGTATAGAAGGATGTGGTTGTGGTCTGCTGGAAGGTTTCGTCCTAGCATATACCAGGAGATACTGAGTTGATCACGGTATGTCCGAAACAATTCGGAAACCTGGATCAACTTCACGCCCAACACAAATGAACGTTTGCGTCGAGATCGAGTAATTAATAATCCTCCTTCTTGTTCGGGTTCAAATCTCGGACCGACTGTCCTTACAGGCTTTTCGTGGTGTTCCTTAGGCCGTTCATTAATTGCTACGATCTTGCCTCAGATTAGACCAGACCAGCTCCTTCCACAGACAGTTCAGTTGATTATTCACTAATAATAATGCTATTGGACGCTATATATTTTGAGCTACTGACAGGATCGTTAGACATCATACATAAATAAACTGCTGCGCCATTCCTCTTGGTATAATACAGACATTTAATAAAAATTACACGATTGTTTTTAAATTAAATCGTAATTTATTGTTCAAACTTTTCAGATCGTAAATTATGTAGTTCCTGTAATGTGGACACTACCTACATTATTCCCCCCACCCATATTGATGGGTCGACTGGAAGGAACACTCTGTGGAATCTCTAGTCTGTTCATTCTTAAATGATAGCAAGCCCACATACGGACGTAGGGCGTGAGCATCCAAATGGCTCCACAACCTTCAGATGCAAAGCGGTGGCTTAGCATTTATTTGAGTAATCCTTGACTTGTGCTTCGTTACAATTACAAGATTACTTTCCAATGTGACACCAGGTTTTTGCGGTAGGCCACGTACTGGACGACGGGAGAACCCGGATGCAATTTCCGACGGAAGCGGGGCACTTTTCGTCCACCACTGTATCCGAAATGGTTTTATGATAACCAAGCCTCCTCTCGCATGGGTAACAGGGTCCCTTTTTTCCGGATGTAAAGCGGTAGGGTTGTGTAGCTAACCACATAGTTGCATGGAGGGCGGGATGTTAAGGAAAGATAGAGCTATATTCCACTTGTTTTGACGTCGTTCCTGCTTTGGTGTGTAATTCGTTAAGAACAGAACACGCTGTACCTCTACCAGTAATATTCATACAGCGAAACACTCAGACGTATGTGTTGCAGAAATACAGCGAGTTTCTTATATCAGAAAGGGCACAGACACAGAGTTATTAGAAGAAATTATGCAAACTGAGTAGGGTGTAATGCATGTATTCACTTAATTATTAATAAGTCACCAACTAAATGCATTTATTCACGTTATGCTTGAATGCTTTAGTTAAATCCGCAACTCAGAAGTTAAATTTTCTATGCTCATAATATAAAAGAGTATGGAGGAGTGGAGACAGAGCTGCATTCATTCTTAACTCGCCACTAGATGGAGGTCAGTGATCAACGTCACGCCCCAGCCGCCTTAGCCACGTACCCATGGAAATGATACATTCGAATGGGCAGCCACGACACCACATGACTTTTACACCCTATGACCTGTTCACTTTGTAATCTTCGTGCAAACAACACATGCAGGTAATTTACGAAATTCAGAAAAAAATATCGTATAAGTAACTTATGGAAATTGTGATACCTAATTTGGCGAATATGCAAATTGATGTCTTCTGGAGGACATTAAAATTCCGATTCTTGTGGATATTTGTAACCACTTCTACGAGTAGCTAAGATCGACCAATGTGCTGCAGGTTGACTCGAAACTGGACTGAGGGGAACTGAAGTCGGCCTGGACCTATCACCGACGGGTACCAGCCGTGCTCGTAAATAGAAGGTCTGTTAATCCTTGCATGGAAACAGACTATAACTACTTCCAGTTTGCTATTGTTAACTGTTCTATTGAAAGGTAATGAATGTTAAGGCTAAATTACTGGAAACGAATGACAGTAGTTCTAGTGAAACTCAGAAATTGATTGATTCTACTTTTAATATCAACCGGACGTTACATATACATCTGTTAATTTTTAATTTTGCAGCAACATGTCATAATGAAGGCTATAATAAGTAATATCGGTAGTCTGCGGTTTACTAACACATTGCCATGCGGCTTTTCTGTTTGGATATTCATTTAAAGCAAATTAAATGCAAATTTAAATGGATGAAGAGTGAATGCAATGAATTTTATAGTCAGTTATGTAAACAAACCAAGTTAATTTCCCATGATTATTTCGCTTTAATTAAAATTCACAAGCAGACTGCATTAACGAATGTATTTTCAGAGTTTAAAATATTGATTTCCAGTCACTTTACTTCCAGCTATTAGAGATGTTTGCTTTATTTAATGTAAATTCCATTTTTAAAAAAGTTTCTACCAGTTACATCCCGTAAGGGATTATTTTTGAGTTATTAAATTTATTTATTAGTGTTTTACAGGCCCAATTCTCGAAAACTCTGGCGTTTTTGTCACAACCAAACCATCCAAAATACTAAAATTTGAACACCGTAAATGCGTCAGTACATACATAATGTACAATACATGTTGTAACCCTTGCTTCATAATCTACAATTTCTGTACAACAGGCAGTTCTGTAAGTGGGCTATGTAGGTATATACAATACGATTTATTATACTTATAAAGCTACAGATTTTGACCCGAATGCGTATCAGGTACGTGCATGCACTGTTTTCAGTAACTTTCAGTTCTATTTATTGATTATGCCTAGATTAATTTTTTATTACTGAGATTGGCTATGTTAATGTGCATTTAGTGTCTAATTATAATTACATTATAATATGTATTATTTATAAATGGTACTGTTTTCTGCAAATTTATGTTATCTTGCAGGGGACTTTCAAGCAGTATTTATTGTTATTACAGTCGAAATGCTTAAAATTATTAAATTTATTTCTTGTATTTGTTGTAGTTATTGCAACTTACATTGCTGTGGTGTAACACAGTGAGTTATTTTACAGTTTTTTTTTTGCATTTTTCTTGTTAGTTATTTATGATGAATGAGTCACCGTCAAACACAACTGTGTGTTTATTATGTAACAGTAAGCTACATGTGCATTTTTCAGTCCTGACGGACCTTCCTCAATTCAGGCCATGTGTAAAATTACAAACTGGAAACACCTTATGTGTACACTACATGTGAAGTCTCATATATTTCACAATTTATTCAATTATATCCAAAAACTTTTTATTTTTAGCTTAGTTTTTTGAAGTTGTGTTTTTAATATTCAATGTACTAAATATATCCAATATTTTTAAAATTGTTTCATATGGCTCAAGATGACGTGATTTATATTAAAATTAATATTGTTAGTAGCTAAAATGATGGATTTGTTCTGAGTCATCTTGAACATTTTTGTAGACGCGTGTGGACGTTCTTTCATACATTGTACTATTTTACTATGAGAGATCGACGTATTTGTTTTTATGCTGTGTGAACAATACGTATATATATATTTATTTATTTATTATTATTTGGTTTTACTTTTGGTTTTTCTTCAAGCATCGTTGTCCACAATTTGTGTTTTTACGTTTTTTGTAGGAAAGTTGTTTTAATACACTCCCTTTCTCTGTTATACATTCTTGTTATTACACGCGTAACTTAGGATTGTATTAACTGTGTTGATCAATTATAATAAGTCGTAAATTAACTTTTCCGCATATATTAAAAACCGTTTTGTTACGATTTGTTCTGAAAGATGTGCACACAACATGAGTCAAAAAGGTGTGCACACAACATGATCAAAGAGTGCCAAAATGAGTAAGATGTGCGCACAACATGAGTCAAAAAGATGTGCACACAACATGAGTCAAAAAGATGTGCGCACAACATGAGTCAAAAGACGTGCACACAACATGAGTCAAAAAGATGTGCACACAACATGGGTCAAAAAGATGTGCGCACAACATGAGTCAAAGACAGATAAAATCTTCTGGGATATTGCGCCTTTCCGACAGCGAAATAATTAAGGACATTCCGAGAAATCGTACTTCTGTCATCTTTAGGATCAGGCAGCCCAGACGAGCTTTTTGTTTACCACTCAACACGGCGTAATTTTTCTTAAGTCTTGAAACGTCCGCAACACGACTGTGAGAGCGTAACATTTCGCATTAATTAACTGCACTTTAATTTTTAGCAATATTGACATATTAAAACACCTATTTTGCATGAGGTCATGAACGAACTTTTTTAGGTACTGTACCTTTATAAAATTTTGAATTAAATTGTGATTAAATTCGACATAAAAGAGATTTACACGAAGCTGTTTGGGCATTTTTAATGTTAGTCATATTAACTGGTCACAGGGTCTTTGCGGAAGGTGTGTGCATTTCCGATAAGACTGTAAAACTTATTTTTTGTATCGAAGGGTTTGTGTGGTTTTTAGTACTGCTGCCTCATACAAGAGAGGTCTCGATGTTCTGAGAAGGAAGCTTTGTTTAGGGTGGTCTGAGTTGTAGTTGGAGATGAGAATTCGGAATCCTTCCATTTGTAGCGTGCTTGTGTGAACCAAACTTGTGCTAAGCGTCTCGTTAGGTGTCAGTTGAAAATGCATTGTGTAGGGGAGAAAGTTTTTTTTAGAGAGAGAAGCCTTGATAAGATCTTACAGCGTGAAGTTTTATGGAGAAGTTGTCGCAGTTTCAGTCGATACGACTTCACCTTCGTTTTCCTTCCACTGACCGCCATGACACACAAATTCCTGTGTTTCCAGTCGCCATATATATCTACATCTGAGAAATTGAGATGTAATGCGACATTCTCTGCAGAGGCAACTTCTCCCTTTCTCTTTGTTTTACGACTACTAATGTACAATAAAGAGATACTTAAAAACCCCTTCGCAGCTACATACCACCTTCCTTTACCTACAGCAAATTATATAGGCTACATTTAAACATGTATAATACCTTGCAAAATTTGCAGGTGTGAGAATTTATATGTGTTGGAATTTATAGTGAGTTTGACTTTAAATAAATGGTTTCTTACGTTGTGTATTACAGTTTCTGAGCACGGCTATTATACAGTTATTTAAGCTGAAACTAATGAGGAATGAACTTATATGTGGAGGAGTGATGGTTTACTGAATAAATGAGCATGGACTTGGTAGGGCTTCAGAAATTAAAGTATGTGCTCCACACACACATATCTTCTACTTCGTTATCTCTTATGATTTCCTTTCGTGCGTGTTCTCCGGCTTTTAGTTTGTTTTCATGACAGAAGTGAATATTAAATAAGACTACTGATATAGACTACAACCGCTGGCTCGTGTCGTACGTGCCCAAACACTGGAGTGGATATATGTGGAGTTCGGGCAGCCTAGTTGTGTACGTATTCATTATCTGGAAAGGGTTAAGAATTACAGACGGGAATGTAGTGTAATGAGACTGATGTCGTAGTGCTTTCTTTAATTGTGAAACAGGGAATGTAGTGTAATAAGACTGATGTCGTAGTGCTTTCTTTAATTGTGAAACAGGGAATGTAGTGTAATGAGACTGATGTCGTAGTGCTTTCTTTAATTGTGAAACAGGGAATGTAGTGTAATGGACTGATGTCGTAGCGCTTTCTTTAATTGTGAAACAGGATTGTAGTGTAATGAGACTGATGTCTAGGCTTTCTTTAATTGTGAAACAGGGAATGTAGTGTAATAAGACTGATGTCGTAGTGCTTTCTTTAATTGTGAAACAGGGAATTAGTGTAATGAGACTGATGTCGTAGCGCTTTCTTTAATTGTGAAACAGGGAATGTAGTGTAATAAGACTGATGTCATAGTGCTTTCTTTAATTGTGAAACAGGGAATGTAGTGTAATAAGACTGATGTCGTAGCGCTTTCTTTAATTGTGAAACAGGGAATGTAGTGTAATGAGACTGATGTCGTAGCGCTTTCTTTAATTGTGAAACAGGGAATGTAGTGTAATGAGACTGATGTCATAGTGCTTTCTTTAATTGTGAAACAGGGAATGTAGTGTAATGAGACTGATGTCGTAGCGCTTTCTTTAATTGTGAAACAGGGAATGTAGTGTAATGAGACTGATGTCATAGTGCTTTCTTTAATTGTGAAACAGGGAATGTAGTGTAATGAGACTGTTGTCGTAGCGCTTTCTTTAATTGTGAAACAGGGATTGTGGTGTAATGAGACTGATGTCTTAGTGCTTTCTTTAATTGTGAAACAGGGAATGTAGTGTAATGATACTGTGTCGTAGCGCTTTCTTTAATTGTGAAACAGGGAATGTAGTGTAATGAGACTGATGTCGTAGGCTTTCTTTAATTGTGAAACAGGGAATGTAGTGTAATGAACTGATGTCGTTAGTGCTTTCTTTAATTGTGAAACAGGGAATGTAGTGTAATGAACTGATGTCGTAGTGCTTTCTTTAATTGTGAAACAGGGAATGTAGTGTAATAGACTGATGTCGTAGTGCTTTCTTTAATTGTGAAACAGGGAATGTAGTGTAATGAACTGATGTCGTAGTGCTTTCTTTAATTGTGAAACAGGGAATGTAGTGTAATGAGACTGATGTCGTAGTGCTTTCTTTAATTGTGAAACAGGGATTGTGGTGTAATGAGACTGATGTCTTAGTGCTTTCTTTAATTGTGAAACAGGGAATGTAGTGTAATGATACTGATGTCGTAGTGCTTTCTTTAATTGTGAAACAGGGAATGTAGTGTAATGAGACTGATGTCGTAGCGCTTTCTTTAATTGTGAAACAGGGAATGTAGTGTAATGCGACTGATGTCGTAGCGCTTTCTTTAATTGTGAAACAGGGAATGTAGGCTGTAAATCGTGTGACGTATTAATATTTTAAATATGATATGTAGTTTGTTATCACACGCCCATTTGCGATTTTTTACTGCTAGGTTTAAGTAGGCTTTGTTATGCGTTAGGAGGGATGAGATGTTGTGTTTGGGCTGTTTATCAAAAAGGAGAACTGATTGCACTTAGACAGCATGTGTGGCTTCCAATTCAGCCCACACTGCGACTGGGAAGTTTCTTTCTGAAACATCTTCGTCTGTAATCAAGTAAATAAATGAGAAGTGTTTAAATTTTATTCGTCATGTATGTATAAGATTAAAACGATCTAGGTAGCACACTAAACCAAAGGTTCCCGAGATTTTACACGGACTTGTAATACTCAGACCTCCCACTAGGTTTCCCACGATATAAACGCAGGATTTTCTGCATTCTCTCGTTCTCTGCTTTCAATCACTCTATCATTTCAGTAAAAGCTGCATCATCACCGAACAAAGCAACTGTTCAAAGAATGACAATCTGAGAAATTCGAGTTACTTTAAAGAGGAAATTCTTCACGGGGATAATGTACTACATTGCATGAATTTTAATTTGTATGTTCAGCAGACTTCTTTATACACATGTCATGCACGCATTCCAAGTTTTCAACTTTTAGTGTTCGTTCTTCGTTTATTTAAAGGCGCTCTCTCAACGCCACAAGTTGTACTGTCTTAGAGACGAATGGCGGAATGTTGCAAGTAAAGAAGCATTACGGATGTGTTAGAGAGCCCCGTGGAATCATTTCAGTTGCTATTCCAACAATGTATTAAAGGGCTGAGAAAAATCTGACAAATTCGTCCTTTCTAGCCTGCTAATTATCAAAACCGGAAGTTGTGCATGCAGAGGGATGTGTGACTTCAGTGACAGTACAGACTTATTCAAAAGCCGAGGATAATATTAAACACTTGGAAGGAAGCGGGGAGGAGCGACTGCCGGCAAGCTGGAGTGTGGGACGGTGCAAAGTGTAGCTAAAAGAAATTAAGGGTAGGGGCCATAGACAACGGTGTGATATTTAAGTGCATAAGGAGCGTGAAGGGGAGTTAGAGTCACAAATCATACGATGGAATTTACCATTTATTCTCACGTGAAACGTGTGCCTTAACGTCGCATTGGCTCAGGGAAAGGTGCTTGGGAAATTACATGTTACAAGGAGAGAGAAGAGAAGTAGGATGCTTCACTGGAGTAAAGGATGTAGCTCTGTTTTATGATGTGCATTGCGTACATTAATTTATGAAGATATTGCGGCAAATGTACACGCCCAGATATAGAATTCTGAAGTCTACAGTCATGTACGTAGGGTTTGTATCACCGTGTCCAGCGCAGTGAGGTCGGTAAGAAAATGTTACGAAAAAGAGTATGCTATCAAAAAATGATGGAGAGAATGAAGGTAAGCAATTAAAGGAGAAAAATAAGCACGGATGGGTGAACAGATAGAAGCAAGAAAACAAGGAAAGGAATTTGAGAAAGTGACAGAAATGAAATACTGTTCCGAACACCAAGATTAGACCGCTCTGTTGTTCGCCTGCTCTGTCCCGCTGTTTCGTTATCTTGCGATATGTAAAGCAAATCTCGTAACACAGGACAGAGGCCAAGAAATGCCTGCGTTTTCAACGCAAGAAAATTGCTTATGTTTGAAATCCATTCGCCCAGCGTAAAATTTAAGGCAGAATAAGCCTCCAAACTGCACCCAGGAAGATCTTCCCTCCTACAGTTTTCCCTTTTAATTTCTCATTCATAACCACGAATAATGTGGCATGAAATAAAGCTCCCAGTTGTTACACAGCAAATCATGAAATTCTGTATTGCATAGAAAGCTATTTGGGGCTTGCTACATCGGTGAGAGTGCTTTTGGATGTAACTGAGTATCATCATGACTTTGGGACTTGCTACATCGGTGAGAGTGCTTTTGGATGTAACTGAGTATCATCATGACTTTGGGACTTGCTACATCGGTGAGAGTGCTTTTGGATGTAACTGAGTATCATCATGACGTTGGGGCTTGCTACATCGGTGAGAGTGCTTTTGGATGTAACTGAGTATCATCATGACGTTGGGGCTTGGTACATCGGTGAGAGTGCTTTTGGATGTAACTGAGTATCATCATGACGTTGGGGCTTGCTACATCGGTGAGAGTGCTTTTGGATGTAACTGAGTATCATCATGACGTTGGGGCTTGGTACATCGGTGAGAGTGCTTTTGGATGTAACTGAGTATCATCATGACGTTGGGGCTTGGTACATCGGTGAGAGTGCTTTTGGATGTAACTGAGTATTATCATGACGTCCCAGCTGTGTTACTTGAAGCCAGTTGTTTATTGTTAAGAGTGGGCGTGGTACTGCCTGTATGAGAAAGGAGCCTGAAGACGGAGGCACATTGTGCCTTCGAAACGTACGCAGCTATTCACTGTCTACATGGTGTTATTACTCTGAATATCGCAAAATGAATCTTAATCGCCGTGGAAATTGCTTAAACCGAAAGTTTGTTAACCGCTTTTCGTAATAGAATCAGACAGCTTGTTAAATTCTCGCCTGCTTGTGTGCTGCAGCTTTCAAGTTATTTCGCTAGCAATACGGCGAGTACAAGATTCAATTTGCAGGGCCAGATTCATAATGATACTGTCATAGTCCAGTGATTAGTTTACGCGTCACAAGGCTTAACAGTAAAGAATCTCAGTTTTTTCCCTCGTACTGTGGGTTCCGTAGATTTTTCACAATAAAGAAACATTTTCTTTTACAGCACTGACCGATCGATATTTCTAATAGTCACAAACTGTGTTTTCTGTAAGGTATGATCTGAATCTTTACATCTGTATACGGTAGCGTTATTTTACTCTCACCACACTGCTCACAGTATCACAATATAAACAAGCAGGAATTTAATGAGTGGCGTACTCCATCAAACGCAGTATGATTGGAATTGAATTGATTTGAATTTGTTTTGTCTGTTAACGTGTTTTAGCGATTGGTATAGGGATGTCTCCGTGGTCTGTGGTTGCACCCATTTGCGAATAAATCTTGAGGTAACTTTTTAAAACCTCCTGCATTATTCTGCATACCTCGATGCACATGCTTGTTATAGTTGAATGAGGGCAGAAAATTTTCGAATTGTGAAACGAGGTTTGGATGTACTGATGCGGGGGTGGGTTGGATGGTGAGGTGATGTAGAGGACTCTGTTATATTATCTACACACGTCTGCCTTATGACCAACAATATGGATGAATGCTGTCATTTTTAGCTTTGTGCAGTTTTGTTCTTCTAACGACTTCTATATCTTTTTCTTCTTTCTCACGAGATCGTTACGTAAAAGGAAGAAAAGAGGACATCAGTGTCTCTTCAGCTGACGACTCTGTCAAGGTTCCTCGACTTCCCTGTCTACCAGCGAAGTGTCTCATACATTTTTATAGAACATTCCCACACGTATACCCCATGATCCTTCGACAGGGAATCAAACATGTCGGTGAGGTTAGAATTAGAGTTTCAATGTATCTCATCCCCTAAAGTATGAGACAGACGTGGGATAAATAAGAAATCATAAAGCCGTGGTGCACACTGTGTGCTTATGAGAATGTAACAAACGCGTACCATAAGGGAAGCAAATGTGCTAACGTGTGCTCACTGTCAGCAGATGTAGTCTGCATTTTTACTTGTGATTGTTTAAACAATATTCCATATCTTATTGCATCCTAGATAAATGTTTATGCACTTTATTTACATAATTATGATACAAATATCGGGCGAATTTGGCTTTCGTATTAACTGTTTTTCCTTTATTTGACGAATATAAAGGTATCGTAAATTCTAAAAGGTTCTGACGACGGTATGTATCATTGTGAAGTAATGGGTTTCTGGACTTTGTCCATCGTCCGAAAATCTAAAATAGTAACACGACGTTTCGGAAACTGAATCTGTGTCCTTCCTCAGGTTAAAGGGGAGGGAGGCACCAGTGATTGAGGTTAGCTCTATCTAAGGGACCCAGCAGAGTAAGTGTCTCCCTCCCCCTTCACCTGAGAACGGAAGCAGATCCAGTTTTCGAAACGTCGTGTTATCTAGTTATTTTAGATTTCCGGACTATGGACAAAGTCCAGAAACCCATTAGTTCTCAATAAAAGTAACATATTTTGCATTCATTAAAACTAACAGTACTAAGCACATGTGTCTAAGATTCATTTTAATATTTCTACAAATGTATGTCGAGGTGTTTCTAAATGGTATTTTCTTCTGAAGTATTCAAATCAACGTTCGGCACACGTGTACAATTTTATGCAGACATCTCCAAATCCAGTACCCTCAATCTACGTTCTTCGAATGTGATCCAAGTATTTTATCCATACAAAACAAATTTTTTTTTATGATTTTGTATAGACTGTTATAAAATCGAAGTCAGGTATAAAAACTGTAGTTCTAAATTTTGTTGCGCATGACGGTGGTTTGGTAAGGTAAAGTAATCCCATTACAGGCCTGTACAGGCCCTTATGGTTCCAGGAGGTTGAGGTCCCAGATTTCAAGAAAATCGGCACATGTACGTGTAAGGTTGTTAGCCCTACACACCGGCCGCCTTTACCCCCCGGGAGATATTCCTGGTACTCAATTCTGTTAGAGGCCGAGTCGGACCATAGTGCGGCCGGCAGGATTAAGTCAATGAAAAATTCCAATGACCCCATCGGGAATCGAAACCGCGACCTTCCGGCTTGTAGAGAATATATATATATTTGACTGAAACACAACAGGGATGTTTCACCTAAAGATTGAAGGTTTCCAATATTGTTTCGTGTTCGATATAAAACTAAATCTCTGGTGCATAATTAATGAATATTTGAATTTTCTTTAAAGTTAGCTTTGAACAGAGGTAATTAACACCGAGAAAAGGATTCCCTGTTGGAAAGCTTACAATGTCTCGGGTATTGAAAAAAATCCTCACCTTTTGTGGAACCCGAAGTTTCATTGCTGTGTTCACAGCACCTCGCTGGTCTACCCAGAGGTAGGCGAGTCCAGTCGACACGCTGCCGCTCAACTTCTTCAAAAACCGTTATAATACTATCCCCCCCTCTACACCTCAGCACATATGCACAGATTCCGTGTAAATTACGAGTTACTCAAACTATAGTAGCCTTAATCGTGCAGGAAGACCTGGTGGTAGATCTAAGCATTTATTCGGAAGGCGTTCAGTTCGAATCTACAGCCTTGAAATCTTCTGTGTCAAATGTAGTTACCTGATTTTTCTCAGACCTTCCAGTCTTTGCTGGGATAGTAGCCTACGTCGATCAGGCCACGACAGCTTGTTTCCAATTACTTGCAGATTTATCATTCACCGGTCATCTTGTAATTCCACGCTGCGAATCTGTGTGGTGAGAGCATGTAAAACATCGCATACAAAAGGAGAGACAAAGTACTCCCAATTTGCACAGCAGTACTTGTGACGAGACGCAGCATATATACTTCTGAAACCCTCAGAACCAAAAGAAAACTTGTCCTTCAGTTACGTCTTGAGTGTCCCCTGATATCTCGCTCTCTTCATAAAACCTGCATGATGAATTGTGTAAAGATATAAAAACAACACAGTGACACGAAAGAAACGTATGTATTTAACTTACATGTTCTGCTGAATATGGCTCTTCTAAATTCCGAATAAATAAAACATTATACCTACTGTGAATGGTTATCGTGCTCAAAACTGAAAATGAAACTTGAATAATAAAAAGCAGAGAAACTAAATCCGCAGACAAGCTTACCTCAGTCTAGAGTTATTTGTGATCCTGTTACAATAAGCCTTTTTTACTTTTTTGTTCCCTCCGACGCCTGGATGTCCAGGGAACAGAACCGTGTCGACGTAGCTGAAACTACGACCTCCGTCTACACGCGTTCTGAATTAGTGAACCCAAGCGTTTATTTTGGATTGATTTTTTTGTTGACTGAACAAATATTGAATGACGTTTTATTAATTCTAATGTTACAAAGGGTGCTCAGTTAACCATGATGCTGTGGAGTGTGTCTTCAGAACTACTGGCTTAATTTCGATACCCTTCGGGGTCTTCATATTCCAGTTATTTAATTACTGCAGAATTTGTATGGCGTCGAATGAGATTTAAAAGAGGTTGTGGGTGATGAGAGGTAGATTGAGTGGGTGCAGCCGTGCAATGCTTGTAAGTAGCTCCTGGTATACGCCTGGACAGACAGAGGAAAGCTAAGAAATGCCTCAATATAAAAATTGGCAGAAATTCAAAACAGGTACACCAAATGAAAATCTAGATGTGGCTGCATCGGCATACTGCTTAACACTGTTGATTTTGGTGTGATTTTGATAAAGCCAGGCAACTGTGTTTGCTTTGGGCCTAGCTTTTTTCCATTCCATTAATTACTCACTTCTGTAATTCATTCCTTACCTTCGCGAGAAAAGTGGCATAAATAAAAAATATTCTTTACAAATTGTATCAGTCCTCAGTCAGCGAAGAGTAAAGGTAAAGGTCACCTTATAACCTGCCATGAACGCACAGAAGGGGGAGTAGAGGTATAACTCTGTTCTTTCTTTAACCTCTGCACTAGCTGGGGTGGGTGGTTAACGCCACGCCCCGGCCTCTTTACCCCCGGGAATGACTCGGTAACCATTGTATAGGAAGCTGGGTTGGCCCCAGGGTGGTCTGGACGGGTGCAGAACATCTCGCCCCTACCGTGATTCGATCCCCGGACCGTCGAGCCCGTAGCGAGTCGCTATACCGGCTATATTATATATACGTATGTATGTACAAACGAAAGTATTAGCAGAACCGTGATTTTATTTTAATCTCTGCACAATTATTTTTATTTTGTGAAGGCCCATTCTATACAGTATTCTTTTTTTTTTCTATGGCTCGACAGCCTTATATGGGCCTGGGCCTCCTCGTTTCGTCGAGGTTTCATGGTCACACACATTTGAGACACACCACAGTCGGTAGGACTCCTCTTGACGAGGGACGAGCTCGTCGCAGAGACCTCTACCTGACAACACACAACACTCACAAGAGACAGACATTCATGCCCCCGGTGGGATTCGAACCCACGATCCTAGTAAGCGAGCGGCCGAAGATCCACGCCTTAGACCGCACGGCCACTGGGATCGGCCTATACAGTATTCTAGAACCCCAAAATTAGGTAGCCCTAATTAGCTCCCACCTTCCAAATTCATCCGCCCACGTTGTTACTATTTGTCGTGGAACACTGGACGCAAAACACTGAAGTGGCTTCTAATGGCTTAACGTGTTAAACACATTTCGTAAAATCCGGTGAGTTGGGTCAGAGGTTCAAACTCACACACACACAGCACACAGACTGGGAACATCATAAACGGAGGTTATTTCTCAAGGAAGGAAAGGAGGCTGACAGTATTGAAGGGATGCGATGAAAAGACAGAACAGGGCTGAACACGACGTCGCTGCAATTACAACACTTTTAATGTAAGGGGGTGGGAACGTATTTGAATTTAATATATCGTAGCTGTAAGTTGAACCCGAGTGCAGTGATAAACGCGATCAGTTTGAAGATAGTGTAAATGGAAGTACATACATAGTTCAGGAGCTTACCCCTGACGTCATAGCCAATCAGAAGTATCCGTTTCTGAACGGTTACAAAGCCGTGGCTAGGTGAAGTGCAGGAATGATGTATACGTCACTATGGAAGCTCTAGCATTGTGCGGCTTATTTTACAATAAATGTTGAGGTTGGATGCACTTTGTTCTCGTTTTCCTATTCTGTGTGTATCCCTACTAAGAATCGCAAGGTCATTTTCTCGTCACGCAACATCTGAAGTTCGATAAATTGGCTCGTTTATTGTGTCAGCTCCTCATTCGTACACCACTACTTTCATGTAACCTCACACATGGCAGTGTAAAGGGCTGCAGTCTGAGGACCTGGGCGGAAAACGGAGATACGGGTATCTGGAATTTGTTGCGCTTGCGTGAACAGACACGGAAATATTCTTACAGTGATGAAGCCAGTTTAGTGTTCTGTAAATCATTCTTTAATTTCAAATATCAATACCTCTGTAGACTTAAAGAAGGCCAACGTTTATGTGAAATTTGTGATTGGGATTTGGGAATGGCCTGAGATAGATGCTCTTAAAATGTCGACTGAGTGGCCTGAGATAGATGCTCTTAAAATGTCGACTGAGTGGCCTGAGATAGATGCTCTTAAAATGTCGACTGAGTGGCCTGAGATAGATGCTCTTAAAATGTCGACTGAGTGGCCTGAGATAGATGCTGTTAAAATGTCGACTGAGTGGCCTGAGATAGATACTCTTAAAATGTCGACTGAGTGGCCTGAGATAGATGCTCTTAAAATGTCGACTGAGTGGCCTGAGATAGATGCTCTTAAAATGTCGACTGAGTGGCCTGAGATAGATACTCTTAAAATGTCGACTGAGTGGCCTGAGATAGATGCTCTTAAAATGTAGACACGAATGCTTGAAACACCTTTATACAGCAACTTGTATTTCTTCTTGTAAGTGCCCGAAATGCGTATTTACGAAACACGCCTTGTTTGTATCATATTTGAAGAGAGTCGTGTGGTATATTTTGTTTAGCTCTACTGAACGTGTATTTTAACTTTCCTTGGAGGCACCGCAAATACTTAAGAAACAAAAAAATATTCTCGTCCCCTTGAAATATGGTATTTATTCTCTCGTCTCATCAAAACGTTAAAGGTATATACATATATAGAGTCACGCATCGTTTAGATTGCTGGTGTTTTGACTTCACTTTTAACATTACACCGTAGGACCTGAGGCATAACGCCAAGACTTTATGAGGGAAAGCAAATAGGGTTTCTGCAGACACAAGACAATGCTCAATTAGTATTGCTAGAGTTAACAAGAGGAGGTTATAGGTCAGAAACACTTTGTGTAAAGTTTGTATGTATGCATGTACATTTGTATGTTAGTATGTATGTATGTGTGTGTGGATGTACATATGTAATATATGTATGTGTGTATGTATTTGTATGTATGTATATATGTATGTGGGTGTTACTATGTATATATGTACGTATGTACGTATACTGTAAATTGAAAGAGGAAGCACTAGATCGCACCCTCTGGAGAACTCGCTTTGGAAGAGGCTACGGACCTGTCGTAACACAGACTGCGGAATTATGATGTATGTATGTATGTATGTATGTATGTATGTATATGTGTGTGTTTGTATGTATGTATGTATGCAAGTATGCATACACACATATATATATATATATACACACATGTGTAGAGAATATATGGTTAAACGCAGGATTTATTGTGTATCAGATATTTAGTTATGTACTACGTAGTTCAGCGTTCCAAGTGACATAAAATAAAACGCTAATGACAGTCTTTTCTTTTACGGAAGTTGCATGAGATGTACGAGGGTCGGTCACAAAATTAGTTTACAGTTTTGGATTCTCTATTTTAGCTCTAATAACAACAGTTCAGAAGGGACTGCCAGGTAGTATGAAACTGCTTGTCCTGAGGCGATATACGTCTTGTATATTCAGGGGTAATTCCAGAATCGCACCCCGTAAGGGTCGCCCACATTGTGGGTTCCAGTCTGTGTATAATGTGCATACATATATACAGGGTTACGTTCTCATTAAATGGTATATGTCAGCGACAGAGATTCTGCAGAATTGAATGCAATTATATGGATGCGGAGACGACAGAAACGCAAAAGGATGCTGGGCTGAGGGTGGTGATCCGTGGTGATCCGTACCACTGCAGGACTACGGAAAGCATGGGCAGCGTGCCTTCGTATGATCCCGTGAAAGAACGAAGAGTTCCCTGTTCGTCATATTCAGCTCACGTCACTGTCTCTTGCCTGCGGCTTGGCATTCCAGTGTTCTCCACTGCTAGGCACTTGTAGCGGCAGCGCACATTAAAGTACTGTCGTAGCCATCTTTGTGAATTAATCTATGTAAGGAACAATTCTGTGTACATCATACAGCTTGCATTCGTTTAATGGTGATCATGATATGTGTTCGACTCTGTTCAACTGATCTTGTCCGTCCGTAATTAGTTGCAATGACCGTACAGCGACGGAAATTGACTTGCCGGCAACATGGGGGTGAGAGTCGGAGACACTCACTGGCAGAGGAATTGAAAGGGAGGCGAAACGAGTGTAAAAGGGAGCGAGAACACATGTGAGCGAGATGGGGAGCCACATAAAGAGTATCGATTTCATCCCATCCCACATTGCTGTTCCACTCAACGGGGGATCTAGGAAACGCACCAGCTACCAGAAGGACGGGACGGCATCGGAAAGTATAGGTTATTGGGGTTTTAGATGTTGAAGAGAGGCGAGAGGGGAATGTAAGGGACGTGTTGATGACGGGAGTCGCAAGAGAAGCCTTGTGTGTACGGTGGGGCCTAATTGGCATACTGCGCAACGGCACCTCCCAGGGGTATGTGTGATACACACGGTTGACAGCAGAGAACGAGTAACGAGGTTTCTATTCTGCACGTTAGGAGCCTGGTTCACAGGATTCACAGCGCAAAAGACCTTGCATTTTACGACATAAGACTATGTAAGTGCAGAATGTGGAAGCGTGGGTTTTTAATGTAATTCAATGTTATTGGTTTTTCCGTTTCGTGAACTTCTGGTGGAAGTTCTCTCTTTGCGGACAACAGTGAAAGTATTTATTGTCATTACTGCATCTGAGGTGCTGGTTCATCCCTCCTGCAATAGTGGGCCATATTTCAGGAAAAGGATGTCATTCATTCATTTAGTGTTCATAATTGTTTTATTTAGCCTTCTCTGATTCGAACTGAATTTCAGTTTGTTAATCTCTTTCGGGACGCCTTGAAAGACGGATGCTGCCATAGCGGAGCTCTGCAGTGCGCGGGGCAATAAAACACAGAAATATGGTGACTCATCTGTATGCCCCAAGACGATTTCAAAAGTATGATCTGTGAGGCGAGAGATCTAAGAACGTAGGCGCGTGACAGTGCACTGAAGATGAAATCTGGCACACTAAATGTCGTGTGCTGGAAAAGGTCCATTGGGCTTATTGTTATTTTGAATTTAACCACCAATATTTCCATGTCTTGAATATCTTGGAGGAGAAGCCAAGCAATGAAAAGTTTGAGACCTGCACATAATCTGAATATCTTTTAGGCATGCAATTTATAACTTTAATACAAAGAATAAAGATATATTCCAACGATTTTTAAAAATTTAGAATGCCGCAAAATTTGTGTCTGATGAACATGTTGTGTAAATACCAATATTTTGAGACAAATGTTAGTGTTAGAGGTTCCTTACTATTCGTAGCTGTCTTGTGACATTGGAGGTTACCCTGGCAGTGTCTGTGAGGATTGCTGCGATGTGGGATGTGACGTCGTGTAGGCTGGTACAAGCTTACTGGTGTTTCAGAGGGTCCTGCTGCCTCAGTCGTAAACGGTAAAACGTGATGTTCCTCAAATGTCGATACGTTTCTGCCAGACTGCACGGCGTCACATTGCTGAAGACAGCAGTCTGAATAAGTGTCTTCATAAACTAGGCAGCAAAGATTTGTCAGAAATCGTAGGAATTAGAAATGCTGTAAGTTTGCAGGTCTTCACGGCCGTTGTTGGTTATTTTATGGTCTTGTTTTGTGTGTCTAAGCCGTACGGGCGATGTGTGTTCCGACGTTTCTGAGGAACGTACTGCCTTCCTCTTCACGGTAACTGATCTAGTTCAGTGGAAGATGGAAGCGCTACGTTCCTCCGAAACGTCTAAACACACATCTACCACACGGGGCATACACCGAAAAGAAGACCAGGTAATTATAAATGCTGTTTTGAAACGATTATCATTAGTGTTCAATAGACAGTTTATGATAGTCTGTCTAGGGCGAGTATATAAACAGTGTTTTTATTGGGCCACGCAAGGGCGTGTTCGCATATCGGTCGGTAAGCGCGTTTCTTGAAATATGAAATACATGCAGAATGTGACGCAAAACAGCCACCGGGTTTGCATGTACCAGAAATGGATATGTGAGGTATTGTTTATGGGCGTGCGTAGCGCTGCACCGATGTTGTGTTTGCTTCTTCTCTAATTCTAATACACAGGGTGATGAAAACGTTACTGGATGTTAGAGGCACGTGTTGAACGTCGAATATCAAGTAACTATCGTTGCATCCTGTATTTGCGGTGTGGGAGGATAATTATTGAGAATTTTCAATGATCTCAAAGTATTTTGTTTTCGGTAGTTCATCTTCCATCTTAAGTGCTGTTTATTGTGAATGTATGTTTATGATAATTCAGAAGGTTAGTTACGTATACTAATTAAATATCCTAATGAAATATTCATGAATGTGAATGTCAACGTACATAAAAAACGCGGTAAGCTTACGGAAAATGTGTAAAGGACTGAATGTTTTGCCTCGAGAAGGATTATTATTTTTTGTGGTTACGATGGATGCCGCCATTTTTAATAATGAACTCTGAATTTTTCACAGTGTATTTATGTATTCATATGGTTTTTACTAGAAACAGCCATTGTTTCCCTGTACAGAATCACCCGATTGTTCTTTCCAGTGGAAGCACGTGTTTTCTGCGGGGTACGAACCGAATTTTTATATAAAGATGTAGATTGATGTGCTTCTGTTATTATTATTGAAAGGGTTGAAGGAGCATATCGTAAACTCAAACTCTTTAACTGTAGAGTAATGCGGGAAGAAGAAGACTAGATCTGTCCGCAGTACATCAAAATATCATACAAGTTAATAGCTGGAAAAACGTGCCCTAAGTAATGGGAAGGTTCCTAATGTGTGCTGTTGGTACGGATACGAGTATTCGTTTGTTAAACGAAAAGGGATAAAGCCGCAGTACATGTAGCACGCATAAAGTATAAGAACGTAAGAACACTGCAGGCGTGGTCTTTGTGGAAAGTCAGAGTAAAGTCTCCCAATCCCAGATAACGTCTGCGTGCAGCAGAAATCCCCGCTGCTGTGTTTTGTGTAGCTGTTTAGCAAAGTTCGTGCACAGAAAGTTTGAGAACATTGGCTGCAGAATTATTTGAAGTACAGATCTTGTGACATCAATGACCTTATTAGCTCAGAACGAAACTGGAAGTCATTTTCGCTGTACCTTCCATTCTGTGATCACTCTTGAAAGGATATGCCTATGCGTGTTCCTCTGTTCATTATGTATGCATGCTTGGATTACTTGCATGGTTCATTATGCAATATAAAACTATATATTTGAAAGACCAACATTCCTATTGTTAACTGCGAAAGTATACGTTGTCGTTGCTCTGGTATTGCCACAGGTCACATTACTTATCTATTGAGTAAATACCCGTGCAAGTCCATTGTTCTGTCCTCTCTTCCTCCCCCCTCCCTCAGCATAGGGTAGCAGTCACCATAAAGGGCCCGGGAGGTGGATAAATTCTTTTGAAACATTTATTACGTTCTCCTAAACAAACACAATCTGGTCTTCTGCACAGTATTTTTATTGTTATTCTGGCCCATAAGCATAAGATGACTGTGAACATGTTTTCGGTTTAGGAAGGGCACACGACAAGTGAAATGTGCTTCATGTTTCTGCAGATGTAAACACAACATAACTCCTGTAATGTTATTCACCTTCCAGCCTCGGTGGTCTAAAAATAAATATTTTTATCCTTTCTGTTTATCCACAGTACGTATTATTCTGACTTAACTAATAAACTTTAGCTGCAGTAAAATATTTAACAGCAGTAGACAAACTTGGATCGCCACTCTTCACTTCAGGTATTAAGTACTTCTTTCTTGAAAATGAAGCTGGAATATGGTAATTGTATAGTACATAATTTTTTTTAAATAATTAATTTTGTGAAAGTGTTATAGTAAGCCTAGTTTCCAGTGATATCCATAATTTCTGTATGAAGTACGGTTTTACATTCAGTACAAGTTTAACACTTTGCTGGATTGTATTATGCACAGATCAGTCAACTCTCAAAATATTCCAAAAGTGAGCCACGCCTGTAGTCATGCAACAGAAATGTTCCCTTCTGCTAAGCGGAAATGATTTCAGCTCCATATGGTCGCTATTGACCCATGGAAATAAACGCGTTCACTTAAAAATTTGCCTTAATATTTTATCCATAAACCTTGAACCCACAGCACTGACTTGTTGATGTTCGTAAGAAAACATGTAACTTACATTTGAGGTGCTGACGTCATTTTGCAAGCAACGTTCAAGGTAAAAAAAAATCACTAGTAGCTATATATAGCTTGTTATTTGTGTAAGCGTGATAACACATTTTATCTTTTCGCATATAAAAGACATCGTGCTGTAATAAAATAAAAACTTATTTTTGTCTGTGAACATTTCTTCCAGTCTGTCTATTCTACGTGGCGATTTTGTTTGCGCCTTGTTATTTTATGTGGTCATGTAATAACAAGACTGATCACTTGTTACACAGTTGTGCCATTGCAAACGTGTCACGGACTAAGTAAACTTCCAGCGGATTATACTTTATTCCAGTTGTCAGTGAAAATCGCATTTCAGATGCACGCTAAGTAACAGTACAGTCACCACAAAATAAATTATACCTTAACCGCTACAGTTGAGGGCCTTCTGCAAAATATTTATAAATTATTGTTCCTTGTATTTCGTTAAGTACTATCGATATTTAAAATGTTGCTGAGGATTCATAAGCACTTAGGGAACATACTGTGCCAATTTCTTGTACACTGTACCGCCTTTAAAAAATAAGATTATTAATTTAGCTTTCATAGAACATATAAATTATATTGCGTTTCAGAAGATGTCCTATGCGGGGGTTGGAACACAGGGGCACCAGAAACATTTCTAGACTTCTTGTGTTGAATGCATTCAGTGAGGAGCCCAGTTAGAGGCTCGTGGGATATGATAGCCTAATGTATATATGGTGGTGTAATTTCAAAATTTGTTGAGACCTAATTAAATCTGTATATCTGTAATAATTATTTAATTGTATAAAGAATTTTAAATTTTGTGGAACATAATAGTGTTTATTTATTCGGAAATTAAAAATTGTGTTAATTCCCATGTGTTCCGGTCTAAGAGAACATTCTTTTTTAAAAGAGACAATGATGTTGCGTTTTGTGCTCTGTCGTTTTGTAATGAACCACAATACTGCGAATCACATTCTGATATTTTATACGTGACTCCACAACTTGTTACGTGGTGAAGCACAGTACTTCCTCTGTCGTGTCGTGTACACCGCTGCAGACTGTCTTATACTATTGATTTCAATTTCTTCTTCCTTTTCCTGTTTACTCTTCTCATAACTTCTGCACTTCAATGAAATGGAAAAAATATTTGTAACAAAAGTCTTTGACACACTTCAGTCGCGCTGTGGATAGGACAGACAGGCAGGCACAGACGCCGTCATTCAGTGTTTCTAAGAGAGCATTACTTGATTGATTTCTGTAAACGACTTTTCGGTGCTGGTATAATTTTTCAGCTATATTTGACCGCACGCAGAATATGAATTGGCGACTGAGAAAATTTCATTTGCTCTTTGCAGTATGGGAATTGTGGGAAGTCTTATAAACGTGGTGTTCTATCTCGAACGTGATATTTGATACTCAGCTGGCTTGCAAAAAGTGTAAGAAATTAAGAGCGATTGAATTCAGGGAATCCTTGCTATCAGTCGGTGCAGAATCTTTTGTCTTTTAGTTTTCTATCCAAAAATATAAAAATTAAGATATGCTGAAGTGTAATTTGGCCTGTTGTTTTGTATGGGTGTCAAGCTTGTCTTTCATATCGAGAGAGGAACATAGGCTGAGGGTGTTCGATAACGGGGTGTTCAGGAAGATATTTGAGCGTAAGAGGGACGAGTTAACAGGAGAGTGGAGAAGACTACATAACGTGGAGCTTCATGATTTGTACCCCTCACCAAATATTTTTCGGGCAATCCAATCGAGAAGAATTATATTGGCAGGGCATATAGCACGCATGGGAGACAGGAGAGGTGCATACAGGGTTTTGGTGGGGAGACCTGAGGGAAGGAGACCACTTGGAAGACCTAGGCGTAGATGGGAGGATAATATTAAAATGGATCTTAAAGAAGTGGATGGGATGGCGTGGACTGGATTGATATGGCTCAGGATAGGGACAGGTGGAGGCTGTTGTGAATGCAGTAATGAGCCTTTGGGTTCCATAAAATGCGGAGAATTTCTTGACTAGCTGAGGACCTGTTAGCTTCTCAAGAAGGACTCCGCTCCATGGAGTTAGTTAGTTAGTTATTTTTTGGGGAAAACGTATCCTGTAACTCCTAGGCCGTGCCGTGACTCAGAAGGTAAGTCGCCGACCTCTCGCCTAGGAGGCGTGGTTTCGATCCCGGCTAGTCTATAGGGGATTTCCCTTGGACACAGTGTACTCCGGTGTCGCCTTGTCAGTATCATTCCAACAAGTGCTCCATACTGTCATTATTTCATCTTTAGGACTCTCAGCATCAAATCAGTGAAAGATTTCCATAATCTTCCTTCGCAGGTGCAGACAATTTTCTGTTCCGGAAATTGAAAATCACCCATGAGAGAGAGAGAGAGAGAGAGAGAAGAGAAGGGTGGAGGCAGAGGAGTATTCCGAAGTGCGACACCATACTTGCAAAATTTCTTCCGATAAGGGAGTACCAGGTATTCACCAACAAGTGGCAGGATTACAGGATCTATTGCGTTATATCTGGAGGGGATAAATTTGATTAATATTGTTAGTTTGTTGTTCAGAAAATTATCCCAGTAATTTCATTATCTGTTCTCCTGAACACATAGGAAATATGTTTGTAACGGACTGCCCAAAACCGTAATAACGTTGCGCGTTATGCAGTCTTCCTTCGATACAGACACTTCTGTACGGAAAATAAAAACTGCACATTGCATAAACAATTTGCGTACGATCCAAAATACAGTTTGGAAATTTGTGCTGTATACGTGCACTACACTGTCGCTGTGTGCTAAAATATTCAGATTCCTTACTCTGATTGTTTCAGTCTTCACAGATGTCACTGTTGCAGATACTTTTTTTGTTACGGTATGAAAGCAATGGTAGCTGTTGTTGGTTTCCAATTTTGCTGAAACATTGCAGGATAATCATTTCGCTGAAGGGGAATGGTTCCAATATTTCAGTTTTCTTTCTGTGCCCTGAGAACGATTCGTTATGGCTTGTGTTCTGGTTGGACGCCGACGCCGGAGATGGTATGCTGCAGGCTCCGGGTTCCTAGTCACTAAGTAGGGAACGAACCTTTGGCACAACCTTTCTACAAAGGATTGAAGTCCTCCACCCAGTCTGTATTTTTCATTTTCAGGGACTCAGTCTTTCCCTGTGCTTCGTCTTTTTTTCACTGCGGTTAGATTGACTATATATATATATATATATATATATATATATCCCCTCCCCCTAGGATTTTGAAGCCATGAAATCATTCGTCCACACTTAGCTTGTAGATTCCTCTTTTATTCACAGCGTTTTAGCTATCCAAAAACCAAATAACTGAACCGTATCAAATTTCACGGACTTAAGGAATTAAATGGTGATCTAGTTATGCTCGGGTCTCATGTGGGAAGAGAATTTACTGTGTCTTCTGACGCTGCAGAATTCACAATAGTTCTGTCTTCCTTCGACATTATATTGCATAGTTCAGGGGAAGTGGGATTGTTGCGTTGTTAAAAATCGTAACTTACGAACTCAGTAATTTCATTTCTTTTTTTCCATCCAGCGGCCAGATGGACTCTGTTTAGCACATTACTAGACAAAGTTTTTCCGTGGTCAGATATGAAATAAATTATTACATTTTTTTAACTGAGTGCTTACTTTTGCAGTGTGTACTATTAACAAATCCACATTTTCAAAATGCTGCAAATTTTACATCCCAGCCTGTATGAGTGTTTATACTATGACTGCTGAGCTGCTACCTGCTTGTTTATTAAGTGTGCTGATGTTTTTACATTCTGTGTTCTTATGTGCTGCCTGATACAAAGTGACAGTTGGTTTACAAATCTTGTATTTTTGCCTTTTACTGTTTTCTTTAAAGCCATGATTTCAATAATTTTTCCGTAATGAATGGAGATTCAGGAAGCATTCGGAGAAACTCTTCTTTTATTCTTTATATCTTTGCTTTGTCACTCTTGTACAAGCTGTAACTGATAAAATACCGACACAGTGTACACTGTAAATTAAATTTGGGATAAACCAGGGTGTAGAATTCCTCAGCTCTAAGCCATGCCCTAGCTGTACTAAATTAATATTTCTGCACCTAATCCGAGGCGCTAATGTGGTAACCTTACTAGCCAGATCTTTGAAGGACGTGTTAGAACTTTAAATTGAGTGGTTGGGGTAGTCTCCTGCATGATAATTATTGTTTGCCATTCCTGTCATCCTTGGTATTTATGAGACGCACACTAATCAGTAAGGATAGGCTCTGGTAGTCACATGTAGAGAACTGAATCAGTTCTGTAAAGGTAAAGCAATCCCACTACAGGCCTGGACAGGCCCTTAGGGTTTCAGAAGTTTGAGGCTTCCAGCTTTCTAGACAATTGGCACATGAAGGTGGTAAGGTTGTCAGCCCTACGCACCGGCCGCCTTTACCCCCCAGGAAATATTCCTGGTACTCATTTCTGTTAGAGGCTGAGTCGACCCCAGGGCCGTATTGCAGCCGGAAGGATTATGTCAATGAAAAGAATCAGTTCTGTAGCCGCTGTAAATAAAGACAAGTAGGTCTGTGTTCTTCTGAAACCTACGACCTAAATATTAAAGAAATAAAGACAAATTAAACAAATGTTAACATGGCGAAATGCAAATTAATCAATTAAATATGAATAAATATATAAGGTTTATGACGGCAGAGTTGAACACTTTCTCGATATTAATTTTATATTTAAAACATAAACTATAAATGGGAGTATTTTAATTTTGCATAATTAAATATCTTTCCAGTTACTATAATTATTTTCTGGATTTTTACTAATGTAATTCTCACGGGGCATAGTATACTTTAGACCATCCACATTTTCTATCACTAGTATATGACTAGTTACATCGCCAAACGTAAGATGGAAAATTAAGAGACCATATCTTTGCTGCCGATCGTTTAAGGTATATAAACTGACAGTGTCGAGTCAGCGTTTTGTTACGAGGCAAAAGTTGACTCGCTCGCTCGGCAGTTCGTGCGAACATAATTCTAAATTATCGCAATACGATCAACTGTTACAATTACTTGTGTTCATTACGGAACTTTCAAACACGGTATGTCCTCCCCATTATTTCATGTCCTCTGAATTTCATCCTGTCATATCATTCGGCCCTAATTATACCTTATGCAGGCAATGTAATGTCAAAAAACACCCTTAGTCCTTTAAAGCCAAGTGGTTGCTTTGTGTGTCACCACGTTTAACATTAAAAAAATTGTACGTTCTGCCCACACAGTGTATTTATGTGTTTCGTATGGCTGTCAGAAAGAAACATGTTACTTTCCTACACAGAATTAACTGCAAGGTTTTATAACAGAGACGGAGAATGTTTACTTCGCGATACGAGCTGAATGTTTGAATATAATTAAGGTTAATCTTAGTCTAAGCCTTGCCGTATTCTTTTCGTATTTGTTGGTGAAAGTGAGGTGTAAAGGTAAAGGTAAAGGTAGAGTTGTCCCTGTTGCAGGTCATGAATATATGTAGTGGTAGTAGACATATAGCTCTACTCACTCGTAACCTCAGCGCTAGATATGCATGCTGATATATGTAGTGGTAGTAGACATATAGCTCTACTCACTCGTAACCTCAGCGCTAGATATGCATGCTGATATATGTAGTGGTAGTAGACATATAGCTCTACTCACTCGTAACCTCAGCGCTAGATATGCGTGCTGATATATGTAGTGGTAGTAGACATATAGCTCTACTCACTCGTAACCTCAGCGCTAGATATGCATGCTGATATATGTAGTGGTAGTAGACATATAGCTCTACTCACTCGTAACCTCAGCGCTAGATATGCATGCTGATATATGTAGTGGTAGTAGACATATAGCTCTACTCACTCGTAACCTCAGCGCTAGATATGCATGCTGATATATGTAGTGGTAGTAGACATATAGCTCTACTCACTCGTAACCTCAGCGCTAGATATGCATGCTGATATATGTAGTGGTAGTAGACATATAGCTCTACTCACTCGTAACCTCAGCGCTAGATATGCATGCTGATATATGTAGTGGTAGTAGACATATAGCTCTACTCACTCGTAACCTCAGCGCTAGATATGCATGCTGATATATGTAGTGGTAGTAGACATATAGCTCTACTCACTCGTAACCTCAGCGCTAGATATGCATGCTGATATATGTAGTGGTAGTAGACATATAGCTCTACTCACTCGTAACCTCAGCGCTAGATATGCGTGCTGATATATGTAGTGGTAGTAGACATATAGCTCTACTCACTCGTAACCTCAGCGCTAGATATGCATGCTGATATATGTAGTGGTAGTAGACATATAGCTCTACTCACTCGTAACCTCAGCGCTAGATATGCATGCTGATATATGTAGTGGTAGTAGACATATAGCTCTACTCACTCGTAACCTCAGCGCTAGATATGCATGCTGATATATGTAGTGGTAGTAGACATATAGCTCTACTCACTCGTAACCTCAGCGCTAGATATGCATGCTGATATATGTAGTGGTAGTAGACATATAGCTCTACTCACTCGTAACCTCAGCGCTAGATATGCATGCTGATATATGTAGTGGTAGTAGACATATAGCTCTACTCACTCGTAACCTCAGCGCTAGATATGCATGCTGATATATGTAGTGGTAGTAGACATATAGCTCTACTCACTCGTAACCTCAGCGCTAGATATGCATGCTGATATATGTAGTGGTAGTAGACATATAGCTCTACTCACTCGTAACCTCAGCGCTAGATATGCATGCTGATATATGTAGTGGTAGTAGACATATAGCTCTACTCACTCGTAACCTCAGCGCTAGATATGCATGCTGATAAGAAATGTTTAAGTAGGAGGTCTAGAGGAATGTAACTTTAGTCATGAACGGCGAGAGCCACGCACAATACTACACAGTTCGGCATTTTTAGAACGATGATATATCATCACAAAGAGTCAGGAAGCCGGGGAAGTGGGGACATAATTGTGTCTTTCCTGAAAGCGTTGCGCGTCGTAGTTTTGCTACCTTGACTTCAAAACTTCAAGGAACTATGAGTTCAACTAATGTGCCTGCGAACTACTCTCTCTTACCGACTGCGATCTTCATCCAGATATTCTCACGGAATCTTATTTTACTACGCGAGAGGTCGTCAAATTCTTAATATCTGATCAACCAGTGTGATCAGATCTGAATTTTCGTGGAATCTTTATGAAGTCAAAGCCTATATTTGGATGCAAAATATAGCGAAAACTTTTAAAACAAAATGTTATTTAAAAATAAAATATTTAGGCGTGTTTACGGTTAATAAAGTTTTATTAATGATGATTTACTCTGAATGTAAAACCAGCGCCCATTGTGCACAAAGATGGGAATGGAAATATATAATGTAATTAAAAATTGTCAAAATTACATTTACCAATTTTATTATAAAGGAAATGGCGCTTGCAGTTTTTAAATGCTATGCTTTATCTTTTCAGGGTACTTCCTTATTGTGTCGTATCGAGGTAATAAATATGCTTGAAGTTAAGGTGAATAAAAGCGGACACCTGTCTTCTAATCTTCTTACTTACGTACGTTTAAGCTGTACAGGTACGCAAGAGCCATTGCAGCCACTGCATTGCCGTTAATACGTGTAGTAACAAATGGTCTAATCTAGGATTGCCACATTATGTGAAACGGAACACGTTGCTTTGGCTCGATCTTTTATTTTGTCTCATTCTCAGTGGCTTATAGGTGTAGTGCATTTATTGATATTACACACCACTGACGTGCATACATGCATAGGCAGACTACATATGCAGACATACAAGAGCGCAGTAATTCAAACAATCTACGGTGTCCCTCTCAATGACACCGTGCCGTAGATGTAAGAATGAATGTGAATTCGTACTAACTAAACTTATTAGGTACTACAAGATGTAACCTCACAAATTCGGGCCGGCAAAACAGTTACTTCAGAACCGCACAAACCGACACTTTTAATGTGCGCGCACGCACGCACACACGCTCGCACGTTACCCTTTTAAGACTATGCGTCTAAATAATATACACAAATACAGTTCCTAGTTCACAGAGAACACACCTCGTATCCATTATAAATACCAGTCAGTTTACACTGTTTATGGGAAAAGTCGCTGTTTATCTAGAAAATGAGAAGTTAGTTCCTGATGTTACAGTGTATGCTACCAGTAAACCTTTAAATAATTAAAATAAGTTGTTGCAATCAGTAAATACGGAAAGTAAGTAATAAATTCTGGTAAACATCGACAAATGATTAGGCGTGTGATTTTTAAATTATTTTGTAGCAGTAAATATGAATGTTTACATTCAAACGAGTACGGAGTTTGTTAGGATTTTGTTTGCGTCAAAATGAAAGACCGGCGACGGAATTCAATGACGACAGTTTTGTGCCATCTCTTGCAGAATGAGGTTGGAGATATCAGGGCAGCAGAAGGGCCGTCTGCTTGGATGAAGTGTGGAGGCATCGAAAGTAGAGGTTCGTCGACTGTCGATACTAGCATACACTTGCATGTATGGTCAAGTACAATTCTCTCCCAGGAGTGTATTCGGCACAGTAACGACCCTCTACATACACACACCAATAGGTTGCTTGATTCAGATGTCTTTCACTCCACATGAGTCGAGATCTTCTGCTGTAACGCGTTCGAACATTCACCAGGTTCTTTGTGTGACGATATAATGATGCTGGAACCAACAGAGATCACAGTCTGGCCAAAAAGGGTGAAATTACACGTATGTAAAATGGTGACAGTTGTACTGTTATTGTTTCTGAATACAGTAACAAACACTGTCTTGTGATTTCATAATATAATATAAAGAAAAATATTGCTTTACAATTTTTATAATAATATTTTTATTATTATTATTATTATTATTATTTATACACCATTCTAGGAAAGATTGTTACTGGTATCATGCATTTCAAAAATATCTGCAGTTGTCTTTCAACAGTATTGGAATCGGTATAATTGTTTCTGAAACGATAATTTTTTCAGTTTGTATTTCTGCAAAAAGCGTACTTTGCTTTGAAACAAGAACGTAGCTTAAAAGTAACCAAAAGCAAAAATAGATAAAAGTGTTTTCCTAAGCCCTTTTTAAGTGGAAAGTTTGGGATACGTTGTGACTGTAAAGTGCCTGCCTTTAACAGGTCACTTATTATGGATGTAGTCTAGAAGGCTACTGTAGGCTGTGTATGTGTGAAGCCACTCCGAAAGGCACGCGCTATCATGAATGAGGTTTCTTTCGATAACAAAGTCATGAGTAGGATATTTCGACCTAAAAGTTGAATTTTAATGTAGAATGAGATGGACGTAGTGTCTAGAACGGTGGCGGCAGGAACAGATAGGCCAATTTTTCGGCACCGGATAACAAGTTTCCAAAAACCTAGGAGCCACATTCAAATTCTAGGCCCCAGAAGGGTGGCATGAAACAAGTTCCATACTGAGGACCCACAGTTCTGGAGTGACCGGTGGAACTCACTCTAACCTGCGCCTTTGTGCTCGGTGCGTGCGAACTGATAACACACTTTTTTATTTAGGAGAAAAAGACCTGCCGTAATTACGCTGAAAGTACTTGGAGCCACCGTACAAAATGTAGTCGCCTGTGGGACCAGACGACTGGCATTTGTGCATCGGGAATCTTGCAGGGCGGAGACGTAAGGTGATATCAATTGGGATCATGGAGAAACGGATTATGAATTGAGAACGGGGTCTGCTGGGTACAGAGGCATGTTCTTATGATAACGGCAGTGAATATTATGGTGCATTAAAAGCAAGGAATTTCTCTGTTGATTGTGTAACTATCAGGGTTTTAAGAATTATTTTAAGCCAAGAAGTTCGTCACACAAATGCTGTCCAATTTCTCGTTCTTTTTTGTCGGATTGCGCGTGAGGAGATGTGGCAGGAGTATTGCGAGTCGTGGTGTGGGAACTGCACTGCGACAGTCTGAAGGAAGCCGTAATATAGGGTCTAGGGAATGAAGACAATAAAGTTATCTGCTTGCCCATATTGTCTGCGTGACTGCCTTTCAGCCGGCGTAATTCCGTCTTTCTGAAAGGAATCTAACAAATCATGGCACATGCAGTTGTCACCTATGACGTTAGAAAATATATTTGTTGATTCTTCATAGCAACCAACCAATGCACTAGATAAAATACATGTATAATATATATTAAAGACCTCTACATATGTTTCGACAACAAGCTGTCATCCTCAGGGGTTTCATTGCAAAGGAATAAAAGAACATCACATCAAGTTAGACAGTTAAAAGATCAAACATAAAAAGCAAAAAGCAATCCCATTACAGGCCTGGACAGGCCCTTAGGGTTCCAGGAGGTCGAGGCTCCCATATTTCTAGACAGTCGGCACATGAATGTGGTAAGGTTGTCAGCCCTACGCACCGGCCGCCTTTACCCCCCAGGAAATATTCCTGGTACTCATTTCTGTTAGAGGCTGAGTCGACCCCAGGGCCACAGTGCGACCGAAACGATTATGTCAATGAAAAATTGCAATGACATCATCGGGAATCGAACCCGCGACGTTCCGGTTTGTAGTGCAGTGCCTCAACCAACTGCGCCACCGCGACCCCAAAAGATCAAACATTAAAACCCAAAACATACAAACGCCACAGTCATAGTTTAAAATAATGCAATGTTAAAATATTGAAAGTGTTAAAACAATACACTTCTGGTGTTTGTAGTAGTTCTAGGTCATGTGGACTGTGCACACAAGCATCTGCCTCGATCAAGTATGGATCTCGTCCTGTTGCGGCGTGTGCGATGCTTTGTGTGTAGTAGTGTGACGTACTGACTCAGTACACCACACTGCTACACTACTGCGTATTGCACGACGGTTCTTGAAAATTAATGGTAGTTATACTGGTCAATAAATTCTCGTCTTGAAAGTTACACAAATTGTCAGCACCATGTTCAGAAATGACATTAAACCCCATCCCAAAACTTTTCAAATTTAGTCATCAGTCTGTACATCCTGTTTCTCTAAGATTCATTTTAATTCCATTCTCCCGTCTATGCCCAGTTCTTCTTTAAATTGCATTGTGAAATAAGATAATCAATAAGTATGCAGCAAGCACTAGACTGGGTCGTGGTGCTTTTATTTTTCAATGTCGTAACAGCCCTTAGTGGGCCAGGGCCTCATTATCGAGGCTTCACGATCACACTCAAGACACACCACACTCGGTAGGACTCCTCTGGGCGAATGATCAGACCGATGCAGAGACCTCTACCTGACAACACACAACACTCACAAGAGTCAGACATCCGTATCCACGGCGGGATTCGAACCCGCAATCCCAACGAGTGAGCGGCCGCAGACCCACGCCTTAGACCGCACGGCCACTGGGATTGGCGGGGTCGCAGTGCTAGAAGTATGAAAATCATTTTTGCACTTTCCAAACTTCAGCTTTACACACGAATATCTTTGCCAACATGGCCAGCACTGAGATGCTCAGATTCTAGGTTATTATCTGGCCCGCGACGTGCGAACACCTGCCCATCACTTAAACACACGTCCATCCTTTAATGAAACGAAGTAGGCCTGGCCTGCACGCAGCGGTCAGTCTCCAGGGTCGCTACTTTTCTACCCACTCAGCCATTCAAACAAGTGCTCATTTTCTACGTTATTTGCTGGGAGGAGCCGTGTATTGCACAGGCCGTGTACACTAGTTCCACGGTGCAGTCTTCACTTAACAAGAATCTCATCTGCAGATGCTGGACCACGTTCGTGCTTTGTCCCAGCGTTTGCAGTTCACCACATGTGACCGTTCTGACATGTCAGTTTTGTTTAAATTCATTGTGGCGAAGTGTTGGACGGCCTCAGAAGTGGAACGTAAAGTTGAGGTTTCCTTTCTTCTGGGCTGCGACGCTGCGATCTGGGTAGTCGACTACCGACATTTCGACACAATATAGCGGCTCCATCTTCAAAGGTCGAAATGTCTTAGACATATACATGATGTCCAATTTTAAAATGAGCACTAATAAGAGTAACGTTCACCCTAGAAGAGACCATGAAGGCCCAAAGCGGGGTAGAGGTATAGCTCTACACTTTCTTTAAACTCGGCGCTAGATGGGGGTTGGTGTTCAACGCACGTCTCTGTCATTTTACCCCCGGGAAGGAGACACGGTACCCATTGTACAGGAGGCTGGGTGGGCTCCAGGTCCGGTCTGCACGGGTGCGGAAAATCTCGTACCCACCGGGATTCGATACCCGGACCGTCCAGCCCGTAGCGAGTTGCTTTACCGACTACGCTATCCCGGCCCGTAAATAAGCACTAATACAAATAATAATAATAATAATAATCCTGTATGTCCCTGGATTAACTAAGTAGGCCTACGCGTCACTTCTGGTAGAATGCAGGGTATCTAGGATCGACCTATATATCTGAGTAGTGTGTCAAGATAAAAACTGTAATTGGTGATTGGTTTATTGCTTGTTTGGTTGATTCCTATGTAATTGCATGGCGCCTATTTGCCTAGGTATATCGTTGAATGAGGTGAGTTCAGATTATAATCCTGAATGTTAAGTACCCATGTTCGGAAGAAAGCTGCCTTTGCGTATCTGCATGTAGTTTACTACCGCCAGAGTATGGGGACCAGGGAAATGCTTGTTTCATGTAGTGTGTAGCACGAAAGAGATGCAAACACGCACCTCCCATATACAAGTAGCAGAGCCTTATAGCTCCAACATTTCCCTCTGTAACTATGGACCAAGTAAAATTTACTTGAGCCTGCCATATAGAATTCCTGTGACATTTGACTATATTCTGTAAACGGGAAACCTTTTATTGTCTACTTTTCAGATTCTGGGATTGATTTTCAGACTGTTTCTCATAGTCACTAACGTTTTATACAGCCAACTATAAATTCTGTCGTCCCACACATGCAACCCCGTCAGCATTTTACACCAGCTGGTACATTCACTGTGCATAATAATGTGTGTGAAAGCTGTTAAGGCTGATATAGTTAAATGTTTTACAATTGTAATGGAGATGACTAAAATGAAGTAGAGTATAGCTGTAGAAAACATATATTAAACAGGACTCTGAGACTATTCGTGTCCTTATACCTTGCGGCAGGACGTAAACATTGAGGGCATTTGCACTTACAGAGGGGTACTCAAATTGTGCAAAACTGTAGGAGCCACCTAAAACTTTTAGGCGTCAGGTGGGTGACATGAAGCAAATCCCTCACTGGTGAACCACAAATATCAATACAATTAACCTTGAAGGATGACGTAACTAACTGACTGACTAAATCCATGGAGCAGAGTCCTTCTTGAGAAGCTAACAGGTCCTCAGCTAGTCAAGAAATTCTCCGCATTTTATGGAACCCGAAGGTTCATTACGGTATTCACAAGCACCAGCCACCTGTGTCTATCCTGAGCCAGATAAATCCAGTCCATGCCTACCCATCCCACTTCTTGAAGATCCACTTTAATACCTTCCCCCATCTACGCATAGGTCTTCCAAGTGATCTCTTTCCCTCAGGTCTCCCCACCAAAATCCTGTATGCAACTCTCCCCTCCCCCATACGTGCTGCATGCCCCGCCCACCTCATTCTTCTTGATTTGATCACCTGAATAATATTTGGTGATGAGTACAGATCGTTAAGCACCCGTCCAGACCGGCCCTGGGGCCTACCCAGCCTCCTGTACAATGGGTACCGGGTCATTCCCGGGGGTAAAGCGGCCGGAGCGTGGCGTTGACCACCCACCCCCATCTAGCGCCGAGGTTAAAGAAAGAGTAGAGCTATACCTCTACTCACCCTCTGGGCCTTCATGGCCTGTTCTAGGGTGAACTTTACTTTACATTTACAGATCATTAAGTTCCTCGTTATGTAGTCTTTTCCACTCCCCTGTTAGCTCGTCCCTCATAGGCCCAAATATCTTCCTCAGCACCCTATTCTCGAACATCCCCAGCGTATGTTCCTCCCTCAGTATGAGAGACCAAGTTTCACACCCATACACAACATGCAAAATTATAGTTCTATATATATCTTAAAATTTGTATTTTTGGATACGAAACTGGAAGACAGAAGATCCTGCACCGAATGATAACAAGCATTCCCTGACTTTAGTGAAGGATGACGTAGGTCTAACAAAACCCCTAACGGACGCTGCATAAAGTCAAGAGTTGGAAATGAGGGTGGTAGTAGTAGTAGTAGTTAGTAGTAGTAGTAGTAGTAGTAGTAGTAGTAGTAGTAGTAGTAAATTCCGATTATAGTCTGGTATTCGCAAGTTAGGAATTTAACTGGCCGTTACCCAGCCCACACAACTTTTGTACAAAAGATCCATGACGCTGTTATGTTATTTGCTCTTAATTCCAGCAGATGTAGTTCACATTAATTTTACTGTGGGAAATGGAACTGACAGATACTGATATGAGTGCATCTTACTCTTTCCAGGTTGTTGCGAAGCTGTGAGCAACGAGTAGCGTCTGAGTAAACCAGCTGGTCGGTATGGGCCCTGACTTCAGTCACCGATTGGCAGTGTGCAGGTAGGACTATGGCTTGAAACGTATATATGGATATTTATATGATCATGAACCAAACAAAATTGGTTAGAAATTACGTATCTCTTGATTTATATATTTCCAAATATTGTGATGAAATTTAGAATGTTTACTGAATCTCAAACTGTCAATATGGTGTGTTTGTTTTATGTGTTTCTGCATATGAAGCACCATCTGCAGTGTAACCCATATAACTCATTAATCTTGCTTGCGTTGCAGTCACCTGGCTGCGCCGTGGTGCTATACACTTCTTGCGAGGTATCTGTGTGTAACATATATGAAAGAACATTTGTCCCTATAAATCTAATTCCATTTCCGTTGACGACAGGTTCTTATGCGCGCTATTTAATTGTGTAAGTTGAGTCATTTTACATTTTTTGCCTTACACATGGTATCGTGTTATCTGCGGTCATATTTCAGGCCTATTACAATGCTTGGTCATACTCATGTTGCGTGTGCTACGTTCAGTCAGAGAATAATGCAACTACTGGTTCTGTGCCGTACAGAACAGGCACAAAATACATAGTTATGTATTGACTTTCGTAAGAATACTTCAGTTTAATTTTATTTGCTTAAACATGACTTAAGATTTCGTACTTATACATTTACGTGTTATATTCTATTAACATTAATAACTCATAGTAATTATGCTAGTGAGTAAACACCTCAGTGACTTATGCGACTGTAGTAATTTGACTCATCTTTTATTGAGATTTATTGGATAGCAAATAAATTATAATTTAGTTTGTAGTACGTTATGTTTAATGTGCTAAGGTTTCATATTCCTATATAAAGTGTCTGGTATTGGCTTGAAAATAAATGTTTACCAGCTGAAACATGTATTCAGAGGAATATATCTGTTATCAAATATAACCATATATTTTACACGTCAGTATAGTAGCTGTGTTTATAGGACTTCAGTTTTGTAATAATTTATACGTAGCTGTATAGCTTCTAATTTCCTAACCAAAGAACGTATAATGATTGTGATTATATTGCTGAAATTCTTCGCCAAGTGATTACCATCTTTTTCTAGCGCTGAAACAAAATCTTGAGGGCCAGAAATTAAAAATGATAGCAGGTTGAAAATAATTGTGAGTCGATGGCTGATAACACAGCGTGCACCAGGACAACTTTGCCTACAAAGTTCCCTTCCGTTGCAGTGTATGCCGTTTCGTGTGATATGCAGGTTGACAGAATACTAATAGGGTTGATGTTTGACTATGATGAAAAATGGGCAGTGAAATGTGTGTAGTTCAAAAGTGACAGTTGGCAGTACCTGACGTTGGTGTTGAAAGTTTCCTTGTGCAAAACACGTAGCAATATTTACGGCACTCGTCGGCCACATAAAGCACCTAGGAGCTCCGAGGGGTTAGACCGCTGATGTTATAAGAAGTTAAATAACAAATGTGTCGTAATGAGGAAAACACTTCTGTCGATCAGACAAGATTGAAGATCATTATATGGTAACTTAGATTATTTTCCCAAACTCTAACGTGTAGAATATCGATGTTGAAGTAGAAAATATTGTATTGCTTTCTGAATACATCAGATGCACGTTTATTGTGAGATAGAATGTTTTGCTGAAATGAAAGTGCGTGTTATTTTGAAACTGAAATAAAAACCTTCCGTAACGGAAATGGCTTCTAGCGACAGCCACACAAAACTAATGCCGATGGCGAAGTAGCAAAATTGTTAAAGCCGTCATAATATATAACAAAGCGTCTGTATTTTTGCCTATGAATAAACGTAATTATTACACGGCTATCAGCATTTTAGTTTTCTTCTGATTCTGCAGTTCAACTTTTGCTCTCAGCGACATGATGTGTCTCCTACAGGGACAGGCTTGGGCACTCGAGTATTTGTGTTTAAATTAAACTAAATTTGTAGTTTTTCGAATGCTTAATTAGAGAACACGCCATAGGAACGTACCGTTAATGGAAGTAGTAGTCCACGTATTTTTAACCGCGGCAGTATAGATGGAGGTGAATGAACATTTTCACGCTCCAGCCGCTTTAACTACGGGAAGGGAATCTTCGGTACTCATTTGGTTGGAAAGCTGAGTGGGCCCCAGGCCGTTCTAAATGTACTAGAGAAGAGAAGCCGTTTATGCCCCTGGCAACAAGCTGAAATCTGTCCATCCCGTAAGCAGTCCTGCTGTCTATAACTATAAATTGAAAGTGCTAGGAAAGAAGGTGTTGGAGGGAATATCCGAACTGAAGAATGAGGAAATGTAACTGTTACGGAGACAATTACATAATGAGGAGCTTCATAATACGTACTTTTCAACTAGCATTGTTGGGGTGATTAAATGAAGCTGGACGAGAGGGGCGGAGCATGTAGCGCGAAGGCAGAAATCAGAAAGTCATGTAAAACTTTGAACGAAACTCTCAAAGGAAGGGAATATTTGCGAGATCTAGGCGTAGGTGGGAGCATAGTATTGTACTAGACTGTAGGCAGATGAGGCGAGGAAACGTGGAGCGATTTCAGGTGTATCAGGATACGTTCGAATGGTGGAATTATGGTGAGTTCTGTGTTAAACCTTCCGATTCAGTGAAAGCTTTTCATCATGCCTAAAGGAAACTCTGTATCATGCAGATGAGCTCTTTCGTTCCTCTAATCCCTACCGCCTGGAATGTTCTAATTGACCTTGACAGTCTATTTACCGTGATGCGATGAATGTACGGCGGCACACGATACAGTTCACATTCACAGATTTTGTGCAGTCGTCAAATTGCGCCGCGACTCCAGTGATCCAACGTCGTGTGCATGTGAATACAAAATGCTGATCGAACACGTCGACAGAGGGATCCTTTTTGGCAGACCGAGGACTAGGTCTGGGTGTGACGATATTATTAAAGCAGAAAAAAGTGAGGTTAGAAGGTGTGAATTAGATTCACCTTGCTAATATTCTTGTGAGCTCAGGATAATGACAGGTGGCGGGCTCTTGTGAGTGCGGTAATGAACCTTCGGGTTCCACAAAACGCGGAAAATTTCTTGACTAGCTGACGACCTGTTAGCTTCTCAAGAAGAACTCTGCTCCACGGAGTTAGTTAGTTAGTTAGTTATTATGTGAACATGGTCGCTGAAATTCCGTTTCCGTAAGAGCAAAAGCTTCTTCGATCAACTGGACGACTGTTATGCCGGCCACACACGCTCCGGCGGCCTGTCAGTTCTGCCTGCACAGTTATGCCTGCGACAGGCCGCCGGAGCGTGTGTAGGGTCCGGCACACCTTTCAGTTATAACTGTACAGGCGGCCGGAGCAAATACGAAAACTCGTTCGACCAACCGGCAGGCCGGAGGACTGCGCAGGCGTACCGGAGCGTGTGTAGGTACCAGCCGGCCGCCGGCCGGCCGCCGGCCGGCCGGAACGGCGTCAATTCAGGTAATCCTTATGTAGAACTTTGTATATAGCTTCACATGTTTCGGGCACAATGTAGCCGAGAGCCTGAGGTGATATGATGGTAGTAAACTTGAGGTCTTCGTAACATCTTCCAGTAGCTAAGAATCTGAGCGTTGCAGTCAATCTTTCGTTGGGTGGGATCGCGTTCCTCATCACTGTATTTTTCTTTTCAATTAATGGCGCCACTAATGAAAGGAGTTGTAAGTATGTTTCTTCATCCATTCGCAAATAATTATGCCAGTCTTTAGGGGCCAGCTTCAACTCATCAACAAATTTACATGGGAATACGTGTTTCTTTTTTGTAACCACTCTTTACACCACATTTTACGCTTATTTTTGCGCTTATTTTTACTCTTCATAGCTATTAGCAAGCCAACAATAGCGAGCGTGTCGTCGTCTGTTGAGGCCACGATCAAGACTACCGGGATTCGCCTGAACGTGTGTGGGGACTTCAGTTTATCCGGCCGCCTCTCTTCAGGCGGCCTGCGCAGGCAAAACTGACAGGCCTACCTGAACGTGTGTGGGGACTTCAGTTCATCCGGCCGCCTCACTTCAGGCGGCCTGCGCAGGCAAAACTGACAGGCCTACCTGAACGTGTGTGGCCGGCATTACTAGCTCCACGCAGCCAGTGGGATAAGGCGTATTTGATTGACAATGTTATTCTTGTCTAGGAGTTTTCAGTTCTATCTAGTCACTTCCTGCCGAAGGAGAAACGGACTCTCAGAATGTTTACTAGGAAATTATGCTGTAATTTAAAAATCCCTTACTTTCTTGGATAGAATAATTGTATCATATTTGGGATTAAGCAACGTCTGCGAGGCAGGTTGCAGTAAAATGAAGCAGATCAGAGAAACAGACTGTGACATAGGCGTATGTATTTTGATACAGTGACTTGCAGTGTAAAAGCAACCATCGAACATGGACAGCGCTTTGAAAATACCGTAACCATGGCGACTTCAATTTAGAATTCAATTACTTTTCGGTGCAATAGGTCAGACTTTCCCTTTATGTTATTTACCTTCCCCTCGTGGAAGTTAAGCCCTTGAGATCGCCATTCTGTCTGTATGTTTTGTGCACCCCCCCCCCCCCCAGTTCACCTTCTGAGCCACTTGACCAAATTTCACGACACTTGGTAACAACTTTACGGCGGTGAAGGACACGCCAATGCTGTACATTTTTTTCAGTTTCCTGTAATCAGTAATAACCAAACACAGAAACACAACATTTTGAGGCGGGAGCTATGCAAGCGCCTCTTACAGTAATATCATGAAACGATGTAAGGTAACAGCGTTGTAAGAGTATGCAACTTTTGTTACGGTAATAATGTTATAGAACGTGAAGTAACGCGACTACAGTCATACAAAGCATTTATAGTGTTGGTTTGCTACAAAATTCTGCCGATCAGCAAACGTAACGGTAAATTGCGGGGGCTGAGACGGAGGGTTCCAATCTTACCTTGGACGTGAATGCAGTATTGTCACAACCGCCAAGATCTTCCCCATCGCCACAATCGCCCAATTCTTTCTCCCACTTTTTCATCTTTTAGCTTTTAGTTTGCCTTCCTCCCTCATTTTTTCTGTCATATCTATAATTGTCTTCTATTTGTCGTTTTATTTCTTTGGTTTGTCTGGTGCTTACAATGCATGCATGTGGCACGAGTGAATGTTAACGGGTTAAAGCCTTGGTTGGCTTAGGAACCGCTGAGCTTAACTATAAGATCTATGCATTTTGTGCACACACTTTGTGTTTGTGCTGCGTATTATTATCACAATAAACAGCCATATATTTTTCACATACAACGTTCGCTGATTGGTCTTTCCAACGGAAGCACACTTTGTTCTCTGTGAGTTACTAGCTGAATCTCTGAATGCAATGTATATTAGTTGTATTCTTCAGAGGTTAAGCTGTCATATTCAGGCATCTGCCCATGTATACATTACGGTATGCATAGGCTCTAACATTTACGTGTGACGATAAATAATGCTTTGTCCCGCAATAGTGTTTTTATTGTTCAGAACTTGCAGTTTGTCCTCGTATGTGATTATTTGTGACTCAGTGCAGTACGACTGGTAAAAAAGGCTTATTCTCGGACGTTTTTAAGGCAGCAAATCAGTAACTATCAATTACACATACTTTAACCTACATATTGAGATGGCCTTTAATACAGTTCCTTAACGTAATAATTATCTTAATATAATTATGTCCTTTATGTGAAGAGAGGCAAGATCTGGATTAAAACACTTAGCAAGAAATAATTATACAGCAGTGTAAAATTTGTTCATTACAAATTACACAGTTTAGGTCTGTTTACTTTTTATGTAAGAAGTGACGCGCCCGTGCCCTTTCTCTGCTGAACTCCCCTCTTGACTCTTGCATTTATTGTCACTAACTACCGCGCTATTTGTAACGTGCAAGAGGATCCGCTTTTCTATGCTCCTAAAAATGTTCCAGACGGGCAGGAAAGCAAAAATCCATTCTTTTACATTTATAACCATGGTGAAGGAAGGTCCAGCGTGTGTTCAATGTAATCCCTTGCACGCACTAACGTAATCCAGTGTTTTGACGTTGAAAAAATTTTTATGATAGCAGAGGGAAAGAACTGCTTTGGGGTTAAGTATGAAGCATAAATCAGCAGATAGAAATAATGTTCAGGCTTCAGGAGAAAGAAAGAGCGACTGAGTGCGGCGGTGTGAAAGGGACACAGCGACGTGGTGTTGGAGCTGTGTCGCCTTACAGGTCGGATGTTGATTGATGTAAGCACGGTGAAACAAGTTATCGCGAACGAATAAATTGCGTGTGAAGATAATAATGAAGAAAGAAGATGAGTCCTACTTACCGTGTTATCAGTCACTACGGCACACAGGTAGGGGTAGTAGACTTACCGTGTTATCAGTCACTGCGGCACACACGTAGGGGTAGTAGTCTTACCTTGTTATCAGTCACTGCGGCACACACGTAGGGGTAATAGACTTAACCTGATTTCTTAGAGTCAGATTCTATTTAACTAGGCCCGCTTGTGTTAAACATTTTTGCTGGCCTACGTGCTTGAAGGCATTGGTGGGTTTTCAGCATATCTCGCTAGTTACACACACAACTTCTTTTTTCTACATTTTGCCTCCAAACAACAACTTTGGGAAGAGATTTTTTGTTTAAATCCGTCTGGTTTAAGTCGCTAGAAAGATTTTCGTATTTGGTTCGATACGAAAGTATTTACCTTCCAAATCACGTTGCAGTACACGAGTACGATGTTGCCAGCAACAGACGATATATGTGTGATGTAGCTGTATGAAAGAATGCTAACACATGTTATCAAGTGGCTACGCTCTAATAAATTGGAACTACATTGAAGGTTTGAACGTGCTGGAGAATGCTGAACAAGATCACTTGGGCCGTTCGTGTGAAAAATGGGGAAGTATTGCAAAGAGTCAGGGAGGAAAGGAACATCCTACATAAAATAAAACGAAGGAAGGCTAACTGGATTGGTCACACATTGCGTAGGAACTGCTTTCTAAAACGCGTTGCTGAAGAAAAGATAGAAGGAAGCGAAGACGAGGAAGAAGAAGTAAGCAGCTACTTGATGACTTTAAGGAAAGGAGAGGATACAGGAAATTGAAAGAGGACACAATAGATCGCGCTGTGTAAAGAACTCGCTTTGGAAGAGGCTATGGATTTCTAAGACAGACTGCGTAATGAATGAATGAATGAATGAATGAAAATGTGAGCGTTCCTAAAGCGAATTGTTCTCTCTGTAAAAGTAAGGTCAAATATGTTCACCGTATGCAACAACGCTGTCAGTGAGAGACGGCCTGACTCTTAGACCCCATTCTTGTGCATGAAATTTGAAATTATGTTCTAATTATACCAATCACAAAATTACAAAAAAAAAAAAACAAATTATCCCAAAATGTGGCAAATTTTCGTGACGCTGTGCAGTAAATTCTTGGTATCCCATAAAGAATCCGCTACTAGTAACTTTGGAGCTTCTGTTCTGTCGTTAGAGAGCTCTGCACAGAAAATTCCAGGACGTTCTTTCTCAACTCACTTAGAAGTTTAGCCATATCCCTTAAAATGTAGGGTAATTCCGCGAGAGACGTCACACTTTTTTGCAACTTTCGCTGTAACTGAATCCGAAAATCGTCAAAACGGCTGAAAATTCACAGACATTATATTGAAGGTTTCTACTTTACTAAGTTGTGTGCAAAATATCTGCAGAAATGAAATTCTCTGAGATTCAGGGCGACGAATAAAAGTTGTCTCTGCGGCGTCTCTCCCGGACATACCGGTAGAGACGCCGCTTTTTGGCAGGTATAGATGCCGCCATGTAGGGAGACATATCCTGTGGATTCAAGAAGCAAGATAAGTAAATTAAATCTGTTGAACTTGTTGAAAGTAAAGAAGCAATATCAATATTAAAATAGAAAATACATCACAAGTACATAATATTTCAACACAGTGAACTCGAAGAGTCTAAGTTGTAGTGAACGAAATACTACTACATCCTCTCTGCATCTTGATGTTTGTATGGAGAACAGAACTCGTGCAGCCAGTTTCTGCAACCCACACATTCGATCCAGTCATCTTCCTTAATTGTTTGCCAGTAATTTTCCCAGCATTTCGTGTCAGAATCTTCAGATGTCGCTTGGTTATGAATATATTTTTTAATGAGTTCTTTTACTGCATCTTCTGACCTTGTAGACCTAAAGTAGACCTAAGTGTATTGGGACTGTTTACACTTCCGATTTTCCTCTCCTCTTTGTCTTTATTTCCTTCTTGTTTCCTTGCTTTTCTTCGGTATTATTAGCTTCTTCAGTAGAAACGAAATAGTTGAATTTCTGAAATTTAATATTTCCTCGGTATTTTCGGTACTGGACTGATCTTCAAAAGTCTGGAAGGAGTTACTTTTTCAGGGAAGTGTCAGAACGCAGTAGTATTTACAGTAGGCTACTTAATGAAGGTCCTGCTGAGATAGGTAACACATTTTGAGAGTTGGTTCCTGAAGTAGAGGGTGCACAAATCGGAGCCATATCTGGAGGTGCTTTTTCCATAAAAGTTACAGTTTCACTGGTATCAGAAATGGAGATTAAATATTCAGGCACTCTGTTGCGGTTCAAAGGATAAATACCCGTTGACTCAACAGTATTTACACCACACCCATGGAAGCAGCTTTGTTCCAATAAACCCGATGAGGCGCGCCATGTGATATCGAGTGACATCCCTTTGTGGCTTCTGCTTCATCAAAGCTGCGGCCGCGTTTCTGAAATGGCTCTTTAAAGGCCCAAAAAGCACTTATCCAAATGCTGTAAGGTATGAATACAGTGACTCGGTAGACCAATGATAGTGATGTTATTTTCAACAGCAGCCTGAAGCAGTCAAGGGGAGCTGCAATGAACTCTGCGACCATCTAAAAGTAGAAAGACCTTCCCTGAAGTTTTGTGTTTGAGGAAATGCTGTGTGAACCACTTGATGAATAAGCCGGTGCTAATGTAGTAATAAGTCCTGTTCATATACACATATGACACTGGCGGCAAGATGATACAGCAATGGAACAGATAGTTTTTAGTACTCTATAATGTATATGCACGACGTTTTCGAACCGATCTGAAATTGTTTAACTCAGGCATCTCTCCCTTAATTTTTTGCGGCGTCTCTCCCAATCTTCATGGAGAGAAGCCTCACTCCCCCCCCCCATTTGCCGAATGGAATGAAGAACATGGCGGCTACATGATGTAAGGGTAATGTCAACAACGCAGGAAACCTCTGATGTATCGTGATTGCCTAAGAACTTCGACTGGAACTAATTAAGAAACATTCCGTGAACACTAGAAAAAAGTTCGAGCTTAAACGTAATAAACTCAGTCATAATTCTCGCAAAACAGCACCGATTTTCACTGCGTTCACTCACAATACCTCTCTGGACTCACTGAATAAACACATGTGCTGCGATCTTCAGAGGATTGCCAGAACCCACCAAACTAAAAAATGCGGCGTCTCTCCCGCCGCGGCAACTCTCCCGGAATTACTATATGTGTGGGACAGCCAATTTTACTCTGCCGCGAAATTTGTAGAATGAGAAGAATGAAACGTAAAGATTTGCGCCAATGAAAAGCGAATAGTTGCCTATGGTCTAAATGCAGCACGCAGGAGAACGAATCTGAAACCAAATGAATCCCTGTTTAACTGTGCTAATCCGTGTAGTGTGTTCGTCATCATACAACAAGTTTACGGATGCCTTCCTCCATTACTACACAACATTATTATGAAACCTTTTCTTATGTTTGAAATACTTATGTCCCTTGAAGTACTCCTTTAATGTTTAATTTCGTTTGCTATTTCATGCTTTATTTAAACGTGTCTTATTTGTAAATATCTGTTTGTTATTTTCTTCAACAGTTTGTATCGAATTCTGAAACTGAAAGTGCTTTGACAGCAAATAAAGTAGAATAACGATTACAGTACTGTATGTAGATGGAATATTTGATTATAAGATGAATCGGCAAGAAATCAAATAAACATTGGTTTTGGTTTCGTTTCGATTCCTCTCTTGATGTTTATTTACAAAAATTGACTGTGAAGGGAGGTAGTGTATCGGGTAATACAGAACACCAATTAGCTTTGTCCGTAGCAAATGAAATACAGTAACTATTTCCTGCGTTTTGACGAACTGTATTATCGTTTACGGCAAACATCGGTAGAGAGCATCGATAGCAAGTCGATAAGGTACATATCCGTCAGATTATCGCTTTTTAAAATAAGAGACGCTTGAATTATAATTAAAAAATAAAATAGTCTAAGAAGTGTCGTAGAATATATATATTTAAGGTGCGCTATTTTGTGCCGGTTATATTGTCTTTATTTTCTCACTGAGTCACAGTTAAGTCGCTTTTTAAAGTCAGGACTTTGTAACGGTTTAAGTACCTGTGTGGACAAACGCGTTCGCGCGTAGGAAAAAACAAGTAGAAATTTATTTTATATATTTAGGCAACGAGGATACCTACTGCATTTTCAAGACAACCTCTTGTATATTTTCCCCAAAGTGCTTCTCATTTCATAATATTTTCCGTTCTAATAATAAGGTTTTTATAAACCATACTCTAAAATTTAAATATTCACCCCGGTAGTATAAAGGGCAATTTATCCATCAACAGGAAAAAGGAGGAAGCCCCTTTATGACTGACCACGATCTGTAATTCCTAACACATTTATTTTGACAGTGCGTGATAATCGCTGATAACACAGCGTCTGTTAAACTGAAAGAAAGTGTACACAGATACAATGCAACTTATATTTGCGACCGTATCTCGTGATCTGACATTTAATATCCCCGTTGTATAGTAACATTTACTGAAGGAATAGTGAATGAATGTGCAAATTTGAAGATCACAGAAGGAACTGGCAGCTGTTTAAGTGGGAGCAGAAACCAAGCTGAGCTCGAGTTAAGCTACACCAATCATTCTTAGCGCCTCTTCGTTCTTTCGGAGGCGACAGACAGTAAAGTTGACTGATGTTACGAAGTCACTTGGGAGTAATCTGTCATTGCTCCTTGCTAACAAATGCTTGTGCTTGACATAAGCTGAACACCCATCAACCCCTCCCAGAAAAAACACCCTTACTTATGATATAAAGAATTTCTCGCTGCTTCATTGGTCACCATTCCCCTTATCGTATACATTACAAAGGAAGAACGTTGCTCAAGTTTTATCATGATCAGAAAAAAATAGTGAAGAGTGTGCATTTTTCCGTGATAATTATTGTCAGACGTCACTTGTGCTTACGCAGTGTTGCAAATTGATAGATAGAACATTATGACGACGGTAATAAATGGATACGGCTTCCCTTTATCGTAACAGTGACTTTTATGGCTTGGTGAATTTTCTCATAAATTTTGTGTCCGACTTCACAAACAGCATTCTCTCTTTTTTTTTTTTAAGATTTAAGAGCTTCATATAAACTGCTTATTCTTCAGTGTTCTGCCTTCCTTAAGTAGAAGAGACCATTCTACTTAAAGACTCCGGCGGCTCCCCACACTCTCTCCTGTTGCCAACATAACTGCTGTAATACATTAAGCACGGATTTTCAGCACAATCATTCCCCTCATATTTCCCAGTCCGCAACCGATATTGCAAGAGAACTCTTAACATTCTTGTCAATGATACTTTTCTCTGTCTGATTAATTATTTACATCTACCAATTTTGTCTAAGACACTCCTCTTGTTTTAAATTTCGGTTAACGTTTCGTGTCAGCTGCTATAAATAATTTATCAATATATTCAGTTACATATCTGCACAGACAATGGTCTAGCCGGGTTTTTTTTAAACGTGACTTACTGTTGTAAGCTGCATGTTTCCGAGCCTGCCATCGGCTGAAACTGTCACATCACTGGTGACTATTTCCAGCACCTTCCTAATATAGAACCTGAACATAAACGGAGCCCACTTTTGTTTTGTCACGCATTTCACAGTATTCTTGTTATATACTGCCAGCACTGATATTGTTTACCACCCGGTTTCCAAATCACACACTGTATATGTCTAAATTAATGAGTTAGCAATGAGCTCTATTTTATGAATTTGGCTAACGGTCTATGTATTTCCTATATTTCTTCTTGAGAGTTTACAATATTTTCTATTTAATGACACCAGTAACATTAAAACTTAACTTCAGTTCATTGAATGTTCTTTCGGAAATGCTTTCTTACTTGTGCAAGATGTGTCACGCTGTACCCTTAAATTTAATGATATGCAGCAGTCATTAAACACGGGTTTCTGACATTACAAATTTACTTTCTGCTTTTTCTAGACAGGGACTTTCTTGGTTCAGCGCTTGACAATACTGGAAGTCTTGAAGAAAGTTTGTCTTTAGCACTGTGGAAACAAATACTGGGAAGAGCACAGAGGAATAACTTATTCGAGAATGCCGTCTTTTATTTCTGTTAGTTTTGCAACATATTCGCCGTGATTTACTAGAACCCATATTACGAATGTTTCCCCCCCATCTTTACATAAGACGACAGTGCAGTCAAATTTCTTGCCATAATAAAATTAATTCACGATTTAATATTCCGTAACATGAAGTGTTTTAAAATTATTTTCACTCCAAAACTCTATGTCCCAGGCTGTATCATTCGGCATTGTAATTGTATTTTTACCAATATACTAACTATATATCAAAGTAGTGTTACAATTTACACATTTAACAGAAATCGTCACTTTAAGTTGTGTGTCCATTTGTAAGCTAAACGCCATTTAATCCTCAGTTTAGAGGCGGACAGAATGACTGTGCTTTGGCCCAAATCCATAACACGAGTGTAAGCCGTATATTCTGTTCCTCACAGTTTTGCTGTCAAATGATGTCCTTTTAGTATTTGTGATGACTTCGAATTCCCTTTTCAGCTTCACAGATCCATTCGTCTTTGCCGTGCCATCGACTGTATGGCTAAATCCCTATTAATCTGTCGCAAACACACTTAAAGTGGAGGCTGAGTACCTAAGTCTAGCTCTTTCTCCTCTCTTGTGTGCTCCGGACTTAGAAATCAACTACTGTTAATTCGAAGACGTTAACATGAGATCACTTACCGGAAGAATCTTCCTTGGTCCTTCCGTTCGTCGGCTGACCCGACAGCTAGATACAGTTTGTTTGTTTGTTTACGTAGGGAATTAGCGGGAACTCGTAGGAGACTAGCCTTGTGTAATTTGGTTAATGGCCGTGTGTATCAAGGAGCATTCACTGCTGGAATCTACTAGTCACGCGTCCAAGTCAGATCGAGGAGAGAATCAGAAGGGAATTGTTCTGTCGCAGCTTGGCACCTAATGACACTTTATGCTCAGTGGCACTGACTGAGGTAAGGGAGTTACCAATCGATGTTAAGGGAGCAGGGTGATGGCGTAGTTTAGACACGAGGGTGGAAACGAGGAGTGTGTAACGATGCGCACGAAGGGGCTCGTGCTACCATCGCACGGTCGCATGGTGTGATGTGGGAACGGGATGAGTTTTGTACTGAGGGTCTACGTGGCGACGTGTTTGGTCCGATTGAGTCGGCAACTTCGGGACTTTATCTGAATATAGTGAACCTCTCATATATTCAAAGGCCAGCTTTGATGCAACCAGTTTCTGAATTATCAGTATTCAGTCGACATATGAGGTGGACTTTTATTTTAATTGAAGGGCCCCGCAGCAGATGCTACGGACGCATCGCAACCTTGAAGGCTTATTGTGCAACCCTTATGATGAAGATGATTAGAAAGATGATGAGGTTGTTTTTCTGCTTTTCCATTTTAATGGAGCACCGGTGTAATGAAATTGACAAGGAAAAACCGAGGTACTCGGAAAAAAACCTGTCCCAGTGCCACTTTGTCCACCACAAATTCCACATGGACCGACCTGGGATTGAACCCGGGCCTCCGCGGCGAGAGGCCGGCAACTAACCGCGTGAGCCTGAGGTGTACTTACACAGTGGTGAAGCTTCGGGTTCCAGGGAATTTTTTAGCTACCTAATTAAATTCTAAATGACTTAGAATACCGCGTGATATGATGTTGAGTGCATGTACACTCGTATGTGCCAAACGCGATAGGTTAGTTTAAAATTAAACAGAAACCAGTATTGTCAATAATATCTAACGACCAATAACACGGCAGTGCCTGCTCGTAGTGATATATCTTGTACATCTGTGCATGTGCAGGATGATGATATAATAATAATAATAATAATAATAATAATAATAATAATATGCTGACAAAGCAGCCATAAGGCCAATTACGGAAATAGCACAGGAACATAAAGAGAATAATCCAATAATAAACCACAAACGAAAACACACAGACGAGAGATACTAATGACAAGTTGCATCACGTAATATACAGTATGAATAATAATAATAATAATAATAATAATAACAATAATACTTTATTTCAGGTCGTATGCGTGATTCTTGTAACTTCCAATCGATTAGCACGGGGTGTAATGGAAGTCCCTTCTGTATGAGCTGCTTGTATTGCTTTTACATTACTTTTAGTCGACATAAACATTTACCTTGTGTAAGTAACTGCGTGCCTAAACTTCTAACACGCGCTGTGCTTGTACAGCGACACCGGTACACATTAAGCAGCAGGTTTGGATGGGTCCCGAAGCCTGTCTAGACGCTTGGTGAAGAGAAGTCAAATAGTTGTCATTATTATGGTCTACCAAGCAAAGGAAGTTCGTCAATTGAAGTTACTGTTTTGTGGCATTGAAATTATGGGTTGAACAGTATACACGGAGAGAGGGTGCTGTGTAGGGGAGTTTACCAATTTCTGACCCCGTCTTGTAATTTCCAGCCCTCCTTTCATCCACCCTCAGCGTGCGTCTCCGCGAGCTTGATCAGTGACGTTAAGGCTACGATTCAAGGGACGGGAAAGAAGGATGTAAGCGGCTGAGAAAGGGAATGAAAAATGAGCGGATACAGAGGAAGGAAACATGAATTTCATCTTGTTAGTATACTATAAATAGTATTGCGAAAACAGCCGAATCGATGTAATGGATGTACAAATATTCGAAGTACTTTCCAGTATATACCTACTTGAAAGAACTAGAAAGTGCATTCGTATCTTGGGTTTTATCATCGCCCTCTTTAAAAATAATTGATTAGGAAGGAAGGAAGAAAGAAAGAAAGAAAGAAAGAGAAAGCACACAAAAACCCAGCGAAAAGTGAAAGACAGTAAAAAGTAAAGTTGTCTCTATACACGCCATGAAGGCAAATAGGGAGAGGAAAAGTACAGCTCCACTTATTCTTAAACTGGGCGCTAGATGCAGATGAGTGGTTAGCATCACCCCCCGACCGCTTTACATCACGGAAAGAACACCTATACCGATTGAGGCTGGATGGGCCTCAGAATCGATCTGGACGTTTTGGAGAAGAAACATTTCTTGTCCATATGTATATGTATATATATATATACATATTACCGGCCATGGCTTAGTTTATAGCTTTCTTATCACACCTCGCCTATTCGCAGCTGCAGCTTGTAGAGTAGTTACCGGTGGCTTGAAGGTAGTGTGGCATATAGCAAGGTGTCTCTTTGTGGCACAAAGCGCTTGAAGGTAGTGTGGTATATAGCAAGGTGTCTCTTTGTGGCACAAAGCGCTTGAAGGTAGTGTGGTATATAGCAAGGTGTCTCTTTGTGGCACAAAGCGCTTGAAGGTAGTGTGGCATATAGCAAGGTGTCTCTTTGTGGCACAAAGCGCTTGAAGGTAGTGTGGTATATAGCAAGGTGTCTCTTTGTGGCACAAAGCGCTTGAAGGTAGTGTGGTATATAGCAAGGTGTCTCTTTGTGGCACAAAGCGCTTGAAGGTAGTGTGGTATATAGCAAGGTGTCTCTTTGTGGCACAAAGCGCTTGAAGGTAGTGTGGTATATAGCAAGGTGTCTCTTTGTGGCACAAAGCGCTTGAAGGTAGTGTGGTATATAGCAAGGTGTCTCTTTGTGGCACAAAGCGCTTGAAGGTAGTGTGGTATATAGCAAGGTGTCTCTTTGTGGCACAAAGCGCTTGAAGGTAGTGTGGTATATAGCAAGGTGTCTCTTTGTGGCACAAAGCGCTTGAAGGTAGTGTGGCATATAGCAAGGTGTCTCTTTGTGGCACAAAGCGCTTGAAGGTAGTGTGGTATATAGCAAGGTGTCTCTTTGTGGCACAAAGCGCTTGAAGGTAGTGTGGTATATAGCAAGGTGTCTCTTTGTGGCACAAAGCGCTTGAAGGTAGTGTGGTATATAGCAAGGTGTCTCTTTGTGGCACAAAGCGCTTGAAGGTAGTGTGGTATATAGCAAGGTGTCTCTTTGTGGCACAAAGCGCTTGAAGGTAGTGTGGTATATAGCAAGGTGTCTCTTTGTGGCACAAAGCGCTTGAAGGTAGTGTGGTATATAGCAAGGTGTCTCTTTGTGGCACAAAGCGCGTGAAGGTAGTGTGGTATATAGCAAGGTGTCTCTTTGTGGCACAAAGCGCGTGAAGGTAGTGTGGCATATAGCAAGGTGTCTCTTTGTGGCACAGAGCGCGTGAAGGTAGTGTGGCATATAGCAAGGTGTCTCTTTGTGGCACAAAGCGCGTGAAGGTAGTGTGGCATATAGCAAGGTGTCTCTTTGTGGCACAGAGCGCGTGAAGGTAGTGTGGCATATAGCAAGGTGTCTCTTTGTGGCACAAAGCGCGTGAAGGTAGTGTGGTATATAGCAAGGTGTCTCTTTGTGGCACAGAGCACGTGAAGGTAGTGTGGCTTATAGCAAGGTGTCTCTTTGTGGCACAAAGCGCGTGAAGGTAGTGTGGCATATAGCAAGGTGTCTCTTTGTGGCACAAAGCGCGTGAAATTCGGTTTAGAGAAAATACAAAAAGAAGAATGTTCATTGTAGATTCTACACCTGTGTGACCCTGGACGTGAATTGTGACTACATCGTGACATTTTTAAGTCAGCTGCGTTGCTACACCAAAGCTCAGGGCCTCGTTCACGCTAGTGAAGTGGCTTAAATTCGATCGCGTCTTTTGCGTTTCATTTTTTGAGCAATATCTTTCAGAAAAGGGATTTCTTTTGTATGTGTGTCCGTGTAATTCTTACTCTTCTGAGTCAAGCGGTGACTGTGTTGGGAAAAGTGAAAAAGTGATCTGTCCAGGTGATGGGGTGAAGTCGGACAGCTAATGGTTTATGTGAATCTAGCTTACCTCTTTAAGGAAATGGTCCCAAAATAGACAGGAGTCTGTTAACGTTACGTGAGAATGTCACTGGAAAAATTTCCCGAATTTCTCGACAATACAGAACAGATTAACTTGGCTCTGTGAAGGAAGCACTATCAGATCGAATAAAAGTTGAACCACGTTGCACTGCCTTGCCAGAAGTGACAGCCTGCCACCTGTGTAGAGTTTGCGCTGTTTCATAAACCGCAGTAGGTTATCTCATTTTCTGCCACATGTCATGTTAGCTATCTACGGTACTGTAGCAGATACTTTTGGTGAGAAGATGCCAGCTTTATCAAACGACGCTGATTTTGGTTCCTATCAATCACTGGGTCCTGCGTCACTCCTTTTCGACTCCTTACAGTTTTGTTCATTACCAGCTGAATACTGCTTTAATCAGCTTAAATATTCTCCAATGTCATCTGCAGTTAACCTGTCATAAGTAGGCTTCACTAATATATTGGACATTGTCCATCGTCTTAGGCTTAAAGAACTGATGGTCTCACAAGCAGAGATCTTACGAAAGCAGAAATCTGCCAGAACTGTTAAATGAAAGAGAATTTTATTTCTCATGAAATTATCAGAACATTGACGTAACTACGTTGTCTTAAGCTAAGGGACTTTTGAACATTATTCCTTTTAGGCCCGCACAAACAATAAGAGGCAAATGTAATCATTTAGTGGCGTCTGTGAGTACTCGCGCTGTGTCTAGGCAGTTGGCACCGTGTAGGGATCCCGCTAATTTGAATTACGTTACGTTCGTTTGCGAACGCAACGCTGTTGATTTCAAATATTCTGCACCACATTAGTTCAGAATGGAGAAACTGAACGTGATGTAAAATCCGAAAATAGCGTTTAAAGGAGACTTTGATCAGGAAACATTTTCAGCAGATTGTTGTTACCAACCACAAAGACTAGCCCAGAGATGTGCATATCTAATTCAAAGGCCGGATTGTAGGTTGAAAGTGATTGATTGTTCGGAAAGTGGAAAGAGAAATAATTTAAATAATTTCTTACAAGCAGGAGAGCGTGATTTACCGAAACGTAAATTAAGAGTGGTATTATTCACCAGTAGTGGCTGCATTTGTCAGCAAGCTTCCCAATGAAGAATACAGTCTTCTGGGATGTGACGACGTGTTGGTTGGTATTTGTTACCGACTTTTAGGAGGAGCTTTATACCTCCATCTTCAGGGTTGAAATTGCAAACAATTCCCCCAAGCAGTTTATTCTTCTGAGACTGCCCTGAAGAAGAAAGCGTTAGGCTCTTTCGAAACTTCTGTAATCGTATAGCAGTAAACGTGGCGTCGTATCAAACAAGACTGTAATCTTTATCAAGAACTCTGTGACAACTTCAGATCTCACAAACTTGCCAATAATTTAAGTAAATGTAGAAGTTGCAATGCGCAAAGTTTCATGCAGGTATTCGTCTGTCATACCTGCCCTTAATATGGATATGTTCCTCTCCCTTAGAGGGAAGGTTTGTTTACAGATGTGCGTGGATGCAAATATTAATAACTTGTGCATTACAAAGTCCTTTAAATTAGCGTTTTCCGACTCATTAACCGTCCTCAAAATTCGATAAGATTCGTTGGAATGAACCTCTGTTTTAATGCTTCGTCGCTATGCAAGTCAGTCAGCTGCAACCGAAGACCATCTGTTGCCTATTTGACATCAAGAGAGAAAGCATGTTTCATCAGGTCAATTGAACTTTCAACTTTTCCTGAAGTCCTGGAATCTATTACAGAATTTGTCAAGCAACTTTTGAAGAATAAAGCTGTATTTATGGACCGCACTAAACCATGAGTTAAAGAAGAGCTATTACCCAAGTGCTTTGTTTGAGACTTTTTAATTTTTAAGTAAATTAATGTTAAAATGATAGACAAAAATTTGAAAACAGCTGCGAGGGCCGAACAATTCTCTCGGAGCCGAACAATTCTCTCGGAGCCGAATTCGGACTGCATGTCGTCAAGGAAGAGGGAAAGGAAGAACGAAGGAATTGAGTTTGAGCTTTGTGTTTGGTTGATCCTTTGGTTACTAACAATGTAGTTCCAACTGCAGAGGGTAGATAGCGCCCTATGCAATGGGAAGATCATCATAGATGGCAATTAGGCACGGATATGGAAGGAAACTGCCACTGCCTCTTTGTAGACACTATCGCTGCCTTTGCATCGTATGTCTGAGAAAATTTGCAATTAATGTTATTCGCAGTGGTCGGTATATCGATCGAGATTAGACAGGGTATATGCCGGAAACGAGAGGGTGCAGGACCTGCAGACTAAGAACAGTGCGAAGTGAAAGATGAGTATTTTCATAATTGTGAAGAATGACAAGTACAGGTTAAGGTAAAGGTAAAGCAATCCCATTACAGGCCTGGACAGGCCCATAGGGTTCCAGGAGGTTGAGGCTCCCAGATTTCTAGACAATCGGCACATCAAGGTGGTAAGGTTGTCAGCCCAACGCACCGGCCGCCTTTACCCCCCAGGAAATATTCCTCGTACTCATTTCTGTTAGAGGCTGAGTCGACCCCAAGCCCATAGTGCGACCGAAACGATTATGTCAATGAAAAATTCCAATGACACCATCGGGAATCGAACCCACGACCTTCCGGCTTGTAGCGCAGCGCCTCAACCAACCGCACCACCGCGTTCCCTTTAATAGAATAAGTAACACGTCTTGTCAGAAATTGCATCCTTCCTTAACAGAGATGAATTATATCCTATCAGACGCCTTTACTGGAAATAAGAATTCTACTCATCTGCACCTGATATACTCACACCAGGGATAGCTGCTGAACCTGCCTCTTTATTAATGAATGCCTTGGCAGTGTTTCTTGCTACGACCTGGATAAAGTGTAAACCCTTTTAAAGCGTAATTATTCCTACTTTATTACATAAAATGAAAGCTGTTGGCTCTCTGGTTTTTGTTTTATTCAACAAGAATACGGTTATAACTTTAAGAATGACAGAAACTAATTCATATGAAAGGAGCAAATAAGAAGTGTTGAAAGAGCAGATCGCCTTATCTACATATAGGATACAAGGACTGTAAATAATGTTTAAATTTTCCGAACTCGGGTCCTACATGTGTAGTGTTGAGAACAGAGTACGACTTTAACAAGCCCACATTGCATTTCATAAATAACGACCTGTCATACTGAGTTAACGATTAAACCCATCAATTTATAGCTTGAAATGAAATGTATATGTAGTATAGCGAAATCGATATGTATACACGTAGTATGAAAACGAGGGACTGTTGTTTGTTAGGTGGAGTCTGCGTGTTTTGAAACATGTTTCAAATTGGCAGTGACCAGTAACCATGTGTGGTTGTGCTTGGTTGTGAAGTGTTTGCAGACTCGTCTTGTAGGTAACTGACATTGATATGGCTACACTTCCCATGTACATGTAAGTTTTATTTGCTGCTGCTTGTACAAAACTCTCGGACCATCTTCCCAGCAGCATATTATCTCAACAGACCGCTTAACCGGCTTGTTCTGAATTAACTTATGGACCAAGGATGAACAGCATCTTCTCTCTTTACTTTTTCAAGAAGGTACGTGAACATTTGTAGTGAGACCAAAAAGGCCGGAGTATTTGGTTCGTTAATGAGGACAGTGATGACAACACGGCAGTGAAGTAGGACAAGGAAGAAGGATGAGGGACAGTAGAAGAAGATGGAAAATATACATTCAGAATTGTCCCTGCCTGCGCGATGAAGGCATATGGGGCTTTTGTGGTATAGCTCCGCTTATTCTTAACTTTGGAGCCAGATGGAGGTGAGTGGTCAGCTTCACGTCCAGAGTCGCTTTATCCCCGGATAAAGAGCCCTCGTTACCCATTGAATAGGAGGTCGGGTGGGCCCCGGAGTCGGTCGGGACGTTTGGGAGAAGAAAGAGATTCCTTTCCCTTGCCGGGAATCGAACCATGGTACATCGGTTGCCCAGCCCGTAGTCTAGTCCCTAGACCGACTACGCTGACGGAAATGGAGGCAGATAAAGAAAAGTAAGATCCAAAATATCAAGTGTGTTCAATTCACCCACGCAGTGTACCTACGTGTGTATGTATACGCATTATTTACGCGGTCTATTCAGTTCGGCGCGGTGTTGGATATATTTGTTGAAGTATGTGTCTTAGACCACACTAATGATGGGTATTGGTCAGTCACACTTTACACTTTTTTGACTGTAAAAGTATTTTAACTTACGGGAACAGTGGGTGTGTGTTGGACATGTTGGACATGCACGCATTCTACGAGTGTCTTTGCATAGTTGACGTGAATCTGACAAAGTCACCGGAAGGAAGTCAGACCAGTTGACTACTGGATCGTGCCCGCCTATCTCATCCCACTCGCCGATTCCATCATTCTAATAAGTACAAATTATAAACATAATCATTATACAATTTTTTCTTGTCTTCTGGCACTTATCCCACTTTTCCTATGTCCAGATATTCCCCGGGTTCCGGTTCCCAAATACCGTCAATTGAAATTCTTTCCTTAGGGGCAAAGACCAAGTCAGACGCTCATAAAAAAACTGGAGGTAGGTGTGTAATTACGGTTTTGTATATTTTAAGCTTTAGTTGTATTAAAAAAAACACGATTAAAAGTATATCTGCTTCAGAGACGTCTGTAAGATTAATGCTGTGTGATGGTGAATATCCAGTATGGCGGAACGCGGGTAAATTGGTGCACCCTTTTCTTGCGTGGAGCTTTCGGTCCATGTAATTAAAATGAATGATGACTGCGTCGTTAGTCATCGTCGTCATCATCATCATCGTGATCATCATTATGAGCTGTGAAGTGCTAGGCGTAGTGCCTGTTCTTTATCCCTCAAGGTGACGTTGGTCACCTTGTCGTTTGTTATAGAAAAAAACTGAGTGTGTATGTATGTGCGTGTGTGTGTGTGTGTGTGTGTGGCTAGATATGTAGAAAGACTTTATCTCGAATCTGATTTAGTATCTTACGCGGTTCCAATATCGTTGTAGGTCTCGGATTCAGCGCCGTAACAGTTGCAATTGCAAACAGTGGGGAACGTGGTCACTGCGTGGTCGCTGTGTGGTCACTGGACGGACGTAGCGCGTGTGGCATGCTTTTTGAACGCAGTAGTACAACCGGACATGGGATTTTTTGTTTATTGGCGTACTGTAGCAGAGGTCCATCAACTGCATGTTTATATAAGATTGAACGACAGAATGATCCACTATAGCCTGTTTTAAGGTACGCAGAATGAACTGCGTTCTGAGTCAGAGCAGCCTAAGGTGTTGTGCACCGACACCAAGATGGACTGTACCAGATACTGTATACCAAAATCAAGATGGAGTAAAGGTAAAGCAGTCCTTATACAGGCCTGGACAGGCCCAGAGAGTTCTAGGAGTTTGAGGCTCCCAGAATTTCTAGACAGTCGGTATAAGAAGATGGCAAGGTTGTTAGTCCTACGCACCAGCCGTCTTTACCCCCAGGAGATACTCATTTCTGTTAGAGGCTGAGTCGACCCCAGGGTCATAGTGCGGCCGGAAGGATTAAATCAATGAGAAATCCCAATTACCTCATTGGAAACCGAGCCCGCGACCTTCCGGCTTGTAGGTAGCTTGGTACCTCAACCAACTGTGCCACCGTGCCAAAATAAGTATGGAGTGTACGGGATGTTTTGTGCCAACATCAGTGTGGAGTGTCTGGGTTATTGTGCGCCAAAATCAATATGGAGTATAATGTATGTTTACCAACATCAGTAGGGAGTATAATGGATATTGTGTATCAACATCAATATTCAGTACCCTAATTTTATCCATTGTGAGGACACAAGTTCTTGCGGTATCAGCGTCTTTGTGTGTCCGTGTCTTTCGCCCAACACCAAAGACCTATCCAGTCCGGTGCTTTTTCTTCTCGGGGAGTTGAGTCCGACACTTGACGCTGACGACTCATTTGCATTTAGCTTTAGAGGTAAAAATGCATGTACCTCTACCTCAAATTTACCATGTGTTTTCTTGTCGTAGTTCCTGACCAGAGGTACAAAACTTTATAAACTCTAATAATGGGTAATTTTTTCGCTAAAATGAGTTTAGATACGTAGCCTGTTAAGGAAAATGGTTCCAAGATTTCTTATGATCCACAACATAGTCTGTGCGTAAAGTTGTGGTTGCCACACTTGGCTGTTGATCCCATTTCCATTTTGGTACATCCCTGAACTCAGACAAGCCGAGGCCAGTTTCAGATCACAAGTGGCTCCCTGCCAAATCTGCACCCAGCTGTGAATATGTGATTCATGTTGTTAATGCTCGCTGGTATGGCAGCACCTTGGAGTACAAGCAGACACAACACAGTCTGAACTGTGTTGTGTCTGCTTGAATAGCGAAAGGTGGCACCTTATTACGTTAGTATTCAGCAGTGCTGCTGAATATAGTGTGTTCTTATTTCATGCATAAAATATATTCTATGAAAAAAGAGTGATATCTTATTGACTGCATAGTTGAAGTTTATGAGGAGATTAAAATGAGCGTTATAATATTAACAACTGAGAAATGTTTTATTCAAATTAATTTCTCTATATAATTGCAATACATCTTTGACTACGAGGTACGCACTGCACGTCTTGACAAGAGTAGGGGAAAAAGTAGAATGAAACGCCAACATCGTCCCGAGAAAATTTAAATCAGAATTCAGTGGTGTGCTGTACGTATAATCCCAAACGTTCTAGCAAATGGCTGTCACAAGGCCTGTGTCCACAGTTTACTAAGTACGTTTATTCCCAATAAAATAATAATTATAACGCTCTCGCTTTCTTCTTCCTCCGTATTCCTTCCCGCTCCTTCTGCATAATCTTATTCGTATCTCATCAAAAGCTGCACAAGCTTGCAGATGATACGATTTTTTAAGTGTCCTGTATTGGTAAACAATGCTTATTATTCTAAACTCACACAATAATGTTTCCTGTAGCTGATGTGTTCTTCAGTTTCTAGACAGATACATCATAAAGAATGAACAGCATGCCTACATCCACTTTCGTTGAGAATAGTGCGAAGAATTAAGTGCATACAGTGTAAAAATTAGACATGAGATATAAATTGCAGTTGGTTGAGGCACTGCGCTACAAGCCGGAAGGTCGCGGGTTCGATTCCCGATGGTGTCATTGGAATTTTCATTGACATAATCCTTCCGGTCGCACTATGGGCTTGGGGTCGACTCAGCCTCTAACAGAAATGAGTACGAGTAATATTTCCTGGGGGTAAAGGCGGCCGGTGCGTAGGGCTGACAACCTTACCACTTTCATGTGCCGATTGTCTAGAAATCTGGGAGCCTCAACCTCCTGGAACCCTATGGGCCTGTCCAGGCCTGTAATGGGATTGCTTTATAACAAAAGGCAACGCGGATAGAAAGGAAGATCACGGAATACAAATTTTATGTCGCGTTAAAGGAAACACAATTACCCGGAATTTTAAGTGAATGTTACACAATGTAGCACAATTTTATTGTTTGAAACCCAAGAAACCCCCATTAAGATTTAATCGGCGATTGTACAAGCATTGTGGAAAGGTGTAACACAACAGTGCAATCAGTGGTTCTTCCATAACAAATATAAAATGTGTGTCAACGGATATGGTCACTGGTTTTCATCAAATTAACATTTAAGGTAATAACATTTTATCTTCCCACTTCTCTTCATAGACTAATACGATGTTCAGTTTGTGTTCCCACAGCCAGTTGTGACTGGGTCGGAAATGCCAGAATAAAAAATGTGCTCCGGCTTTTACATCAGAAACAAGCGATAGAATCTTCAGAATTAAAGAGTACTTGTAAAAATAAAATCACTATCCCGCCATTTCATTTTTGTAAAAGGGACAATCGTGGACGTTGCCTATTTTTGCACCTATTAAAAAATAATGAGGCAGTGACGGTACACATAGTGTACGTTACTTGTGTTTTGAATGCAGGTAAGATTATACGTACAGCGTGTTCCGTATACAATGTACACACTAACAGAATCCAAGAGCTCAGAGTGAAGCACTTGTTTATGTCTCTCTCACTCTCTCTCTCTCTGCTTCTGATTTGTTTTTATTTTTTGTGGCGTTCTAGAAAGTAGCAACAGCGGGAAGACTTTACATATAAACAGCAAACAGCAGTTGTGCAAAGGATCGCTGTTATGAACCTCTTAACAACACTCGCACTTTATGCCTTGAAAGAACATGTGAATAATGTAAAATTGTACTTTAGAAGTACTGGAGAGAAGAGCGTGTATAAGAAATGTTGCGAAAAGGGAATTCTTGAATCTCTACATCATTAGGCATCTATTCACTTTGTGAATTACGAATTTCAGAATTATTTTAGTGCACACTCTTAATGTTCAATCCGAGACGACATTGAATAAATGAAGAAAATCAAAGAACTTACATAACACAGAATTTCTTCAGATAGCGATATCACTTTTAAAGTGCAAAAAGTACGTTTTCTCTTCATAAGTTATTCATAAATGGAGCGGTGAAAGTATGGCCTTGTATAAAGTATAGTCAAATATATTGCGTATAATGAGACAGTTTGACGGCCACAAGATGGAGGATATGACGTGGAAGTGGTATGATGATGAGAATACTTTTGTACGATTAATGTTTCATATAGAATTGCAATAATGTTTAAATTAATGTATGTAGAAGCTGCTGAACAAATGACAGCCACAATGGAAAATATGACACATGCGCTTAGTTATCCTCTATTTATGTTTAATAAAGCTCCCTCTTTGTTATGTCTTCGTCACACTCAGTCGGTAACATGGAGCGATACTGTGGCTATCTGTCCGTCTCTCTGTCCGTCCGTCCGCAATGCTTCACTTTACATGCCAAATAAAATAATTTAAATTGCATTGTTATTGGGAATCTACCTAAAATGTAATATGAATGCAATTTTGGTAAGAATGGACAGTAATATGTAACTAACTTAATACAGCAGAGTCTCTTTTGAGAAGCTACTAGTTGCTGATGTAGTGACAAATTTCCTGCATTCTGTGGAACCCGAAGTTTTATTACCATATTCACAACAGCCTGACAATAGTCCCTATCCTGAGCCAGAATAATCCAGTCCTAGCCCAGCCATCACATTTCTTTGCGATTTGTTTTAATATTATCGTGACATCTACTTATCGGTCCTCTAAGCATTGTGGCCTCTGTTCTTCAGATTTCGTCACCAAACTCTTGTACGTGTTTCTCTTTTCGTCCATATGTACCACACATAACCCTAATTTATATGGCACTCAAATCGAAATTTAGATTCATATTCTGAAATGTAATATTTCAACATATTCACATATAATGTGAAGAAAAAGGGCATGCAAGCATTTATTTAAAGCCTGTCTCGATATAATATTTATTTTGAAAGTAAGTTACTGTTTTCTGACTAAGATTTTGCAAACATTTTCCCATAGAGTAGTGGGATGATTCTGCGGTAATGAAGCCTCGTGGCCAACAATGAGGTGTGAGAAATTTGTGCAGTATGTTTATAACAAGAATTGAGCCTAAAAGTTTTTGCTGTCACGCATATTTAACTGGTCATTCAAATGAAATTTATACTCATATATTTAGAACGTGATAATGGAAACAGTCACGGAAATAATGATCCCTGCCTTATCCACAGAACTTACTGATGATGAAAGTAAACGTGTAACTTACCAGTTTCTCAATGCCCTGGAAAAGAGCCACACAACGTATAAAGGCACTTGTGTAAAATACACTTTTTGAAATGTCATGTGTACTATGCACTCGTTCTGTGTGAAATATTTTCTGCAGTAATGCAGCTACCTCGTATGTCATAAATCATATAAATGTAAACGCAAAAATTTATTGTGGTGTAAATCTTGTAAAAAGTGAAATTCAGAGAACTGAACGACTGTAAGTAATTTCTATCTGTAAAACAGAGACCTACCAGTACAATGATCTGTATAGCTCAAATTAAATCTTTCCTCAGGGTTTGTCATAATGGAATTCGCAAACAAGAGAGAGAATCCAGGTGTGTAAATGAAGAAAACAGACCAATTTGAATGCTTTAGGTCACGGGCTTGTGGGATGTGACGTCGTGTATTTTGGTAGACAGGTAGATCTCAGACATTCTGGAGCAACCTTCTGTCTCTATCCTCACCGCAGACGAGTAACTCGTCTCATCTAGAAAATAATAGAGGGGCAAATAGGCGGTGTACTTGTGCGCCGCTCGACAGATTCGTTCCCTAAAGGTAAATCAATCCCATTACAGGCCTGGACAGGCCCTTAGGGTTCCAGAAGGTTCGTTCCCTAAGAGGCCTTATTTTATATGCATTCACGTGTACTGTATATTTATAACTGTCGCATTGTTCTGAGTTAAAGAAACTTAAAGCTGAATTAATGGAGATCTGTACAGTGGGATCAAGGGCCTGACCATTTTGGAAAACATAAAATATGTTTGTTGAAAGCCGAAATCATATTTCTATCTTCGTTATTAAAACATTCTAATGCCACGTTTCTTACGCCGATATCTCGGTCTTCGATCGCCTCGGTTAGCGCTGAGAAGCCAGTGTCTTAACGTAAAATTTTGTCTTGCTTTCGCATTGCCCTTTATAATACACTGCTTCATATGCAGGTGTATGATCGCGAGGTATTTGCGATACAAGCACTGTGCGTTTTAGAATATAGGGGCAATAAGTCAGGTTTATGTTAGTAGTGCTCGTCTTTTATAATGGCATTATTTAATATATAAGTGCTATTTTTCAGACATTTCCACTATGTTTCTGTTAAGAACAGGAATCCTTGGTTCTCTTCTTGTAGCTTTAATCCTACTAATCCTTTATCCTTTAAAAGTGGAGCAGGGTGCATTTTCTCAGTCCAAAATCCATCAGATTGTACCCTGTATTCGCATTAGTTATTTACGAAGTTGCATGGAATGGATACGAAAGAGGAAGGAGAGCTAACTAGGACGTGGAACAGAGCGAATGGAACGCTGGCACCACTCTTTTGCAGTCAGGATCCTGAGTGTTACAAAATTGAATTTCTTCGGTGGGTAAGTGAAGTTGTTTGTGAAGGCTTGAGGCCAGCCCGAATGACCAGAGTGCGATTCGCATGTAAGGAGATAGGACACACGGCCTATACGGCAGACAATCGGGAAGGCCACTACTCTTGACGAAAGAACCTGAATGGAGAAGAAAATAGAAGGAAAACTCTTGTGAACACAGAAGCATTATTTCACTGTTTACCTTCAGTGTAGTGCTTCTCCCTGAGGGATTCCGTAGCCTTCGAATTTAGTTAACTATCTGCAGTCGGTTCCTGCCTCTTAGAGAACAGAATCTGTCTCGTTTACAAAGGCGAATGACGTAGGCCTAGTGCCGTTTAGGGAAATATTCCGTGGTTATAGAGAAAATTGTACGAATCATCACTACATTTAGTGGCAAACGCAGTTTCTTAATACTGAAGCAGGAAGTCATATAGTTAACGCTGTATTTAAAACTGTTAATCTGCTTTGAGTGAAGGTCTACCTCAATTAACATACATAGAACGCGGCACTTACACGGTTTGTATGTGATTCGAATGACGACGCACGGAACGCGATTATGTATGCGACTTCTTATTTAGGACTAGTTAGATCTATTGTAAGTCAATTTTTAAATTAACAAGACAATTTTATTAGTGGAAGATAATTGGCATTGCCCATTACTGTTAAGATCTTCGCTTTAAATTAAAGATGCATAAAGATAAGTGTCTCATTAATTGTGCCACTCACAAAACCTTGCGATATTTATCTGCATTAACGTCTTTGTAGCAACAGAGACAATACGCGTATGTCAGGTACATCTTGCCACCATTAACTGCCACAAGAAGCTCAAATTGCTTATTGTGTCCGAAACGTATATTGCCAATGGTGTGGTTAAATGTGAATATCTCAAAACATTAGGCAACATCCGAAATTACGTCACTGGTTTAAATAACTCTTGACTGACAGTTCCACGTGTGTTGACTACAATAAGCTTAGGCCTGTAAGGACAAATGACTGTTTAAAGTCTTCCGTCTTCCGGGATGTGGATAGACTAATTCGTGCCAGAAGTCTCGACACGTCAACTGCACCGCTGCGGAAACCTAAAAACCAGGAACTAACTCATCTGATAGCACAATCCTAAAGAATAAACACTACTTACGCCGAGACACGATTATGGACTAGTACCATCCACTTCCCGTTCCCGTTCGCACAACCTATGTTCTTAACACACATCTTAATGTTTCATCCAACATCTACGGTCGCTTTCCAAGAGTCTTTTTGAACCAAAAGTCCGTCAACACTTTCTGTCTTCTTATCTAAGCTATATGTCTTTATGCAGCAGCCTCTTATACAAAGTGAATGAAAAATCCATGTGCACCTGTGAAAGAAGGGTGCCGCACTGTGCTGGGAGTGTGAGAGTCCCATATATAAAACCCTTTAGGTGGTATGTGTGACCTATGTCACATAGTGTTAAGCCCCTGCCACTCCGTATTCTTGGAGTAGTACTCGACACTCATTCACTGGGGCTTCCACTGTATATAAGTCCTACTTCCGACAGGTGCAGAAAGACTTTTCGCTGACTGTGTATTTCATGCATGCATGTCCGTAAGGAACTTAAGTTCATATAGGTCAAAATCGCGCGTTTGTTTGTTCCTGGGGAAGCCGGGTTAGTTCATTCGATTATACCCTAGACGACGTTCACTTCTTGTCCAGTTCTGCACGCTCGTAAATTTAGGTTTTAGGTGGCAAAGTTGGTTGAGGTACTGCGCTACAAGCCGAAAGGTCGCGGGTTCTATTCCCGATAGTGTCATTGGAATTTTTTATTGACATAATCCTTCCGGCCGTACTATGGCCCTGGGGTCGACTCAGCCTCTAACAGAAATGAATACCAGGCATATTTCCTGGGGGGGTAAAGATGGCCGGTGCGTAGGGCTGACAACCTTACCACCTTTATCTGCCAATTTCCTTCAAATCTGGGAGCCTCAACCTCCTGGAACCCTAAGGGCCTGCCCAGGCCTGTAATGGGATTGCTTTATGTTAAACATGACGTAAGGTGAAAAATGTCATAACTAAGAGTGTTGTATTCTTTGTAAGATACTTTGCATTCACAATGCAGTCCTCTGGGTTGTAATAATAGTGTGTGTACTGCGGGCTGCATAACCCCGCAGTTCTGATGTTATTAACAACTTCGCAAGTCATGTATTTGCTCTTCATATGCTACGAACTGGGCAATTTGCTCTCAAACACATGTTTGTTCTGTTCGAAACATGTTTTGTGTTTGACAGTGTTAAGCAAAATAAATTCTCCTGTCACCTTCATGAAAATTGTCTTTAATTACGAGTAGTTGTGGCTTTTGTCAAGGAAATTTATAAATAAAGAGAATATACAAGTAAATAATGCATTTATTTTATAAATTAAATTCAACACGGAAAGGCGTGCCCGTTTTATGAGTAGGAAAAGGGCTATGAAAAGAAATTTTAAAGAAAGGGTACAACTTCACAACATACAAGATGTATAGAACGCAAGAGTAATTATGATTCCTGTTTTCTGAAATTTTTAAGAACGCTTGTAGACTATTTATGGTAGACATGTGCATAACTTTGCATTTTATTTTAAAATTATGGGTTTAAGTTTTTTTGTAGCATCCCAGGGAGTTCAGTCGGTTAGACAGACAGGAGCTACTTTCTCGCTCCATACATTTCGCTGTTTTATGCGTGGACGAAGGAAGTTTAATTCCTGTAACCGCAATTCCTGTGAGGCAGTTCAGAGTTGAGCGAATAGCTATCTTTCCTGTTGCTCAAGGGATAGCTACCTTTCCTGTTGCTCGAGGGATAGCTACCTTTCCTGTTGCTCGAGGGATAGCTACCTTTCCTGTTGCTCGAGGTATAGCTACCTTTCCTGTTGATAGCTTCCGCAGTGCATATTGGCTTCAAGTACCTTAATTTTCATGTCTCTTTATAAAGTTGCGCACAAAAGGTATGCATTTCTGTGTCAACACAAATGCTCGTTCCTTGCACATTAATCCCGATTTGTGTATAGTTCGTACAGTTTAATAACCCTCTTAAGACAGTCCCTGTAGGTACTGATGTACCAACTGTTTTTGCTGACAGGAACTCAGAAAATGAATTGGTACTGCTCATAATGTAGGGAGCTATTAACACGTTATTTTGGATAATACGTATAACCTATAGCCGGGATGGTGACTAGGCTACGGGCTAAACGATTGGGAGTTCGAATCCCTGCAGGGGCAAGAAATTGTTGTCTTCTCCAAAACTTCCAGACCGGCACTGGGGTCCAACCAGCCGCTCTTCAGTGGATACCGGGATTCTTTCCCGGGAGTAAAGCAGCCGGGTATTGAAGTTGACCACCAATATGCATCTAGTGCCGATGTTAAGAATGGGCGGAGCTATAGCTCCACTCCCCTTTCAGCCTTGATGGCGCGGACGGGACATCTTTACTTTTTGCAATTTCGCGTAACGTGTACATAAAATCCGCTCGTCCCTCAACGTTTCTCTGCTTTTCCCGCGTCTGGTCTGGTTGTAGGGCGACCATAAGAGGAATTTTATAATGCGTAAACGGATGTGTATTCTGGCCAGTATTACGTCTGAACACCAGCTTAGGTGTATACTTCAGCTTCAATGTTTTGTGCTGCATAAGAAGTTTTATTCTTCAAAGGCTCCATTTTTGGAAACGAACATGTTATATGTCAAAAGTTTTTCTGTCATTGCTGAATAAAAGGAAACTGCTGGTTACGGGGGAAAAAGAGAGGAAACGCGATTATGCTGTCCCTCTCTTCATGATATCTTGGCAAATTTTCGAAAGCAGACTACTGCGGACCTACAAACTACACCACTACAGTGCCTCATCTCCCTTCTCTCACCACTCGCTGGGTTGTCAGCAGCCTCTTCCCATCTTGCTTTCATGTTCGTTTCGGGTAGTGATTTAGGAAGCATCCAAGTTGAACATTTCATGTGTTGAGTTCGCAGTTTCAAGTGGCGAAAACTAAAACAGCAATCATCTTTTGTACGTACATGGCTCAGAAGGTCTTCTTGCTGCTTCGAAACTGACTGCTGGCTGGCTGAAATTAAGGGCCGTGGTTCCACTTGTGATTCCCGATTAATTTTATGAAGAAGGGAAAAGTGCACAATGTACGTGTTCAGCATTAACTGACAAATTACAGTAATTGTTCAATGTTTAAAAAACCAACAGAATGCACTTCACTTTCACTTCAATATGTGTTGATTAACCCCTACATATGTTTCGGTTTTTACGTAAAACCATCCTCAGGGGGAACAAAACTACGTTGTATCACATCCAATGTTAATACAAGTTATTACAATCACTGTAAACTCAGAGTTTAAAACATATAAAATGTTGTTTAAAATCCTTAAAATTCGTTGAATTTTGTGTCATAATAACAAATTGTAGTAAAATAGGTCACTGAGTTATTCCACACCTCTGATTATTTTGGTTCTTGGGTTTGTACACTATGGTGGAGTCTTTAGTAAATATAACGTGTAAAAAATGTGTAATTATCAGAAACGGTACACTAAAGATGAAACTTATAACAGTATACAGTATTTATGTAGTGTAATCAACACATATTAAAGTGATAGTGAAGTGCATTCTGTTGGTTTTTTAAACATTGAATTGTAAAATGCACGGTGAGACTAACATAAAATTTACAGTAATTGTTGTTTGGTTGTGCTGCTGATAGTTTTTATGTTTTTATCGTAACTGAAACATCAAATCTTACTTCCTGGGCACCGTTATCAGAAGGCTTACTAGCTCTGGACTTGATCGATCTGGCTCAGGATGTGGATAAGTGCGGCCTGTTGTAACACGGTAATGAACATTCGGGTTTCACACAATGCCGGACATTTCTTGACTAGATAAGCTTTTCAAACAGGACTTTCCCCCATGGAGTTCTTCAGCATAGTCAGGGTTTGTGACTTTGACTCTAAAGGAGGAGGATATGTTCCGGTCAAATTATTTAATTTTTATCTCATAAACATGTTTTGACACAACAGTGAAAGTCTCAGCTTGTCAGCCTCTGTATAAAATACGGTTTCTTAAACAAAACGCTTAACTTACAGGCTAAAGTCCACATGTTTTGCACAATTGTAGGTAAAGCAAAAGGTAAAGCAATCCCATTACAGGCCTGGAAAGGCCCTTAGCGTTCCAGGAGGTTGAGGCTCCCAGATTTCTAGACAATTGGAACATGAAGGTGGTAAGGTTGTCAGCCGTACGCACCGGTCGCCTTTACTCCCCAGGAAATATTCCTTGTACTCATTTATGTTAGAGGCTGAGTCGACCCCAGGGCCACAGTGCGACCGAAAGGATTATGTCAATGAAAAATTCCAACCTTCCGGCTTGTAGCGCAGTGCCTCAACCAACTGCGCCAGCGCGTGGCCCCCACAATTGTAGGAGCCACCTCAAAATAATAGTCGCCAGAAGAATGACATGAAACAACATCCATACTGAGGACCCACAAATACTAAACGCCACTGAAAAAAATTTCAGTCGCCCGGGCGATCTGAGGCCCGGGATTAGTGCACGCCTCTTATGGGTCTATATATTTCATTCTATAGCGTCTCCCACCTGTTAACAAACTGTTCTCACCCAGATCCTACAATGTGTCATTGATTGTCCCAGTGGGTAAGATGCTGAAATAAACATGAATAACCCTCAATTTCGTTGTACATTTAGTTCGAAGAGTAAGTAAGCACATTCCGAATTTTACCCATTCAGGGTTGACGTGTGCTTCGTGGGGGATGTGATGTCAATGCAAATGCAAGGCACCCAAGTGTAGTTAGTGGATTGTCTTCTGTGCTATGAATATGAATACAGTAATTCAAAGCAGTCATGTAGCAGGCACTGAGGCTGGAGAAGGACTACTGAACTGTCTATCCCTCCCCCCATCTCTTGGAACACGAAAGCGGGGATGCAATACATTAAGGCCAGTCATGCGGTAATATAAGTATTCGTTTCTATCAACAGTCTGAATGTTTAGATCTTCAGTTTCGTTTTCTGTGCCTGCAACGGAGAAAAATCTGCTATTCTCTTCAGTTGGATAACTTCAGATGTCTCATGAATAATGAAACTTACCAGAGGCGCAGTAGCAATATAAGTAAAGGTAAAGTTCTTCCAGCACACGTCATTGAGGTATACGGCGGTGTGGCAGAATTGTAGGATCCTGCCATCCTGAAACACAGCCATCGATATAGGGATTTAGTCAGTTTCACACCTCGACCGCCTTACCTCCTAGGACCCCCCCCCCCCCCCGCTTCCAGTTGAATAGGAGATGGAGTAGTCCCCAGGGCCGATCTGGACGCTTTGAAGATGAGATAAATGCCTTGACCCTGCCGATAATAAAACCACGCTACTCAGTCGTCCAGTCCGTAGCCTATTGAGCTATCCCGGTTCCCAGTAACAATGTAGGGAATAAGAACATATTTTGTAAACTGTTTGATGCTTGATTTGTTAAAAAGGACGACCCTCGATGTCTTATTGCAGGAACAGGGTCATATACGTACAGAGATTTGACATATCTACGATGCCAGGTTCTTGGCTTAATCCTTTCGGAACTAAAATTAGCCTAAATTGTGTTTAAAGATTAGTTCATACCACGCAGTAAGGACACTCCATTTCATTTATAAAAGCGAATAGGCTAATGCTGTATGGGGAAATATTTGCTTTTTTGAGATCCATACGTTCACCGCGGACAAACGTAAAATTTTGGATGTTGAACGTGGTAGTGCGTGAAGTAACGGCTATGATTCAGCTGGCCAAGAAATTCCCCACAGCTATAGACGTCCAGTGTTCAGCTACCTTCACAATCTGTTAACTGGACACGCTTCATTTCAGTCCACACCCCGTACCGTAACTTTCGAAGACAGTTCTTAATAACAAAAATCTCCCAATCTACGTCTACGCTTCCCAAGTCGTTTTTAGGCGCGTTCGCAAAATTGCGAAAAGCGACTGTTAGCTTCGTCACGTCTGTCTGTCCGTCCGTCCTCCCGCATGGAACAACTCGGCTCCCACTGGACGGATTTTCATGACATTTAATACTTGAATATTTTTCGAAAATCTGTCGAGAAAATTCAAGTTTCATTAAAATATGACAATAATAAGGGGTACTTTACATGAAGACTTATATACGTTTGTGATAGTATCTCGCTTAATTCTTCTTAGAATGAGACTGTTTCAGGCGAAAGTTGTAGAGCAAGTCAAAACACACATTTTATTTTCAGTAACTTTTTTCCGAATATCGAACCATTTATGTGGAAAAATGTGGTAGAGTCGGACAGGCCATAGTTATCCAGGATGCGCTTTGCATGCTGGATAACTATGGCTACAGACACACACTAAGAATATGTAATACTTATTGCTTTTGCACGGCAACAATGGTTAGGCGAATGCGCGTCACTGTTGCGTTATACGTACATTGCCTGTCTTGTTTTCTTTAGGTTTATCCTTCCATGATTCCTATATATCCTACATTCCTCAAGATTATTGATTGAATCACTTCAGTAACTTTAAGTTTAAATTACACATTATGAAAGTGCTCGTTATGTAATTTCTCCATTCTCCTGTTACCTTCTCTTGGGTTGATATTCTCGGTCAGCACCGTGTTTTAAAATGTTGTCCATCTACTTTCTCCGTTCTGATTGAAGAGACATTGTTTCATATCCATATGAAAGAACAGGTAAAATTTTAATTCAACGTAATATAATATGTACGTTTTTTTAGCAGGTGGGAAGATACTAGGTTCTGAGTATAATGGAATCAAGGACTTATTGAACGTAATATCATTTTACTTTGTTATATATATATATACATGAGTTTAGTTTGTTGGTGACGTTTTCAAATTCTTGAAGGTCTTCGCATTGTTTAAGTCTCTTTGACTGCTTTCCCTGAAGATAAAGACACCACGCTCCTTCGAAACGTCGGTAACTATTAACCAATCGACACGGAATAACATGCTACAAGACCTGAATCTTCAACAGCACCTCTGATCGAACTTCAAATTTTGCATTTTTTTAGGCGTTTGTTATGTTTTGCTGAGGAACGTATCTGCCATCGAAAATAATGGCCTGAAAAGTCTGGAGTCTATTGCGAAATTAAGGATTTCACAAGCAAGTTGATGAAGATATTACGCCGTGTAGATTGGTATCTCCTGTATACCAGCTTTTTTAGGGAACTGTTATCTCCGTATATTCTTTGGGTAGTTCTGTTCATGTATGGATTCAGGACTTTAAAATGTTTGCAGGAATAGAATGCAGATTTGTGTGACTTATAGCCTATGTAGCCTAATGGAACTTTACAATTAAGCCCCAGCTGTAATTCCTGCTGCGGAAGGAATGCCCATAGACGTTCAGTCAAGTTGCACGTCCGTATAGTGTCACACACGGAGTGTCAACTTCATCTCTTGAACACGTTTCTCAAGATGGCAACTAGGGTCCACCGTCTGAAAGACGCCTGCCTCCTACAGCCGCCCTAAAGAATGCGCCATTGCTGTGTCTCCGGTCAGCAGGAGGTTCTCAAGAGTTATATGACGTAACTACATGAACAGCAGAAAGAATGGATATAAGAAAAACATGACTGAGCTATGATATATTACAGCGGGTTCTATTACATAGGACCCGTATATCTTATCCCCCTCGTGTGAATAAATAGAACATAGTGAAAGGGTGAACTAGATGTATTCTGTTGTTGCCGGGGAACTAACATTTCGTTTCTTCTTCAGATTGAATGCAATTTAAGGAGAATTTGTTGCATATTTTGAAAGCAATATAGTGCAAGGAGAAGAGACTCTACTTGCCCTCTTAACACAGCACACAAAAGCCGCTACTAAAACTTGCGGGCATGTAGTAACGAAACCCCAGTCAGTGCGTACTTTTAATGACCCGAAACAGCGTAGTCGTTATGGTGACCTTGCTACGGACTGGACGGTCCGGGGTTCGAATTCCGTCAGGAGTTACAGATTTATCTCTTCTCCAAAAGGTCCAGACCGACTCTGGGACCCAGCCAGCCTCCTGTTCAATGAGTAGTGGAGGATTATTCCCTGGGGTAAAACGGCCGGGGCGTAAGACTGACCACTCACCTTCAAGTCGCGCCGAAGTTAAGAGTGAGTGGAGCTACACCTTCAGTCCTCCTATATGCCTTCATGCGACGTATGGGGACTTGTATGAATATAAATTTCCTGCGAAAGGAATTCCTGGCATGTTTACAGGTTATCTTAATCATCCGAATGTCCCGACTGAACGATCACCTCGCCTACTAGGTTTTGTGAACGTCCAAAGACCGTGGACTTTTTCAGCCCCACCACACGAAGTTACACGTAATGAAAATACTGGCCACATGCCTCCGCAAATTAGTTACATTAGCCGATATCCTGAATTTTCGTAGAAATGTAGAGTATGTTTTGTTTCATGTATTTCTTTTTGACGCGTAGTTTCTTCATGTTTCTGCCCACCTCTTTATCACGAAATAGAAAAGGCAACTTTGACCTGTGGTCTGTAGCTCTCTGGTTCAGCGACCGTTGTACTTCCAGTACCTCATACTTGCAGTTCAAAACACTTGTTCGTCGTAATTTCCCTGAAGTGGTTTATATATGGTTAACGTATATCGTCTCTCTTCGCGTTAGCGTGAAAGCCTTTACTTCCTTAATATTGACTGTAAATATAGTGAAAATCTATGAATATTTCGTCTGTAGAAAGTCATTAAAATTTAAAATAAATCCTGATTTTAGTAATATTAAGTAACATAACTACAAATTTTGCAGGCACGTTGAAGTCAGGTTTAAAGCTACGAACATAGAAGATGACTCTTGTACCTTTTCTCCAAACACGAAAGCTGTATTGCATAGAAAACGTGCATCTGCCCGAACATCCCGTGGAAGCTGCCGTTCCCAAAGAAACGATGGAAGAGACAATCTGCACTACGTAGTATGTGCTTAGCTTATTGAAATGAGATGGCATAGTAATTCGCTTTAAACTAACAGAAACTACGTTTTTCTGGCATTGTTTATGTCATTTCCACAATGGCCTCTTCACCGAAACAACAATTCTTGACGTTCCAGCATGTTATATAGTGTTCTCAAAGTTTACTGATTCCTAGCATATTTAACAAACCTTTTTAACTGCCCAATATTAACATGTACGCTTCTGCCCAATATATTAACATCATCAGCATAAACTAGAAGCTGATGTGTACCATTGACTTTCAAGCCCTCCTGGTTTGCCTGAACCCTCCTAATGGCATATTCCAAAGCTAAGAAAGCAATGGCGATAAAGCATCTCCTTGTGCAGGACAAAATCACAACATAAAGATAGATAATAAATCCTTTGAAAGGGTGGAACATTTCAAGTATTTGCGAACAACCCTAACGAATCGAAATTCCATTCAGGAAGAAATTAAGAACAGATTGAAGCCGGGGAATGCTTGTTATCATTCGGTGCAGGATCTTCTGTCTTCCAGTTTGCTATCCAAAAATACAAATATTAAGATATACAGAACTATAATTTTGCCTGTTGTTGTGTATGGGTGTGAAACTTGGTCTCTCACACTGAGGGAGGAACATAGGCTGAGTGTGTTCGAGAATAGGGTGCTGAGGAGGATATTTGGGCCTAAGAGGGACGAGGTAACAGGGGAGTGGAGAAGACTACATAACGAGGAACTTAATGATCTGTACTCATCACCAAATATTATTCGGGTGATCAAATCAAGAAGAATGAGGTGGGCGGGGCATGTAGCACGTATGGAGGAGGGGAGAGGTGCATACAGGATTTTGGTGGGGAGACCCGAGGGAAGGAGACCATTTGGAAGACCCAGGCGTAGATGGGAGGATAATATTGAAAAGGATCTTCAAGAATTGGGATGGGAGGGCGTGGACTGGATTGATATGGCTCAGGATAGGGACAGGTGGTAGACTGTTGTGAATGCGGTAATGAACCTTCGGGTTCCATAAAATGCGGGGAATTTCTTGACTAGCTGAGGACCTGTTAGCTTCTCAAGAAGGACTCTGCTCCAAGGAGTTAGTTTAACGGCGGAAATTATAAGCCTATTGTGTCTGCTAAAATGGGTAGATGAGCACTTGCGGCAACTATTTGAAGAAACTGGACGATATAGTCATTCCTTTCGAATGTTAGTCCCTGAATTGGTCACGGGAGACTGAGGAAAATCATGGCAAATCTCAATCAGTGTAGCGTGTATCAAGGACAATATTCGAACACTTCACAGACCGGTATTCTAGAGCCAAACTGTCTCACCTACGAAAGACGGGGAAGAGACAATGCATATATAAATTTGTTTGTAATTTAGCGCGGTGTTGGGGACTTTTTGCAGCCTGACACGAAGAATTTGTTTTTACAGTTAAGGATTTAGATAGGCCTCAATGAAGACAGACCGTAATGCAGTTTCAGTTGTCCATACTGCACTAGTATGTATCCTATTGTACATGCACACGCAAGGCACTTGTTATGTTCTCACAGCTAACGCATGGGCAGAGTCATTCTCAGTAGCTGATAGTCAGTCTTTCACGTAGTCAGTAAACTCTCTCATTTCAGGAAAGTGTAAGATTCAGTGCCGTATTCACATTCGACTCCGGACTAACCCACACCAGTTCTGGGGTAGCGTAGTCGGTATAGCGACTAACTACGGACTGGACGGTCCGGGGATCGAATCCCGTGGGGGCGAGATCTTCCGCTCCCGCCTAGACCAGCCCTGGGGCCAACCCAGCCTCCTATACAATGTGTACCGGGACATTACTGGGGGTAAAGCGGCTGGGGCTGGCCTTAACCACCCACGCCATCTAGCGCCGAAGTTAAAGAAAGAGTAGAGCTACACCTCTGTGCCTTCATGGCAGTTTATAGGGTGAACGTTTTACTAATCCACACCAATCCACATTATTGCTTCAAGATGTGTTTTAATGTTAGTTTGTGCCTGCTTCCAGATCCCTTAAGTGGTCGTTTCTCTTCAGGCTGTCCGACTACAACTTTGTACGAATTACACTTCTTTCCCGAGCGTTACGAAAACCAAGTCTTTATTAATTTCATTATGGTAATAATATTTTACGGTGCTCAATATGCAGTTTTCCGCATCCACATGTCTAGTAGGTCCATATATCCTCCCCAGAGCCCTGCTCTGAAGCCCTGTATGTTTGGAAAAGTGAACCGTAAGTACATCCGCTATTCGTTACATGCAATCAGTACAGTTATTAATACAGCAGTAACTTCGGTCTCTCTGTTTTATAACGCTCTAGCAATATGGTGGTTGTTTCAAGCGGGTGGCTACACACCCGCCTCCAGCTTTGTATGCATATAAATTAGCATTTTCCCCTGAACGAAATGGAGTTAATAGAGAACACCAACAGATACGGTTACAGGAATGAACTGGATCTGTCGTTCGTACAATGCATGTCAATTCTCCTGTCTACCTCCGAGCCATTTTAATTTGATTTGTGCATTCAGTAACTACTGGACTAATAAGTAATGACAGCAGATTAGCAAATTGCAGGGAATTACGACAAAGTCGTGATACATTTGCCAATAAATAGAAATACAATTTAAAAAACATTTCAAGCCCCTCTGGTCCCCAAAACCACCTCTCCCACATAGTGTGTTACAAATGGCGGATTTCATTGTTCCGCTGCTAAACAAGTTAGCTACTGTATTTCGTGCGTGTTTGTTTAGTTGTCATGGGCATGGGCCTGTTATATCCTCTGCAGTTGACATAGCGTCGTTCTATTGTTTACAAGAGAGATAGTGAATCATTTCACTTCCTGGTATTAAATAGCAACATCTTAACGGCCATACGCAAAGAGGTTGCAAAATATGTTTAATATCAGATTACGAAAACTTGGGTGGTGCTTAAATCTCTCAATTCGTACATCTTAACCTCGGCTTCGATCACCTTCGGAAATTGTCGGGACAAACTGAACAAGGAAGAGAACTCCCTGGTTTCAACCTCCGCCAGCGCTCCCGAGATACTAATTACAGGCTTCTTATGATCATACGCAACTGTGGTGACTAATAATAAACACAATCACACAAGCTGAATTGAAATATTACCACAAATTTAATCTTAAGGTAATTCATCCCCGTGGACTGAGTATAGTATACCTCTGGTTGTACCAAAATTTAATGTTTTCCACAAAATTCAGTTAATTTTTAAGTTCTCATATATCGGATCAAATGAAGAAGAATGAAGTGGGCCGGACGTGTAGCACGTATGGGGTAGACGAGAGGTACATACAGGGTTTAGTTGGGGAAAGCTGAGGGAAAGAGACCACTTGGAAGACGTAGGCGTAAATGGGAGAGTAATATTGAAATGGATCAACAAGAAGTGGGATAGGGGGACAGGGACTGAATCGATCTGACTCAGGATATGTATGTTGTGAATGCGGTAATGAACACCCGAGTTCCATAAAATGCAGAGAATTTCTTGACTAGCTGAGGACCTGTTAGCTTCTCAGCAATGACTGCGGTCCGTGTAGTTAGTTAGTTAGTTAGTTAGTTAGATAGTTAGTTGTCACATATCGACGCTGCCTCAACCACTGACATCAAGTGCGAGGGAGGTAAGAGTTGCGATCGTGGGAAAGTTTCAGTTGCTGATATGCGGCAGCCTGATTTACACTTACCTCTTTATGAATTCTAGCAGCAACACAAGAATGATGTAGTAATTAATGAAGCTGTAATTATAACGCAACGAGATGTCCCCTCCAAAGGCAAGAATGATAGTTAATGATGATACAAATTTTGGGGCATAATGTGAAAATTATGTAATATCATATAGGTACCAACTTACTACACGGAACAGTATTTTTTTCTTGATTTCAGGCTTCCGCCGCGATGTTGATGAAATCTGTGGTCTTCTGGGTTATTACACGGCGTCGTTTGGTAATTATTTACCGACGTTTCGGGACAACGTATCGGTCCCATCTTCACGGGTCAAGATTCCAAGTAGGAAATTGGAATCTTGACCCGTGAAGATGGGACCGATACGTTGTCCCGAAACGTCGGTAAACAATTACCACACGACGCCGTGTAATAACCCAGAAGACCACAGATTTTAGTATTTTTTCGGCTGTAAAAGACGTTTCAAATTAATAAAATTCTATTTGTGTACAGTTAAAGTTATTCTTTAATAATTTCATTCATATCTCACATATAACATTTCTCATCACTCTTTGCAAGTGGTAGAAGTAAATATTTCGAGGCAATGCCCAATATAGGCATATGCGTTCATACGACTGTGAAAATTTTATGGATTTTTTTTGTGTGTGAACTATTATTTTATCCTTCAAAATATGTTCGTTCCTGGAAATGAATATACGAGTATTATAAACTCTGAGAAACCTTTGTTTGTTTGTTTGTTAGTTTGTGATTGAGTGACCGAGTGTAAGCGGCACGAAGCACACTGACCCTTATAACTGACCTCCGCTAGAAGGCCGCATGCTTGTAGCGCACGTGTTGCTTACCTGATACTTCCCACTTTATTGCACAGACGCCTGGTGGTATAGGTACACATAATTAGCCTTCGTCGTGTCGGGTTCGAAACCAGCCGGACCGAGTGAGGACTTCTGCAAATGCCTGCCAATTTCCTAACCTCTTACGAACTCAAAACTGTGTATATGTGCGGAGTGCAAGAGTTCTAAATTTGTTTTGGATCCCGCGTAAAGCTGCAGTTTCCATCTCCCAGTTATGATTTAAGCGCAAAATGTAGATCATGCAAATTAGTCTTTTGCATTAAAATTGTAGATTCTGTATGTGTCCTTGACTGACCGACGGGCCAAGGATAGAATGGTCGTAGACTATACCTGGAGTAATAACCCACAATACAGTGTAAGAAGTATGTCTAACTTCGGCTTTGGAGTTTAGCTACGTCTTTTGTTCACTAAACCCCATGATCAGAAATTAGACATTAGATACGGGATACGAATAACACGTACGTTTACAGGTTTCAGTCAAACACCCGCCATATCTGAAATGCACCGTTCATAAGCACGTGACAGGTAACGGCTCCCACATCGTCAATAGGCTTGTGCTGTTTGCGATCTGCTGGACACAACTGTAACACTTCATTTAGTGAACGTTTTTAGATGGTTAATATAATTAACTAGGAAATCGGAATGCATGTATATATTTGTAGCTCGTTACGAGTTATCAAAACTAATATCAAGTAGTTCAAACGATAATTAAAACGCCCTTCGTTTGGTTGATGTGTGTGGATGATAAAACATTTGATTGATTTTCCTTTCATGTTAAATGCAAAGTTGATGAAAAACGATTGTTTAACATAACGACATTCAGTATTGAGCGAAATTTAATATCAATGATTTGAACCAAATCACAGCACGATTGTTATGAATCATTAAATAAGGTCAAAAATACTTCCAAAGAGCATTTGTTAATTAGTGATTATTTATCTGCATTTGCATATGTTTTGCTAAAAAAAATAAACGCAATAATCACTTCTACAGGAATCTCAAAAACTTGTTTAGGACAAGAAAACTATTTCTTGTAGCTAATCAGTTAGTTGTTGCTAATTTAACAATACTGTTTCAGTAGCATAGCGTCCGTCCGGAACTGCCAATCATGTAACAAATGATGTACCTTAATTGTCTTGAAGGATGTTGTTCTTGTTAGCATGTGTAGGTGGTGTCTTTGTTTGTTGTGCTTCGCTATATTAACTGTGTAGGTTGTGTAGTGTCGAGCAGAATGGAAAGTTGACAGGGCGGTTGTTGCCTGTTACAAATCACTCTTCAGACATTTGACTGCGGAAACCTCTAAAAGCGTTACCGTGGTCTTAGCTCTATCAAAATACAAACCCCGTACCCCTATCCTAACTCTACAAAGTTACCGCAACACCAAATTACTCGGAAATTAATATCTGATATTGAAGAATAAAATATTGTGAAGTGAAAAGAGGTAAGAGGAAGAGATGATAGCCAAACGTTACATTGTGACATTCACTTGTACAACTGAAGAACGTCAAGGACGTCTTCGTTATGACTGCCATTATCGTCTGGGCGAAGGGTAGATCCGCTGTACCTCAACTGAATACGTCGCGTGATTTGAAATACGAAGCACGAATTAATGCTGTAGGTCTCCTATCTACGAGTACAGCGTAGCAATAGCATCCTCTCATGGAGCCTTGGAGCCTCGTTCAGAGCAAAGGGCCTGAGACTCAATACAGAGTCGTGGAATTCGCTTGAATATTTGTGTTCATGAGTGGTGAGTTCTGTTCCTGTATCCACGTCTTATTTATGTTTATAGGTGGCGAATTCTCTTCCTCTACACTTGTTCTGCTTATGTTTATATTGTTGAATTATTTTCTCGTACACACGTTGTATTTATATGTATATGTGCAGATTTATTGTCCCGTATACACGTCAAATTTTCTGTATGCTTGTAATACTTTTATTTCTGCCCGCTGTCATTGAAGTTCGCAGTTTAATAATATAGTGGATTCGAAAGATCGGTTTGTCCTCTTGCGAACTGTGTTTGTTGAACAAGTGGTAAAGTTGGCTGTACTGTAACTTTAAAGGTTTATGCCTGCTGATTTCTTTTTCGTCATGGTTGATACACTGGATTGGAAGCAAGCAGCTGAAAAGGATTCTAAACAAGCAGTTTATAGTTCAATAAGTGCTCCCTTACTGTAGTCAGGGAGGATGATTTGGTTGCTCACATCAAATAAACCAGCAAATAGGTCTGTGTCGTGTTGGGTGGTGGAAAACTGTCGTAAACTGAATGTGTGAAAGTATCTTACCTTCTCGCACGTACGACTTACATTTTGAACGCCGCAGTAAATGTTAAGTTCCAAAGCGAGAAAATTGGACACCGTTGTACGATTATGACCATGAAATTGAAGGATCCTACAACGCTTTAAATGTATCAGCAAAAGTTATTTCTTAACGTACACAAATTATATTCCACCACGCAGCATTATCAATCAGTTGACAGAATTTTTATAAAAAGTGCTATCAGACAAGTTATTCAAGGCAACGTGCCTTAATTTGTTACGGTGTTACTGTGACCTGATGTTAGTTCATAAAATACATTTAAATGAAATTACGCTCTATCTTCATAACGTAAAGTTAGAATACAAAAAGTTGTCTCTCTGCCTACACCCTACACCAACAGCATCCGTACTTTCTGTGATAAAGTCCTTTGGTGTCTGGAAGGTTTAACTCATTTATGTTTCGAATTAACAGAAGATTTTGTTGCTTTCATATACAGGTTTTCAAGAGTATCTTGTGTTTAGTTCTAAATATAAATCTTTTTTTCTGTAAATACTGTTCAACTTGAGCCAAGACTCTCGGCTTCAATCGCACGATAAAGTTAGTCCTTTCTTCCTTTATGTGCAGAAGCTTAATCCGACACAGAAATGTGTCATTTTCTCCAGCTGAACCGCTGAAAGATATTTCTCTTCCCGCCTTGTCACTCTTTGGCTCCCGTTTCAAATTATCTTCTTTTTTTCCAACCACGTGGCACCTTCTCACCCCCTCGTCTTGTTGCGGCAAATTGACAAGCCACAAGGTGGTTTCCTCTTACAAAGAGTCGCTCAAATGTTTGCAGAAGGAAAGCACATCTTGAGAGAATGGTCGCGGTTGTTACAAGGTTCTGAATGTGGTCTCATTACTTTTTTTCAGTTCGTCAGATGGCAGGGTATGCGTTCAGTGGAATATCCCTGTACCGCTCCGTCCGTCTTCGGTGAGTACCTTTACATTAACACTCGTAAGTTGATTGGGACAGTCAGGGCAATTCAAGTAAGTTGTTGTGTCGAGAACATTCAAACCACTGGTTAGAATCCGCCTGAGTTTGTATGTCGGTAGGTCTTTACGATTCGCCACTGATAACAAACTTGCTTATTACAATTATTATTGTCTTATATACTCTGTAGACAACGTAGTTCTCACTTCAGTATATGGAAAGAGTTCTGTAAAATTGGAAACAGTTCTGTAAAATTAAATATATAATTTACTTGGGGATGCATTCTAAATATGGAACAGAAGGAGGGGGTGTTAGGCGGAACGTGCTGTGAAAACTTTTGGACATGGGAGAGAGATGAAGTAACGGAAATCGGTAGGCAGTTACGTAATGGGTTACTTCTTATTGTTTGTATTTACCCTAATGATGTGAACAAATCAAGACGACTGTGGTCTGTGGGACAAGTGACAAAATGAGGAATCGTACTAAATGTTTGTCGAAGTGCTGAAGGGATAGAGATATAGATGGAAGGGTAAAGTTAGAATGGGTCTTGGAGTAAGGCAGAACAAGAAGGTGGGCTGAATTCAGCTGGCCAGGGAAAGGGTTGTGTGCCGAGGGTTTCTGACTAGTGTGATGTATGTTCGCGTCCTATGAAAGCGGGAAGTTTCTTGATGGGCTGAGTCAATCTAAATTCTGAGGAAGACCGTACACTATGCGGCGAGCTTCGTGAACTGATGGGTGTTCACTTGAGATAACCAGTCGTAACAAAATTAAGAATAAGGTACGCTATTCTAAGCAAGTACAGGTTGTGAAATCGACGAAGATTGGCGGACAAAATATAGGCACTCTCTCATAACACAGGAAATAAGCTTAAATTTTCATACCTCCACGACCATCTTTGTACTTAAAACTAGACGTCGGTGAAGATTGTGTTATTGTGGAGTTTGACGCCGTAAAATCTGGCAGAATTTTACCTACGTGTCGGAGTAAGCTGCTACCTCCATCTTCAGCGTATAAATCACCTCGAAGATGGCGGCAGCATGTCCCGCCAACACGCAGTTACATTGCTGCCAGTCCTCACTGTGTTAGGTGTCATAGTCTCCACTGCAAGAACCTCAGTTGTCACATAAATATCGCTGTTTTTACTGTTCAGGTACCGGATATGAGGTTTGCCGTTAAAATGGCAATACGTTCAAAGTTTCTTTTCATTTCCTTTATGCAGTAAAGTAGTGCATTATTTAGTTGACTTAGTTGTCAAGACCTCCCGTGCAGAAGGCCTCTGTTTCGAGACCGGCGGAATGTAGCACGAATTTTTCCGCATGCTTTTTCTTTTCGTCATGTCTGAGATACTCGAAGCCTTGTGAATTTGAGACCGGCCGGCCTGTACGTGTGCCAGTCAACCAAAGTCAGTCGGTACCGCATTACTCTCTAGACCGCTCGACCAGCTACCAACATTATCATCACTATCGCCCACATATCGGGGGCAAACTGGAAATTTGGCCCTACGTGCAGTATTATTTGAAGATAATACTGATCAATAATCATAACTCGAGGCACAAGCAGCAAGTAAATGTTAGCGTAGTGGAAACCGTTCTGAATCTAACGAGGCATTACATTTCGAAGGCATATGAGTAGGGGCGAAACTTACGGTATGCATTGTTGCTGTCAATAATCTACTGGACTGACATCACTAAAGCCGGGAAAATTTGTTGTTTTTAACAAGAAGTATTGTTTTTACTAACAGTAATATCCTATGTTGTCACTTTCTTAGAAGGCAAAAGTAAAGCAATCCCATTACAGGCCTGGACAGGCCCTTAGGGCTCCAGGAGGTCGAGGCTCCCAGGTTTTTAGACAATCGGCACAGGAAGGTGGCAAGGTTGTCAGCCCTACGCACCGGCCGCCTTTACCCCCCAGGAAATATTCCTGGTACTCATTTCTGTTAGAGGCTGAGTCGACCTCAGGGCCATAGTGCGACCGAAACGATTATGTCAGTGAAACATTCCAGTGACACCATCGGGAATCGAACCCGCGACGTTCCGGTTTGTAGCGCAGTGCCTCAACCAACTGCGCCACCGCGTGCCCCTCACTTTCTTAGAACGGGATGAAAATTGCGTCCGGAACCTCACATTCATTGTAGAAAGTGTAATGCATGTCTCAACAGTTTGTTCAGAACAAGGGATTGATAAATGTCGTGGGACTGGATAGTCGTTCAACAAATTAATGCTGCTGTCAGAAATTTAAAATAAGTTTAAGGCACACAGCAGCGCTGACTGATAAAAGGCGCAATCTTATTCATTTGAAGTTAATATATACTTTTGCATATGACATCCTATGGGAATAAATAAATTTTGGTTGAATTCCAAACTTGTCGAAGTCAGTCAAGTGTTGCATTATGGCGTGACGTCGGACTGAGGACGAATAAGATCCGCTTTGTGGTTAATCCACCTCAACTAGCGATAAACCGGCAAGATCGTGTTGGCATTTCTGTTTTCTTTTTTATTCCGGGTTAAAAATGCGTTTAGAGCTCCGATAGACCCACGTACGAGGTTCATCTGAATTCCCGGAAGCCAAACCCAGTCGGAGGGTCGTGTGCGTCTCTGTCGGTGTTACCGATATGCACTTATTGTGACGTGATGCTTAGGCTGACGTGTGCTAAGTCAGGTTGAGTCGTAGGAAGTTAAGTGGCCGTTTGAACTGTGTAAGTGCGCTGTACGAACTGCCAAGTACTGTACGAAAGGAGATAGATATGTGACGTGCGTGTGTAAGGAAGGATTCTGAATAACACGCTATTTCAGAGTAAGTAACTCTTCTGGCGGGCGCCTGAGAAAAGTGAAAGAAACCGCTGGAACCCTCATTTAGGATAGATAATGTTCGAACCGTGGGCCTTGTGAATACGAAAGAAAAACAGTCACCACTACAGCGTAAGGCAACTTTTTTCGTCTTAAATTTTAGTTGACAGAATATGAGCGTTTTAGTGGTATGTTGAAAAGCGTAGTGGTTGCTTCATATACTACCAGGTTCAACATTCAAAAATTCCGCATTCTGCAAATTGCATTTATGCGTTTTTTGTGGCTCTCAGAAGAAACAGCGATTTTTTATCTATGCATCATTAACTCACTGGTTTTTATAACCGAGACGGAGTGTGTTTACTGCGTGGTACGAACTAAATCTTTAAATGCGATTGAGGGTCAGTTGAGTCCTCAAACGCTTATAAGGACAGTTACATGTATTGTAGTGATGAGTATACAGCTACATTAACAGTAGCAATAGTATTGCTGCAATAATAATAACGAAAACAATACAAATAGTAGTATTCTAAATTATAAAAGCGATTGATGATAAATTCAGTTTTTTACAGCTGTTTTTGCTGCTGGGATAACTATGTCGCTAATAATATAAACCATGAATGTCCATAAAAGGTAAAAGATTTGCAATTATAAGTTCCGATGACAGATTAAGAGGTTACTACAGATGAATTAGGGTATATTGTAGTAGGCCGATCCCAGTGGCCGCGCGGTCTAAGGCGTGGGTCTGCAGCCGTTCGCTTGCTGGGATTGTGGGTTCTAATCCCGCTGGGGGCATGGATGTCTGTCTCTTGTGAGTGTTGTGTCTTGTCAGAGTTCGCTGCGTCGGGTTGATCACTCGCCCAGAGGAGTCCTACCGAGTGTGGTGTGTCTGAGTGTGATCGTGAAGCCTTGATAATGAGGCCCTGGCCCACTAGGGGGTGTTGCGCCATGGGGAAAAAGTATATTGTAGCAAACATGTTAATGTTTCTTTAATACAGATTAAGGAAATGGGTGCAGAATTATGTCTGTTGATAAACATTACACGCAGTTTGTCAAGAGTTCAGCTGCTATCGAGTTAAATCAAGTCTTTCTTTGCTATCTCGATTTAAAGAAAAAGTGTAGATGTTCTACCCTTTTTGTTTGCTGATCTTACCTTCTCTTTCAACCTAATATTTTACTCTTTTTTTCCTCCCTTATCTATCTTTTCGTCATGCTTTACGCTTCACTACTCACTTGCAATGCCATTTCCTGGTGTCTCTGGCAGTGAAGTCGGAAACTCCTAAGCGTAGTTCGATGCAAGATGATTGATTGGAATTGGAGTTGGAGTGTCAGAAGTGTGGAGGGGGGAGACTGTAGAATCGGAGTGAGTAAATATCGAAATTGGTTGGTGTCTTGTCCAGAGTGGAAGACAGGGAAATTCTAGCTTCTATAAACTGGCTACGTGAATTTAACAAAAAACCTAAACCATTCACCGGAATTAAAACACGGGTTTTCTCGTATTTGCGGTTTCGCCAACATTATCATGACTTTTCTTTGACACGTTTCCCTTGGCGTACCTTCGCCAACTTAGCGCAATTTTTTCAGCATCGCTGTACGTCACAGTCAGTCTCAGGCCGTTACTCGCACTTTTTTACCCCTGCAAAATCTCGCGAAGTTAAACACTTCGTACTCATATTATTTTTCGTGCACTTACAAATGGCGGAAAAGAAATAATGTCGTGTAAGTTGAAATGCATATGCAGTACATGAGCAAAGAATTACTTACAATGCATTGAAGGGATACGTAATATTTTCAGAGTCCATGACCATTTTTTATATTATTGATACCGTGTATTGTCACTGATTAAAAACACAATACTCAACCACAAATGCACTCTTATTATTTTTTTTAGACATTATATATTACAATCTGTATAAGTTAGTCCAACATACTGTCAATAGAAATAAAGCTTTAATTAAAAAAAATTGTCACTACAGTTACTGATTCTTCTTCTTTGATTCCTCACGTAGCGGACGGTGCGGGTGACTGGTTTCTTTTATTCTCACGGAAGTTGGTAAATTGGTACAACTTGCAATCTGTATGGCTGATTTATGTATAGCTACTGTCAATAGAAATAGTGCTTTAATTTAAAAAAAAAAAGTCCAACATGTTTCGATCCCTTCCTGGGGTCATCATCAGGGACACTTGTGACGGTATGAATTGCGCAGACAAAACTAGCAATAAGAGTACATGCTAAAAATATAAAATGTATAAAAATCAGTTAAATTGTAGGCGATCTTTCGTGGTGGATCCCTGGTCTACTGTGTACAGGAAATTGGTTGTTTATATGCGGATGGATAAGACAGACAACCAGTTTTCTGTACACAGTAGACCAGGATCCACCACGAAAGATCGCTTACAATTTAACCGTCCTTCATACTTTTATATTTGTAACATGTACTTATGCGACGTGCTATCAACTCCTCACCGTAAAAAATTACCATGTTATGAAACATTTCACAAGGCCTCCGACCTGGACTGATTCTTTGTTTAGTTAGCATGTACTTATAATGTTAGTTTTGTTTGTGTAATTCATACTCTGACAAGAGTCCCTGGTGATGATCCCAGGAGGGGATCGAAACATGATGGACTAGCTTACAGAGATTGTAATATGTAATATGTAAAAAATAAATAAGAGTGCATTTTTTGGTTCGGTATTGTTTGTTTGATCAGTGACCCTTATTTGTGATCATCTATGAAACGTATCCTGGCGAATACGAAAGAACAAGTTATGTTGCTTCAGTCGACACAACAACAATATTTAGGATCACAGTCATTTACTTTTTTATTGTGACCAGTAATGATCATTGTAGTGTCGTCACTAGATAATTCATCGTGAAGCACAGTTGAATGCCAGCCTCGACGAATATGGAGGAATGTCTGTACCGATGCAGAATATTCGAAAAAAAAAAAAAAAAAAAAAAAGAAACGTTCATCGGGTTAGAGATAGAAGTTTGAAATTTTTTCCGTTTCATTTTTTTTTCTACTCTACGCTTCACCTTTTGATATATTTTTGTCAGTGGACAATTTTATTTGGATTTCACCATTATGTGGCCTAAAAGAAAATTATGCTGGTTTTCAGACACCAGCATTTTCGCCGATAAAAGGAAGTGGTACTATTCTGTGGGACTGTTTAATTCTGTGCTAATATTCAGACATGACGGCGAGTGACTGGTGGTTTGTCACATGGAGCAAGCCGGAACTACAAGGCTGTAATACCTTCGGCTTTAACTTGGCTCCGATATAAATTCCGAGCGTTACTTTTTGCGACTTCGCAACGTGGCAGTTAGGTCCTCTCATCTCCGCCCTTTGCCTAAAACTATTAAGCACTCAACTTATGTTCTGACTGCTGCAGTACACTTGCGCCAACCCGATAACCGTGTCCAATCGGCCCATTGGTTTAAGGGACTCTTTTTTCCAAATTAATAACGATTAAATTAATATATTTCTAAAACTGTAAGAGATCGTGCACTGTACGAGCATTGAAGACATTACATCATATCTCACCACATGACTTGCAACCATAACTGCGTTCGCAAAATTGCGAAAAGTGACTATTAGCTTCGTCATGTCTGTCCGTCCGTCCGAATGCAACAACTCGGCTCCCACTGGACGGATTTTCATGAAATTTGATACTTGAGTATTTTTCAAAAATCAGTCTAGAAAATTCAAGTTTCATTAAAATCTGACAGAATAAAGGGTACACTGGCATGAAGACATACATAGCTATTTATGATAGTGTCTTGGTGAATTATTCTTAGAATGATAAATGTTTCAGCCAAAATTTGTAGATAAAATCAAAACTCACATTTTATGTACAATAACATTTTCCCGAAAATCTTACCGTTTATGAGATAATGTGAAAAATATATAGTAGAGTCGGACAGGTCTCAGATGACGATATAATACTTTGCATGCTAGATAACTAAGGCTACAAACACACACTGAGAATACGTAATACTTATGGCTTTTCCACAGCAACAATGATTACACGAACGTGCCTCAGTGTTACGTTTAACTTACATTGCCTGCCTTGTGTGAATTCTGCAACAACCGCACGGAGCTGCATTAAAGTTTCTATCTTGAATAAAGGTTTAAAACAAAAACACTACCTTATGTTCAAATTCTTGTCATATTCCACAGTTGATACCTGTTTCTGTAACAAGAATAACGTTATGAACATTTGTATGGAAGACCTCTTACACAATAATAAAACAGACTGTTTAAACGGAAAATTAGATTTTAAGGCTTGGGGCTATGAAAGCGTATCAGCTTGCTAGTATGTTTGGTTTAGAAAAACAAACTGAAGTTATCAAGTATAAAATATTATAAACATGCGACAGAATGGAACTGGAGAATAAACACTCAGCTGAGGTTGCAATAACAAAGTAGCATTTTAAACGGCTGTTTCTGTACTAAACCGTGTTTTGGATTAGTCTCAAACATATTGGTTGTTACGTATATACACAGGACCTTTATCGTTATCGTCAGTTGGAGAAAATGAAACACCTATATCCAGAAAGAAGTCATTTATATTCTCACGAAACTGAGCCGCAATCTACATTGGTTTGTACTATATGAGTCGTAAATGTACGTGATGATACGTAATAAGAGAAACAGCATAGAAATGCAGACAGCTACTAACTTAATAAATTTATAACCAACTGATACACAATTGAACCACTTTTATTGTAGCGTCTATATTATTATACGCCCCTACATATGTTTCGGAACTCAGTCCATCCTCAGGGGGTCTCGTTCGTCCGAAACATATGTAGGGGCGTGTAATAATATAGACGCTACAATAAAAGTGGTTCAATTGTGTATCAGTTGATTATAAATTTATTAATTCATAAAGATGCACGGTGATACTAATATGAAAGCTACGTAACTGTTATCTAGAAGAGAACAGTATCATTATTTTCGATATGAAATTACACATAAAAGTGCTGTAAATATTTTTGTGATCTGTTTCGGTGTTTCCTGATATTCCTGATATGTTCACGGTGATGGACACAAAAGTTTCGGCAGAATCCCAGGGTTATGTTCTGGAGGACTCTACATTGATTTGTAATTCGCTGAAAAGAAAAGCAAAGAAATTGTGTCTTTAAAAATAGCACGCCAGAAATTGATAAAGGGAACAGCGTTCTGAGCATTAGCAATAGACGTAATGGGAAAAAAAGACACAACAGACTAGAGAAAGCAGACTGCGTGCTTTTGAACTCGCCAGATGAAGAAACGTTACATGAACATTATGTAAGAACATTAATTGATAAGATCTGCGCTCTGCTGGGATATTACGCGGCGTCATGTGGTAATTGCGACGTTTCGGGACAACGTATCGATACGTAGTCCCGAAACGTCGGTAAATAGTTGCCACATGACGCCGCGTAATGTCCCAGAAGAGCGCAGATCTTATCAACATCGCGGCAGAAGCCTAAAATCAACATTAATTGAATACGAGCAAGTGGGAAGGAACCAGTGACGTAGACAGCCATGGAACATGTGGAAGGATACGTTAGACCGTCTGCCATGTCCGACTGATTGGGAATAGGTACACATGTAACGATGTTGTTAGCGTTGTGTGACGCTGTGACAGCTAGTCTGTAATTCTAACGAGGGTGAATTACTTCTGGAACCACTTGCTTTGTTGGCTTTATCAATCCTCCCGTGCCAAAAAAAAATCATTCCCTTTCGGCGGGGGGGGGGGGGGGGGGGGACAGTATCGGTCCCTGTCCTCAGGCTAGAACTTAGGCTAAAACCAGCTCAGCTGGATTAGCCTAGAAACTGAAAATAGCTTTACCTGTCCGATACAACTGAATACGATTTAACATTGCATTAGAGATAGGGACAGAGCCCCTGTTTTTTTTTTATTTTTAACACTGCTCGATGGACGAGGACCATACAGTAAATTCAAATGCTTCATAACCTATTCATTTTTTCCTTTGCTTTACCTGCTGCTGCGTAATCGCTGTACGTACTGACGCTAATATGTTTGTAACGTAGCCAAATATTTGTACGTACTGACGCTAATATGTTTGTAACATAGCCAAATATTTGTACGTACTGACGCTAATATGTTTGTAACATAGCCAAATATTTGTACGTACTGACGCTAATATGTTTGTAACATAGCCAAATATTTGTACGTACTGACGCTAATATGTTTGTAACATAGCCAAATATTTGTACGTACTGACGCTAATATGTTTGTAACGTAGCCAAATATTTGTACGTACTGACGCTAATATGTTTGTAACATAGCCAAATATTTGTACGTACTGACGCTAATATGTTTGTAACGTAGCCAAATATTTGTACGTACTGACGCTAATATGTTTGTAACATAGCCAAATATTTGTACGCTCGACTGGAACGAGATCTGAACCCCACATCCATACTCGTGACCTTCAGCTGGCGGAACTGTAGAGTCTAACTACATTGCCCATAACAAAATGTGTAGTATTTAAAGTTACGTACGTACGTACGTATGTGTGTATATATGTATTTATGTGGACATGTGTCTGTGTGTGTGTGTGTGTGTATGTATGTATATTATATGTACGTAGATCCCTATATATGTAAATTTTGTTAAATTGTCCTTACACTTCGCATGCTTTTTATATACGTTATTTTAATATGCATTAACAATTCATGGAAAGTGCAGCAGATTAAGAGTAGGCCTACTGTAGCAAAGACACTCAACGCCAAGAGCGGGGAACAAAATACATAGTAATGTAGCTTCTGGTTCTAAACACGGAGGGGAAGTTCGTACTTAGATCAGGGGATATTAGCTGCTCAAGAAGAACTCTGCTGTGTGCTGCTAGGGGCACACAAAATGTGAAGACTCAAAATACCTGTTCCGAAGAATCGCAGAATGCACAGTAACGGGTGTGAAATATCTGGAGCCGATAACTATTTAATAAATAACTTCGTTAGAGCACAAGCCGATGGAATGACGTACCTTATGTTAACACTGTGCAAAAGCTTTTTAATTCAGAATGTTGCTCGTGTTTTGACTGACGTCGCGGCTCACAGGTTGAGAATATTTTGGTTATCAGTAAGTGGCGAGAAGTAAACTGGGTCAACCCCCGCAGATTTCAGGGCCTGTAAGATTAACTGCGCATTGTGTATTAGCACGCCATGTTTATTGTGTGCATAGACTGCAAGAACATGCTGCCTACCAACCTCTCGACCCACCAGTGCAATGCAATATTCTGTTCAGATGTCCAAATATATTAAGGTAAAGGTAAAGTTCACCCTAGAACAGGCTATGAAGGCCCAGAGGGGGAGTAGAAGTATAGCTCTGCTCTTTCTTTAACCTCGACGCTAGATGGGGGTGGGTGGTTAACTCCTCGCCCCGACCGCTTTACCCTGGGAATGACCCGGTACCCATTGTGCAGGAGGCTGGGTAGGCCCCAGGACCCGTCTGGACGGGTGCTGAAAATCTCCCCCCCCCTCACCGGGATTCGATCAACGGACCGTCCAGCTCGTAGCGAGTCGCTATACCGACTACGCTATCCCGGCCCACGTCCAAATATATATGTCTCCATAAATATCTAATTTTTATTGTGTATACGTATGCCTGAAAAACTTAGTAATTTTCATATTGTGCCTACATATAAAAAATAAATTTTCGTGACCATAAAAGAAATGGAGGTGTACGGTTTTTGCAAAGAGAAATAAGAAACCACAAGAAAGTCTAGCCAAGTCTCAATGTTTCTGACGATGGTGTATTACAGTAAACGTAACTCTAAGTTTGACAAAATCCAAGACGACAGTGTTCCAAATGACAGTCGTGTGTAGTGTAAATGCTGAATTTGGATGGACTAATACTTTATGTAGTAATATAAAGTGTACGTGAGATTAACCCTTTAAGGACTAAACGTAATCTGTTTTATGTATAGACCCAGTTCGTACCGCCCAGTAAACACTCGCCATCTCTGTTATAGTGTTGTCTAGCGAAATAATCGCTGTTATTTGTACGATTCATACAAAACACATAAATACACTCTGTAGGCGAAATGTTGAATTGTTGAGTGTTAAACCTTGTGGTACGTAAATAAACCACTGCGCTTTAAAACGTGATTAATGATGATGGAATGAGAAGTGTGAGATGTATATCTTAATGGCAGCGTATTTCATGTAATACTCAAGTGCGTCTTTATTTCTCCAGAAGTATACCGTACATAACACAGCGAAAGATATTATCGTAGTTCTTGAACGTGACAGCTTTTAAGTGTTGAATCTGCAAAGTTTAGCGAACATTTAGTTAAAAGTATGTAAATTTGTGAAAAGAAATTAATTTAATATGATATTTTAACGAAGTAAATTTAGGAGACACGAATATACCAGAAGGTTTACGAAGTGTGGAGTCTAAATCAAAAGAATTTAAAATAAGGAAAATGAGATTAGTAGCGTCTAAATGAGTATTAATAAAACACACAATTAAATCAAAGAAAATATAAGGTAATTTGTATATATGAGAAGTAATCATGGCTTAAAATTAGACGTAACTTTGGACTGTAATAGTTGCATATTCCCAGAATATATATATATATATATATATGATACACTAAGGAAGCAAAGTATGCGAACTCCATGATACCGTACCGTACGTGAGCTGCTACATATATGAAGGTAGCCAGGACAGTTCCTGCTTTTATAGCAGCTAGCTGAATTCAGTTCGCACCCTCACACTTCATTTCTCTGTGTATAAATAATCAGTTGCCTCTCTCTTATGCCATAGAGACCTATATGAATATTAATTGTTAAATGTGGAAGCGCCTAAAAAGTTTAAGTCAGCATCGAGATTGCCTCTCTGCTTTCCCTGCTTCCTAACTTAATTTACTTTGCCGAGGAGGTAAGGCTGCATGGTAAAACGACATATATCAGTGAAATCTCAGTATCTCTTTCACGTCCTGTTCACTCGCACTGACGAATGAAACTGTAATTAATATACATAAAGTGGACACGTATATAATATTCAGTGTCTTCATCACCATGTTGCTTGGTGCTTAGAGAGTTTAAGACAACATTCAGAGTAACGTTGTGACTTGTATTGTCTTGTAAAGCTGCTACGTCATAAAGTCAACGGCTCGCCTCCGTATAGTGCCATGATTAAGAATGAGTGGAGCTGTACCTCTGTTTCCCCTATATGCCCTCATGGCGTGGACAGGGACATCAGTACCTTTTTTTGCCTTGTACTGTCTTAACCATGTGCAATGATAGGCAAAGTGCCTGTCATTTCTGTGGGGTTCTTTAAAAAATACACTGCGTTTAAATTATTAAATTGCTTAGGCTAGTTATTTTGTATGTGGAATGAAATAGAATATCTGTGCCGGCATTTCTACGTGTCTTTGTATTACAGTACTCGAATCGTCAGTCTTAAATTCTTCAGTTATTTCGAAACTTCCTGTGCGTGATTTGTGTATCGTCTTGCAATAGGGGGTGTCAGAGAACGCAACTGTGACTACTGAACACACTGTGTTGAACTGGTAATGTGTGCGGTTGTATTGTCGGAAATACCTAACAGTTGTGTATATCTCACTGTCTGGTGCAGTGTTGCTTGTGAATAACGACAGGAAGAGCCCTTACCGGTCAATACTGTGTTTACCTTTCTGGAACAAAGAGCTACTACAGTCAGTCAGGAGCATATGAACAGACCCTGAAATACTGTTTCTCTTATATCCAATTTAATATTATCCTTCCATATAGAGACTATAAATCTAAATGCATTTTGCATCCGAGCCATATGTAATCTTTCTTGATTTTATGGCTGCAATAATATTTGACCAACGGTGTAATACATGAGACCCCTCATTATGCATTGTTACTTCAGTCCGTTCGTGCTCAAGATATCTCACTGCCTCGCAATAAAGAAATCTGAAGTGAAGAGCAAACATTGTAATATTAGTTAAAATACAAAGGATGAAAAGCAGTAAGTAAGCTTGTCTAATTCAGTATCTTGAAGTTTATGTGAGCCACGTGTATGAGAATCTATAGAAACATGCATATAGTTAACACTTAACAATGTCGCGTGTAAAGCCAGGTTTAAATTGATTTTTGGGTTTTGTCTGCATTTTTAATATTTCCTCACTTTTATCAGTACCAACCACAACCTTGTTATTGAGAATAGGCAAGACAGAGAGGGGCGCAGTTGTTTTTAAGCTTATGACGTGAATCTGAACAACAACAATAACAACAAATGCTCTGAACCGGAGGGCCCATCGTTGAAACGTGGTATTGGATTTGGGGGGGGGGGGGGGGGTAGAGAAATAGGTGTAGATCTGAAAGGATGGAGCCGAGCTGCGTAAGGAAGGATGTCGTAGTTCCTTGGAAGGAGCCGCAGCAAAGTACTGGAGACCATAAAGTTTGGGATTAGTACTAAGTTGCTTAGAAGGAATACATGTACCTCTTGCTGTGCTTCTAACATCAGCGATATAGACCGCTGTAAAAACATTAGCAATACATTGCTACGTAGACTGCTCACTTTACAATGTAAACACTCCCATAGTAAATTTTTTTCTTCCACAATATAAGCCATAACAGAAAAATAGAGGGGTGGTCGTATTATGAAATATGTTATGACAAAAGTCCAGGCGTGTGTAAAATACACGTCAACGACCTCTTCATTTCGTATCTCAGTCTTGCATTGCTAAAAAGACTCCACAGCTTTTGTGCGGTTAATCAGAATAACGCGTATGTGATTTGTCCTGCTTGTACTCACACGATGTACGACAGCTTGCTGTTTTCGTTCGTACTGTACCAGCAACTGAAGTTCCTGCACTGATGATTTCAGTCTATTACAGGTATGTCAGGGAAAAGACAGCGTACCTCAACTTTCTTCATCTTTTGTGTAGATACATTTTACTCTTCCGTACTGTAAGATTTAACAAACGTAACATTTTACAGTAAACTCTATTTGAACTGAATGACAAATAAATTCACATGAACCGGCATTACGTGAAACAAATGACAAATTTACATGACCTGAGTGACACACTTTATATAATCGAAGTGACTGATAGTTTTACATGAGGTAACGTTACGTGAGTGAAGTGACATCAGTACATGGGCTAAAAACGGACAAGTTTACAACAGCAAAGTGTATTTCGTGAAGTGAGTCTGAGGACAGGTAACTTTGCATGTGCTAAATAAACTAGCAGTTTCATGAAATTCATTGAGTCATATTTTGAGCACGCAGAATTGTATTCTCGTGACGCGACATAAACGTATCTACGTTTTCTCTGCTGTTACTTCTAGACTTCTGTATGTGGTCTAGAAACGCTGATGTGTTCGACGTCATGGTATATTATGCTTTTACTTAATACAGTAACAATCAGAATTACCAGTCTCTGATCTCTTCCATTCATTTCCAACCTATCACGAATTTCTTTATACTTCGTAACGGCGAATTTACCAGACTGAAAAGTAACTTACAATTTACTTAATATTTATAGATAACGTAAGCTGATGATGTGATTACAGTCTGCAACAAGACATTCGGAAGGGCCTAACGTTCTGCTCGGAGCCTGCTTTTTGCTTTACAAGCACTTTAATAGCAGACCTCAGAAATTAGGTTTCAGTAAATTGTGCCCCAGAAAGTAATTATCCCTTGTATGAGTAAGTATTTAACATAGAACGTTCGTTCATCGCCAGTGACATGCTCACCCCACACTGGCAAAATTCCGTCGGTTTAAACCACATTTTCCATCAACTTCTGATTAAACATTTTGTGGCACCAACCCCAGATACAGGGCTAATTGAGTGACCAGTGTTGCTGGAATTAGAGGCTGCAGTGAAGTTTGGTGCGTTCCAAAGTCTGTGATTAACATTATTATTTTTGTTGTTCTTATAACCTGTACATGTAGCAGCATCATTTAACTATGTCAGAAATACAAATACTCACCAATTTTATGCAGTAAATTATGACGGTAATGGATATGCAGGCTGTCATTCATTTACACAGTTTTAAATTTTATTGCAATTGTCCTCATGTAATCGGTGGAAAATTGAAACGTGTTGTAGTAAAAACTAATTATTAGGCTTTCATGTAATCACTGATGAAATAAAGTGCACGACCTGCCAACGAATTTCATTAATAGGAACACAATCAGTTTGTAATCCATTCTTAATAAAAATTGAAATAATGTTCTAATTGATACGGGCATGCCAATTCTGTAATTGGCTGAATACAAATCTTATTTAGCTAATTTTGAAATTCCTTTCTAAAAACAAATTAAAATTTTGCAGCTGTATTCTGTCTTCGACCGCTAGTAAAGAAAATATGTGGCCATAGTCAGTATTAGTTCTCAACAGTTTATATCTTTCCTAAACTACTTATTCAAGTACTTACGAGTACGCAACTTTCATATCCAGCAGTGATACACACGCAGGGCCGTAAAGCAAAATTCCTCGAGTGTTTTGTTTCCCTTGTTTTCTGGTATGTGTGAGGAACATAACAGTTCCATTTGAGAGGAAAATGGAAACAATTGTGTGCTGTGTTGCTTAAAGTTTGACTTTACCTTTACCACACCCCGTGCGAGATAGTCGAGCTTTAACATGATGGCAGTAGAATACATTACGGCATTAAAATCCCATGAGCCACATTCTTACGTCATTACCATAATTTGAAAGAACCAGCTTACAGAATTATATCCTAAACGCAGAGAGCATTAATATAGAAATGGGGGCGGTACAATGAGAGTACACAGGTTGAGAGAAATGGGTGATAAATGGGACCTAAAAGGATAGTTCTGTGTTAGTAGGTGGATGTTGTGTGCTGTGGTCGCTTGATGAATTATTACCGGAAGATGCGGGGACTCTGGCATGGCAATGGTTAGGTCTAAAATCCCTCTCCCTTGGGAATGAATGGAGAGGCAGGCTGGATACCAACTCAGTTCGCGGTTGAAGTAATCTCAATATAGTGACATGATCAATGCGTCTAATCATGAACTGGGGTAGAGAAGCTAATCAAAAACGCAAGTTAGCGGTACTCTCTTTGAATTGCGAATACACGGCAAAACGGCTTAGTGCGTACATGGAAATGCTGAGCGGAAGGACTCGATAAGCCTTCACACCACCAAAACCCAGGTGGAACGTTCATTCTTCAAACATTATCGACCCGTGGAAGACGGGTTCGATGGTCGTCTGAAATCTTCGGGAATACGCCTGCTGAACGTTCATTAGTAACCCGAGAATCTTGCTACACACTGCGAAAATAACCGCAGTTTTTTGCGCATTACGGTCCACTCTTGTACGATGCGATTACAACTTAAATAATATGGCTTAGTGCCGTAACTGGAAAGTTTGAGGTATGAACTCTATAGTTCCACACGCTCTTACTCAAACCCGTTCGTTTGTGCACACTCAGTTCCTTGGACATTTGACCGTGAAGAGGAAGCATTACTGTTCCTTCTGAAACGTCGGATGAACTGAATGTCCATATGCTGCAACGTTACATTCCAGAAGACGGAATCATTGCCTACACCACAGCGAAAAGTCAAAGCTCGCAGTTTTTTCCATTGAAAGCACATTACAAGAGCCCCTCCCACACCGTCTTATGTACTGATACACGTTAATAGTGCCCACACCATATCATTTTTCTGCAAGCTTACTTTTAATATTATCTTCTCACTACGCCAAATTCTCTTGCCTTCAGGTTTTCGGACTAATACTGTGTATGCATTTCCCATAGTCCTGTCTCTTACACTCTTGCTATATTCCACGTGGTTAAGATGGGCTAATATGTTGCTTGGATGAGGGTAACAAGAGAAGCATACAGAATTTTATAAGGAAGTCTTTTGGAAAGTTGCAACTTGCTGTGCCGAGACTTATATGAAAGATCTGTTATTAAGGACTGAGGTTGTGAAGATTGTTGGCTTATTTAATGAGCTTGTATTTGTTTTTAACGGCGCATTTTAATATTAGTGGTGTTGAACGTTCCGACTTTAGTACCAGGGACTAATTTTGCTCGTGCTTACGTGTGAGATTTACAAAAGCCAGAAGAATTCTCACATTGTACACAGTCTGCCTCAGACAGGGAATTGGATTCGAGTAGCGTCTTGTTGAAAAGCATGAGTGCCCTCGGCTTCAAACCAAGGAAAGAAGAGCGGTTGGTGCAACACAGTCTTAAGGCTACTTCTTCACACACGCCTACGTATCTTTAATCTCCGCAGGTTTAATATAGAACCGCTTTGCTCATCGTGGCTCCTTATTAAGAATAAGGAAAGAGATTTGGGTAGATTATTTCATTTATAAAGCTCATGTCTCTTTTTCATATCTATTCTACAAACACAATAAGATTATTCAAATGATCCTAACCTCGGCATAATGCACGGGTTTTTATTACCCAGCAGTGTAGCTGTTGGTTGTATCAGCAGTTCTTGTGTTACCTTCTTAGAACTACGAGAGATGAAAGAGAAAAGTGTGAAACAACGTTCCGGCCCTTCTTTCCTGTTAAGCGATTCAAAGCATTGTGAGTGTTAACTAAAGAAATAAAACTGAGAAAGTAAAAACTTATTAATTTGAGAAGTCTCTATTTCTAATAGGCCTATATATATATATATATATTTATTTATTTATATATATTGTGTGTGTGTGTAAAATTCCTCCTCATTAAGCCACTGATCATAAATGTGCTCATATCCCACTGAGTTCTGCATCTCTTTTGCAATCAATACAGCGTAATTTATGCATACAAAGCGATAGTTCTTATAGCAGTAAGAGATTTCGCCTTTGTTTGGAAATATTCAGAATCGAAACTGATTCACATTTCTCAGGTTTCTCACACAACCCAGTATATAATATTAATTATGATAGTTGTAGTGGTAGTAGTTTTTCTGGTAGAAACAACAATACGTCGTCGTCTTGTTATTGTTGTGATGGTATCAACAGCCGCAGCAGTAGGAGCAGTATTATTATTATTAGTAGTAGTAGTAGTAGTTGTAGTAGTGTTAGTAATAATAATAATAGTATAGTAGTAGTAGTAGTGGTAGTGGGGCCGGGATAGCGCAGTCGGTATAGCGACCCGATACGGGTTGGACGGTCCGGGGATCGAATCCCGTTGGGGGCGAGATATTCCTCACGCGTCCAGACCGGCCCTGGGTCCACCCAACCTCCTGTAGGATGGTTACCGGGTCTGTTTACCGGGAGTAAAGCGGCCGAGGTAAAGAAAGTGTAGAGCTGTATCTTTACGCCCCCTCTGGGCTTTCATGGCCTGTTCTAGAGTGAACTTTACTTACAGTAGTAGTAGTAGTAGTACTGTGGTGGTAGTAGTAGTAATAGTTGCTGTTGTTTTAGGAATTATATAGGAACCCGATGGAAAGTGAACACTTGGAAAACCTTGACGTAAACGGGAGGATATTTAGATAAATCGTAGAGAAATAGGATGGGAAGGTGTAGTCTGGATTCATCTGGCTCGGGAAAGGAAACAGTATCAGTTCTCTTGTGGACAAGATAATGAACCTCCGTGTTCCATAAAAATAGGGGAATATTTTAAAAAATCGAGGGAGTCTTAGCTTCCCAAGAATAATTCTGCTCCATAGGGACAGCTGGTTAACATTTATTTTATCTGAGCCGTAAATCCTGGTAAGAAAGATAGCTCTATCACCCGCCCCCTGCCCTCTACGTATTCATGTACGACGTCGCCACCTCATTTGACATTTTCCGACCAAGTTTTATTACATTTCCTCACTTTGCCAGTCCGTCACCATGAGCGAGTGTTGTGAAGATTGAGGTGACGCTCAGGGTCATTAACCTCAACCCCAAGTGGAGGTGAGTGGTCATATACACATTCTGGTTGCTGCGCCTCCAGGTAAATCGGGCAAATGCAATTTGTTTTTTTTTCTGCTGCATATTTATCCATGGATTTGCCGTGTAGAAAATCATACGTGTGGGGCCAAAAATACTACATATTTTGCCCATGCTATATGATACCACATATTGCATCATCTCTCGCAGAGAACGTTATATTAGGTGCGTTATTTTCTTTCTAAACAGATCCAAATAATATTTTCGAATGATGTCTGTGTTTGTGTGTATGTGTGTGTGTTTTGGGGAGCTGCAAATGTTGCTTTGAGAGTATTTCTTCCTTTTATCAATAATCATGAAAATGAACAACAAACTCTATAGACAGTATTTTATTTACTAAAGTGAAACGAATGACTTTACTTTCCTGTAAGTGGAAACAAGTACTTCCACTCTTGCGTGTGTATTCAGTACTAGGCGGTTCTCTGCCCAGAAGAATCGTCCCCGCATGGGACTAGAAAAAAAAACAAGGAAAAGGAAGGAAACGTTTTTGAGAGCGACAATGAAAGGAGGAACTGCGAAGTGACTTCAACTGAACGAAATGGAAAAGAAATTCCCGAGACGAAGAAAATCTATTGGTTATTGATACAATAAATTTGTGCTTCAATTGGAAAAGACGGAAAAATTGTTTGAAGGTGGAGGGTAGTGGTTTATAAAAATTTGACGCCAGTGGGACAGAGCGTGATGCGTAAAGGCCAAGTGAAGAGTTCGCATACATATTTTGGTTAGTTGAGGGAAAAGCGTGCGTCCGTTATCGTTAGCACTGCTTAGTTTAATGAAAAAAGTTAAGATTAAGAAGTTAATAGTTTGTACACACCTGCTTCTAACAAGGTGTCTTGCACAAGCTGTGCAATCAGAATATTTGCGAGATTATACTTTGCACTGAAAATGAAATTAACAAAATTAAACCGTGGAAAGTTTGTAAGAAGTGAAACAGAGAGATGTCAGACTGTGAACGGGTTATATTAACGTTCTGTTACTGTAAGTACACATATAGATAGACCTACTGTCTCGAATTCCTATGTGTGACTGAACAGTGTGGATAAAATGTAAGCATAATAGTAAGGCCCTGTTCATAAGTGTCTTAACTGGCAGGTTTAGTGCTGAAAGAGCACGCCAGACACGTGATCGGGGTCCAAACTGAAATTAGTGGCTGCATTTAATTGGATCCTGATATCGGACACAGTATATCGGCCGGAACCGTTTGCTGTTCTGACATCGGACACAGCATGTCTTATAGCAGCCAGTACCGGTTGTTCTGACAACGGACACAGCATGTCTTATAGCAGCCAGTACCGGTTGTTCTGACAACGGAACACAGCATAGTCATTTATAGCAGCCAGTACCGGTTGTTCTGACAAACGGTATTACAGCCCAGCAAGCCAGTTTACACCATTGTTTGGTGACAACCAAAACCCGGTCCAGTAGCCGACACCGGTTGTTGTTCTGACATCGGACAGAGTCCAATAGCCGACATCGGTTGTTCTGACATCGGACAGAGTCCAGTAGCCGACACCGGTTGTTCCGACACCGGTTGTTCTGACATCGGACAGAGTCCAATAGCCGACATCGGACAGAGTCCAGTAGCCGGCACCGGTTGTTCCGACATCGGACAGAGTCCAATAGCCGACATCGGTTGTTCTGACATCGGACAGAGTCCAGTAGCCGACACCGGTTGTTCCGACATCGGACAGAGTCCAATAGCCGACACCGGTTGTTCTGACATCGGACAGAGTCCAATAGCCGACATCGGACAGAGTCCAGTAGCCGACACCGGTTGTTCCGACATCGGACAGAGTCCAATAGCCGACACCGGTTGTTCCGACATCGGACAGAGTCCAATAGCCGACACCGGTTGTTCTGACATCGGACAGAGTCCAATAGCCGACATCGGACAGAGTCCAGTAGCCGGCACCGACTGCGTTCTTATTTTGTTTAGAGCAACAGTCCACCTCTCACCCTGCATTCCTTCTTTAAAAAGAAAGTATTCGGCGTATAAGATAACCATTATATATATATATATATATGTGTGTGTGTGTGTATGTGCGTGCGTCGGTGCGCTCGTGTGTGTGTTTGTCAGCGTCTGCTTGTCCCCCACTTAAACTTTTGATCCTGTTTACCGATTATGACGACACTTTGTGGGGAAGTTATGCTGCCTGAGATGGCCCCAAGCGCGTACGTTTTAACCTCTTACTATCTTTCGTAAAACTATGACGGACATGCGAACTATTGGTGTGAGAGAGGCAATAGCGTTACTTTCTGTAGGATTCCTATATGGTGTGTGGTAACGAATCTTCCAAAGCTATGCATATCTTGTTAAAATAATATATTTACAGATATGCAACAAAAATATGGCGGCGGTGCGAAAATTTTCTTTAGCTTTCGTTTCTGTTATGATATGTAATGAACTTTTCTGAACTAGGCATAATAAAATTAGTGTGGCGATACAACATAAAGTTACGTACGTAATTGTTTATAAGTCAGTAATTACAAACATGGCGATAATGCGAAAATTGTGATGTTATTAGCAATGCATTTAACATATACGGGATCTCTTCTTACGTAATAAGCTCTTCACGAAGGTAAAATATAACAGCAGTAACCGTACTAGTAGATCCTCGGACTAGAAATGTATTCAATACAGAAATATGGCGTATAACTTGTGTTCGTAATTCCGTGTTATTAAGTGTGTTGATTTTGTGTTACGTACTGAATGACTCTCTTGGTGAATCGTTCTAGCGAGTTGCATAGAAGTACGGTTGAAAAGGAACGAGAGCCCAGAAGTTGTGCAAAGGGAAAGGGGCTGTAAGACGAACAGAGCCTTGTTTTTAGACTGCGACGACTTACGCAGCTACCCTATCTTTGCCTCTTTAAGTCCTATGAGCAAGGATAACAAACATGTTAACTGCAAGCCAAATTCGACACAAGAGCGCATTTAATTCTCCTCATATACTCCACTCCTGCACCATTCAGTTGTTTGAGATGCTTACGCCACATAGCTTGCAGTTAATTCTTGACTAAGAGATAAATGAAATGTGTGTAAAATGTTTTGTACTTCCACTGATTATATTTTAAGTCTCGTACAAGTTACTTTAATTTGATTTTATCTCTTCATTATATTTATTTGCAAATTTGCTTCTTTCCCCATCTTCCTCAGTTCCTCTTCCTTTCAAACACCGGACGTGTTTGACATTCTTTGCAACGTGTCTTCTCAGAAAGTGACTCGGTGTAAGATGTGATTTCGTATTTTGGACATCCTCTTTCCTTAGGCATTGTTAGATCGATGGAAGTGTTGAAGATCCTTGCGGACTCAGCGTCCTTATCCGTCTTCAAGCTACTTGACATAATCCAATTTAGCTCCGGCAATATAAATAAATGGTAGATAGCCTTAGAAAGGCTTATTATTACTGAAAGCTTAGATAAACAGGAAGTTGGATCTACGGGCGTGAATAACTAGCACGTGAGTACTAGTCGGTGCTGTCATAACTTTGCGTTTCTTATGAAGCAGCACGAGGTGCTGAAAACACATGGTTGGGGTTTGCATGGTATTTATCTCTGAAAAGAGATCGTGTAGAATTCAGTGCCTATTTATTATTGCAGTAGAATTATAAATACGTAGATTTATTTTTATTATTATTATTATTAATGTTATTACTATTATGATCGCCGATCCCAGTGGCCGCGCGGTCTAGGCGTGAGTCTGCGGCCGCTTGCTGGCTGGGATTGTGGGTTCGAATCCCGTCGGGGGCATGGATGTCTGTCTCTTGTGAGTGTTGTGTATTGTCAGGTAGAGGTCTCTGTGTCGGTCCGATCACTCGTCCAGAGGAATCCTACCGATGTGTGGTGTGTCTGAGTATCGGTCTTGAAGCCTCGATAATGAGGAGGCCCTGGCCCACAAGGGGCTGAGGGAAACTTCGTAGGCTTACGTTCTTTCCGCAAGTATGAACATACGCAGGTATTCTCACTTGGCACTGGCCTATTTCAATAGTAGTGTTTCTTTACTGGTCTTGAATATTGCACATTCTTCTTTCGTCTTTCATGGATCATTCTAACGGCCCGTCTTGGATTTAGAAAAAAAGCTTTGACACAGTGATCCTTATACATTTACTGGGATTCCTTCGACGGGAGATCGATCACAAGGAGGATAACGCTTCTGTAATAAACAGATACCAAATCGGAGTAATTTTTACTCATCATCTCACTTTCGGAGAACAAATAAATGAAATAGGATGGTAGGGAGGGACATGTATTGCGCATGGGGACAAGAGAAGTTCCTTTAATAATCCCACCTAATCCATTCCTAAGTCTCAAAAAATGTTTTGGTCACTTGAAGTGTTGTAACTAAAGCCATGTATGAACTTCGCCAATTTTATTTTCTTTCATTACACTAACAATATTTGATAAAGATTAAATTTTATGCGTTTCCAAATTTTGTATTTTTCTCTTTTCTTCTGTTCCTTTCTCTTCCTTAGATCCAAATAATCTTCTCAGCCATTTGGTCTGTAAGACTTGAACGGCTTTATTCTAAGATGCTAGGGCATCCTGTGAGTATTTAGTTTAAGGAAAAATGCCAGTGGATATAATCACCCACCTCCGTAGTCTTCTGCTAAATGTGAAGGAGGAAGTTTGCTAATGTGGTTTACAACGAACATAAAGAAAATAAGGAAGATTTGAAGCAAAATTGGAAGTTTCAATAACAGTATACAGAGCAAGATCAGGGAGATTTACCTCAGGCTTTTCATGTAGTGAGTTCTGTCTCTCTTTCTCTTCCCCTCCCCGCTTCTACGTATAACTAAAACTTCTACCACGGTGTGGCCATAAATGAGACTTTTATAAAGTTTTTATGGGCTTCAAGAAGAAAGGATGGGTGAAGTTGCCTTCCAGAATTCCATCAAGAGCCACTTGGATTGCGTGCTGTACTCTTGGCTTCTTTATTGGGTCAAAAGTTCATATCCAGTTGTATTGGCACATTCCCGTCCATGCTTCTTGTAAGGACGAACTCTTTGTTTGAACCATCCCGGCTGTGCAATCTTACGAATGTACAGCACTTGAGACGAAGCAAGCGAAATGGAAAGCGGGAGGTACTGTGCTTAACTGCCTCCATCTCCTTTGCACTGAACCAGTAGAGACCGGTGAATGAACAAGACATCTCGTAAGTTGCATGCAAAGCTTGCTTGGTGTCTTCAGTTTCAAATCTTATATAATAACACAGCAGTGAATGTTGGCAGAACTGGAAATTGGACACTGTGTGAGAAGATGATGGTTAATTAGCGAATGGAGAATTATTCTCATTTAAATAACGCCGTTATTTTAGATTGCATAATAAGTGGCGTGCACGTTCGTGTCTTGCATACAAATGAAAACAGAAGTTCATAAAAAAAATCTGTGGTGTTACAAAAAATTTTTTTTTGTGTAATTATAGCAGTAAAATTGTGTCGAAAACGCAGTTGTGGTTCATAGGACGGAATGAATCCAAATTAAATGAACGTACAGATGTACAGGCGTATAAAGGGCGTAGAAATTTTATCCCACGTATTCTGAACATCAATGCAAGGCGGAGGTTATTTTATATCTTCATATTCCTTAAGTTCATCCCCCAGAGATAGAAACCGCTATTTTTGTATACCATCGCTTTGGGGGGGGGGGGTGAAGGGCCCCGCAGCAGATGCTACGGACGCACCGCAGCCTTGAGGCTTATTGTGCAACCCTGTGATGAAGATAATTAGTTTTTTAGTTTTTCCGTGTAATGGAACACAGTGGAATGAAACTGACAGGGGAAAACCGAAGTACTCGGGGAAAAACCTGTCCTAGTGCCATTTTGTTCACAACAATTCTCACATGGACTGAGCCGGGTTCGAACCGGGCCTTCGCGGTGAGAGGCCGTCGAGTAACTGCCTGAGCCATCGCATCTGTTTACATGGTGTGTGACGTCTGTGGATGATCATCCGACAATGAGTAACCTACTTGTCAGTCAACTTGCAGAACTGATTGCTGCTACACATAAGTAACCTACTTGTCAGTCAACTTGCAGAACTGATTGCTGCTACACATAAGTAACCTACTTGTCAGTCAACTTGCAGAACTGATTGCTGCTACACATAAGTAACCTACTTGTCACTCAACTTGCAGAACTGATTGCTGCTACACATAAGTAACCTACTTGTCACTCAACTTGCAGAACTGACTGCTGCTACACATAAGTAACCTACTTGTCAGTCAACTTGCAGAACTGATTGCTGCTACACATAAGTAACCTACTTGTCACTCAACTTGCAGAACTGACTGCTGCTACACATAAGTAACCTACTTGTCAGTCAACTTGCAGAACTGATTGCTGCTACACATAAGTAACCTACTTGTCAGTCAACTTGCAGAACTGATTGCTGCTACACATAAGTAACCTACTTGTCACTCAACTTGCAGTACTGATTGCTGCTACACATAAGTAACCTACTTGTCAGTCAACTTGCAGAACTGATTGCTGCTACACATAAGTAACCTACTTGTCACTCAACTTGCAGAACTGATTGCTGCTACACATAAGTAACCTACTTGTCACTCAACTTGCAGAACTGACTGCTGCTACACATAAGTAACCTACTTGTCAGTCAACTTGCAGAACTGATTGCTGCTACACATAAGTAACCTACTTGTTAGTCAACTTGCAGAACTGACTGCTGCTACACATAAGTAACCTACTTGTCAGTCAACTTGCAGAACTGATTGCTGCTACACATAAGTAACCTACTTGTCAGTCAACTTGCAGAACTGATTGCTGCTACACATAAGTAACCTACTTGTCAGTCAACTTGCAGAACTGATTGCTGCTACACATAAGTAACCTACTTGTTAGTCAACTTGCAGAACTGACTGCTGCTACACATAAGTAACCTACTTGTCAGTCAACTTGCAGAACTGATTGCTGCTACACATAAGTAACCTACTTGTCAGTCAACTTGCAGTACTGATTGCTGCTACACATAAGTAACCTACTTGTCAGTCAACTTGCAGAACTGACTGCTGCTACACATAAGTAACCTACTTGTCAGTCAACTTGCAGAACTGATTGCTGCTACACATAAGTAACCTACTTGTCACTCAACTTGCAGAACTGATTGCTGCTACACATAAGTAACCTACTTGTCACTCAACTTGCAGAAATGACTGCTGCTACACATAAGTAACCTACTTGTCAGTCAACTTGCAGAACTGATTGCTGCTACACATAAGTAACCTACTTGTCACTCAACTTGCAGAACTGACTGCTGCTACACATAAGTAACCTACTTGTCAGTCAACTTGCAGAACTGATTGCTGCTACACATAAGTAACCTACTTGTCACTCAACTTGCAGTACTGATTGCTGCTACACATAAGTAACCTACTTGTCACTCAACTTGCAGAACTGATTGCTGCTACACATAAGTAACCTACTTGTCACTCAACTTGCAGAAACTGATTGCTGCTACACATAAGTAACCTACTTGTCACTCAACTTGCAGAACTGATTGCTGCTACACATAAGTAACCTACTTGTCAGTCAACTTGCAGAACTGATTGCTGCTACACATAAGTAACCTACTTGTCACTCAACTTGCAGAACTGATTGCTGCTACACATAAGTAACCTACTTGTCACTCAACTTGCAGAACTGACTGCTGCTACACATAAGTAACCTACTTGTCAGTCAACTTGCAGAACTGATTGCTGCTACACATAAGTAACCTACTTGTTAGTCAACTTGCAGAACTGACTGCTGCTACACATAAGTAACCTACTTGTCAGTCAACTTGCAGAACTGATTGCTGCTACACATAAGTAACCTACTTGTCAGTCAACTTGCAGTACTGATTGCTGCTACACATAAGTAACCTACTTGTCACTCAACTTGCAGAACTGACTGCTGCTACACATAAGTAACCTACTTGTCAGTCAACTTGCAGAACTGATTGCTGCTACACATAAGTAACCTACTTGTCACTCAACTTGCAGAACTGATTGCTGCTACACATAAGTAACCTACTTGTCACTCAACTTGCAGAAATGACTGCTGCTACACATAAGTAACCTACTTGTCAGTCAACTTGCAGAACTGATTGCTGCTACACATAAGTAACCTACTTGTCACTCAACTTGCAGAACTGATTGCTGCTACACATAAGTAACCTACTTGTCAGTCAACTTGCAGAACTGATTGCTGCTACACATAAGTAACCTACTTGTCAGTCAACTTGCAGTACTGATTGCTGCTACACATAAGACGAGATACGCACGTCTGTATCCAGCACGTTGCACAGACGAGATTTCCGTCTACAGATTTCGGTTAATTCTGTTACGCAAATTCTTGATAACAGACAGGACTATAATGAACATACGTAATTCTATTTGAGGTTGGCGTCTACCAAGTAGATTTTTATTATGTATATCACAGCGAGAGTTCAGTATAGTTGTACTAGAATCAGACAAGTTGCAAGTTGGCAGGCGACAGTTAGTTACGCCATAGCACTGTGGAATAAAGCAATGAGCGTCTGGTACTGTGCTTCCTGTCACGTGTTCACCACGCTGCACTATGCAGGTACGTTACGTGGTGGTGAATTTCAAGATAGCGAAATGCATTCTTGGCGAGGTTAGATCTAGCTGGAATAAGTACACGGTGCCTAGGCGTAGACAGGAGGATAATATTAGAAGGAATCTTAAAGAAATCGGTTGGGAGGGCGTAGACAGGGTTGATCTGGCTCAAGATAGAGACAAATGGTGGGCTCTTGTGAACACGGCAATGAACGTTCTGGTCCCATAAAATGCGGAGTGTTCTTGAATAGCTGAGGAAGTATTAGCTTCTCGAGAAGGACTCTGAACCCTGAAGTTAGTTACAAGTACGGTACGTAGTCATAAATAATTTGACGAAGCTTAACTTATCGCTGTCCTTGCCATTAAGAAACGCAGGGGTAGCAGAACTACAGCTCCACCCATTCTTTACCTCGGCACTAGTTGTAGGTGAATGTTGACCCTAAGGCACCGGCCGCTTTATCACATGGAAAGAGACGATAGTACCTATTGACTTGGAGGATGGCTGGGTCCGAGTGCCGGTATGGACGTTTCGGTGCGAGAGAAAAGTCTCTTTCTCCTACAGGGACTCGAACCCCAGAATATTCAATCCATAGCTTAGTCACTGTACCGACTACACTGTCCGAGCAATGAAAATGCGTATTTATACTTAATAATACTTTCGGTCGCAGGATTGTATTGGCATTATATGGCAGATTCAAATTGCAGGATTGCCGCAACGTCGTAATCTTATAGCTGTGCCTCCTTCTGTTCAACAGATTATCATTCAGTCGCCATCTAAGACTGCACATAGAATGTTTAAAGCATTTTGCAATGTACATTTTGTATGATTTTGTATGTTATGGCTTATTCCACATCCTCTTGTCTTGTGACAAAATTATGGATCCATGGAATGTATATATGTATGTATGTATGTATGTATGTATCGTGCTCTTTTCCAAATTTACTTGTGTTTTGAATTTACATGTTTGCCAGCGTTTGCAAGTTAACGTAATGAGATCTGTACACATTGTGTGCTTGTCGCTAGCCTTTCGCAGAAACCTGAGGACAAGACACGTTATTTCAGCTGGTGAACCATTTTCGCATCTGTTATACCGAAAACACTTTCAAGCGTTGATTTTTGTCGATATCAGTCCACATATTTCTCTTGATTCCTGAGCAGTCTAATTAAGTTAAAGAAGAAAGACCCATGGATGAATAAAATAAATGTTGTGCTCTTACCACGGTTTCCTTTCCCATTACAGAAAAGGAGCGGGGAAGGTTTAGAAAGGAACTTCTCAATTTGCGGATGATTACTAAAAGTATCTTGAATTTGCAAGCATCCAGGCCCCACAGTAATTTTAATAACCCACTTTCTTACCGTTGTCTCTTTCTCTTGTCTTTCTGTTGCATCTTTGCAATTAGTTTCTTCGAACTACGCCTGTTTCGTTGTCTTCTACGACGGACAGCCCAAACAGACCCAAACTCCGCACTTCCAGGTAACTACGACCAGATCCGTATTAGATGCTGAATGCTGAGACAGACCCCAATTCAGTGCAGACAAGCATTCCTCAAACGAAATCATCTCTTTGCTTCTTTGGGAATCCACTTTTGATCTGTTATTACCGTTTCGAATTTTGTCGCTGTTTTAAAACATTAACTGTCTTATTTTATATCGTGATTTTGTCCTTCTTTCTGGTGTGTTTTAAGTTATTAAACGACACTTGTCAGTTGCTAAGATTATGTAGCGTCTGTGATGAACGTCGAGTATGGAGCCATGATGTAATGATACCGGAATGGAAAACCGACCTACTCGGAGAACCTTTCCCAGTGCCACTTTATCTACCACAAATCCCATATGGAGTGACCAATGTTTGAATCGGGCTTCTGCTGTGAGAGGCCGGCAACAAAGAGCGTGATCCATGGCACGCGTCATAAGCACACTTTACTTTGCGTGTGCTTCTAGACTAATCTCCTTAATAGCGTCTAACCATGTGTCTGTGATTTTGTTTAAGGTATTTATGCTTTCACCCAATGAATTATCATAAGCCCAATAAAGCTGTGTTCAGTTAGTAAGTATTGCGCTGCTTTTGGAACGGTCTGTATGACCAATCTTCATCTTCATACACGTACAGTGAAATCCAATGCTATTCATGCCAAGACCTCCGAACAGTGTCTGGGAGGGGATTTTGAACTGATGAACGAGACAGCTGAACGGATGGTTGACCTGCAGCAGAGGGTGAGAATAAATCACGATTATATCGAAGGTTAATTACCACGTCAACAAAAACACGCCACTTAAGGCAGCTGGCTATAGTTCTCTTTATTGTATGATGAATTTTTATATTACCTTCTTTTTATGCCTTTGAGTTCAAGCTGACATGCTTCTAGCAGCTTCCCCGCACCAACAGTGTGTAAGCAGTTAAGCACCCTTCATTTGGTCCCTACGTCGTAAATGTAAAGTATAGTTTAATCTTATTAGTCAATACTTTACACTGGTAGGGAATTTCTTTAAATATTTCACATACTGTCGTGCTTTACCGTCTGTTGCCAATGGAAGTCATAACCGTGAGAGTTCAACAAGGTTTACATAAAGTTGCAATTTATTATCAAAACTTACAACAATTTCTACTGAATCCATCTAAAAATTTACGTGTTTTGTTGCAATTTTATAAGTAGCTGCAATCGTTGTCTTACAGTCATTTATATTATTACTATTATTATTATCATCATCATCATCATTATCAACTGTCTAAAAGTAAAAGCAACTGAATAGCTGTGAGTCAACCAATGCACTCGTTAAACTGCATGTATAGGAATAAAAAGTGGAACCATATCACGCCTGAATCAGTTTAGCCATAATTGAATATACTGAATGGCCGGAAACTGTTAGATCAATGATGAGTGAATTTGAAATGTGTTGTTAGGGAGTGCAGGGTCTAGGTCTTCACGTAGAACTCTGTATTGTATTTGTAGCACGACAAATCTCATAGCGTCACGGAGTGTCCATGTCGTTGAGTGTTTCCATCCACTGAGCTCCCCGAGGCCCGCTGTTGTGTATGTCTGGACATACCCAGAAACATGTAAATAACTGGTGGAGCTCATGTATTAAGTTATCGCTTATTTTCCTTGTAGTGGATATTTCATAGAAACACCCAGTTTTGGCAGCACTGTTAAGTATGGGATAGCTCTTGGAATAAGCATGTAACATTGTGTCTGTTTCATAAAGCGAAGAAGGAGAAAATTAAAACAATATGAAATAGTAAAATCACACTAGAGCTAAATATAGCTATGCTTTATTAAACCTAAATTTGTTTTGTGTGGGTATGAAACATGGTCGGTCGCCCTGCAGGAAGAGCAGGCAACTGCATATTTTTTGTTATGCAAGTGAGGGAATTATATCGACTGAAATATCCAACATCTACTACGTACATAAGGAACAGCAGTTTTGCAACGTTTATGTATTATTCCCCAAGTACATACCGTTAAGAGAGAAAAACTCAAGAAATGTGAAATATGCATGCATACAGAGCGAAAATAAACTCGCGCACAAGCTGTTTACTGTGTCATTCCTTATTAAAAAAAAGTGTCGAAAATAGAACACCACATGTGTCCTGAGAAATTTAATTTTTGATACACACGTCACCGTCGAATGAGGTAACACACTTTTGAGACAATAAACACGTTGCTAGGCTTGTTCAAGACTCACACACGACGAATACTGTGACATGCTCTTAACCCTCGGTGCGTGTAATAATCCACCTTGTACTGAGGCACAGTAATACGCGCTACGTTATCCTGGTCGACGTCTCCAGACGCTAAGGTATTGCGAACATTGTAGCAGCGTCTCCGTGAGACAGGAAGTGTAATACCTGCGGCACTTGTGAATGCAGGTCGTCTACTTACTGTACGAACACCAGTCGATGAAAATCCGTAATTGCAGCTGTGGAACGAGAGCCGCTCACGCGATATCGCACGACAATCGGGACTGTCCCAACTGAGTGTCCTCGGGATTGTCCCAACCGAGTGTCCTCCTGTAAATTTGGATCCGCACTGCTACTGGCGCGACACACATCCTTTTGCACACGAGTGTTTACTCTGGATGCAGCTTTGCAAATGGCTACGACGTGAACTTGTTAAGGGTGACCTCCCTTTCCACACAACCTGTGGACATACGAAGCATGTTTTACGGGTGTGTTCAGCGTCCAAAGAGTCACCTATGAGCACGAAATGGTCCTAACACTATCCGCAAGCATGGGAATCAAGTCCAATTCAGCGTGAAATTTCGAACTGTTACCGTCGGGGACATTGTCTTGGACCCCTTCCTGCTTCCTGAAGGAATGTCGTATTTCTTTGAAAACTTTAACCGAGGCTGCCGTAAGATGTGCTTCTATCTGTGAAGCAGACATTTTGGTTTTAGCACCACGGAGCCCTAGCACACTGTAGGGAATATCTCCGTCAGTTGCTGAAGGCTGCATCACTTGGCGCCATTTCACGGTGACATGTGTCTTGGAAACTAAGCGTGTCAGGACATGTTGTGGAATATTATAGACTTATATCTTAACAAGGAATCACACCATGGAGAGCCTGTGCGTGGGTTTTGATCCCTGTAAAGGAGAAAGATGCACACCAAATTGGTCGGTAGGCTTGAAGATTTCTTGGAAGGCGCAGTCGCTGATTGAAGCAGCGTACAGAGTATTTGAGAGAAATAAGTTGTAGTGTACTGACCAAGCAATGTGTCAGTTGTTCAGGATGGGGATTTGTAGAGGAATTTGGTTAGGAACGCAATAACAAATTTTGTTTTGACTTTAGTTTATGTAAAAACCTGCATACTCGTATACGTGTATGCCATTATTGAAAAAAAGTTTTTGTGTGATGTCCAAGGAGTATGATAGTGAAATATCAGAAACACAACTGTTTATGGACAGAATATCGAGATTGTTTAGCAGTTTCCTAGAAACTCAGTTCACAATAACCAGTAAATTTGTAAATTTAATATTCCGTTGGATCTGTTAAAAAGAAGAACGATGTGAAACATGACGTGCGGACGTGAGTTTGTTCCGTTTGATTGCTACAACACATGCTCATATGCAAAATAACTCGTCTATTGCACATGGAAAATTACAGCGTCATTCGTGATTTCAAATGAATACACTGTTTATTAACTCGGTGAGAACAGTAACCGGGCTGTGGTGTGGAAGATTGGAGGAACCGGTGTTTAGAGTTGCTGTAAAAGTAAAGATCCTCGTCGTATACAGAGCATTCAGATCAGGTTCTGTGGTCCACCCAGCCTTGTATTGATTGGGTATGGGGGGGGGGGGGGCTTACAGCTGGAGGATGAAGCTGGCGTTTCATCTTCATCGAATGCTTAGGTTAAGAATGACTGGCTCTGTGCCTTATTATTATTATTATTATTATTATTAAGCTCTGCAACCCTTGATGGGTTTTGGCTTGCTCAAGTATTCCTTGCCAGTATTTTCTATCAAAAACACTCTTTTTCCAATCCAGTACACCCACAATTTTCAGATATCCTCGTACACTGTCCCACCATATCTGGTTTCTGTACCTCCACCTCCCCATAAATTCTTCGTGGTGTGATGCTAATTAACCACTGCGACAAATTTATCTTTACCTGAACATTAGATCACATGTAGTTTTGTAGTCACTGTAGAAAACTTGTTCTATCTCATCTTATTCTCTTTGTAGGTAGACGCCTTAAAACATAGACTATTTACTGAGAATAATATTTATTTATTTACAAAAATACATGTGCGACACCCTGTGTACGTAGAGCCCAGAGGTAGAGGAATTCTGTGTTTCTCGGTAACGTGGAACGGATAAATTAGTGTCACGTTATCCACAATGAATGGTAAATGTTTAAAGAGAATCCAGACTGTGTCTTCATAAACCGATTTAGTCCTGTTTGATTACGAGCCCAACTTTCTTCGGTGTTTAGCTATAAAGACAGGCTTGTGACATAAAACGTATGCCTACGTTCATATAAAGTTAAAAGCACGAAATGGTGACTGCTCATATGAATATAATCAAGTCATTTTCAGTTATTTCTAACATACAGGGCTCAATGTGTTCCATTTGTAAACTTGTCTCCGTGCTGATATGCATGGAATCCGAAAAACGTTATGCAGTGTGAAATTCACATGAATAGAATATCGATGTGGAAAGTTGTGTGTCTCGTGTATATCCTCGTTAGTTAGTAATACAACTGGACTTGTTTATTGCAAATATTAAAAATTTAGGGGGCATATATATGACTTTAAAATCTTGGCCGAGTGCCTAGAACGGATACATCAGCTGTTGTGTCTCGCTGTCCGTTTATTTGTCGTTTATAACTTTATCAAACAACAAACAAAAAACATTTTTTTAAGTTAGTCATCCCGTTGTGTTACTTGTAAGATAAAAGAATAAAATACGCGAACACAACTAAAATGTCTATATTATTTATTGTTGCAACGTGTTTCGACCTCGATGGGTCATCTTCAGGCTAAAAATTGTTTAAAAACACATAAAAGTTTCTACGTTTTTTAAACAATTTCTAGCGTTAATATGACCCATTGCGGTCGAAACATGTTGCAACAATACATAAAACATACATTTTAGTTGTGTTGACGGTACTTTATTCCTTTATCAAGAATATTTTCTCGAAAAGAGAGTCTTCTGTAAAGTAGGTACTCGAATTATGTCTGGAATCTGTGCATTCAATACCTTTTGTACCATACACGAATCATATTTTTAAATGGATGAGTTCTTATACAACAGATTTACACTGCATTATGTTTAGAGTTTTAGAATAAAGGGTTTGTAGAATGAGGATATCCTCTCATAAATCTATTATCTGTAATTTTACAAATTAAAATGTTCAAAATTCTTTCATAATTTTCTTAATATTCTTTTCTCAGGCAGAACACAAGATAGCGCATTAATATGCTATACCCCCATCGCTGCATATTACATAACATTAGCACTGAATGTGGGGTGACAAAGAGCTATGATTTGCTGTATGCTTATGTCTGTAAAACTGATGAGTTAATTAGCAAGTCGGAACTGTTGTGACAGAATTCGCACTTCCTCACATTGCAGTACTTCATTCTGCGTAGTGAGCTTCACTGCCAGTTGTCGTTGCGGAGTGTGAAGACGTGTAGGGACTTGCCACAGTTCATATTATTTTTTGTGGTGTTGTGAATAGAGACTGAAGTGTCTGGAAGAGGGCACAGAGTAAGAGCGTTACTAGATGTAAACCAATTACAGTCCATTTTGAAAAATTAATGAACATCATGCCTTGTATGGGTTTACGTAATTTCCCGTTCCTTTATGGTGCATAGGTATTTGTATGCAGTACATATTTAATTCATCAACCCTTTCTGCTGAATTCGTAATCTCCAACTCCAAGATAATCTTCATCCAAAAGAGAAAACAAAATTGGGCTTTCTCTTTTCGAGCTACTGTTTTTGCTGGTAAAGGCAGGCTTCAATTACACTTACAAGCCAAAAAGAAAGGGGAACTGGAAAGAAGGTAGATTGCCCCGTAACATGATAAGGGTAGCTATTGTTGACAGGAATAAGTCTCATCATGAAATATAGATGCAATTTGTTCCCTCAGCCAGCTTGGTAAATTGACATGAAAACGAGTTCTTATGGCACCTATCTACCTTGAACTCCGTTTTATACGAAGGAAATTTCAAACCCCGTACAACGCTTGGAAGTTCGATTCATAATTCATTTTAATATAAGATGGCGCCTGTAACTGCGCAGTTTGCAACTGCTCTCAAAATTTATTAGAGACAAAAATGGTACGCATTATAGTTAGTCTATTAGAATGAATAAGTGTCCAATACTGAAGCTACTTACGTTCTTCATACAACAGTGTTAATGCATAAGGAAGCAAAGACTCATTAGACAAGGTTTCAGCACTGTTTTGTGCTACAATAGTAAAGATTTCACTGTGAAAAAGTATGTGTGTTCTGAAGTTCTTTATCAACCCCTACGTATCCTCGTTAATATTTGAAAATTACAGGCTTATGTGCTGTTAACGGTTACCATTTAGCAGAGGACAATCACACTTAAGATGTGGAACAAGAATAGGAACCGTGCACACTAAAAAAATTCCCAGCGGTGTTCTTTTCAGCCAGCTTGTAAACTTCACTTCAACAAAACACAAAATCTATTGGATTAAGGGGCACAAGTCAAGTTTTGGCAGCATAATAATGCGAAGTGTGGAATTACAGGTATATATCTGAAGTGGTTATGAATTAACTCCTCAGGGTTGGCCGTGCCATGGCTCAGGCGGTTAGTTGCCGGCCTCCCACCGCGGAGGCCCTGGTTCGATCCCGGGTCAGTCCATGTGGGAATTTTGGTGGACAACGTGGCACTGGGACAGGTTTTTTTCCCCGAGTACTTCGGATTTCCCCTGTCAATTTCATTCCATCTGTGCGCCATTACTTGGAAAAATGAAAAAAACTGATGATCTTCACCACAGGGTTGCACAATAAGTTTCAAGGCTGCGGTTAGTCCGTAGCATCTGCTGCGGGACCCTTCATCACAAAAATAAACCCCTCAGGGTTAAAAAATATCTGTTGAGATGGTTTCACACTTTGTCCATGAAAATAGTCGTATAAAGTTTAGAGACTCATAACTGAAATCTTGCACGTTGCGATGGACTGGAAATAGGCATGGTGATGTTCGCTTTATTGATCCGCCGTACACGACAAATCGCCGATAGTTTCCTTGCTTTACCGCCAGTTCGTGCTTCACTGGTTACAATGACGTACGTATCGAACAGACATCAAGTCAACACACAGCTCTGTGTTGAAACCAAAGACTGAGATTGTAAATCCGGTGGCCTTCTGCGAAGCTAGCGGATAGAAACCGAAACGGACATAAGTTGGTGGAAGGCAGCGCAGGTTTACAAGTTTACGTTCATTTCTAACAGTAAAAATGAAAATCCGTGCCCTGAATCTGTACTTAAACTCTTACTGACAAAGTTGAACAAAACTCTTGTTATGCACAGCGGGGTGAAGGAAGACGGTCGCCATCCAGGTGCAGTATTTTTTTTTTTTTTTGGAGATGGGAAGGGTAGGTAGGGGAAATCGTGAATATTAATTTAAAGGAATGTTTTATGCAAGTGATAAACTGTGCACCATGTGAGTAAGCAAACATGAAGGATTATAAGTCCACTTTCAGACTTGGAGAAGAACTGCGTGACATAGCACGCAAGTCTTCATCACTAAGCTGGGAACAACATTTACTGTTTTGAATATGTAAATTTCTACCTATGTATCTCCTGAAATCTTTCACAGAAAAATCCTTAAGCGGAGGGATATGACTGCTTTTTTACCTTCTTTTCGTTGGTTCTATCGATGTCATTTTTATATCTGACCATGAAGGCTTCCGAAAACTAGAGTGCTAAGTGGATTATTAACCCTATATGTGAAATTTCTTATCTTCCAACTGTATATATTTTGTGTATGTGTGTCCACCTTCTTCCTCAATACCTTTACATTCATTTAATTCCTTCGGATGCATTTACTTTTCGTATAACGTGTAAAATGTCGACACTTAAAGTAATCATTACCTGACGTCAGTTGTAACCCAGTATATACGAAAGGCAGTTTGTGGTAGCTTATACAAATATCATACCGCCCTGCAAATCGGTTTATGTTCCATGTAGCAGGGTGGTGTTGTGGGGACTTTCGAGACTTGTATTGGAGAAGCACGTGGTTCTGTTTTCGGTGTGATTAACGCTTGATTATGTACTGTTATAATTTTCTTCGTTGTCTCAAGGCGAATAAAGTCGCCGTAACTTCTAAGACACATCGTCTACGTATGTATTTATAAGCCCTAACATACTCACAGTTCATGATCGCCTCCCTATATCATTCGACGATATAAACCTCTGAAGCTGAAACGGCGTTGTTAAGTAGTCTGAACATCAAATAACATAGCGCTTTTAAGCGCTGTGATTAGAAAACTAATCATTCAAGAGATGTCTGCATTATTCCAACACCATTGATTTCTAGAAGAGTTTCTAGGCGCTTTCGCAAATTTGCGAAAAGCGACTGTTAGCTTCGTCATGTCTGTCCGTCCGTCCGCATGGAACAACGTGGCGCCTACTGGACGGATTTTCATGAAATTTTATATTTGAGTATTTCTCGAAACTCTGCCGAGAAAAATTCAATTGTCATTAAAATCTGACGAGAATAACGGGTACTTTACATGAAGCCTTGTATACATTTATGTTAGTATCTCACTGAATTATTTTTATAATGAGAAATGTTTCAGAGAAAAGTTGTAGAGAAAACCAAAACACACATTTTATGCTCAGTAACGTTTTTCCGAAAAGCGTACCGTTTTTGAGAATTTGAAAAAATATGGTAGAGCCAGACAGGCCACGGATGACAATGTATTACGGCGCATGCGCTTTGCATGCAGGATAACTAAGGCTGCAGACGCACACTCAGAATATGTAATACTTATTGCTTTTCCACAACAACAGTGGTTACGCGAACGCGCCTCAGTGTTCCGTTATACTTCCATTACCTATCTTGTCTTGTTGCAAGTTTCCCCAAACAGGCTCTTCTACTGCTGTCTGCCGTTCTTTATACGCTATATTTAGAAACTCTCCAATTCATTAATTTCTTCACATCGGCACATACGGTTTGGGACTTTTAGTCGGTTTACTCTTGTATTGGTTCTAAGGTTGGATGAATGGGTGAGTGAGTGAGTGAGTGAGTGAGTGAGTGAGTGAGTGAGAGTAATTGAAGTCTGCAGCCAAGCTACACACGCAGCAACAGCAGCAAAAGAAGTGGGGACGCAGACTACAAATGTGAGACCTTGTCTATTTGTCAATCCTGTGAATCTGGTGTCCGGATTTAACAAGGAGTGACTAGGAACACCCGCGTCGTGTCGCTTCTCGCGTCGACTTCTTGTTCCAACAATGCTTCCGCTGAAACCACTTGTAAGCTCTTCTTGGGATCATAGCATGTGATTTTAAAACAGACCCCCACAGCATTTCTCGCTTTCTCTCTACATTATGCTCCGGCTCTGACTGATAGTGATTGTCGCTGCTGTGCCCAACCTGCAGTTACGACTAAATACTAATATAAAATGCAGGAACATGAAAGGGAAGTTACGATATGGCCTGCGATTTCCAGGGGTCTAAGCAAACTTTATACAAGTTCGATTAGATTTGGTTTAATTACTTTGTATAGTCTGATGTTTGCGTGACATCATGAAGTCGTGCAATTATTACATAACTGTACAGTTACATACACATTACTTTGTCGAAGGTCAGGATAAATCCTGAAAATAATTGTCAGTACTAGAGACAGAATGGTTGCTTGCAAGTTCTCCTTTCGGAAGCATTAATGTGGGGTGTGTGTTTTATTTCGATGCCCGTTGTTAATACCTTATGACTAATTTTATCGATGCTAAAAAACTCTGCGTGATTAAGCATGCATAAATAATTAACCAAGCCTTCTTATGCAGCCTCATTCATTGCGTAGTCTGTCTTGCAACAGGTCCATATTCTCTGCCAAAGCGAGTTGTCCAGAGAGTGGGGTCTAGTGCTATCTGTTTCAACTTCCAGTATCTTGTATTTTCCTTAAGGTCATCCAGTAACTATTTTCTTCTCAATGGCTCGACAGCCCCTTGGGGGACTAGGCCGCTTCATTTTTCGAGGCTTCATGATCACACACATTAGACACACCACAGTCGGTAGGACTCCTCTGGACGAGGGACCAGCTCGTCGCAGAGACCTCTACCTGACAACACACAACACTCACAACAGACAGACATCCATGCCCCCGGTGGGATTCGAACCCACAGTCCTAGTAAGCGAGCGGCCGCAGACCCACGCCTTAGACCGCACGGCCACTCGGATCGGCATCCAGTAACTATGAATATAAAAATCGGTTTGTTTTTATGTTCAGACTTTTCTGTACAATTGATATAAATCAATGCATAAGTTAAACTACATCTAGAAGTATTTTGTTCACATTTTATAATTTTGCTCGTGTTTGTTAGTTTATCAAAATTGTTTCCATAACTGAGTTGACAGCAAAAGGTACCTGATGAAGGTCTGTCATGGACCATTCTTACCGCGTACTGACCTGACCGATACGAAACAAGTGGACTAGGTAAAGGACTGCGTATTGCGTACTGTCTGTAGATGGAAGAGACGAATCTGAATAGCGTAGCGTTAATAGTTTTCATAGTTGCTATTTACCATTGGGGAATTACTTCTGTGATATGACATTAAATCAAATACGGGATTTAATGCATTGCGGTTCATTCTGGAAGAAGATTCTCATTTCTATTTAAATGAACAATAAAATTGCATGATTTTAATAAAGATTTAACATTTCCTGCAAAATGGCGGTATTTTACAGCCAGTGTGTAGAATGCTGCTTCATTTCCAATACGTAATTAAAATTCGAAATCAATAACATTTGCTGACGTAGTGACTTGCATTGTATAGTATATCTGTAAATTCCCTACATATGCGATATTATTTAATTCAATCTGCGAAGTAACTATTGCTGTGATAGTAGGATGCTGTTGACGGTCAACTGAAGTCCTATGTTTTGAACGTACTCATTATATGCTGTGTAGTGTTCAATACTACATCACTGTGCAAATGTAACATGTCAGTCTCTCGTTTTCCATAAATCCATTTCCTGCGTGTTCGTCCTACAAGATTATCTTCAAGGGAGAAAAAAAAGTATACAACGTTGGAACATCACTGAAGGCTTTAACGTGCAAGTAACACATTAGCTACACGCCATGTCGTGTTACAGTTGTACCATCTCCGTATATCATCTATGTAAGTGGAATTGTGCCATAGAATTAAAAGAATGCATATGATAACAAATATCTCAGTCCCAGTCTTATAAAATCATACTGTAATTAATAACAATAATAATAATAATAATGAGTTTGTTTTCCTTTGGCGGAGTCTGCGGCTGCTCGCTTGCTGGGATTGCGGGTTCGAATCCCGCCAGAGGCATGGATGTTTGTATCTTGTGTGTGTTGTCAGGTAGAGGTCTCTGTGACGGGCCGGTCACTCGTCCAGAGGAGTCCTACCGTGTGTGTGGTGTGTCTTTGGTCTCGAAATCTCGACGATAAGGTCCCCTAGCCCCACTAGGGACGGTCGAGCCATGGGAAAACAATATTTTTTTTTACTATAATACATTGTGGTACGCTGCAGTTGAAGCAGAAGACGGCTGAAAATTTTTGAAATTGGAGACGAACATGTCAGTACAATTGCAGCAGGACGTATGTAGTTTGGTAGAAGAAGCCATTACAGACGTGCACGTAAACTGACGTTTGAAATATTCTCTTGAGCAAATTGAATAACGACGTCGCAAACCTTCTTGTTTATATTTTCCGAAGAAACTCTGTTCAGACTTAAGTACTTCTTGTCCCGCCTGATGCAGACCTTGTCTCGTTCAACAGAACTCCGTAATTTCTACAAGCTTAATGATGCTCAAGCATAGAGTGCTGTGCAGCCTTAATGCAGTTATCTCTGAAGGGTTACGTCAGTTCTTTCGTGTACATCTCGGCGATAGCATAGCGAGCTGGCTGCTGGGTAACACGTCTGCCTCCCAAGGGAATACTTGCTAATTTAAAACTGAGCTTCCTGTGCCTGTATTGTCTACGTATTAGAGGGAAGACAAAAGCTTAAAAACTTCGGTGAGAAAACCTGAGGGCAAGAGGTCACTTGTAAGATCTAAGCCCAAAGGTAAAATTAACATTACAAGATAGGCAATGTATCATAATTTTAAATTCATATTATTTATTTATTTATTATAATGTACTAAAACGTAGCATTGTGGCTTGGCGTAACCATCGTTGCAATGGAAGGCGACAATTCTTTCCCTTTTTTGTTGCTGACCTACATGTAGCTGCCAGCAGTGTGAAACTGTTCAGTGCTGCCTTGCAAATTCTTTAGTGGGTTCCCATTACACTGTAGTCGAGCTACAAACGTAAAAGTATGAACGTAAAGTGTCCGGTATTTTTGACCGGTTTTAACCAAATTTAGATTTCCTCTACGGATTTTTATTAAAGTCCGCAATATCAATTTCACAAAAATCCGTCCAGTGGGAGCCGCGTTGATACATGCGGACAGACGTGACGAAAGCAATAGGCTGTCTTCGCGTCTTACACTAACGCGTCTAAAAATGGTTTTTAGTGAAACCTTGTCGGAGGATGCGGATTGGATTCATCTGGCTAAGAATAGGACCACTCACGAGCTCTTGTGAAAAAGGTGATGGATCTTAGTTTTCATTAAACGCGCGGAAGTTCTTGAGTAGGTAAGTAACTACTAGTTTCTCAAAAGTGCTTTCCTCCATGGGGTTAGTTCGTCATTGCACTATTTCTGTCAGTGCTTCCGTGTAGACTACAAGAACGTGCCTGGATATGCCGCTGCCTCTTGTTCCTCAATACTGATGGCTTCACTGATTGTCCGTTGCCTCGTCATACCCAAGAGCAGAAAATCAACCATCCCATCAGTCACACCGCACACGGAATGTGAATGACTAATGTATATTACTCCAATTTTCAGCCCGATTAGCTTGTGTTGTCTTTGAGCATTTTCGCTTTTTCCTTCAGTGCTGGAACAGTACTGGTACTATCAAACAGGCACACCTCTTCTGTTTCATTCTATTTAACATTTGAGGCTGAGAAAAATTTTTTTGACTCAACACTAACCCACCATTCAAATTAGGACAACCTTATACCTAAAACGATAACTTACAGAAGTATCCATCTCGAGTGTCGTTTTAATGAGCTCTTCAAAACATTCATCACAGGCCATTACACCTTCTTCAAATATACACAAACTTATAATTTATAATTCTCCAATTTTATTCGATTTCGTATACACGTAAGCTTTCTACGAGTATATGAAGCAGTGTTGTTAAACCTAAGAATTAACCGTGAAATCACTTATACTCATCTCATCTGATTTGAAACTACAACACTTGCTGACTCAGGGCCCTAAATACCATAAGTAATAACCAGTGACCTTCTGTTTCATTCTTTGACGGGGACAACCAAATTCCCATTGCCTTCAAATGACATCGAGATGAAGATTGCGTGAGCTGTAAGCCGCATGAAGAAACAGTTTTCGGAAGGATGGCTTGTACTAAGGAATAACACTTGTGTTCGATAGAGTTTCTCGCGACTTTTTGATAAGTATAGACACCAATATTTGTATCGAATCATCTTGTGGGTTATCACAGAAAATTCGTCTTTGTCGCCCATGGAGGCTTCAAATCCCCGGATTCATATCAGACGCTAAATTTGAGAGGTGGCGTCACTGTGGCTTTATCGTGTGCCTGTACACGCTCATGAAAGAATAGAATCATCTGAGAATGCGTTCTAATGTGATGTCTTCCCTTTTTGTAAACGGTTATGTTTTGAAACGTTTCACTTGTGACGTAACAGTTTTGTTTATGTTAAAGCTGCTCTTTAACTACATCATTTATTAAGAAAAGGAGAATCCTTTGTGGAGCACTTTCATATTAAAATGTTCCTAAATAACCTGTCTAGATTACGTATTCATTAGAGGAAGCTGCATGTGCAGTTACAAAGTCGCTTTCCTCTCGTTGATAGAATAATTTCCTTACTGTATGTAGTATTTATTTGCGTTCGTACATGTTTATTTTAGCATTCATTCAGCATTCTCCTTCTATATACACTGTATGCCTACGTGGGCCTTCATGAGTGCAACAATGGACACGTGCACACACACACACTCACACGTATAAACAAAAAATACACATACATACATACATATATACATACATACATGTATACACACATACATAAATACGTACATACGTGCATACATACACACACATATACATACATACGTACATACGTAAGTGCACGTGTACTCATATATGTATATATATGTATGTATATACGGGTATGTAACGTAATTCAACCGACAGATTTCTGGGAATGATAGAGGAGATCAAAACAATGTATTTAGGATAGGATTAAGAAGATTAAGAAGAATCAAATTTGCACGTGAAGTGAAAATAAAAAATGAAAATCATTGCAGAAATGTTTGCTGCATCTAATGAAACGATGTCGTAAATCTGCTGCAAGAAACATTTCACGTGCAAATTTGACTCTGCTTAATCTGTAGTTCTTTATTTCACAGAATTCCATGTCCAGAACAACAAAATTAAGCAGCAGGCTACTAAGTCCCACAGCAACATGCAGTTCGTCCTTCCAAACCGAACGTGTTCGTGGTTCTGCGTTTAGCGACCAAACTAAGCATTTCCGGATATTGGTTCCTGTCCTAAAATACACTGTTTCGATCTCCCCTCTCATCCCTAGAAGTCTGTCCGTTAAATTACGTTACACTTTGTATATATATATATATATATATATATATATATATATTTGTGTGTGTGTGTGTGTGTGTGTGTGTGTGTGTTGATTATATGTATGTACAGCCCCAAACATTACTTACATATGTCTGCTCATAGAGAAAAGAGAAAAGTAGGAAGATTTAGAAATGGATGCAAATTGAACTTACAAACCTGCGAATGTGCTATAAACACCATACCGCGGTGCTTAGCGTATGTTGTGAGGAAGTAATTTCTGTGAGCCAGTTTATTAAAGTTTGTGCCTTGACAGTGCACGCGCCTAACCTTTCGGCACGCTGCGTGTTATATCGGCAGCCCAAGTAAAGCTGCGCTTTTAAATGTGGAACTGACTCCTAATGGTCGCCAGTGTAGCGCCACGTGATCACAGGAACACATTGGGACGCCGTCTCTGCCTTTCCTATTGGGAGTAAACGTGACTGCTGTCTTCTGGCCCGTGATTTGTGACTCCTTGCTGCTGTATATGTGTATATCCCATGTGACTTGTTTCAGTGGCTTCTTTTCTACTTTGTCTGAGCTTGATGCTTCTCCCCGACCCACGTCGCGTGATATCACCCAACACCAGTGTCACTTTTTGTTTCTGCGTCTCATGAGAGACTTGGAGCCAGCCCGTACTTCCCATAATGCACTTCCTGACGTAGGTACGTTATGTCCGGACTGGTTAATAACGAGCACCGTGACGTAGGTTTTGTGCAGTCTTCAGTTCGGAAACAGGCTTTCTGAAGAAACCGTGTCTGTCTGTCTGTCTGTCACTTGGTGTCGCGTATCTAAAGGCTTGTAAGTTAGAATGTGCATCAAAATGAATGTCATTCAGCATTTGAGACGAAACTAAAATTCTTAGAGCTCGACAGTTTGTAATTCAATTGTGTATAATTTGGCAAAAAAGAAAATGTTGGGGGATTTTAGTAAATTATTAAAGGTTGAAGTACTGGGTGCGGCCATAATGACAGATAATTTACGTTTAGGAAAAGGAAATAATATTTAATGTCGCCTGTATTATTTTAAAACGTACAGCAAATAAAAAGAAAACCATTCGTTCTTCCAGAATTCGCAGCACTCAGATCAGATGCCTCTAGAGAGGAAGGTAACAGGACGGTGTATTTATGCATGTTCCAAAGCATGTACCTTGATTGCGCCACGATGCTTGCTTCCAGATCCTTTCCAATTCATCATTTATTTTACCGTTGTACGTTTTAAGGTCTCAAATACGGTCAGCGTCGTAACGTAACCTAAAAGGAAACTTGAACGTACGTGTACGTGTGTGCGCAGTAATACGAGTATGGACGTGCTTCTGAAACTGTGTGGGAAGTAATATATATCCTTGATTTTAGGCTTCCGCCGCGTTGTTGATGAAATCTGTGGTCTTCTGGGTTATTACACGGCGTCATGTGGTAATTATTTACCGACGTTTCGGGACAACGTATCGGTCCCATCCTCACGGGTCAAGATTCCTATTCGGAATTAAATAATTACCACACGACGCAGTGTAATAACCAGAAGACCACGGATTTCAAGTAATGTATATGACTACTAACCGTCAGTGCACTGCGACACAGTCCATTAAACGCATCATCCTAAGAAATAATTTACGTCTTCATTAAGCTCTGTATTATCTCATCACAAACAAACCAACTTTAATGTACTTACACAGCTGGAAAAGGTTTACAGTTCTGAGGCGTTCTACATAACCATATTACAGCCTCTTCTGTAGTGATTTAGAAAGGGGAGGACAAGAGTGGGGATGTTTCTTGATACTTGTTACATTTACATGAAATAACGTTTTGAATTTGCATTTAATGTGAATGGTAATAAAGCCGTTGTACCATTGCATTGCAATATATACGCAGCAGAATTAAATGTTGTGGTGTAATTTTCCGGCTTGGCCTACATGGCAAGCCGTTACGGCAGTCATTATAATGATGAAGTAGCCCATTACTGATCATACGGTTTGCTGTTAGCTGTACGCGTTAATATTTCAAATAAGCAATAGAATTTTAAAACGTTTACTATCATTTATTAAGATGGAAGATTGTGATAGTTTTGAGATGTGAAACAAATGTGCCACCTCAGGGACGAGAGAAATTCAGTTTATGTCTTATGTGTAGAGTGTGTATTAGAAAGTAGGACTTCTAGTCATTTTAACGGTAGTTAAGCTGTATTGATTTTCAATCATTCGAGACCCGGAGAAATCGATAAATAAAATAAATTACACTCAGATGAAATGTGATTATGAGGAATGAGTTTCATGCTGCGTGACACCATGGCGGAACTAACACGTCTGCACATGACGTACAGTAAGTGCCAGTAGTTGCCGATACTGACCACTCGCCTGACACCTTGTTACAGAGAGCATTTCTAAGAGCAAAAAGGCTAGTTTCACTGATACGAGTAATTACGTTTCATTGAAATCATGTTCTATAAAAATTACATAAATCAGCAAGTTATTACAAACAGTATTCCTAGTTGTTGAGACCTGTGACGGTAACAGATGTTCTGAATGACATATTTGTTATTTAAAATTCAATGAAGCTGTGTGCCACATAAAATTATTTATCTCAGAGAGGTAGTAGACTGTGTCCGTCTTTTATGGATTTGGGAGCGTGTCAGAATTGGAGTACTGAAAAAAACTGATTGTTCATTTTTAATCTGAGAGAAAATGACTGTATTTACGTGCGAACTTAAAATTTATTGTTGAAGAGCAACAAATTTTTAGCATTAATATTCTCACGAAAGTGAAACAGCTTCATGAGTATTTCTTGTTTCTAACAAGTAACAAATAGATCCAAACCAGAGAAGACAGTGTGTCCACGAAATAAACTCGGCGTAGCCTGGAAAGGATTAATATAGTGTTGTTAGATTGTAGGTTAAAATCGAGTAAAATTTTTCTCAGTTCACAAGGTGCCGAAACTGTCTATATCAGACGCAGCTACACTAATTTCATAATTATTAACTTCTACTTACAATGAAGAGAGCAGAACAATTAAAATCATGACATTCTTTTCGTGATGACTTTGTCATTATGACATTGTAAAAGTCACATCCTGAATTTAGGTGATATCTGCATTCCATCTCAGAGACTCAGTAATGTATGTAAGTACAAATTTTTTTAACGACGCACTATCAGTTGCATGTGTTTCGTGAAGTCGGTGGGCGGGGTGGGCAGGGTTAGAGAGATAGCATTATTGCCTGTCTCGAGTTCTCTTTAGTCGTTCATCTCTGATCATTGGGGAAACCTCGGCAAGTATTATCTGTATCCCGAGCCGTGTATTTTACCAATTTAAACTCGGATGTTTACCTGTGTTAGAATATTTAATTTAAAGTTGAATTGTTGAAACCTTTTGAATTTGTGTGATATTGCCCTCCTTTTATGAAAACTGAAAATTCATTATCGTCTTCAAACAATCCTGTCATTGGATTATATTCTGATTCTAACACCCTATTCTTCTAAGCTCCATTTTAATGCTATTCTTTCATATTCGCTTCCGTCTACCGTGTGGTTCCTTTCTTTGAGGTTTTCCAGCCAAAGTCTTGTATATATTTCTCGTCTCTAACCTGCTTGCTGCATGCCCCGTCTAGTGCAACGGTCTTATTTCGGTCATGCTAGTAGTGTTAGGTCAAGAGCACAAAACTGAAAATTCTCATTTGTAAAGCTTCTACAAATTTATATGCCGTCTTTCTTTCCCTTTGCTATCAAGAACCCCTGCTCTGCACCGTAATGTACATTGAAGCTTTTAGCTTCAAATTCCCTAAGAATTAGATATATTGATACATATGCTCGTCTTATTTCCCTTTCTCCTTGTCACTATCGGTTGCTAGGTAACATGTTTGAGCCCCACCCCGTAGGTTTGTTACTGCTCCAGAATAAACCAACTTGAAAGTAAAACAGATAAAGCAGGCCGTTTTCTTTTGCACGACTAGAAACAATATTGAAGACGATGAAAGACGTGAAGAGTCTTTGTGAAACACAGACCGATCATTTTCCATTCCGCTTCCCACCACTTGTCATTCAAAGTTTATTTCTGAACAGTGACTTAGTAACTGCGAAGTGAAAGGCTGTTCAGAAATAGGATGACTGCTATTCGCTGCCAAAACATTCTGCCATTTTGGTGTGTGTGACTAACCCAAAGGTATGACAGCGACGACTAGTCTGTCTTAGAATTGTTCGGCGTTTCTTAAGGCTGCTCTGCACAGTGTACATTAGGAGGGTAAACCTCAGAGTGTAGATGTATTCGGTAATACATTACGAAGTCGGTAAATTGTAGTAAGAATGCAGTAGGATAATGAATTTGCTTTAAGGTTGATTTCTCAATTGCAGAATAAGTAACGGGAAATGACAAAGAATGAAGAACTTGACACGAACATAGAGCGGACAATCAGAAATTAAAACGATTGAAAACCTACTTCAGGCTAATTTTTCTGCCTTGTCATTGTATTCTGTGTTACGTTGCTTTAAATCACTGTAGAACAGCCCTTTATTGCACACGGGACATTTGAAAATCTCCAAACCCTGCTTGGGCCGCAAACAAATTTCTAACAGAAAAGTTCTATTTCTTCCACAAACGTTTATTTTATATTAAGCAATTAAGTAACTAAAATACCTATTAATGAGTTATTAATGTTATTGTAATAAGAGCTTGGTTAGTTAACTGTGATTTTTTTTGGAAATTAAATTATGGAACAACGTCATTGAGAAGCTAGCAGCTTTCTCTTTGACGCTGATAATGTTTTAATAAATACACAGATTTACATTACATAACATTGTGACTGAAATGCACTTATATTAATTAGAATATATTATATTAATTAGAACACATTTAAAGCTGAAAGAATTAGGGGGATGCTGGACTTTACCCCTCAATATTTTGTCACCCCCTCTCATTGCCTGATATTGGAATGTTTCCAAAAGAGGATGTACTTACGTAATATGCACGAAGTCCTTTACAACTTAAATGCTGTTTACTTAATCTAACTATGCGTGCCAATTCACTAAATCACGACAAAAATTGTCTTGCATTCTGATGGGGGAGCATAAGTCAAGCGTGTTCGAAACACCCGCCGACAGCAGACAAAATGGGGCCGGTCGCGGTTTTGTCTCATTGCTTTAAACAAAGAAGGGCATAAAAGTGTTTGGAAGTTTAGTGTTAGGAAAGCTTCGACGATGTTAAACTTACAGCTTGTTTTTAAATGATGCAGGGGACAGAAGCCGGAAAACGAAAATTGTGCAAAGCAAGACTGTATGATCTTTCTTGTCATTAGATCTTTACTGGATACATCGATTTTACGCTAAATATTTTGAAAGAGTGATGCAAAACACTGCACATAATCGGAGGATTTTATAGCAATTCATAAAGTTCTTATTTTGCACGCTGTTATAGCAGCACTGTCTCAGTTGTACATTATGTTTGTGGGGCTTCAATTATGAGTCTGCTGACAGTGTAGCTTGTTGAAGATCGTAATTTACTGATCGCAAGATTTTTATTCTTAAATGGAATAAGTGGATATGATACATTTCATGCTCCTAGATGAGGGCATGTGAATCGATTATGTGGTTTCGTGTGCTTTCATACATGACAGAAATAGCGCATACTGCGAGACGCGGCGGGAGACTGTCACAGAGATGGCAGCTAAACACACAGACACACAAATGACCTCCTCTAAGCTACCTCACTACATGTTATCAGTGACCCAGAAAGCATCCGGAATAGCGTGGCCTGTGGGCAGTAGATCGTAAGCCTCGCATAAGGAATGTTCGTATTGTGCTATAAAAGAATTACATTTTTGCTTCGTTATCGATTCTTTTCCTCTGACACAAATATTTCTTTTATGAACGAACCATTCTTCATCTTCTTCATCTCCAGTCTTGCAATACACGATTGAACTCACTGTAAACTCCTCAGCGGATACGGAAATTTGCCTAAGCCTGTTACTCTGACGACAGAGATTAAACCTCCAAAAGCATAAAAGTGAATCAAAACTTGGAACTGGGCGAAGTGCTGAAGAACGCAGAGTGACAAGGAGTCAGAAGTTGCTCAGTTGCACGTAGTTAAACATGAGAAGTATCTGACTTATCTGAGGCACATAATTTGCAGCTTCATACGGCTGAATGTAAATGGAGGAGGCAGCTTATAAGAAGTGATTAAGATATACAAACAAAGCTCTCATTGTAGACCTTGGTACTTAATTAGACCAACGTAAATGTGAGCGGTTTAATAAGATAACAATCTGTAAATATTACACAATATAATGGTGCAGGGGCTACCGCCGTGATGACCCGTAGTACCAAGCTGTGAAGGATGAACTGAACTCAATAAATATTGCTACAATTTACAGTTTCTCAACTCGAGAACCCGAGTTGCATGCCAGAGCATTTCGTATGGGACTTGCGGTGGTCACAGTAGCATTGGGACAGGCTTTCCTGCGAGGAATTCTTTTTTCTCCTCTAAATATCATTCCGCTAGTTCTGCACACTCACACTCGCTGTCTGCCGTTGACACTGTGTGGTCTTAGACATTGACAGGTTCGCTGAATGAAACACGAAATAAATGTCAGAATGAATAGTATGAACTTTGTTAGATCTTCAATGCCGTGACAGCCGCAGGAATTATTTGTAGGGAGTTTTGTAATTCCAAAACTAATATGACTGTAGTTCACTGTCTACGAACCAACTAAATACATTTTTCACTTTCAATTTTTATTTACAAATTCACCCCTACATATGTGTAAAGTGAAAGTAAAGTGAAAGTGAAAAAAGTGCATTTATTTGGTTCGTAGACAGTGAATTGTTAAACAAGATGCACGGTGAGATTAATATAAAGTTTAATATGGCTGTAGTTCATTGCAGTTTACTTTCATACTCAGCCAAAATGTTTCAACTTGTTGGTAAATTCATCTTTTACTCTTTAAATGACGCATCCTCCTCTGGTGTGGACTATAAACTGGAAGTTGAGGACAATTGTATATAAGTCAAACTTAATAAAGCCAGCTGCTTACGCCCATAAACTTGTTATGTTACCATAATCAGGAGATACTGATATTAATATATCAGCATCAGTGTCAGTATCTATTGGTACAGCCCATAACATGACAGAATTCTGTTGAAACTTGTAGGGTTCCGTGTGTGTTGTGATCAATAATTTTGAAATATTATATTCAGATATATTTATTAGTTTTGACCTGTAAATCAAAGACGCTAGTGGCGTCATTAAAGAGGATGATTGTATAGAAATGATTGGGAAATTATGTAGTATGAAAAGGACCTGGTTTAATTTAGACTACAATATTTGTTTGAAAAGAGTGCAGGAAATTTCCGGACCTATAGGCAGATAATTGAAACAGGTAGCCTATTTCCAAAACAGGGAAGATCTGTATTAACGACTCAACTACAGTGACTAGTCTTAGAAAACATGAAGTGTATAAACTGACATTGATAAACTGTGAAGACATTTTGGTATTATTACAAATTAATTCGAACACAATACAACGAATGTAGCCCGAGAAATAAGCCTTGAAGTAATGTGGATCAACTAGCGTTAAGAACAGGGCAACTGATAGGAACATGCCGTGTCAGCTTTGTGATTATGCTAGTGGCACTACTTTTTGGCCGTCGTTTGGGACCAATAATGATATTGCACTTTGAGAAGTCCAAAGCGCACAAAATCTTAGTTTCCCCTGCGTTCGAATTTACTGTCCGTTCTTTCATTTGTAAATCCCCTTTTCTGCGTATAAAGAAACCTGAAAAATCCATTTCACGTCTCCAAGTGTGTTTCCGGTGTTTGTATGTGCGATCATGTGCTCCTATATTTCTGAAACATTTTTGATACAGGCAGCCTTATTCAAGGCTCTGTGGAGCCTTATATAGCTGGGTCTGTTCATGCTGAAGATAAATATGTTAAGAATTACGTTGGTGGATATTTTAAAATTGTGAAAGGTTTCTAAAGTTTCAGGAAGTTATTATTAAAGTCCCCTGTTTGCCTGGAGAAACGGAAACACTGTCGAAAGTACTGCAATATTCCCATCCTGCTATTTGTACGTACAGTCCAGCGGGAAATGTCATCAGATTCACCTAGAGAATGATAGCCATTATGGTGCAGAACTTACTTGAAAGAGTCAAGTGAGTGACAAGTGGTAAGTACCGCGGGAAGGAAGACTATTTGATGGATTTATAGAAGTCGAAGTTATTGAAAACTTATATGCTGTTCAGAAAGTTTAGCAAACAGAGATATACGCGCAAAATAAAAGCTTCTGTATTGGATAACGGGACAGCGACAAGAATGAAATCCGCTAAATTTTCCGTAGAGTGGGGCAAACGGAGAGAAGAAAAGGTAAATATGAAGTTCACGTAATCATTGAAACGCACAGTATCTCAGTTCCTGTTACTATATTACTAGGACAAAGTTCCAAGACGACTTTTCAAGTACCATCAGCACATCTGGCTTCAGAAAGTATTGCTTTGAAAGAGATGGAGACGATCGCGACAGTCTTTGAGAAAAGTAAACAGATACTCGAACGTGCCGTCGACTGTTCACACCGCAGCGGGCAAGCATATGCAGTGACAGACAGGCCGGGTTCGAGGAGCTGGCTCAGTTCCATAATGCCGCCGCGACGCTGTGTAACGAGCCCAGAGTGGGTGTGAAGAGAGGCAGGACCACCTAGCTTGTCCGGGAAAACTGATCACCTCTTTTACGTTCCGGGAGTGACAGGAGGTGTGCTGTAATCCTACGGAAATACTCCCTACTAATTCGTTCCAAATTTTTTTGCGTATGTTTCAAAGGGAAAACTGCGTTTGACTCTGTACTAAATTACTGTAAGCATGGACGGACCGCAACTGAATGCAGGGTTATGTGTTCAGAAAGAAGTGTATACAGCGTTATGTGTTCAGAAAGAAGTGTATACAGCGTTATGTGGTCAGAAAGAAGTGTATACAGCGTTATGGCTTCAGAAAAAAATGCATGGAGGTCTGTGTCTTAAGAAAAATGTGGGGAGGTTATGTCTTAAGAAAAATGTGGGAGGTTATGTCTTAGAAAAATGTGGGAGGGTTATGTCTTCAGAAGAATGTGTGGAGGCTTATGTTTTCAGAAAGAATGTATGGAGGTCTGTGTCTTAAGAAGAATGTGTGGAGGCTTATGTTTTCAGAAAGAATGTATGGAGGCTTATGTCCTCAGAAAGAATGTATGGAGGGTTATGTGTTCAGAAAGAATGTATGGAGGTCTGTGTCTTCAGGAAGAATGTATGGAGGGTTATGTCTTCAGAAAGAATGTATGGAGGCTTATGTCTTCAGGAAGAATGTATGGAGGCTTATGTCTACAGAAAGAATGTATGGAGGGTTATGTCTTCAGGAAGAATGTATGAGGCTTATGTCTACAGAAAGAATGTATGGAGGCTTATGTCTACAGAAAGAATGTATGGAGGTTATGTCTTCAGGAAGAATGTATGGAGGCTTATGTCTACAGAAGAACGTATGGAGGCTTATGTCTTCAGGAAGAATGTATGGAGGCTTATGTCTACAGAAAGAATGTATGGAGGCTTATGTCTACAGGAAGAATGTATGGAGGCTTATGTCTACAGAAAGAATGTATGGATGCTTATGTCTTCAGGAAGAATGTATGGAGGCTTATGTCTACAGAAAGAATGTATGGAGGGTTATGTATTCAGAAAGAATGTATGGAGGCTTATGTCTTCAGGAAGAATGTATGGAGGCTTATGTCTACAGAAAGAATGTATGGAGGCTTATGTCTTCAGGAAGAATGTATGGAGGCTTATGTCTACAGAAAGAATGTATGGAGGCTTATGTCTTCAGGAAGAATGTATGGAGGCTTATGTCTACAGAAAGAATGTATGGAGGCTTATGTCTACAGGAAGAATGTATGGAGGCTTATGTCTACAGAAAGATTGTATGGAGGCTTATGTCTTCAGGAAGAATGTATGGAGGCTTATGTCTACAGAAAGAATGTATGGAGGTTATGTCTTCAGAAAGAATGTATGGAGGCCTATGTCTTCAGGAAGAATGTATGGAGGCTTATGTCTACAGAAAGAATGTATGGAGGGTTATGTCTTCAGGAAGAATGTATGGAGGCTTATATCTACAGAAAGAATGTATGGAGGCTTATGTCTTCAGGTAGAATGTATGGAGGCTTATGTCTACAGAAAGAATATGTGGAGGCTTATGTCTTCAGGAAGAATGTATGTAGGCTTATGTCTACAGAAAGAATGTATGGAGGCTTATGTCAACAGAAATAATGTATGGAGGGTTATGTCTTCAGAAAGAGTGTGTGCAGGGTTATGTCTTCAGAAACAAGTGTATACAGCGTATCCAGAGTTTTCTTGGTTACGTACTCTGCATAAGTTGAATAAAATCGGTGACAAACAGCAACCTTGTCTAACTCCTTTTCCAGCCTTGACACTTCTTGTGTCTCCTTGGTCCAGTCGTACTTTGACGCTCTGACCCATGTACAGTTTGCTGATCAATCTTCTGTCGCGCCAGTCGGTAGTTCTGTTCTCTACGATCTGCATTAATTTCGCCCAGTTGACACGGTCAAATGTTTTCTGCCAGTGTATGAAGTAAGCGCGCACTTCATCTATGTCCAAAGTTCGTTCTGACATTATTATTAACACCCTTATTGCATCTCTGCTGTGTACAAAATAATCACTTTAAATACCGTTGTGTGTGGCAACAAAATTTATTACTTGAATGTGTGAAAGATTCGTATGTTTCATACCCTGACTGTGATTATATTAAGGGAATTCATCGCCGATTGATTATCACGTTTCCAGCGATGGAGCAAAACCTTGCGGCTACATATTTAAAGATGGCCGCGAGGTGGAAACAGTTGTGACACGATGACTGATAACGATAACATAAACAGGGAACAGGAAAGTTCGTCCAACGTTGAGATAAATGCCTCAGTTGTGACAGGGAGTATGTGGAGAGTTTGTGGGCTAGTAGCACATTTAAATATCAACTGTGCTGCTTAGAACTAAAAATAACCAATAATACATGCAGTGTAAACTTGCTCTGACCGACGTATGCCTCTGCCAGCGAGACGAATAACGGCCCTATGTTCTAATAATGTTGTTTACATAAGCGTTAGAATGGGGCGGGAATAAAGTAGGCGGGCTCAGACGTATCCACGCAGCATCCCACCGTGCCTTCAGAAAGAGGAAGTAATTTCAAGAGCATTCCTCTGTCTCTTCTTCACCCTCTTCTTTTCTTTTCCGCATTGTTTCTTCTGTCCCTACCGGCACCCCTCATTTTCACCACTATTGATCACGTTATAAAGGATGCGTTCGTTAGGAACACACGGAGCACGGTGCGGAAGTTTCTTCAATGGGCGAATGAGACAAACAATTTGTGCCTTTGCTTTGTTTGGCACCCAGTCATTCATTCAGACATCATTCGCATTATTTGCTCATGACTGCTGGGCAGTTTATAGCACCGGTGTTCTTGCTGGCAGCCCAGTTCGGTCGACACCTTGGCTCCTGTGTCACTGATTGCCAGTCGTTCTTCTGCAAACCATCCGATCATATATTAACTTGGTGGCGGTATATGAATATCACACGAATACACCAGATGTGGAGCGATTTATGTGAACGGCAGAAGAGTTTGCCTCAGATCCGAGATAACAGTAAAGTGACTAGCCACGGGCGGTCCACCGGGATTCGATTCCCGAAAAGTGCCTACAGTACAGTAAAGTAAAATTCTCCCCAGAACGGGCCATGAAGGCCTAGAGGAGGAGTAGAGGTATAGCTCTACTCTTTCTTTAACCCTGGCACTAGATGAGGTGGGTGGTCAACTCCACGCCCCGGCCGCTTTACCCCCGGGAAATAGACCCGGTACCCACCCATTGTATAGGAAGATTGGTAGACCCCATGGCCGGTCTGGACGGGTGCGGAAAATCTTGCCCTCACCGGGATTCGATCCCCGGACCGTCCAGCCCGTAGTGAGTCGCTATACCGATTACGCTATCCCGGCCCACACAGTACAGTAGGGGAATATAAATAAAGTAAAAATTTAAGTTGTTCCTGTGCACGTATTAAAGGCGTATAGGGGAGTGGTGGTGTGGCTTCATTCATTCCTAACCTCGGCCGTAGATAGGCTGCTTTACGCCAAGGAAAGATGCACCGTACCCTTTGAACAGAGGATTCTGTAGGCCCCATAGTTGGTCTTGACGCTTTGGAGAAGAGCATAACGCTTTGCTTCTGCCGTAGGTTGAACTAGACCCCTCGTACGTCCAGTCTGGGAACCTTCGCTCGCACCCCGTATAGCAAAGATCCCAAAACATGTAACATTGATACATAACAATCTTCATTCAAGTTTAGTTTCAGAAACACGTGTCAGCACATCGCGAAAAGAATGTGCCTGTGTCCTTACGAATCGAAACTGTTGTTCTTGTTGAGCGTCGTTAGTGCCTGTTGACGTACGTCCGACCTCAGAAGAACTGTCTGTTCCCGCGCATTTTCATTTCCCTTACTACCTAACTTACAAAGAAATCCCCAGTAACCAGCGACATTAAGGAAGCTGAGATGGTGTAGTCGGTATAGTGACTAGCCTAATGACGGTATAGTGACTAGCCTAATGACGGTATAGTGACTAGCCTAATGACGGTATAGTGACTAGCCTAATGACGGTATAGTGACTGGCTCTAATGACGGTATAGTGACTAGCCTAATTACGGTATAGTGACTAGCCTAATGACGGTATAGTGACTAGCCTAATGACTTATATTGACTATCCTAATGACGGTATAGTGACTAGCCTAATGACGGTATAGTGACTAGCCTAATGACGGTACGCCCGGGGAAATGTGGTTCGATTCCCGGTAGGGGCGAAGCTTCTAGACCGGTTCTGAGGCTCACACCGTCACCCATTCAATGGATATCGGGGACTGTTCGTCGGATGTAAAAGCGACCGGAGCGTGAAGCTGATCACTTACGTATACACTGCTAAGGTTAAGATTTTGTGGAGCTATACCTCCACTCCCCCTTATACCTTCATGGCGTCACAGAGGTAAGAAGCTGCAGTAGTATTGACACATGTGTGAAGTTGTGGACCCGGTACGCAGACCGCAGTTTCATGCTTTGGCTTCCTGTCACTTTTCTCATTAGTATACTGCAATGGAGGCAAATTATCGGGCGGTAGGCACCCGGGCGGCGGCGGGGTTGGCGCTACATGTGGCTTGTATTTGCATTTTGATGAAGTCCTAAACCCAGATTATTGAGGTAGCTAGATATCTGCTTTCGGATTTTCCAGTTTATACATGGGCCAACTCGAAGGGCGCCGTGAAACCAAGCTCTTTCTGCATAAGGAGTAGCTAGCAAGCCACAGGCTTAACTGCCCCAGCAAAATGGTGAAATCCGGCTAATAGTGTTACTTTCTGGAATTTAATTTTGCTGAGCAAAGGAAAGCTAAGACTGTTAACAAAAAGAAAAGAAAAGGAGCGATAACTTCCCTTTTGAAATCGCTTTCCGATTATAGAAGTTAGCGTTCAGATGTAAATGGTTCAGGAATTGGCGTAACATGATAACAGATTATGTATGCAGTTGTACTTAGAAACTTCTCGTTTAGAATGGTATGCTCTGATATAAACAATTACAGCCATTTCAGTCGTTCCATTTATTTTGCTTACATACTCATGCTTTTTTCCCGGGGGTAATACGGTCGGTGCGTGGTGTTGACCACACACCCCCTCTAGCGCCGAGGTTAAAGGAAGCTCTACTTTGCTCCCCCTCTGGTCCTTCATGTCTTGTTCTAAGATAAACTTTACCTTTTACTCAATGCGTTTTACGTATATTCCTACCTCCTGTATAACTCCATGGAGCAGGGCCATTCTTTACTAACAGTTCCTCGGCTAGTGAAGGAAGGCTCCACACTTCATGTAACCCGCACTTTCATTGCAGTGCTCACAACAGCCCTACACTTGAGATCTGCGCTCTTCTGGGATATTACGCGGCGTCATGTGGTAATTGTTTACCGACACGTCCCGAAACGTCGGTAAACAATTACCACACGACGCCGCGTGATTCCCAAAAGAGCGCAAATCTCATCAACATCGCGGCGGAAGCCTGAAATCAAGCCCAACACTTGTCCCTCTTATGAGTCGTTTTAATATTATCCTCCCACTACGCCTAGTTCTTCCAAGTGATCTCTTTCGTTTAGATACTTTCAGTGTTAAGTTGGGTAACTCAGTACTGGTTATAGATTGGGGAAAAAAATGTGCATTTGTACTAAATGACTTCGCCTGTGTTTGTTGTAAGTTGTGATCAGACCATATTGAACACTGTATACAGTTATACAGCTATTTTCATACAGCTTACTCGAGCTTTGAGGTAAAGCGGTAAGGTAAGAGTTAAGTTGTCCCTTCGCGCGCCATGCAGGGAGGAGTGGAGGTATAGTTCCTGTCATTCTTAAACTCAGCACTGGATGGACGTGAATGTTCGACATCACGCCTTGAACTCTTTGCCTGCGGTACCCATTGAATAGGATGTTGTGTGGGCCCAACAGCCGCCGGGACACCTGCAGAACACGAACATTTCAGGACTTGCCAGGAATCGACCCGCGCGTCCCCGCTCGTCCATTCTTAGCCTAGTCACTATAACGACTGCGCTTGGCTCGTACTGCGGCAGACAGCTCCATCGAACCTAGCCGTGGACGGGCTAACTTCAACAAGGCCTCTCATGTTTCGCCTCAGATTCTCCAAAAAAATTCCAGGACTGCACAGCTGGGACGCCCTTCTTACGCATCACATTACTTCGCATTTATAATTCATAAACATTTAACCATATCGTTAGGCAGAGCTCTAAAGTGTCAGTAGTTGATACGGAATCTTAAACTAACATACTACGTACATGATACGTAAACATACCAGTTTAACATACCTGATTGAAAATGGCAGTGTTGTGGTTACCTCCGCTGATTCGTATACGGTAAGTCTCGACACCAAATCTCATGCCGGATGCCCGATATTGACTGAGAATTCCTGTAGTTATCCTCAGTTGTCGTCACCGAATGCCGATATAATATCGTAAAATTAGTCACAAGAAGCATTTCTCTCACCATTAATACGTACTTATCATATCTTCCGACTCTTTATACACTGTATGCAACTGATAGAAAGTCATCAAACAAACAAATAAATACATAGCCTAAAAACTTGAAGGTTGGGTGGTTGGCAGTCCTGCTTTATGTTAAGGAAATTTGGGGTTGAATTTCTGATTCAGAAAGTGAGCAATCTGACCCAGATAACTAGCGACAATGCTGTGATGGTGGCCTAAACTAGGGGACACTATTATTACATGATGTCCTTCAATATGCATGATTCACTGTCAGCGTACCGTGTGACACAATATGAGGCGAATCAGGGGCGAACCCAAGGGGGGGGGGGCTGCCGGGCTGCAGCCCGCCCCAAACCCCCCTAAACCAAAATTTTAAAAAACACAGATTTTGTAGGCACTATATCAAAAGTTTTACGTGATTTCCCCTTCAGCCGAAGTCAGCCACTGAAGTCGGCTGATTACTAGTACATTAGAATTTTTAAAAATAAATTAATAAAATTTAAAAAAAAAATACATGAAGATAGGACACTGTGATTGAGTCATGGAACATGTAGTTATATTCGTGCGTATATAAATGCAGTTGCAGACAGTGTTATGTTGTACTTACAACATGAATTGGGAACATAATTTTCAAAATCAAATATAAATTATTATAGCCTCAGGGTCAGCCCCCCCTCCCCAAGGAAGAATTCTGGGTGCGCACCTGGGTGGAATGCCCCGGTCTGGCTGGTAATGCGCTGTCAGACCACCAAACCTGGCAGAAAATAAAGAGAAAATGTTTCTTTCTGTTACATTCAATAAAAGCTTAATATTTTGCTTGGAATAAGCTTCGTGCGCTGTGCAGATTACAACCGCAGCGTCTGTGCCAGGGCAGTAAGGCAGGTAAATTCACTGCTCCAGTGTAATAAATAACAAAACGTGTACGAATAGGTTATCAGAATCGCGGAGAATATTAGCAATAACCGGAACAAACTTGCGTTTTCTTGCCTGTCAGCTTAGTGTGAATAATGTTATTGTATTCAGTTATTTGATGAGTTACAATTATGCATAGTATGTACATACATTTGTGACCCACATATGTGCATATATGCTAAGCTAGAAACGTCTACAATAGAGCCGGATAGCTCAGTCGATATAGTGTCTAGGCTACGAGCTGGCCAACTGACAAATCATGGTTAAATTTTTGGCAAGAGCGATTAATCCCGTCTCCAAAGTATCCAGACAGAACCTACGGCCTACCCAGCATTTTATTTTGTGGATTCCGCTGCTTATTTCGTTAGGGGTACAGAGACCGGAGCGTGAAGCTAAATATTTACTCCATCTAGTGCCGAGGTTAATAACGAGTGGAGCTATAACTGCGCTCCTGCTTATGCCTTATGGCGTGGACAAGGACCTGTGTACTGTATTTACTGCTCTTCACTTTATCTACTGCATTCTGCTTGATTATGATTTTACGTTTCTTAATTTTATTTTCCTTTAGTTTATTTTACTTTACTTAGTTTACTGTAAACTCTAAACCAGAGATGTGCACAATTACGACGCGCATCGTCGCTTGCTCCGTCAGCAGACTTAGCGTGACTGCTTTGTCAACCACATATATACGTACTTAGTCGTCTGCTTGAACAGTCACTGACAGTATGCTTTAAACCTAAATATAGTACATAAGGTTTAACTCAACTGGCGTGTAGAATCGGCAGTTTTTTTTGTATCTGAGTAGCAACCGTCGGTCAATGAGCCACCGGAACCCACTGGGTTGGTCACAGAGCCAGTTAGAGGTCTTCGACGACGAGATAGATCTCTTAGACCTGCCGGGAATCGAATTCTGTGATTGCAAATGCAGCAATTTTAAAGGCTTTAAAAAAAAAGGAACCCCTTTCTTGCGTCCAGATGCGGCTGTAATCGAGCATTTTGTATGTGGCTATATTAAACAACACATACTTAAACGAGTACAAATGACGTGGAAATTTGGATGAAGTTTTAAGTATTTCGGTGTCAGCATTTGCACCAGACGTAGAGAACTTGTCAGTAACTGTAAGCAGCTCTCTCTGTCTTTTGCATTAATTCTGTCTGCACTGATAAACAGTTATATAAATTAGTTAACCGTTTCTCTTCAGTTTGACGATGTGCAAAATTAATTATTTCCACATTTACATAATAAGTTATGACTATGTGTGAGTAAGAACGAGAAGAAAAGAAGGAATAACGCAAAAAGGATAAGAAAATTAAAATACAGGAAGAACATAAAAATGGTGAAAGAAACGAAGAAAAATGGCTCTTGTTTTGCAAGCCTACTTCACTGACTCACAGGAGCTCCAAAACACAGGCTCGAAACTTTGTCTGTAGATTGCATATTTTTGTATATACGCGCACGAACGCACTTGTCTTTTGTGCGTTAAGTTGACATGGGAAATCGTTTGCTTATATGAAGACAACTAACTATACGCTCGCTTAATTCAATAAATGCATTGGTAAATAATAGAACAGACTCTTGTTCGCTGGGTCACGGCTGGAGCTTGCCCCCTGGACGGAGTGCCCACCCCTACTAGATCCACTTGTCGTGCAGTGTTCCTTTTCCTTCTAGAAGGAAGCTAGAACAAACATTCACCCAAATATGCTGTTGCTGTTATTGAAACAAAAGTCAAGTGCTCCTGAGAGTGAGAGTGCTGAATGATAGAACGACACCTGTGCATCGGCTTCTGTCGTTGTTTGTTTGCCTTGTCGAATCTTGAGAACATATTTCACTTCACAGGGGCTCCGACATGTATTTTGTATTTCCTATTATGTTTCAACGTTATGCAGTATGCTAAGGTCCTAATGTGGTCTATAGATCTGCCTTTCTGATGAGCTGTGCTAACATTGCAGAAAATATTAAAATGTCAATCTATAAATAAAAATAAGACATCAGTATCGATTGTACTAAAGTTATTTAAACACAATAAGAATGTTTAAGGTTTATTAGACCAACATGTGCACTATATTCTTATAAGTAAGTCCTATCACCTCTACATATGTTTCAGCCTATAACAGGCCATCCTCAGGGGGTCAAAGTTTTTTACATAGACATTACATCTATTTGTTCAATTTTAAAAACAACAAGTACATCCACATAAAAGTAAAATGAATCTTAGTTCCCAATGGATTTTGGTATTATTACTTCCAGCTGTAAAATCGTAGGGAATGTGTTTAGTAGTTTTCATAAAAGGTTAAAATTACACATTTATTGTTATATATAAATTAAAGGCAGTCCGGTCTTTTATGCAGTTATCACAAGTAGGTTGAAGTATTCCTGTGTTATGTTGTTACGAGTTCTGTTTTGTGATCTGCACCGGCTGGTTGCGTTGTGACTAATACCAAAATCCATTGGGAACTAAGATTCATTTTACTTTTATGTGGATGTACTTTTGTTTTTAAAATTGAACAAATAGATGTAAAGTCTATGTAAAAAACTTTGACCCCCTGAGGATGGCCTGTTATAGGCTGAAACATATGTAGGGGTGATAGGACTTGCTTATAAGAATATAGTGCATATGTTGGTCTAATAAACCTTAAATAGTTAACAAGATGCACGGTGAATACAACGTGAAACAATACGAATGTGTTTGCTGGTTATTGCACTTCTCGGTTAAATCATGACGTTACTTCTTCTGAACGGATGTCATGCATGGGGAATGTAATGTAAGAACTGTAGATGTACTTAACAAAAAATGGAGAAAGAACAATATTTCATCTTGACACAGGATGTGAAAGAAAAGACGACATTGTGCTGCTAGCTGGATATAAATGGGTCACATACGCACAAGGCATCGTTGTTCCAGCAAGAGATCGTAGCCCTGACTATAAGATTACTTACATGTAAATTCGACTGAGGTCTCACACAACAAGTCAGTGGAACAGTAAACATGTATGGAAATAAATGCGAAGAAAATTATGAATAGACCTACCGCAAAGTAACTGAAATAAGTATCGTTTCTTAAAAGAATATACGAGCATTTTCAACCGGCATTTACATCCAGCCGTGGATGGTCTTGTCACGCTGAGGCTGAAGGCTGCTATCCAATCAATTTATGTGAAAACAGCCATGGGCTAATTTGTGTCCCATAATCAGACTGACATAGCAGACGTATTGAGTCAGTTTACATCAGATCAGCCACGGTCCGTTCTATGTTCCCATAGTCACGCTGAGATTGCAGAGTTCTATTCAGGCGATTCATATGGTACCAACTGCGATCACTTCTGTGTTCCCCATAAAGGCGCTGAGAGAGTCCAGAAATGTATGAACGTGGACAAAGGCGTGAAAGAAAGTTAAGGGCAGGGAGGAACGAGGAGAGGAGGATTTCTTGGATTTCTTTCTTGCATAAATTCCATATCATTCAGTACGTGTGCACTGTTAAACAGCAGTAAGCAAATATCCTACAGTTACAGATCATAATTTAAATCGACCAGAAGTACAAGGCGGACTGTTTCTCTCTTGTAAATGGACTGTCATTACAGTCAGCATTTCTGTTATTAGTTATTTAATGTGTGTGGGACACACAGAATGCAGTCCGTTCTTGTCAGTGATTTACTCACCAAGCTCGTGTTGACAATGTACAAACTGCATGTCAGTCGATGATTAATGCTGGACAGCTGCAAGCAATTTGTGTCTGAAGTTGGGGGTGGAATATTTGAGCATCCTCAAACAACTCATTGACATCTTAATAGCTTTTCCAGTTGGAATTGCCTGTTTAGAGAACCATATAATATAGGGCGAAATGCAATAATCGTTTTAAAGAATGTGATATTGTAGAATATTTTTTGAAGGAGTCTAATAATCTGAAGCATCAAGATGTTCGTTAGAATCGCGTGAATGACAACGACTGAATTGTTGCTGTGGCTAGAATATGGAGACTGTTAGTGACTCGCCTTACTACGTTCTTAGGACTTTTTCAATCCGTGACCATACGTCATTTAAGGTATCTCAAAACGGACTAGATAGGCGCTTTGGACAGCTAGTTGATATCCCACTGGCCCGCAGTCAAAAGAATTGGGTCAAACACTTTGCGCTCGATGTGTCTATTTCTTGCAGCGGAGCAGTACGCAGTCAGGATATCAGTAAAATTATAAGGTATATGCGCAGTGATACAGTTTAGGAGTTTTAATGTCATTAGAGCACTGAATGTTGCTCAGATTTTATGCAGGACCGGACTAAGGGACGCGCCAGCCAAGCAGCGGCCCGGAGCGCCAACCTATAAGGGGCGCTAAGATGTCACTGGAATAAGCGGAGATACGGTGCTAGTAAACTTAGGTTTCCACTCGCGAAATAATATTTCCGAGAATTATCGGCAGTTTGGGCACGCGCCCTCTAAAACGTTTGCTAGCCCTGTCCTAGGCCGAAAAAGTTTAAAGAATAGCGGTTTGAAGGGGTGTCAAATTATTAGCCTGCCCGTGGCGCCCTCATGTCTCGGGCGAGCTCTGATTTTATGAGTAGGTTTCACGATATAGCAGCTTCTTTGTAACAACGGTCTGTACACGTACATGGGGAATTCCGCTTGTATCAAGAAGTTATGACGTAAGCAGTCCGATTGGAGTAGCATCCCTCTGCATTTTGCCATTTGTTTCGAGAATGCTGATTTAGAGATTTGAGAATATTGTAGTAGCAACTTAGCTTTCGACTAGCGCAAATTCAGACCTCCACAAAACGCATGACATTTTACGAGTAACTAGAGGCATGTATAACTGTGTGTTGTATGGAATTTGCCTCATGTAACCCTTCTCACGCCTAGTATTTCGAGGTAACTCCTAGCTTTTATGAAAATTTGTGCACCCCTGGATATAACACTCCCCTAATCCCTCCCCTCACCATTATCAGTTCCTAACTTTCTCAACCCCAAGCTTTGATCGCGCGATGTGTGCTGGTACTTCGTGTTCGTATTTAACTATGTTTCGTTGCCACTGTAATAGAATGCAAGAAGATTTTTTTTTTGTTACGTTATCCATGATCAGATTTTGTATGACTGAGACGTCGTCGTATTATGCAGCAGACGTTATGTGTTTATTGTTGGAAGTGCTGACGAAAGATGTGGATCTGCAGAACTGGTCCAGTTACATTGAACTGTACAGGCCTTCTCAGAAAAGTGACGGAACCCCTGCGTCCATCATTGGTTCATAACAGTTCGATATTTGAAAGCAACATTGATGCTGTATTCGGAGGGATCATTTGTTTGCTGTGCGGGTTGCATGTGTAGTCCGCCATACCTTCTCCTCATGCCACACATTCCCACACACACATACCTGCACAGTTCTATCCCCTCCCATTCATTCTCTATTCATTACTGCTCTATTCATCTTTCTTGAAACCGTGGTTGTAAATAAGCTGCCCCACTCACCTGGTGTTGGACTGACTTTGTTTTTCGATACGAACAAACTGTTTCTAATAGTGTTATGTACCATCAGACATACGCAGTGCCGAATCTGAACCCCTCCTTTTGTGGCTTTTTGAGTTATGACACCGTGCAGTCTGGTAGGTTGTTGTTTTGGAGGAACATACAGACCCAATGTTCGTTTAAGTGTTCATATGGTAGCCAGAATTTCGAAGCAACATACTGTCTGCATTCGGGATATAAATGGAAACCACTGTGTGGAACTCAGCCGCATGAAAAACTCGAAACTCGTAGGGATTCCTGTTATTGGTATAAAGGATCAGGTCATTGGTGAAGTAAGAATACATTCATTCATTCATACATTCATTCATTCATTCTGTAGTCTGTCTTACGACAGATCCGTAGTCTCTTCCAAAGCGAGTTATCCACAGGGTGCGATCTAGTGCTTCCTCTTTCAATTGCCAGTATCTTCTCTTTTCCTTAAGGTCATCCAGTAGATGCTTGCCTTCTTCCTCGTCTTCCCGTCGTTTCTATCCTTTCTTCTAACTTTCCTTCAATCACACGTTTCAGAAGGCAGTTTCTACGCAAGATGTGACCAATCCAGTTAGTCTACTTTCCGAAGTGTCCACATTTCAGCACCATACAAAGCTATGCTCCAAATGTAGCAGTTTGCTAGTTTCTTCCTTAAATTTAAGTCCAGTCGTAAGAATGCAGTACAGTTCCCTCCTGTACCGAAAGCAAGCGGTTGTGACAGTGTGACAATACGGAACAAAACTGTGAACTATGTTATCAGTCCGTGCTGATGGCGACAGACACACTCTCCGAAACGGAGCTATGTTTACTAATTGTGCTGCTGATCGTAGAAACTTCTTCGCGAAAATAAATTCACCAATTAAACTGTTATTACTAAAGTGATACAAATTATTGCTTGTGTAAGTTACGATGGCTCTCGTGTTTATAGACACAATACGCAATCTGCGCGTTTAATATCTGTAGACTTCCATCTCTCATCTGGAAGTTAATTTGAAATTGGTGCTCCTTGTTTTAAAATGTAGATGAATAGTTCTGGGACAGCCTAAGATCCAAACAAGCTGATATTCCACCGAGTCTAATAAACAAGTGCGTCTCCTTCCGTTAATCACTAAAAAGAAATCCCGTTATTAGTAGTGTATAAACAGAAACTTGTATTTCAACAAATTTTGTATCGCCGTATATATTCTATGAATTGGCGGAATTTCCTCACATAGAAACGACAGAGTTTGGATTGTAATATGCCCAGTTTAGTACGATTGAGAGCTCTGTATAGGATTATGTAAAACTGTAATAATGAATCGATTAGAATGCATTTATAAGTACAAATGAACAGCAATTACAACGCTCTGTCAGAACATTCTGTCAGTGTTCTGTAAGGATTTGAAGTTTGTTTTGGCGGTTTAAGAAAGTTACGATCGTTGTGAAATAGTGAGGTGATAAGTAATGACTTTCTACGGCAAATATTTATTAAACAGCCAAATCGTATTTATCATTCTGACATTGCCACATTTTGACACATAATACAGGCTATTTGTGCTACTTCAGATTGCTAATAGTCTGCCCTAAAATTTTGTTATCATGTCTATTATAGTCAGTGGACAGCACTAGTGTAGTTTAAAATGCCGTTCTATAAAGAATAAAAACTTAAACTTGCATAAATAAGGAATTGTTTGTTTTTAACAGAACTTGATGTAAGGATTTAAAAAAATGAAAGGGGTTAGGAGGCGAGAGGGACAGAGAATTTGAAGGAAAGAAGTGGAGAAAGGTAGAAATAAGCAAACCGAATCAAATGAAACAAATCAAACGACATGTAGTTCTGTACTGTAGTACTGTAACATTTTTGCGTCTGTCCCTCATACGGTGTATAAAACTTTCAGTTAATTTGGAAATGTTCCCGTTTGCATTATGGATGTCTCCTTCAACGTAGCTTATGTGGTGAATCTTAAACTGAAAACACGTTGCAGTGTTAGAAGGAGCCTGAGTTGTCAGTCTCTCAGGCTGTGCGTACGTACATACGCACTTTGATCAACATGAAGGGCTTTGCTGCGGTCGGGACACTTGGAGCACCTTCTTCTAGACGTCACCCACATAACGAGACACGACGACAAAGGACGATCGGGAACGGTAAACCACACTCGTTACACGGATCTCCACCTTCATTCTAAACACGCGGTATTCTAGTCACACCACAAAAGACTTTACCCTCTTTTGTTTTGTAATAATGATTTTCTTCGCTGAAACCTGCCCTTCCCCTGCTTCATGATGTAACATGAAAAGTACTCCTTGACTCGGCTTGAATATACAGTCTCTTATAGAGAGGATGTGCCTTGTAGTTACGGGATACGTGACGTGGAATGGAAATTCACTGCAGACGTAAGCATCGTCTTTTGCATGGTATCGGAATTGTTTAACGTAAAAATTAGTTTGCAATATTTATATTTGAGCGTTATTTAATAATGTTTTTCTTCTGCTTTGTATAGCTTTTTTATTCGAAGATAAACAGAATATTTGATTTTAAAAAATAGCCATTGTATGTCATCCAAAACTTTCAAAAAAGAAAAACCGCAATCGAGTGGTTGACACCCCTGCATTATATTCAGGACTTTTGGATTTGAGATTCAGTCTGTAGGCTGCCTATCCCCTCTGAATTATGTGTGGTTTTCCTTAGCTTTAGTAAAACATTTGTACGACAAGTTAAAGCAGAACACAGCAGTTTCCTTCTACAGCCATTCCCATTCACACGTCACAACGGAACTTCTCATCAACGCGGTATAGGAAGGTTTTGTTACGTAAACCTGGAACTAATTGGGCCGGTTTCAATCATCTTTGAATTTCTCTATTCCAGGATTAAGTCCTGGACTCAATTTCAAAGAAATCACGTTTCCTAAACAGAAGCGATTCTATTTACACTCACCAACTGGATGCACTTTATTAGAAAACTGTATAGTTTTTTAAAACATATTTAGAAACCTTTTAAACCTTGCCAAAAAAGTGAACCAATGAAAACGACGTTTTAATATATGCAGTTTTAACGACGATAAATCCCTGAGGATGGCTCTGTAGGAGCCGAAACATATGTTAGGGTTTTGAAAGGTTTTTAAATATGTTTTAAAAAACTATACAGTTTTTTAATAAAGTGCATCCAGTTGGTGAGTGTAAATAGTGACTGTGAAAAGATGCACGGTGATTACAGAATAAAGAAGCGATTCTATTTGCTGGCCGAGCAAATGTCACGATGACGTGTTTTAAGGTTTCATGTGCAGCTCTTCCCACTAAACGTTACAAAATTATCGGATAACCTGATGTATTGTTATTATTTCCATTTGCGAAACGTCGACTGTTTATGTTGACACCAGCGTGTTAAACTCGAAGTTAAGTTGAAATAATTTTCAGCAAGCTGAATTGGCTACTCCATCCAACCATCCACCCATCCATCCCTCCTGGAACACCAGACATGGCAGAGCCAAGTTGTGTGGAGTAACACGCACAAAAATGTATGTATAAGACATACTCCGACGTACTTCGAATAAAAAGAGAAAACTCCAGCCCTGATGTCGAATTGATTATAAACACAGTGTTTCCAGATTAAATTAGTTGCTTATTTGTTTACTTATTTACATTTATTTACATTTATTTGCAGACTGTAGTAGTCTTGTACTGTAAGACAGGGGCACAATCCCATTTATAGCCAACTGTAGCCAACTGGTTGTCTTTTGTTCAAAGAAAGCCAAGTCTAAAACTTTGGACCAGAACTTTATGTAATTATGAAAATAAAGGAACCACGAACACCGCATTGTATTCAGTTTATTACAACAGCTGTAATAATTTTTATTGTGGATATTTAACGTGACATAAATTTGATTGATGTAGCCAAATCAACTCACACTCTTATAGGATGAAGCCTTTAGAACCAATAAGGGTGATACGTTTTTCTGAACAAAACTCATATGAGTCCGTTAAAAAAGCATTGTACTCGTATAACGTTTTCAGGATGAAAAGTAATTTGCAGCAAAGGAAATTTTATACACGTCATAGGCAGTTAGTCTTCACGATAACAGATTTTCTTCCTCCTGCTTTCCATCACAAGAGGAAAGTTATTTATATTTCATATAACAGTGGGATACGAGTCGACATCAGTTTTTTTGTTATGACAGAGAAAACATTTAAAAAAATGAAAACAATGCTTGCTTTTTGAGAGAGTGAAAACAAAAATTGGGTAAATATATTTGTAAATAAACTGTAAAAAAATGTTATTTTAAAACGTTTAGTTCTGGAAAAACAGAATCTAACTACTCCAACCGTTCGAATTCTAACGACAAGATGTAAAACACGCTGAATGGCTACCCTATTCAGGATCAGGAATTACCAAATCGTATTTTATAAAATTAGGCTAGTATTTGGCATTCCTTCAGACTTACTGTAACCTTTGTTCCCTGATGATGAAGCCAGATCAGTTCTCCGAAACCTTAGACTACGGTACCAAACAGACGCGGCTGGTTGTGACAGAAGGTTTTATCGCGTGTAATAAAGCATTTTATTTCAGTTCATAGCGACACTTGGCGTAGGCCTAACATTGAACCTCACCCCTTCGACTGAGAGAAAACGGGGTGTGGCTGTGTCGGGGACACGGCCGTGTGTTTAACGTGAATACGTGTACGTTAACGGGTAATATTTTGTTTAAGCGTATTATATGTATGTCATAATCATTGCTTAACAGTAAGAAGTCCTTCGTATCTGCATGTTTTATTGATGATGGCAACATGTTCCTTTAGTCGGGTTCAGGAAACAATTGAAGTAAACAAATCATTAGTGTGTTATAATGTTATTAATGATAGGTCTGTGATACGAAAAGTACGATACAAATGGCATGCAGGATACATCGAGATTACTAAGCAGCGTTAAGTGTTTTCCCGTTGGTGGCTTCAAGGAGCGCAGAAACCATAGACGGTCACACACGTTACACTTATGTCCGAATGGATTGTTGACAAACGTTGTAGTGAAACGTGCGCTAGCTGCTGCCGAATGTGTCGTCATATTCGGCAATCGCACACAACCGATGTCTATACAGCCCGGCGGTGATACACAAGCGATTACATCATCGACTTGCATAGGCCCGGCCGCCCCAGTGTCAGATGTACCTGCACAGTCGTTGATCCGCTCGGACGCCCTCATTGTTTTACGTTCCCGGCACCGCCTCACTGTATGATATGGTGTTTTATGGGTATCACTGGATAGCTGTTGAGAAGCGTTTTCCAACCGTATACGATGTATATATTTCGAATTGGCTTTTTGACGAGTATAGGCCGACATTGTATTAATTTTTTTAAATTTTTAACTTTAACACCATATATATTCACCATAAGTATTCCACACTCATGTTTTGTGTACGCAATAGATAAATATTGAGGAGAGCTGTAAATTGAAACTGAAACGAGCGTCGTAGCTTCTCCGAGTCAAAATGTATACTAAACCGAAAGTATGTGACGCGACGAAACGACCTGAAAATGGCGGCGCCTCCCCCTCCGCCGCGCGTGAGGCGTCACAGTCCCCACTCAACGTTATGAATTCTTTGATCCTTTAACTATCGAGTGGTGTAATTACATTTTGGATGTAGATGATAGATATGTAGCTGCAATGCCAAACTGTATCCCCCAATTTTGTTATCATCAGTTTTCAGAATTGGCTCCCACTACGGAAGCAAATTTAAAGACGTATTCACGTCAAAATGATTTACCTCATTTTGATTTTAAGAGTCTTTTTCCTCAAATCCTTTTATAACTGCTCACGTTTAATAGCCCCATGCATCTGGGTGCCTTCAGAGAATATAGTTTTCCGCCTTGTCCAGAAATGCCCCGCCTTTTAGGAAGCTGTACTGTTATCAGGAAAGCCCGACACCAGGTCATAAGCTGAGCCAGTTTAATCCATTGCCCACCCTTTCTGCGTAGTCCTACAAGATCCGGTTTAATGTATTCCTATTCTACTCTTCCGAGTTATCTTTTGAAATTTCCAATTTAAACATCTGTACGCAATTTCTAGCTACTCAAGCCATGGTACGTGCCCCACCCTTTTTATTCTCTTTTCATTTATCACCCCAGTAATTTGGTAATGAGTACTGTCAAGTAAGCTTGGTACACAGTTATCTCCATCCTCCTCTCTCTTACGTTCTGATTTTCCACTCAGCATTTTCTCCCCAAACACCTGAAACCCCTACAGAATTTCCTGTCGCTTTCTTTACAGTGCGGGGTCTTAGCCAACTCCAATTCTAAATACTGTCTTCCGCTGTTCGCGACCACATATTCGCAACTGGGGAGGCTCTTCCATTAGGAACATTAAGACACGCCCTGGCGTTTGGCAAGGAGCGAAGGCAGAGGAGATGTGCACGTGGAAGGCGTATTGGTGTGTGTTATGTAATTCCTGAACATTTGTGTACATTTATGTTCAGATATTAGCCTTCATACTCGAATATGGTTGAACGTGTTGGTCGAGCAGCTGCACCTGCTTCGTATTGGAGACTTTTCGAGTTCGATCGGCGGGTCAAACGCCTCCTGGTATATTACCTTAAATTAATCCACAGCATTTTCGACAGCTTTTCTAATTTATTATTTTTAAAAATAATTACCGGCAGTTCATTAATAAATAGGATGGGGGGGGGGGCGTGGACTGGATTGATGTGGTTCAGGATAGCGACAGATGGCGATATCTTTTGAAAGCGGTGATGGACTTTAGAGTTCCATAAAATTCTGGGAATTTCTTGACTAGCTGGGGAACTGATAGCTCTTCAAGAAGGTCTCTGCTCAACTGAGATAATCAGTTAGTACGCGGCTGTCATTTTAGGCTTTCGCCACACTGTAGTTGAGGACTTTGCTCTTCTTGGATGTTTCGCTGTCCCGAACGTCAGTAAGAAATTACCAATTGACGCTAAGAAACATCCCAGAAGAACGCAGATCTCTAGTGTTGATTTGTTAAAATATAATTAAACGGAAAAACACGACAATTTTGCATAACGTGACCCACTAAATGCAGAGAATCCACTCTTAATCGCGAGCGTATAAATTGCCAAAATTGTTTTGCCCTCAAAATAGTGCACATGTACAAACCTAATTTGGGAAAGTACATTTTTGAACCTTCTGATTTACATGAACATCCTCCTGCAGTAGGCTAATTAATTCAGTTAGTAGAGTAAAAAAGAATTATCAAATGTCACTACTCATTTGTTAAAGCATCATGTGAGTCAGCTCTTACAAGGACCTGTACTGCTTTCTCACAGTCCCTTAACCTCTGTGCACAGCTTCTGTCTTTGTGTTTTATATGTGCACTTAACGTGGGGTCTTCTGGCTATAGAAACTCATGCAACGCTGAAATTGATTTATCGGTGTGCGATTGATTTGTTTCGCTTCTCTGAAAAAAAAAAACTGCGTTGAACTTATTCATGAACTACGTCCCGGCCAATTACAGATTGGCTACTTCGTTGCTTCTGTTCCGAAATTCCGAACAGGTCATAGAACCTGTCATGTGCTGTATGTTTTGTACCGGTAAAGGCGATCTCACTCTTTCAGGTTTCTCAATAAAGGTTTCGAGAAGAAACAAACAGATAGGGCTACGTAATGGTCAGTTAACTAGGCGTGTGTGAAATCCCCATGCATAATTCCTACTAGAAGATATACATTGAAACAGCTGATGTTCGTCTCCTTGCACATTCGTATCTACTCGCCACTCATGACGTGCTTCTACGCCATTCACCACTGAACATACCGCAATATAACAATGTCGTAAGATAATCTAACAATTAACCGACCAAACTTAGTGACTAATTTTATATGTTGCATCTCATTGCGTTCTTGACAATCAGTAAAATCAAATTATATTCATAACCTCAATGACGTTTCAGAATGTAGTATTACTCTGTATCATTATAATGTAGGAACCCTTGACGTTTGAGTTGTAAAATAAAAGAAACGCTTTAAATTGGTTTAATATAATTTTTCTGAACCCGTGAAGGGCGAGGGTCGACATCAGAACACACTGGCTGTCTGGAGCATGCCCACAGGTACGGTGCACTCATACTGCCATCATCTAGCCACCCGGAAACTTGGCTTGACCGAGAAGAAATGGCGAAAACCAAACACCAAGGCTTCCAATTTGTCGGGTCGTCAGCAGTGTTGGTATAAAGAAACAGGGCTCCCACGCCTGCCAGACCTTCTGCTCGATATTGTTGACAAATGAAGGTGGCACCCGCAGTGCGTCAGATCGATTCCTTTACGAGATCCTACACTCTTCAGCTTACCCAACTGGAAATTTTTGCTTTCCTGTTTGCTTGTAACCCATGCCCTGTATTTGGACATTAGTGTCAAGAGTGATGAAGGGACTGCGGGAGTGGTCTGGAAGAAGAGACGGTTCTGCCTTCCGGTGTCTGGGTGGAACTTCCATCTTCAGCAATGTAAAATCAAAATTTTTGAATTCCCAACTTTAAACCATGTTAAAGGACTATAAAGCAAAGTAGTCTCCTTCTTCTACTCATTTATTCGCTTTGAAATTTGTAATTGCTCGGTTATGGAAAAAAAATATTTTTTTCATTGAAGGCTCAGTACTGTGCCCACAAAAGCCCAGCTCTAATCCCTGCATCGGGACATTTTAGCTGTGTTAAATTCGTCAAAATTTGTTTCAGTAAAATCCAGATTTATACCATTCTGTCCTACCTTCCTACGTCTATAAATGGTCCATCTACTTGCGGTGTGTCTGCTACAGGTTTGTGTGAATGTTTCGGCGTCCTCTTGCTTGGTACAGTCCGTTCCTCAACTTAATCACGCTAGTAACGTAAGATAAAAGAGTAGCATAAACTATAAAGCTCATTACGTGCTTTAATTTTTCCATCCTCATGTTACTTATTATCGGCTACTTATAATAATAATAAATCCATTTCCGATAATACGTATTTAGTCTTCTTTATTTTCTCCTCTTCCTTTGTTTTTAACCATGGATTGAGAGTCTGAGAAAACCATCAATCTCAGAATAGACCGTACTAACGAACTGTTTCATATACGAAGCATCATTAGTACCAACGTTACAGCTATGAGGATAAGCGCAATCGAAGATCTGGTCGGTGTTGGTGAAGTATACAGCTGAAAGCATGACAACAGGAATAGGCCTCCTACAGTGTGGAAGATATTTTCATTGGCTGTCTTCACGGATTTGTATCCGTTGTTACTCTGCTTCTTCATTTACGGCAGGTACAAATTATGTGTGTATAAAGTAATCATTACTAAGACATGGCACTTTTAGAGGCATAAAATTTATATCATTTAATTGCGCAGCCATATCTAAAAATGAAATAAGTTGCACCACGATACCGATGTAACGTGTTATGCTTGAGAAGCGCCAGACGCATATAGGCCTTTATGTAGAATGCCAGATACTTTCGTCAGAATTTAACTAAATTTATTACTACTTCAAAATTTTAATAAAATTCCCAGTAACATGTTTCATGAAAATCCTTCTAGCTCCTCTAAAAATGTTACACGAGCGTTTATTATCAAAGACAGGACCTTACTAACTGTAACATAAAACACACCTAGAACTGTCTTGCTTTGTTTAGTAGGCAATCACAGTGAAGCCTGTGTATGCCATATTAACTGTACACTTTATGTAATGTTTACACACTCTTATCTGTAATGCGAGGCTGAGAAAGGCAATTGCTAAGTATAGTACGTTAAACATTACTAACAGTACTGTTTGTCGAGTCCTCCGACCGTAACATAAGTGCTTCTCTTCTCGGCCCAACTGGACGGGGAGATCCTGCTTTATGTCAACACTCATTCTGATTTTGGCACATCCGGAAATGTACTTACAGGATTTGGTAAAGTTTCAAGTACAGTTTGTGTTTGAGCTGTATTATGTTATACACATTACTGTCTTTGTTTTTACAAATTCGATTATTTTTAAATGAAGAAAATGCAATTCGGATGTCTTATGTGCAATACAGCGACATTTCAAAAACAATTCCAAATAGATTGCTATTTCCTGTAGGAGAGTTTGAGCTTTGAATAATAAGGTACCGTAAACAGAGCGATGACGTCACTTATAATTTTCATGTCGATATTATTCCAGCGATACGAAATTATCGATACCTGTTAGGGTGATACGAGATTCTTCGAACGCAGTGAAATGAATTTTATATCACATTTAAATTCATGGAGTGGGGAAGCAGACGTATTTAAAATGGTATAAATTTTAAAGGACTGGACGTCAGAATGATCTCAAATTCAGTTTTCTGCTCTACTGGCAGGTCTTCCGTCCAAGGATTGAATACCCTGCAAAACCTTGCAAGACGCCACGTGTTTCCGATCCATCAATCGTATCATCCATTTTCATCTAATATGCATACGGCAAAACTGTGAGGTTGTAAACTGTCAAACCATCTTGCCAGGGCCGATTTGGAACGCACGAGAAGATTCGGACGAGGAAAGGACGTGTTTCACTTTGTGATCTGCCGTGAAGGTCGTATTTATGAAGTAATTAAAGCTTCAATTTCTTCATGCCTGTATGTATGTGATGTTTTAAGTACAAGGCCGTGAACATGACTCAGTATTTGTCTCACTGATACCATGAACGGCTAAGGTCATAAATGAAGTCGTTCTTGTGTACGCCATAAAGGCATATGGGCAAGTGGAGGTATAGCTCCTCTGCCAGAGGTAATGTAAATTTTAATGAGACATTGGATGATAAATGTGAATGATATATCGCAGTGCTGTTTGGAAACACTGTGTTGTGTTCCTGCCATTACATAGTGTTCATCGCCACAACGCAAAGTGAATAATAATTTATATTAGTAAATCACAGTGCTTTTTACAGTGATTTATCAGTTACAGTATTAAGTTGTGAAAAAGTGACGTTTGAATATTAGTTTGAAACGTCAGTCAGACGTTTCTGATTCCCACTCTGGATTGAATTCGGACATTTACCGAATTGGATTCAGTCGTGCTAATGCCTATAAACAGGGTTCTCATAATCGTTGGTCCATGGTAAATGTATGTGCATTACTCGAGACTTGAATACAACAAAACCCAATATAGTTCAGTTAGTCGAATGTGAACTGTAAGTGTCCTACCAATTTCTTACAAACTTGGACGCGTCTGTTTGTGGGATGAAGGTGTTATATTTTAGTTTTTTTTGGTCGATTTTTGCCGAACGAGTAGAGTATAATCAGCACGCGCAATTTCTCTCTGCTTTCTTGGCATTTTAGCATTCTGAAAGTCTGCAAACTGTTCCGAATAACTCTGATCAACACGTTAACAGTATTAATTACAGTTTCGAGTACAGTATTTATACAACCTGCCTTTCAGTAATGTTTATATTACGCTCGATTGTAGAGCTGTTGCTATTTTACGGAGCACACGAAGTATGTAGGAAAACATGTGAAAGTTTTTCGCCCACGGAATTTAAATGGTACACAGAATATGTCAATTTTACTAACTTGGGTATAGGTCCTAAGCGTTATAGGAAATACGCATGCGTAGAAAACGGATTCGATAGCTTATGCATGCATAAGTCTTTATGGCAGTTTCTTGTTTAAAGTGTTCCATGTACAAGAAAAATAAAATCGGTCGACTTTTTTTTCGTGAAATTCTCTTATGGAATGTTATAAATATTCCCTTAGCGTGTCTGCGGTTGAAACATGCTGACGGACGGAACGTTATGACCAGCGCTGATGAGTTAATGTTGCTGTCATGCAAAGAGCCCGTACCAGAACTCCTTGTATTGACATGTGCAATATTTAAGTTCATGTTGCTGTCATGCAAAGAGCCCGTACCAGAACTCCTTGTATTGACATGTGCAATATTTAAGTTCATGTTGCTGTCATGCAAAGAGCCCGTACCAGAACTCCTTTTATTGACATGTGCAATATTTAAGTTCATGTTGCTGTCATGCAAAGAGCCCGTACCAGAACTCCTTGTATTGACATGTGCAATATTTAAGTTCATGTTGCTGTCATGCAAAGAGCCCGTACCAGAACTCCTTTTATTGACATGTGCAATATTTAAGTTCATGTTGCTGTCATGCAAAGAGCCCGTACCAGAACTCCTTGTATTGACATGTGCAATATTTAAGTTTATACTTGATATTGCTTATACCGTGCATGTTTAATATAATATCATAAATTTTTACCAACACATGCACTGTTTTTAATCTACGCCTTTGGATGTGTATATACTAAGTAACTTTAGTCGCCACTGATGATGGCCGGTTAACCGACCGAAACATATGTAGGGCATTTTAACGAACTATTAATTTTTAATAGAATAAAGTGCATGTGTTGGTAAAACTTTATGATATTTAAGTTTATGTTGCTGTCATGCAAAGAGCCCGTACCAGAACTCCTTGTATTGACATGTGCAATATTTAAGTTCATGTTGCTGTCATGCAAAGAGCCCGTACCAGAACTCCTTGTATTGACATGTGCAATATTTAAGTTCATGTTGCTGTCATGCAAAGAGCCCGTACCAGAACTCCTTGTATTGACATGTGCAATATTTAAGTTCATGTTGCTGTCATGCAAAGAGCCCGTACCAGAACTCCTTGTATTGACATGTGTAATATTTAAGTTCATGTTGCTGTCATGCAAAGAGCCCGTACCAGAACTCCTTGTATTGACATGTGCAATATTTAAGTTCATGTTGCTGTCATGCAAAGAGCCCGTACCAGAACTCCTTGTATTGACATGTGCAATATTTAAGTGAATACCCAGGTTACTGATTCCCACATTGTCACTTTAACTACGATTAAACTTCAGGAGCACCGCCATCATTCCAGCATTCCAATGATTTATTTTTATTAATCATCAGTTTATATATTTCCGTATTTTGTGTGTCTTGGGCTTCCATAACACCATCTTTTTCATAAGGTCTTAACTGCGCGCAGCGCTATTTCACTACATCGAAAAAGAGAAGGTTTGCTCTACTAGGAAATCATAAGGGAAGGTAGTTTATTGTTACTGCTACCGCACTGTGGCATGCTACAGCAAATGGAACCTCAATTGCATTATGCCATCTTCGGTTTATATGTAAACAAGGGACTAATTTACTTTATCCGCTGTAATATAGACTGCATGCTTATATCAGCTTTCTTGAAGTCGCACACTGAAGTACGGAAAATTCCATAAATTTAGCTCGTCTTCACTTTTCATCCTGTCACTTAGACTCGCCTCTAATCATCGTCTGTTCTTAAGTGCTTCTGTACAAGAAGTGCCCACAGAGTTTAAAAGAATGAATTGGACTGCTTGAATTTGATGTTTTTCACACTGAAAACAGACCAAGAGAACGGATCAATAAAATACAATTATGACATAATCCGTGACACTGTATCATTATTGATATAACAAAACCCTATAGTTTCGATTGCAATATGGAATCATTATCAAGGGTATATATCTCACAAACGGATTAGACCATAGTAGGGATTATTACCCTAAATTATAACGTATAATGTTTGTATTAAATTTTTACCTTAATATTAAAATATTATCATTGAGGTCACAGCACGTACAGATTGCATTCAACAGTATTGATAAGAACGACAGCAGCAGTAGCAGCAATTAATAATAGCAGAGACGGGAATAACAGCAACATTCTTTGGTACGGCAGTCTGAAAATGCAAAGTCGCTTACATCAAATCCCCTATTGACCATGATAATAAGTAAATTTTTCGTAAGGTAGTTTTTTTTCTGTGCGGTTTTTCACTACAATTACGATCCGGAATATCTTCGACATGGCGGCAAGGGTTAAGTTCCTGCTCCTAGGCGAAATGGAAGTTGGTAAAAGGCACAACAGATTACTAATCTTGTATTCTCTATTGATGTAACTTTGTACTGTCAATAAAGCTTTTAATAATAAATTTTTCCACTTCCTTCCGTAGTGGTATTTTCTTTACCAAGCTCCATGTAAATGTTAACCTAAGTCCCCTTCTTGGTCTTCAGTTTGATCGTTTTCTAAGAAGGTTTTGTATGCCTTCCGTACGCTCATATCCTAGCTGCACGTTCGAGTCATGGCCTGCCATATTGCACTGCCCTCCCAATACAAGGCGGCCTGTATGAAGCACGAAGTACTTTTTTTATTTAGTACGGTAATGGACTGAATGCGGTTAATAGTAGTATTAATAATGTGCTGGACACATTCGTATTTGAAGGTGTGGCTTTCACAAGATCCACAGTGCTGGGCAGCCCTGGCTCTTACGTCAGCAGTAGGAACCCCTGTAGAGTTCTTACGGGTCTGCAGTACGAATTGAGGGGGAGGAGCAACATATTCATTCTCGTACACAAGCAGCCTGATTGACTCCCCTTAGTAAATGAACGACCATGTGAAATAACAACGAGCACGCCATGAACACTATGAGTGACATCCTTCTCTTTTTGCACAAAAGATAGGAAACGGTCTAGGTGCAAGTGTGACTGCCCTACTATGCTCTACTCTCTCCTTCTGTTTGAATGTGCATCGTGTTGAGTTTATCTTCCATATTCTCTAAAATCCATCTACTAAACTCATTGATATACTTTACTTCAAACGTAACAAACTCTAAGCAACTAAGCTCTCTGCTTTTTGTTTTCAATGTCTGGTGCAATGTAATGTCTGAACAGTATACACCGACATTACGTAGACTCCGGTAATGGTATGACACTGAATGACGATTTGCGTACATTTGGGAATGGGCGTACCACATTTTGAGGCAGTGATACTGTCCCTGTGTTGATCTTCAGGGGTTGAGCATAACCACGAAGAGCCAGTCATAATAGTAAAATTCGAGGCCGAGGACAGAACTCATGACCTCCGGGGTACAGAAGACTTAACTGCGGTGTGTCGCTACGTACGGACAAGTTGTTATGACGTCATGACCACACCTAACAGTGAATCTGTCTGGTAGGTCGGCAACACACAGTGCACATGTTGTGTAACAGAATTCCCTTGCGGAATCCAGCAGATATCGAAATGTTTGCTTTTTCGGAATTTCCGCGTGAGCAGAGTAATTTGAACATGTTGCGATTTTTATTTTGCGCATGTAAATTCCGCAAAAATGTGTCGCCATCCCTCTGCAGTGCATGTTCAGGTATCAGCCGGATTCGGAACAGAGTTCATGCTGCGGAGAATCTGCGTGTGTTTCGCCAGTCTTATAATGCGTTAAATATGCGTAAAAAACTCGCAACAGGCACATATGCCGAGCAAGTTAGTTCAGCGGTAACTAAACTCTTTTTCTGGAGTGGTCGTGGTCTGGTTCGGAACACCAGCTATTCTGGCGGAATTTTTGTGGTCTTTTTCATGTTTGCGTGAGAATATTTGCGTGGTCTCTTGACATGGCGCATGTCCGTTTTGCACTTCACCACACATACATAAACATTATCTCGTGTAATGTTAAACCTCTGCAGTTGATAGCGTAGATCAGTAACTGAAAACTGAATTATTTAACAAAGAACAGGAACAGCACAAGGTTGTATGCGAAGCGTAAATTAGTGAATAAATGGATGTTTTCAGTTGGGCCCAATAGTAGTAGTTGACGTCTAATTGTTTAAAAATTAAATGAAATTAAAATATTAAAATATAAATTTTTGAAGTTACGACATTTGTTGTTTTGTTCAAACGTACTTTAGGTAAAATATGTTGAAACAGTTCAAACCCCTATGTCGAAAAGAGAATTTTGTTGTAGAGATACGAGTAGAATATTATTTAATTATGTATGCATTTTACCTGGTATATCTGTTGTCAAACTAAGGCCTTAAATTACTGTAAATATGGAACGTATTGGAGAAACAAGGAATTAACACCATGTTACAGGTATAAGTGAACTTGTGAGATATGTTAGGCTGTGTGAAATAAAACTGTCAAAAATTCTTACTTATTTAAAATAAGTAAGTAGACGGTTTGGTGGGTTACTGTCTGTACTGGGCTTATGGTAATTATGAAATGTAGAAAGTGATCCTAAATTTTTAGTTCCAACATTTTCGAATGTTCGAGTTGCTGAATCATCGTATCAATGCTGGAACCGTCGTATTGCTCGCTGCATCAACATTATCCACCTCTTTTCACCCAGAATTTTGTCACCTTTCACTAGTAAAATAATATTAAGTTGTCACTTTTCGTTTTTACTGTGTTTCCTTGTGGTGTGTTCTGTACGTTTATTGTGAATGCAGAACATATTGGATCATTAAAAATAACAAGAATGACGCATCTCGAACTGAGAGACAAGAAAGCCGTATACATTTGCGGTGCATGCGCAGTAAGGGAAGATGAGTATTACCGGAAACAAGTTGTAAGGATGTAAGGGTGGTGACAGAAGGAGCTCAAAGTCGTGTACAGTAGTAAAGTAAAGTAAAGTAAAGTAAAGTTCACCCCATAACAAGCCATGAAGGCCCAGAGGGGGAGTAGAGGTATAGCTTTACTCTTTCCTTAACCTCGGCGCTAGATGGGGGTGGGTGGCGAACGCCACGACCCGGCCGCTTTACCCCCGGGAATGACCCGGTACCCATTGTACAGGAGGCTGGGTAGGCCCCAGGGCCGGTCTGGACGGGTGTACATTAGTGCTTTTGTATTAGAGGTCACACGGTTCATAAGTGCAGCATAATTGGAAACGGTATTTGACTTTGTAAATGTGTAAATGTCGCCTTTATTTTCAGTATGTTGCTGTGTAAATTTAGTGGGCCGAGATAGTTCAGACGGTATAGCGACTCGCTACGGGCTGGACGGTCCGGGGATCGAATTCCGGTGGGGGGTGAGATTTTCCGCAGCCGTCCAGACCGGCCCTGGGTCCCACCCAGCCTCCTATAAAATGGGTACCGGGTGTCTTTCCCGGGGATAAAGCGGCCGGGGCGTGGAGTTGAACACCCACCCTCATCTAGTGTCAGGGTTAAAGAAAGAGTACAGCTACAGCTCTACTCCCCCTCTGGGCCTTTATGGCTCGTTCTAGGGAGAACTTTACCTTTACCTGTGTGAAGGTATAACAGCCTTCTCCCTACCATGAAGGACGGTGTGTATAGTTCCCAGGATCAAACGCAAAATGAAAAAGAAAGTGAATATTAAAAAACATTTCGAGCTCCACTTCACATAACATACACCGAAATGAAATACGCATTTACATACATTTAGTATTTCACATTATAATTTTAATTTTTAATGAGTGTGATTTTTAGCAATCAGGATGTTCACGGCAAAGCAGTGCACGCTCGACTGACGACGGCATGGCCTACAGAACACTAAGCGATCTGAGTATACAAAATATTTATACTTGACTTAAATGTGATATGATTTATCAAACGTTGAATTTTAAATACTCGGAAATATGCAATACCACAAGAATGACAAACGATAATTTTGCCACATTAAATACGGATCCCGTACTTCAGTGTAAACACGTGAGGAACTATGAAAAGGTTCCTGTTAAATCGGATATTGGATATTGCGCGAAAAGTTGTTGATCAATATTTAATTTTCACTCGGATTGGACGTTTTTAATGACCACTTTACATGAAGATCTGCATGTCATTAACCCCACCATCAGGGAAAAGCATGTTAGGCGTTATAATTAAGCAGAAGTAAAACTCTACGTTTGCTGACAACCCAGACTAGCGCCTTTAATAAGACAGGGGGAAATTGATGCATACAGTATATCCTGCCATCTTATTCCACTGTATTGCGTAACTGAAGTACGTGTAGAAGGCAATCTATCTGGAATACTGTGCCTGATTTCCTTCTGCGACACATAATGGTATGGTATGATATGATATATGATATATATGATATGATATACGATATATATGATATGATATATGATAATTATATGATATATGATATATATGATATGATATATGATAATTATGTGATATATGATATATATGATATGGTATATGATAATTATATGATATATGATATATATGATATGATATACGATATATATTATATGATATATGATATATATGATATGATATATGATATATATGATATGATTGTGAACATCTCGCACGTTAGTATCCCATTAATAAGTCCTTGTGCCTAATGGCTTCTGTTAAGTATGCAGTATGTAATTTTACAATCTTGTTCGTCCCCTATTCTCTCTTCTTTACGCTGGCTGGAACTACGAGTTCCAGATGTGTAGAATCTTCCTGGATTTCCCATAGAATCACGATATAACCGTAGATATTTATAGCGACATTTCAGAGCATGGATCTGCAGGGGTCAGTCGTCATCCGTTTCTGCACGAGTAGCTCTGCTTCCCCAGTATTTCTGATCCTCGTTGGAGTCCCAGAATGCAATATCGGCATTCAATAATAAAAGAAACTCTGACATCCAGTTTGAACTGTCATCTTTGGCAAAGCATTTCTTTCCATACTACAAGAGGAAATAAAATGTGGATGTTTATTTTCATAGCGATGAGAAAATATCCCCCCGCCCCTCAATTTGGGTTACACTTTGTGGAACAAATTATTTCATCTTGAAGGCATGCGAATACCAGAATGAAAGATTACCTTCGTGTGGAAAGATTGACAAGGAACGTTTCGTTCGTCATCGGATGGGACACGATTTTGCCCCATTCTCCTGTACCTACTCCTCGGAACGTCACGGTTCTTTGCTCCAAAGACCTGCTTTACCGGGTAATTTGTTCTGCGTGAACGTGGAGCGAAGGGAACACGTCAGATTGGCAGAGCATGGGAATGGCAGAAGTGTACAGGATACAGGCCCATTGCGTCATACAACACATTTAAACAATTTAAATTAGTTTCAGTCTTTTTTTTTAATGGTGAAGTGCCCCGCAGCAGATACTACGAACGCACCGCAGTCTTGAGGCTTATTGTGCAACCCTGTAATGAAGATGATTTATTTTTCCCGTTTTTCCACGTAATGGAGCACCAATGGAATAAAATTGACAGGGGAAAACTCGGGGACAAACCTGTCCCAGTGCCACTTTGTCCACCACAAATCCCACATGGACTGACCCGGGATCGAACCCGGTCCTCCGCGGTGAGAAGCCGGCGTCTAACCAGTTTAAGTCTTGGATTCTTTGACGGGTTTTTCTATTGAACAACTACAAACGTTTTGCATTTCAAATTGAAATCTCTTGTAATCGAATTAAGTAAGACTTTGCTTACCTTACGTATAAAACGGGTCTTGTGTCCCTTTTTTCCTTTAGTCCGTTTCTATTCTTTTGGGACACATTTTTATTCATGGCTCATGGGAATTATGGAAAAATTTCTGAAGCGTGTGAATTATATAAAACAAACGTGCTTGTGAGAGACTCAGTCGTGTTAGTTTGTCATGTGTAAATACGCTAATGACCGACGAAACTAACTAACCCAATACAGCAGAGTCCTTCTCAAGAAGCTAATAGTTCTACAGGGGTCAAGTAATTGCCTGCGTTTTGTATAGCTCGAAGTTTCATTATCGTGTTCACAAGAACCCGCCACTTGTCCCAATCCTGAATCAGATGAATCCGGTCTACGCCCTCCTATCCTGTTCCTTTAATATCCATTTTAATATTATTCCGTCTACGCCTAGTTCTTTTAGTGGTCTGTTTCCTTCAGGTTTTTCCACCACAAAACTGTTGCATTTCTCTTCTGCCCCGTCCATGCCGCATGCCCCGCCTCGCTCATTATCCTTCATATGATCACCTTAATAATATTTGGCGAAGGGTAAGAATTATGAAGCTCGTTATTATGTATTTTTTTCCGCTCTCCTCTTACTCCCTCCCTCTTAGACCTAAATATCTTTCTCAGCTTTCTATTCTGGGGTTCCCCTCAGCTTATGCTCTTCCGTTAGTATGTGAGACCAAGTTGCGTTCGAGCCTATGTTCTTTGCTTTTAATGTTAACATACACACAAACATGTCTCTTTTCACTAGGTGTAAGAGTTAATTGAAATGCTGCAGCGAAGTACATAAACTGAATCTTCAGTGCATTCTTCGCTGTTTTTTAGTGTGTCCCTCATTGGCCATAATATCCGCATGTTATGAATGTAATTCGTGTACAGCCAACAGCATTACTGGTAACTTTAGTCACAGTTAGAAAATACATCACTTTGTATTGTGTTAAATATTCACCACAAAGAAAAATATTAAAAAAAGTGATGGCTGTTTTTATGTCACGAATTGACTGTCGCCCAATTAATTTTTTTCTTTTCTTTTTAGAAATCTGATAACGTTGGTGTTGGGATTTTCGTAAGGCAATGGTGATTACGCACCAAAATTCAGTTTGCACAAAAGCTTTCATGCGGGACCTCAGTAACCTGGAACCAGGGTTCGTCAAAATCTGTCGAATACTGACGGAAGAAAGCATACTAACGTACCGAACAGTGTCCTCATTAAGCTTGAACATTTCATGTACCAGCGCAAGGAACGCACAAAAACTGCAATTTAAAGGAAGTTGTAAGTTTCCTGTAATATCAACTTTCGTTGGAACTGTTCTTTGTAATATATTTAGGTATTTGTGCTTTGCTCTGCATACATAAAAAGTGATTTCCTTTTTCAAAACAGGCTTTAATGCTATAAACATATTTGAAGTACAAAAGTCGAAGTCTCTCTGCTTAATGAAGCACCACCCATGAAGACGCGTGCTGTTTGGAGAACCTTAGCCTAAAATTAACTTATATAAACATAGGAAAGAGAAATATTAATTATAAAAGTAGGTGCTCAGTTGTTACATTGCATTCAAAATAATAAAGTAAAGTTATCCCTGTCTACACCATGAAGGCATACAGGGGGCTGGAGGATAACTCCACTCATTCTTAACGTCAGCACTAGATAGAAGTGTTTGGTCAACTTCACGCAGGTATTTGCTACTGACTAGCCTTGGCTGAAAGCTCATCATCAGAGACTGTGAACCGCTCCATGCTAAGACACATGGAGGAGGTTCAACTGCAAGAGTTAATCGGTAGCCAGATACACCGCGTCGGGTAGGTCCGGTCGAATAATGGACGTCATGTTCACACTTACTTGAAAATTATGCTCAGCAAAATAGAGGAAAGGGTCAGTTCTGCACGAGATCCTTTTGTTTTTTTAAATTGTGGTACCCGTGTTAAATTACAAGCCATTTATCTGTGCAGCAGTCATTACGGACAGAAGCAGGGTCGATTAGAGGTTCAGATGTCCGGGTAATTCCACTGTGGGCCGCTTTATCATCTTGGCCGATACAAGAGAGCTGACTGGCTGGCTGGCAGACGTGCTGCAGATGGGAACGATCATTCAGTGGCTCCGACCTACATGTGCATTTGTATGTAATTCTTTGTCTGGCCTGTAGGCAGGAAGCGCTGAGCCCTACATGACTGCTAAGGGGACGAAATTTACATAAATTCTGTAAGCTTGTTGGGGAATATTATAAAATATATTGCAACATTTGAGGTAGGCGTGTCCGCATAAGGCAGACACATTGAGGACACTATCTGCATACCGGATATGAATGGCCGCAAGCATTCATTATCTGGTGCTGTATGCTGCATGACAACATGAGAATATTTTCTGTAATTCAGGATCAGGATTCTCGCGCTATTTCCTGGGTAATGACGAGAAAAGGGCGGTTACTACGTTAGATTTATGCCTGTCTGATTTGTTATTATATATTTTGGAACATGAGCCAGTATGCATTCTGTATAAAATTGCAGTGGCGATGGGCCAGCTGATATATTTTTCCATGTCGTTCCGCTAGGGTGGATACAGATTGGTATCAAAATGCACTGTGTAGTTGACATAATGCCAGACACCGCCCCGTGGAAATGTTCGAACCTTCACAGTGCCAGTTCGTAACCGAGCCTCATTACGCCGTGCTTAAGGGGACGTACTGTAATAAATAGCTGTGTAATGCCAGTGATTGCACAGTGGCACTAAATTAATAAGCCAGCTAAGTGATAATGTCGTTTTCCAAATAAAGTCTCACTGCAATTAGGAGTAAAAAGAAAGTATTTCAAAGTGTGGTGTACCCTGACATGTATGTATAATTTAATCTTGTTTCCTTCAACTTGACCTTGGTGTGTACGTAACAAAACAGTACTTAGTGCGAAAACAGTTTTTGTTCCGCTGCTTGTGACTCAGAATTCACCAAGCCTGCAGTACTGAAATACTCTGTAGAAAACTGACCTGTCCACATTAATGTGTTTTTTGCTTGTTTTCTTATTTATGGAAACATTTCGTATTTATTATTCAGCCGCATTTCGTACTTAATTTCGAAGTATGTTTCCAGAAATAAAAAGACAGCCGTTGTGTGTTGACGCTCGAAGTCCGTGACGCTGCAGTGCAGTGCTACTGACCAGCACCTCATTGGCATCACATCCTTTCGGCAGTCCGGCACATCACGGTGACGCAAACAAAACTTAGCGTATATATATATATATATATATATATATGATTCTTCCAATTTCTCAATCTACCAAGTGGCAGCGTTTCTCGATCAACGTTCTGTGTGCAGGTCTTGCCTCTTCTTTCTTAGCTACATATGTAGTCCATCGTCAGTTCGTTCATTTCACTACTCTGTTCTAAGATTCTAGGCTACCTTCGTTTCGTATTGCTTAATCGGATATAACAAAGTGGGAGTGTGATTATACTTAGGTCCAAATGTTACGGTTGATATTCAAAATATTACGTGTGCTTTGTTTCTAAGGACACCAAATAAGCAGAAGAAAGACTAGCGTTGATTAGAAGTTTTAAGGCTTCCATTGTATGCCGTCGGTCTAAGGCGTGGGTCTGCGTCCGCGCGCTTGCTGTAACTGCGGGTTCGAAACCCGCCGGGGGCATGGATGTCTGTCTCTTGTGAGTGCTGTTTGTTGTCAGGTAGAGGTCTCTGCGTCGGGCTGGTCACTGGTCCAGAGGAGTCCTACCGAGTGTGGTGTGTCTGAGTGTGATCGTGAAGCCTCGCTAATGAGGAGGCCTAAGTCCACTAGGGCTGTCGAGCCATGAAAAAAAATTATCTGCTGTATACTTGTCTGAACGAAGTTTTAGCATTTATGATGAGTGACACGCACGCCCGCACGCACCCACGCACGCACTCACGCACGCTCTCCTGCACGTATACACATCATGTACATACACCCCAGTGTAGGCCTATACGAGTATGTAGTAGAGATTTATTCCTCATTAATTATGGAACAGTATATTCTTAAGTTTTATCAGTTCCTGGCTTTCACACTCCAAATTGAATGAACAGACCTTAGAGATTGTGGTTAGCACTTAATATGACGTACGTGTCTAGGGGCAAGTATGCAGTCATTGCTGCGGATTTAACAGCCAAGTTGGAGGAGACATCTGTTTGTCCCCAGCGAGTGGCTCTACAAGTTCTGTCACATTCTCTCACGCAGGTTAAAGAAGTCTTTGACATAAATGTGTCTAACACTCAACCAGCTAAAAGCAGTTCGTCAGCATTCCTCCGGAGACTGTATTATTTACGTGTCTTACTTCCCACGAGTATTTGTCGTTAATATACTCGGTGGTTCTGAAACCCTCAGTGCAAACATAGCCTTCGTATTGGATGTTCCAATTCATACTTCTAAGGGTTGTCTAATAGTGCACCAAATTGTAGTCTGATCGCTCAGGGCTCTGAACTGTCTTAGTTTGCTCCTAAACGAGTGATTTAAGAAGTATTTCCTCTATCTTAGTCTCTTTTTACTTTTCATTGTCCTATTGTCCATGTACTGCTTCTTTATTTATATTACACCGAATGCATTAGCTTCACAAGAACAATTAACATAAAGGAGGGACCTAATTCGCAGACCGCTCAGTGGGAGGGGCTGTCCCCAACACATCAGTCGCTCATGGGCCGTGGACCGTATCCGAGAGAATTCTCCATTACGTAAACTCGTCGGCTGGCTCCACATATCCTGCTAGAAGAAGGAGACAAATTACCCTTCTGCCGCAACAGCCATCTTGTATGAGAACATGCATTAAGAAGCCCGTACCATTGTACCTTTAATGTACGGGAAGACTCAGACATCGCTCATCCGTAAGGAAATGTGGCTGGAATGTAGAATTGTGGTCTGCATAAAAACATTGAAACGAGCTTTGGGAAAACGTGATTTGAAATAAATACGTCGTTCTTAGTCTCTAGATTTATGTATTTAATTTATGGATAAATTTTGAATTAACCATTCAAGCAACGATAAGCGTATACATAAATGTATTAAGAGGGGAGCATGAAGTGGCAGTAGCATGTAGAGCGCATGCAGAAATGATGAACGCAGGCAAAATTATAGGCGGAAAATATTTAGAGAGAGCATTTTTAAAGATGTAGATGTAGATCTGAGGATAAATTAAAATTAATCTTGGAAAAATAGGGTGTCAGAGTGTGGATGAGATTGAACTGCGTCAGAATGTGGTTTAAAGTTGGACTTTCCTGAAAAGAGTAACTGAATTTCTGCTTCAGTAAAAATATACAGTTCCGCGGTTATTTGAGCAACTATCAGTTTTTCAAGAAAGGCTGTGTACTCCTCTACACTGAATTTTATTGTTTTTTGTTACTGGTTTCATTATTGTTGTGTTTGTCTTCTTGTTCTTATATTTGTCATTAACTTTCGTTGTAGACATAGACAGCTATCGACTGTGATTGCATCTTCTAAAGCCCAGTGGTACCAGCCACCAACTGTACCACTAAAATAAATTTTACTTCGCCACACACACACACACACACACACACACACACACACTGTATTTGTGTGTTTCCTGTACCTATTAACAGAATTAACTATTTGAACTTCATAACGGGGAAGCTGCATGTTCACTGCAAGTTGGGGATTGGTTCTTGATATATAATTCGGATGAATCTTATGCCTCAGCGGATTAAGATTAGTGTAATTTCGTTGAATTTCTTACTGAGGAAACGTGAACTGTGGGTATAGTCTTGCAATAAATTTTGCCACAGGTTTGTACTGTCGATGTTTTTCTGTGAGATGGTAGGAGATGGTTGTACGTTGCCAGTAACTTGTTCCGTGTGTTACACACACTTGCATACATACATACATACATACATACATACACAGACACATACTTACATACATTCATACGTACACACGTACATACATACATATATACATTCATACATACACACGTACATACATACGAATACATACATACATACAGGTGCAGACGTAACTACATTACATTACATAACACTCATTACATTACACCGCATTACCTTATACTATATTACAGTACACTCCATTACACCACACCACACCACACTACACTATTCTACACTATATTACACTACATTACATTACATTACATCACATTACATTTCATTTACATGTGTGCGTCTGTATGCGTCTGCTACTGAGTCGACCTGTTCGCGGGTTTGCTCAATCTGTTTCCATTGCCGGCTGTCATATTCTGTCACTTTTATCTGCATTTACAATTGTTCCGTTTCTCTTTCATTCCATCTTACTGTTCGTAACTAACTCCTTAGAGCAGAGTCCTCTTTCGGAACTTATTGGTTCCTAAGCTGGTCCACAAATTCCTCGCATATCCCCATTTCATATGTAGGCAGGACACTGCTGTCTGGGTGACCATCATGTGTAGGCAGGACACTGCTGTCTGGGTGACCATCATATGTAGGCAGGATACTGCTGTCTGGGTGACCATCATGTGTAGGCAGGACACTGCTGTCTGGGTGACCATCATGTGTAAGCAGGACACTGCTGTCTGGGTGACCATCATGAGTAAGCAGGACACTGCTGTCTGGGTGACCATCATGTGTAGGCAGGACACTGCTGTCTGGATGACCATCATGTGTAGGCAAGACACTGCTGTCTGGGTGACCATCATGTGTAGGCAAGACACTGCTGTCTGGGTGACCATCATATGTAGGCAGGATACTGCTGTCTGGGTGACCATCATGTGTAGGCAGGACACTGCTGTCTGGGTGACCATCATGTGTAGGCAGACACTGCTGTCTGGGTGACCATCATGTGTAGGCAGGACACTGCTGTCTGGGTGACCATCATGTGTAGGCAGGACACTGCTGTCTGGGTGACCATCATGTGTAGGCAGGACACTTCTGTCTGGGTGACCATCATATGTAGGCAGGACACTGCTGTCTGGGTGACCATCATATGTAGGCAGGACACTGCTGTCTGGGTGACCATCATGTGTAGGCAGGACACTGCTGTCTGGGTGACCATCATGTGTAGGCAGGACACTGCTGTCTGGGTGACCATCATGTGTAGGCAGGACACTGCTGTCTGGGTGACCATCATGTGTAGGCAAGACACTGCTGTGTGGGTGACCATCATGTGTAAGCAGGACACTGCTGTCTGGGTGACCATCATGTGTAGGCAGGACACTGCTGTGTGGGTGACCATCATGTTTAAGCAGGACACTGCTGTGTGGGTGACCATCATGTGTAAGCAGGACACTGCTGTCTGGGTGACCATCATATGTAGGCAGGACACTGCTGTCTGGGTGACCATCATATGTAGGCAAGACACTGCTGTCTGGGTGACCATCATGTTTAAGAATTTTGTTTTCAGGAATGGTCTGTAAATGTGTAATAGCCTGCCGCCAGCTACGTAATAAGCTATTGTGCAGATAGTTTTCACATAATTAATACTTGCATAGGCAAGAGTTTCACGGGTACCGCTAACTATGACAGTGCGCTGTTCGCTGGATCTACATCCATACTGCAGAGTGCACAGTGCGTGGGTCGTTTGAAAGGCGTGTTTTTGTAAGCAACGTATTCCCCTCTTTCTGCAGTGTGGCGATAATCAACACATGGCATATGTAGGTAGCACCCTCATCTTTCATAAAATGGTTGAGGCATGAAAGCCCAATTTCCAAGAAAAAAGACACCACCTAATATGTCTTTCACAATGCATTAAACGTTAGTAAATTCGTACCAGTAGAGACACGAAAGATTATACCTCACAATGTGTTCCGTTGTACAAAACAGCAATCTGAAAAGAGAGGAAAAGCAGACAAGATTTGCTGAATGGGGAACCTGATCTCGCTCCGTAATTACAAGGAGTAACTCGATCCAGCCGAAATTTGGAGTAGCCTAGTAGAATGCCTATTTGCTGTGCTTGTGCTTTGCCCCCTGTTATGCCTATTGAACAGGGCCGTCCAAACTTGACCTACATAGTAATTGCAGAGACGAACGTCACCTGTAATATTTTGTATTCTGCTGGTTCTGGACTCGGGACAGTGCCCCGGAGCTGGCTGATCTCCCAGAATTCCGTGTCGTTCCTTACTGCCGCCCACCAAATGCTTGTATGGGATATTAACATAGGCCACGACAAATTTTACGTCCAGTTTAATCATTCACAGTGTTCGTACTCTTCAGTGCTATGTAAATGTTGCAGATGATTTCGCTTTGTTAAGCAAAACTAAATGATAACTGGCTGTCCAGAAAGACACCTCGCCATAAAAATGTGTTTTTGGTCGTGGAGGTAAATCTCCACTCCTTATGAACCTTGGCGCTAGATAGATTTGGATGGGTCAGTTCTCTTCTCCGGCCTTTTTGTTTCATGTACCAGTTATACAAGATTACAGTTGTTACTACTTAACTGTTTACATTCGATGCACTCCAAATTGTCAGGACTGTGGAATATTGCTGTGAAAGCAAGTGTAAAGCCTGCTTATTGATTTTCTTATTTCACGCAGGATGTAAGTTGTTTCGCGTGAAGATCTGCACACACTTCTAACGAAACCTGCACAGTGAATTCCCACAAGACCCAATTCTAATGCACGCTACTTAAATGCGGGTGATAAAATGAGAAATACGTGTCATTAAGATAGGCCTATCGTTTGATCCTTCTACCAGAACATCAAATGTATGCATCCTTAGGCAGGGGTGTCCAACCTTGTTTAGAAGTGGGCCACAACCGTTATTGTGAGCTGGTTCGCCGGCCGCAGTTGTAAAAATCACAAGTGGTATGCCCAACCTCCTAAATTATTGTGTAGTTTATACAGTATATATATAATTTACAAATGTTACCACGGGTCGCGATTTGGACACCCATGCCCTAAGGGAAATAGGGGTAAAATTTCACACATGCATAATCTCGTTACCGGATAGTGGAATGGGTGAACTTAATAGTCCTGTGTCTTTACCTCCAGGGAAAGAGCTGTTGGTATGCATTTGATAGGAAGCTAGTGACTCCGTGAAAACGGGCTTGGTCGTGGGGGCGAAGATGAGAATCATTTCCGAACCGCGAATCGAACCCTGATCTTGTAACTGCTCATGCGTCTATAACTGTCCGTGCCCTACGTTCAGATGTTGATGAAAGTTGTAGTGGGTTTGTTCTGTCATACGTATTCTCAAACAGCACCGTCCCTTGTACACATTTTCATCATAGCTTGATCCTGTGAAATAGTCAGCTGGGAGCGTAGCGCCAAGTGGAGTGTCGCTCTAAGTCTCCGGATGAATACAAATTACAGGATGAAAATAGGGGAGAAACTCCTAGGGCATTTTTAACAGTAGGTTTACCGTGTCCGTACTTGCTGCTGCGGTAAGACGACGTGCTGTTAGAGCTTCCAGAAGGTCCTGTGGCTTCGTTACGAATGGCTACACTGGCAAATGGGGTTAACGACAGTAAATTTGTTGGATGATAAGGTTGGTAGCAATGAAGGGTGGGATTCTGGGACATGCCTTTCTTAGCGGGGTTTCTCAGCCAGTTTTTCTTGCATATCTCGTGAAATTATGGGGCAGCAGTCGGCAGCAACCGTGACTATTTGAGTAGCTACTGGCTGTTTGCTGCACGGAGTTAAAACTAAGCAAATGTCTGTCTTTCATGGGACTTTGTTCTTTTAAAAGTCAAACAGTATGTACAAAGTGAACTTACGTTTATTTGGATGAGAAAACACTCCGTGATTTTAATAAGTTGCTTTAAATACTCATGTATATCTGTTCTTGCTCTGTAATGCGATTTGTACTAAAGTGCCCTCGTTATCAAATGCAGATTTGTATGCATAATACTTTACGGTAGAAGTGTTCTTGGAAATAATCCTCAGGACTGAGTAACTTTGGGAAATCTGAGAGAGCACTCGGAGAGGCAGAGAGAGAGGTACAAAGAAAGTATTGGGCATTACTGAACTGAAACCATACAACTCTCTCGCAATTACAAAGTAATGTGATGCGGATGATTCAGTAGTTCTTATAGTTATCATTCACTGACGTATGCAAAGTGAATACACTGCATTATACCAAAATTCGTGTAGTGTTGTAGGAGGGCCACAACTAATTATTTTATGTCTGATTATTTGCTTTTTAGTTAATATTATTTATAATTGCTTGAAATTACCACAGACCTGGAAACAAAGTTCGTATGGGCTATATGGCTTTTTTCGAATTTTTATGAGATCTGGAAGAAATATATATTTCCGTAAAAATGTCACGAACTTATTAAAATGCTGCACGTATTTCCACATTTACTTTCTACGCAACTTTTTGTAATCTAGCTCCATATATAACATTGCTTCTGTCGAAGTACGGACACAGTTACCTGCACAATGTGCTGCGTGAATGTCACGGTGGGCCCTGCATTTTGACTTAACGTCTTCATCTGCAAGCTGTAAATACCGATATGTTCTGAGCCTACAAACAGTGAACTTAGTCTGCTTGACTATTTTACAACCAACTAAATGCACATTTAATTAAAAACCAAAATGGTTTTTAATTAAATGTGCATTTAGTTGGTTGTAAAATAGTTAATGAAAATGCTCGGTGAATATAAGATAAAATTAGTCTGGTTGCTTTTACCAGAGAGGAAATTCCATTTCCATTTTAGATGCGTTCGCCTACTCGCAAATAGTATTAGCTTCGTCATGCGTGTCCGTCCGTCTGTCCTCATGTATCAGCTGGTTTCCCACTGGACGGATCTTCGTGAAATTTGATACTGGAGACTTGTATTAACATTTGTCAAGAAAGTCCAGATTTGGTTACTGTCGGGCAAAAGTATCAGACACTTTACATGAAGACGAAAGGACTTTTTATTGTTGCCGGCGACATTAAATCGACATAAAAGCTTTATCTTCGGATGACATGGTATCAGGCTTGTAGGATAGCTGAGGAGGTATAAACATTACGCGAACGCGCCACAGCGTTAAGTTGTATGTACAGTGCCTTTATTTTTATTGCGTTCCCGTGTATATGGTTTATATAGACACTACTGTCTGAGAAAATACAGTCGAACTCGGTTATAACGACATCGGTTAATGCGACACCTCGTCTATAGCGTCACATATTATGTGGTACCAATTAATTCCCCACTGTTAACCGTAACATTATACTGTTCGGTTAGAACAACACTCGTTTATAACGACACAAATTATTCAGTCACATTCATGACTTTTCACCCAGTTCCACTGTATTTGTGAATGTATAATTGGGAAGGATGTGGAACGCATATTTCTAGGTTCTCCTACATCAAGATGTTTGTCAAGGGACCGAGAGACGAAAATTATGAAAGGTTACAGTTCCGATAACTAGCTGCTGTACCGAGAGTTGATCCCCGTACATCCAGAGTAAGACGCAAGAGTGATGACCGTTATATCACAACATTTGGTTAGTTCGTATAAAACACACCGCCAGTGTGGACGCAATGGTTTCGCTTAACTTACGACTTGTATAGAATTACTGTTTATGAAATTAGAGCTTGCTGTTCAGAACGTGACGGCTGTCAGTACTGCCATTGTTGTGGGGGGGGGGGGGGGGGAGTGTTTATGTCATACGAATTTCTTTCCTCATGTTCTGTTTGCCTTAAATACTGTTGTTTTTACACGTTTCTCTTTCATTTTGTTATCGCAAATTATTCTGAATGAACTCTGGCCGTTGAGATTTAAGAGCTTTCTCTCAAAATGTACGAGTGTATTACTCCAGACTGAGGCTTCGTTGTATGCTAGCAACTTATGTTTCGAGTCTCTAGTTTACGTTTTACGTTCCCTGTACCTCCCTTCGTGATTTTTTGTCACAGTGATGGAGCTATGTGACAAAACAACACAGCTGTTGGTCTTCAGGTTAATTGTATGCCCCAAGCTGTAAACTTACTTATTTGTAATGCTGTAGATTGGGCCGTGATTTTAACGAAATCTATAATTAAATCTAGATGTTTGTATTTATTGTAAGAATTGTTCTTTAATAGAGTCTGTGTTTTATAAGAGGCTTTAGAAGATGTCTGTATAATTTTGAAGTCAATTTTTGCAAAGTAAATTGCGGTCTGGTTCCACCTGGTGCATGAAATGCAGATTTGCTGTCAAAGGAACACGAATATTCTCTCTGTATCATTTCTTCTGTGTTCTTATTTAAGTTCCACAGAACAGGAGCTTAGAAAAACAGTTTTTGAACCGAAATGATTCGTTGTTTCGCACGTTACTCAATAGTAACAAGTGCAGAGTCTAGGTGGCTTTCGCAGGACCACGATGACTAGCGAGCTGCAGCTGTCGTGACCAATTTGCGGCGATCTCACAGCTTTCAACGAGAGCGAGTGAATAGTCATGAGTAGTTGTAGTCACGCCAGAGAGCTTGTAGCCAAACCTCAAGCTTGGGATCTCTCAAATGGAAAGCAGGGTTTCATTACACCTGGTTTGTTTATTCTGTAAATTCTGAATTCTTTAAAAAACGAATAAATGATAATCAAATGACAGTCTTTGAAACAAAAGTTTCGACTCAAATACCGTTCTAAATTACATCTAAATTGCCACTCAGCTCGGAGTAGTGCCGAGTTCAAGAATGCTGGATGCTTCACTTTGTGCTCTCTGTACAGTTTGGCGTGCTACAAAAGCACAGGAGCAGCACTTTTAAAAGTTATGGTGTTTAGGAATTTTGTGAACAATTTTAATAAGCCTAATACTGATATAAAATGCAAGGATTTAACAAATAAGTAATACGCAGTTTGAAGACTAAAACTGTTTTGACGCATACATGCGTACAGTCTGAAACCATCGTACGTGCATGCAGTTAGAACAATACCAGAACTCCATAAGAGGCGTTGCTAGGATCCCATGACGTCACAACAATACCAGAATTCCATAAGAGGCGTTGCTAGGATCCCATGAAGTCACAACAATATCAGAATTCCATAAGAGGCATTGCTATACGGGTCTGTATCGGGTAGGGTAAAGCAAGTTACAATTTATGATCTCACAGTGTCGTGTGTAGCCATGTTTTGAATTTTTGACTTACAAGCAATATTTCATACCTTACATATAGTTGCCCTTAACATAAATCTCTTTATTACATTGCACATTCCAGGCTCTAGTGTTTACTTAGGTAACTCCATCAGACCGAGTAGTTCGAAAATTGTCGAACGGACATCCACGTTGACCCCACCGGTCGGCCCAGCACATGAAGGACGGATGTGAACGTAGGGACTGATTTTGGGCAGCTAAAGCAAGAGTTGGAGGTCGCCGATTCCACAATAACGAGGAAGTGGAAATATCTTTTCGTGAACGGTTGCGAGTACAAGAATCCGATTTCTGCTGTTACTAAACTTGTACCAAAATCAGACGAGTGCATCAGTGTGCTCGGAGATCATGTTGGAAAATAATAATACTTAAGTTGAATTCATGGGCCGTATTTAACAGTGTAGTGACTTCGCGTTTAATTTTTATGATGTATGGAACGTTATTTACTGAACGTCTTACTTACCATTCTCAGAGCCTCATGCAGATGCCTGGAAAAGACTGAGATGTGAAGAAAGATGACTTTTTATAGTCTACACTGGAGTGTTCTGTCAGGCAACACAGCGTAGCAGTAGCCATCAGGGGTCGGTGGCAATGTAGAAGCCACTTTCACATTACGTCCGTTCGAAATATGTTGGCGTTTTGATAATAAATTATTAGTTTATGTAAATATTGTTATACTCTTATGCCTGTGACTTGCTTAGAAGTCACTTATTTGGCGGGCCCGTGAAGAATAATGTGGTGGTTGAATTCAACGCTTGAGTCACGCAATTCTATGCTTTATATATTACTACTTCATTGGGCCTGCCTCCTTTGGAGTGTCCGGTTTCGTTGGTCCTGTCACTGTTCAGATTTATTTGCGTTCCCTCACCTTCGACTTGGGAACACAGATGCGTAGTTTTCCACATAGCGAATTCAAGAATCGGGCCACAAATAGGACAGTTGGAAAAGAACTGAGTCAAGAAGAATGAAAAGGTGTTGCTGTTTAGAAACATACCGTAGCGAAAGCAGCTGCTGTTTATAGGGCGGGACCAAGACTTAAGAGGGTTAGGATGAATGTGCTCTATACAGCTTCATGGTAAATGTCTCTCACCTTACAGGAAGGGAGGGACTGTCTTCTGTTAGTGGCATTTCCAAGGAAGGTAATATCGGAATGGAAATGCTCATTTCCTTTCAGTTTTCTGCTGAATTCGTCAGATTGTTGAATTGGAAAGTATTTCAGTATTTAACTACTCTTCTTCAACTTCAGAATTTACACCGAATATTGATGGATGAGAAGGAAGAATTGTGATCATAACTGGTGGGGGAGTGATGATTCTGAAAGATGCTATCGTGGCCTATTTGAAAATATTACTTTGGTTTTGGCTTACAGAGTTGTATGAGAGGCGCGCAAAGCAGCGGTAAGAATGTCCGGTAATACGGCCGAGATTCCAAGACGGTCCCTTCCGAAAACGTGTGAACTGTCAACTCTTAAGACAACCTACTTGGCCAAATCGCTGAATAGCGTGTATTTGATATCATAAAATATTTGTAACATTGACTAGCTGAATAACTAACTAAATAAATCACTGATCTCGTTAAGCAGGAAACAGCTGACAGTGGCTAACGTGATTAAGAATTTCCTGTGTTGTACAGGCCGGAGTTGTCGATACTAGCAGGCGGTTCACAGCAGCAACTTACACATTACGTAAGTTCTATAAGCCTCATCGTCTACTTTCATGTCACCAAAACGTACTGTCCTGTTGGCCACATTAATGTTATCCAAAACGAGTACTTGGTTCCAAAGTAGTCTTTCTTCTTAAGTTAATCCAAATAAATTGTACAGATCTTAAGTTGTTATCCAGTCACACTGTGAATTTTAAGGGAAGACTGCAAATGACTATCTCAGTTCAGTTTCTCGCGGTAATTCTCTTACTTCGTGGGCCGGGATAGCGTAGTCGGTATAGCGACTCGCTACGAGGTGGACGGTCCGGTCCGGGGATCGAAACCCGGTGGGGGCGAAATATTCAGCATCCGTCTAGACCGGCTCTGGGGCCTACCCAGCCTCGTGCACAATGGGTACCGGGTCATTCCCGGGGGTAAAGCGGCCGGGGCGTGGCGTTGACCACCCACCCCCATCTAGCGCCGAGGTTAAAGAAAGAGTAGAGCTATACCTCTACTCCCTCTCTGGGCCTTCATGGCCTGTTCTAGGGTGTACATTAATTCTCTTAGTTCATTTTTCACGGGACATAATTCGTCACTCAGTTCTTAAATTCTGTTTTCGATCTCTATTCTTCTCGCAGAGTGATTTTATTGTCTGTCACCAAAGGGAAGTCGGCTGCGGAAAGACACCTAATTATGATCTGTATTTTCGGAAAACAAGCATGAAGATGAAGAGACTAGACTTGCCTCGTAGCATAAACTTACTGAACGTAACGTGCTGTCAGTTTCGTCACTCTTGTAAATGCACTTTTAACTTTTGATTTTAATTATCTTACCTGAAATGCGAAAATTTTTCTGAACTTATTGACAGTTTCTGCACTGCAAATTTTTAAGGCTCATGATAATAATTATTAATTTTCTCGTCCGTAAAATACTGACAGTTATTTATCCGGTAAAGGATTTTTGTCTCTTATAGAACACCGTCTTTGACCCACTTTACTTACACGACTCAATTGTTGTCATTGTTTTATTTCAGCTGTTAGGTGCTACGTGTTACTTGTGTTTGTTTACAGTGTTATTGCTTGTCATTGTGATGGTTTATGTGTGGGCTTAATTGCTTGTGCGATTTATTTTTCTGAACGGGGTAACACCTCTAGTAAACTAATGTGCAAATGATGGCGCAATAGTCAGTCATTCAGGTGCTGTGCGTGGGCTAAGCAGTGCTCAGGGGCATCGTCGTTAGAAGCTAGGTCTCGCGAATAGGTTCGTAGCGTGATTCCGTTTATAATGGCAAAGCATCTTTTCCACATCAAAGATGACGGCGTAATGAGAGTGCAGCGTGTCATAAAATGGCGCAGGGAGTTCGAAAATAGTCGAAAGGATAACCGTAATGATGATCACACCGGTCGGCCAAGCACAGCAAGGACGGGTGTGAACGTAGCACGAGTGGAAGGACTGATTTTGACGCATTGCAAAAATGGTTGAGAAAGAAAGAGCCCTATCTCCAACGAGACGGAGTAACAAGATGGTATAAATTTATGAATATCCTCGAGTTAATATTTTGAAAAAGGTTAATACTTCACTGGAATAAATTAGCTGTATTTAACACCAATTACTTGTCATTTAATTTTTATGACCTAGGGAACCTGACTTATTTAACATCCCTCCTACGTTGCATTTAAACATTTTGGTTTGGTGTACTCACACTACGCCACAGTATCAAGAGGCATGATTTTTACGCAGTCCGCTGTTTCGTCATAAAGGCCCCTGTGAGTTGCATTTCCACATATTGAATATAAGTTCATGTGTTCTGCTATTAAAATTCTGTCTTGTTTATTTGTGTTTCAGTTACGTCCACTAGCGTAGCTAAGATTTTATGGCGCCCGGGGTCGAATGACAGAAATTATGAACTTTAAAAAAAGTCACAATTATTTATGAAATTTTATTTTATTTTCTCTCAATAATTTAAAATTTGTTAGCGCAGAATTGACTTTTTTAGCTTAAAATATTCATTTTGCGGCCCACTTTGGCGCCCCTTGGACTCTACCGCCCGGGGCTCCTGCACCACTCCCTTCCCTTGCTGCGCCGCACGTTACGTCTGTTTGCATTGAAGCCTGGCTAAACCAGCACCCGATTAAACGGAAGAGTCTTTATAAACGAACGTTTGGTGCACTAATTGTGGACAAACTGCGACAGAAGAAATTATATTTCTTGAATCTTTCATCCACTGCGAGATTTGAGGTTCTCACAGAGGTGCTGATGAAGAAGACTCTGGTCTGCATCTCCCACCTGTTCAGTTTTAAGACTTTGTACACAACATGTTATTCCCACTCCGATTCTTCCTAGGAGCTTTAGTAATGTGAAAAGTGGCAAGATGTGGACTTGAAAGGTTAGGGCGACTGTCTGTCGCTTATGGTACCTTGTGGTGTGGGTATGCAAGCCATGAATAGGTAGATGTCAAGCACCCAGCTTTCGGTCACCAGACCTGCTGAAAGCCTGGCGGCGTATGATCACATAGTGCTTTGCAGACACGCATTAAATCGCTGGAACCTTTCGTACGTGAACTCGAGCGGGTGGAAGGAAAACGAGACGGAAGAACGTTTGTACAATAAAATTTATTTTAAAAAGAAATCTGTGAAGTCGTATATAGGAAAAGTACACCTTAAGTGTTTTTGCCTAATCTATTGAAGCAGTTTAAAGTGAAGACTTGTAGTATAGAAATGTGCGTGTGTGCGTAAGCCTACAGTAGTTTTCGTTTCCTATGAAGTAGGCGATCCGTTATCAGTATGATTTATTGATGCGACAGTCAATGTCATATGGAATTCAGACCAAATTTTTTCGCTCTGTTGCTGAATATTGCCGATAAATTCCATGCATTCCTCAGCATATTAAATGAGGAATAAACTGTACAAGCTACTGTTTTATAATATTTATACTACATTCTTGGTAAAGGTCTTCCTCGGAAAGTTGATACTTGCTTAGCTGGTCAGACTTTCCTGCCCTAATGAACTATAAAGGCCATCCCCCTCTCTTCCACCCCCAGCTTTCAGCTGGTTTAATCCGGTCCATAAATTAATTTATCAATTCTTTAATATTCTTTTAATTTTTTTTTTTCAGTGGCTCGACAGCCCCTTGGGGGCCTAGGCCGCCTCATTTTTCTAGGCTTCACGATCACACACTTTAGACACACCACAGTCGGTAGGACTCCTCTGGACGAGTGACCAGCCCGTCGCAGAGACCTCTACCTGACAACAAATAACACTCACAAGAGACAGACATCCATGCCCTAGGCGGGATTCGAACCCACAATCCTAGTAGGCGAGCGGCCGCAGACCCACGCCTTAGACCGCGCGGCCACTGGGATCGGCTCTTTTAAATATTACCTACCCAATTATAGTTATAAGTGGTGCAGAAATTTATTTACAGATTATAAGTTATGACTAAGAAGTAGAATATGTGCAGTCAAATGTGAATTCCATGTATGACATAAATTACTGTCATGTAGGCTGTGATACCCTGTACTTTGAAGATATGTGGTCGATTAACATCAAGTAACAGATCCTTCATTTTTGTAGCAGCAACATATAAAAGGAAACGGTTAGTTCCACACATCGAACCCTACACCCGGTAAACATTCACTTCTACTTGATAGAAAGCTGGATGGGCGTAATTGTTGAAAAGCCAAATACTTACTCTTGTCGTGAATCGAGCTCCATTTTCATAGCTCGTTGCCAGTCACTTCAGTAACTGAATAACCGACTTTTCTTTTGAGAATTTATCCGTGGTTCTTCAAAGCAAGAAGTTTGTTTGCTAGCCACTCGGGTACGACGCCAGGTCTCGTAAAAATTGTCACACAACATTGACAAAATGTAAGCCTATTAAAACTCTGAATTTCAGTACGACATGTGTGCATGAAACGTAGTTTCAAAGAAAATAGCTTCTACCAAATGGTCCGAGGAAATAGGTGTAATAAAACTTGGTTCAGGAAGAGCTGACTTCAGAACTGCCGCGAGGTATGAGGCGGAAAGTAACATACAAACTAAATGGAGCTGGTAAATAATTACTGTGTCTCTTTGTGGTTTAGAGTTGAAGAATTGCGTGGCTGACAACAAGACGGAGGGGTAAAAATGTCGGCTTGCTCTACAGAAGCTTGTGCGACCCAAGCATCAGCAATCCACACCAAAATAACCCGACTTGTTCCTGTAAGTCCCAGAGCTCGATGAAATTAGCTGTCTTCACCGGAGGAAAGACTAACTAGACACTGCCATAGCAGCTTGACAGATATGTGCTATCGTGTTTTAAGAGCTGTATTGAAATAACAAACCAGCCAGGGCTGTTTGACCCACCGACCCCTTATGCAGATCTCTCATTTTCCATCGTTGGTAACTCGTGTTCTGTAATACAGAGGTCAGACTGCCTATGTCGCTGCAAGACGGCGATGCGTTTTCCAGCAGGGACAGATATTGTTTTCAACGTCGTTTTGCACAGATTCGGAGCCGGGATAGCTCAGTCAGTATAGTGACTGGGCTACAGTTTGGACAACCGAGGCCTTGTTTCGATTCCCGGCAGAGGCAAAAGACTTTTCTCTGCTCCAAACAGCCCAGACCGGCTCTAGTACCCAACCTGCTTACCACTCAGTGCGAACCGCGATTTCTTTCCTTAGGGGTAAAGCGACGGGGGAGTGAATCTAACCACTCGCCTCTGCCTAATGCCCAGATCAAGCGTGAATGAAGCTAATCCTCCACTCCCCCTTAAGCCTTCATCACGTGTAAAGGGATAACTTTATCTTTACCCTGTAGAGATCGTTGATATGACCCACTTTGCTTGCTATCCTGTCACTAAACGGTAAAGTGGTCGGAGTCTTCAGTCGAACTCACCTCAATCCAGCAATGAAATGATGACAGGACACCTTCTGTACGCCTTCACAGAATGGCGCTTAGGCACGAGGGAAATATGATGCGTCACCTCTCCACCAAGTTTAATAGTTTAAGGCGCCGTGGATCGAAACCAGAATTTGAGTATCCTAGCAACTGCTCATAATTTGCATAACTGTGGGAATATATTTATCGATGCGTCGGTAGAAGCAGCTTGTCTGTTCCCAGTTCTTAGGGATATTAACTTAACACCCAAGTTTTGTTTCGTAACAGTATGTTAACCGACTGTGTAATTTCGAGCACGTTAAGATGGCGGGTGAAATGCAAAAGTTTTAAAAGGACGAGGGCATGAAGATCGTAATGCGCAAGGGTAATTAATTATGCTGCACGGTGTGTTAAGTGTAAGTGTTTTGTGTCTGAAACTGTGCCTTCTGAGAGTGACCGCTTATGCTCGAAACGCCTCACGGCCGGTTTAAACTTACTATATTACGGGATTTGCTGTGTCGTGTTGGTCAAAATATATACATTAGCTCAGCGGTATGGAGTACGACGTGAAAGGTGTGTGTGTGTGTTTGTGTGTTTGTCTGTCTGTGTATGCATAATTGGAGACGGTTTATGATTGACATGTGTTTATGTTATGCACTCAGAGAGGACGCAGCAACACTCCGTGTCTGACAGTTGACAATCGTCAGACGGAGGCCGTGTACATACTCCCACATCTAGGACAAATAAAAGGGACGGGCAGGGAATATGAGAAAAAGAACGGGACGATATGAAGAGAGTTTACAAGAGACTTCCAGTTGAATTTTCAACGGTTCTTTTCCGCTTGGTTATTAATAATATTTGGACAGCGCTGTAGGCCATATTGAAAATTTTACTCTTGCCGCTTCCGCCCCGCGAGCCGTATTAGGCTCCCATATTTGAAAGCGGGGTAGAAGCGTTTCGGTCGCCTGAAATTACCCATAATGTTGTTAGAATTATATATTTGGCTACACAAGCAATAATTGTGTACTTAAAATATATATTACTCCTAGGAAGCTAAGAGGTAGTTTATGGGTCAAGCAGTATAATACGTTTTACGAATTGAAATTGCCGTAATATAATCAGCCACGTCTTGTTACCATTCATTTGGTACATATGTGTTAGAAATCCATGCTTAAACTGTGCACAAATTCGATTGTGAATTCAGCTTTCCCAGTTAGAATTTCTAATTACTGCCGAAAATGTGATGATAAAGAAAGGTGTGCTGGATGGAGGTAACGCTCCGTGCATGTAGACCCGACGGTGGATGGGACTGAGGTAGTCAGACTCGCAGTTTTGGGCACTTACTGCCGGGAAAAGTCTCTCGGTTGCGTTACCCTTTGGAAATGTTGTCAGGAAGTTCTGGAAACTCGTGTGATTGTAGTGGCGAAGTCCATGTACTTGTATAAACAGAAATCGAAAATCTTCTTGCATAACTAATCACTTAACTGCATCAGCTATGTAGGCTTGCTCCTCATGCATATTGCAAAAGTTCAGAAGAAAGATAAAATTAGGTATAATTGATTAACTCTCCCCCTCCCCTTTTTTAAAAATTATAATCGTTTAAAGCCTACTGTCTGTCGTTTTCAGTACAGTAAGTATTTGTCATGTGCAATAAATAATTGAAAATAAAAATATTGTCCTTTTTTAGTCAGTACAATTTACATTGGCGGTAATTACTACGGCCATTTTTGAGCATCGCTTTTGATTCAGTGCTTGTTAGAACTGTTGCATTATTCCCAGTGTGGTCACTCCCCTCTGTGTCCCCCCCAACCTTCTCACCTGCCCCAAGCCGAGACAATGATTTCAACTCCACCAGAACTGATAACACTCCACATGTAATGGGCAGAGAGATGAATAAGCAGAATTCCCATTGTTGAGAGAGAAACTTAGGTCCCGTCTGCATCCGCCTGCTTTGCCATAGTCCATGAGTCAACAAAGTTACTACAATGAAGGAAACGCAGGTAAGAAAGAAACGAGTACGGGACAGCAAGCAACTGTAGAGATCACGTCGTACAGTCGTTCTAAAATAAAGCACGTTATGTAATCAGGCCTACAAAGTAGTTCTGGAAATCTACATTTCATTCTATTTATTTCGTAAAAACATTAAATTCGGGGCGTGCCTTTTACTATTCAGCCATTCTGGCTTCCATTTAATACTGAAAGCTCAAATTAACAGTGTAAGTGTACTTTGATGTTGACTGGAGACTTGATCTGTCACCTGCAAAAGGAAGAAGCTTATTGGTACAGGTGTTTACGGTATATTTAACAATGCTGTTAGTAGTTCAATTTATATAGCTTAAAACGGTACAGTTAAATGGATGCATATGGTCGTGGCCCGACACGAGACCCTATCCCAGTATTTTCCTGTGCGGACATAGGACAATTACGACGAGCGTGAATCCAGGCTGATCGGTGTCCTAGCCGAGATTCGAACTGTGTGCCTCCTGAAGACGATTCCGAAGTAAATTACCTATTTCTGGTAAATCCCCAAAGGACTGTTTCACAACAATTTAATTCCGAAGTGAAGGGGATGGTCTGTTCCGTCATAATAAATAGGGCTTATGGAACCGACTGACAGATATGTAAATCATGTTTGGTCTCATGGCAGGGGTGCAGAAATTTTTCAAAATCTAGAAGCCACTTCAAAATTCTAAGCACGAGGAGGGTAACATGAAGCAAGTTCCATGTAGAAACCCCAAAAATGTTAGGTCCCACCGTCCAAACTTTAGTCATTACGGCGACCTGGCGCCCGGAATTTGTGCACCTGAGGTCTGTGGAAGCAGAGAATATGATTAATTTTGTTAAGGGGTTTTATTTTAGATATCCTGGAATTACGCATTACGAACTGTCAACAGTCGTTACTACGACAACTCTCAGGTTAACAGGCCCGTAGTAAGCATGTCTGTATACAGCATAGGCACTGAAGCACGTATGAATGGTTATAGGCCGTGCCATGGCTCAGGCGGTTAGTCGCTGGCCTCTCACCGCGGAGGCCCGGGTTCGATCCCTAGTCAGTCTATGTGGGATTTGTGGTGGACAAAGTGACAATGGGACAGGTTTCTCCCCGAGTACTTCGATTCCCCCTGTCAGTTTCATTCCACCGGTGCTGCATTACGCGGAAAAACGAAAAAACTTCATCATCTTCATCACAGGGTTGCACTATAAGCCTTAAGGCTGCGGTGCGTTAGTGGCATCTGCTGCGCGGCCCTTCACCACAAAAAAATGATTACATATTTTTAAGTGAATCGATAAGGATTTGAGCCAAAGACACAGTTCTGTGTCAAATTATTTGTATTTTACGGAAGTCAACATGCAGTCCGCATATGTTCTGAAGCCTTCACGGCGTCAGAATGCAGTAAAACCTTGACGATGTGGCAGCCGCATTAGGTGGTTCGTATCACCCGACGTTTCAGAGACCGACTCCGTCTCCGTCATGAGTGTTGTAAGGCGTCGGTTTATTTGAAACGCCTGACGCGGCTGCGAGCCCAAGAATATTTTATAGCACGCAGTGCCTGATGTCAGAAACTGAGTCAGTGGAATGCGACGGATCTGTTTTGTACGGTGCGTTAAAAGTGTCTGTGTTTTATCTGGTTAGGTTGTGCAGCGTGCACTGGGATTGATTGGTAATGAACATGGAATTGTGTGGTAAGTAGATTCCTTGGTCTGTTTTATCAGTCTCAACACTTGCCTAGGACTGACAAAAGAACTACCAAAAGAAACTGCATCGCCGTACTGATGCGAATGCGAATCAGCAATTCTAAATATTTAACGAATGAGCACAATGTTCTGGAAAAAGGAACTCGCTACATGCAGGTTTACCGCCTAACCCCGTACGTCACGAGGTCTCCTGCAGGTACCGCGTTGTCGGTGTCATAGCTTGAAACTGGATATGATTGCTGAGCCTCTCTGCAGGGCTTGTGGTCCGTAAACCGGCTTACGTCAATATTCAGACATGTTGCATCAGCAGAGCAGCATCTAAGTCGCTCTGACGTCTGGCAGTAATGGTTAATGGTCTTAAGCGGCGTTTGATGAGTGTTAGCCACCTTCATCACGATAATGATGGAAACTTCGTCGCAACCTTAACCTGACAGAAACCGCAACCACTAGCAACAGAACAGAACACCGGACGGACACACTGACACTCAGCATATTAAGAGATATGGACAAAAAATGTTCATTCCGTCGGAATCCTCTGTGTTACCATATGTACCACCAGTTGCAAACAATTTTTATCCATATGGTATGTTTATGTGGTTCTCAGTGCAAGCAACGTTTGTGTCTGTCAACAGCACAAATCGATGGGTTTTGTACGTGAGAAGGACTGTATTCTTTGTGGTGTGTGTGTGTATATATATATACATATATAAAATGTAGATAATATCAGTTATATATGTACAATTTTACGTCATTATGTCATATAAGGAGAGAGTTTAAGTAAGTGTGCTCCACTCACGAAACGGTGTATATTTTATAAGCATTAGTTGTAACCATCAACTTAAAAATTATAAAATAATTAGAAGGGGCGCTCAGCTGTTTAATTCATAAGTTAGTTGTAAGGTCTTATTTGAACTTTATAAACTGAACCAGAAATAGTGAAGGTGATAAAAACAGCGAAGCTGAGATGGTTTAGACACGTCTGTAGAATGCAGGAGAAAGACCTTTGCAGGAGGCTAACATTTCACAAACCAGTAGTAGACGAGTAGGCAGACCTGGTGTTCGGGGCCTGGATTCAGAGGTAGAGGTCCTGAAGATAATGGGCGTTAGAAATTGGAGGTGAAAGTCGCAGGATCGAGACCAGTGGAGGGGGATAGTAAAAGAGGCCAAGGTTCATGATGGACTGTAGCACCAGTAGTCAGTCGTAGTAGTAGTAGTAGTAGTAGTAATAGTATATGAAGAAGCGGCCTGTAGCGCCAGTAGTAGTAGTAGAGTAAGAAGCGGACTGTAGCACCAGTAGCAGTAGCAGTATATGAAGAAGCGGACTGTAGCGCCAGTAGTAGTACATGAAGAAGCGAACTGTAGCGCCAGTATAGTAGTAGTAGTAGTAGTAGTAGTAGTAGTAGTAGCAGTAGATGGTGAAGGAGGAGGAAGGTCCTATTGCCGAAGGACTGTAATCCATGAATGACTCTTGTGATCTTTATCACACTGTGACTTTTTGTACGTTACACTTTCATATAGTGCATTGTTTATAACGAAATCCAAAATGCGATAGCTTTACTTCCCTCCACCGCCGACTGTTATGGTTTTGACTCCTGTAGAAAGTCGGACGAGTGTATTCTCAGATATTTGCCTCTCAGGGTCAGTTTGCAGGTAGCAGCGCACGGAATAGAGGGCGTTCAATGCGTCTAGCGAACATGCAAACATCAGCTGCTGTAGGCTGCATGTACTAAGTAAACTCTACGGCAAATCATGCACAGCCAAAGAAGAAAAGTAGTGGCCTGCCGTAGCCCTGATAGCTCAACATGAAACATCGTGTGACAGTACATCATGAATCCTTGTGGCTGCTATTATCACAGCAGCATGCTGCACACTTCGCTATTTAGCTTTGCTCCCTTCTCGCGCAGGTTAGCGGCCACCATAAAGAAACAAGGCAGTAGGTCTACTTTGTCTTCGTCTCTTGCTTCACGCATACTGTGTATCTCGTACCTCGTAGAACGTAGGTGGTAATTCAGTGAGATGTCATTCACAAAAGCGAAAAGAATGTTACAGCTTGCCTCAGTGGTTCTGGTTCCGCCTTACAGCAATGGGGCTGGTGAGGAACGTTGGCTTGGCGTGGGCTAGCTTCGGTAGCGTTGTGATGTATATAATTGGGTGGAGATGTTTCTTTTCGTGCGTAAACAGGCAAAAGAACTGAAAGACGGCTAAAATTATCTGTAGCCTTTGCGTGAGAATAGAACGAATAAGAATTCAACTCGTTTTGAGCTGTATTAAGTGTTGTTACTGCTGAATGCAGACTTTGTAACTGACTGCAGGTGTTCCTACCCAAGAAAAGCATCCTTGTATCTGAAGGAAATCAGACTGAATTCGAGTTTGTACCTTATGCCATTCTTATTCCTATTTCAGAGAGCTTCCTTACAATGCGTCACAAACCTCATTATTCCTAGTTACTGAAACGGGACGATTCTTGGATAACCTGTCTCTCTGTAATCACAATTTGCTATATAACGTTACAAAAAAATTTTCTTAAAGCTATCGTGACAGAAATTTATTTTAGACGCCTTCGCATAGTCGCGAAAAGCGCGTATTATTTACTAGCTTCGTCATGTCAGTCCGTCCGTCTATCCGCATGTATCAGCGCGGCTCCCACTGCACGGATGTCCGTGAAATTTGGTATTGGAGGCTTCTGTGAAAACCTGTCGAGAAAATTCAAATTTGGCTAAGGTCGGGTAAAACTATGGGTTCCTTCACTTGAAGGCCTAAGTACGTTGCCGGTGACATTAATTAACCATAAAAGCGCTCTCTTCGAGTGAAATGGTATCAGCCTATTATGGTAGCCGAGTTGGTATAAACATTATACGAACGCGCTACCATGTTAGATTACACGTACATTGCCTATCTTCTTGTATTACAAGTGCTGTAGAAAAGTATGCCATGTTTTCTGTTTTGCGTTATCACTGGCCTTTAAGTTCAGATGAGACTGTAAATGGCTCAGTCGGTATAATGACAGGTATAGCGACTGTAAGACAGAGGATTCGTGTTTCGACTACCGGCAGGAGACTTTTCTAAGGCGTCCGTACCCGCACTTGCCCAGTCAGCCTACCGGGGGCTTGATCCAGGGGTAAAGCGACCAGAGCTTGAAGCTGATCACTGCCGAGCTTAAGAGTTAATGGAGCAATATACATACTCTCACCAATGGCCTCTACAGACCACAGTGCGCAGAATCTGAAAATATTTAATTAATTATTCAGAACGTCGAAAACTTTTACAACTAGAATTTCTAGGTATTAGTGGGATAACTTTAATTATTCTCTGTAGGCCTCTGAATTTCCTTACACGATGAACAGCTGTACGCGGTATGCGATAAGCTTCAAGCTCTGTTTCGTGTCAGTGTTACAATTGATGGGTAAACAGTAAATAAAATTCGATTCGCCTAACAACTTCTAGTGTTGACAATCCACCTGTCTTTAAATTGTGTAATTCCAGATATGACAGGCGGGAAGTTAGACACGACATCACAGTCATGTGTTGATTTAATTAATTGTGCTCAAAAAATGGCACAGATTTAGTGTTGTATACGAAATTGTCTGTTATGTTAAACGTCGCGACATGCGGGCCTATGTGTACGGTGACATGTAGGCAAGTATCACACGCAACGGCACTGTATGAACATACAGTGGCGTAGATAAAGCCCTCGCTGACTCTGCAGCCTGGAGGCGGGGTGGCGTGGATTATGTGGTCCCCCAGACGCACAGAATAGTGGAATTTGTTGTGGGTTCTTTCGGACTGGGTTCCGTTCTTCTGACAGAAGGCAGTATTCTGGATCACTGTTACGAGATTTGGAATGACTGTAGGTAGAGTGGTCCCCAATCATCAAGTTTCGGGGGGTGGGGACGGCCGTCGTTGGATAGGAGACAGCGGCCCCCCCGGTTGACGAAGCCTGTCTTGGCGTCGATGATGAGAATATTTATATCCCTTCTGGAAGTCTAACCCCGATTTCAACAGTCTGAATGGCTGGTATGAAATAAAAAAAAATAGATAGACACACAGAATTAAAGGAAGAGGGGATGCGCCACTGCTGTATGTGAATCGGGCTTTCTTAGACGGTATCAAAATTATTTAATGTGTCTCGAATTTGTTCCCGTTTCTTTTGTCTGCAAACCTGTTCCTGCTAGGTTTGCTTCAAGGCTTTCTTCTCTAGATGATGCTGGTTTGGATGACCCTGTTTTTGTTTTAAACTGCGTACAAATTCTTCTTGAATGCGATACGGTAACACCGAAACGAAAAATTTGAACGTTTCGCGGTATTATTGTCGTTTTCGTATTCCGGTACGTTTTTATATGTCTGTGGCGCATCGCTTAATCAAAAACATCTACAAACTCACGAAGAGCTGTCGGCTGTCAGGCTGATGACAGAAGCTTTGCAATGATCTTTTATTTCCATCCCTAAATCCTTCATTCACCCCATCCCGATCCATTCTTTCACTCTTTTGATCGCCGACCAAGCAAATCCCCTACTATTTCTTCTCTGTTTTTTTCTTTTATCATTCCTTCTATATACCCTTCCTCGTGTTCATTCCGCTTTCGTCTTTTTTACCTCTTCCCGTGGAAAGGATGTCTTACTGAGTAAACCTCTGACAAATGAGAAATCCAATGGACGGGAGGTAGGCGTCTACAGAACTGCAAGACTGTAGTACACTGTTCGTTTATAAAGTCAAACAAAACAAGAAGACCATACCTTCATTCTATTTAAGAATTTTGAAACTCTGGAATGTATCCCAGTCGCATTGTAAAGAAAAGAACACATATGGATTACGTGAAACCCTGAATAACCTGTACACGCGATGAAAGCATGTGGAGGGAACTGAGATGAAGCTCCACTTATTCTTGACCTTGGAACTTGCCTGAAATGCGGTCAGCTCCACACGCCGACTGCTTTACCCCAGGGAAAAGACCCAATTACCTACTGAATAGGACGCTGTGTGAGACCCAGAACGGGCACTGCTTACATAAAACGGGCGAAATTTAAATTAAATGAGTTGTTTTGCTTCAACAGGCTAACAAGCCATGCGTTGTACACATGTGTGTGCCACAGCCGCTTCCCTTCAAGTCCTTCATCAGTTATTCTGCTTTTCGAAGCTGTGATGTGATATACTGACACGTTTATAGATAAAGCACAAAAAGTGATGCACTTAAGGCGCGAAAGTGAGCTACACTTTCTACAGGCTAAGGCAGAGGTGCGGACATATTTTGTATTTTAAAAATACTTCAAATCTGCATTGACCACCATTGCATCTTGGACTATCGTGCCAGCTGTAAAAACAACTGCAACAGTCCCTCTTTAGTTGAGAACTGCCGAGCGGCGCTAAAACTTAAACTCCTAACAATTAGGGCGATTTGAAAGATGTCAGCATTTTCTGCCGCACTCTGTTTCATATAGCCCAAAATAGCCTTTCCTGTATGTTTTGTTCTGCCTTCAGCAAACACGTTCATACGTGCCACGATTGATAGAAAATCTGAAATTAGACTGCATTTTATACAAACCTGGGTATTTAAAAAATCTCAAAATGTGTGTGTCTATGGATGTCCGTGGGAATAATATACGTACCTTGTGCATAATGCGCCCAATTATGTCTATAAAAATGTTTGTTCAGTACGGTTAATTAGTTACACAGAAACGTGTTTTCAATTTCGAACGTCAAAGGCAAACATTTTAGCATGCTTTCTTTATTTAAAAGGAAAAGTGCAGGCATTTTAAATCACCATGTTGTCGGCATGTCTAAAACAAGTGTTACCGTGCTCTGTTTTGAATCAGTTCCATATTACCCGTCGATATTTTTATGCATGTCTTCCTGTTTGTATTTTTACACCAAATCAACTTTTGAGCTATTTCACCGACGTTTCACTGATCTTGATAAGAACTTTATGTCAGTTGAGGTCATCTCAGCGCCATACCATTTAATTTTCTGTTGCCAGGAGTAATAGCACTGCGGAGGCGACAGTTTTTGATGTGGGAATGACATTACCACCTGTGAATTTATGGTCCTAAAGTGACGTTTGCAATAGACATGGGATAAATATGCAACTTTTATTAGAATAACTGCCGTGTGAAAATTTTCTTTGCCTTTGGTGTGATGGCGGTAACCAATCAAGCATTGGATCTACGCGTGTAAAATGTTGCACTGAGATAAGCATTGTTCCTTCTATCATGTCCCTGAGCATAGCAGCTGTATCGCGTAGAAAGTCCGCATCCACCGGGACATTCTGCCGTGCTCGGAGGCACGATAAAAGGGACATTCTGTTTCGTAACGTTGTGTATGAAATATTATTTGCAAGTTAAAAATTGCAAATATGGCGACGAAGATAATTTTTGAGGTTATACAAGTGTATTTTCTTAGCGCCACCCGTTTGAAATTAAATGGACAGCAGTTTGTAGAAGGCAAATTGAAAGGTACAGTTAAAACAGAGAAAGCACTTCTTTACACACGTGCACATGTGGCTGAGTGATGGAAGAATTGTCAGAAAACTGTCGTTTACTTCATACTGTCCTTTAGGTCTCATGAATCCATCTCACAATATTATTATAGAAATATCAGTCACCATACTTTTAGCATTCAGGCCCTGTGTTAAATTGAGGTCTTCATATAAACAACTTCCGGTCCGGCGTTTCACTCAGTCGTCGCTGTTTTATCTCCACGAATATTAAAGTTGCGATGACAGACCCATATTCAGCGTGTCGTCTTTCGTCGCCTTTAATACCGGACAGGTTTGTGCTGCTACACAACATTGCACTTTTGTCTTGCGTTTTAAACTCCTGATGTTTTGCGTATTTTAATACTTAATTGGGGCTCTTTTATTGAATTTTGGTTAGGTGCATGTAGCCGTCGAAGCTTACGCGCCTTTAAACCCATACACACACACACACACACACACTTTTCATTCAGTCCTACAATAATAGCCTACAAATAAGTTTGGAGCTAGGTCTGATTACTTACCTATGTCACAATGGAAGAGAAGCGTGGGGAGGAGCTTTATCCGAATTAACATGGCAATTGGATAACTACATTCCGTGAAACGTGAAGCTGGGACCGACGGTTATGAAATAAGAGATGAAATAGATCTGACAGAAAGTTAAATTAGGCCCATATCTGCCTGAAACTGAAAGTTTAACTTGCTACGTATTAAAAATAACTTTAATCCAATTTTAAAGTCATTATCTCATAATATTCGTTTGCTTGACGTCGGGTTTCAGCTGGCTAGAAGTGTAACGAATCCTGTTCCTGAGCACCTTGTATTATAATTCTATCAGTTACGAGGCTTTAACTTTTTGTGATACTAAGCTTTACGATTTGTTCAGTAGCAGTCATTCTGAGTCAATCTTTTAAGTCTGCTACGTGAATAGATGATTCCATTTACAAGCTATACATATCTGTTTGTCGATCTCTTGGCTTCTCAGACTTCGAGTTAGATGGGCCAGGTGTTTGAGGCTTCTGGTCCAGGACAGCATGCACACAGAAGGACCGAACTTGTCGTAACCTGTCATAGGGAATGGATATAGAACTGCAGTGGCCTGGAGCTGTAAGGAGTGTGCAGGAGTTTTCAGAATTGGCATAAGCATTGTTCGCAGAATGAAAATTTTGCATTTTATCAGTTGTGTGTGGAATGGGTTAAGCAGGGCCATATGGAGAAAATTATTCCGGAAAATGGTCCTGCAAGGGGAAACCAGATTATGTTTCCCACAGTCTGATTATTACGACGGAACGCTGCAATCCCTCGAGGACGTCTCGGTGACTCCATCCATAGCAGGTGGTGGCAACATTATCTAATAACAATCGGGAGATTAGCGTAGTAGAGCGACACGCTCATTGTGTCGGACGCTCAGTACGCTATGGTGTGAGGCTGACTAAAGCGTATCCCTGAATCAGCGGTCCAGATTGCTGCTGGAAGACCGCGAGTTTTGCGTGATTTTCGTCAGTGAACACAGCCAGGTAGACGGACGTTATTCTATGTATAGCCTACTGTGTCGCTGTGTTGATACAGAGCGTATTGCATATTTCAGCTGCCTTTCGACAATTTATAACTTTGTCTCAGTCTTACACATTTCGAAGCTTATACCTGAGTCATCCTCGGTATCGTCTAAGTCATCTTTGGTTTTGTATGTGTTTGGAACTTTACGCTGTTGTTCTACTGGCCATGTTTTTCTTTATTTTACGATTGGCATTCTGTTGATGACATGAAATTTTGTTTCATCTTCGTCCTCTTCTAGACAAACCTCCTCACTAACCTCTAACAGTGTGTGTGTGTTCTTTATCACATTAATGCATTCGTCTGATAATATATATCAGCAACACAAAGAGGAAGGCTGTGTATACCTTCGTTGTAGTCCCTGCCTGTTTTATTCACCCTGCATTAATGACGTATTCTAAACCGAATCTGAAATACGGTGGTGATAATGTACAAAGTTCGTAAACCTCCATATTCGAGGTTTCGACCTTTCGTGATTAAACATTTTAATACAATTTGTGACTTGTTCCGACGAATCGGGATGAGAGTGCGTAGCTGGCGAGTAGGTTTTCCCCACTCTTCTGCTATTGCCTAGGTCACTGTCAGCTCAGTAAAGTTGTTTTCATTAAATGAGGTTGACTGCTTTCGTGCTTTATGGAATCGGACTATGCTACAATCATTTACTGTCATTTATGCTTCCAAAGATGGTTTGTGTTTTATTGAAAATAAATTTAGAGGGGTTATATTTTTATTGCCGGTATTTTGTAATAAGTTCTTTGAATCAAATAGGCGTTTTACGTTGAAAATGAATTGCGATGTTCCTGATGATCAGATCGGCCCCGATTAATTGCGAACATCGACCATCTACTGTAGCTCTTTATTTCAGAAGGGACCGAGATAGTGATTTCGGTGTAGTACTAGAATACCGCCTGGCCAGCTGTTCTGTGTGTATCGCGGCTCCTTCCCCGGGCGTAAAGGGGATTTAGTTGATAAACATTGCTTTCTTAAGTCGTGCATGACTCGCAGAATTTGGGGGTTTTACATTGGCCCACGCTCGTGGATGTTCTTGCTCGCCGTTGGCATACAGTAGTACTGCATGTGTAGGCGTACATGTCTGCCTGTGGCCGTCGCACAGACCTCTTGCTCTGTTGACAGGTGACGTCAGCAGGCAAGTTTAGTCAGGGTGCATACAGGCCTACACCCCACGCCCAAGAGACAAACGCTGATGACATATTAGCGACGTTAACAGGAAGTACAAGCTGATCCTAGTGGCCGCGCGGTCTAAGGCGTCGTTGTGCAGCCGTTCGCTTGCAGGGATTGTGGTTTCGAATCCCGCCGGGGGCATGGATGTCTGTCTCATGTGAGTGTTGTGTGTTGTTAGGTAGAGGTCTCTGCGTCGGGCTGATCACTCGTCCAGAGGAGTCCTACCGAGTGTGGTGTGTCTGAGTGTGATCGTGAGGCCTCGTGAAAGAAGGGAACCTGGACTGCTAGGGGCTGTTGCGCCGTGGGGAAAAAATACAGAAAGTACTCAGCTGTTCAGACGCTGAATGCATCTGTTGACACAGACATGCATACACACACACACACACACATACACACAGATTTATATAGATATATTTTCGTATTCGACTACGTATCTAAGTAATGGCGAATTGGTTATGTATAATAATAATAAAAACTTTATTAACTACAACAGCAAGTACAGCAATGGAGATATACATCATTATTGAATCGTTGTGCCTTTAACCAACATCCAGGAACAATTTGAAACAGGGCATGGTCCTGACCGTCATGTAATAGGCACATATAATTGTAATTGTAGTGAAAAAACAGAGTAACCGAAAAATCACTACCAGACTGGTTATGTATTGTCATACTGTCATTACACTTGAAATACGTACTTACATTTAGAGATATGATTCCGTGGAATGTCGAGTTTAGTTGAGCGAATTATTTGAAACGTATAACATGTTAAAATCGCACAGACTAGTGTAAAGACAGAATAACTCTGTCTCATGTACAAGCTTCGGTCACATTGCGTGCGAGTAAGGAGGTCCTTGGTACGTCTTGGATAGGAAGCCGCATGTCTCTGGAGCCGATTTGGATGTGACGAAGAAGAAAAAGCGCCCTGTCCTTGTCTGAAATCGGACCCCAGTCGCCTCTGCAGTAGCTGATGACTTCGATGACTGATACAAACTATATTGGGAGTCATTTTGTTTTTATAAATTGATTGGATACGTCACTATGACTGACGATGCTGTCCGTAGGGTTGAGGTAGCGATCAGTCCGAAACTAGTTCTTTCTAAAGGCCGACCAGAGTATTTCTACCTCTCCCCTTTCCACCTGAAGATGGAAAAAAATCCAGTCTCCGAAACGTCATGTGTTTCTTGGCCTGAGACGATGGATAATGCCCCGAATATGAGTCACGCCTCTTACGGTACGCCATCGTCAAAATCCATTAAATTGGGTTTATTTGTCCTACCACGGATCTACTCCGACGTCACGTGCACTTAAGAAGTGCGACACTTAGGCCTAACTGTAGTGTTCACACTGACCACAGCTTTGACGGAAGGCAAGTGATGTGGAACGCATTGCGGAACTGCGGCCTTGTCGCGACGTCACTACGTTCGTCACAGACGCTCAGACAAAGAGCAATAAGCAAGGTGTGTGTACTGCGGCAACAACAGAACGCTGTTGGGTGAGCGTCCTTGGCGGCGCCGGTCTCTATCTGAAGATGGGTCTCCTGGGAAATCTTGTCCTTTGCTGTGCATGTAGACAGTACAACAAAGGTACACACAGGGACAAAATCTTATACCTTTTTTGCTGTGCACGCAGAAAGAACACCGAATGTACACGCAGGCCCAAAATCCTATGCGTTTGTTGCTATGCATATACTCGTAGACAGAACACCAAAGGTACACTCAGGTCCAAAGTCTTATACAGTTTCGGTTGTGCGTATAGACATTACGCCAAAAATGTACAGATCGAAAAAGTATGAATTTCTTGTCGTACCTGTAGACAGCACACCAAAGGCACACACAGGCTCAGAAGTTTAGGTCTTTGTTGTTCTGCATGTAGACTGTGTACACACCAAAAACAACTCCAGGCCCTTATTCAGTGACGCGCTAAATTCACGATGTCACCAACTAATTCACTGCACGGAGCAGAGTCCTTTATGAAACGCTAACAGTCGCTCAGCTAGTCAGTAAATCTTCTCTCCCCCGACGCAATCCGAATGTCATTTACATTCTGCATGACATCACCACTGCTTTCATTCCAGACCCAAATGTTGGCTTCGCGTTCTCTCGCCTTATTCCTCTAAGATGCATCATTTTTCTCTCGTCGACGCCTGCCGTCTCAATGGTTTCTACCCCTCCACATTCTGGAACTAAAACAGTGTATGTAATTCTCATTTCTCGGATGTGTGGTACGTACCCGCACCCATTTTGTACTCCGTGATTTTATCAACCTAATAACCCTCAGTTAAGAAATCAAATTAAGACTTTTCACAATATTATAGTTTGTCCATACCCAGTCTATTATTCAGTGCGTACCGGGGTTCTTTCCCGGGGGTAAAGCGGCCGGGTCGTGAAGTTGACCACTCACCTCCATCTAGTGCCGAGGTTAAGAATGAGTGGAGCTATACCTTTATTCCTCCTGTATGCCTTTATGGCGTGGACAGGGACAACTTTACCTTTGCCATACTGCTTTATTTACTCTTGCCGTAGGCGGTGACGGGGGAGGGGGAGCCGGTACAAATTACCGGGGCCCGGCGGTCAGGAAGAGGGCCCGGGGCCCCACTGTGTTGCATATGCTTTTGTCTTTCTCGGTAGTATCATTATCTGTCAATTGTAAAAATTAACCCCTTCATACCAAGCCCAAGTCACCCTTCAACTGAGAGTCTGTCTATCCGATTTAGTTTAAAGATTCTTAGTCGTTCCCCCCTTGCTGGGAGGCCCGAAACAAATTTTTTCACCGTGGCCCGAACACGCTGTCGGCGGCCCTGGCCGTAGGTCCAAGTTCTTTTTCAGGATGCTGTCCTCACCGCCTCAGTCCCTTTGCCCCTTAAGGCTAGATATCAAGTTTCACGCCCATAGAATTTAATGAACGGAGAGTGTGTTCTTATTATAGTTTATAGCAAGTATATTGGACTCGTAGAGGCTGATTTTATTATAAGTAGCTAATGTTTTGTTAAGTGCTTTTGTACGTGTCTTGCGTGACTCGGCAGAGAGCAGGTGGTGCTTGCTAATATGCAGGCCTGCCCTCATGCAGAAGCCGACAAATCACAGGACTAGGAAAGATTCGAAACGAGAGATAAAAAAAATATTGCATAAAAGAGTTTTATAATCAATTAAAGTACGCATTACTTTGCTAGAGGGTGGCTCTTATGACAGCCGGACTGTCGTGTAAGTTACTTGAAATCCACGCATGCGCGATTCCATCTCTTTTCCGCGGAATATCCACACGAAAATGCACATTTATTATTAAAACTATCATAATTTATATGAAATTTGTTGCGGACAATACACGGTAACGAAACGAAATTTGGAGTATCAAATCTCATTTCCAGTATCGTTTTTAACATTTAAAATCATCTCAATTAAATGTAGGGAGGCACGCGGTGGAGCAGTTGGTTGAGGCACAACGCTACAAGCCGGACGGTCGCGCGTTCGATTCCCGGTGGTGTCATTGGAATTCTTCATTGACATAATCCTTTCGGTCGCACTATGGCCCTGGGGTCGACTCAGCCTCTAACAGAAATGAGTACCAGGAATATTTCCTGGGGGGTAAAGGCGGCCGGTGCGTAGGGCTGACAACCTTACCGCCTTCATGTGCCGATTGTCTACAAATCTGGGAGCTTCAACCTCCTGGAACCCTAAGGGCCTGTCCAAGCCTGTAATGGGATTGCTTTACCTTTACCAACTAAATGTAGTACCTATTTTATAACTGTGGATTATAATTTTGTTTATTTTCCCTTGTTTATTTTTAAGAAAAAATACTTCTGTGGAAAATGGAATGTGAATACACAGTGCTAGTGAAGCGCTTTCACACAACCCAAACAGATTACAAAATTTAGGTTTTCTCAGTCTAGTTGAGGGATGGGTGTCTGATACAGGTATCGATGTAAATGCTACCGTTGCACAAAATTTACTCCTTCTATAGAAGGACTCTCAGTTTCATGAACAATGGCCATGAATACGTATTTTTCTGTGAAGATGGGTAAGTGTATATTTTTAATATATATTTATTTTATATATTTTTAATTACGGGGAAATAACGACTTGAACCAGCGGATGCACCATCTTTCCTTATGCACAGCAATTAGTGTATTTGTATTTCAATTAATTAATTTGCATTACTACGGAAAGTGACAGTGTGGATGAGAAAAATGTGCGACTGCTTGAGAGTTGTTTGACATAGCTCTCGGATACAACGGTCTGCCTCCGCTGCCCATTGTTTGTGTCGAACAGCAACGCTGTAACTTTTAGCACGTGTAAATTGCGTTCATGAATATGTTGCTGCCGCTTGATAAGGCTTCTGTGTGCTGCTTCGTGGCAATAGAATACCTGCAGTATTTTATTTCACACAAGATACGCCCCCTTTTACCTGTCGATCTCTTTCTGCAACAGTACGTCGTCCAACATTTCAACTTATGTTTAAAAAGTACATTTTACGATCAGCGGTATGGAAGTTGTTTTATAAATAATTGTGTCATACAAGAGAACTGTAATAAATTATCCTGTGACATGCCGCCTTCCCAAAGGCAACCATAAAGCCGACTGCTAATCAGTATGAGGGGACCAAGAGCACGTCTCGCGGCGGTGTTGTATTGTTTTAGCGGTTCCTATACAAGCAACTCCGAGCTAGCTGTAAGAAAGGTTGGGCGTTGTTTTACGATTCAGAAAATATGAATTCACTTACTACGAAATAACAAAGTGTATGGAGCAAAAAGTAATATTTGTTTGTTCCAACGTATTTAAAAAAAAAAACATTGTGGTAGAATATGAAATAAACATTTTATGCGCGATATTTTCGTCATACATTATTCTTAGGTCGACATAAATTTTGCGGATATTCCAACCAGAATATAATTTATCCTGTGTGTCTATGAGTAAGATATTCTGTGTATAGCTTCTGTAAAATGTGTGTTTATAATGCCATGGTGTAATAAATATTCAGTTCAGTTCAGTAGGTATTTATTAACGTGCAGGTTCAAAAGCACATGTGCCAATTATAAAGCCAGCACAAGATAAAAAACACAAAAACAATACAAATACACAAAAACGGAACACGAAACAAACAAAAACAACAAATACAGCGACAGTGAGAAAACAGCTGCGTAAATTATAATGATGATGATGATAATAATAATAATAATAAGTTATTGATTTCAGGCCTTGTACGTATTTCTAGGGACTACCAACCGATTAACGCCGAGTTACTCCATGTTTAAAATAACGTGTCACCTTACTCCCCGCCACAAACACTGTTCCACGAAACCACTATTCTCTGAACCATTCTGACATCCAGGGTGACATTTGCTCCAGTTTGTCGTATAACGAAGCAGACTTTCTAACAAAATATACTGTCAAAATTCGGCTGATTTTCCGTGCCACTCTTTATCTTCTAAGTCTATGTTTCTCTGACCACCTTGCTAGAAGAAACTGTCGTATAGTTTACTGGGAGAAAAAAAAAGTGAGAGACACAAACAGAAAGACGATAAGGAAGGGTACTGAGAGACATGAATCTTGATGTAAGATTGTTTTAGGGGCTAGAGTCTGTGACGTTCCTGTCTTCTCAAGTCATCTCCAGCTGATGACGGACTGAAATTGTAGTCTTGTAGGGTCAACAAGACGAGACAACGAGAAGGGGACCAGTAAATGTGGAGATTTTTAAAGATATTTCCATCCGACCTACAAAACTGACGACCTGAGCTTTTGTGTCCGCGTCCTATTATCTTGTGTATCTCATGCATTTGTCATTTACCGTAAGTATACTGTACGGTGGAAATTACTGAGCAGAGATACGAAATGTTGCAGAGGGTAGGTTCCTCTTGTGTTCAAAGTGTACCGTCCACCTAAACTAAAACTGCATATCACGACCGTGAGTTGTGTGTCCGTGCGAGATAGCTGCTTGACAAGAAGTGTGTTTGTCGTGCCGAGCAACTCGGTGATAAGGGACAACATCTTACAACTACATCCTCAAGTTACGACACACTGCCCTGACTTGGTTTGTTTTTGATGTTGTAACGTAGCTTGTTCTACCGGATGGTATTGCAGTACATCACACTGCAATTAAGTACGGAGATAATTTTGGTTCTTCAATACAAAAAAAGACATTTGGAGTCATTATGTTTAGCTGAAGTTACATTCAGCTGTGTACAATAACTCGTATTTTGAACGGTAGGCCACTGAGTTTAAGTAAACTAAGACAATTACTGGCTACTGGCTGTCATTTTAGAGGCGTTAGAAAATTACGTTGGGGTACGCAGTGACGCACTTGGTTGAGGCACTGGGCTACAAGCCGGAAGGTCGCGAGTTCGATTCCGATGGTGTCATTGGAACTGACGTAATCCTTCCGGCCGTATTATGACTCTGGGGTCAAATCAGCCTCTAACAGAAATGAGTACCAGGAATATCTCTTTAGGGGTAAAGGCGGCCGGTGCGTAAGGCTGACAACCTTACCACCTTCATGTGCTCATTGTCTAGAAATTCTGGGAGCCTCAACCTCCTGGAACCCTAAGGGCCTGTCCAGGCCTGTAATGGGATAGGTTTACCTTTTAGAAAGTTACTTAAAACTCGTTTCTTGAAACATGGTGTCATGAAATTGGTATTGGTACGAGCTTCAGTGCGTAGACTGTGCGTATGTTTCGTGTTAAAATGCGTGGAACTTGACAAATCAACAAACTTACAAGGTAATTTTTTCAAGCGCATTGGGGGGGGGGGGGGGATAAATAAATGCACTGCTGTATAATAAAAGACTGCTTGTGAATAGCAGTTAAGGCCGTTGTTACACACAGGCACAAGAAAGGATGAGTAATGTGGAACAACTTTATTGTTATGTCAGACAGACCTTAATGTCACCAACTGACTTTGACGCTTAAATTCGCGTCATCGTTAGTGCCTGTCTATGCTGCCGGCCGTAATTTACTTCTGTTTGACAGAATGTTAATAGTACTGTCAGAATATTCCACTTTTGCCAAACACGTGCAAATTAGATTAGGGTACATAGGTAGTGAGGATGATGCGAATTTAAAAGTCGAAACGCATATATCTGGCAGTGAATGGCTTAAGGTGTATACAGGCTGCTGTACATTCCAATAAATTTGTTATATATGTATGATAAACAGGGATATATATATAGATGTATATCCCCATCTATCACCAGAATGTAAGACAAAATTTTGTAGTAACTGGTAAAGCTATCTCACTACAGGCCTGGACCCTTAGGGCTCCAGGAGGTTGAGGCTTCAGAATTTCTAGACAATCGGCGCCTTCCCCTGGGGTAAAGCGGCCGGGGCGTGAGGCTTACCACTCACCTCCATCTAGTACCAAGCTGTACCTCCATGCCGTGCAAAGGGACAGCTTTCTTTTGGCTTTACAGAAGCAGTGCAAGAAAAGGTTTTGCTCAAACGTCAAGTAACCAGCAACACTGCGTCAGGGTTCGTCATTCCATCGCACAGACGCTGACTAGCATTCTACGTGTCATACAAGAACTGTCATGCGTAATTCAAAGCCATAATTACATCATTTTCACATTGAATTTTTGTTGTGGTGAATTGCCCCGCAGCAGAAGCTACGGACGCACCGCAGCCTTAAGACTTATTGTGCAACCCTGTAATGAAGATGAAGAGAAAGATGATCCGTTTTTTTTTTTTTTTTCATTTTTTCAAATATTGGAGCACCGGTGGAAGGAAATTGACAGAGGAAAACCGAAGTACTCGGGGAAAAACCCTGTCCCAGTGCCACTTTGTTCACCACAAATCCCACATGGACTGAACCGGGATCGAACCTGGGCCACCGGTGTGGGAGGCCGGCGACTAACCGCCTGAGCCATGGCACGGCCCTTCATATTGCACTGCTTCAGTTGATGTACGGTTTCTGTGGCCACCCAGGAAGGCCATAACGTACCGCTAAATATAATATGATTCCGCAGCTTGCTTAGCTGTGGTGTGGCTTACATTAAGTGCGTCTATATAACAAGCTTTATGTGAGGGAACGTGTGTAGTGCTAATAACCAACATCAACATAGTATATTCTTTTATTGGAGCAGAAAGCGTGAAGGCGTAATTACATTCAAGCTGTTTCTAAGAACTACGACAGCTGTAGTAGTAACCTCGGTTCGGGATACTGTATGTAGAATGCTGCTAAAGTAAAATCTACGAGCTCAGCGTGCTGCTTACCATTATATTTAACGTTACTACTGCCCTAACATTAAATAAGTAACCTTTTAGAGCCATTAGGCCCATGCACTTTACCAGCAACGCCCCTCCCACGGCTCGTTGCTTGTTGTGCGGTGGGAATTTGCACTTGAACAAGGCAATGTGAATGTGTATACGCAAAGCAGGCCAACAAATTTATACCACTTTCCTACCGCTTTCACCACAACAGTTTCTCTTGAGAAATATGAGCTTTTCGAGAATTATACAGGTTAATTCATACAAGTAAATCCCATAACATATTCTAATTTGAAGCCTGTTTATAAAGATAGCTGTGTTGCCTGGTCTGCAGTTTTTAGTTTAGTGTTTTTTTTTACAAGACGCTTGTACTAGTAGTGTGGATCATACATGTTGCTGTGTACCGCCAAAGATTGCAGATTGTACCATTGATGTTTAGATAACTGATACTTTAATTTAATATTTCTAAACTTAAGTCGCACCAGCCAACCACCTTCCATCTAATACTGATGACGTAGCATGTTCTCGACAGTCAAAAACAATTGCAGGATAACTCTTTGTAAGGACATGGCCAATAGACTGAAGACTTGGAGAACTCGAATATCGAAATCGAAATTTCCAATCCCATTCGGAGCGTGTGTGTGTGTGTGTGTGTGTGTGTGTGTGTGTGTGTCTGCTTTTTACGCTAGTACGCGAATTTGCGAAAAGCGAATATTAGTTTCGTCATGTTTGTCCGCCTGTCCGCATGCAACAACTCGGCATTTGGACGGATTTTCGTGAAATTTTGTATTGGAGCCTCTATTAAAACCTGTCGAGGAAGAGTCACTTCAAAATAAAATCGAACTAACATATCAGGTACTTTACTTGAACGCTTGACGGCTTTTATGATGACACCTCGCCGATTTATGATGACACCTCGCTGATTTCTTCCTGGAATGAAAAATGTTTCAGATAAAATTTGTGGAGAAACTGAAGACACACATTTCGTGATTAATTATTTTTTTTTTTTTAAATCGTGCGGTTGGCGAGATAATTACGAAAAACACGGCAGAGCCACACAGGCGACATGTGATCAAATAGAATGTGGGGCAAAGTAGATCTGATTGTCTGGCCGATATTGCAGACTGCTGCCAGCGACATATGTAGGTGAACAATACAAAAGAGAAGTCAATATTGTGTTTCCGTGGCAACACTTGTAATTTTCCTCTAATTTGGCTGCAAATGTTATTCAAGCACAAAGGCTCGACTGGTATGTGCCTTAATGAGAAGAGGATCCGAACACGCCACACAGTTATCTTGTATGTACTCGTACACTGCCTAGCTTGATTCTATGTTGTTTCGTGCGTGGGTGACGATGGGCAATTCCCACCGTTCAAGAAACTGGGAAAATTCGAAATATGCAAAACGCGTTTTATACACGGGACATTGTTATGGCGGCCCACTTGAAACAGTGGAAATTATGCAAATCTGAGATGAAGATCACATGTTGGATGTAAATTAAAGGTGTTGTGTTTACGAAGTTGGCATTAAGAATGAACAAAATGCCGCTACATCGAATGTTCTGTATCGATTTGTTAATCGATACAGAGAGGAATGCTGGGACATGTTAACTACTATAGGCTTTTACGTAGGCATAGTTAATGTAAACTGGACAACACTCAACAGCGCACGTCAGTTGGTCCGTACAACAGGTCAGAGTGTTTACAAGAGGCTATAAACGTAAAACTGTGGGATACAAACAGTGTGCTGGAAATATCCGAAGTCTAAGGGAAGGAACAGTACCATCGGCAACATGGCCGTCGTCAAGTACAATATCGGGTCAAAAAGTGGGTGAACTTTCAAGAAAAGGGCGCGTTTTGATGATTGCAGGGCGTTTACTGACAGAGGTAAGATATTCCAAACGCAACAGTTAATATTACTAACAACAGTGCATGTACATCACACTCGAAGCGAAGGGTGTACAAATTTTCCAAAAATCTAGGAACCACCTCAAATTTCTAGAAGCCAGAAAGGTGACATGCAGCAAGTTACATATTGAGGGCCCCACAAATATTGGTCTCCACCGTACAAAATTAGTGGCCACCGTACAAAATTAGTCGCCACGACAACATGGCACCCGGGATTTGTGTACTCCTGCGCTAAATTTTGTGAATTAATCTGTAATAATTAACAGACAAATGCGCAATATTTTTATTTAGAGAGTTATATTACATTAAAACATTGAAGACTTCTACACGTTTCTATCCCTGTTGGGATCATCAGCAGGCAATATGTCCATCAAATGAAGTTGTACAAAACATGTTTACAAGTTCTTCTACCTGATGTCTTGTACATCACGTAGAAGAACTGAGCAGTAAGATGTAGGTTGTCCCGTGTAGACCAGATTTATATAAAGAATATGGAACTTTGATACACAGTGTTTTGGGGCAACTTGTTGTGTATGACGAAAGCTGGCACTGTATGCACCCTGTATACATACATAAACAACAAAATTAAGCGTATGATTTCGTGAAATATTAATGTAATAACTTCTCATTGTTTCAGTGATTTTGGACTTTTTTTGGTTCTGTACAATTACAAGTGGACCATCCAAACATAAGGATATCGATTTTTTCAGATAGGGACATGTAGCTCATTTTGGTCTCACTCTGTACGGGAGGATCGTGTGTTCTGTGTTCATACTTTCTTCGGTCGTGTTTCTCTTTGTGATACCGCTCAGAATGAAGAGTTCTTTCAAGTTTCTCTACCGCCGGCACGCATAGAAGGCCAGAAAATGCCTACGTTTGAGAGCTCACGTTTTGCGCAACAAGGACAATGCAGAGCCTTTCACCTTAAACGTGGTGGTACATACTTTAACCTCTGGGCTTTAAATGTTTAACCCTTTAAAGACAAAGCGAAACTGTTTTATTTAAAGACCCAGTTCGTAACGCGCAGTAAACACTCTTCATCTCAGTTATAAAAAACCATTTTAAGTTATATAGTGCAAAACTCGCTGTTTGCTCTGAGATAAATAAAAAACACATAAATAGAGTACAGGAGAATGTATAATGCTTGAATGTTAAACCTGTTGGTGCATCAAGTAACCAGTAGGCTGTAAATGGTTAATTAGTGTACCCCATGTCAGGTAGAGGTCTCTGCGACGGGCTGGTCACTCGTCCAGAGGAGTCCTACCGACTGTGGTGTGTCTGAGTGCGTGATCGCGAAACCTCGAAAAATAAGGAGGCCTAGGCCCCCTAGGGGCTGTCTAGACATAGGGAAAAAAATAGTTCGTCACAAGTTCTTTCTGTAATGACAAGTATGCGCCTATGCAGTAATCACGTAGCAGTGATAAAGTAATTAAATGGCAGTGAAAATTGTAATAACAATTTAATATTCGGTGGGTATTGTGTAATCTTTCCCCATACCGGGACTCGAACCTGACCACTCACCTCCAACTACTGCCACAGTTAAGAATGCATGGAGCTGTATCTCCACTTCCATATGTCTTCATGACATGCACAGGACAACTTTACCTTTAATGTAATAACAGTAACAATTTATGAGTCTTGTACCTTAAATGCGATTTATTTAAGCTTATAGGTCTATACAGGCTTAAATTATTCCTAAGCTTTCATAAATTATTTTATTTGACGCAGGGCTGAAATTCTTATTACCTGCTGATATTCGAGCAGCAGCATCTGTTGCACATTCCACGTTCGTCCTCTGCCCGTAGTTCCTGACATGTCTTTGATGACGTACGTGCATTTGGTGCACTAGCGGCTTGAAAAGGGGGACTTTGTAAGCCACTGCGCCAAACAAATTTCATGTGTTCGAACCGTGAAACGAATTTCATGAAATTTACGATGTACTAAATAATAAAATCCAATCAACCGACGGGTATTATTAATCCAGCGGCATATATTATCTAACTACTAAATGCGGCCTCCAAATTTGAATTATCATTTCGTAATTTCCTATTAAATTATCTTCCAACTGAGTGTCTATTCATGCATTCTATAAACAAATAATAAATAACAACACCAAAATATTATTTTGAAACCTGAAAGCACTTATTACGGTATAAAAACTGTTATTTCAAATATCATTATTTAAAATAGAGCATTTTTGTCGTGATCGGTTTCTTGACATGATATGTTAGAATTGTAACACGATATAATGTACAAACATTCCGTTTAATAATCAAGATATTATAAAACTTTATGGGGAGAAAAACTGTAATATATTACCTAGCATGGCTACTCTATACATACTAATGAGGTAGCGGGCGTTTGTAAAAATGACAGTCATTGCTAGGGAATAGCAGAACTAAATATTAGCCTGTCTTCGCTTTCTTCCGTTTTTTACGTTCCTAAGAGTAATTCTCAGTGGGTAAATTAAATTAACGTATACATATAAATTTTATTGAGGTTTGTTGAGCGAGAAATCGTGCAATGGAACATAATGTACCTGTGCCAATTTTCGGCTGCTTGTTTGGAGTACAGAGAAGTGACGACATTATGTTGATGGTATAACATTCTATAAACCTGTCAACCGAGAGGAAATTAAATGGAAAACTACCTTTATTAAAATGTCTCGAGTCCGGATGCATAAGCAGAATTCGAAAGTAAAATGGATTGGTACGGAAACATATTTTTTAAAGCCGAAACGGAAATCTGAGACATACAGATATAAAGAAAAAAAAATGGTTATGGATAGCTATTTATTGCCTTCTCTTCATACAGTTTTTTCCGTTGACTTTATCTTATACGGAACATTCCCATCACAAATGGGAAAGCTTGAACCACCAGCAAACATGTACAGAATACGTTAATGAAATGTTGGAAAAAGAAATACAGTTGGGCTTGGATAAAGACATATATCGATAGCACGAAACATAGAGATAGAGAACAGAAAAGGGAGAGGACGGCGCGTTTGATTTGTTGTTTTCTCTAGATTTTAAATTCCTGAATAATTTCATGAAAATCACTGAAAGTCGAATATTTTAAATGTGCTTTCCACCTTAAACACAACACGTTACACGGTATGTCCGTATGTTAGCAGTACATTTCCACCTTAAACACAACACGTTACACGGTATGTCCGTATGTTAGCAGTACATTTCCACCTTAAACACAACACGTTACACGGTATGTCCGTATGTTAGCAGTACATTTCCACCTTAAACACAACACGTTACACGGTATGTCCGTATCTTAGCAGTACATTTCCATCTTAAACACAACACGTTACACGGTATATCCGTATGTTAGCAGTACATTTCCACCTTAAACACAACACGTTACACGGTATGTCCGTATGTTAGCAGTACATTTCCACCTTAAACACAACACGTTACACGGTATGTCCGTATGTTAGCAGTACATTTCCACCTTAAACACAACACGTTACACGGTATATCTGTATGTTAGCAGTACATTTCCACCTTAAACACAACACGTTACACGGTATGTCCGTATGTTAGCAGTACATTTTCACCTTAAACACAACACGTTACACGGTATATCTGTATGTTAGCAGTACATTTCCACCTTAAACACAACACGTTACACGGTATGTCCGTATGTTAGCAGTACATTTCCACCTTAAACACAACACGTTACACGGTATATCTGTATGTTAGCAGTACATTTCCACCTTAAACACAACACGTTACACGGTATGTCCGTATGTTAGCAGTACATTTCCACCTTAAACACAACACGTTACACGGTATGTCCGTATGTTAGCAGTACATTTCCACCTTAAACACAACACGTTACACGGTATGTCCGTATCTTAGCAGTACATTTCCACCTTAAACACAACACGTTACACGGTACATCCGTATGTTAGCAGTACATTTCCACCTTAAACACAACACGTTACACGGTATGTCCGTATGTTAGCAGTACATTTCCACCTTAAACACAACACGTTACACGGTATGTCCGTATCTTAGCAGTACATTTTCACCTTAAACACAACACGTTACACGGTATATCTGTATGTTAGCAGTACATTTCCACCTTAAACACAACACGTTACACGGTATGTCCGTATGTTAGCAGTACATTTCCACCTTAAACACAACACGTTACACGGTATGTCCGTATGTTAGCAGTACATTTCCACCTTAAACACAACACGTTACACGGTATGTCCATATGTTAGCAGTACATTTTCACCTTAAACACAACACGTTACACGGTATGTCCGTATGTTAGCAGTACATTTTCACCTTAAACACAACACGTTACACGGTATGTCCGTATCTTAGCAGTACATTTTCACCTTAAACACAACACGTTACACGGTATGTCCGTATGTTAGCAGTACATTTTCACCTTAAACACAACACGTTACACGGTATGTCCGTATGTTAGCAGTACATTTTCACCTTAAACACAACACGTTACACGGTATATCTGTATGTTAGCAGTACATTTCCACCTTAAACACAACACGTTACACGGTATATCTGTATGTTAGCAGTACATTTCCACCTTAAACACAACACGTTACACGGTATATCTGTATGTTAGCAGTACATTTTCACCTTAAACACAACACGTTACACGGTATGTCCGTATGTTAGCAGTACATTTTCACCTTAAACACAACACGTTACACGGTATATCTGTATGTTAGCAGTACATTTCCACCTTAAACACAACACGTTACACGGTATATCTGTATGTTAGCAGTACATTTCCACCTTAAACACAACACGTTACACGGTATGTCCGTATGTTAGCAGTACATTTCCACCTTAAACACAACACGTTACACGGTATGTCCGTATCTTAGCAGTACATTTCCACCTTAAACACAACACGTTACACGGTATATCTGTATGTTAGCAGTACATTTCCACCTTAAACACAACACGTTACACGGTATGTCCGTATGTTAGCAGTACATTTCCACCTTAAACACAACACGTTACACGGTATGTCCGTATGTTAGCAGTACATTTTCACCTTAAACACAACACGTTACACGGTATGTCCGTATGTTAGCAGTACATTTCCACCTTAAACACAACACGTTACACGGTATGTCCGTATGTTAGCAGTACATTTTCACCTTAAACACAACACGTTACACGGTATGTCCGTATGTTAGCAGTACATTTCCACCTTAAACACAACACGTTACACGGTATGTCCGTATGTTAGCAGTACATTTTCACCTTAAACACAACACGTTACACGGTATGTCCGTATGTTAGCAGTACATTTCCACCTTAAACACAACACGTTACACGGTATGTCCGTATCTTAGCAGTACATTTTCACCTTAAACACAACACGTTACACGGTATGTCCGTATCTTAGCAGTACATTTTTTCTGCAGTCGGTGACGGGTTTGTTTTTTTCATGGGTCGTTTCTTAATATTCTAGCAATGTCTTACAATGGAGCATGATCGTTTAATCGATTCATCTAAAGTAAATCTAGTGCAAAGATCCGCAGAAAATACATGTGTGTTAGCGAAGAATTTCTTGCACTTACGTCGTGAATGGCGTAAGTCTTCGTGTAAAGTGACTGCTAATTTTGTACGATTTGAACCAACATTTGAATATCTCGACAAAGTTTAGTGAGAAGCCCCGTTATAAAATATCATGAAAATGCGCCGAATATGAGGCGAGTTTTTCCATGTGGACAGAAAGACCTTTCGAAATTGCGAAGACGCCTGAAAATGTAGCACTACTCATTGGGTTTTTTAGTGGCTGACGTGGTATCGATTTAGATTATAAATTCAGAGTGTAGTCCTGTGTGCTGGAAACTGGTAGCTAAGGTTGGTGGGTGTAAGCTTGTTCTAAATGTAGAACATACTTCAGTGTCCTGCGATTCCGGAATAAGCAGATATTACTCTGCTTTGTAATGCTCTGACTGACTTGTGGTGCGTGTATACGAGCCTCTGTTACGTGTGTGAATGTAATTATGTATACAATTCTACGTTTAAATTCCTGCTGTTTCCCTGTCTCTTTGTCTGTCTGTCTGTCATTGAAACACGAAGCATGTAACACATGTATGCGGATCTGCAAAATGACGTGCTATTTTATGCCAAGGTTTAAATAGTGTTGAACAAGTCTAAATAAACTCATCAACATAATCAAAACTAGCAACAGAAACAAAACATCGCGAAACAACATTAGCAGTTGAAGCTAGTCCTATGTCATACGCACTTTTCCACATCTTCAATGATCCGACTGCAATACACACGTCGTTTCCAAAAATTTTAAATCTAATTGTCTACGTCATGCTATTATATTTAATGTTTTTAACATTTTATAACTTCAAATTATACTTTTCAGGCATTCCAGACCTTTCATATCTTTTTTATATATTTTACATTATATGTATATTTTCACTTGTAAAGGATGAAATATCAAACCTGAAATACAGTTGTAAAATCCTCCCCCCCCCCCCTTTGTATTCTTAGAGTTGGGGACCTGATGATGACTAATCATTTTTAGCCGAAACATGCAACCTTGTTCTTACTCAATTTACGTTGTGTTTACTAATTGAAATATTCACTTGTATTTAATAACGCAATGGGGATGTGCCACCGTAAGATAATTGAAAATATTCATATTGCAGTCGTTAAGGTTTTGTATAATCTAGTGTTTCTGTGCGCGTAAATTTTATTCCTGAATATATAAGGTGGGAAAGACTGGAGAGCATATGTAAGAACGTGTTGTCACTGCACGAGAATAACATTTCGTTAAATCAAGAACAGTCCTCTAACAGGTACTGTGGCTCAAAACCACACACAGATTCTAAATTCGGAACAGCATTAATAACTTCTAGTTTTGAAACACAGTGCTGGATTAAGTTATAACAAGTTTGTGACAGGGAAACTGTGCTTTTCATTTTGGCTTTGTTACAGCAGACGGTAGTTTAAATGAGCCCACACCAGTAGCTATAATTTAATCATCCGACACGTTAGCGCCATGTCGAGTGTTTATTAAGTACGGCTAATTGTCATATACACATTTGGGTTAATTTGTCTCTTCCTGAAACAAGCGACACTTTAAGCGTAGGCATGCAGCCCATAAAACTCACGTGACTCAGAAATAAATATAGGCGTTGTTTAGGCTTAATACAATGAAATGAAAATAGCGTCTGTAAGTGTAGCAACAACAGTATAAAATAATGAATGAGACCTAGATTTTACTTCCGGACCCTAGAACCAGCCCCTAGATAGTAGGTCCTATGCACTATGACGTAGCTGCCCCTCCCCTCCGACTCGCAGCAAGCTTTCATAATGTTGGGAAATATTTAATTTGTTAATGTTTTTCATATAAATTTTATTAGGCTTGCACAGTAAATAATGAAGACACATAAATTAATTACTTTGAAAACATACAAAATCTGCGAAGTTTTATCGCCGGTCTTTTCTGTTCTCAAATCTGGGCTTTCACTTCATCCGTACAGCTCGAATTTTGCACGGTATAAAATTGCAGTTCAGAAAGTGACGATTAACGCCACGTGGGGAGCGTTTTTGCATCGTATTTTGTAGGTCGCGGGTTGATATCTCGGTTCGATAACCGACTATCATGATCCATAGAGACCTGCGAGCTTGCAAGGTTTGCCACAGTGAGCTGCACAGTGCTTACTGCTAAATCAAGGACAACATTGTAGTTTATATTGACTGGAGAGGAGAAAAGTCCAGCTTTAATGTTCTGGGGGCACTCTGCTAGGCAGACGTGAGCAATGGACCCTTTCTCCGAGTCGCCAACAGGTTCAGCATGAATATTAACCAGTAACTCAAAAAAAACACAGTTTGTTAATGAAAACTGGGATACAAAATGGTTATGTTTATGAAAACTTTGGCGATTACTTTATAAAATTCCAGCTATTTTTAAAGAACAATTCCAAAACAATAACACACACGCAAAAACATTTCCAAAAGTAATATATTGCGTGTGATTTTTATTTCTTGTTTTTTGTTATTGTTATTGTTTATAAAACGTACGTTGGATGTTGTACAATTTGAGGCATTTATTTTTACAGATTATTTACACATTGGAGAGCAGACAAATCCCAAGTTCTTGTTTTTCGACAGTGTTGTTATAATGGTTCCTCACTAGTGTTAGCACAGCTCATACTAAACTGGAACAAACTGGTTCCATGCCATTTGTACAGGTCATGGTCCTTCGAATTTACGAGCGTCAGTTCTGTATTGTATTCTTTTTATCCTCTGGAACTTTATACTTTCCGGTTGAATTTATCAACAGTTGTTTTCATTCTCTGTTCCGAAGTTAAACCGTTTTACAGAATTTCTTTCTATTGAACGATGTAACACAGTTACCTAGGCTACGTATGCTATGTACGTTTTCTTGCATCTGCATTTAATTCAAAAATGTTCCGGACAGAGCACTTGGCCACCAAAACAAATAACGATTTTTATGTTGGTGCCTGAGCGACTGAAAATTTAACTTGTACGGTATATAAATTTGTTCTAGTAGTCTAATATTTTATTTATTTTCTGCCAAATCTTTTTAATCAGAAACTTATTTAACTTTCCAAATATATGATTAAAGTTTCACAAATTATGGCCCACTCTTTATGAAAAAGAAAACGTAAATTTAATTTTTATAGCTTGTTATTTTCCAGCAGAACATCAATCAATAATCACAACCGTTGCTGAGACTACAATATATTTTGACTAAATATTTCTTCACAGTTGATCTCTAAAGCAAATGCCACAGCCATAAATAATTTCCATCTGCACGCACAGCTTTGACCAAAGACACTAGAAGTGTGTGGACTGCCGACCAATGTGCTGATAACAGAGCCCTCGGTGCTGGCGTATCATTGCCATGCGCTCTACCATCTCCCGTACTCTCACGAGAAATACGTGAACAACCAAGCTACCAGCTATTTAACCAAGGCGGTAAACTCGGCAATATTCGGCTCTCAGTTTACTTGTATAAGAGGCACTCAAATTGTAACGCAGATTATGACTATTTTATTGACATAAAACATAAAGCCTGCTAAATGTATTATATCGAACAAACCAGAAATGCCTTGCTGCATAGCTTTAGCACAAATTATGGCAGATTATCGGGTATTTTGTGTAGACAATTAATGACTGGTACTCAACTGATTGTCATTGTTGTTGTATTCTTAACACTTCGATAATTTCCTTACAGTTAAGCTCATTCCGAAATGCATCACCTGGATTTTTTTTATAGACTTCGTATTATCTTCATTAATCAGTCTGACTGTTCGTTGTAGCAGTGTCTGTTTGTGCCAAATACTACGTACAGCCCATGCCAGACACGTTGCTTCCTTTATTCGAGCGGTTTCTGTAGGCCACTTTGTCTGTTTATGTTGAATTTGTCTATCACTGTGTGGATGGAATTGGAGTTCACAAAGTTTAGGCCTCCTGGAAGTTACGATGCAAGAAACACATTGCTGAAATCAAGGCAAGGAGAAGAGGGCAAGAAGCCAGCAAGGGAAGTCAAGCTTTGCTACGTCAGCTAAACTAACCAAGCATAGAGCCAAGCACCAGCCACCGTGTTAGCGGGAGGAAAGCCACACTCACACTTTATTGTGGATGGAAGGCGGAGGTTCGCGGTCTGAAAGCCTGTGTAATTGCAGAAACGTGTTACCACTATTTCAATCCCATATCCTTTCAAAGCCTGGCTCCATCTTTCATCCGTGGCAGAGAGCGCCCTCACGCCAACATGTAGACACGACCCCAGTTCAAGGGATGGAGGCATCCATTAAAAAGACAGGATTATCCTTCGAAATATAATAAATTACACGAGAACCAGGCATGTCGATAATAAGGCAAAAAAAATTGAACAAGGCGTAGTAGCATCCAGTTGCGTTTCTGTGTGTGCTGTGTTCATGGGGCGAGCAGGATATTGGTGTTGCGTGTTATGCAGTTGAACGTATTCTGATTTGAAAGAAAATAAAGTTGAGCAGAGACAATTTGTATAAATATGATTGTAGCAAATTAAGGATTAGTTAGACTTGAAACAATTTTAGGTGCATGTAAAGGTGAATAAAAAGCGATGAAAATGAACCCCTACTTCCATACACCGCTTGGCGATGTATTGTGCAGTCTCGTGGTAGGCAGCGTTATTCTATTGTTTTACGGGGCCTTCACCGGTCTGAGAATTGTACACCCTGTATTATTTTTGTAGTACTTTATGCTGTGCATAGATTAAAAATGTGTGATTACTGCGTTTGCTTCTGAGATATCCGAAGTCCACCATGCTCTGTGTTAGCTGGTTAATGGTTTTATTGGTGGTGTCCACGGCAAATGTTACTCGAGACAACTCCAAACAGATCAAGCCAGGACTTCAAAGCAGTTGTAAATGAATCTGACCATTTGCAGTGGCCTTTCATTCAGAAGAGACCAACTGTTTCACCGCTGCTTCTCAGTCGTCAGAACGTCATTTACGAAAATAAAGCAATGAAGTTCTCCGAACTGTCTCTACGTAGATAATACTGTGCGTCCTCAGTATTCTCTGTATTGCACGTTTCCAATATGTATTTCACAAACATGTCAGAAAATATAAATTATAATAGGCATCCTTGTCTTGCAATTTTGGGCTATTTGTGTTCGTTCATTCCCAAAATAATACTAATTCTTGAGGATTTTATTTATCTATTTATTTCGTTGTAAGTGGACAGTCTATTTAAATTTTCCGCATAGGCCTATCGTCTAAGGCAAAAATACTATAACTGTATCATATGTGTGGACATCATTCGTGATCTACCATATAGGGACGAACACAGATTGTGGGTGTCTGTCACGGGGGTGCTGAGGGGACTGTGTGGACGTAATAGAAAGGAAGTGACACGAGGCTGTAGAAAATTACATAGTAAGGAGCTTGGAACTTCGTGCCGGTCATAGAGTTACTTGGTTCAGCATCTCGTGGCGGACGAGATCAACGGAAAACTTAGCACATGTGGGAAATGTGAGATTTGCACTGGTTTGAGCAGGTGAAAGGCGAGACGGCGTGGAATGCTTGGATGTAGATAGTGGAATAATATTAATCGCTGAATAGGCTTACTGAATGCTGTTGGTGCCATCCTGTGACGTAAGGGTCGGCCTAATGTCCTTTCGTAATACGTACAAGAAGCCGGACGAAGGAGCACGTGCATCTGTAGGCACATGCTTGCGTAGCGTCGTGCATTTAAAAACAAGTCACGTGTCAATGTCGTCCCCTACATTCCCAAGGCACCATAACACCGACACACACTTTACAACTGTCTGCAGCTCCTTATCATTCTAAGCATCGAAACGTCCTTTAAAAGTGATATATGAATCCTTCATAACGCTGGAAGAAAGTGTAAGTTTTCAGCATCACAGCACATACATAACACAGTCACTATTTCGTCTCCGATGAAATCATCACAAGCATGTCATTTCCACCTGTATTGATCTGAAACAGAATTTTACACACTTCTTCTTCTTCGGTGGCACTACAGTCCAATGCGGACCTTCGCCTCCTTAATGGCCCTTTCCCAGTCAGCTCTGTTTTTTTACCTTTCTTTCCAGTTGTTAATTTTACACTTCTTAATGTCTGTTTGTCCACAATTCCACCATCTGTTTCTTGGTCGTCCTCTTGGTCGACTTCCTTGAGGATTCTTGTTAAATACTTGACTGACTGTTCTTTTATTCTCCATTCTGTTAACATGACCAATCCATTTGAGCCGACTTATTCTGACAAATGACAGTATATCTAAATCTCCAAACGCCTGCTTTAGTTCCTTGTTATGTCGCTTTCTCCAATTTTCATTTACTTTAATTGCCCCAAATATTCTTCTCAACATTTTTCGTTCAAAATCTGCCAGCCCTTTAGCAATGTCCTTATTCAATGTCCACGCTTCTGCTCCGTATGTTACCACAGGTCTTATTAATGTCTTATAAATTTTAACTTTTTCTGCTCTACGTACTGATTGACTCTTTAGCAAAGGAAGAAGTGCATAGTATGCTCTATTTGCATTTGTAATTCTTTTTTCAATCTCCGGTCTTAATTCATTTTTATTTGTTAAAACTGTACCAAGATATGTATAGACTTTCACTATTTCAAAATTATATGTACCAATTTTTACATTTTCATTCTCGTTGTAGGGCTTTCGTGATACTCTCATAAATTTTGTCGTTTTCACATTTATTTCTAATCCCATCTTATTTGCTTGTTCTATCAGTGAAGTAAATACTTCTTTTACATCTGTAATCTTCTTCCCATAATAACCACATCATCAGCATATGCCATAATTTGACTGCATTTGTCAAAAATAGTTCCCTTTGTTTCTACTTTAGATCTTCTTGTCGCAATTTCTAGCACTACATTAAATAGCAAAGGAGTAATTGCGTCTCCTTGTCTCAAACCTTTCATAACTTCAAATTCCGGAGACAAATGTTTACCTATTTTAACCTTAGCATATATTTCATTATTTAGAATTCTACACAAATTAACTAATTTTTTGGGGAAACCTAGTTTATGCATTTCACTCCATATTTCATTTCTCCATACATTGTCATATGCTGCTTGAAAATCTATAAATAAATAGTGCACATCTATATTCTGTTCCCAGCATTTTTCCGTTATTTGTCTCATAATAAAAATCTGATCAACAGTTGATCTTCCTCTTCGAAAGCCCCCTTGGTATTCTCCTATTATTTCCTCAGCATAAGGTACTAATTTTGCGTATAAAATATTTGCCAAACTTTTATATGTTGTACATAACAGTGTGACTGCTCTGTAGTTGTCACATCTCATAGTTTCCCCTTCTTATGAATTGGACATATTATGCCATACTTCCACTCATGTGGTATAGTCTCTTTCTCCCATATTTTTAAAATTAGACCATACATAACCCTCCTGAGTTCTTTTCCTTCTTCTTTAATCAATTCAGCCGGAATTTGATCATGTCCAGTTGCTTTTCCATTTTTTAATTTACCTATTGCTATCTCTATGTCTACATCACTTGGTGGTTTAATCTCTGGTTCTGCAGTGTGTACGCACATTGTCCCCTCTTCTCCCCTGTGGTTTTCTGTTCCATCTTGCAGTTCGAAGTGTTTCTCATAATATTCAGACCATCTTTGTAGTGCTTTCTCTCTATTGCTTACTATGGTACCTTCCTTATCTCTGATTAACAGTGTTTGTGGTTTGAATCCTTTACTCATACTGTTCACTTCTTGGTAGAATTTCTTTGCTTCCTTGTTATTATAAGCTATTTTCATTTGTTCCAGCTTTGATTTAAACACATCTCTCTTTTTTTTGTCTAAATATTTTATGTGCTTCCTTCCTTTTATCCTTATATTCTTGTGCATTTTGTCTAGTATTTCTGTTTATCATTTTGATGTAAGCTCTCTTTTTATCTTCCAATATCATTTGACATTCTTCATCAAACCAACTATTTCTCTGTAGTCTTTCTTCTTTTCCTATTATTTTTCCTGCCGCTTCATTTATTCCTTTTTTATTTTGTTCCACGTTTCATTTATATCTTCCACTTCCTCTAATTGAGCATTTTGTATGTTTGCTGTTACCTCCTTACTAAATTCTTTTTTTACCTCTTTCTTATTTAGTTTGTTAATATCCCATTTCTTTATTTCACTTTTCTTAGTCTTCTCTATTTTCTTAATTTTTAATCTAATTTTTGCCCTCACTAAAAAGTGATCTGATTCTATTTCAGCCCCTCTCATACTTCTTACATCACACACATTAGTGCAGTGTCTTCTGTCTACTAGTATATGGTCTATCTGATTACATATCTTGTTGTTGGGTGATCGCCAGGTAATCTTGTGAATGTCCTTATGCTGAAACCATGTTTCTGTCGCAGCTAAATCCCTGCTCAGTGCAAAATTTACCATTCGTTTTCCATTATCATTTGTTTCATTGTGAAGGCTGTGTCCTCCACATGCTGGATGTAAATAGGTCTCTTTTCCAACTTTAGCATTAGTCCCCTAGTATTATTTTCATGTCATAATTGGGAATTGCATCACATGTCTTTTCCAAACAGTTATAAAAATCTTCTTTTACTACTTTATCTTTGTCTTCAGTTGGGGCATGTGTTGATATCAGTGTCAAATTGTAGTATTTAAGTTTAATCCTAATTTTACAAATTCTTTCATTTATGGGTTCAAAATCTAGTAAATTATCCATATTGTGTCTACTAATGTAAAATCCTGTTCCAAATTCATGTTTGTCACTTTTATTTCCACTATATAAAATCATATAATTCTTGTTTATCACCGTTCCTTTCCCTGGCCATCGAATTTCTTGCAGGGCACAAATATCTATTTTATATTATCCATCTCCTTCACCATTTCCCTCATTGCTCCTGCTCTGTACAATGTCCGTACATTTCACGTCGCTATCCTCAACTCATTAATCCTTTTCCATTGCGTAGGTCGATTCCACTCTATCCGACTGTTCCGAGGCCACATTTTAGGTTTCCTAACGGTCAGCTTTTTACAGTGACAGGTTGTCAGCCTGTCGTCCAACCCCCAACCTGGAGGACCAGTCCGCCGAATTTATAACCCCCGGGGCAGGGTGGCCCAGCTATACCCCCAGGCACTGGGTACCCATTTTGGTCGCCTTTTACGACCTGCATGGACATCAGTGGGACTATTCTTTTCCCCGGTCACCACATGGGGAAATTTTACACACTAATGGGAAGAAAACGAAAAAGAATTAAATGGACAGAAAGAGAGGTACAAAATTGTAAGAAGGACAGAATGATGGATAGGAAACTGAATATATACAAGGCCTCCTCCTTCTCCTCCTCCTCCTCCTCCTCCTCCTCCTCCTCCTCCTCCTCCTCCTCCTCCTCCTCCTACTACTACTACTACCTACCACCTACCACCTACCACCACCACCGCCACCGCACCGCCACGCCACCGCCACCGCCACCGCCACCGCCACCGCCACCCCACGCCACCGCCACCGCCACCGCCACCGCCACCGACCACCGCCACCGCCACCGCCACCGCCACCGCACCACCACCACCGCCACCGCCACCGCACGCCCCGCACGCCGCCGCACCCGCCGCCCCGCCGCCGCCACCGCCGCCGCCGCCACCACCACCACCACCACCACCACCACCACCACCACAGCGTGTGTGATCTGGATTTCACACACTTGTCCGCATTGGTTCCAGGACCCTGCAAAAAATGTGTTGAAAGGACATGCCCGAGCTGCCTTAGATGAAACAACACACTAACGTCCATTGGCTAAAACCTGAATTCACATAAAAACTGGCATGGATATAAAAGCCAAACAGTCTCCGGGATATCCGAAAAGAATCATTTATGATCCTCGTTTTATAATACTTTACTTGTGGGGGCGGGGAGTTCCCTCTTTTTTCCTTTGTGTATAAGCAACAGTAACGATGAAAGTAGGCAATGAGATGGAAAATGATGAAAAGCAGAAAATATTTCGCAATTTTCGTATTTCTAAATGACATAAAATGGAACTTATGTGACGTTTTTATGTGTGCGCAGTACACAGAGCGCAGTGATACGATGACTACAGTTTTATACCAGTAACTTCTCAAGCGATGAAAGGTTTTTTGAGAGGTCAATAGACGTACATCAATCGTGAAGGCTGCAAACTGCGCGCAAAGAGTCATGTGGCGGTATATCACACGTAAATGTTCGATATTTGTGTTCCGTATGATTGCCGTGATGTTGTTTCGGTGATTGAGTGGAAATGGTTCAGCTGTGCGTACGTCACGTGAGGAATAAGAGTGCGTACATTTTGATCGGAAAACTTCAAGGCAAAGAAACATTTCCGCTGTCTAGGCGAGAGAAGATACCGTTGTTAAAATGAAACTGAAAAGTTAAGGATCCAGTCTTACAATGAACCTAATGGATTGCCAGGTGCGTAGATGTATCGATCTTTTGTGACAAGGAACTGTCAAAATTGTTACCTAACGGAAATCAGATAAGACTGTTCTTATTTTCCTGATGATATAAAACGTTCTTAGCTGTGAAACTACTTGTGCCTGCTGCGTATGACGGTGAAAATCGCAAAGTGTCACTTGCCGCCAGCAGCGACAGTGCAGTACCCTGCTTAAAGTAGTAGCACATTTTATGGTATTGTATCAAAAAAGAAAGGAGTAGTAAATTTTATGGTATTGTATCAGAAAAGAAAAGAGTTTCAAAATTTATGGTATTGTATCAAAGAAGAAAGGAGTAGCAAATTTTATGGTATTGTATCAAAAAAGAAAAGAGTTTCAAAATTTATGGTATTGTATCAAAGAAGAAGGAGTAGCAAATTTTATGGTATTGTATCAAAAAAGAAAAGAGTTTCAAAATTTATGGTATTGTATCAAAGAAGAAGGAGTAGCAAATTTATGGTATTGTATCAAAGAAGAAGGAGTAGCAAATTTTATGGTATTGTATCAAAGAAGAAGGAGTAGCAAATTTTATGGTATTGTATCAAAGAAGAAAGGAGTAGCAAATCTTTAACGAGGTTCCTGCAGTAGAGACTAAGAAGCTGGGCGTCGCTCAGATGGTCAAGAAACTTCGAAATTTTGAAGAAAACCAAGACTTTGCAATAGACGACAATATCCTGAGCCACATGCCTCCCTACCACTTCGCCACGCCGTATTTCTTTAAGGTTAATTTTAATGTAAACCATCCATATATTCTTAGTTCTCCAAAATGTTCTCTTATAATCAATTCCCCCCGCCCCGGCCAGAATAAAATTTTGTACGGATTGCTAATCTTCTCCATGCATATTAAATTACTTTCCCAGTTCGTCATCACCTTTGATTAATCACCCCAATATTTTCGCTGAACATTCAGCACCACTTTATATAATTTTACCCATTCTCGCTTTAGTTCTAAGAAATGTCCCGTTGTAATCAAGACAATAAACGTAACCGTTATGGGTTTTTCCAGTGCACACAATGGCTTTCATTTTAAGCGTTATAATATCCCTGGCAGCGGCAGCATTAATACCTGCACTCATGCAGCAGGAAGTGTCGAAACGAAACGGTGTAGATCGATTTCCTTCACAGCGTTCGTGTTAATCTGAAACACAGAGAAGCCTACCGTAAACGTTTCTCTTCAATCGGTTCTGACGCTGTCAGTTCTCTGTTCTAACACAGAAACGGACAAATTGATGGAATACATGGGTGACATCAGGATCGATAGCTTTCTTCTCAAACTGAAAGCTGCACACTGCCGGCGTAAAAAGTGGGAATGTGATGGGGAGGATTGGGAGCGTTTTAACTCATCCTGTGACTGATTTTAAACGAGAGGCTTACATAAACTCTGAGCCCAAACCGTCGGATCCTATCGTCTTTTCATACGGCAGTAAAAAAGCGAAGTCGTTTTACATCAGTATAATCACAAAATTTTTTAAGGTGGGATCTTTTGTTGTCTTTTTCTTTCCAGTCGTATCTGCGGTTTTTCACATTGCTGTTAAGTAACTAAGTGCTGTCGGAAAGATTGCAGTTCTGTTTTGTGTAGACCCATTGGACTGGAAGTTTGATATTGTGCCCCGCAGTGTATAGAGAGCTACAGTTCACTGGGGCGTCAGGTGCAATGGACCACAGGCGTTTCATAGAAGATTGAAGTACGTTTTTAAATGATTGGAATATTCTGGATTGTGTTCTACAGTATCAAGTGTTTTTTCAGAGGTTTGACGCAATCTGGGATTAAATAGTGATGCTTTCTCAGATGTATAGGTCTATGTCTAGCTAAATAGCGGGACACCTAGCTCCATGGGGCAGGATTCTTCTTGAGAAACTAAAATATCCTCATACAGACAAAAAATTATCCATATTTTATAGAACCCAAAGGTTCATTACCATTTCACAGTATTACCACCGCGCATTTTTTAATCAAATAATAAGGCTGTGTCCCCCTACACACACAGCCTTGAAAACACAGCACAGAAGCATCACAACACACAAGAAATGGAATACGGAGTTGTATAAAACTACGCCAGTAGTTACGTAAAAAAGTGAATATTACGAACAGTCCACAAATTTTTTAAATACATTTTTAAAACAGGTTTTAAATATACATTTACGCGAGATTTTAAGATTCTAATAGACTACAGTACATATCGTACAATTTTAAAAGAGTTTTGAACTTCATTTACCTATGGTTTTAATACTTTAACAGACTATTGTACATATTGTGTATTTGTTTTAATATGTGAATAATTGGTAACATACGACAACCCCTGAAGATGGAACTTCAAAGTTCCGAAACACGTGTAGGGTGAGGGGAAATAGGCCATAATAAAAGTGGTCAATATAGTGCATTCGTTGGTTTTATTATTTTATTTAGTTCATTACCATGTTTACAAGAGCCCGCCACTTGTCCGCATCGCGAAGCAGAATGCAGGCACGCCTTATCGTCCTGTTTATCTCCGTCCATTTTAATATTATCCTCCACTGTACGCCTAGGTCTTCTAAGCACTCTCTTTCCTTTAGGTTTCCCCACCAAAACGTGCATGTCGTTCTTTTTTTCCCCTCACGTTTGCCACATGCCCCATTTCATTTTATCCGCCTTGAATTTTCACCCTCTTAATATTTGGCGAGAGAAACGTTTTTAACTTTTCATTATGCAATTTTGAGACAAAAATATCTTCCCCAGTACCCTCTTCTCTTGCATCCTCAGCTTATGCTCTTGCCTTAATGTGGACCCATTTTAAACAGTAGGCACAATTATATATATATATATATATTTTTTTTTGTTTTGTCCACGTTTCCAATCTGCGCCAGTTTTTCTTACGTAGGCCATCCAAAGAACCTCTTCAAGTTCGAGGCCCTGTGTAACATTTCGCAGTGTAGCTCAATATGCCTGAGCTCTGTGTGTTCTGTCTGTGTGTGTGGACGCGCTCTCGTTGCACTGAACTATGTTTGAATGTGCCCTCTTATACGTGGACTAATTGAAAATCGTGACTACTAGTTGGTAATTGCAATATGCATGATAAGACTCACGGTCAAAAAGGGAAGCAATAATGTATTCAGCGTGGAGAAATCTAGCATGAGAAATCAGAATTGGATACAGTTTGACGACGAGCACCTGATTAATGTGCCAGATTAAGAAGCTAGTGTGCATTGGCTGTCCGTTCGTAACCTCGCAGGCCGAAATGGTGATAGATGTCAGCTTAAGGTCGGGAGCCAGTCGAACTTTGAGAAATAAAGATATGCAAGTGTCTAAGAGACGAATTTAGCGAGACGCAAACACATTTTTAAAGGAACAAATATATGGTATTAAATAAAGCACAAATCAATGTCGAAAGGAACATCGGTTTAGGGTAAACTTACATTTCGTAAAGAATTAGAATTCTGACCTGCTTTGACTTTCGCATTGTGTTCTAGATTGGTGGAGAAATTAGTTTAAGTACTGTAGACCCTCGAATTAACGGACCTCTTATGTACGGATTTATGAAATAATGGACGAAATCTGTTGGTTCCGAAATTTACGTCCGCAATGGGAATAAGTGAAATTAGCGGTCTTGACTGTTAATTAGTCAAGCGGCCGCTACGTGGCGGACACGGACGCGCGCTCAGTCTTTGCTGACACTCGTGTGGAGGTGTTAGTTAGTGTATTGCTCTTTTCATAACCTGGATCGTGGATTTATTATATTTATCTGACATTTATTAAATTCCAATTAACGATGGCTTCCAGACAAAGTGACAGTGCTAACAGGACAGTTGTATAGAGCATTATGTGCATGCATTAGTGTTATATATACAGTACTGTATTACTGTTTTGGCAACTTTTTAGGCCATACATATACACGTAATTCGGAAGTACCGGACAATCGGCATTATCGGATCAGTCACTCCCCTATTAGTCCGTTCATTCGAGGGTCTACAGTATACAACTTCAACTTTAATGCTGCCTAATCATTAATCCAAGAACCAAGATGTGCTGAAATTGAAACCCATGTTCAGAAATTGTAACGTTACAAACCTCCAGGTGACCTGTTCCAGCTTGCGGCAGGCAAAGGCTTGTTGAAGTGTTTATCCTATAATAAGTACTTCGAAGACAAACTGCCTGAAGAACAAATTTGTTCATAAAAAGACGCTCACTCAGTGTCATCTTTTTGGATTGCTTTCCTTAAGTGTTTGACTGATTTTTACGAAACTTGGTACGAACGTTATGCAGAAGAAGGTCACATCAACGTCGTGCTTGGTACTGTCCTGTAGTCATTGATGATTCGGCGAACGCTCCAAGTTGTGAGGCGGAAGGTACGCTACAGACGCTTAACTTAATATACTGGAAAGGTGCATGGTAATAAATCTTCAAAAATATGCAGCTGCTGTAGAATGTGACATAACAACATGGCGGGCTCACAACGTGATTAGTGTAAGAACGATCACAGCCTGCTGCAGTAGCCTGTTGCACGCAACACTGCAGTCGCTGTCTGTAGGAGTCACACGGCTGTACTGCATTAACAGAACCGTGCCACGGCCTAATGTATCGCTCGAGTATTGGCCCTCTTTAGACTAAAAGCACTTTCCCAGCTTCTTCTAAGCGTATTAAACAGGAACCATTGATCTGATCGGCGAACAGATCGTGCAGTGCATTCCCTCCATGCACTTACCGCCTCTCATACACAGAAGCCGGTGATGGATCACTGAGTGCCTGCGCTGGGCTAACCACCCACGTGGCGGGTTCACTGTAGCGGTCGAAATGACAAACCGAACGTTGAACTTATTATTTACCTGTCCTTCGCATTTGGTCCCATGTAGTTTGGACGTGGTGGTATTATACTTTAAACTGATTGCAAGCGCTGGCTGTCCTGTTAATATACTTTATGTAACGACACTGTCATTTGCACTGTTGTCCACTTTGGGCATCATGAACAAACGTATGACAAGAACCTTAGAAATAATGAGACAAGGGTGCATAAAACTTATCTGGTGGTGCTGGTGTTTATCGTCACGGTCGTCGTCATCATTATTATCATCATCATCATCATATACTACTTCTACAAGGCGTCCTGTCCAGTGATTAACACTCCTGCTAGGTATTTGGCAGTTCCTGGGCTTCGAATGTAGGCATGCCAAGCGATTGTGCTGACTCAGATATCTCGTAGTCTTTCTCTGCTCCGTGAGAAAGGATGGGATTTTACCTCAGGTATAGGTTACTACTACCGCCCAATTCTTTTAATAATTCTGTCATTTGATGGTACGTATCGTACAGTTCGGGACCCAGCTTTGCGTCCCCAGATCCTGGGGAAATGTAGAGGAAACATGTGGGAGTATTCGCGGAAGGAACACGTCTTATGGCCAGTGAATATCTGTTCTGTTGCTATTAACGTGAAATACACAGTTACAAGTGGAGGCTTGTTTTGAAATTCCTGCCGTAGAAGCATAGCTCAGTCTCGAACTGTATGCGGTTGAAATAGTTTCCACAAACGGTCCTGTATACTGTTCAGTTCTTCCAGGTTCGACTTTCTGGTCTCAGATTCAGAATAAATTCCAAATAAAATAAATCATTTAGTCATGTTGTAGGAATCCTTAGACGGTAATTTGTCAGTGGCAGGGCCTCATTCTACACGGAATAAATGCCAACATACATGTCCCGAGAATGGATCGAACATGCTGTTATACTATTGAAGATCGTTGACGTTAACAAACGTCTAGACAGAGTTAATCGTAATAAATTATTAGAAGTCACTGAAACAGCATCTCCCTTCTCACTAGTAAAATTTCCACAGCGAAAGAGTCTATTGTGCCTTTCAGCATCATTTGTACGGTGACGACTTCAAGCTGTTGACAATGATAAATATTTGTTTTTATTGTTAATGTGTCGCATTGCTTCGGACAACAACCTGCCGTGTCTACAAGGATATGTGTGTGTGTGTGTGTGTCGTACAAGCCGTGTCGTGAGAGCCTTTTATTCATCACGGTTCAGGAGCGACACTCATTTGATAAAGACCACGAGACGAAGCTTGCATCTAATATCGATGATGTCAAGTGCCTCTGGCGCCGTGGGTTAAAGCAAGCAGTAGAGCAGGCTCAGCCAACGGGGACTTGTGTTGCACAGCTTCTGGTTGTCTCGTGAGACCGGTCTGAACCAACAGGGTTTTAAAATACGTTCCTTGTGATTTATGGACGCCTTCAAAAAGGGGATCTCCTCCTTATCCTCAAATAATTCGGTTGAGCAGGAGGGGAAGAGAGGGAAAGAGAGTGAAGGTAAAAAGTGATGAAAGACAAAATTAAATAAAAAAGGAACATTTATTTTCGTTCGTGCAACGCAAATTATTGTTATAATGAAGATGTGTTTAACGTTTTTTCTTCTATTAATTCCATCTGTTCTTAATTCATTACTGTTATTCTACTGCTATACGAAGAAGCTGTGATGTTTAAAACGTCGGTAAATATTTACCAGTCGATACGGCATAACATCCCAGAAAACTTGAATCTTTTTTGTGAAATAATCTTTGAAGTTTATGTACGGTCTCATAGGCCATGCGTATGAAATTGTGTCGTTACTGGCAAGTGCACGCGACGGTTGATGCAACTAGTAAGCACAGACATGAGTGAGCTTTGTTGTTTGTGCTGCATACAGAAAAGCATACATCATTGTCATTGATTTTTTTGGTGAGAAGTAATGGTAGTTAGATCTGCGCTCTTCTGGGATATTAGGCGGCGTCGTGTGGTATTTATTTACCGACGTTTCGGAAAAACGTATCGGTCCCATCTTCACGGATCAAGAGTCCGAGTAGGAAGGCTTTGGTTTTAGTGTTATTTGGGTTGTTTTGAGTTTGGTTGGTGGTTTGTTCGTTGGTTTATTTTGTATGCGGCAGACTGATTTGAGGTCATTGATTGCTTATTCTTCTGTGGCTCGTATGTTTACTACTCGGACTCTAGACCCGTGAAGATGGGACCGATACGTTGCCCCGAAAAGTCGGTAAACAATTACCACACGACGCCGCGTAATATCCCAGAAGAGCGCAGATCTCGTCAACATCGCGGCGGAAGCCTGAAATCAAGGTTAATAATGGTAGTTAGGTTGGCAGGAAGGTGCAAAACTTTCTCTGCCTCCATCTTCAGTAAAGATGGCCTGAAGAGGGACGGAGCATGTTTCCCGTAACCCCGGATTCTGTGTAAGGATCATATCCCCGCAGTAAGCCGTCGTCAGATTCACCACCGTGGGAAACTGAAATCTCACATACAGCAGCGGTTTTTTTTTTTCTAAAAATAACTACGGCTACTCAGAACAGAAACCAGTACGCATTTTACAGGAGGCTGGGTGTGCCCAGGGCTTGTCGGGATGGGTGCGGAAAATCTCGTCCCCAAAGGAATTCGATCCCCAGACCGTTCAACCCGTAGCGAGGAGATCTGAGTGTACCATACTTAATCATTGACGTTTACTAAGCAGGGTTCTTACCAGTTTGTGTGCGGCTGTAGCATGTACCAGTACTGTAACAAATATCTGACTAACACCTTGGAACAAAGTCTTTCTTGGGAAACTCAGCTAGTCAGGAAATTCCCCGCAATTCGTGGAACCCATTGCTTTATTACCGTGTTCACTAGTATGTACCCGAGTCAAAGTAATTTAGTCCACGCTCTCCCGTCCTATTTCTGTAACATCCATTTTAATATTATCCACCCATCTAAGCCTAGATCTTTTAGTGGTCTCTGTACCTTCGGTTTTTCCGCCAAAACCCTGTACACATTTCTCTTCTCCCCTATACGTGCCACATGCCCTGCCCATCTCATATTTCTTAATCTGATCAGACGAAAAATATCCGTTTGAAGTGAAGATCTTGAAGCTTCGTACTATGCAATTTTCTCCATTTTTTTATTGCTTCCTCCCTCTTAGACCCAAATATCTTAATAGTCAAACTGTAATCATTCACAGATGAGAATTTAACACTCAAGTTCTCGTAGTTTTATCAATAATAATAATAATAATAATGTGAATAATACTCGTGAATATAAATCTTGCATAAATTGGTAGTGAATATATGAATTGGATTCATATGGCTCAGGACAAGGCCAAATGATGGTCTCCTGTGAAAAAGGTAATGAAAATTCGGAGTGTATAGAATGCGGAGAATTTCTTCACTTGCTGAACCGCTATTCGTTCCTCAAGCAGGAGTCTAATCTGTTAAGTTGCTACTCAGTGTTAATGACAACATATACAGTCTGGTGCTTGTATGCCATACGTGAGGTGCTTGTTGTGTAACATATGCAGACAGTCTGAGGAAATGTAATTGGAGAAACGGGCTGCCTTGTAATAATTCTCATCTGTTTGAAGATTTTGCCTCTTGAAACGTCACGGAAGCACCCACGAGATATGATATGTTTCTGCGATTGAACTGTCAGTTGTAGTAATATACAGACGTGGAAAGCTCACTCAAAAGATGCTTACAGTGTCAGAACAGAACTGACTATAATCCGTGAAGTGGTGGAGGAGGAAAAGGAGAAATTTGTGTCGGAATGAACACTCAGATAGACAAGACTCAATGTACAACACGAGTCGTGCCACTGTTCAGGCGTCAGTCGCCGTCTTATCACCACAGAGGCGCCGTTTCGATCCCTGGGCAATCCTGAGATATTTATGATAGACAAATTGGCACTGGGACAGATACTTCAGTTTTTCCAGTCATCATTCCACCAGTGCTCCACAATCTCTCGTCTGGCACTAGTGATGTAGGTCACTTAGCAGTCGTAATGCCATGGGATTTGGGATGTGACGCCTTGTTTGGTGAAGTTATACCGACGTTTTAAATTAACCTGCTGCTTGCACTGATAACAGAGGCAGAAGGTTCCTTCGAATGTCGGTACATATCTACTAGACTACACGACGTCACATCTAACAAGATAGTAATCTTAAAACTTGCCTCTCTGGAAATCTCTGATCTTAATTTGTATTTGTCTGCGTGCTATTTGTGCCGTCTCCACGTAATCATTGAAACTTGTACTGTTCCTGCAGAATGTTCTACTTGGGATACCATTTCGTATCGATCAATCCGTAGGAAGCGATATCGTAGGAAAATATTGCACATTGATAGGAATTTGGCATATCGATATACCGCTTAATTTACTGGTGCACTCTGCAATTTATTCTAGGCAACATTCGAAGTGGTATTTGCTTAGTAATGTGTATCAGCTAGGAAACAAGTCAGATTCACACCCAAGAATCTGGGAATTCCGATGCATGCAGTCTTCTGTGTTCTTCAAATCCCTCCTCGTCAGGTGTTTCGCCGAAGGATTGGTGAGTTGTGAAAAACTGTCAACGGGCTTGCACATTTTGTGGAAAGCCAGCGCTGATATTTTCCCAGCACTTGCATCGCTTTGCTAGGCGGTTACCTGTGCGTTAGCAACAAGTGTGACGCGAGAAGGTTGTTCCATATTGTAAGAGGAATTGTAGTTCAAAACCTTTCGCGTCTTACAGGCGGATATGAAAATGACTTGTTAAGGAATAGTTTATTCAAAGAAAATTCAAATTGAGCACTTTGGTAATTTGCTCACAAATCTTGTTGCAGTAATTCATGAAAAATTTTGTATCTTGAATTACTAGTCTGCTTGTTATATTTTGTGTTTCGTAAGGCAGAGTAAATGTTTAAAGTATGCTGATTAAATACGGCGTTAATGAGAATAAATTCAACACTACCTTCATTGCTTCGTGATACTTTGAATCCTACAAAATAATAATAATTAATAATAATACAGATCATGTGGAATGTAAAAACATAAATGATACCAGTAATAATAGGGGCAACTGGAACCATCTCATAATCATTCAGAAAATACCTGACCCCACATACCGGGAAAGTACGACACCAAGGAACTACACAAAACAGCCATATTGGACACTGCACACGTAATGCGGAAGGTGCTGATGTAAAAGTATAAAACGTTTGACATGGGAAATAGCATTACATGTACCGTAAATTGTGACTATAGAATAGCCGCAATACTATATACCATAGACACATGGTTTGTTTCAGGTATATAGTTGTAAATACCCTGCATAAACGTGACATAATAATAATAATAATAATAATAATATAAATATATGACAACAGTATTGTTTGTCCTTTTCCGTTTCAGCGATAAAGAAAGGACAAAATAAGCAGCCAATCATGAAACTTCCCCAATCTTCTCACGGATATCTAAACGGAACTTTTTAATTGTTAATGGAACTTTACATTGCAGCATGAATTCAGTGCCCAGTTTGTAGAACAAAACGAGGAAAGCATGATGTTTAAGTAAAATTTGTTAGGTGTTGCTGGAACAATTAAAGTTTTAAACCGGTAAAGCTTCAACAAGGTTACGTTTTGAATGTGTGACAGAATGGAAGATTTTTAACATATCCAAGTATCCATTGGCTAGAGTTATGTAGACAAATACCCCACTTTTCGCTGTTGGTCTGATATTAATCCAGAGTAGTGAGGATCAACTACAAATTGAATTTGTCATCTATTTAGAATAGGCTGATATAAAAGCTATTATTTGACCATCTCAATGTCGTCTTTATAAGCAATAATACAGTAAGATATAAAATCGTAATAAAAAACCATATCTTAGAAAAAGTACCACATATCCATTACTTGTTGTATGACATAAGCTATAAATATGACGACGATATAAAGGAAAATTACGAGTACAGACGTTCGAAGGCATCATTTGGTGCAGTTAATAGAGCACTTGGAAATAAACCGAGACAGGACATAATATTGGCACTTTATAAAGGTGTGGCTCTTCCCACACTGCTGTACTGATGTGGACGGTGGGTCATAACATGAGCCGAAACAAAAATACAGAGCGTGGAAATGAAATTCTGTGTGGCAAGGGACGTTTGTGTTAAAGTGGATAAATACCTAAAGTAGGCACCAGTAGTGAATTACAAATATTGTCCTTAAGGCAGCACACATAACTATACACAGAAGTTGTTCCAACATTTACGTACAAATATGTAATAATATAGGCCTGCTCCCACCAAAAGACAGTAACATACGCACCCAACGGATCGAGTATCAGGAACGATCAAGGAAAAGGCGGAGTGATCTTAGAAGCCGGAAGAGGCGTGCCTGTCTGTGCCATGAAGTGAAGAGCACGAAGAAGACTGTGAGTACATTTAATTTGATGTGTTATTGTCACAAGTGCAGAGTGTTGACTTATCTGGCAATTATCGGTAGCCACTTTGTAACCGCTCGTTTGCCTCATTAATGCAGCCCTCTCAGCCAACCACTCGCACCCCGGGCGGGGTAGCGGCGTGAACTGACAAACTATAGTTGTCGGATAAAATGAGGTCCGTGTAGTTGCGAGTGCCGAAGTTGTGGCACAGATGTCTCCTGTAACGGGTGGATATCTTACAGGTCTGTGTGATAAATTGTGAGTAAGATCCAAGACTCTTGTGCTAAAAGTCGTACTTCTTTAACATAACCAATCATCGAATGCAAGTAGGTACATTGGGATAGAATTACTTTGGAACGCAACGACAATTTAAAGTGTTGTAACTGCGAAACTTCTACTAACACACACATATATTTAGCTTTTATATGTATTTATATATATTTGGCTTTTCATTCAGTAATGGATGTAGGCAACAAAGTAATTCATGGCCTCTTCTTCTTCTTTGATGGCTCTACAGACTCCACTGGTCCTTGGCCCGATCTAGCTGCTTCTTCCATTCTGCCCTATCTGGAGTATACTGGATCTTCAGCTCCTTCATGTCAGTATACACTTGGTCCTTCCATCTTGTCTTGGGTCTTCCTTTTGGTCTTGTTCCTAAAGGCATTCTTTTAAACAGTCTATTTACTAGACGTTCCTCCCACATCCTCATAACATGTCCATACTAAACTCTAAACTCCCAAAATGTTCGTTAACTTCAATAAATCTTACTGTCTCTATTTTATGCATTTACATGCATTTTTCTGAGAAGGGGTCCGTAGGTTTCACCAGACTCTTAAAGGGGTCCATAACCCAAAAAAAGTTAAGCACACCCGCTTTAACGTGTTTAGTTAAGTGTGTGACGTGTTCCGATTTGTAGGACGTGGTGTGTGTGTTACGTAAGTCTGTTGTACATTCGTCCGTTCGCCCCAACCCGTCTGTTTGTAAGTCAAAGCAAATGAAGAGTAAACGTCGTAGAGCAAGAAAGATGTTTCGTGCGGGCGTGGCCTATCTGATTGCCAGTTAGACAAGACATTACAAGCCACCACCGACCCACTCGATGTTCATATACATGAGAGATACGAATAATATCATAACTGCCACATCTTGTAAACCGCTGCTAAAGACCTATCCTCTAATCGTTTGAGACGTCTGCAATGAATAAAGCGCTTTTAGAAGGCCAGGTTCCTTTGAACTGCATCTACGTGCGCACACGTTTAAGAAAACACGTCGTATTAACATGTCTACGGTAATTTCTGACACAGTAGTTATATTTTGCTTCACGCCTCTAAATTCAAGTCAACCCCAGAAAATAAACACAAGAAAAAGAGGGATTAAAGAAAAGTCCTTTCTTTTTCTTTTATTTCCTCTATATATTCTTGTGTCTCTTGTTTTTTCTTTCCTTCTTTCTTTCTTTCTTTCTTTCTTCCTTCCTGTATTTTATTTCTATCTTTCTATTGTTCTTTTTTCATTCCTTTTCTCTTCCTTACTATCCTTCTATGCGTCCTCTTCCTTCGTCTTTGTTTCGTTGTTTTATTCATTCTTTTGCTTGTTTATTCATTCTTGTTCTGGCACTGCTTTCCTTTTGGTTGTCATTGTTTCTGCCAGTAACAATTTTGTTTAATTAATTCTCTAACCGACCGTATCAGTAAGCACCCCAACATCAGTATCAATTCTCTAACCGTTTGTATCAGTAAGCACCCCAACATCAGTATCAATTCTCTAACCGTTCGTATCAGTAAGCACCCCAACATCAGTATCAATTCTCTAACCGACCGTATCAGTAAGCACCCCAACATCAGTATCAATTCTCTAACCGTTCGTATCAGTAAGCACCCCAACATCAGTATCAATTCTCTAACCGTTCGTATCAGTCAGCACCCCAACATCAGTATCAATTCTCTAACCGTTCGTATCAGTAAGCACCCCAACATCAGTATCAATTCTCTAACCGTTCGTATCAGTAAGTACCCCAACATCAGTATCAATTCTCTAACCGTTCGTATCAGTAAGCACCCCAACATCAGTATCAATTCTCTAACCGTTCGTATCAGTAAGTACCCCAACATCAGTATCAATTCTCTAACCGTTCGTATCAGTAAGCACTTCGACATCAGTATCAATTCTCTAACCGTTCGTATCAGTAAGCACCCCAACATCAGTATCAATTCTCTAACCGTTCGTATCAGTAAGCACCCCAACATCAGTATCAATTCTCTAACCGTTCGTATCAGTAAGCACTTCGACATCAGTATCAATTCTCTAACCGTTCGTATCAGTAAGCACCCCAACATCAGTATCAATTCTCTAACCGTTCGTATCAGTAAGCACCCCAACATCAGTATCAATTCTCTAACCGTTTGTATCAGTAAGCACCCCAACATCAGTATCAATTCTCTAACCGTTCGTATCAGTAAGCACCCCAACATCAGTATCAATTCTCTAACCGTTCGTATCAGTAAGCACCCCAACATCAGTATCAATTCTCTAACCGTTCGTATCAGTAAGCACCCCAACATCAGTATCAATTCTCTAACCGTTCGTATCAGTAAGCACCCCAACATCAGTATCAATTCTCAAACCGTTCGTATCAGTAAGCACCCCAACATCAGTATCAATTCTCTAACCGTTTGTATCAGTAAGCACCCCAACATCAGTATCAATTCTCTAACCGTTCGTATCAGTAAGCACCCCAACATCAGTATCAATTCTCTAACCGTTCGTATCAGTAAGCACCCCAACATCAGTATCAATCCTAGCTACAGTGTAGTGTATGTATTGTGCAACTGACTTGATATCAATGGAACATAGTTTGCAGCAAATGTTTTGGTTATTTGAGAGTTTGTTTTTGAAGATCCAGTTGGTGACAGAAATACGCATTCTGTGATTATTGGATGAAGCTTTTCAACTTCATATTTCATACTGTACCGTTTGATGGGATGAATTTCAAAGACGACTTCGAAATGACATACAAATAAGCGTGTGTGATCTGTCTAAGCACCAATACCGACAGTTCGTAATAATCCTCTCTTTCGAAGCTATGTGACCGTTGCAGTTGATAGAGTAAGGTAGACTAACATGAAGTGAAGTGAGGTAAAGTAGACCGTGTGCACGCCGTGAAGGCATGTAGGGGGGGGATGGAGTTACAGTTCACTACATTGTTAACCTCTGTGCTATATGGGACGAGTGGTCAGCTTCACACCCCGGCCGCTTTTCCCCGGTACCCATTGAACAGGAAGCTGAGTGGACCACGGAGCCGGTCTTGACGCTTTGGAAACGAGATAAATCTGTTGCCACTGACGGGAATCGAACCACGATTCGCCGGACGTCCAGCTCGTGGCCTAGTCACTATAACGACCAGTTTAGTTAAACCAAGACTCAAAATGAATGTTGCTGTATGTTTGTTCTTCACAATCGCTCGTACAGTCTTCGTGATATGTGCTGCAGAAAAGAATATGACAGTAAATGAGTTCATTCAGAATTAATTAATTTAAAATTCCATGTTATCTTTATACAATTAAGCCCAGTTGTTTTCAAGTCATATTTTCAAATCCATTTTAACTCTGTGAGCGGTTTACCGGTTCACCCTGGCTGGACCAACCCCTGTGATTTATTATAAACCATTAATTACTGTAACTTTGTTCCCACACGCTCCCATTTATTTTCATTATTTCCTACAGCTATTATTGTAATTGTTATAGAAGACCTACGTATTTGTCTCCATATTACAGCAGGAGAATCCACCCCACTCTCTTACATTTCATATGCATATATTGTCTCATTGTATAATGCCAATAGCTCTCATGGCAAGAGCAACAATGCGGGTAAGGTTTAACGGCCCCCCAGTGACGATACATAATGTCTGAAGGTCCATTTCCTTTCTGTGTGAGCGCTCGCTTAAGCAAATATCCAACTAGACAGAATCATTTGTCAAAGAGTTGAAATGTAAAAATGCCTTCATTTGCATGACGCACAGAGTGTATAGACAGTAAATGATCATATAAATAAAGACCCTTCAGCCTTCACTCATGTTCCATGTAACTCCTGACCATTATTTATCTCTAAACGTGATGAAGGGCCAGCTTCGACCAACCTGTTCCCGCAGGCAGACTCGCGGACAGCTCGTCCTTAACTGATTTGGCCAAAGTAAGTTTAATGCGATTGAAATGGATATTACTAACTTAGACATTCGTTTTAGAGTCTTTAGGATTCGTAATTTATATCAGTGGCAAAAATGAAATGACGATTGTTGAGAAATTTTTATCTTAATCTCAAGGGTCGAAATCTCGAGTAAGAGGTGTCTGATGTGACATTTGAGGCTCTCAGGGCGGTGTTGCTGAAGATCTTCTGGGATGTAATTCCGGTGGATTGGTATCTAGTTGCCGACGTTTCGATCGATCGCTACGTGACCCTCAAGATGAAGGCATTACCTTGCTTCGATATGTCGGTAACTATTTACCGGTCGACACGGCGTAATATCCCAGAAGACTTGAATCTTCAGGTGTCGGGTGGTTCATACGGGAACCATATAGACTGATATGAATTATGATTTATCAGAAACGCCAGCAGTGCAATGAGTATGGGCCTCTGTGGAAACTACACATGCTGTAATATGTTTGTGTACGGAAAGATACGGCGTTTTGCTGATTAACAGCTAAGTATTTTGTACTACGAAGGAGAGTCGCAAGCGATTGGTAGTTAGTCACATCGTGTGTGTTAGGCATGCCTGAGACAATGGACAGTGTCCGAGTAAATAAGGTTATAAGACATCTTTTGTCCCAGCGTTGTGATAAGACTCAAGTCCTTTGAGATATTGCGCGTGTCGACTCATAAATGCTTACTGATCTTTCGAAGGAGCGTAGTGCCTTCACCTTCAGGGTCAAGCAGTCCGAAAATAAGCAGTGCAAGAAGAATTACGTTCTTTCGAAACGTCTGTAACATTTACTAGTTGACATGGCGTAACGTCTCACAGTACTTGAATCTGAGGTAGTACAAAAATGGGACTAATCCACTACATTCTCATTCACTTGGTAAAGGTAAAGGTCACACCATAAGATGCCATAGGGTGTACAAAGTGGGAGTAGCACAGGATGGATGTGGGTGGTCAACGCCAAGATCCAGCCGCTTTGCTACTGGGGAAAGAGCCCCGATACCCAAGGCCGGTCTGGACGGGTATGTAGAAGAGAAAATCTCTTGCCTCCACCGAAGTTCGAACCCCCGACGGTCAAGCCCGTAGCGAGTCGCTATACCGACTGCGCTGTGTTTGTGTTCTTTTGGCCACGCGATAAAGCACACGTGTCTCTGAGAACACAGGCGCAGTTGTGTTTGTTAATCTGTAAGTCCATGTAAAGGCTTGGTTGAATGGCTTACAGTTTTTGAATCAGTGCACAAACGTCACAGTTGGCAGCCAGGCAACATCATCAACAGTAGGATCATGCTATTTGCATGATAGTGGAAGGTCTTTAGGAAACGCCCTCACAGAATTTAGCTGCTTCATACAGTACAGCATGTAGGTAGTTGGGAAAGAGGAGTTTTGTTTGGGGGGATAGAAAACGGATATAAATGGCTGGCTTATTTTGGGTGTTGTTGCATGCCATATAACATCTCTCGCTCATTCTCATTGTAATCCAAGGGTGGGACCTCCACTGCTTGCCCTTTACTTGTTAGAATGTCTAGTGATATAGCTTCGCTGTCCTTCCCACTGATGGCTGCTAATGGAATTACTCAGCTGCTCTACAGAAAGGTGTCCTGATTGCATGTATTTGTTACTTGGTTTGTTTAAAGCTTACAGTGTCATGGATAGGTCTCTTGTATTTGAAGACTACAATTAACATTAATTATATTTAAAAATTCAGTTTATATCTCATAGAAAAGAAGGTAATATATTACGGCAATCTCTTAACTCTTTTAAGCCTAGTGGTCACTGCAAGTACCACCGGGTTTAACATTCACAAAATCTACATTCTGCCTTTAGAATGCATTTATGTGTTTTGTATGAATCTAAGAAAAAAACACGATGATTTCCCTACATAGCATAAATAACTGGTACTTATAACCAGACGCAGTGTGTTTACTGCGCGGTACGAGCTGACTCATCTAATTCAGGTTAATCGTAGTCTTTAAAGTGTTAATTCAGAGTAGGTAAATAATCGCTGTTTATTTTGGGCATGGTACGAAACATACCAATGCATTCTGCTCGCAAAATGGAAGCATCTTTGTGGTATAAAATAGTAACCACTGAACGGTAAAGAATTAGTGCACTGGAATTTGTTGGTATTGAAACGTTTGGTGACAACGTTTTCTGCCAGTTTGTGTGACTTGCCATTATAAATAACGAAGAAAGTGTACGGAAATAAAAGCCAACATAGTATGAAGGGTGTATATCGCTGAATGATTAGGTGATTTTGAAAATATAAATTGCAAAAGAAGGATGAGTCTGCGGTGGGAGCTTTTTCGCAGCAGTGACACGAGGGTCTGAGGAATGACATGAAAGATCGCTGTCAGGACAGTCGATCTCAGGACGGAGGTTCGAACCCGTTACCGTATTCGACGCAACAGTGCCAGATGTTACACTGAGCCGGTGGAACATATCACAGTCATCTTGTGTAGTAAATTACAGTATCCAATAATTAAATGTATGAATTAAGAGTATGCGTTTCTTATAACAGCTTTATACGCTTAATGCCATTTTAAACTTCTTATTTTATCACATTTATTGGATTTAACATAACTTTTAGACTACTGATTTTGGCTTGTCATATACTTTTATGATATTTTTGTGAAGTTGGGATCCCAACCATATAGGCCTAACTGGGTGGTGTGAAATAGTATTATACAACTTACATAATAATTTCTTTTTTGTCCTACTTGCCTGATGATGGCTTCTTGTTAAGCCGAAACATGTTGAATTAAACCGTCCAGTATAAAAAGAGTTGTGACTGACAGTTATTATCCATCTGTGTGCCTTCATCACAACGGGATGTCCCATATATAAACATTCAGGTACTATTAATTAACCTGTCAGAAAGGAGATCCTGTTCCGTGGAATTATTTGGGTATTACGAGTACTTCGTACGGGAAAAAAATTGTACAGATTTTAGACATTAAATGACGCAATGAAATCCGCCACTGGCACTGTAAATGTTCAGTAGTGTGCATTTTCTCGTCTGTCTGTTCTACCACAGGTTACGGTATGGTACATAGGGCACATGCTGTGGACCCCGTCTCTCGGTTGGTTGGGCAGTGCACAGGCCAGAGACATGCTTCCACTGACATTAGTTCTTGTCACCTCTGTGATTGCATTCCCGTCTGCCAGCTTTAGTGTCAGGCGGGGAGAAGGGCATCGGATGGTTTGAATGAGCGTTGCTTCTGCTGCTGCTACGTCATGGCTAGAGGAACATGACTCGAAGGGAATCTTCCCACCGGAATTAAACGGATGCCATCAGGGTGCTATCTAGATGGACGCCGCAACAGACGCTTGAACCAATCACAATTTAGAGCTTTCATACGGGGATTGAGGCAGTAGGCTTACGACTGTTCGTTCAACTTGAAGAATGAAATCTTCTGTACATGGACTTCGAAAAATTCGTTTGCGGTTGCGTATGTCCATGTGATGAGACAGTTCCTGAATATAATAAAATAATAATATAATAATAATAATAATAAACGAAAGTCGGAGTAGGGTTGAACGTGCTCTGCTTCTTATTTTGGAGGTACCGGGTTCAAACCTCCTGACGCAGGTTTGCCATGGCTGTCCTCAGGGACATCTTAGGGCAGTTCCTCATTCGGCTCCAACCGCTCCCTTATAAAACCCTTCCAATTCATGATTCATTGTCCATCTTCTTGGCTTGCTTGGCCCTGAAGATGCAGGCGTTACATTCCTCCGAAACGTCAGTAACTATTTAGAAATCGACACGACGTAACATACCAAACCACTTGACTCTTCAGCAAAGCCACTGCGAGCACCACAAACCTTGCATTTCTATCGTATTTCTCTCTGCAGGCGCATCCAGCTTTCGCCCACAGATGTATGCTGCACTGAGAGCGACTGTGCCGAACCCCAAGGCTGTGTTCCATAAACATCCTACCCTAAAGGGTTTTGGGTGTAGAAGGTGTAAACCACTTCATGTGGGATGTTTCTGACATGTTGGATGCGTGGTAAAATTTAAGGTTGTGCAGCTTTTCATACTTAGAGGTACTGTGATGGCTCGAGGTCTGGAGCAGTATGCATTGCGTCTTGCACACACGATTGCACATACACTAGCCAGAAAGTAATGTGAATGTTTCATTACACCAATATCTGTGTTACACCCTCTAGTTTTGATATAAATTTGCCAACGTTTTGGTCGAAACAGCTGGCTGTACCTAGCGAGTAGATTCTCCATCTTCGACGTAGAAGTTAAGGCATAGGGCCTACTTGAGGTCTTCGCTCTTCAGAAATGTTATGCAGCGCAGATTGGTAATTGGTAACCCCACTTACACTGCAGAACATCCCAGAAGACCCTCGATCGGATTAAGTTTCATAGCTGCTTTTATTCTCACTTTGATTCTAGACCAGCGGTTTCCCATGTTTCTGTTTTAAAGTGTTATTTAACGACGCTGTCAGTTGCTGAGGTTGTATAGCGCCGATGATAGATCAGTGAATGTAGTGTGCTGGTGGAATGATGCTGATAGCGGAAAATCTGTCCCAGCACGACTTTGTCCACCACATATTTCACATTGACTGGACTGAGACTGAGGTCGCATCTCTGTGGTCAGATGCTTGCGACTAACTGCCTGAATCATGACAAGGGCATTTCCCAGGGTTAGACTTATTTAAAGTATGTCTGTTTGTCGGCTTGTATGTAGAACTACAGGTGTTCAAGCTAGCGGCTTCCAAGGAAATCCTGTCGGTGTGTTATTACTCGTTTCCAGTTAGTGTTCCGAATTCGACAAGGTGAGATGGAAGAATGTAGTCATTTCGTATGGACGAACGCAAATTCACGTAAAACCAGAAGTATAATGGCACGTAGGAATGTGAGTATTTCATATACTAGATTTCGATCCGAGCGATATCTTCGCTTTTTTTTAGAAGGGCCCCGCAGCAGAAGCTACGGACGCACTGCAGCCTTAAGGCTTATTGTGTAACCCTTGTGTTGAAGATAAAGAGAAAGATGATCAGTTTTTTTCATTTTTCCAAGTAATGGAGCACCAGTGGAATGAAATTGACAGGGGAAAACTGAAGTACTCAAGGAAAAACTGTCCCAGTTCAATTTTGTCCACCACAAATCCACATGGATTGGCCCCGGGATCGAACCCGGGCCTCCGCGGTGTGAGGCCTACGACTAACCGCCTGAGCCATGGCACAGCCAAAAATGTCCTTTAGACTTGCCAATGAGGAAATTGGATTAACGGATTTTTACTGCCCTTCCTTCACTTCTTCATCTTCTGCTCATTTCGTAGATATCTGTATAAGTGATGATGTAGTGCCGAATGCTCAATGCGGTGGAACTGTCTGTCTCGAGGGAATATTTACGTGTGGTGCACTGCGAGTAGGCTCTGCAATATCTGTCGACTGCGTTGAACTAACAGCACTTGTTATTTCACAGTTGCACCTAATTTTATTTCTTAAGCACTTCATTGAATATCTTTTACACGGCTTGCTGTATTGGATGCAGTTCTATGTAAGACTTTGAAGTAAACATACCAAAGGTTTCACAAACTTGGTCTCACACTGAGGGAGGAACATAGGCTGAGGGTGTTCGAGAATAGGGTGCTGAGGAGGATATTTGGGCCTAAGAGGGACGAGGTAACAGGGGAGTGGAGAAGACTACATAACGAGGAACTTAATGATCTGTACTCATCACCAAATATTATTCGAGTGATCAAATCAAGAAGAATGAGGTGGGCGGGGCACGTAGCACGAATGGGTGAGGGGAGAGGTGCATACAGGATTTTGGTGGGGAGACCTGAGGGAAGAAGACCACTTGGAAGACCGAGGCGTAGATGGGACGATAATATTAAAATGGATCTTCAAGAAGTGGTATGGGGGGGCATGGGCTGGATTGATATGGCTCAGGATAGGGACAAGTGGCGGGATGTTGTGAATTCGGTACTGAACCTTCGGGTTCCATAAAACGCGGGGAATGTCTTGACTAGCTGACGACCTGTTAGCTTCTCAAGAAGGACTCTGCTACATGGAGTTAGATAGTTAGTTAGTTCTTTGTTTATTATAAAATATATTGCATTATTTCCAGGAAACAAATTAAATATCAAAAACTTTGTACGTTTGAATCCAGAATTAAAAACAAAAACCCCAGGTGCTGTGTTCAGATTCAGAGTCAATTGCACTGGAGATATTTTGCAATGAACCATGACAGACGGAGAGAGACAGTCAGGCAAACAGGCAGACGGATGGGTGCATGCAATCGCCTAAAGCTCTTTACTGATGCAGCATAATGTAAAGAGAAAAACAAGGACCTCAAACTATGCCCCTATCGGAATTCGAACTTCCCATCTCACTATCACAGCGGTTGAAAACGTTCTATTTCACCATTCATAACAACCTGCTCAGCCCATTCATTGCTAAGTAATCTCTGCATGTCATTAAATGTAATACGAATGAACATCAGCTAATGACATCGTAAGTCAAAGTGAAAATTAGTCAGTAATAATTTATGAATATTGCAATTAGATTCGAGGCAAGGGATTATAAATTTAGTTCCAGACATTTATTATTTTTTCCATGCTTTGGGATGCTGAAGACGATATTGCAAACGAATTAACTTTCTGGAAGACTTTGAAGACAGTGGTTGGCTGTCTTTACAATAGTGATCAAAGGAGTTTTGAAAATGCGTAGATAGCGTAAAGTGTGTAAGAAAGATGAATTGGTTGAAAAGAGAATAAAGAAAAATCGGACTAGAAAGATGCAAAAATGAGTGAACAGAATGAATTGAAGAAAGAAGGAAAGAATTGTAGAGAGAAAACGCACTGGTATTGATAAATGGGTATGCAAATCCCAGAAAAATGAAGGGACTTACGAGACAATTAATTACTGGACTGAAGTTGTCAGGTCCGTAGCTAGCAGTGATCCTTTCCAGAGACGGAGATTAAAGACCCACCCCTCCTGTTTCCAGGCCGTGGGCCATCACTCCGTCTAAGGGGATGGGGTTCGGCAAGAATGGAGAAACTGGAGCGACAACGGAGCAGGCGGGAAGTAATCCCTGGGAAAAGCCCATCCTAGCTGCGGAACTCGTGGTCCTCCTAGGCTAACAGTGGCGTTCATGAGCTCATATTTGACAAGACACCAGAAGCGTTGCGGAGCCTGAAAACAGACACATTCATCGTACTGCAGATACCTGACTGTGTATAACGCGGCCTTCACGACATAACACAGACACACTCATCGTACTGCAGATACCTGACTGTGTATAACGCGGCCCTCACGACATAACACAGACACACTCATCGTACTGCAGATACCTGACTGTGTATAACGCGGCCTTCACGACATAACACAGACACACTCATCGTACTGCAGATACCTGACTGTGTATAACGCGGCCCTCACGACATAACACAGACACACTCATCGTACTGCAGATACCTGACTGTGTATAACGCGGCCCTCACGACATAACACAGACACACTCATCGTACTGCAGATACCTGACTGTGTATAACGCGGCCCTCACGACATAACACAGACACACTCATCGTACTGCAGATACCTGACTGTGTATAACGCGGCCTTCACGACATAACACAGACACACTCATCGTACTGCAGATACCTGACTGTGTATAACGCGGCCCTCACGACATAACACAGACACACTCATCGTACTGCAGATACCTGACTGTGTATAACGCGGCCCTCACGACATAACACAGACACACTCATCGTACTGCAGATACCTGACTGTGTATAACGCGGCCCTCACGACATAACACAGACACACTCATCGTACTGCAGATACCTGACTGTGTATAACGCGGCCCTCACGACATAACACAGACACACTCATCGTACTGCAGATACCTGACTGTGTATAACGCGGCCTTCACGACATAACACAGACACATTCATCGTACTGCAGATACCTGACTGTGTATAACGCGGCCCTCACGACATAACACAGACACATTCATCGTACTGCAGATACCTGACTGTGTATAACGCGGCCTTCACGACATAACACAGACACATTCATCGTACTGCAGATACCTGACTGTGTATAACGCGGCCCTCACGACATAACACAGACACACTCATCGTACTGCAGATACCTGACTGTGTATAACGCGGCCCTCACGACATAACACAGACACACTCATCGTACTGCAGATACCTGACTGTGTATAACGCGGCCCTCACGACATAACACAGACACACTCATCGTACTGCAGATACCTGACTGTGTATAACGCGGCCCTCACGACATAACACAGACACACTCATCGTACTGCAGATACCTGACTGTGTATACGCGGCCCTCACGACATAACACGACACACTTCATCCTGCGTACCGACTGAGCTAACCAGCCACACTCAATGACAATACTACTGTAGTATACGCGGTAACGCCTACACAAACCACGACTATGCTGATACCTGACTGTGTAACGCGGCCTCACGACATAACACAGACACATCTCGTACTGCAGATACCTGACTGTGTATAACGCGGCCTCACGACATAACACAGACACATCATCGTACTGCAGATACCGACTGTGTATAACGCGGCCCTCACGACATAACACAGACACACTCATCGACTGCAGATACTGACTGTGTATAACGCGGCCCTCACACATAACACGACACACTCACGTACTGCAGATACCTGACTGTGTATAACCGGCCTCCCTAAACAACAACTCATCTCAATCTGACTGGTATAACTGCGATCCGCCCCACGACATACCACACACTCATCGACTGCAGATACCTGACTGTATAACGCCACGACCGCCACTCACGTACGCAATAACAGCGAACAGCCTCACTACAGAACCATCTGTACGCGCCTACGATAAACGCCACACTACCAGAACCTCTGTATGCAGACCCTAGATAACCGCCCTCACATAACGCAATCACTATGGATAAGCTGGTTAACGCCTCAGACACATACGACCACATCTACTGCGATAACGACGGTTACGCCAAAACAGACACACTCATCGTACTGCAGATACCTGACTGTGTATAACGCGGCCTCACACAAACACAGACAACCATCACTCAGTACTGCGATACCTGCGGCGCCCTCACGACATAACACAGACACACTCATCGTCTGAGATACCTGACTGGTATAACGCGGCCCTCACGACATAACACAGACACACTCACTCAGTACTGCTGATACTGCGGTTAACAGGCCTCACGACTAACAACAGAACCTACGTTAAACCGCTTGAATAACCGCCTCACTACCAGAACCTACTGTATAAACCGGCTACGTAAAAGCCCTCACGACTAAACGACTGTGTAGCGACCTACGAATAACCGGCCCACACTACACGATACATCACTGTGAAACCGGCTTGATACGCTACACGACACAACTCATGTCGCAGATACCTGACTTGTATAAAGCGGCCCTCACGATAACACACACACTCATCTACTGCAGATACCTGACTGTGTATAACGCGCCACACTCACGACATGCAAACACGATATACGGCCTACACATAACACGAAACCCTATCAGAATACACGAACACTCGCTGCACGACTTAAAGCCCTCACGTACTCAAACCACTTATACACGCAGATACCGACAATACGGCTCAATACCATTTAACGCACTCACACTCAAACGACTTGTAACGCGATACCTAATGAAACCTGACTCAGATAACACAACTGATACCGCGAATAACACGTAACCTGACTCAGAATAACCAGAACCCCTCACGCAAACACCACTATCGACGCATACGACTAAAAGCCCCTCATACTAAACGACTCTTACGCGACCTACGTAATAAACCCTCGACTACACGACACCTCGTTGCAATACCGACGGAATAACGCCCTCACGACTCAGACCACTTGTAAAACTGACTTTATAACCGGCCTCACGTAACAGCAAACTCATCGTTGAATACCGCTGTACGGTCACACAACACAGACACACTCATCGTTAACTGACTGTTGTATAACCGGCCCTCACGACATAACACAGACACACTCATCGTACTGCAGATACCTGACTGTGTATAACGCGGCCCTCACGACATACACAACACACACGACTCAGATACTGAGTATACCGGCTACGATAACCGCCTCACGACTATACCTGACGGTTCACGTCAGCAAACACGGACAACCGTACTACAGAACACTATTGTAACGCCCTACGCATAAACGCATCCGATCAGAATACAACGCGCCCTCACGACTCAAGACAACTTGTATGCAGACCTACGTATAAGCACCCTTACAATAAACGACTTGTACTGCGACCTACGATAACCGCCACCACATAACCAGAACTACGTATGCAGCTCGACTGAAACGCGCCTCACGCATAACCACTGATCAGAACCTGACTGTAAACCCCTCACGACAAACCAGACACTATCACGCTACCGACTAAACGCCCTCCGACATACACGACCTACGTACTGCAGATACACGGTATACGGGCCTACGATAATAACCTCACTACTGCAATACCGACTGATACGCCGAATAAACACGTCACACTAACGACTCAGTACCTGACTGTGTATAACGCGGCCTCACGACATACACAGACACACTCATCGTATGCGATACCTGACTGTGTATAACGCGGCCTCACGACATAACACAGACACATCATCGTACTGCAGATACCTGACTGTGTATAACGCGGCCTCACAACAAAACAGACACATCACGTACTGCAGATACCTGACTGTGTATAACGCGGCCTCACGACATAACACAGACACATCATCGTACTGCAGATACCTGACTGTGTATAACGCGGCCTCACGACATACACAACACACTCATCGTACTGCAGACCTGACTGTGTATAACGCGGCCCTCCGACATACACAGAACCTATGTATCAGGCCTCATGATAACCGGCCCTCACGACTACCAGACCTGACTGGATACCGGACTGTTTAACCGCCCTCACGATACCAGAACACTCATGTACCGATAACTGTGTATAACGGCCCCACGACAAACAACACATCATCGTACTGCAGATCCTGACTGTGTATAACGCGGCCCTCACACATACACAACTGCAGATACCTGAGTGTATAACGCGGCTTCACACAAACACAGACACATCACAACTATGATGCAGATACCTGACTGTGTATAACGCGGCCCTCACGACATAACACAGACACATCATCGTACTGCAGATACCTGACTGTGTATAACGCGGCCTTCACGACATAACACAGACACACTCATACTACTGCAGATACCTGACTGTGTATAACGCGGCCCTCACGACATAACACAGACACACTCATCGTACTGCAGATACCTGACTGTGTAAACGCGGCCCTCCGACATAACACAGACACACTCATCGTACTGCAGATACCTGACTGTGTATAACGCGGCCCTCACGACATAACACAGACACACTCATCGTACTGCAGATACCTGACTGTGTATAACGCGGCCTCACGACATAACACAGACCACACTCATCGTACTGCAGATACCTGACTGTGTATAACGCGGCCCTCACGACATAACACAGACACACTCATCGTACTGCAGATACCTGACTGTGTATAACGCGGCCCTCACGACATAACACAGACACACTCATCGTACTGCAGATACCTGACTGTGTATAACGCGGCCCTCACGACATAACACAGACACACTCATCGTACTGCAGATACCTGACTGTGTATAACGCGGCCCTCACGACATAACACAGACACACTCATCGTACTGCAGATACCTGACTGTGTATAACGCGGCCCTTCACGACATAACACAGACACACTCATCGTACTGCAGATACCTGACTGTGTATAACGCGGCCCTCACGACATAACACAGACACACTCATCGTACTGCAGATACCTGACTGTGTATAACGCGGCCCTCACGACATAACACAGACACACTCATCGTACTGCAGATACCTGACTGTGTATAAACGCGGCCTCACGACATAACACAGACACACTCATCGTACTGCAGATACCTGACTGTGTATAACGCGGCCCTCACGACATAACACAGACACACTCATCGTACTGCAGATACCTGACTGTGTATAACGCGGCCTTCACGACATAACACAGACACACTCATCGTACTGCAGATACCTGACTGTGTATAACGCGGCCCTCACGACATAACACAGACACACTCATCGTACTGCAGATACCTGACTGTGTATAACGCGGCCTCACGACATAACACAGACACACTCATCGTACTGCAGATACCTGACTGTGTATAACGCGGCCCTCACGACATAACACAGACACACTCATCGTACTGCAGATACCTGACTGTGTATAACGCGGCCCTCACGACATAACACAGACACACTCATCGTACTGCAGATACCTGACTGTGTATAACCGGCCCTTCACGACATAACACAGACACACTCATCGTACTGCAGATACCTGACTGTGTATAACGCGGCCTCACGACATAACACAGACACACTCATCGTACTGCAGATACCTGACTGTGTATAACGCGGCCTCACGACATAACACAGACACACTCATCGTACTGCAGATACCTGACTGTGTATAACGCGGCCTCACGACATAACACAGACACACTCATCGTACTGCAGATACCTGACTGTGTATAACGCGGCCTCACGACATAACACAGACACACTCATCGTACTGCAGATACCTGACTGTGTATAACGCGGCCCTCACGACATAACACAGACACACTCATCGTACTGCAGATACCTGACTGTGTATAACGCGGCCCTCACGACATAACACAGACACACTCATCGTACTGCAGATACCTGACTGTGTATAACGCGGCCCTCACGACATAACACAGACACACTCATCGTACTGCAGATACCTGACTGTGTATAACGCGGCCCTCACGACATAACACAGACACACTCATCGTACTGCAGATACCTGACTGTGTATAACGCGGCCCTCACGACATAACACAGACACACTCATCGTACTGCAGATACCTGACTGTGTATAACGCGGCCCTCACGACATAACACAGACACACTCATCGTACTGCAGATACCTGACTGTGTATAACGCGGCCCTCACGACATAACACAGACACACTCATCGTACTGCAGATACCTGACTGTGTATAACGCGGCCTTCACGACATAACACAGACACACTCATCGTACTGCAGATACCTGACTGTGTATAACGCGGCCCTCACGACATAACACAGACACACTCATCGTACTGCAGATACCTGACTGTGTATAACGCGACCCTCACGACATAACACAGACACACTCATCGTACTGCAGATACCTGACTGTGTATAACGCGGCCTTCACGACATAACACAGACACATTCATCGTACTGCAGATACCTGACTGTGTATAACGCGGCCCTCACGACATAACACAGACACACTCATCGTACTGCAGATACCTGACTGTGTATAACGCGGCCCTCACGACATAACACAGACACACTCATCGTACTGCAGATACCTGACTGTGTATAACGCGGCCCTCACGACATAACACAGACACACTCATCGTACTGCAGATACCTGACTGTGTATAACGCGGCCCTCACGACATAACACAGACACACTCATCGTACTGCAGATACCTGACTGTGTATAACGCGGCCCTCACGACATAACACAGACACACTCATCGTACTGCAGATACCTGACTGTGTATAACACGGCCTTCACGACATAACACAGACACACTCATCGTACTGCAGATACCTGACTGTGTATAACACGGCCTTCACGACATAACACAGACACACTCATCGTACTGCAGATACCTGACTGTGTATAACGCGGCCCTCACGACATAACACAGACACACTCATCGTACTGCAGATACCTGACTGTGTATAACGCGGCCCTCACAACATAACACAGACACACTCATCGTACTGCAGATACCTGACTGTGTATGACACGGCCTTCACGACATAACACAGACACATTCATCGTACTGCAGATACCTGACTGTGTATAACGCGGCCCTCACGACATAACACAGACACACTCATCGTACTGCAGATACCTGACTGTGTATAACGCGGCCCTCACGACATAACACAGACACACTCATCGTACTGCAGATACCTGACTGTGTATAACGCGGCCCTCACAACATAAAACAGACACACTCATCGTACTGCAGATACCTGACTGTGTATAACGCGGCCCTCACGACATAACACAGACACACTCATCGTACTGCAGATACCTGACTGTGTATAACGCGGCCCTCACGACATAACACAGACACACTCATCGTACTGCAGATACCTGACTGTGTATAACGCGGCCCTCACGACATAACACAGACACACTCATCGTACTGCAGATACCTGACTGTGTATAACGCGGCCCTCACGACATAACACAGACACACTCATCGTACTGCAGATACCTGACTGTGTATAACGCGGCCCTCACGACATAACACAGACACACTCATCGTACTGCAGATACCTGACTGTGTATAACGCGGCCCTCACAACATAACATACGACAAAACAAATCAGCTCCGCACTAACGCGATGGATTCGTATAGAGAAGACCTCAGAGTAGGGTTACAATATACATTGTACACTATAACCCTACTATGACCGTGTTCTGAGGTCTTCTCATGTGGGCGGCAAGCAGAATATTGCGTACTGTACAATGGTCTCATTACCGTCGGCATTTTTAGGTAAGCTGGAGTATTTTCCATATGCGTATACATTTTAAAAAACGTGTTTATTTACTGTTTGTATGGGTGTGAATCTTGGCCTTTCACACTGAGGGAGGAACATAGGCTGAGGGTGTTTGAAAAATGGGTGCTGAGTAAGACATTTGGACCTAAGAGGTGTGAAATAACAGGAAACTGGAGGAAATTTCACACTGAGGAGCTTCATTAGTTGTACTTCTCAACCAAATATCCTTACAGTAGTCAAATCAAGATGAATGTGATGGGCGGGGCATGTAGCCAATATCGGAGGAAGGAAAGGTGCATACATGGTTTGGGGAGGGGGGCGATCCTGTGAGAAATATACCACTTGGAGACCTATATATAGATGGGAGGATAATATTAAAATATATATTCAAAGAATAGGGTTGGGTCGTGGGCTGGACTGACCTGGCTCAGTAGGCCTATAAGGACACTTGGCGCGCTCTTGTGAACGCGGTGATGGACCGTCGATTTCCACAGAACGGAGTGGATTTCTTGACTACCTGAGGAAATATTAGCTTCTCAAGAAAAATTCTGATCCATGACATTTGTTATTTACTAGTTCCATGCTTGACTGGCCTGTTGATTTCTTCCATGTCGTACTGAAAGGTAACGTTCTTACAGGTTCGTGAAGATGACGGGCTGTGAACAGTGAGAGGAGAAGCAGTTGTGATTCACCGCAGGAAACCGGCAGCGGACGTTTCCAGCTGAGGGTAAGTACAAAAGTAAAACTGTTTATCATTCTACGTTACTTGACCTTTTAGAGCCCATTGAAAAATGTCCACTACCTGTTGCAATACAAAACACAAAGTTCTACCCACACAGTGTATTGATATGTGTTTTATGCTTCTCAGAACACGCAGGGATTATTTCTCTAAACAGCTTAAACTGATTTGTCTTTATAATGAAGATGGTGTTACTTTTCTGTGATGTAGGAACTGAATTTTTATTTACATTAAATTCTGTCTTCAAAGAGTTAATGTATTATATATGAATTAGTCGTTTACTGAATGTATCAGATGTTGAAACGGACCTTATTTCTTGTGAAGTGCCATTAATTTTGTTTTCTACTTAAAAGCACTTTGTAATTCAAGATATTTGGCTCTATGCATCACGTAGTAAAGAAAGCAATCCCATCACAGGCCTGGTAAGGCCCTGAGGGTTACCAGAAGTTTGAGGCTCACGAAGGTGGTAAGATAGTCAGCCGTACGCACCGGCCGCCTTTACCCCCCAGGAAATATTCCTGGTTCTCATTTATGTTAGAGGCTGAGTCGACCCCAGGGTCATAGTGCAACCGAAAGGATTAAATTTCTTATGTAAATGAAAAATTCCAATGACACCATCGGGAATGGAACCAGCGACCTTCCGGCTTGTAGCTGCATCATGTAGTATTTAACAAATTTCAGTGCAAATAGCATATCATGTTATTTCTACCGAAAATGTGAAGCATTCGGAAAGTCAATGTCATCAAGTCTGAAGACAGAAGAGGAAAACGAGCGTGCACCGACAAGTAGCGTCGCCATGTTTCACTCTTCATATACTGAATCACAGGAACAAAATCTGTACGCATTCTTCCCTAGCCTTTTTATTTTGTACTGCTCTTAGCTGAACCACAACAACTGAATACTTTGCGGGTATTCATTTAATACAGAAATCATTTCGCCCTTGATGAAGTCTCGGTTCTCCTACTCAAGTGATATTGAGCCTCTATCAGATACCTGTTTTACGAATGCTCAGTTAGTGACAATTTTAAAGTTAAATTTCATGCTTACTAATTTTCGCCAGAATGAAAAAGTCGTGCATTGCCCAGGACCCAACCTCCCCCACACCCTGCCACACACACACACACACACACACACACAATTAACCATCGTCCCTGCTGCGTTGTTGCATAATATAGCGCTGACGGCATTGGTCATTATTATTAGTTTCATGTGATTATCTCGTGCCTTTTATCGTTCCTTCAAAACTATCTTTAACCTACGCCATGTGTGTTTTAATTAGTAGCCTATTGTTCGCTTCAACCTAATTAATACCAATCCGCTTGTGATAGACAACTGAACACCAAACTTTCTGGTTCAGTTGAAGCCCCCGTACTTTGTTCGGTAAGTCACGGTTTCGTACCCAGACTGAGTGTATTCTTAATTTGCCTTATTCTCTCAAACTAAATCCCGGTCTGTCACTTCAAAGTAATTACCCTCATATCGTGGACCTCTTTCCCTATCTCCATTTGTAAAAACGGATCTCGCAGAACCTTCATTGAAGTTTCTGCGAGATTCATCGACAAGCAGCTTTTGACAGAAAACAAACACCATTAAAGTTGACATGTGTAAGTGAAGTACGTCTATACGTGAAACAAGTTACGTCTTCCAGTATGAAATCTGACGGTATTTTGGCTAGTGCTTAAATATACTAATACCTTATAAAGGATTAGTGTATGCGTTTATCAGTTGCGTGTGAACAAAGACTTTCGACTAGTGTGAGAGCCTGCACATGGATGGGCTTAGTATGTGTGACGCATGAGGGAAAGAGAACTGCATACAGAATTTTCGTGAGGAAAGCTGAAGGAAAGGAACCACTTGAAATATGTAAGCTTAGATGGGGTTACAATATTAAAATATACATTAAGGATATAGAACGGGAGACTGTGGATTTCATGTGGCTCAGAATAGTGATGAGTGGTGAGCTTTTGTGAACACGATCATGAACTTTCGTTTTCCTTAAAATTTGGGGTACTGCTTGAGAAGATTGGCTCATGGAGCTATTTATTTATTTATTTGCGTCTTTGTTTATTTATTTGTTCAGTTAGTTGGTCATATATTATATAATTCCCCTATAAACAAGTACCTTAGCTGGTGTTTACGTACGTCAGTACTTTATGAACGATCAGATTCAAACGATATCAGTCATTCAGTTTCAAGCCTTTCCGTGACGGATATTATTAAGTAAATGGGAGAGACTGAAAAAACTGTTGCTGTACTCCATGAATGAAAGGGCGATATAAAGGAAGCATAAGATTCCCCTTTTCGGAAGGTGTCATTAATAACATAATCAATATTATCTTTAAAGCGTAGTGATTAGTATACGTATTGCCAGATTTAACACTAAAATCCATACATTTTGTCCAAGAGTGTATTTGTTCCGTATACTTCCCATAATAAACATCGATTATATTTCTGGACATCACTCGCCGAGTGGTCTTTCTAATTGAAGCATGCTGTGTTTTCTGTGACGTGCGAAGTGAATGTAGATTCATATTAGTCTTCAAGTAATTACAATAAATAGACTGGAATACTTGCCTCTGAAAATTGTTCTTCGTTTTTGGACGATTGCACGCCGCTGTTTAAGACAAGAATGCTATTTTTCCTGAGCTTTCTGTCAAAACAGTTTGCAGTGTGACGCAAAACTTTATTAATAGAAGGAACATTAGCAACAAAACACCACATATTTGGAAGGAGACTGTCATTTGCATTACAGTCAAAATGAGCCGAAAAAGATTTATATCTATCAAAACGTTTTATTTGGACCCGTATCAAAAATGCCTTCGCTGTTGTTTTATTTATGATAAGCGGGTCCGCCCTATGCTGCCGCTACCGGAGGGAGAGGGCAGACCCGGCCCTGTTTTCTTTACCTATGTCTGGGTGTTTATGACAGGTCACGAAAGGCTTCCGTTGTGCAGTAGGCCATATTGGTTTCACGGTGTCTGAATTCCATGGGTCCGTAATCGTTATAGGCCAATCTGCCACAAAATCTAGTTGCAAAAGACTCGGTCGAGAGGCATAGTGCTACGTCAAATGCAGAAGGTCCCAGGTTGAGATCTCGGGCAGTAAGTACTCATGTTTGTCGATTGTGTACTGTGCAACTAGGTGAATATCGTGATGCTTCGAATAGGCCATAACCACTTTCTTTCGCGTGCTTTTAGATGGTCCTTTGCAGATCTTACAGCAACTTGTGAAGTTTATAAAATGTCGCGTATCTTCAGGTTTTGACGGCTGTGGGTGACGACTCCTGGGATATGACGCTGCGTCACTGGGTAATCGGTTCCAGACATTTCTAAGGGATATATCGTTTTAATCTTCAAGGGCCTAGAGGTCAGCAAATAATTGGTTCGGGCCTCTAGTGCACTATATTTCTTCGAAACGTCGGGAACCGATTATCCATTGACGCGGTGTCACATCGCAGAAGAACAGTCAATAAATCTGTCTATCTATCTATCTATCTATCTATCTATCTATATGATATTAAACCGCATTTTTATGCAGAGCATGTGAGGATGCGAAATAGATTCACCTGTATTTAAGTATAATCAATAGCTGGTTGTTGTGAACAAGGTAATGAATGCAAAATTTGAGGTTCTCACAGCAGTGCTAATAATTTAAATCTCCAAATACTACGCCTTGTCGATTGGTAAGTACGCAGTAATTAACTGACCTTATGCTGAAGCAGTCCTACAGACTACATTCCTTGGAATTATTGGCCCTGAAGATGGCAGCACTTCAGTTTAATCTTTGCACAAGACGCGTTAAATCTTCAAGATAATTAACACTGGGTGTCATAACAGGCTGGAAGTTTCTAGACGTGCTGGCTTCCCAAGAAGATGTAATTAGAACTGAAGTGGTCGACTTTCGTTAAAAATTCTTTTATGGTGACCACATCTGCGCGTAACTGGTAAAGGTTATTTGTCCCTACTGAAGTCATGAAGTCATGTTAGGGACTAGATATATAGTTCCCCTCTTTTTTTACCTTGGCTCTAGATGAAGGCTGTGGTCAGCTTGACGCCCCAGCCGCTTTGCCCAGTGGAAGGAGCCCCCGATATCCACTTAATAAGAGGCTGGATGAACCCCAGAGCCGGTCTGAATGAGACAAATCTCTTGCCTCTGACAGGAACTGAACCACTATTGCTCAGTCATCCAGCCAGTGTACGTAACGAGGTTCATATAAAAGACATACGTAATACGCACTTATCTGCATCGGGTAATTTTGTAACGAGGAAATGAACAGTTTATCAAGTAATGTTGATACTCAGTCAAACAATTTAATTGATGAGCAACTGGTTTTTGAGTGCTACGTTTCCTTCATTATTTTGTTACGAATAAAATCAAATCCGTCAAAACTTCCGCCATTCCACTTTACAATGGTTTTTGTCTTCGCTCTCGTCTGCCTCCCTGCAAATTCTCTCAGACCCTACGTCCATCTCTGCATGTATATCCGTATCCCAGAATTCAGGAAATTGCGCCGGAAATAAACAATTCCACAGCATCCCACGTACAGCCCAGTGCGGAACATTGCTTGTCAGCATCAACTGTGCGAACACCTCGCGGCACGCGATCCAGGGACGCGAGCATTCCAAATAATGTATTGGCGGCGGTAAAGCCGGATTGATGCATATTGCAGTGTTCATACAATATTGTTTTGACAACTAACTGGAAACTTAGTGATAAAATTAAACATATTTTTACGAGTAACGCAAGCGTGTATCTACTGACAGCCTACTGACTTCTGATTTAATCTGAGTTCTCCCTCAAAAGAAGCATAGATGTTCACTATTGAACCGTCTCGTTCTTTCTCCTGATATTGCTGCCAGAAATGCGTAACGTTTCGTAAAAAAAAAATTTCATATTTTGTAGGTACTCTTTCGATCATTAACAATAGATACTGTTACTTCCGCGCAAAAAGTGAATTACTGCCGTTGCTGTTCTCAGCCTGCCAGAGGCCAGAATGGCCAGAGAACATACCTGCAGGCATAAGCTGCAAGACATCAGTATCTTTTACCGGTAACGCTACCGGAACAGAAATGTAAGGGCGCAGTTGGTCCATAACACACACGTAAACTGACAATTTAATCACGCGTGTTTCTGTCGGTACTTAGTTGTTGGGGATATCTGTGTCTGACAGATGTCCTGAGGTGAGGTTTCACTGGATGATATACAAGGGACTTGTCTGCTACGAGTACGCAATAGCAGACATGGAGACTATGAAGAAAACTTACACGAGTTCATTTAACTTGAAAACCATTACGCTCTAGTCTTTATGTGTTGTTAATTAAAATTTTAGGATCTGACTCTATTAATTACTACCGTTGTAACGAACGGAGTATTACGAAGTGTCAAGAACACAAAGCATACTGCATGTAGACTTAGGAAACACGTACAAGATAAATCATTGGATATAGTGTAAATAACACCAGGATGAGACTACGATTAACTGTTAATTCAAATTTTAATCATGTAACTATAAAAGTTTATTATCACTTTAACCCTTTAAGCACGAAGATTAAACCTGAATTATAATCGGCTCGTACCGCGTTGTAAACACACGTCGTTGCGGTTATAAGAGCCGGTCAGTTAATGCTGTGTGGGGAAATAATCGCTGTTTGTTCTAAAATCCATATAAAACGCATAAATGCATTGTGTGGGCAGAGTTTAGGATATTTATTGTTGAACTTGGTGAAACGTAGGTAACCATTAGAATTTAAATATTACTATATGTATTTGGTATTCATAATATTTTATTACTCTATGTTTGCAAGAATAATCTGTTAGCATTTAACCAACATAATTTTCAGTATACTCAAATAGTGTAATAGGTATCTATAATTATAAAAAATATAATTTCTACAAGCCTGCCTAGGTGCTGTAACAGGCATTAAGTTTTCGAATATCCAGTTCGATATGTTGTCAACAAACCGATATTTTAAGAGTCATCGTAATTACTTTAATGACAAATAAGTAACTGTAACCAATTATTCAACAGCAATTTAGGTCAAATCTCGTTAACTAGACCAAAAGACTGCTCATAATAGTAACTTTAACGCAATTTGATGAAATGGACTGGGTCTTAAGTTACTCAAGGCCACTGTGGTAACTACATTAGTTACGTAGCGTCTTGTGTGGTTGGCAAATTAGCGGTCGTCTTGTCAACACGCTGTTGAGGCTCCGTTCGTAATTTCAATATCATCACCACCTTGATCATCATTATATTAGGTCATACGGCCTGTTATGGTTTTATTTAGACTTTTAGTGGTCTTCCTGAGCTTCTGTTCTCCTAGTCCCATAGGCTACAATTTCTTTTATGCGTTATTTACGAAATAAAACAACGCCTTATGTGGAGACCATGCCCGGTCCTTCCGTCTGTCCTTCTGTGACCTAGCAGCAGCGACTTAAGTCTTGTCGGGCTTTTACGAGGCTCCCTGTAGGATTTCTTTCAACGCATTATCGAGCAAGCATGAGTTTTCGTAAAAATGGGCGCAGTGACTGTCCTACTCTGCTTAATTTACATTTGTGCTCCTACTGTTAAACTGAATGATATGTAGGAAGTAAAGAATGCCGTGGTAAAGTCTGTGTGCTGCGTCACTGAGTAAACCATTTGCGAGCTGCTTGTATTGTGCCGTCTTTCCGTCCTTTCGTTGGTTCTCTGTGGTGTGTGTACACATCTCACCGCAGCAGAAAACCTGCACTCGAATTCCACTACGCTGTTGTTTATTAGGCGCTTTTGCAAAATTGCGACAACTGACTATTTCTTCATGCCTGTCTGTCTGTCCGCATGGAACAGCTCGGCTGCCACTGTATTTTTTATGACATTTGATATTTGAATTTTTTTTCGAAAATCTGTCGAGAAAATCCAAGTTTCATTAACATCTGACAAGAATAACTGGTACTTTACAAGAAGACCTATGTTCATTTATGGTAATATCTCGCTCAATTATTCTTAGAATGAGAAATTTTTCATACAACAGTTGTAGAGAAAATCAAAACACACATTTTATGCTCAATAAATTTTCTCCCCAAATCGTGCCGTTTGTGAGATAATGTGGAAAAATAATGGTAGAGCCAGACAGGCCGCAGATGACAATATAATACGGCTCGTGCGCTTTGCATGCTGGCTAGCTAAGACAAGGATACAGACACACACTCATAACATTTAATACTAGTCGCTTTTCCATGGCCACAATGGTTATGCGAATGCGCCTCAGTGTTACGTTATACGTACATTGCTCGTCTTGTTATCCACGGTGATTAACCGTGACTCACCGCACCGACTGACATCCGCCAGCTAGAATCTTCGGTTCTGTCCAGTTCTCTGTCGGCATGTAAAGTACACGTCGTGTTTGTATTGAGTAGACCAAAATTTAGCAAGTTATGTGCAGTGGTAAGGCTGTTTGGATGTCGGCGGGTTGTTAAATATATAGCTTATCAGGGCAACGATTGACGTCTTATTGTCACGAATCGGGCTACGGACGACTCCTTCCAAACCCTTACCGACACCACGTCCCATCTTGTTTTATTTTATTAGATCTACGATAGAATCAGTGGTATAATACAAACTGAGATTCAATCAGCCAGATTTGAGGAAATTGTAAGATATCTGCGACACACAGAATACTGCCCAATGAGTCCCGCTGGGTTTCAAAAACTTCCCGTTAAGAATACGTTGCGATAGGAGCTTAAAATAGACAAAGCATTATTTTTACACATCCTTTTGAATGTATCATTCTTTATCATCCACACATTCTGTTCTATATAGACCATAACCAGTGATATTGAATGGTTGTTTTTAAATTAGCGAGGAATAGGACGAAAAGTTGACACGGTTCACTTACACTAACAACATTCAAGACGCTGTGCTTCGACTCCATTTTAAATAAGGCTAAAGGAGATTTCATGCTCTAAAATTGGCACCACCCTTTGGGCCGCGGTGTAAGCACTCGGATGTACAAAGCTTCGCATCAGTAGCACTGTTTCTTTCATAAAATTCAGCAATGTGCACGAGTCCGCGGATAAAGAATGTAATCGAGGGCCTGCAATCAATAACAGCAGAGCAGCATCTCGTAACAAAACCAAACAAAGACTTGGTATTCGAATTTTTAATTAGTCGAGGTTGTTCTTTGTCTCCTTTCGTGCAGTCTGGATCGATTACGTACGTTTTATTTCATTCCTGTGCGCCATGTTACTCAGATATGTTATCTGCCGAACGTGAACACACTAAGGTGCTTCATTAACAACTGTCTAGGGATGTATCTGCCTTGTGGATAATGCGAAACAAAAGAACTTTAATTCACTCACCTTTATGCGTGTTTATCAAATGAAACTATCTTTACTGATACAGGTATAGAAATTACGTGGAAAAAGTGTAGGCTGAGAATATAATTTATTGAAATCACTGTTCGGTTTACGATTCAGTTTGCTTAGGGACAAAAGCTTACACGCTGTTGTGGGAGCATGTGAGTGTAACTTATTTTAATATGGACTGCAAAGACACTCACTGACTGGCTGGGGCTCAGTGTGGATGTAAGACACTGACTGACTGGGATTTGTCGTGGTTTCCTCAGTCCGTCGCCACAGTTATCGGGATAATATTTCAATTAGACCGCGATCTCTCTTTCCCCCCCCCCCCCCCCCCACATCTTTTCCGCAGTAGTCCAAGGTCCTAATTATTGACAGTCTCGTAAAATAAATCACAAATAAATTAATACATTAATTAATAACCACTTGTTTACTCGTAAGGAATACTGCAAATTAGGTAAAATTAAAGCATGTGAGGGACTTACATTTTCATTTTCAGGATATAAAATTTTGTACAAATTTGGTACAAAATTTCTAAAATGCTGTTGGTGTACCATTTATAAAGTACGTTTAAGTGCCTTCTACTTGTTTTCCCCAAGACAAGCTTTGATTACGCTTCTGTCATCTTATAGTACAGTTACACAGCCTCTTTTGCAGTGTCGTCAATCATATAGGAACCGTATCTCATGTTTTTACGAATTCCCTTCATTATCATCAGATTAATTATAAATGTAAATCAAGTCTTCTGTATATTCTATTACGTGGAAGCATTAGGCCTACGGTTCTGGAAAATGGAAAAGGATACAATCGCAGTTGTATCCGAAACGTCGGACTTTCCACAGTTCCTCAACGTGACAACATATTGTTGAAACTTGTCACCACGAAAATACCAGTCTACGAAACGTTGATTATTTGTGGAAGCTAGCCGCTTGTGCGATGTGACACCGTTTGGAGCGTCAAATACATACCGACGTTTCAGCTATCTCCGCAAGAGGGTATCTTCATAGCCACAGCCTTGAACAAGACAGGCAGTGTACGTAACACTGAGGCGCGTTCGAGTAGGCATTGCTGTGGAAAAGCATTAAGTAATACATATTGTGACTGTGTGTCTGTAGCCTTAGTTATCCGGCATACAAAGCGCATGAGCCTTATTATATTGTCATCTGTGACCTGTCTGGCTCTACCATATTGTTTTGCATTATCTCATAAACGGCACGATATTCGAGAAAAAATTATTGAACATAAAATACGTGTTTTGGTTTTCTCTGCAACTTTTGTCTGAAACGTTTCTCATTCTAAGAAGAATTCAGCGAGATATTAACATAAATGTATATTATGTGTCTTCGTGTAAAGTACCGTTATGCTTGTGAGCTTTTAAAAGGTACAGGTAAAGTTCTCCCTAGATCAGGCCATGAAGGCCCAGAAGGGCAGTAGAGGTATAGCTCTACTCTTTCTTTAACCCCGGCACTAGATGGGGGTGGGTGGTCAACTCCACGCCCCGGCCGCTTTACCTCTGGGAAAGAGACCCGGTACCCATTGTATAGGAGACTGGGAGGGACCCAGGGCCGGTATGGACGGCTGCGAAAAATCTCGCCCCCACCGGGATTCGATCCCCGGACCGTCCAGCCCGTAGCGAGTTGGTATACCGACTACGCTATCCCGGCCCTCTTGTGAGCTTTTAATGAAACTTTAATTTTCTCGACAGATCTTCTAAAAATACTCAAAATATCAAACTTAATGAAAATCCGCCCAGTGGGAGCCGAGTAGTTGCATGCGGACAGACAGACAAGCTAATAGTCGCTTTTCGCAATTTTGCGAAAGCGCCTAAAAATTCAAATCTCACTTTGTTCTCTCGTTTTCTCTCTCGTTTCTCTAATACACTTTGTAATACCGGTACTGTGGCTGAAGTAAGGCTTGCAGTAATGCATGTGATTATTTAACGTGTGGTATTTCTGTGGGTGGAAAGAGGGCGGCATATTTCGGTTTGTTATTACGCAACATTGTGTGTGTGTGCGTACGTATGTATGTGTGTGTGTGTGTGTGTGTACGTATGTATGTGTGTGTGTGTAGGAAATATTTTCTCAATTCTGAGAACCCGTAATGCCGTGCACCACCTTACTATCTGAATCCAATGTTTGGTCGGTTTTTATGATCGTTAGCAGCGGTATCGAGTTTTGTACGCATTGTGTGACAATGTATATACATTTTTACAATGATGACAGTGTTTATAACTGAAATTCAGGTGACAGTGTTAGAGAATTAGAATTTCTTATAGTAAGTTTACATTGTAAATCCCACTGATAAAATGTCGTGGTCTTGTATGGTTATGGCGGGAGAGTAGATATGAATGTAACCCATAAGAATTGCTGTTAGAAGTACCCTTAAGGGTAAACATTTCCACAGGGCAGAGACAGTTACGCAGAGGGGAGTCAATCCTTTATAGTACTATACAGTGCTTTTACTATCTGAAAGTTTATGTTGCCATTACCTTCCCCATCCACACACCCCTCCACTGTTACTTCGAACCTGTTCTCGCAGTACACAAAACTGAAGTTAAATGGAACCTGAAAGTGGAAGTGACGTCATTGTTAACTTGAATTAAAATTTAATCTTGATATTCTGTTCTACATGTTTATCAACTTTTGAAAAATGATTACGTCGCTGCTTTAATACAATTAATTCTTACTGCCGAGGCAAAAGAAATTTTATACGAATAATGTAATACAGTAATAATAAACAATTGAATTGCATCAAGGAATCGCCTAATAACTGAGACGTAGAGTTCATCCTATAACCTGTCACGAAGGCCCAGAGGGGTAGGTGGTTAACGCCACGTCCCGGCAGCTTTACCCCCGAGAAAGAGACCCGGTACCCATTGTACAGGAGAGTGGATGGGCCCCAGGGTCGGTCTGGACGAGTGCGGAAAATCTCGCCCCACTGAGATTCGATCCCGGCCCATCCAGCCCGTAGCGAGTCGCTATCCCGGCCAGCCTAACAACTACCGAATACTAATAGTGTATTTTACTGCTGAATGTTGTTGAATATGTACTGTGTGCAAGATCAGTCACTCATAAAATTTAAAAACCAACCATGTACACTGTCGTTGTGGCAACCAAACTACATTTAACCCTTCAATGACGGCCTCGGTGCACTGTACAGACCTTTCATTCTTCGCACGCTACTGGCCTCGCTGCACCATACCGTCGTGAACGTATTTAAGGATAAAATAAATTAAAAATCCTTCCTCCTGGGCAGTAGTTGGAATTTAAAGCCCAGCGTCATTGAAGGTGTAATGTATCTCGAACATATGTGGGCTCATTCGGACAAGTGGAAGTATCAGATAGCTACATATGACTGTTTAAGAATGTTGTGTACAATTAACATGGAAATTCAGTTAAAAGAATACAACGCGTCGTTTAAAACGATGTAGTTTACATATATAAGTAGAGAAAAAGAAAGACAGGTCTAATAATTCGAGTATTGAACATTCTCTGGTGGCCTAACTAGCTAAAGCAGTGCATAATACTGTATTTATATGTTAACATTACAAGGGAGTGTTATGTACAAACGTCCATGCAGTACGTGATGTGCTGTTTTTGTTGTGATTCCATAGTTGTAACACCTGACAAGTTAGTGAAGTGGCACATGGACTGTATGAATCGCAGTGCGGGTGAGAGTACCTACAGTCAAGTCTTCAGGCTGGCACTGCGGTTGTTGTTCAAATGACAGTTTCCTGGATTATTACAACGTGTAGGATAATAAATTTTTAAAATTACAGAACTTCAACATGGGAAATAACATTACGTGTACCACAAATTTAACTACAGAATAGCTGCAAACTGTGCCCTAGAAACATGGTGTGTTTCAGGTATATTATTGTGAATACTGAGCATAAAGGTGATAACTACTACTGCTACTACCACTACTACTCTTACTACTACTACTACTACTAATATATAATAATAATAATAATAAAGTGACTACCATGTGTGAGCTGAGGACTGATGAACTCTGAAGGTCCACATCAGCTAGTCTTCCGCAAGAAGTTTAACATCATATGATATGAGACCCTGTGAAGTAAATCGATCGATCCGCTGCCATCAACAGCATGAAGGCAGTATAAGAGTGTCACTGCAATAGGACAAATGCAGTAATAACCTCGAAATACGTATTATAAATAGACCAAACGTTGCCTTTGTATTCGGGAGGTCCAGGATTGAAATTTGGTCTCGCAGATTGGCTACGCTGACTAAGGTTTATGGTGTTGTATTCTGTCGACCCAGGCATGTTTCAATAGAGTACCTGAAATTAGGTCAAGGACGATTCATTTAATAGCCTTCCCATTACATTATGCAGTAATAATCCCACCATTTGGAGCTACTGACCGCATCGCCACATAATCCATAAATCTATAAATAAGTAAATAAATAAATACTTCTGAAAATGTATAAATAACGGCAGAACAAGCACAAATAAAATAATAAAAGTGTCTGAATGGACAAAATAAATCTTAAAGTGAATAACACTAAAATAACTCAGTAATTAATTAATTATTTGTGTAACAAGTGTCTGCGAATGAAATGTAGAATAACATAAAAAATATAATCAACATTAATCATGCTGATGGTGATTGTGGTGGCGATGCGATGATGATGATATTTAACGACACTCGTCGACTTTTAATTTAGGAATCATCAACCTTTGTTTTGATTAAATCAGTTATCAAGTATGAGGACCGGATGATACAAAATTTAAGTATTGTATATTTGTACATTTACGACACTGCTACACGTGTCGGCCAAATTGTACGGCCATCATCAGGTAGTCTACAAATCCGTACAAAAAAGTGTGACCTACAAAGAGGCCTTTCATATTAAAAGCATTGTAATATCAGCAACGCCGCTGTGAAATGCTCAAATTCAGCAGTTTCCCCATCGCTTTACACAGCATAATTCAAGGTTTTCGTACATCCAGTACAGTACGGCAAAGAAAACATTTTGCCGGGAATAGTATTAATTCGTTCTAAACACGAAATTATGTATTGCATTCTAACCTTTTCTACAAAATTATTGTTTCATCATCAGACAAAACAGGACACCTGGATTTACGCTATTTTGATTCTCTGTTGGGAGGCCGGATGTCTAGACTAATTGTCTGTTGGGAGATCGGATGTCTGGACTGATTGTCTGTTGGGAGGTCGGATGTCAGGACTGATTGTCTGTTGGGATGTCGGATGTCAGGACTGATTGTCTGTTGGGAGGTCGGATGTCAGGACTGATTGTCTGTTGGGATGTCGGATGTCTGGACTGATTGTCTGTTGGGAGGTCGGATGTCAGGACTGATTGTCTGTTGGGATGTCGGATGTCAGGACTGATTGTCTGTTGGGATGCCGGAAGTCTGGACTGATTGTCTGCTGGGAGGTCTGATGTCTGGACTGATTCTCTGCTGGGAGGTCGGATGTCAGGACTGATTGTCTATTGGGATGTCGGAAGTCTGGACTGATTGTCTGCTGGGAGGTCTGATGTCTGGACTGATTCTCTGTTGGGAGGTCGGATGTCAGGACTGATTGTCTGTTGGGATGTCGGAAATCTGGACTGATTGTCTGCTGGGAGGTCTGATGTCTGGACTGATTCTCTGCTGGGAGGTCGGATGTCAGGACTGATTGTCTGTTGGGATGTCGGAAGTCTGGACTGATTCTCTGCTGGGAGGTCGGATGTCTGGACTGATTCTCTGCTGGGAGGTCGGATGTCTGGACTGATTCTCTGCTGAGCCGGATTTGGACGATTCTTGCGGGAGTCGGATGTCAGGACTGATTGTCTATTGGGATGTCGGAAGTCTGGACTGATTCTCTGCTGGGAGGTCGGATGTCTGGACTGATTCTCTGCTGGGAGGTCGGATGTCTGGACTGATTCTCTGTCTGTGTGTTGCAGTTTATCGCACAGGCTCATCAGGAGGTGGGCTGCTTACGAAAGGCGGCTAATGTAGAAGTAATCGGTATATCGCATCTTTGTCGTTGGTCGTGTTGCTTTTTAAAGGAAGTTAAGTACGTTGACAGGAAAAACCGCCATACCGCAAAGGGTACTGCCGCGCGTTTGTTCTTCTATTTTATTACATAAACCACGGAAACAGCTTCTGTCTAGAACTTTGTAACATATGTCTGTGGAACTTTGTCTTCAGTCTCGTTTGTGGACGCATGGGTTATTGTGCTGCCTTACGTGACTGCATCATATACCTGATGGAGCAAAAGTTACTTGATCTCGATGTTTAACAACAGAAAGGCAGTGTCACGTGATTCTTGCGTCACTCTGTGTATTCGTATTTGTTGGAAAGTCTTCGTTTGAGATTTACCTTACCGCGACGGTTGGTTATTCCAACTTGCCTAAAATCGTCCCTCTCTCGCTGCACTGCAATGCAATAAAGTTGCATGCGAGAACAAACTTGATACAGCAGTTCAACGACAACAGTAAATCAGGCAGTAATGAATGCAGTGTCTAAAGTATTTTTACATCGCCGGTCACTGTGTCAACGCTAAGAAGCGCCTGTCAGTGCTCAGTAAGTGAGGTGAATTGAGACGAGTGTAACGCATTCCTTGAAAGCCGACGTCTCGACACCGCGAATGTCATACTTCGACTTTTACAGACCTGTCTTGAGAGGTACCTACGCCATTTCTTTCTTGATCTGCCAAGTAGCCGTTTTCTATGTCTTAACACCAAAATTCTGTATGCCTACCCCTCATACAACATTTCCAACCTACTCCAGCCACCTGTATTCTAATATCCTAACAACACCATGCGTCCTATACAGGCCAAGAAGCAAGTCTTTATGTAATATTTGAACTTAACCACATAGGACAGTTTAGAGATGTTGCGTAAGCAAAATTCAGCGGCCATTTCTCACCCAAGTCTCCTGACTGACTCCTAGATGGCTCTGGCAGTCACATCAGGATTGAGTAGAACTTGTGCAGTCAGTGGGCTGGTCACTCACTACACCTATGCACACGACCAAAGAAACCTCCGAAAGGAGGCCCTATGCTCCACAAGGAGCGACAGGATAAATAATAATAATAATGATAATACATAGGACAGTTTATCCCTCTTAAGAGCATAGAATTTTGTGACCTCTTTTTTAGATTCTCTTTATTTATTTTGTGTAATATCATATGTTTGTGTTATAGTAAATATTTCACATTTTTAGTACACAAGCAGGCAACACAACCACGCCGATACACCAGTGCACACCTATAACAATACAATAAAGTTATCAAAATAACTGTTAATCAAGAATGCATAAACATAACCCCCCAAAAACAAACAATTGCAAACGCCAACAGGTGGATCATCCCACTGAACTGTAAGAAACAACCAACAACGTACTGTAATAATGTGAACATTTGTAGCGTAACAGCAACAACTCAACAACACAACCTTATTGTGATAGTATGTGTATCCTGTATGGACCATAGAGGGGCCACACGAATTTGGAAATTATCGGAACAAATTGGTTGCCACACAGGAACTGTAATTTGTATGTTGTAGTTTTAATTGTTTTAGTAACTGTTTATGTCTGTCTAATAGGACGCAATCCAGGGTAGTTATTGGCCTTCTTACCGGACATAACACATAATGGGACTGACAGATAGTCCCTTGGGTAGGAGGTGCGGAGCAGAGGAGGAGACCTCAGCTCATGTTTTGTGTGAGTGTGAAGCTTTGGCGACACTCAGACATACTTAGCTGGGTTCCTTCTTTCTGGACCCTGAGGACGTTCAGAGTTCTAAGTCTGGGGGCGATCTGGAACTTTGTTAAAAGGACAGGGCTCTTATGACTTGGACTTTAGTTAAGGGGCACAAAGGGCCTGTAAAGGCCTACGTGCATCGAGACCGCAAGGGCTGGACCCGTTATTTATTTTATTAGTCTGTTTATGTCACATAGTTCAGTTTGTATGTCTTAGATCTGTAAATATTTTGTGACTAACCAAAGTGCCTTCTAGACCAGTAACTTCTTTACGCTCCAGCCTGGCAATGACAAGGTGGTGTCGCCAGACGTAGCGTAGTTACGTAAATAAACGTGTAACAAAGTTGCACTAAAGGACTGTAAAATACCGCATTGCTTTAAAATTAAACGTGACACGATGTATCATATTGCTTTAGTATATTTACTTCTCTGAAAGCACAATGGATGAGAGGAGTTTCCGAATAATAATTATTTTCACAGTTTATTCTGCTAATCCTGTCACAAACATCTACGTTTATCTCAGTTTGCTGTTTTTATTTCAGGTTACTAAAAGACACACTTTGGACATATATGCCTGCTTTTAAATCACGGGTTTATTGAGTGAGAAATAAAACTGGTATTACCCTTTCTATGGCTTTTACACCTATCAAGTTTCCTCAGCTTTATATCCTGAAGGGCATTTCACCGAACCGTCTGGACGTTCCGCCTCGGAAGTTTCTCGCCTATTCCTAAATCCTTTCAGCCAATGACGGAATAGGTCGTAACGAAATGTGACCGTCACCCGACATCTTTCCATTCTCGGGATGTAAGGAGCAATGTAAATTTCCGCTTTAATGCCAGCCTCACCTAGATGTGATGCACATGGTTATCAGAGACGAGGCTAGGGAACGCTCGCTGTGGTGTAACCGTTAATTCTAATGTCGAGGGAAGGGGCTGCATGCAGCGATATAAGTGGTCTGACTGCTAGGGAGAAGATGGCAGTAGGAAATGAAGGCTAGATATCAATTACGTTCACCAATAAATGCAAACGGTAGGATTACAAAATGTATATAAGTTTTAAATAACTCCTACATCGTACATCTGTTTAACCAACCAATGCACACTTATTATTCTTTATTATACAATACAATTTACCATAAAACTAGTCCAACATGTTTCGAATCTCTTTTTTGGGATCATCGTCAGGGCCTTGGATTGTGAATTACACAAATTACAAATCAACAATAATGCTACTTTTAAAAGTACAAAGTTAAAATGTAGGATACTTTTAAATTGTACTATTATTGTTGGTTTGTAATTTGTGTAATTCACAATCCAAGGCCCTGATGACGATCCCAAAATAGAGATTTGAAACATGTCGGACCAGTTTTAAGGTAAATTGTATTGTATAATAAAGAATAATAAGTGTCCTTTGGTTGGTTAAAGAGATATATGATAGACTAAAAATGCACGGTATGAATAATATAAAACTCCTACATGTTTCGGCGCAGAGGCGCCATCGTCAGGGAGTCTCAAATACAAAGTAGTACAAGCACCAATAAATCAATCTGGGAAGTACAGTGCCAACTATTACAATATTTAAAAAAAATATTAAAATTATGAAATTTATAAAATGCTAGAGTACGAAATTATAAGGTTGTTAACATTATGCTTATCATAAGTCTGACAAGTTGCAGGCCAAAGTCCAGTGTCTGTTCACATTATGTGCAATGCATGCATACAGACATCTGAGTCGATCATGTGCCATGCCAGAGGATCTAGTCCCAGTGGCGTCTGTCGGTGCGTATCGTACGATAAACACGATGTCAATAACGCTGTAATTTTATACTTACCATTCTATATGTTTTATAATTTTAATGTTCTAAAATATACTAATACTTGGCATTGTACTTCCCAGAGGTACTGGTGCTTGTGCTCCATTTGTATTTTATGTACATTTTGTAGTCCTATTATTTTCATTTGTTGGTGAACGTGACTGTTTGTAAGAATACTGCACGGGATGAATATTATCAAATTTACAAGGCTAGATATATTTAAACACATTTTCGGTTTTGAGCATTTTTTGTTGTTTTAAATATTGACAGTCTCCGGTGTCTATATAAGGCCCTCGCAGACCCCGCGGCACATGGACGTCCCATGGGTCGGCGGGGCCCCATATGTACAGAATATGAAAAAAAAATGCTGTTATTCTGACAGACGGCAGTATTCTGGATCCCTGTTATGAGATCTGGGAGTAACGTAGCTGATAAATATAGAGAGGCCCCAGTTATCGAGGGGAGGAGGGGAGAGCTACCGTTTATCTACGGTAGTGACAGTTTTGTGTAAGCAGCGTAAAAGATCAAGTGTTCCCGTCAACGCCATGAAGAGATAAAAATGGAGTAGAGGTATAGCTCCACTAGTTCTTAACCTCGGCACTACATGGAAGTGAGTGCTCAACTTCACGCCCCGGCTGCTTTACTCCCGCAAAAGAATTCCAGTACTCATTGAGTAGGAGGCAATGTCGACCAAGTTGAATCGAATGTAAACTATTTTAAGCAGCCAATTTTCTATTATGAAACTTGTCTGCCATTAAGGAAGTTAGTCTAACGTATGAATTAATTAGTGCTGCTAGTTGTTTAACGCCTGCATGTCGGGTAGTGAACTTTAAGCGATACAGACGACAGGCCTAAATTGGACGTCTGAATTGGGAGTGCTTCATCCGCGTGTATTATTTCAGCTGCAGTCAATTCTGTGGGGTTCTTTTGCTCTCCATTTTCTCAGTGGCTGTTTCTACTCCATTTAAGCTTGGTCCCGGGGCTACCGCCTTAGCAGTACGTGGGTCTGTTTCTAGACCTCTAAATTTCTGAGCTGCATGGATATTTTGAAGCATACAAACGTAATTCTCTGTTTGTGCCTAATAGTCTTGGATTCTAAACAGGCTGCTATTTTTGTGTCTCATTAACTGTATTCTGGCTTAGTATTTATCTTCAAATTCCTTTACTCACATCTAGAATTGCTTCTACTGTTTCCTTAAGCGTCCCTGATTTAATGATGCACAGTCCCCTTTTTATTTGTTGAATTTCTTGTAGTTTCGTGTTTCAGATTGTCATCTTGTTACATGGTTACAAAGCTCCAGAAATCTAAGCTTGTTTGATAGTCGTCTTGGCAAGAGCACCCTTCTTAGTTTATTTTGCAGAATTTTGTGATATCCTACAGTATCTTGACTGTAATTTTACTGCAGAGTAGTAGTGGTGTCGGTTTACTTCTCTGTACAGTTCATTCTAAATTATTCCAAACTTCAAATATATTCGACTTTTTACCGGTAATCTTTTTAACTTCTACTTCTTTCAATTCTTCTACGGCAAATCAGATTTAATCCGAAACAAAAGTAAGAACAATATGTAATACAAGAGGAATACCAATTCTTAAGTATTTTGTTAAGACCTGGGTCTTAAAGAAAAGGGCACACAAAAAACATTGAACTAGCACAAATAGGATTTATAAGACCTCAGTTTTGTACGGTAATACTATACCAGGAATGAAGTGCAGACATTAGAAAATCATCTCATACTTCAAGTATTATCAGTTATCACTAACATTGAATGTTCCCAAAATAACTGCTGCAATATGGATACAGGATGAAGAAAAATGGAATGCCAAAGCAACCACCGGAATACAAATTGTTAGAGCAGTGTCCTGGGGCGGAAGGAAGTAAACGGACTGCTTACACCTGGGGTGTATAGGAACAGTAATTAGGCCTAATTGTGCGATTGTGCGTAGTTTCTGATATATGTCCCTCTATTTTGAGTAGCTGACTTGCCTCCTTATTTGATTTATTTTCTAGTCGGTACAAAATAATATTGTTACACTCCCACTGTAAGATCCGACCTAAAAATGAGTAGTTATATATTTTAATTGTTAAATAAAACGTTAATCTGAACATAATGTAATTATTTAACGAGCTTAACTTGTTTAAGCTTGATGTGCTGCCATCTCTACACAGTCCATATAAATACTACTTTACACTCGGGATTTGAAGTTCTGACAGTGGTATTGCTGGGAATTCAAGTCTTTTGGGTTGTGATGTTCTGTCGTTGGGAGGAGATGAAGGCAAGACGTTCCTTCGAAACGTCGATAACTACTCACCCTACAACACAGCGTCACATCCCAGAAGACGTGAGACCTTCACATGAGGGTTGTCTGTTTGAATGGTTTCACAGTTGGCAAAGAAATACAGCGTGTGTTTTAACCAGTCCGTGTCCTTAAACGTAATCACTGTATCGACTGTCAGGAAACATCCTTAGCCGTCCGCTGTCAAAAGCTTCCCCTATTGCGGTACTCCATTTTATGCTGGAGAGTATTCCTGGTTCCCGTTCCAAGCACAGGTTTAATTTTAGACGCCTTTTGCTCCCAAACCTATAAGTTACACAGATGAGCTGAACAGAATGTTCTTTGCAGAGCAGAACCTGTTTGTGACAAAGCGTAGCAGGGGAATTTTCCAACGTAAAAGACAAGACTTATAAACGAAGGAGGCGATGTATTTTCGTCAGTCTGATAGCTTCAGTATGCTGACGTACCTGTAACTTTTGTCCGGTACGTTATGAATTCTTGGCATGTTTCATTGTCATTTTTCTTTCACCTTCTTGTCGTCATTGTGTAATATTTTTATAAAGCTTTGTTACATACATAACATTAAGAAAATGAATTCGTACACGCTCGAATGTGTTCTGTTAATTAAATATGGGCGGTATATATCAGTGCCTTATTTCGATGCCACTAGCCTTAATACGGCTGTGACGTCATTGAAAAAAGTACTGTCTCGTAACCGTGGAAACCAGTGCGTGACTTCAAAGAAAGTATTATATGAGGTACGTAAACAAACGTTTTAATTTTGTTACTCAGCTCATCTATATCTCATTCAGGGCCCAGTTTAGAATCGCCCCTCGACACGTACTTTTTGTCAAAGGTGTGTGTGCCGAAAGTGTACAAGTAAGATAAATACATATTTCTGGCAAAAAATGTTGCTTATTAAGACTTTAAATAAAAAAACAAAACTATTTTACCGTAAATCGTCAAAAGCGAGTGGAAATTTGGTTTGTCATTTGACGAAGGATTTTGTTGTAAAGTGTCGCCTTCCATCACGACACACACAGCATCAAACAAAATAACAATCTGAAGCTAATTTAATTTAATACGTCACTCGATGCTAGTGGTACACTGTTGGTTGACACACAGGCGAGCAGCTTTTGTAAATATGTCGACAGTAGATTGATTTGTGCCACCGTGAAACCATACTCTGAACTGGAAAATTAGGAAATGAATGTATCCGCGGTGTAGCATCAATGATAATGAAGTACATTATTATTTGTATGAAGCGCATAGGCCGGCATCTAGTTAATACTTGCGACAGGCGAATGTCACTCAAAAATTCTATCTTAATCTAACACATAAATTCGTATTTCGAACATTTTCGTACAGTGAAAGTGATAGTATGTATACGAGCTGCTGTGGCGTTTGGCCGGTAACTTTCAAAGTAAGAAAGTCACTGATCCGACTGCACTAGATAAATAAACAAAGGGCTACATTTACACAGAACTTACACACCAACGCTACATAAGGCTTTGTTCATATAACTAAATATAAAATAATTATTAACCGTTTTGACAAATTTTGACGCCCTTCGGGTTAATGTAGCTAATTTGACCACTATGAATCATCACTGCATGAAAGCCTGAATTGTTTGCTTATCGGCCGGCACAACTTGTAAAGCACTGCAGACGTTTCGTGATAATTCTTCTTAGGCTTTTGTGCCAGTAATGTGGGTTAAATCTTCTGAACGAACTTGATACAAACTAATTGATCAAAGTGCGTGAGTTTTTGTCCGCGCAGTTGGTAGCCAATCCTGTCCGCGGAGCGATGACCCATCTGTTAATAAAACGTGTTCATTTTTAATGCCTCATTACTGTGGCGAAGTACCTCAACCACTATTTAGTCCTGCCCCGCCCCCTACGCGCTCCCTTCACTCCTCCATTCTTCCTTTGTCGGCCAATGCAGACAGTCCCACAAAAGCTTAACCTTATTAACTAATGTACGAACGTTAGGGTGAAAGGCCTAAGGTTCGTAATCTCGTTAGCTAATATGAACCGTAAAGATTCATTCTCACTCTTGGGTCAAGCGGAGTTACGCCCACAGAAGTAGCATAGAAGACGAGAACGGCTTTCTCCCTTCTAATTAATGATTTAAGCAATGGTTAAAAAGAGGAATACAAGGTCTTGAAGTAGAAATAAATCATAAACATAGATCAATCATAGCGATGTATGTACGCCATTCATCTGCACCGTGGGGTCGCTATACATGGAGATATGAAATCGGAATATCAGGTACAGCTTCCAGCCCAATGCCTTTCTTTGTAACAACATAGCGTAGAAATTTTAAGTGGAAGTCGTTGAATTGTGCCTTTAATTTGAAGACAATTCTCCAGTTGTATAAGAAGATGGCACAGGTTGTGTTTTACTATATTGGAAAATGTTTAATGCAATATAGTTCCGAGCACTGTACTGCTAGTCTCGGCCCTGTGTTAAGATTGTAACTCCGAACACAGCCCATTGCAACATTCAGCACCACGTGATACAGTAATGCTGAGGCTGTTGGCTCGCAGGGCAGTCCATGTGGGATTTGTGATGGACAAAGTGGCAATGGGACAGACTTCTGTCAGGGTACTTCGGTTTACCCTGTCAATCTTCCGTACTCTCATTTCATTCGTCTATCATCGGCGCCAAATAATTTTGGCAGTTGACAGTGTCATTAAACAAAACGCCTAAAAAATACAGAAATGTCACGGCCCTTTCGCAAATCTCCGTAATATATTGTAGGAATTTTAAATTCAGTTTTAATTAAATCGGTGTAAACGTAACGTACGTACTGATGTTCTTTTTATTTTACTATGATGCTGGAAGTTCAGAGTCCTCGAAAATGTAGGTTAATATAATAGTTATACACCTTAGCAATATTTTTATCACCTACAGTGTGTTATACCTAAATGCTGAGAAACATATTTCACCCCCTTCTCCCGCAGCTACTAGATACCCCTTCCGATGTCTCTTCAGTTTAATTCTCCGTTTACAGTCTTCACGAAGTTTGAATCTTCTTTGATATAAGAAGTGTGCAGTTTTAACACGAAAAGATATAACGAACCCCTTGTTACTGACGCACAGATCTCTGTGAAAAGGGAAGCGCCTGCTAAAGAACTAATCACCAGGCATGCGACTGGGTACAATCCGATGAATGAAGTCCTACGTCGCAGCTGTTTTTAGGTCTGTCAGTCTGGGCTTTTCTGTGTGCAGGGTGATGGAGCTTATGATCAACCTTAAACTTGTCCTGTAAAGCAGACAACTTGTTTCGAATGCTCACTCATTCCCGACAGCACAGATTAACCCTTGACCGCCTCATCAACCTGGAACAAAGTATCCAAAAATGCGTTTTCCTAAACCAAAATTTTATCGCTGTCTTCTTCGACGTTGGCGGGACTATGACGATGACCTGGCGATATGGTACTCCGAGAACCCCAATCGGTGGAATCCCGGGGGTCGGCTACCACTTGTGTTCTCGAACTCCCTGCAGGACCGGTACTTCTGCTTTCACCCCGGACATATCTTAACTGAAAGTTGTCCTTAAACCCTTGAAGGACGAATGGCACAGAGCTCTTCTATTAAATCAGGGGTGCACAAATCCCGGACGCCAGGTCGCCGTGACCACTAAATTTTGTACGGTGACGCCTAATATTTGTGGGCCCTCAGTATTGATCTTGCGTTATGTCCCCCTTCTGGCGCCTTGAATTTTGAGGTGGTTCCTAGTTTTTTTTTTTTTTTTTTTTTTTTTTTTGTAAAATATGTGCATCCTTTCATTAAATGTACATGGTACCGCTGTGGGCGTTTGAACTGAAGAGTGAACGTCGCCTTCTTTGCACTCGCCATTAGTTGGATGGTTATCGTGGTCGGTTGATCAGTTTCGACATCATTATATGTTCAGGATGTCGCTGTCTGCTACGCTTGCTGGACCGCTGCTGCAATAGAAGTCCGACTTCAGATTGCCTTAAATGATTTGTCACACTTGGCTCTGGAGAACGGAACGTCCGCCTCTGCAACAAGGACCGAGTGAATGCCTGTTTATATATTCTTCAAATTTCTTCCTACTCGCATGAGATCACATCCCCCTTTACCCGTCACATTTAAACAGACTCTACGCTAGATAAATTTTGCAGCTGAACAGAGTCATTGCAGTTGGGAATCATCGTTAAATAAACTTAAGAAACACGTGGATATTTTAGTTAGCTTTCCTGTACCAAAAATTCGTGTTTTTAATTCAGAAAAGTAAAACTGAAAATTAACTAACACGTGGGGTCGTATTGTGTGGAAATTTTCCCCTGTCTCTCTCGAACAGTTAGAATAACTGCAGGCAGTGCAGATGGTAGGGCCTGTGTTAAAATAACATGCCCAGAGGTTGGTAACAGTGGCCTCTGTTTCTGAGTACTTACATATAAATATGAGTAGGATCGACAAAAGAGATAAAAAAAAGAGGGAATAGTTAATTACAGCCACATTTTTAGCAGAAATTCCGGGGCAGATCCCTACAGACAAAGTACCATGCTTTCATCTGAAGAGACCGAAGCTTATTTACACTCCAGGAACTCTGGCTTACTCTGCATTTTATTCACATGTATTATCACGCTTTCGTGAAAGTACTCGCCGACTGTTCCCGTTGTAAAAATAAGAGACGAGGCATTTCTAAACACTGGACGCTATTGAAGCAGGAACTTTATGAGAGCAAAACGTTACGGAGAGTTGTGTGTAGTGGGCTTTGTGGTTACAGTCTTCCAGAGTGAGCAAAGGCTTAAAGATTTTGCTGTAATTTGATATGTGTGTCTATATGTTAGCCATCAGTCCCTGAACCATGAAGTAATTATTAGCAGAAAATGTTTCAGTATGAGTACTCGCAGAAATTCAATTATCGGACTCCAATAACAAGAGCAACAGCAGCAGCAGCACAACAACAACAACAACAGAACTAAAATATTTCACACAACATTTATGTACAACAAATGAAATCTGGGAATAAAGTGACTGAGATATCTGCATATATCTATAAGAAAATTGGCTTTGAATTGCGAAATAAGTAGCCTGTGCTGTAATGTTGAAAATCACATACTGTAGGGCTACCGTAAAATATTCATTACAGATACTTTAATATACTGAAGTATAGGACCACATATTTGTAAGTATACAAAATACTGGTTAAACAATTGGTAACAAGTGTTGCAGCGAAAGGTGGACAGGCGTTGAAGAACGCGTGCCAAGAAATATTAACATTCAAGACTTTATGAGGATATTCATGTTTAGACGACCCCACAAGCAAAAGGTATTTTGACATTTGGGATAAACTTGTGCTGATATAATTCGAAATACTATTACATAAGGTCTGTAAGAAAAGATGGACATACAATGTAGATAGAATGTATGAAGACGCGTCTGAACGTTCCATGCAGTTATATATAGCTGCAGGTAATGTGCAACAGCAAGTTTGCTTACAAGAGACTTTGTAATTAATTTTGAGGTCGGTACAAGTGTGAAGGTGGCTAATCCCTCAAAAGAAACAGGAAATAAATTTAATAATTTTCCGTAAATGAGGAATTACTTTCATATGATAAAAGAAGATTACATTTGTTTAAAAAATGAGCTCTGAGCAGCATATTTAGACCATAGGGGAATGAGGGAGCACGAGAAAAAATAGAATATAATGACACAACACAGTGCGCTGGTCTTCAGGGACTGCATTGACACGGAGACCGCAATGCTGAAAATGTGTACTGCCTTAACGAGAGCAATTCCACGGACCCTCTGAAGTGGAACTTGGGCACTGCGACAGTAGAGTATTAACATAAATACGGCTTAGTTCCGCCAGATGGGGATATTAAGGAGTTGGTATTACAAGTAACTGGAAAAATGGCTGAAAACGGAACACATTTGGACTATACTGACAACAGTAATGGTATATTCGTTTGATTATCCCAAATTTGAGGATTCCGATTGCTTACCCAAAATTATTTGCGCAGATTTTGCTTCATACTGGAATCTCTATCATAAAATTTTAAAATCATAGCTCAGCGTAGTCGCTATAGTGACTGGGCTACGAGTTGCATAGCGATTTCCGTCAGGGGCAAGGTTTTTTCTCTTTTCCCTGAAGATCCCAGAAGGTCTTTGGGCTCCATCCAGCCTTCTATTTAATGAGTACCGCGGGCTGTTTCGCCGGAGATAAAGTGGCTGGGGGGATCTAACCACTCCCTTATAGTGACGAGGTTAAGAATAAGTGGAGCTGTATCTCCACTCCCCATATATTTACTTTATGGTGTGCACTGAGGCAGCTTCTCTTTACTGTGTATTGAGTTTTCGATTATTCAACAGCAACTTTTCACCTGCGTAGAGTCACGTGGTAGAACGATTTGGAATAATAAATTGCAAAAAAGAAACTTAGAATGTAGCCTTCCTTACAGCACTGTTGTAACGATTGCAGCACTGACTAAGCAAGTCCGAAACTACACCGTGCTCGGGAGAACCGGTTTCCAGACAGAAATTTGAACCCGCTAGTCTCGATGACGAAGCAGGGAAACAATAGCGCAGACGTGAAACTTTCAGTAAATTAGCTTATGGTTGGTTGTATTATTGATTGACAAGCGGCTTAAGTATGTTCAGAAGCGTTCGCACCCCTACGAAGCACTTGTAAAAATCCGTCTGTCTGTTTTTTATTTCTTGGTGGAGTTTAAGTACCAATTAGTTTCAAACTATAAAAATCAGGATGGGATTAATCGTTGCTGGAATTAGTAGTAGTGGTACAATTGTTATTGTTAAATTTAATGGTAAATCTTTTATTTCTGTTGTTGCAGCGAAGGGTGAGGGAAGGTTAATTTTCATTTCAAGTTAATTTGTGCGTCTTTATTATTTTTTCTTGTCTTTTGTTTGCGTGGTGACTGTTAATAATACTTCATGACGTTACGTAAGAGGGAACTGATTAAAGTGCATAGAAAATTGTTAGTTTTTGTAGTGATACTCGTATTTGCGCTACGAAGCATATCAAGAACCACTGGACGGATTTGCATGAAGTTTGATATAAAAGAATTTTACTGACATTTTTCGAGCGGTTGCAATTTTCATTTCGATCAGACACTTCTGATGACCACTTTATATAAAGAGGTATTTACATTTCTATGTTCATCTCGAGTGTAGCTCACAAAATACAGGGCATACACAAAAGAATAGTGCGGTTTTAAAAGTGAATAAAAAATTTATGTCTCAAATTACACGGGCAAAACATACACCGTCAGCGGCGGCAACTGTCCAAGTTTCTCATGCGCTACCAGCAGTTCGCTTCTCATGCTCCCCCCCCCCCCCCCACATTTTCACAGGAATGTACGAGTGCTTCTCAATCGTGTTCTTCCACAGCGCTGGATCGGACGTGCTGCTGCAAATGGAGACAAGAACCTTCTCCCTTGGCCACCCCGTTCGCCAGATCTTACACCGTGCGATTTCTTTCTTTGGGGGTTCGTTAAAGACAGCTTTTATGTACCACCATTGCCCACGTCCATCCATGAAATTCGTGATCGGATAACGCATGCACTGCAGGCCATTACAGCGGACATGCTACACCGGGTCTGGGATGAGTTTGATTACCGTGTGGATGTGTGTCGTGTGACCCAGGGTGCACACATTGAAGGATTATAATTACCAAATGAGAAACTTGGACAGTTGCCGCCGCTGACGGTGTATGTTGTGCCCGTGTAAGGTGAGAAATAAATCTTTTATTCACTTTTGAAACCGCACCATTCTTTTATGTATGCCCTGTATTTATCGGAAGAAAAACTTCGAACAAAATTTGTAGAGAGGAATGAAACACACACAAATCCGCCACACCTTTTCCATTAAAGCGAAATTTGGAAGACCTAGTCGTAGAGGGGAGGATAATATGAAAATGCCTCTTAAATAAACTAGAAGAGAGGGCGCTGATTGGAGTTATCTGGATCAGGATAAGGGCATATGTTGGGCTGTTGTGAACACGGTAATGAAATTTCGGGGAATTCTTTGACTAGCCGAAGAACGGGTAGTTTTTCAAGAAGGAGTGCAATTGATCTGTACATTCTTGGCGTGCAAATCCTTCTCCCATAGGTGTTTTGTGTGTTTCGTTTTAATACGTGTGTGTCCTTCCTTGTGTATATTGGTCTCTGTGTCTAGATACACCGTGTGTGTACACGTTCCCTTTGTGTTTCGTTAATAATTGTGTGTCTCTGTGTCCTTAGATACACCGTGTGTGTACACGTTCCCTTTGTGTTTCGTTAATAATTGCGTGTCTCTGTGTCCTTAGATACACCGTGTGTGTACACGTTCCCTTTGTGTTTCCTTAATAATTGTGTGTCTCTGTGTCCTTAGATACACCGTGTGTGTACACGTTCCCTTTGTGTTTCCTTAATAATTGTGTGTCTCTGTGTCCTTAGATACACCGTGTGTGTACACGTTCCCTTTGTGTTTCCTTAATAATTGGTGTCTCTGTGTCCTTAGATACACCGTGTGTGTACACGTTCCCTTGTTCGTTAATAATGCGTGTCTCTGTGTCCTTAATACACGTGTGTGTACACGTTCCTTGTGTTTCCTTAATAATTGTGTGTCTCTGTGTCTTAGATACACCGTGTGTACACGTTCCCTTTGTGTTTCCTTAATAATTGTGTGTCTCTGTGTCCTTAGATACACCGTGTGTGTACACGTTCCCTTTGTGTTTCCTTAATAATTGTGTGTCTCTGTGTCCTTAGATACACCGTGTGTGTACACGTTCCCTTTGTGTTTCGTTAATAATTGCGTGTCTCTGTGTCCTTAGATACACCGTGTGTGTACACGTTCCCTTTGTGTTTCCTTAATAATTGTGTGTCTCTGTGTCCTTAGATACACCGTGTGTGTACACGTTCCCTTTGTGTTTCCTTAATAATTGTGTGTCTCTGTGTCCTTAGATACACCGTGTGTGTACACGTTCCCTTTGTGTTTCGTTAATAATTGTGTGTCTCTGTGTCCTTAGATACACCGTGTGTGTACACGTTCCCTTTGTGTTTCGTTAATAATTGTGTGTCTCTGTGTCCTTAGATACACCGTGTGTGTACAGTTTCTCTTTCTCTCATTTTCTATCATTTCGTTTACTTTGTTAACGTTTAATCTGGTTCTGGCGTCTTCATTTCTCATTTGATCAGACAGTCTAAATTCAGGCCCTCCTATCAGAAATGTCATTACTGTTTGTTTTATGGTCTTGTCTTGACACCCAATTTCCACAACCATAAAGACATAAGGAGGTCTGCTGGGTACAATCATCCTAACAGCATTTGATGATGAGCAGAAATTACGAACTTTCTCATTATGTACATTTTCCCAGTCTTTCGCCACTTTGTCGCTCTTAGGCCCTAAAATTTCCCTCAGCAGTCTGTTTTCGTACTTCCTCATTCCATGTTTTTGCTTTAATGTGACAAATTCATTTTCACAAGCATACAAAATAAGAGACAAACTTTTACTTTCATTTGCCTCCTAAATTTATACGTATTTGTATAACCACTTGTAATATCACGTCACTTCCTATAAGACATTTTAATTGCTTCTTGAGATTTATTAAAGTAATTAGACAGAATGTATTTATTCTGCATAAAATACACCATATGTAGGCCCACGTGAACTTTGTCTATTGTCATCATGAGGGAAAATAATTATGGACATTGTCCATTGGCTTAAAAATATATGACATTTCCGCTACAGAAAGGCGCGAACGTAAACAAATGCCAAAATTGGATATTACTAGTATTTTCTTTTCGCCCAAGTGCAGTTTGCTTTTGCCATATCCGCAGTAAGAGACGTTTGTATCTATTTCTTTACTCGTCCTTAACCTCCTGTGACATACGATTTGTTCCGTTGTTAAACCCGTGCTGTTTTCTGGGCTTTGGTTTGCAACTGTTCTTATATGTACATTACACCTGTACATGATCACAATTACGATCAATAACCCTATTGGGATTTGACCTCAGGATGAACAGTCTGCTGTGGTATCTAAGTGCAACGTGATTGTTATGTGTAGGGAATGTCATTAGAAGATACAAGTCGAGAGGTGGGATGACGAAGTGTTGCAGCACTTCTTGCGTAAAATCACGCACCTACCGCGCGTTAGAATAGATTACAGATTATGCAGATCTGACCTTTGATATGAAGACAGATCTAGTGAACCTTAGGTAGGTGTAGGTCTGCATGTTGTTAGACAAACATTTACCTATATTAAAAGCATTATTGTAAAGTATAAGTACAGTTATCCCTCTGTTTGCCATGCAGATATACGGGGGAGTCTAGGTATAGCTCCACTCATTCTTAACCTTGACGCTTTATGAAAGTGAATAATTAGCTTCATGCCCTGGCCGCTATGCTCCCGGTACCCTTTGAATAGAAGGTTGTGAAGGTCTTAGAGCAAGTCTGAAGAGAAAACTTCTGTCCTTGCCTGCAATCGAACCACGATTCCTCGAGTGGAAGTGCGTAGTCTAGTCACTATGCTGATTGTGCTGTCCCCGCCCCATGAATACTATTGTAAAGGTTAATGCCGCAAAATCCGCTAATTCAGGAAGACACTGAGTTACGGTTTTTGTGTCCTGTCACACTGTAAGGAGAGGGAATTATCCTTGCCTCGGCATTACACAGCTTGTTGTAATATAAGATAAAGTAATTAAATATTCATGGTTATGATTAATATCTGTCACTAAGTTAGTTGTGATAAGCCTTTAATATCAACACAATAAGCCAAAAATTTTGTTAAGTTGTACCCTAGAGAGTGATTATACTAAAACATACCGAAGAAGGAAGTTTCTTCACCCCTGAAACCTGCTGCTTGAGCTAAGTTACGGTGAAAACGAGTCCCGGGGGCACCATCCAAAGACCAGAAATCGAGGAAGCGCCTGCCTTCATCTCCACTCCGCTTTGCTTTACTGGGACTCTCGCTTACCAAAAAAGTCCTAGATGTTCTTAGTTCTGCATGAAAATGAAGTTTCAGGCACAAATAAGTCTGACGTGTTTTCAGATTTCCTTGGAGGCTGCTGATAAGAAATTGTATCCCTGCATAAATGAAGGTGCTAAAACACGAAACAACACAAATCAACGTTATAGTAAGTTAAGGTGAATAAATTGTGGGGTTTGGATCCTTGCATCTGTCCTTCTTACGACAAGGCATGACATAGGAATACATATGAGAATTTGTCTTGCTTTTTTTAATTGTAATAGCACTTCTTTCTGTCCTTTCCAAAATTGCGTACACCTTTTTATAGGTTGCATGTAATTCGAATGAAAGAATTCGCTTTGGCCTTGTCCACGGACTAACTGTGTGACTTTCATATGCGTTCAACAGAAATATGGTAGCTCTTTTCACCTCTTCTCATCTTCTGTCTTCATTCATTCATTCTCTAGTCTTCTTTCGACAGGTCCATAGCCTCTTCCAAAGCGAGTTCTCCACAGGGTGCGATCTAGTGCTTCCTCTTTCCATTT